>OX336344.1:7900680-9270022 GCA_946902875.1 Nematopogon swammerdamellus
CTGTGGAGCGGTCGATATCGACCGCTAGAGCACTATAGTAGTGCGGACTGACGGACAGACTGTCGACGTAGGCTTAATATCATTTACAAAATCTAACCCCGAGGTTTGACGTTAAATACCTTGAAAAATGTGATGTGAATGTGAGGTATCTTGGAGTCCTCTTATGTGCAGTACGTTGCAGTAAATAGTTAACATCGTGCTTTAGAAAGAGACAATCCGGTTGTAGAGCGTCGTCCCTGTCGCACTACCTCACACGTATCCGTGCGACGGGGACCACGCTCTACAACCGGATTGTCTCTTTCTGAAGCTCGATGTTATTTACTACCGGGTAGATAATTGTCTATCGAATCACTTATTATTAGAATATTCACAATTGCACGCCATCGAATGACGAATTGTGTTCATCCATCACGACAATCGCAGTGACGACGCTAGGTATCGTCACGTCAAGCTTATTTAATATTGGCTTCGATTGTCAGCCTCGGTAGCTCCGTGGTGCGGTCGGTCGACTGTCGGTCGCAATTATAAGCACACCTGGGCGCGGTCAGTACTTCGATAGGTGACCGCTCGACCGTTGGAGGCTGACCGTGGTTCGGATTCCACACAAAAACTGTAGGTCCCTTCCCTTCGTAACTTAATACACTGAACCTTACTAGGTGGTACGGTTTAACTCACCCGGGTTGATACCAACGCCGCACTGAATGAAAAGTCTGTCGAAACGGCTATGCAAATAGTTTGTGTTTTCCGTCCAGTTCAGTATAGCCGGCACGACCGAAGGGAAGCACTGACATGGCACCTAGTTCACCAAGGAGGTATGGGCTGACATCACGGATGTAGTAGGTGTAGTAGTCCATAAAGAAAATGGCATTCTGAAACGCAAATTCGTAGCCTCACGTGCCTGGAAAATGCCCGGAGGCTACTAAATCAAGCGATAGTGTGCTCTCTTCCACCAGCCAGACAGACCCGACCTCTGTGCCAATAAACTAGAGTTCCAATATCGTAGAGATTATTCTCATATTACTAAGTCATAAATTACATATTAGCGCTTCAAAGAATTACTGAATTGAAAAGAGAGAGTTTATGCCCTATTCAGAATAAAATGAAAAAGCTTTTTATCAGATTAACAGTACCGCCGCCGTCCCCAATCCACCTCCACACTACGCTTACTCGGCAGGAGGTGCATCCTATATAATCGAACTACCGCGGATCAACGAAAGCAACCGGTTCTGTAGATCTTTTATTCACAAAACCGGGAAAATGTGGAACGCACCCCATATATTTCCTGCCAAGTACAGCCAGGGGTTTTTCAAAACGCATGTCTCGCTATCCATAAAACACATATTATTCTAATTGAGAATTAGATAAAATGATTATTTGGATACTTTAATTAAAACCTTTACTTACTTTAATAAATAAATATCGTCCAATATTATGTCTTGCAATTGACATCGATTAATGATTAATTGATCGTTGGGATTCAACTATGAATGTAAACATCCTAAATTAAAATACACCAAAATATATTAATTAAAAAGCTGGAAACCCACATCGAGTATTAAGTTCAGAAATAAATGATGTTATTTTGACGAATGAAGCCTTATATTACAATTGCTAGAAGTTTTTACAAGAAGCAGCTTATTCCTTTCTTCCTACCGCGACCGGCTCGTCTCGTTCAGATAAGGACCCACGTGTCTGGAGTCTGATTTACAGCCCTCATGCTTCCCCACTACCTCAGCCAGCAACCCCCTCAGAACCTCCCCCGCCACGTGATCCTTCTTCTCAAAACAAGCCACTTTTATTATTTTCAACGACGATGCTCTGAAGGATTCAACCATAGAGATAGGTATCAAGTCGATTTAAAATTAGATGTTTGTCAAAAATATCTATCATATTCTATTATTTTCTACGTCGCAGCGCGCGCTATGCTTTCAACTAATAATAAAAAGAGGCATGCGCCAAGGGCATGCCTCACGTGCGCTGTTGACTGCGCGGCTATGATGCATGCCCTTGTTGAACGAAAAAAGGCACAGTGTGGACATAGCTATACGGGATTACTGCGCGTGGAAAAAGGATAACACAATATCACTGCGATCTCTTGAGATGGTCGGTCCTGTAAAGGAATTACGCGATACGCACACTACCATAAGCACGGTGTCTCGTTTTAGTAATAAATTGAAGTATGAAGTGCGGAGTCCAGAACTATTTTTTCCGTCTACGTTTTCTCTTTTGTCCTATTTTCAAATGGCTGTCTATCTATGTGTCTGTCTATAACAAAGAAACTTTATTATTATTTATTGCCGGCCGGTTATTATTATTTGTTGTTTTACTTTATTTATTTATTTATTCTTAAGATAACCAACAGTTTGTAAATAAAAAAGATAACAATGTAAGTTTAAACAGCGTATAAAACCAGTTAGAGGTTTCCGTATATAACAAGAATTAAAATTAAAGTTATATTTCCGTTTTTACGATAGAGCAAAAAAAAAAAAAATTTTCGTTTGACGTTTATTGTATTTGTCCAAATTTTTTACTTTTTATTGTTTTCATTTGTTAGTATATCCGCTATAATAACAACTGTGAAAATTTCATCTTTTACGCAATGACGTATCATGTATTCTACTAGACCTCTTACCCGGGCAACAGCCTTCGCTCCACCGCGGTGGAGTAACCATTACGCGGAAGGACCCTCTTGAGACTAGTAGCTCGCGAGCGACCGAACGCGGCGGACGCGCCGTCCGCGCGCTCGCTGCCGTCCGTCTGCGGCTCGCATCGCGCCAGTCATTAATTATGCCCGGTTGTGTGTTGCGAATTGCGATATTGCAAAAATCTTACCAAAAATATTGGGAAAACTGATGGCATCTCATTTCATAGGTAAGTATCACTTCATTGTGATCTTAATATATAAGGTCTTTCAAAATTAGTTAATAGTACGCTAAGGGTGGGTTCTGCATCCTATAGGGAGTAAAACCTATATACATTTTTTTGGACCTTGGGCTTTTTTTATGTAAAATGTTTTGTATGTATTTAAATAAAAAAATATGTGGTTGATTTTTATAGCCTAATCGATTCATTTTCATAACAGTAACAAAAAAGTCTTCATTACCATTTTGATTTAACACGTGTAAGTTGGTAAAAAAAATCAAATTCTTTCTATTCCATACTAATAAAACTAAAATTGTGGTTTTCACAATTTCTGAAAGAAAGAGATCTATGTGTTGGAAGACTTTTGTTCCTGGCATGAAACTGAAACGATTAAGAAAAGAATTTTTTTTTACATTTTACATTTTTACATTATTATAAATTTTTTTTTTTTGTAAAAAAAAATCTTTCTTCCTCAAAAGTGATTTATTTACGATACAGAACCCCCCCTTAGCGTACTATTAACTAATTTTGAAAGACCTTATATATAATATCTTGTTTTCCATGTGCTTAGAAATATTTGGTTCAACTGGCCAATTAGGGCTGTCACAACGCTACTTCAATTAGAAAATTTTGTACATTTTATGTATTGACCTAGCATTGCAATAACATAAGCATTATTTAATTAAACAAATAAATTAAACGCGCTCATTAGGGCTGCCACATATGAATGATTAGAAATAGAGTTCTGGGATATCATGTATGAAAGTAAATAAATATGTATTAAACCACGTTAAAATATGAGAGTGAATTGACCGCTAATTAGGGTTGTCGCTATTCTTTTATTTTTTTTAAATTAGTAAGTAATTGAGAAATTTTCAAGAAAAAAATCTTTTTACAAGGTTTCCACATCCTTCTAAGGGATCAATACGAGAAAGATGGATAAAAATAGTCCAAGATGATACATTGTTTAAAGGAAAGTGAAAATTTAAATTTGTGTAAAGTGAAATTTAAATTATTTTGTTTAAGTACGGAGGAAGAGTTATTTTAGTTGTGTTTGTGTGTGTAGTCCAAAGTATACCTAATGGTTTTTTTAGTTATATATATATATATATATTTTTTTTTATAAATGCTGCACTCTTTATTTTATGTATGTTTGGTTTGGAGATTTTAAGTTTAGTCCAAGGCCAAGACCGCAGTTATGAATTCTTTATTATTAAGTTTAGTTTTTTAGATATTATTCTAGTTATTAAGTGTAGGTATTATAAGAATACAAAACGGCTTTACTCGCGGTCGAAATATGAGCTGTGTGGCTCGACGTTTCGGGCCAAACGTATGGCCCATCATCATGAGCACTCTGGCCGAAATGTCGAGCCACACAGCTCGTATTTCGATAGTGAGTAAAGCCGTTGTTACTTCTTAAAATGTCAAATAACCACGGTAATTTAAAAACCCATATAAGTTTAGGTATGTATTTCAAGTTATTATAGTTCTGTATTTTAAGTTTAAATACATAAAAACGTTTTTTTCGATGAAATTCACTATCTGTTTTCTTCTATAATCCTTTAAAACGTCCCACTGCTAGGCACGGACTCTGCTCACTGACATAGGAGGTATTGTTTTTATTGTTGTTGTTTTATTGTTTATTGAGTATTCTTATGGCAGTCATATTGCACTCGAACTTGTCACAATTTGTTATATCCGGTTCGATTACTCGTACATGGTGACCAGTGGAAATCAGAAGCAGTTTACACAAAAATACCTTTCATAGACCAGTGTGCACTAGTTACCTAACTTTATTTTTCTTCACCGGAGCGATCGTACCTATTCGTTATGAAATGCATGTATATCAATCTTTATCAAGGAAATAAATAAGTACATTAGTTAGTGCCCGGGATTTGAACCCGCAACTTCTGCATTGAGAAGCGTTACCACTAGACTACGGGCACAATTAACCATAATACCTACTCGTAAAATAATAAATCGAAAAATATATTTTTGGTAGACTAAGTGACAACCCTACGTATTCCAATGCACGTGTTGACTGACCGGCCGGGCCGGCCGGGCCGCTAGCCGCTAGTCGCTCGCTAGCTAGCCCCTCTCCCGCTCGCTTCCCGCCCCGCGCGGCTCAGCGTTCCGCCACCCCGCTACCTTACCTCATACCTCAGTTATTGGCCGTCATTTCTCTGTATTCTTTCTTCGTAGTGCTCACTCTATACATAAAATCTCTTTGCTTTTACGCTTCAAAAGATGCCACCCTTTAAAGGTAGACGGACAGACAGATGGACGAACACCTTCTTACTATCAATTATAATTTTACATTTTGTTTATAGACGTCCAGAAATACCAGCCTTGCGGCTACAAAATCCAGACGTCTATCCCTGCACTCTTGCGAGTATAGTGATCATGTATGCCAGATCAAGGCCCCATAGCTGTACCGTTCTTCCGAAATAATCCCATGGGAAACACAGACTGAAGCCTTTCCCCAGCCGATCCGAGCCACCACCCGTCCACCCGAAGGAACCCCCGACCGTTCGAGGGGGTGAAGCCTTCACTGCCACTGGGGTCCGCACTCTATCCAACAACAGCATGTGCCCAGGGCCTCAGCGTATTGTACTAGCCGACAGCTTTTGCTTTCACCAGCTATGTATATGCGTGGAAGTGCATATGACCACCACCTAATGTGTACCATCGGGATCCATCGGTCTTGAAGAACTTATAGCGTCTTTGACTAGTGAGAAATCCAACCCAAATCCACATATAAGTGTGTTGCACCGACATACCGATCTACATTATTCGCATGTCCACCAATTATCCACATTGGTTACGAAGCTCTAAGTGGCTCACCACGCGCAGCTTTCGCTACTTATTATTCTCACTTTGCTAACAAATTATCGAGTTTCCTATTCCAGAATTTCTCAAGAAAATATTCTGAGCTCCATTCATGTTATGCCCCCGGTCACAATTGTGAAATTCAATATACATATAGATTATATTTGTTTTGTTTTAATTAATTTTTCAGAAATTTATTTCCAATTCCATCGCCGCACCCGATGGACGCGGGCGGTTGTCGCGCCCAACAAATTGAATTTCCATTATTGAAAAACTTCTCTGCCATCTAAACACGCTTACGAAGAAAGATATAAACGAAAGAGACGGAGAGAGAGAGGTGAAATGCGCACGTAAGCGAGACCGAGAGAAATAATAGCGACGTATAAACTTCATTAGGGACAGCTGTAGCGGAGTAATTTAATTGATAGAAACTTTTTACAGTCGCATTAGAAGCTGAAAAGCGTCAGCAACTACGACATTAAACATCGTAACAGACGGTAATGAAGCAAGAAATGAAGTTAACCTGATCTACGTAATGACTAAACGAATTCTCGAAAAAGAGTCAGCACACATCGAAGCGGATTCTAAAGAAAATGTTTGAGAAGTAAAGTGAATGTACTACCATGTAAATGTAAAAAAAAGAGTGAATACAAAATATATTTATGCTAAGCTTCTGAATTCAGAAGGCGATTACAAATTTATTCATCCCACTCTGTTCAATGATGTTTTACAAGCTGTGCTGGCTATTAATAAACAAGAAGTAGCCCATAAATCAAACAAATTGGGTGTATCAGGCAAATTGGGTAATAAATAAAGCAAAATGGGGAAAAAGAAAATTATTCTAATGGAACTGACAATAAAAACATCACTGAATCCTTGAATAGTCACAATCGGCTTCCAAATTCACTTCCAATGTCACCTTAAAAATATTATCAATCTATTGACATCCTCGTGCGAGCATCTCAGCACGCAGTACTGTCATGTCGGCACGTAATTCCGTAGTCATTTTTTAATTTATCATTTACAGATAGATATATACTGGCGTGGCATTTTATAATATTAGAGAAGAGAAGCGACAAAGATTTGTTTCATTCCACTAAAAAAGATTGAACAGTACAAATATAATATTTCATTGTAATTTTTTTTCGTGTCTTACAACCGATGCAAAGTTCTCGAAGCTCTCTCTCATTCGTACAGAACAAACGGTGCTGGTCAACGCAGTGCGACTTGCTTATCAGGATTATCTGATCTGTGTCCTCTCTTCTTTTGTGACCTTCTATTTTTCCCGATCTTTCTCCCTTTTCTCTTTGTTTGAACTTAAAACAAAACGCCTTTGTTCCCTAACGACTGTCACGTCCATTATGTGAAAAATGAAGGCCTCGTGAGAAAATAGGCGGGCCTTTGAAAAACTCTTAATAAACGGAAATTAAAAGGAAATTCCTCGAAATATTTAGATATTTTTTCCCTCTGAAATGGTCGGGACGAGATGTTATCAGAATTAGTACGGTCTAACTGTTGATTTTTGAGCTTTCCTTCTAGTCTGGGATGACGAGCTTTCTACAGCTGAAATTATGCTTCCAAATCGAAATACCTTAATAGCTACGAGTAAATTTTAATACCATTGAGATTTAATGTTGAAAATGGAAAACTGGTTTTTGAAGATTGTGCAAAAATTTGGTTCATTTGAAATTTTAATGTATTGAGCGAGGTTAAAAATGTTCCTGTTTCAGTTTTAACAAAACCTCGAGATGATCCTGTAGATATAAATACTCGAACATTTTGTGTACTTATCTGTATCGCTTCATCCTCTCATTTCACTCCTCCAGCCGACCCAGAGGAGGGCCGGCAGCCCTTAACTTTTCTAAAGTAAGGACTCTTTCGATGTAGCGAACTTTTTAGGCATTTCAGGAAATTGCTTACGCGTTCTTTTAGGTCAACATTCCACGAATTTTGGTAAATTTTATTCTGGTATCTCCAAGTCGTATCACTAAGGATTTTCTAGATATTCCAAGTTTATTCCTTTTCGGAGAGCGAACCAAGTTAGAAGCGGTCTCCGATGCTGGCTTAGAGAATACACTAAAGGAGTTTATATTCCCTTAGTGCCTAGTCGTCTCTATCATATGAGCTGGTCGAGCTCCATTAACGTCTGTCCGTTATAGTCTTGTAGATCAAGACGGATAGTGCTGACTTGGATTTCTTCAAAGGATTTCTTCTCTTTCTTTACCCCTTTTCTCTACATTTATAAAAGAAAAGTCAATCACTCTTACTACAAGCTTACATAGCTGTTACGAACAATTCTCATTCGCTTAGTTCATCTGTCTGTCTTTTAGTGCTAGAGTAAACGAAGCAAGCATCTAGAAAATTACATATTTAGAGGTACTCATAAAGTCAATTTTATTGATACTACAGTGTGAACAATGAAGTAAGGATGAGAACGACTATATAAAATATTGTATAATTTCCGTCCAATTTAGTGTAGCCAGATAAAAATACAATGCAACAAAATTAAATGTTAAAAATAGATCTAATAATCAATCGATTTAATAATCAGCGAACGATGAGGCACGTAATTTAAATGAATACCAATGTTTATATAAATTCGTAAACTAAAATAACTTTTTTCTGCTTACAGTGTTAATAAAGAACGGACGGACGCGCAATATTTGTTGTTGTATAATACGTAGTATTAATTTCCACCTCCTTGTCCGGTGTAATATTGTCTTCTGTATTTGTTTAGTTTAGTATGTATATTATGTACATATAGTCAGTATTAATACCATGACATTAATAGCGAATAAATTGAATGACTTAATAGCTAATAAATACAAATACAAAGGAATCGCTTAATAAATAATACCAAAATGCAAATACACGAGTACGATTAAAGTACAGATTACCAGTACCTTTTGACATTTATTTCTGCAACAGAAATAGGACAGAGAAATTTTCCCTGGAATCAGTTAACGCGAAACGCCTTGCAAACGCTACATACTAGCGATGCCACAGGCAGTTCTAACGGGCCACTAGGGCGAGGTCACGTCTCGCCACCCCCTCCCCCTCCCCCTGGTTGCCAACACCCCTCACACCTCTGGCGAATAATCGACGAAGGCGCTCTGCCGCAGAGTGTGGCGATTTTCCGATTGAGCAAATTAGGGCGGCCCGACTGCCTTCTAGCGTTGAGTGAGCGGTGACTAGAACTTAGTTTAAACTAGGGCAATGATGTCACAAAAAATCTTATACGTGGCTTTTCTTGTAATATTGTTTTTTATTCTGTTCTTTGCGTGAGATTTTATTGTTCTTTGTATGACACTGGCAAATCTTTGTTACAGAGAGGCACAACATCATATTGTTTCAACAGCGACAGCCATAACATCCGGGAAATTATTTTCGGGAAATCCTGTGTAAAAGGAAATGGAAATATCCTCGTCATGCACACAATAAAAATAATAACAGCCGGAAAAATTGAGATAAACCCAAGGTAAACCTCAAAATTTTAGATACTTACCTATCCATGCTATGGAAAGCAGTCGTTTTAGGGTTCCGTATCCAAACGGAAGCCTACGCTGTCTGTCTGTCTGTGTGTCTGTCCGTGAGCTGTATCTTTGAACCGTGAGAGGTAGCCGGTTGAAATTATCATAGAATTTGTTTTGTTATGGTGGATATGCCAACAAATAATAAAAGGAGCAAAAAGTAAAAAATATCTGTCAAGTGCGAGTTTTACTCGCGCGCGGAGGTTTCCGTATCTATCCGTTATCAATAATATCCGCCTATCCGCTCAGGTGGCATGGTCTTCGAATTTGAATTATCTGATACTTGTTTATTTTATGACAGATCTCCATGTTTGCCCACTGACAGCTGTTACCATAGTAACGTCATTTTATTTTTAAAAGTGATCTGTTAAACATCAAACTTCTGAAAATTCTTTTTTTTTTTGAACGACCAAAGATTAAGAAGCCTCAATGAGGGCGATAGCACTTTACAGAGGAAAATACAGCACCTAACAATGCAATGTATAAAAGCCGTTGATTCCATCTGTTACTCAATAGTGTGACTAATCTATTTTAATGAAAAACGTTTCTTGTATGGGGCCCCCCTTAATTTTTAACTTTTTCTAATTTTTCTTAACGCATATTCTGTGAAAGTTTCAACGGGCTACCTATTACGGTTCAAGAGATACAGCCCTCGGACAGACGGACGGACAAACGGACGGACGGACGGACGGACGGACGGACGGACGGACGGACGGACGGACGGACGGACGGACGGACGGACGGACGGACGGACGGACGGACGGGCGGACGGAAAGACGACGGAGGCTTAGTAATAGGCTTCCGTCTGGGATACGGAAACCTAAAAATAAGGTAGCTTCCATACAAGAAACGTGCTAAGAATCTATTAGTACACATTCACGCTACTAAATAACAGATATTGCATACAGAAAAAAGATAGACGGATAGGTATGGTTTTTTGACCGGTATGGTATATCCGTACATAAGTAAAACTTACGCTTGACGGATTTTTTTGATAAGATATTTAATTAGCAAATATATGCACATAATAATATGTACCTCGTGCGTAGCACAGGTGCTATAATATCATAGACACGGGAATCCACAAAGAGATACCACATGGATATACTAAGGCATAATATTTATATATTTTTTTCTTTGTGTACACAAAGATTTAATCTACAATTTCGAATTCTTTGATTTCCCATGTTCTGTACATCCCCACTGTCAGGTAAAGTCAACATTCCCGCTACGACGCCCGTTTTTAAGGCCAATTTCTTCGTGTTTAGAGCTACAGTTTATCACCACTTCGCCTCCTCGGAGTAAGTACCGTGGAGGCTTACACGCGCCTTACACGTTTCAGCTCGTCAAGAACGGGCTTTTAATGTTTGAAATTTACTTCTCGGAGACGACTGGCGAAGGGGTGTTTGCACTTTTCGTGGTTTACGAGCGTTCGGCTTTAAAACTGGAAAAATATGGTGTTTAAGCTCAATCTTAAGCTTTACCTAAGTTAATTATCAGTTGAAATCCTTTGTTCGACACTCCAAAATTCTCTGTGAGTCTTCGGTCTTTTTAAAGGATCCTGGTGAAATTCTAAATTTTAAGAAATTATACTTCAAGCCTAAGTAATAGCTTGCGATCGAAACGAAACGAAACGATCAGCAACAAAACTAGAAAACAAGTAGCAGAAGCTTTACTCAAACATCGTGAGATGGTTGAAAACAAAGACGCAGATCTCCATCATAAGGACAGTTTCAACGAGAATCCGGGGCACACGTAGAAAAATAAACAGATGGGTGGGACTAGAAGACGGCGCTGGCTTATTTCTACCGAAGAATAATAAGACTTGAAAACTGAAGAAGAAATTATAATGATTACATTCAAAATAAGTGTAAGAAACGATGATGTGCCTTACTGTTATAATATTTATTGAGCGATTAAGAAAATTGGGGATTAAGACAAATCTGTGAAGATGCTATTGAAGTACGTTCTTATTCTGTTTGACCGGCTTCTCATTATCTTAAACCCTAGTCTTTAGAAAAGTTTTACCAATTTCATATCTTGACGGTCTAATTTTATTTGTAAGCATAATAATATCGGGACGCGCAATAATGTAATGATATGAAGTTTAAGAAAATAATATGTATTTGTTTTTTCGGCGGCTTCGCTCGCATAGCCTAAGTCCATCCTGAAGGTCCATTCTAAATATCGGTCAAATAATTTTTAAAATCGGATGAGTATTTTCGGAGATTACCTCCTACATCCAAACTTACAAACTTACAAACTTTACCTCTTGATAATATTAGTGTTGATAAATCATGAGATTGGCCGGAAGAAATCTGTGAAAGAGATAAGTCAGCCTCTGCACCTCGTTTAAATATTTATGCTTCGAGCAAAGGATGGTACGGCAGCGTTTGCTCGACTGGGCGGGGCACTACCGTGCCTTTGTTAAATATTTTTGGAGAAATCAATCAAGTATTTTTTATGAATCTACTAGTAGAATAGACGGCACGTAACTTGGCCTCTGTGCGAGAGGGACGGCGTTATACGCATGCGATCGTTGGTATAACGCTGTCCCGCTCGCACAGAGGCCAAGTTACGTGCCGGGGAGTATACGTATTATTCATTGGATAATCCTATTACTTTAAGTGAACTAAACTTATATATTTAATTCGTTTCTCGAAGGCGGCTCTAACGATATGGATGAAATTTTGTATTTAGATAATGTTTTTTTTCTTTGTTTATCTACATAGTTGATGGCACCGAGCGAAGCTCGGTCGCCTAGGTACTAGGTATTTCTTTGCGCTGAAGTAATCGACCTTCTTAATAAACAAGTAGGTACTTAAGAAAATCGAAGAGTTTTACTAATGTTTTTAAGTTTACTCCGTTATTTATTAAACGTATACTCATTTTTAAGTTTTTGGATTAACGTAGGGATCTTCAAGATCTTCCGCCAAGCCAGCGTCTGAAGACAAAGTTATGTGTGCAGCTGGGACTTCGTACGATGTATGGATCGCGATCTGATACCGCTGCCGAATATTGTGTAACCTACCCACATCTACAATCTTCGAAAAAGAGCAGTTTGACGTCTCTTACAACGGACACCAGACGACGGCTCCAGGAACTCCCGCAGTTCCTGAAGATGCCCGTGACGTAGCGGGCGAAACGTCGACTTATCGAAGAGTCTTACTGGAATTTTCAAATCCCTGAGCAAAATGTGTGCAGTTTTAAGTAGCAACTGCTGTTGTCTACCGTGAATAAAATGTGTATCCAAAATATTCGTAGAAAGCATATTTAATAATTAGGTACAGACACAAATTTTCCGCGAACAAAAGATCCATTCATACGAATACCAAAAACACCGGTTACTCCTTCAAAACGTTTGATTTAAACGCCTTTCACCCCAATAACGGTTTCAAAGTAGCCAAAATAATAATAATGAAGCTGTGCGAATTTATCTTCGCATAACGTGGACTTAATGAAAGGGAAACGAACAGAAATACCGGAATTACGAGGCTATTTATCAAAAGTCGCCGTTCGGAGTTGTTTGTTGGGGCAGTGCTCGGAGATCCTTTCTGAAACCTCTGAGCGACCCGTGGCTGTGAGTTTACTTGCTTAGTAAGCGGCCGCTATGTTGGTTCGATCCCCGTGATGGCATGCACCACTTTCTTTTTCTTTCGAAGTTTGACAAGTGTATTTAGTTTCAAGAACACGAGTTGCTCCAACGAACGTACGGATTATATGTAAAACTATAGGTCCGTTCTCTTAGTTGTTGATTGTGCCACCACCGTACTAAGTGAAGTCGGTCGAAAATGCTATGATAAATCGTTTGTACAGTGTAGTCTATCCGATAAAAATGGAAGCACTGCTATGGCACCTAGTTCTGGCAGGAAATGGCGATCTATGATGACTGAGATCAGTCAGAGCGAAATAAGTGTCGTAGGCAAGCATGTCGTTCTTCGGAATCGTGCTTGTTTCCTAAGTGCAGCGAAAATATGGAATGTTGTGTTTCCTACATGGGAAGGGATTTCCTTATAGGGATATAACTTGGTAATCTTCAAAAGGCGTGTTTCCCAATTCTGGCGCAATTTCCCTCTAAAAGAAATTCAGGTTCGATAAAAGTCTCATTATATTACTGAAGTAATTTTGACGGTGTGAACTTAGCTATGAAGTTAACTGCGCGGACCTACCTTCGGCTCGGGCTTAAAAGTGTTGTGCTGCGACGCTTTTAGCCGAATTTACGACAACAACCCCTCTTGCTTCTCACCTAAAGTTATGTTATTTAGGAAAGGGGCGATTCTGTACTTGAATGAAACGACATTTGTACGACTCTTCATTTTTAACCGACTTCCAAAAAAGGACGAGGTTCTCAATTCGACTGTATGTTTTTTTTTAATTTTTTTTTTGTATGTTTGTTACGCGATTTCTCCGTCAATTGAGAGCCGATTTAGAAAATCATTTTTTTGTTTGTTAGGTCATACTTCCGAGGTGGTCCCATTTCAATTTTATCGAAATTGGTTCAGTGGTTTTCGAAAAATCAACATAATACTATGGTGTGTGGTTACCTTCACCAAAACTTGTGATGTGGTCGTTTTCAGCAATTTTCAGTTTCATAAATTAGTATGGTGTGTGGTTACCTTCAGTAAAACTTTTGTGATGTCGACTTATTTAGCAATTTGCAGTCTGACACATATGGCGAATAATTCTGTACCACTTCAATCGATTTCGATTATTCGATTTCGATTATTCTTTTTTATGTAATATTACTAATAATATTACTAAAAAGAATGAAATAAAAACTGTTTTAAAAACATAAAACCGATTTCCAAAAAAAGAAAAGAACTAAAAAGTATTAAATACTTAATATTTTGAAATTTTCTCTGTCCTATTGAAATACATGAATCGATATACTAGTGATACATATTCGGACCCTTGTTTCATGAATATTCTAAATTTGAAATTTTTTATCTTTTCCGACCGGCCAGGTGCGTTTAATTTATTATGGTACGAGTACCATCGAGCTGGTCTGATGATGGAGACAGAAGGTGGCCATAGGAACTCCTAAACTACACATGATAAACTCATCGTGTTTGGGCTCGTTGCATTTGTCTTCACGAGCAATTTACTTTAGACCTAAGAGATTCTCAATTCGGCGGTATGTTTTATTTTTTTGGATGTTTGTTACGCGATTACTCCGTCAATTGTGGGCCGATTTTGAAAATTCTTTTTTTTTTTTGTTTGAAAGGGGATAACCCTGAGGTTTTTTTTTATGGAAACTGACACGGTTGGCTACATCACCTAAAACGTCCGTGATGTCAGCCCATAACACCGGGTGAACTCAGTGCCATGTCAGTGCTTCCCCCTTTGATCGTGCTGACTACACTGAACTGGTCGGAAAACACAAACTATTTACATAGCCGTTTCGACCGACGTTTCATTCAGTGCGGTGGTACCAACCCGGGCGGGTTAAACCCAAGTAAGATTAGGAGGGAAGGGACCTACAATTTTACGAGGAATCCGAACCTCGGTCAGCCTCCAACGGTCAGCGGTCACCCATCCAAGTACTGACCGCACCCAGCGTTGCTTAACCCTTAACTGGCGTCTTAGCCCCATTGGACCCATGATGGATTTTGTTTCTTTCGCTACTCACGCGCTGTTCGCCGCAGCGACCCCCGTCCCTCAGTACCTTCCTTCGGTCGCGGTGTGAACACGCATGAAAGAGGACGTCGCTGTCGGGTAAGTGAAAGTAGCATTTTTTACACATAGGTGGGTCCAATGGGGCTAGGACACCAGTTACGTACTTTTTTTTTTCTTTAATATTTTTTGTTTTTTACGTTTCTTGGCTATCAATCTAACATGGATGAGTAAGTTGCCGGCCCAAGCTATTTCAAGGAGCAGGCTTCTATATACCAATTCGATAAAATCGAGCAGTGGCTTCTGGAAGAGATTGAGAAGCATGATGTTCCTGTCTCATTGCCTGTGGTGGAGCGACCGACCCATTCAGATGAGGAAAATTCAGATTTTGAGTATGCCGACTATCTACCAAGTGCTCGTAAGACGGAGTCTGAAATATCTTTAGATTCCGACTCTAGGAGCCCCGAAGACAGTTCTGAGAACCCCGTCAACTTGCAATTTCTGCCTATAAGAGTAAAAAAAAATATTTGTAATTTTTCAAAGCTCATGTAATTTTTTAGAAAGACCATTTCCTGTGTTATTAGAATATGTGATTTTTTTCAGGAAAAAGCTTCTAGAATTATGTTTTTTCGTTAATTTTCGTAACTCTTTTTTTTTCTTACCAAATTGTATCGATGTTTAGGTTTAGGCCAAAATAAAGACTGAATGTTTTCTTTTCATACAATTTTCTTTTATCTACATATAAAAATAAACGTCTTAAATCATAAACTAAAATAATAAAAACAATTGGAACTAATTTAGATTTGTTATGAATTTTCAAAAGTGACTGGGTCCAATGGGGCTTGCACACCAGTTACGTAAGTTTTTACCACGACGCCAGTTAAGGGTTAACATTCAATTGCGACAGTTGACTGTCTGCACCATTGAGCTATCGAGGCTAACGTGGTCCTATTTTAATTGGGTCAAGATCGGATTGGAAAGCGATTCCGCCGAATACATTAATAGCAAAAAATTACTAAAAAAAACTGTGAAATAAAAAAAAAAGTTTAAAAAAACATAAAACCGACTTCCTAAAAAAAGTAGAACTAAAAAACTATTTAAAATAAAAATATAAAAACCACCTTCAAAAATATATGAAATAAAAACCTAAAAAAAAAACGAACCCTTGAGTGGAAGGCGGTGCTAAAGCATTTTAGATTTTCAGTTACTTATGAAATTGTCTTTTCCAGTTTTAGGTAAATTATAATTTTATGTTATTACAGTATTTCTTTACTGTTTAATGCATTGCCACAAACTGTTCTTGTTGGCGTGCATGTACTCCTCCCACATCCCAAAGGTTAGTTAGAATAGAATGCCTCACGGCATTAAGCTCGCCTATTGTGCCTAAATAAATTGGTGTTCAATAAAGAATATATACCTACATATATATAATATATATATACTACATACCTATTTTAGTGACAATAAAATCATGAATATTATTATGTGTGTATAGAGACAACAATTAAATCTTGTGTAAGTGAAATCAAAATAATATTTTCAAATTTCTCTTTCCTCGCCTCCTCGAAAGCTTTTGAATTTCGCAAGTCTCAATGAGGCTTTTAGCATTAATTTTGTGATCTTCAATACGGTCGCGTAAGCGTCGACTCAACACGCTTCTGCGGTTCATTTAACAGCTCAAGCAAGAACGATTGTCTAGATGGGTCGACATTAACTTGAAGTACACAAAGGCGAAATGTTTATAAGTCTATCCCTTAGGGAACCTAGACTCTAAGGTGCAAACTTTCTTTTTCTATCATTTTGTTTTGATTTACGTTTTTGTTTATAGACGTCCAGAGATACCAGCCTTTCGGCTACAAAATCCAGACGTCTACTACCTGCACTCTTGCGAGTACAGTGATCATGTATGCCAGATCGAGGCCCCATAGCTGCTCTATCGAACATCCGTTCTTCCGAAATAATCCCATGGGAAACACAGGCTGCGACCTTTCCCCAGCCGATCCGAGCCACCACCCGTCCACCCGAAGGAACCCCCGACCGAAGTCGAGAGCCGGGGGTGAAGCCTTCACTGCCACTGGGGTCAGCATCCTATCCAACCGCAACCTGTGCCCAGGGCCTCAGCGTTTTGTGCTAGCCCAAAGGCTTTTGTTTTCACCAGCTATGTATATGCGTGGAAGTGCATATGACCACCACCTAATGTGTACCGGGGATCCACCGGTCTCGAATGACAGACTTACGTCAGCGTCATTAGCTCGTGAGAAGTCCATCCCACATCCACATATAAGTGTGTGTAGCACCGACATACCGATCTACATTATTCGCATGTCTACCAATTCTCCACATTGGTTACGGAGCTCTAAGTGGCTCACCACTCGCAGCTTTCGCTACTTATTCCCGTGTTAGGTGCTTTAACTACACAAGTACGGAAGCACCAGGGAATCAACGCTAAACCACAACCCCTGCGAGACCAACTCCAGTGTTCCGTGCAGAAGCACGAAGCATTCTGGGGCTTTAACGGAACCCCGCAGTACTCAACCCAGCGTTTAGGGTAGTATCTCATTTGGCCCACCGACCTGAGTGGAGTCAGCAGCGTGAGCTAAGAGCAGGCCGAAACCCCCAACTTAGTACTCATGTTAGACTAGCAACGTTTAATGAGTAATCGTCGAGAACAAGTTCTCTACCACACATTATTTCTAACAGTGACGCCCGTTACACCGCCCAGTTGCGGGATAGGGTAGCCAACTGCTAGTTTTAAGGGTAGCCACCGTGTGGTCTGCATAGGGAAACGTCACGGATCCTAGTACCCAACTCCGACACCTTGGACGACTAAACGCCTCTGCGACCCCGTACAAAGGTCGCTAATACGGGTCTATGGATACTGGTGGCCGGGCCCGACACCTTGGGTAGACCGAAGTCTACCACTGCGATCGCTCCCCAGCGACTACCCTCTAAGGTGCAGAGAAGATTTTTCTTTATAGACAGCCGGCGTCGGTTGCTGTGCCCAAAAGTTCAGTGGAAGATCAGACAAGGCCAATACGACACGGCAAAACTCGCTCGGAACACGAAAAACGGAACATCTACATGTCGTTGACACCCAACTTTGGAGAACGCATCGCTTTTCGAAATCGTTCCTGTATCGTACGGCGAAAATATGAAACGGTCTTCCGGTAAATGTGTCCCACTACCTACATCATCATCAGCCTGTATCGGTCCACTGCTGGACATAGGCCTCTCACAAGGCACGGCACCACATGCGGTCTTCCGCTCTTCTAATCCATCCACTCCCGGCTACCTTTTTCAATATCTACGTAACCTGAGGAAATTCAAACGGCGTGTTAATACATTTTACAACAAGCTTTTGTCCGCCTTGTAGCATGGCGCCACTCTGAGCGTGGTTTTGCGAGGAGTGATGTTATTGTCCGTATCTGATCTTACGTTGTAGTTTTCGACAACGCCACACGTGCTGGCTGTCTAAAATCCACCTCTGCTATACGCTTGTTTGCTCACATAATATCTTTCTGTTTGATACAAATGAACTGTATTCAGACAAAACCTTTAGAATGTACGTAATGTGTGACGATGTCATTTATAGTATAGGTATATTTTACATTCACGATTTCAAGGCCTCACTCTCCGGTGTCTGCGCACTAAATCCTTGAAAAATACAGCCTTCACGCTTGAAACAATGTATCGCTGTGTGTATGTGTGTACTCGCCCAAGCGTGCTATAAGCTGTGGCTCTAAGGACCAGGGAGGGGAGATTAACGTGCGCTTACGTGAGATCCTTTCAGGCGGCTTCCCAGGAAACGCCGTATATTGTTTTGCACTTTACGAGTTTAATGAAACTTGCAGAACAGTAAAATAGTGTAGCCTGAGTGTGACACGGTACCTAGTTCAACAAGGTAAATGGCATATCACTAGTGGTGCAGGTGTTGTAGCCAACAGTCAACCACGTCGGTTTGCATAAAAACACTTTTATCTTTATTGTGTTGTCTGTCATACCACCTTCCTCCGTCATTTATCACCAAAGAGGACGATGAAAACATTTTATCTACTTTCTAACTCAAGACACCCTAAGAAAAACCTCATATAAAACAACTTTTTGTTGAAACTACTCTAAGACAAAAGTGATGTCTAAAATAGTCTAGGATATACATACCTACGAGTATAGGATACAAAATTGAGGATAGTGATTAAGGCAGAGTTTACAAAACAAAGGCAAAGTCTCCTCCATAGCTGTTATAAAACCTAACATTCGTCGGCTCAAAGACTCCTGACGGCATGCCAGTTCGATTAGACCTCAATATTTGGCATTGCACATGAAATTCGTCGCTGACCGTCGATGTTCATTAGCAGAGGTTTTGCGGGGAAACTTACTCATAAAATATTCAAGGACTCCGCGAGGACGAGTGGCCTAGGGTCAGACATCGATCCGGGAGACTGTCCCCTCCTTCCGGTGAAATTAATTCGCTCAATTAAGGGCAAAAAATCCTATCATCGGCGAATCATTCCTCACAAAGATGCTGAGTAAGAAAGTAAAGGGAAGAGATCTTTTGAACTTGAATATTGAAGAGCACCGCGGGGATAACAAGAGAAACGGTCGAACCTCTCGAACGCACTTTTCAGCGCTTGGGTAACTATTTGTTACGTCGGTACTATCAGGTTTCGTACAGAAACACACGCGGAGTACCTTCTCACATTCACTAGCTTCTGTCGACTACTCTTATCGAGGAGTTTCTAGCGCGCGAACGTAATTTGCAACTGTATGTCTTGTCGATTGTTCGGTGTTAATTTATCGACACTGGCCTATGAATTATTTCCTTCGATTTTGTATTTCACTGTAACATGTTCTATTTAAATTGTTGTATTATCATAATTTTGTTCGTCTGTTTAATTTACTTATAATAATACATACATTATATATCGCACAATTGATTTGAGTACTTATTTTAAATGCATTTTTTATTAGTTCACAAGGGTGGCTGCCCCAATAGTCAGTCTGAAGATCAGACACAACGGATAGCATCACTCCTCGTGGAACTATGCTCATATGACGGACAAAAATGTTGTCGTTTAATTTATTGACACGCCTTTTGAGGGCCCCAGCTTATACATTTTGATATTTAAAGATAAAATATTATATCCTGTCCTGTACACATCAATTTGAATTATAAAAACATGCTTGAAAAGGTCCTATGGATGTTTCTCCCTTTAGTACGTGACCGTACATGATGTGGGAATAATCTTAGTGCGGTTGAAGCAGATCGGAAAACCGGCCACAATAGTCTAGATTCTTTTGTACTCGGTGTGACATTTGGCTCGGCGCCAGCAGATCCTAAGTAGGTAGCTAGCAGTGTTCGGGGACGTTAGTTTTTCCAGTTGTTCGTTTTGTTTCAGGTATTGAATTTTATTGAGTGTTGCCTAATTGTATGATTCGTATTCAGTTAGGGTGTCCTGTTGATGATTTGCATTTTTATTATATTCGTATATATATTTTATTCGTAGTTATTACCAAAATATTCCCACTGCATCTCTCCCGTGCATGTCGTAAAAGGCGACTAACGGATAAGGACAAGGTGCCGTGCTAAAATGCGAAAGGATAGCCACCTCTTACCTAGGCACGGTTCTTCCACCGAGTCATGCGGCAGATGGGTCTTCGTGCCTTATTTGCTGTTTGATAATTATCTTGTCCTAATACATTGCTAAATGTGGTGGTCGGTGTTGTGCTGTAATTTACAAGAGTACTTGCAGCACAACATCGATTACTCTGCTTATGTGTGGTAGTTATGTATGTATTATGAACATAATCGGTTACTTATCAATAAAAATCACTTGCAAAAATAATTAGATAATAATTATGGTATTTCGTGAAGACGAATAAATTGTAACGAAACAGCTTCTTCAACTTCAAACGTAATTAAAATTGTTGTTAGCACTTTCTAGGGAAAGTGAATTTTACGACATTCTTCAGCCCTCAGTTCTCCAGGTCCACAGACAATTCAAGGTGAAAGTTGGAGGTTTTCCAGCCACCCCTTTTTCTTGGAAATATCAAATATAAATTTTGGCTAGAGACTGAACTTGTGGAGCCAAACCACCTACTTTTATGTACATTGCGGAATTGGGCGAGCAAAATTCCACGATGGATTATTTTCCCGTGGAAAAACAGTATTCCCTAATGTATTTTTATAAAAGTTCTGAGACCTTACCAAAGTAGAAGTGAAATGTAAAAAGGTATTTTGCTAATTACGTATTTACATACTAGGCGATTGGACAGGCGTTTGAAATTTAAATGAACAAATTTTAATAATTTCTGAAATAAAGTCCCTGGGCGACCGAGCTTCGCTCGGCGTCTAAGAATTAACGTTAGAATTTTTGTTTATATAAAAACTGATTTTTTCCGATGACATCTACATATTATCTAGATAAACTTGAAAAATAAAACATTATCTATAACTAATATGCAACATTTCATCCAAATATTTAGTTACGTTTCCGAGAAACCGATTATATAATATACAAGAATAGCTCACTTCAAGTAATAGGATACATACGTTTTAATTAAAACGATTCTGCTAGATTTACCATTACTTTGTCTAACCTAAGCATCTCTTTGTTACAGATTGATACAGACGAGCGAAAATAAAAATGGCTACTAGACTAAGCGATCAATAGTGATTCAAATTTGGAACGCGGTCTCGGCGATGTGGTACTGTTAGTCCGGAGTCGCGCGGAGTGTTCGGAACGATGTGAGCGCTTAGGTTTAAAGGAAGGAAGAAAGGACGATGCGGTGGCGAAGAATGACGAGACAAGAAGGCGGCGGCGGTGGGCGGTGGTTGCTGGTGGTGTGTATAGTGGCGGCGCTGGCCGCGGACGTGCGGGGGTTCAACTGCGTGTGTAACCCGCGCGAGTGCGAGGCGCTCGAGCCGAGCGGCTGCCCGGGCCTCGGAGTCATCGTGTGGGACCCATGCAGGTACATATTTCTCTTATTACCCGACTACGGCGAAGCCAAAAGGAGAGCTATGATTTTGCATATAGCGTATGTATGTAATGTAAATATATCTGAATGTTATAAGGTATTTAAAACTTGGACAAATCAATAACCAAAATATCAATCAATTTGATTTTGGTTGTCCCCATTTGCAATACCTTATCTTATAACATTAAATATATATTTATATTATAGCATATCTTATTATTTGCTTTAGTAGGTATTGAACAAAAAAAATGCATTGTGCATTATACAAAGTGGAAACAAAATTCTATAGATTGTAGAGCTTATTTTTATCTTTTCAGTTAAGTGTGCAGTCCCCAACTTTTTATTTAGAGTTTTTAAATCTGTTTTTTAATTTTCTCAATATCCACCGAGAAACTTCTATTACTGCCTACTTTCATTTTCCAATTTCTCTGTAACAATACTCAGTCCTGCACTTGCTGAATTTATTGGAAAATGCTCTATAACCTCTTCAACTTGCTGAGCAAACAGGATAGCATGCACCTTACAACACTGTTGCCCGTAACGACCGCTCAAACGTACGACTTTTACAAAAGGTTTCATTCGGAAAATGAGCCGCAGTTCCATTTCAGATAGAGAATTTAGATCTGGTGGCAGAGGTGCTACAGTCATATTATTCCAAAAGGAAGTAGATGGAAACTGATTTTAACAGTTTTGTGGCGCATCTATAGCAACCATCGGCCTCGATAGCTCAGTGGTGCCGACAGTCGACTGTCGCTATTGATTGTTAAGCAACGCTGGGCGCGGTCAGTACATGAATGGGTGACCGCTCGACCGTTGGAGGCTAACCGTGGTTCGGATTCCACGTTAAACTGTACGTCCTTTCCCTTGTTACCTTACTAGGTGGTAGGGTTTAACCCGCCCGGGTTGATACCACCGCACTGAATGAAACGTCGGTCGAAACGGCTATGTAAATAGTTTGTGTTTTCCGTCCAGTTCAGTGTAGCCGGCACGACCGAAGGGAAGCACTGATATGGCACCTAGCTCACCCGGTGTTATGGGCTGACATCACCGATGTTGTAGGTGATGTAGCCAACCGTGTCAGTTTCCATAAAAAAAAACCATTAATTCGATCAGGAGCTTTCGTAGGTTCGACTGTAATACGTGTAGAAGCAATTAAGACGCTATACGCGACTGTTTCTTATACTGAAGCTTATTTATTACATACATAAATCCCTCCACTACTTGAAAAATCAGGGCATCGAATGTGGCATCAACTGCCTCCGGACACGGGACTGTGGTTGCATTCATAGTCGTTATTCTTAGTTCACATGTGATGGTTGATTCGTTATTGCGAGATAGCATTTCATGTTCTCTCATCTGTTCGTGTCGCATAAAGCGAGAGGACGGGGATTCTAGTTCACGGACGTTTTTAGCATGCACACGCATTTGGTTCAATCGCTGTATTCGAGTGGACTGAGATTCTTCATCACGAAACATCGAAGAATGTTTTCGCATCTGAGTTAATCTTTGTAGACGAGATGAGGGTCTCTTCGTTTGAGATTTAACTCTCTTCTGCCTTTGTTCTCTATCAACGCTAGATTCACGTTTATTCAGACCACGTTCGCTGTTGCTTTTTATAAGTTCTTTACGCGAATCAAGGAAAAGCTGACCGTAGTCACCGAATATATAATTGCGTCGATCCCTTTTTGTTTTTTTAGCGCTTCTCGCGCATACAAGGGTTCCAGTTTTTAATTTAGCTATTCGAATATTTTTGATTTTACTATACAATGCTATTTTAAAAATGTGAAATGTTGAATGAAAGAAGAAAAATAAAATTGTTTGAGAATCCACACACATGATTCTTCAATGACTGTCAACAACAATTTTTGCGTCGAAAATTTTCAATCGTAAGAAAGAGCTAATTAAGGAAGGTTTAATTACGTGCTTACATTCGTATTTGACCGTAAAGAGAGCCGGGCAAACCAACACCGTTTGAAACAAAACGTGAATTTATTTTTTCCATCTTTTTTAGGGTTCAATATCCGTACGGGTTTGGGTTCTGCCCAGCTTTTGCCCAAAAACTTGATTTTTTTTTATTTAATCCGGTATGGGTGGCTGAGTCGGAGGGGCCAATGCACATGCGCCGACCAGACAACATCACCTCCAAGAAGGTGGGTGCCATACTGGAGACTTCCCTGGATTGCTCCTTCCCTGGAGCCTCCGTTGTGTTCTCCTCTAGTCCAGTATAGCCGTACTGGACTAGAGGAGAACACAACGGAGGCTGCTATGCGGCCATCTTACATCCAGTACGGTGCTACAACCTAGTAGGGTACAATTTGAGCCTACCACATAGTAAGGGGAAAGGGAAGGGACCTGCAGTTTTACACCGGTTCCGAACGGTTAAGCCGCAGGTGTAGGTATGCATGTAAATCTTTTCGTCAGAAAAAACTCATTGGTACACGCCGACCGGATTCGAAACTCGGACCTCTCGCATGAGAAGCCGATGCCCAAACCACTCGGCCACCCGCCGCTTTACACATGGTGCAAATAAACAAGTGAAACCAAATAAGAGGTTTTTTAAAACAAATGACCTATTAGTTGTATAAAGCTAAATCATTATTTAATCAACCGGTCAAGTGCGAGTCGAACTCGCGCACCGAGGGTTCCGTATCGTCATGTCATGGTCAGCGCCACTCACGCTATCTATGTATTGTAAAATGCTTCATACTCTTTTCGGTAGATGGCACGCAGACACTATTTAGTTTCTTGTATGGGGACCCCGTGAATTTTTTACTTTTTCTTATTTTTTGATATATCGGCCATAATAACACATATTCTGTGAAAATTTCAACGGGCTAGCTATTACGGTTCAAGAGATACAGCCCTCGGACAGACGAGGAGAAAGATAGACCGACAGAGAGGCAGACAGACGGCATAGGCTTAGTAACAGGCTCCGGTATGACGGATACGGAACCCTAAAAAAGTACCATGAACAGCTCAAAGTTATTGTCGTCTTAAAGTTGAATAATGCCCTTAACTCGTATTTCAGAGATAAGCTCATAATATCACCGCAGATGGAACCCAGGAATCTAATTCAGATTTGAGGATGAAGCCCAGTTCATCCCCTAACCGTAAATGGGACATTAAAATCTCGAAAAGGCATTAAGATCGCGAACGGAATACGGTTTTGACGTAAGTAAAGTAGAAGTTAGGTCGTAGGAAAGTTGGCCGAGTGAAGTTTGAGTCAGATTACAGATATAATTGGGCGAGCAGCTTTGTAGCCGGCAGCTCGGATGTCAGGAAAGTTTGCGACTTGTGATCATACCGAGTTTGCATGGAGGTGGATTTATGAAGATTTCCCATTTTTTTTCGATTTTGAAACGTTGAAACGGCGGATATGAGACTTATATGAGTTTTCATTTCATTTTATTAAATAGAACAACAAAAGATACGTCTGTGTGTAAGTATATATGTATACTAAGGCGTAAATAAGACCTGGGTGAGCCGCGCGGCGAAAGCTGGCGATTGTACGAAAAACAACCATTGGTATTTGTTAATTTTCAACAGTTGAAAACGTGAAAACCTACGATTGTAGAAAAAACAAATCTACATTTCTATTTAAGTGTTGCGAGACTGTGTTGAAACAAGTATGTTATGTATAAGTATGATTTTAAAGATAATTTTAAACTAATTTTTTGGACAAATTACTAGCTTTTTGGACAATTTACCCGCGGCTTCACATCGCGTAATTTTATTGGACTATTGCTAACATAACGACGACTAACTTAACGACGGCGACCGGCGGGGCGCCGCCGCTGGTCGTCGTCGCCTTCGCTCCTAGTACAATACCCTAATCAAGAGATTTAACCTACACCGCGTACTACGCTACGCTGTGTTCTCCGCATCATTTTGTATGGAGAAATGAAGTTCGCAAACCTATCACTAGAGGCGCTGCTCCGTTTCTCCCACCG
This sequence comes from Nematopogon swammerdamellus, assembly GCA_946902875.1. NCBI lineage: Eukaryota > Metazoa > Arthropoda > Insecta > Lepidoptera > Adelidae > Nematopogon > Nematopogon swammerdamellus. The sequence continues at coordinate 7,926,440 of OX336344.1, forward strand.
GTTTCTCCATACAAAATGATGCGGATAACACAGCGTAGCGTAGTACGCGGTGTAGGTTAAATCTCGTGATTAGGATACAGGTCTTCTTCAGCGGAGACGACAGTTTTCTCGTCTCATGTGCTTGGGTTTGATGGCTTCTCGCGGTGCAGATAAATTCGAGAATAAACGCGGCGGTTTCAGACGACAAAGTAGGTTTTTTGTCGAAAGCGCGACACGTGGCGCCGATACACCCATAAGGTGTCGAACGACGCCAATGGAAATTAGATCGTATGCGGGGGTTACGAATGCCATGCCGGCCTGACAGGTGCCCATTCACGCCACTCTTGACGGACCCGAGACTGTACTTTGGGGGGAAATATATGGGCAGGTAGAGCGTTCCAGAGCTCTGCAGAGAAAATATCTGCAGGACCGGTTGGTACGCATCCGCTGTAGGTATTAGAAATTGCTTCGGTCGTTCTCAAGTTATACGTCCAAATCCACAAGGACATGGAAGACCTTGCTATATACTTTGTAGAGATACTAAGAAAGTGTTGATATATAGAATTGGATCCCTACATTCTTAGCCGGCTACCTACATCACGCCTCCCAGCGCTCCTCAAAGAATGGGCAGGAGAATATTGTGAAGAGTGCTTTCTAGGGAGGTTCTACAGAGCAATCTTTTGTAAAAGATACTTTCACAGCGAGAAAAACCTTTAGGGTCAGCGTCAATCAATCGCTTTCTCACTCGCAGCAGCATCGCAGGGGCGCTTCGACGCTTCTCGATCACAGAGCTGGTGTACTATGCGGGTACCAACAGTCGTATAGATTATTTGTTTTATGGAAACTAACACGGTTGGCTACACAACATCCGCGATGTCAGCCCATAACACCGGGTGAACTTGGTGCCACGTCAGTGCTTCCCTTCGGTCGTGCCGGCTACACTGAACTGGACGGAAGTATTTACATAGCCGTTTCGACCGACCTTTCATTCAGTACGGTGGTACCAACCCGGGACGGGTTGAACCCTACCACCTAGTAATATAAGAAGGGAGTCATATCCCTTAGTCGCCTTTTACGACATACACGGGGAGAGATGCAGTGGGGCTATACGTTTAAGGTACCGGCCCCACACGGTACAAATATGGCTAGAAAGGCCAAATAAGGCTAAGAGAAACGATAGGTAAGAAATACTTTATTGCTCCGAAAACATTTTACTGAAACAAGTATGATCATATATAATTTACATGAGGGGCAAAGGCGGACTTATCTACTTACCTATTAATATAACACGGTGTATAGCTGTTATGACTTACCCCCGCTTTCACCTTCTCCGTCCAAGTCTAAAAGTAGTTTTCTTAGGTTTTCGTATCCCGTACGGAAGCCTATTACTTAGCCTCCGCCGTCCGTCCGTCCGTCCGTCTGTCCGAGGGCTGTATCTCTTATAGGTAGCCCGTTGAAATTTTCACATAATATCTGTTACTATGGCGGATATAACAACAAATAAGAAAAATAAGAAAATCTTAAAAATTAAGTGGGGGCTTCCATACAACAAACCTCCGAAAAATCGATTAGTCACACTATCGAATAATAGATGGCGCCTCAGGTTTTTATACATTGCATTGTTGAAAGACAAAAGATAGGCGGATAATAGATACGTAAACCTCCGTGCGCGAGTAAAACTCGCACTTAACAGATTTTTTTATGGATACGCGTCAGCGCGGATTGTTGAACTTTTACATATTAGTTAGACCAAATCTTTGATTACGCCTGTGGTTACGCCACTATACAATCGACCTACCACGAACCGTTTCTGTAGGTATTTTATTTACAGAACCGGGAAAATGTGACACGCCATTCTATTTTCTCCGAAGTACAGCCTGGGGTTTTTCGAAAGGGGCGTGAAAAGGCTCCTGTCAGGCCGGCATGGCATTCGCAATCCCCGTGCATCACATAATGTCAATGGGCATCGTTAGATACGTACTCGTAGGTGAAACGATGCCACATGTCGCGCTTTCCATAAAAACAAAAGTATCAAAAACCGTGGCGCAACGCAAACCACAGGATTCCTGTAGCCTCGTATTTTTTTAACCACATAGCATGTCGCATTCCATTCCTCTTCAGGACGAAGAGGAAATATACCGAGTGTACCCAAACCATGGCGCCGTGGTCCAGCGCAATTCATTTTCGAGCAAACCGCACACACAGATGAATATACGAAAAAGCAATAACTGCGGTGCCACGTATAATTGAATGACTGTCGGTTAGAGTGAAATGCATAGTGTTTTGATTGGATATTTTCCGGAAAAGCTCAGAGATCCCACTTTCGCCGCGTGCTGCTGCTTGCGGCACTGAAACTGTACAAGTCATGTTGGATCACACAATAGTTTTTGATAAATAAATTTTATGCAAATGATAAAAAACATTACAATTTCGATATCAAGAAAAATTATCTGTGCCCACCAGATGTCGAACATTAAAATCCTTAAAAATGCATTTGTTTTATATTTGGTATCCACTATTTGTTGGTCTTGTAGCTAATAAATATTCTTTTAAGTGTTCCTATTTTAAGCTTACTTTGGCGCGATCGTATAAGCTAAACATTAAGCGCGTCTTGCACCAACACGAGTTTAAAGTTAAGTAGCGAGTTATGGATTTAAACGCGGTTCACACATACAACGGGTGCTAGTTTAACGAGTTAAACTGGTTTATATATTAAATTTGTGTTGGTGCAAGTGGGCCTTAGTTTCATATCTTATTACAACGAGATGAAACTGCCTTACTTGGGAAATGTGTGGTGGCGCCGCAGAAGTGTAATAAAACATAATTTTATTTGAAACTTCCCCTAAGCGTGCATCGCTCTCCCGATCAACACGTGAGGAAAAGCTCGATCGAGCATCCAACATCTATCGACACCGGATCGGTCATAAAGTGAAGGCCGACGTAAAAACTTGCGCGAACTGTAACAAGTTTCGCGAAGAGGCCTACTTTCCGCACTACGACAATATATGGGTCAGCTCGTATAACATTACCATTTCGCTCCCTTTCCGCCTCTTCCGTGTCCCGGCGGGGGTAAAGCAGGGCGAGGTGGGGGAGACAAGAGACAGATCCAATCTCCACATCGATCACACGTCGCCGCGTGAGTCTTGCGGAGTGTAGGGTACACTGGTGCGCTCGGTACTGCGAGCGACTTGCGAGAATTTTGCCTGATTTGGAGCATTAAATGCTAAATTTTAGCGCAAACACTGCAATGGGCTGGGCACTCCAGTTCACCTATCTTTAAAGGGCATGTTTGAAGTCTCCGGCCAATGAAGGACAAGTTTCTGCATGTTTTGCAATAAGTACAAGCACTTTAGTTCTATCTCTGCGAATTAAAGATAGATGAAACTATGAGAATAATACAACTAAATGTGTGCCTTTAAACAATTGCGAAGGCGACGTCACGATATAGTCAGCGCAGACACCGTCGCCAGATATAATCGCTTACTTACGCGAAATGGAGTCGTTTCGAGTGTGCGTGGGTGCGCAGTTAGTGTAAATAGAACTTAGTACAACAATTTGTACAATTTTTTTGTACCACGTTACCAGTAGGCTAGCAGCAGAATAAAACTACGAAAAATAGACAAATTCACAAGATAACGCGTATCCGTATGAAGTAATCTGCGCATTTTGATTAACTTTTGTAGGTATATCATCCGAGAAATGCAAACTTTCTGGAATATTATTCGGCATAAGTTCATCCAAGAGTTCATCATTACTGAGGATATCAAACCCTCATGGAACTGCTTTAATAATTGATTTTTAGTTTTTTTATTTCATTGATACCGAACTGGGTGGCTGTACCCGAGGTCGAAGTCAGGCGCAGCCAATTTCAGGCAGATCCCGAGGAGGCGCCGCCTGTCCAACTTGGAGGCGGACTAATGTCGCTGGGGAATCTTTTTGAAGATCCGTGGATTGTAGGATTGGGGAGTGATATTCCCCTTGTGTATAATATATAGGATGTTTTAGGATAGGCTTGAGAAACTTCAGGAATAGAAAGTACTCATTAATAGAAGAAAAAAATCCTTATCACTGAAATCGAAATTCAGTATTTGGTTTTTTCATGCAAAAATTGGAAATTGTAATAAAACCACGATGGACAGTGAGCCTAGGAATATTTGAAAAAAGTTTTGTCTAGGTCTAGGGAGTGCAATGACCTAGTCTAATCCTGTTTTTCTTTTGATGTCATTCAATTTTAAGTGTTTAGAATTTACCTACATACATTGCAGTTCTACTAGTTAAGCATGCAAGTTAGTAATTTTATTTTTATTTAATAAAGTCGAGCGTTAACCTTCCACCAAATCTCCATGAAATGATTTTCACCAAAAAGTACTATAAATTGACCGAATCTGGGAAAAAGTTTCAGAGCTTTTCGTCTTCAAATATGGACCCCTTTCGAACCCTGAAGTTACGAAACACTTTAATCCTATCCCGTTACAACCTGTATAATTCACGAAAACGATTACTTTAAACGAGCAATTCTTCTATAATTATCTATTTGTTTTCTCGGAAACGGCTCTAACAATTTAGATGATTTTTTTATTTAGATAATATTTTATTTTCCATGTTTATCTAGATAGGTGTCATCCCTGAGAAAATCCGTTTTCACACAAAAATATATCAATGTCATATAGTGCCATCTGTTTACGTCGAGCAAAACTCGGTCGTCCCGGTAGTAATAATGTTATCAATGCCAGGAGATGCACCGCCCCATATCGCCGCTTCGCTTGTTAGTGTCTCTCTCCGTATATGAAGACGTTTCTACGCGCAACATTCGTATCAAGTAAATTTTATGCGTCGCCTTCGGCGGAGTGAGTCTGAGCACACGAATGAGCATATTCGCACACACATTCGGATTGCTTTGGCTTAAGCTAGGACTAGACTTAGTGGCAGCTAGTATACATGGAAGGGTGACTTCTGAGATGGGACTTAGAGGGATTAGCTGGGAAGAAATTTATGAATATACATGTATCAAGTTAGACCGTCTTGTTCACAGAAGGTCGGCTTGATGAATTGGCTTAACTTGTAATGTTGTGTGTATGTATATTTTGATAAAAATATTTCTGTATTATTTGTGAAATAAGTAGAGAAGTATTTTCTCACTTCCCAAATTCCCATCCGTGTAGAAAGATGATTCCCATCCACCCCCTTGAACCGGTCACTTGAGTGGGTCGTTAGATTGTTTGGCGGGGCCGTTGATTGATCCTATCTGCCCGCTTGGTAGGTAGAAGGGGGTGGACGGGAATAATCCGTTCTTTGCTTTTTATTAGGGTTCGAGTACGGAAGCCCATTACTGAGCATTCACCGTCTGTCTGTCTGTCTGTCTGTCTGACCGTCTGTCCGAGGGCTAATATTTTGAAGCGTAATAGGAAACTCATTAAAATGTTCACAGAATATGTATTATTATGGCGGATATCCTAATAAATAATAAAAACAAAAAGTAAAAAAAAACAGTGAGGTCCCCATACAAGAAACGTGTTTTTTTGAAGTTTTTGTTTTTGCTCTATCGTAATAACAGTAATACATACAATCTTCAAACTTGGTGTGATTAAAGTGCAAACTTTAAAGTAAAACAACAAATAATTAAAACGGGCCAATTACGTGGTGCTACGGAACCCTCGGTGTGCGAATCCGACTTGCACTTGGCCGGTTTTTGAGTTTTTCTGTGAATTGATGGAACTGGTATAATTTGGAATTATAAATTAGATATTTTCTAATAATAGCTTTTAATTACCCAAAAAAATTACTAGACTACCTACTAGACCTACATAAGTATTAGTCGAAAGTAAACCTAAATTACACAAGAAATATTATGTTAATTTAACTTAACGCTCTTGTAAACATTTGTCAAGCTCAAAGGATGTTTTAAGCTAATGGGTGCGGATAAAGAAAGTTGTAACCCTCTTCAGCACCAGCTGTCACGGCACATGCGCAAAGGAAGCGAAGATTTAGTACAATGTCGGTACGACGATTACACGAGTTTATTGATAAATTGTTAGTAGTTTCCCAAATCGTTCAACATAAACTCGATAAAAAAACCGGCCAAGTGCGAGTCGGACTCGCGCACCGAGGTTTCCGCACCACAAGAAAACATTGAAAAAAAAAACACTTTTCTTGTATGTGAACCCCCCTTAATTTTTTACTTTTTCTATTTTTTATTATTTATATATTTATATTGTTTGTTGTTATATCCGCCATAATAACACATATTCTGTGAAAATTTCAATGGGCTACCTATTACGGTTCAAGAGATACAGCTCTCGGACAGACAGACAGACAGACGGGCGTAGGCTTAGTAATAGGCTTCCGTACCGGATACGGAAACCTAAAGAGAGAATATATTATGTTCTCCATTTCACATAATATTAACATGACATAATGTTAATATTACATGACATTAAAGTCTAGTAGAATCTAGTGTAATTAACATAGAAAAACATTATTATTAATGCACGACAGAGCGAACTCGCCAACCCCACATTCCCGTATAAACTCCTGAAAAACTTGGAAACTAATGAAATCCGACTGAAAATGAGTTTTTGTAGCTTATGGAGCTAAGGAATTGCATGGTGATGTTGTGAGTATTATTCGGTCGAACTGGGATTGTTAACATTGTGTGTCTGTGTTTGTTTAATATGAAACAATAGAGATTTTTCATCTATCGATCTATTCCTTTGTTGATGTGACCTACTTTCAAGCTACATTCGTGTGCTTACCCAGCATATATTTAGCTTTGTTGGCATAAAAGCAGGAGATGGGAATTCCTCTGGCAGCCGTCGTCGTTTCGGCAATCAGACGGAACCTAATAAATACCTGATAAGGGTAAAGCGTTCCTGGTGTTACGAGAACTGGAGGTTAATTCACTAGTGGGCATATCGATAATCGAGTACGATATTTCTAGTAGGTATACGAATCGAAACAAAGTTTTAATTTGGTTACAGTAAATGATAGCGGCCCCCTGCCTGCGTTCGACATTTAACATCGACAAACAACAAATAGGAGCAATCACTCGCCAGAAGCTCGATTCTGCTATAAGATTAGTGCGTGTGTTATGTTTGTGTTTCGTCAAAACCGCACGTTTCGCCGAAATGCTATTCTACTCGCTAAGTTAGACCAAACGCGTGTGTTAGGTTATGTTATGTTTGTGAAACACTAACACGCCGTCTGCTTCAAAGTAACGATGTGTTTTGGTGAAAACATATTATTTTTGAGGTGATTTCGAATGTTTTTTAGTTTTGGGTTTAATTTTAAATTGTTGTTTGTGAAAGTTTCGAAAAATGGCAGAAGGCTATCTAGAAATGATAATGAGGAGACAGGGATCGCCGAGAGAAAACGGAGATACGCGTCAAACCCTCTCGACGTACCGATGAATTTGCTATTTTATTATTTATGATTTATTATTTATTACTTATTACTTATTACTTGTTACTTATTACTTGTTACTTGTCACTTGTCACTTGTCACTTGTCACTTTTCACTTGTCACTTGTCACTTGTAACTTGTCACTTGTCACTTGTCACTTGTCACTTGTCACTTGTCACTTGTCACTTATTATTTATTATGTATTATTTATTATTTATTATTGGTTGTTAGTTATTTGTTATTTATTATTTATTTATTTAAATCCTTTATTTCACATTTTTAAAATGTTATATTAATTTTACATATTTAAACTAAAACTAATAAAAAATACATAAAATGTACGAATTTAATAAAAACGGTAATTATTAATTATTCATGTTTGCCGTTTTGTCTTCTAAATAAATTATGTTAACGTACCTACTATTCAGATTATTTCAGTGAAATTATATTAATTGTAATATCACTTACTTTTATGCATATTATATTTTATATTTATGTAATAATAATTATATAACATTTTGTAAAAATGATTCTTTCTAGCAAATAAATCCCCAACAAAGAGGGATTTGTAAAATGGTATCACATCTATGAGCGTGTCGCCAAGCGACGAAAATCAGTAAACATTTGCACTCAATTTGAACAAAATAAATGTTTAGCTCGCTTAATTATGAATGTTTGTCAGAATAATTAATTCTTGCATATTTTTATGCACCTATTACGCATAATTCATTATTTTTATTGGTAAGTATTTAAAAGAAAAAACTTTAGTCAACATTATTGTCAGAATTTTTCGCGTTAGGCGACGCGATGTCAAACCTTACCCTAAGCTCCGCCTCCTGTTACCATAGACACTAACCAAACGTGTTTTGTAAATAGCAGAATAGCATCATGTGGAAACCACGTCCAAACTTACTCGTGTTATGTTTGACTCAAACACAACACACGAAGTATGTTTGAAAATTGTGCAATTAGCAGAATCGAGCTTCAGATCAGGAATGTTTTTTTCTCAATGTTCATCTAAATTGTATTCAGATCGGCGGCATAGTAATTAGTAAGAAGGACGATCCGTGATTCGGATTGCACGTAAAACTGTCGGTTCCTTCCCTTCTTATTTTATTATGTTTTAGGGTTTAACCGGTATCAGTTAGTCCCACCGCACGGAATAAAAGGTCTAAATAAGGTCGGAATAAAATAAATAGTTCGTGTTTTCCGTCCAGTTAGTTTAGCCGGCACGACCAAAGGGGAGCAATGATATGGTACCTAATTTTAAGGTGTTATGCGCTCACATCACAATTAATGTTGTAGGTGATGTAACTGTCTCAGTTTCCATAAAAATTACTTTAATCAATACAGCGGAAAATCTTTCTATGGAAAAATATGTTCGCTTTTAGTCAATAACTGACTCAAACAGCTATATTAATCATAAATTGCACTATTATTTTTTTGTATATATGTATGTACTGTACAGTACCCGGCAAATACACACGTCTCTGTGCTACAGAGAGGACGCTCTACAACCGGATTGTCTCTTACTAAAGCTCAATGTTCATCACTTACTGCTGGGTACCGTAATGAAGGATACAAAGTTCTGCTGTTTAGTTGTCTGCTGTACCCTTCACTGACTTGTTACTTACTTCGCATTTTGTAATTGTATGTAACTATGTACCTATTAGTTAAATACCATAATAACAGAAATATTGTACTCGATTCTCGAGTGTTTTGCTAGTGAATTGGCCTCGAGCCATGGGTCTCCAGCCCATGCCCCCGGGAGTATTTAGTAGCCGGGCATTGTCCAGTTTTAAGTGTACCTACTTGGATTTTTGTAGCCCCGCTGAACGTTTAGGTGTACGCTCTTAGCATTAGACACGTGGGAATATATAGTTAAGTATGGGAACGGAGTTAGAAGCATAATATACGCCATTAAGACTCTTTGTTAAAGGTGGTGTTTAAAAAATGTATCAGTTGCCAAAATACCTAATGGTGAGTGTAGTATTTTTATGAATGCTATTTTAGGGATTAAAAAAAGGTCGGGGATTTTTTAAATTTGTAATTTAACTTTTATTTTAAGCTTTTTTTTAAAAACTGCATTCAAATCGGTTAATTTTTTAAGATAATTAAATTACTTGATTACAAACATAGCTAACAAACATCCCGATTAAACCAGCTTTATACTAAAAAAAAAACCGGATTCAAATCTGCCCATCCGTTTGGGAGCAGACACACCCATACACACCACACAAACGTTAAACTTATAACACCGCTCTTTTTAGTCGGAGGTTAAAAATGAAATATCATTTTGAATTAATCTTTACTTGAAGGCAACACTTATATCGGAAAATATTCTCTATTCTAGATTAATTCTGCAACGAAAATCGCATTAATTTAGAGCATAGTGCACATATGTAGACCGAATTGAAATATTATTCAGGACAGGTAGGAGGGAAAGGTTCTACAAATTCGCCGCTCGCGCAGCCTCCGTCCTGGGCTGACATCCGGCCAGTTAGAGCCACCAGTAACCGTCGTTTCCGGATCCGCTTTCAGTACGTGGGAATCTACATCAAAACTACCCGCTGCTGAGCTTCGGGGTCATTTGCTGAAGTATAGTGCGTGCCGGGCGTGGAGAGTGAACGAAATCTTTTAGGTCATACCAGTTGGATCGTTAGGCTGTATTCATATTCCTTGGTGCGTGCATACCTACTTACAAGTGGGGGATGGTAGGACTGACGATCTGTGAAGCAATTCTTGATTTGAAAAGTAATAAAAAGTTAATTAATTACCTTGAACTTGCAGCGGCGTATCGCAACTGAAAACAATAGAGAGGAGCCCTTTACTAGAAGAGCAACATTTTTGTTGTTATTTAAAACATTAAATTATCACAGTATTCACTGGACGAGAAATATTGATAAGAATTAACAAATACGCGTGCTGGCGGTAATACGAGTGTTCGTAAATATAAAGAAAGAATCAAGTACCTAAAAAAACAATTTATTGCCGTCAACAAAAAATATATAAAAATAAATATAACTCAATATAACGAATGAATTGACTGATCACAATATGGGTCCATCTCAACATGTACCGTGTGGGGCCGGTACTTTAAAAGAATAGCCCCACTGCATCTCTCCCCGTGTATGTCGTGAAAGGCGACTAAGGGATATGACTCCCTTCTTATATTACTAGGTGGTAGGGTTTAACCCGCCCGGGTTGGTACCACCGCACTGAATGAAAGGTCGGTCGAAACGGCTATGTAAATAGTTTGTGTTTTCCGTCCAGTTCAGTGTAGCCGGCACGACCGAAGGGAAGCACTGACGTGGCACCGGGTTCATCCGGTGTTGTGGGCTGGCGTCACGGATGTTGTGGGTGATGTGGCCAACCGTGTCAGATTCCATAAAAAAAAAAACATGTGCTTTTAGGTGATACAAGGGGACCTACAGGGCTGATTTCAGATGGGCCCAGATTGTAAGTAATAACAACTAACTAGGTATATGAGAATTTTTTTAGAAATAAAAATCAATAATAAATAACGCTTACAATTTTTAATTTTACTCTACGTGAGATCGTAGATTGAATAGTTGAATAGGCACTATTAAATCTACAGTGAGATAATCCAGAGGAAAGTCTCCGGTATTGCACCTTCTCAGGGGTGATATTGGCTGGTCGGAGCGTGTCCTTTGGCCCTCTGACTCAGCCACCTATATGCCAATGTCGAGTCGAGATTTACATTGAATTGTATTAGTTTATTTAACTCTATCATAAGAAAGAAACAACTCATTCATGACATCAGTTTGCATTGCTTCTAAGCACCATCCAACACAACAACGAACAAATTACACAGGTAAAAAAAAATCAAAACGACCCAGATTCCCTAATATCTTTCCCCAAGGAGACAATTAAGGGAGCACTCGAAAGCGATTCTCGTCTCTCTCCGCGAACTGAAGAGAATTTTGGTTCCCCGATTCTCGACATTCGCCGCCCTGCCTCAATGATACTTCGATTTCGTTTTGGAAAGAATTTCGCGTTTTATCAGCGAACATTACCGTATGAAGCCGGTCAAATTAACCGTGAACTTTGGAGGTCAGCTGATGAAGGTTAGTAAGTACCAAAGACAACCGCTTAGAGTTGCCATTATGGCCATGCAGCGAGTGTTTTCGGAACGCCCCACTCCATCTCCAGTTAAAATGTTTGTGAAGGATTCTTTAATTTGGTAATTTACTTTAAATTAATATTATCTACATATAATATTAATAACTTATTAAAATTATTCCCGTGTAATAGTTATTCTTTACCAATTTTTTATAAATTTTTCCACACTACGGTTACCACACTCAAAAAGAGCTTTTTAACGGTTCCGTACCTCAAAAGAGGATAAACGGGACCTATAGGATAACTCTCGTGTTTGTCTGTTATTTTCTCCGAATCTACGGGACGAAGAAAGTTCAAATTTGGTACATATATAGAATTTGATGACGTAAATGAACGAATTTCGATTTCGGAGGTCAATTTTGGGGGACAAATTAGAAAGTTACAAAAACATTATTTTTTCAAATGCTTCACGTGGCGTATCAAATGAAATTACTCGTTATAAGATATACAAATATTTTTTTAGACATTAAAGATACGAGTATATACTAAAATCAAGCTATTTCGAGTTAGCTTTGCTACTTCTCACATATTTAAAAAAAAATCTAGAGACTATTTCACATTTGCCTCGCAATTAACAGAATTCAGACAATGTTTAATGTCTGTAGAGCAATAAAGAATTTCTGTACAGCAATAACTATTTATAGAGGTAACCATTAGTGGTTGGAACTCATTTACTAGTACATTTGAGGTAGCAATTTGTGGTGGGAGGAGTCTGGTATATGATGGTTAAAATTTGCTTCGTTCATAGTTTAATTATATTTGTTTGTAAGAAGAAAAAAAAAGACTGCTATAGTAAAGCCAAAGAAAGACGAACGAAATGCAAATTTCATAATTTGTGATCGGTTCGGTTGATTCGGTTGTAGTTTTAACGGTTACGGTAAGCGGTAACGAGACCGCAGACGAGCCTAACCCGGAGGTGGTAAAGACGGCTAGTATTAGCCAGTCCTTAAAAACGTAGCATCAAATAATATTGGCTGAATGAAAAAAAAAAACTGTTAACATCTTGGTATTAAATTAAGTTAAAGCTGTTCTTGTTGAATAAACATTTATTTTATTTCGATCAAAAGGTTTTATAGGCCTCAGGCAATCTAAATTCTTCCATTAGAAGGCAAATTACAAATTGAGCCTAACTAATCTAGCCTTTGTTAGAAACTCGACACCAACCCTCCAAGAAATTACGCCCAAATTAGGCTTGCCATATTTCTGAGGTCGTAAGCCCGGACGGTTGATGGTGGAATCCTCCCAATTTTATTAATACGTGTTGCAATTGAACGTGTTGAATAACTTGGTTAGTGTAGATTCTTCTCGATTTTAAAACCCTTCTTGAGCCATCCTTTTCTAACTATTCAAAACGCTTGTCGTTGCGCATTAAGCGCCATTCTGGGCCGATATAGGCCCTCCGGCGCGCGATAGGTTAAACACGGACATTGCATTTTTGGCTGCGTATTGGTTTGTCAAGTCAAAGTAAAAAGTATTTTATTTCAGCGAGCATTATAATATAAGGGACATATTATATGGAAAATCCATCGTGTTTTAGAAATCGTCAATACATTTACACTAAATTCTAAGCAATATCAGCAGTTCATCATTAAACAATAAAATGAAGTAATTGAAAATACATTTTGAATACAATTATCATTATTTAAATTAAATGTTTTTGGCAATAACATGCAATTTAAATGGTCAATATTATGTAAACATTCAAATAATGTATGTGTTTGAACAGATCGAAGATCGATAATCAGAAATTAAGCTCTGTATGATGAAATAGTGTTTTACAGCCTGTCCAGTGTAGCCGTTACGACCAAAGAGAAACACTGACATTAGAATGACATTTGTAACGATTTGTGATTTGTAACGCGATGACATCAGTGGGTGTAGCAGGTGATGATGTGAACCGTGTCAAGTTCCAGTTAATAAAATAAGAACTGTCCGTCCGTCCGCCGGACTAACTCAGGTCAGTACCGTTATCACGATAACCTACACCGCGTACTACGCTACGCCGTGTTCTCCGCATCATTATGTATGGAGAAACGGAGCAGCGCCTCTAGTGATAGATTTGCGAACTTCGTTTCTCCATACAAAATGATGCGAAGAACACGGCGTAGCGTAGTACGCGGTGTAGGTTAAATCTCGTGATAATGGTATAGGACGCACGGCACGCTCTCAAATGCCGTTGACTCGCGCGTTTCTCGCGAAATTGTTTACGCTGCTCGCATGAGCACAGTAACTTTAGTACGCGTTAGCTAAAATATCCGTTGAATAGTTTCCAGGCTGTTTGCATAGGACGGCGTGCGGACGTCACACGTCAGATTAACGAACGTATTCCGGTTCTACAGTGGTATGTTAACGTTCGAATTGTAACCTAATCGAAATTTAAAATTGCTTTCCTGCTTAGATCTCACTGGTCTCACTGGGAAACATTATAGTATTATCAAAAAATTAAACTATGGCTGAATCTGAAATATTTCATAATAAAATAAAAATGTCAAAACATGAAAAATATGATCCAACATTGAAGTAAAAAAATTCAAAATAAAATTAATAAAAAACATGATTTAATTATTTAGATTGTACATAATAAGTCACAATAACAAGTCAAGTAAAATTGAAAATAATAATAAACAATAAAACAAGTTTGTAAATATTATTAGATTTTAAGTTTGTAAATATTATGTAAAATTAATATAAAAAAAAAGTGTAAATAAATGGATGAAAATAATAAAATAAAAACAAATTACAAAAAACAGTTGTTATAGTTGACGTATAAGGATACCATAATGCAGTCAGCGTGTAAGCGTCCACTGCTGGACATACGCCTCTCCAATTTTCCTCCAGTCCTCCTGGCCTTCAGCGGTACGGAACCACTGCTTTCCGCCGACGTACTTGATGTCGTCGTCCCACCTTGCTGGTCTTCCCACACTTCGTTTTCCTGTCCACGGCCGCGAATGTAGGTCACGGTTACTCCGTCGGTCGTCGTCTCGTCGGCTGACGTGCCCAGCCCACTGCCACATGATAGCATAAAGAGAGGGCAAATGCTGAGCTGCGTAACTATAGTTTAACGATTTGTGTTCAATAGCAATAGCGACCAAAGGCGAACAAAAGCTGTTTATATGATAATACATTTACTTTTTATGTTGAAATTTCACTTCTCTATGCATTTTCATGAAAGCTCTCGCGATACGATATAAGGTAAGTTAGACTTAGAATGAGAACAAGCCCGCAAGGTGGGCGGGCCTGCGGATCGGCGCTCGGTGTGCATACGTGTCGCTAACTAGTTTGTTCACAACTTGGATGGGCTCGGGATACATATATTCATTACCGGAGCGGAGGTGTCTCCTAGACTCAGACGCGCGCCGCCGCCGCCCCGCCCTCTCGTCGCCTCGTCTACAATGTTCGACGTGCGGGTCTACACATTGCGCTTCAGTTGATACACTGCATTACGTTGCCTGGCGGATGTTTAAGGCCAGTGGCGGTCCTAGACAAAATGTAGACGTCGGCGACATCAGCTTTGCGAGGCCTCTTTCATTTCCCAGTCAGGACGAAAACGATAAATAGAATGAGACTGATGTATGAGTATATGACTTATATTGGTAATCAAATATTGACAAAAATTACATGAACAATTATAAATTAAAATAAATAACCCAACAAGCAATAGTCCAAAGTGTACGGTACGACCATACTTTGATGAGAATTTTTGGGATCGCGCGATCCCAAAGGGAGACAGGGTAAACGAATTTTTGCGAGGCCCCCTCAGGCGCGAGGCCGTCGTCGGCGGTCGCCGACGCGGACGCGACGTCGCCGACGCCTAGCGCCGCCACGATGGCATGTAAGTACGTTTAGCAAATAATTAAAAACATTAGCTACTTAGCATCTGCATATCTAGAGGTTTGCTGGTCATTGATTAAATTGATGGGACATAGACACATATAGTGCGTTCCAAATAGCGAGCTCTCAGCGAAACTAATTTGTGTACGCCCACTAATCGCTCATTCATTGGTCTAGACCGGCGACCCCAATTAGCGTGCACCGTTTGTTACGTTCATGAAGGAAGGCTTACATGATTCATTGCACTTCAGCTTTCTCAGCAGCGGACGTGTGGATTTAATTGCACTAGTGAGTGAGATAAAATGAGTAATGCTGATGGTGCAGTAAGCCCTATAATGTATGTTTCCTGGGAGCTCGCTATTTGGAACAAACTATAGAACAGGTGAATATACTTTTTATGTCAAAAAGACGAAATAACAAATAAAATCTATCTCCATCACCTTTGTCTCTCTCGTATCTTTATCAACACGCGTGATAAAGACGTCTCAGACGAATTGCACGATGTTGGGGACAAAGTCAGTTGTATGAAATGTATGTGGATGAACTTTGTATTGGTACTCTTGGTAATTTTTTTTATTCATTTAGAAAATCTATAGCTTAGCATTACTATATGTGGGTGAGCTACAGTAATTATTTTCGTTGATTACACAATTTGATTTGATACAGCTCAGTGTGAGGGTGTGTAAGGGTGTGTATTACACACCCTGTGTAAGGGTGTATGTGTGTGTGAGTGAATCATACATAATCGAATCGCAACTCATCGCATGCAGTGTTTTAGCTTAGAGCAAGGAAACTTAGTTATTGTGGCAAAGTTTTAAAGGTGGTAATGCACTTATGAACATGACTGTATAAGGCTTTGTGTTTCAACCGCGTACAGCGCATGTGGGCGATATTGTATTTGGCTGTTGATATTATCTACACCAGGGGTTCTCAAACTTTTTTTTCAGGTACCACTAAAACCAAAATCTTTGGCGGCGTACCACCTTTACCTACAAGAAGCTAATAATAATACTTATCTTCTATATCTACATTCTTAAATTCTCTTTGGAGGTTAGCATCACACTAAAGTTCAATGAATGATTATATTTCCTCGAATGTACATAAGTAAGCGATCTCGGAATAAAATTGAAAAATTTATTTCTCATCGAATTTCTTCGGAACTCACTATCTCACTACAAATCATTTGACAGCGGGTTTTTATATCGTTAGGAACATCAGAATTCAAATTATATATTATGTTGTACATTTATGTTCATCAATAAAACTTTCTAAATTAGGATTATGGCATTTGCCACTTATTAAAATGTTGTAGAGCATAATGTTTCATTTTTTCGCGTGCCACCTGAAGCAGCCCGCGTATCACTGGTGGTACGCGTACCATAGATTGAGAACCGCTGATCTACACGGTTTGATTATCCAAATGGCAGGGGGCAATATTCAAAGAACGGTATTCAATTCCCAATTAGCCGATTGGATACGTCAATTAGCCCAGATATCATTCGTTAACAATTGTTTAATGAAGAGATTTATGAAATATTTATAAAAGTATGTTTCTGGTTGTAAAGTTCGTTTATTTCAGATGGTATACGAATAATTTAATTATGGACATAATTATTCAAATAATATTTACAAAGCTATAGAAACTAATCTACCTATAACAATTTAGTCTCTTACAAAGTTACGTATTATAACTGTATGACAAATCTAAAAAAAAAAGCAATCATACACACAAATATGTGCGGCATATTTGCTGCTATCTTAGATCCAGTACAGTGGTACAAACCCTCTGCTACAATTTGAACCTACCACCTGCTAAGGGGCAAGGGAATTGATTTACAGTTTAACACTGTATACGAACGTAAATTTATCCGTCAAACTCATTGGTGCATGTCGCGTCGGCCGGAATTTAACCTCGGACCTTGAGGTCAACAGTCCAAGCCAAGACCGCGCCGACCACACGCCGCCGCTAGCGGGAGCGGTCAACCCGGGCTCGGGCTCCTTAGCTCTTTGGCATCACAGAATGTCGTCGAAGGTGTAGGTTGCGTAGGTAGGGACACTGCAAGTGTGCTGCAGATGGGCGAAGTTCAGTTGGTCACCAATCGGCCGCGCAATCGGAAAGTTTTTGGAACGCGACGACCGACGACTGTGCACCGCTTCCGCCGCCCCCCCCCCCCCCCCCCCCCATGCTACTCGGAGCGGAGACTTCACTTCAATATCGATTTCACGAAAACGACCAAAAATCGACTCACGCAGTTTTTGCTGACGCCTGTGTCGCGGAGACAGCTTTTAGCTATCACGATTAGCTATGTTTCATATAGGTTCAAAATTAAAACTTATCGCTCTATGTGCTCTTATTATGCTAGTCATCTGTTAATTATATATATATAATTAAACAAGAGCCTTTTTCATTAATTATTTCCTTATAAATCGTTCTAAACACAAATCTGCACCTTCGGATTATTAAAAAAATATATATTTTGAAATAATATAAATTCCGAAATTAAATTAATTTTCTATTTCTGGACCTGTCAGTTACCAAATAACCACCGCGACAGGCAAAATTAGCAACAGCTTTTAAAGGCTATCATTTCCAAAATAATTATTTTCCAAAACATTTGCAGGCTCTCACAACTCTAATTGATATTCAAACGTCTCCAAAGGTATTATTGCTGAGTTTATTGCAAGACGTAGGATTCCGGGAACTGACTGAAAAGTATTAT
Organism: Nematopogon swammerdamellus; assembly: GCA_946902875.1. Classification (NCBI taxonomy): domain Eukaryota; kingdom Metazoa; phylum Arthropoda; class Insecta; order Lepidoptera; family Adelidae; genus Nematopogon; species Nematopogon swammerdamellus. Next base: position 7,944,511 of record OX336344.1, read on the forward strand.
TGAGCACGACTGGAAGCCGGGCGCAGTCAGCTCGCAAGCTTGGACGCCGGACGTTAATTAATAATGATTAATTGAATTTGATATGAAACTCGAAACAAAGCTTCGGAATTTCAAAGGGAAACAATGAGGATCGCTTTCAGGGATAATAAATGAAGAATAATGAGAACCGGTTAACTCCGGGCCCATCTGAAACCTTCACCAAATGATCTTTCCATTAGTGTGCAGGTAGATGTGTAGGTATTGAAATTATGATTTTTCTTAATACCGTGTTGTTCTGCTAATCCTAAAACGACAAAGATAGCGTGGATACCTTGAATAGACACAGTGCAACCTTATGATATGGAATTATATTTGACTTAAAGTGGCAGCGTGGGGGGTGTAAAGGTTGACACTTTTCCTATTCTTTTAAAAGTAATGAATACCATGTAAACAGAGTTGTTATTAGTTTTATTGCAATCTCAATTTGTAAAACAGGAAAATAATTTTCAGTACTTATATGTTATTTGTCACCTGGACTGGACGCAGTGCGATTTGGACGATTGCCCATATGAATAAATATGGAGCACCTGGTGAATAATTTAACTTAATATATTTCGCAAAAACTACTCAAATACTCTCATCCTTATCCTCTCCACAATATCTAATACCTACCAACCGAATTTCCTTATACCTGTATAATTCAAAGAAACTATAAAAATTCATAAAGCCGTACATTCAGCAGAATTAAATAATAAATCAGCTGACTTATTCCTATCAAGGTGCGGCCGCGCCGACGGCGGTGGGTTTGTCTCGACCTCCTTCCAATTTTGCCTTTTCACCTCTTTCCCCATTTTCGCCGTATCTGCAGAGGTTCTTATATTCGTGCCCTTCGCTTTCGACCCTTCCACAGGTGCCGGCCCTATCTCCCGCGCGCGGCCCTTGCGGTGACCCTAAATTCAATTTCTTTTCTGGAAGATTAGGAAAAACGCGTCCTCCTAGCCACACGTGCCGGCAAAATTCTCGAGATAGGTCTACGTACACCGTAATGAAATATAAAAATACCCGCCGCCGGTCTTTTGTGCTGTTATTGATGGTGATTTCTTTTCTAATAACGAGTTCGTACTTACTACCGATTCCTTTACCCTTTTACTCAGTGTGATAAATATATTGGCAGAAAAAGTCCGAAAACCCCCAGAGGTTAAAGGTTGGCCTGATAGAGGTTAAACCTGATAGAGGTTAAACCTTTGACGTAAAAGCAGTTGTATAAAATAAAATGTACTCATTCAAATGTGTCAAAAGTGCTGGTAGAAACTCCAGGCATCAAAATTTAAATTTTATTATAAAGTCCACGCTTCTGACAGCAAACATACCGTGCATCCTAGAACCTTGCGGTTATTCCCGGCTGGATGGCAAGAGGCCCGATGGTATCACCCTGGTGCCATGGGCTAAGGGTAGGTCATTGATGTGGGACGCCACTTTTGTCGACACATTGGCTCCAAGTCACGTTCGGGCCTCTTCAAGAGCGGCTGGCGCGGCCGCGGCCGGAGCGGAGAGCCTCAAAAGCAACAAATATTCAAATATTATTCAAGATTTCGAATTTGTTGCGTTTGTGGTTGATACCCTCGGTCCGTGGAGCAGTGAAGCCAAAAGCTTCTTGAAGAGGCTTGGGCCTCTGCTGGAGGACGCAACTGGCGTCCCGCAATCAAGGGCCTACTTCATTCAAAGGGTAAGCCTTGCCATCCAGCGGGGTAATGCAGCAAGTGTTCTAGGAACATTTGAAAATGCCCCTTTTGATAGTTATTTTAATGTTTGTTAGGTAGGTTTATTTCTTTAGTTATTAGTATTACTTTTTTGTTATTTAATCAATAAAGAAAATGTACTTATTATAAAGTAGTTATATTATAAAATTGTGTTCCAAGATTAAAAATATTATTCCGAAAAAGGGGAGTATTTCATATTACTAATGGGAAGCTTTTTATTATTTTGGCAGGTCCTTTATTACCTTGATTGTAATACTGCAATATTGTAGTGTTACTGTTGATTATATAAAAATTAAAGGAAAACACAGACAAGGTCCTTCCATGACTCCATAAGGTGTTTTCTCCCAAAAACCAATTTGGTAATACAGACCGTTAAAAACTAAGCGTACTACTTATATTAGCGAGAATTTACATACATGCGATACATTAACCCCATCCAATGTATTGTAGTGTTCGTCACTGAAAACTTTACGCGGTATTAAAAGTTTACGAGGGCGAAAACTACCTAAGTGGATGAACTAGAAATCTAATTAGCCACTGATAGTACAAGAAAAAAACCTTGCGTTGACCGAAGAAGGTTACAAAGGCACCATATTTATTTTTACAGGTGTGCCAAGTTCAAAGCTGCCTCTATCTATGTGCATGATTCCTGCTAGCGAGACCCCAACTAATCTCCACCACGCAATATTAACTTAGCTGTCTGCGTTTGACATGGCTTTGATCAGTGAACACCCGATCTCGCGTATTACCAGGCTCTCGCAGGCTTCCTGTCGACCTTCTAAATGAAACAAGGCCGGAGCGGATATCGGCGGCAGAGCTCTTAAGTAGACTGAAGCTGACTGTGTGCTTTCGGACAAAATTGAAATTGAGAGCTTTTATTTGACCATGGTTGAATTTTGACCAATTCTGATTGAGGTCTATGTTTCAACTATCACATTTCATATTATCTAGGGCCACAGCAGTACCCCTGCCTAGTCGAGCAAACACGGCCGTTCCATCCCTTCCTCGAATTAGTTTCTTCTTCATGTGTAGTAATGGCAAACTGTAGCGAACATGTTTAATATCCAAGAGGACTCGCGGTTAGAAGATCCAAAATCTGGTCAATATTTTCCTTGCGGAATTAACCTCCTACTGTTCAAAGGTCTGACCCACACGTTGGCCAAGCTAGATAATTATTACATGTATACTCGATAATAATGTATGTACGAAACTTCAATTGAATAAATGACTATTCTATTCTACATATATCTTGCTGTAATTGCTTAGTTAGAACGAGATAAAGCTAAAATTCTGCCGTGCTCTGCCATCTCATGGATCCTGGTTAATAATTGTACTGATTAAACTATAGACACATCAGTAACTGTTAAAACAATTAACACTAAATACTGTGTTGTCGGAGCAGCCTCTAATTAAATTAGCGCTTACCGTGGTGTTGATACATACAAACGCTTCGGGAAGTATGTGGAAAGTTTGCCATATTTCAGGTAAAAGGGACATAACATCTCGGAAATAATATTTTAGATAAAATAAGAGTTAGAAAGGGTGATCGCGCAACCGCACTATCTCAACGAGAGGCGACGGCGGCGGCCCAGGCGGCGGCGAGGGCGAGCTAATATATTTTTCTTTCTTTCTTCCTTCGTGTCGCGCATCGCCGTCGTCGTCATGGCGAGCCTGAGGCTCAATTCCAACTTTATTACGACGAATAAAAAAAAACGTAGGTATTTATTTTGCATTCTCGTGAATCTCCCTGTCTAAGACAGGTAAATAAGGACCTTCAAAATAAATGCAAACGTGAGAGAATTGCATTTTTATTAGAACGGAAATCCGAAGAGGCAAATAATAGACTGTCGTCCAAGCATCGAATCTCTTGAACTGAGCGACGCGATTGGCCGACATCGCGCTCGATATAATGCATGAGCCGTGCAAACTACGCACCTACAACGACGAGTTTAATTTTACACGTGACACTGTTTTTTGTTTTTGTGAAAACTGACACGGTTGACTACATCACCTACAACATGTCTATAACACCGGGTGAACTAGGTGCCATGTCAGTGCTTCCCTTCATTTCATGTCGGCTACACTGAACTGGACGAAAACACGAACTATTTACATAGCCGTTTCGACCGACGATGTTTCGCACAGTGCGGTGGTACCAATCCGGCCGGGATAAACCCTACCACCTAGAGGTAAGAAGGGAAGGGACCTACAGTTTAACGTGGAATCCGAACCACGGTCAGCCTCCAACGGTCGAGTGTGGCGCGGAGCCATCCATAGAGTTGTAGATATCAATATCTACAACTCTATAATATCCAAAATGTAGGTATCAATATCGCCATGGTTCTAAAAGACTGCCAATATACCCGCGACGTGCCCACGTCCCTCCCTACCACCAATATTCGACCAATTCGGCCACTGTCTTTTAGGCAGTCGGCGGGGATGAACTTGCGCTAACCAGCTCAGAGGCTTTTAATTTCGTGGTGGCCGTATGAAGTACCTACCTACTACTATATACTACTACCAAAAACCTGTGCCGCCGCTCCTCCTCGTCCTCGCGTGTTTTGTTTATAATAGCGTTCGCATGATGTGGTGTTTATTTACATCGTCGTACTAAACTTGAAATCGTTCTGCTAGTAGGCGCGGAGGTCAGATTTTATTGAAAAGGGACCATTATGTGTATGAACGCGAAATAATGACAATAAAGCTATCGCATCGGAGACTGTAACGGCTCTAGCGAGTGCGCTGGGGCGTGGAAATGTCTTTTCTGGATTTGTGCGTCTGTGTTCCGAAATTCTTAGACTCGTTACGATCTGTCCTCTCCTACTTATGTGACGTAATCTCGCTTAATAAATGTGACCACTGTTAAGACTTATTGAATGTCTTCAAAATGTATTATAATTCGATGCAAAAGCGTGTATTTCTAAGCCCGAATACACACTTACCGGAATTTTCGGCAGACGGCAAATTGTACGAGACATAAAACGGCACATGCGTGTTCATCGCGCATATAGACTCGTAATACCGGCCGGAAATTCCGGCGAGTGTTTTCGGTTTAAGGCGGTTAATTGGACATTTTCGACATTTCAAGCCAGACACAATCTACCTGTCTCTATAAACAAGGTTTTTTCAAATGTGTATTTTTGTTGTTGCAGATGTTGCAAGGTGTGCGCGCGCACTCTGGGCGAGGACTGCGGAGGGTTCCGTGGCACTTGCGAGCCAGGGTTGCGATGCACCGACGGATCCTGCACCCGACGATAATAGCAAAACTCAAAATTGTGTACATAAGACAATGTAAATACTTGTTAAATATAGTAAATACTTCAATCCAACATATCCGTTATAGTAATAACATTTTGTATGGAGCAAGAGATAAGTACTAGAAGTGTATATTTTTGTAAATTGTCGTGTACAGTGAGCGAGTATGTACTGATAGCAAGCAGAGCAGTTGGCCTGCAGTGCTGTGTTCATGAGTGTTAAGTGATATGATAACATTTGATGACGAAACTTGGAATATTCGTTGAAAGTCTTCTTCAAGTGAAAGCAAAACAACAGTACAAAGAGGTCAGTAATGTTTTCTGATTTCTGTGGCCCAAATGTCTTGTCTGTCTACGCTAGTAGGTACTCCAGTTACATCCCATTCTATACAACGACTGTTTTTTCGCAAAGTTTTCCAAAGGGTACCGTCGCAAAATAATAAATAATAACGAAATGAAGGGAAGCACTGACATGGCACCAGTTCACCCGGTGTTATGGGCTGTCATCACGGAAGTTGTAGGTGGTAGAACGAGAGCTTAGTAAGACTGACAAGTAGACGGAGTAAAAGTTTCCAGTTCAGCAACAAATTCGCTTATATCCTTCGGTCACACGTTTCAAGAGCATTTCAGGACTCGTGTTATTGACCCCAGGACCTCGAATCTCTCAGGACTGCTATTTCTTACAAATTGGATGATTGTATTCCCCATTGCTTTTGACATCAGCTCGCCGCGGGATGCCACGTTCGCGGTTCATGTCTTTGTGTCCACGCTCGTGTTCATATTTCGTGTATTATGTCGGAGGGAGAGAGTCATAATCATAACTAAGAGCATTGTTACATTCAATCCTGTGGCACTGGATTGTGGGTAGAGGTAGCCTAGGTGTGCAGATAATGCAATAAAAACATACACTCGATTGAGAACCTCCTTTTGGGAAGTCGGTTAAAAAACTGGCCAAGTGCGAGTCGGACACACGCAGCGAGGTTTCCGCACTACAAAAAAAAGTAGTAAAAAGACGTTTCTTGTATGGGGACTCCCATTAATTTGTATTTACTTTTAAAATTTTTTATTAATTGTTGTTATGTTCTCTTCGGTTTCAGGTAAGTTCTTACCAGTTACACTGAAGTGGACGGGAAATACGAACTATGTATTTGCTTCGACCCATCTTTCATTCAGTGCGGTGGTACCAATCAGACCGGGTTAGGCCCTACCATCTAGTAAGGTAAGCAGGGAAGGGGTCTACAGTTTTACATGGAATCCGAACCCCGGTCAGCCTCAACGGTCGAACGATCAACCATCCAAGTTCTGACCGACGAACGGTGGCGTTCGATCGATCGCTCCATTACCGAGCTAGCGAGGCTGAAAATCGTTATGTGGTGCTCGTATCTTTTAGGGTTCCTACCGTGCGGGTACGAAAGTCTATTGCTAAACTTATGCCATATGTCCGTCCGTCTGTCCATCCGTCCGTCCACCCATCTTTTGAACCGTAATAGGTAGCCGATTGAACTTTTCACAGAATATGTGCATATGTTGGGCATAATAACAAATCATAAAAGAAAACAAATAATAAATATTAAGGTGGATCCGCATACAATAAACGTGTTTGTTCAACATTGTTTTTGCTCTATCTTTGTGATTATAGTGCAAACTCCGAAGTAATAATAAACATCAATTACGTGGTTGTACGGAACTCTCGGTGCGCGAATTCGACTCGCACTTGGCCGGTTTATTCCGCCCATTTCGTTTTATTGATCGCGGGACAGAATACCATGTACGCACTCGCGCGACGCGCCACTCTATCGTTCGCAATGTTATACAAATTACAATACATTACTGTTCGCTATGCCACCGCGCCGCTGCCGGCCGCTGCCGCCGCGCCGCGCGCCGGTCCGACGACAAAAGCCCAGTTAAGTTAATCAATACGTTGGTTATTTTTGTCGTGGCGGCGACGCTTAGGCGAGTGGTGACGCCACTTATGAGAGCATCGAAAATTCAAGCGAATACAGCCGGAGAGTAATTTTGGAATTTTTTTATAAATTTTATGAAGGATTTAAGGTCAATAACTTTTTAAAAAGCTCTGTCCCCCAAGCTCCCACACCCCAAAGGTTAGTTTGTAAATAATACCGTAAAGCAATAACTTCGCCTCTTGTGACCTTTTTCTTAAAACTGGTGTACAATAAAGTGTATTTGTATTAACCCCCGACGAAAAAGAGGTGTGTTATTATAAGTTTGACGCCTCTGTCTGTATGTGTGTATGTGATTCTTTGATTAGATTCATTTTCTACCAGTCATGCCTGGGATAAATTAAAAATTTAAAAAACAAAGTTATAAAACAGTGCAAATGCAGTGAAATGTTATCTTATTGAAAACCTATGTTAATAAAACTCTCAGTTACTACTAACTTTAGTTTTAGGATTTATGTAGAAAACAACATATTTTGTTAGATTACTTCGAGCTGGCTTTTCCAAAAACTGTCAAGAAATACAATACAATACATAACACACACTGTATCCCGACAATCAGGGTAAGCAGAGTAATCGGTGTTGTGCTACAAGGACTCTGGTCAATTACAGCACAACACCTACCACCACGTTTAGCACAGTATACGGACAAGACAACTATCACGCAGCAAATAAGGCACGAAGAACCCACCTGCTGCATGGCTAGGTGGAAGGACTGCGCCAAGGTGAGAAGTAGCTATCCTGTCGCCCTTTAGCGCAGTATCTTGCCGCTTATCCCTGTCAAGAAATTAGAAACGAAATGTCAAAGTAGTCACATTTCTTTTCATAGTGTTAATTTTTCATAAAAAATACAATAGAATGTTCGATTGCGCATCAGCCAAAGACTGGTGCGTACACACCAAGAAAACAAAGAGAAACATAAAGAACAATAGCGCAGAAAGTGAACTTATATGTAGATCACTAACAGTAATGTCCTCTAGCCAAAATCGTCTTTGCCGTCCAACGGGGATTTTTTTGTTCTGTGGTCACTGAATAATTGAGGTAAATTCTAGCGACGACAGTGTGTCTAGGGATTATTTCAGACAGCTCAAGAAGGTTAAAGATATGTTGTGGGGCGTTAATTGGTTCATGAGGTATATTTCGTGAGTTACGAATGAAATATAACAAACACTGTAATTTTAAAATTTTTTTATTATCGAATTATCAGTTAAATTGTATTATTTTACGTATTGTCCGCGAAAACCGCATGAAAATCTATCAGGAAAATTCTAATTTTATTTATTATTTCATATCTATAAAGTTTTATTATAATAAATTACGCATTTACTTATTTATATATATTTTTGATTTGTCATTTGACTGGATCAGACAGAACATTTTGATAATTTTGTTATATAAAATTGTATTTTTTTGCTTATGTTAAATTGATGTGGATTGCTAGTAGCACGTGACCAGCTAAACCTACCATGTGCTATACGGTATCTTTACTGAGCAATGTTCAGAACTATTTTTTTTAAAACAAACTTCGAACGGCTAAAAAAATTGAGAGATTTCTTAAAATATTCCCGAAAGACATATTAAAATTATACATGTTGTAATGTCAGTTAAATGTGTAACTTAACACATGTTTGCTGCCACTTCAAATCCCAAAACAGCCATTAAAGAGCTCAATAACACTATACAAAAGCGATTTCCCATGGGAGAGCTCGACAGACAGAGCGGCTTTCCCGACTAGCTTAAATTTAAGACCTGTCACTCTCGTTGCGGCTGTCTTCACGTGGCTTGTGGGATTTCGTCTGTTCCCTCCGTAAGCCACAGACGACGTGGTCAGGGTTCACTGTTGTGTTCATTGGAGGTGGTCAAGGCCGTCGACTCATGGTAAACTTGACCAGAATTAATTTAACTAACAAAGATACAATAAGAGCCAATTACACCAATATAGACTTAACAATTAAGCTCACTTAAGCTCATCTTAAAGACACGATAAAAGTAAGTTGCAAGCACAAGAGGTGTAAAATGATAGATGATAGAAATACTTTATTGCTCCAAAAACATCTTACAGAAACAAGCTCGTTGTATAATAATTTACATGAGGGGCCAAGGCGGGCTTATTCCTTACATCGTTTCCTTTCAGTGAACCTTTGGATGTTTGAGAGTCGTATGTTGTGAAATATATGTAGGTAGTAGCAAAAGACTTTAGTGTGGGAATCTAAAATATAATACAATTAATATAAATATTATACGTTATATAGTTAAATTAATAGTACACATGAATACATATCAATTAAAGTTTTTATAAGATATAATACCTAAATGAAACCTACCCGAAGTGCTCTCATTAGAATCCTAAGCTGACACATTTGATTTCTTAACAGGCATTTTAAAAAATTGGTTGTCTGTAAAGTCGGTTTACGGACGATAGTTTTACGTGATCGTGGAATAATCGTAGTACATAGAGCAAAGATCAGTAATTCTATTTCCAGTAGAAATATTAATCATCTTGTGACTGGCCATCAATAAACTTCTGTTGTCTGATCTTAACAGTTTTACTTCTTAAGACGTTTCCATGGTAACTTTGACTATACCGATTGTGCCTCTCTATCGCTTGTTACGCGCTCTCGCTTGCACACACAGGCTCAGATGGAACGTGACACTTTTTCGTGTGTGCAGCCGGTATTCATCAATTTATAAGACGTGACGTCATCACGTCAAAAGCCCCAGTTGCACTCCGGGAGTGCCGGCAGAGGTGAAAACTTTTTGTATTTCCGAAAATAATTCTTGGTGGTTATAAAAAAAAACTTAACACCCTAAAAAATTTAAACACCGTATCATTGCTTAAAAAAGAAAAAAAAAAGAATAAAAAAACAAAACAAAATTTGAGGGATTCGAACCCATTGTCAAAAAATACAAATCCTACACTCTTACCACTCTTACAAGCTCACTGGCTGACAAAACATGAAAATGTTTATTGGAATAATTATGAAAACTTAAAAATGCACTATTTCGAAATTTCAATATAATATAAAATAATCTTAAAATTTAACTATACTGTTCCCACTTAGCACCGTTCTATAATTAGCAGATTTAAAAATATAATTATTATTTAACTCAAATACGATACTCCTGGCGCCATCTTAGGACTTAAATGAAGACTAATTGCTGACGGTACATACATCTGTCTGGTCTGACTCCCCCTATAAAATCAATGCCTCTCTATAACCTGGTTATTTTAATCTCTTTGATTTAAGTACATGACTGAAGTGCTAGATGTCGCTCCATGAAATATTCACCAACTGGTCCCAAATTCGCCTCATAAGTACACGGCCGATTAGCCGTGTGGTTTAAGACGTCGGTCACAATATATTGGTGACAGGGACCGCGGGTTCGAGGCTCGCAAAAGACGGAGAAACATATTTTGTATTTTCTACTATTGTATATGCCTCTCTATCGCGCTCTCGCTTGCACACACAGGTCTCAATCGCGCTCTCGCTTGCACACACAGGTTTAGATGGAACGTGACACTTCTTCGTGCGTGCAGCCGGTGTTCATCAATTTATAAGACGTGACTTCATCACGTCAAAAAGTCAAATTGACATTTGGCAGAGCGAAGAATAGCGTTAGCTGTCTGTGAAACAGTTTGTTATAGGGATTATTATGGCTTTATTACACAAAATGTGGTGCCATCACTGTCTTCTTAACGTTGATAGATAGAGATGACACTAATTAATGGTTTATTGCTTGTTATTAAATGCTGTTATAACTTATAACACAGAAAGTTATGATTTTATGAAAAAAAAAGAGCGTACTCATGGAGATAACGATCATTTAGCTGAAAAAGTCAAAAATATTTCTGTTTACTTACTAAGGAGTCGGAGGACCGCTAAGTAATAAAATATTAACACTCAGAACTGCGCGGGTATTTAATTAGCGGTAAATGGAAATTATTTTTGACTTTTTAAGGTTCGGGGTTTTTTAAATTTGTAATTAAACTTTTTTTATTGTATTCGTCGTGAGGTGTTCATAGTCAATATGTGCCTAATTGACCGGCTTTCGTAATGGCTGTCTTTACGACGACGACGCTTGCGGGATCTCGGCTGTTCCCTTCGTAAGCCACGGACGTGGTCACGGGGCTCTGTCGTGTTTATTGGAGGTGACAGCTTAGTGAGCACGCCCTATACTTTGTAGAACATCATCCATAACTTAACGCCTAACTAGTATAGAAGCATGTATAGTAAGTTAGCATGCATCGTGCGGAGAAAGTGTGACGTGCGACATGAGTCGGATAGGGACAATCTCGTCTTATTTCGAAAAGGGGTATACTTTGTTCGGCCAGTGTTGAGAGTGACTCATCACAGGTTACCGCGCCTCCCAACCCCCGAGAGGGTGAATGCGCGTTGAATTGAAGCTCATTTTTTTTTTCATTTGAAAGTCACTCGGCACGGACGCAAGCGTTTGTTCTTGCGCGCAATGCAATTATTCTTTCCGTAATTTATAAACATAGTTGCCAGTAGGACTTAAATGACCGAATACTATTAGCGGGTTTCCATCCAAATTTGTATAGACAATTTTCCAAAATAATATGAATCTCGGTAAGTTTTTTTTTTCATCTTATTTGAGGAATTTAAACATTTCAACCTTATTTCTTTGCAAACTTTATTATTATTATATTTAAAAAAAAACATATTTTTCAAAGGGATTAACCCTTTTTAAGGCAAAGGGAATAAATTACTGTGATAACAAAAGTCTATTCTGTTCGGACCGGTTAGCAGAATTGGCCTCTACATATATGTATGTTATTATTTGCGATGAGTTACTCTCAACTAGTGTTGTAAATTGACCGTCAATGACCATAAAGTCCCGTCAATGACCACTAAAAAAGCGGTCAATGACCGTCAACGTCCTAAAAAGTCGTCGTCTCGGCGTCGTCGAGCGACGTTGCCGGTTGTCATCAAGACGTTGTCCGCTACCGACGCCGAAATTGAAACGTTGCCGCACTGCTGCTCGGGCAACGTCCATCGACAACTTCTGAGAACAAAATACGTTGTGGAGTCGCAATATTTTAGCGCGCGTTTAAAAATATAAAATAAGTGTGCTGTATATAGTTGTATCATTTTATTATTATACTCAACACAGATTAATGTGAATATAAAATTACTTAAGAAATACAAATAGGTAGTGTTATAAAATAAAACTTTAATTAAACAAGACTTATAACTATTTTTTAAAGTTAATGTTAGGAAGTGTAAATATCTATTTTGCAGTATTATAAAATGCCCACCTAATAAAATTAATTAACCTTTTAACTAAGAACCTACACTAATAGTATGCAATATACTGGATAAGACAGGTGATTTAAATCCTCATAGCATATAATAAATAATTATTAAATGAAAACTATTTGAAATCGGAAAAACAAAACTACTCGTAGGTACCTTGGAACAAAATTTTTATTTTAAATTGTATCTAGCAACTCCATGGATGACCAACCTCATTCCGTTTTCGTGTTCGTTTGAGCGAGCGAGCGGCGTCCATGACGCGAACCGTTCAGACGGACAAGTTGACATGCAAGCAAGTGTGCAAGTTACGTGCAGCATGCATTATCTTGTTTGATACTTGCATACAATGCGTTTAGCAACATTTTGAATTTTTCCTATCATATCATATCACATTTGAACATCATTTTTTCTTCATTGCACTACCGCAATGGAAAGGATACCGCATACTTGGTGGTAGGGTTTAACCCGCCCGGGTTGGTACCACCGCACTGAATGAAACGTCGGTCGAAACGGCTATGTAAATAGTTTGTGTTTTCCGACCAGTTCAGTGTGGCCGGCACGATCAAAGGGGGAAGCACAGACATGGCACCTAGTTCACCCGGTGTTATGGGCTGACATCACGGACGTTGTAGGTGATGTAGCCAACCGTGTCAGTTTCCATAAAAAAAAAGGAACTTGGGTCAAATTGGGCTCATACTCCAACAGAGATGAGTCATATATCATTGTAAAGGGTTCGATTAGTACTTCAAGTTTTACTAAGGGCATTAAGTTCAAATCAATTGCAAAAAAAAAGATATACATGAAAATAGCTTATTCAGAAAATGATTAATATTTTTGGTTATTGTGGCAATAAAAACAATTTTTAAAAATTAAAATATACTCTTATTTATATATTGCTTATAAAAATAAATATATGTATAAATTGCTTAGTAATTAATAGTATTAATAGCTTTATTGTGTTTGTTAATAATCAGCTTTATTCTCGACGACGAGCTACACGAGCGACGCGGAGCAGCGCAGGCGACGCGTCGACGCGTTCCCGTTACTCTCCACCGCCCCCTCACCCCTTAATTATTATATTTAATACACCTTATACTAAAAATTTCATATATGTCGTAAATCAGAATCTAAAATACATGTATAAACCGCATAAAAATTCATGAATTCTGCCCAGATAAAAGTTTATATTTTTATATTAAAAAAAATTTATAACTTAATAACCCCGATGGGTCAAAAATTATTTGATATATATATATTTATGGTGGAACAAATATATTAACAGTTATCTCATCTCTGTTGGTGGGTGAGCCCAGGCTTCATACATTTTTGCCCATCCCCCTTTCATAAGAAGATAAGTATTGGTGAGTAACGAATGTACTTAAAACAAAAAAAACATTCTAAATATTGTAAGCGTAATAAATAAGATCGACGAAGCAATAAACAATATTTTGATAGCAGTCCAGCAAGATAGCTTTCTACTTGCCTTCTCTGTCCACTGGTAGGTATTATGCCAGCAGAACATGCCAGTGGAATGTTTCCTCGGCGTTGTCGACCGCGCGCGCCGCCGCCGCACGCGACGACGACGTTGCCGTTTCGCATCGACGTGACGTCGCTCGCACTCACTCGGTCGGACTCGGACTTAAGTAGCCGTTTGCTGCGCACGCACGCTTAGCGTTTGCATTGCACCATTTGCACCACGTGTTAGTCAGCGACTTGTTAGTTGTGTGTGTGTATTGTTAGTTCGAAAAAATGCCTGCCTTTGGAGGCAAAAAGCAGGCATTTTTTCGAACTAACAGAATACGATAATTAATTAAAAAAACTAATTAATTATCAAACTTTTAATATGGAGTGTTTTTAAAATAACGTTACATACCTACTTTTACTTTTGCTAATAAAGTAGGTACCTACCTACCTATGTGAAATTTTTTGTTTGTTTCTGTTTTAACTTTAAGAGAAAACGAGAAAATAAATTTTCCCCGTATTATAAACACCTTTTGCCAAGAAACTATGCATCTATTCGTAATGGTTTCCAAGAAAATAATTATTATAAAATTAATAAGGACGGAGCTGCGCGGCGCGGCGGCGCGGCGCAGAGGTGGGCGCGGGGGCAGGCGGCGCGGGAGCTGCGCGCGAATCTGCCGCGCGCCGCCTCCGCTCCCCCGCGCCCATCTCCGCGCCGCGCCGCTCCTTCCGTCCTTAATATTTATAATAATATAGTTCATTTTTTAAACAATTTGTCGCCATCGCCAACGATTTGCTTTCAACCCTAACCACAGATCCCTAACTATACTCATTTGTTTCACTCGTTTGCAATTATTACAGGTAAAAGAGAGACAGCGCACAGCGTACTGCCTGGCGTGATAGCGTGTCGCGCGCGCGGCCGCTGCAGCACAGACATCAAAGAGACGCCGCTGGGGCGGCGGCCCTTTGATATCTGTGCGCCGCGCAGCTGCCTACCTACTTAGCTCATGTCTTGCTTGCATGCGTTGCGTGCGTCCAATACAGTGCGTAAATAAGTAGGTAAACATCGACATTTTCGTCGTCGTTCAAGGTCGCACGTTGCACACACACGCACGCGCGATGTGTGTTGTGCAGCGCAATATAGTAGGTACCTACCTACAAACGTTGGTTACTTACAACTACGATTCAAATAATCAACCTACCTAAACACTAAATAAAAGGAGATAGGTACAAAGTTTACGCCGCCACTCTGTTCAATTGTCAATCTAGAGCAGTGGTTCTCAAACTTTTTTAGCTGACGGCGCCCTTAACCCGTTCAAGAAATTGTGCGGCACATCGCTTCAATATTCGGTTGGTGTCTTTCATAGGCATCATATCTGAACTGTGATAAACGAATCATGCAAATATGTAAATCAAGTAATATTTCCGAAAGGAATAGAAAACACAATTTTGCGATGCGTAAAAGTTACGCATCGAAATGTAAATGTTTCATTATTATTTCGATTAAGTATGTAGGTATGTAAGTATGGAGGTGTAAATAATTAAATTCAAAATAAGTATAAAAGTACACCGTGGTCCAAAATAACGTTGACAAAATTTAAAAAATCATATTTCAAAAATGGAATGCGTTGCATTCCATTTTATTTTTGTCTATAGTTTTTACATTCGTTGGCGATATTTTAATATTGTTTGTTGGCTAAAAAGTGTTAAAATATATTTATTACGCTATGTCAGAGCAGCGTGGAGCCATAATTTCATTGTATGAACGTGGAAAGCGGCAGTGTGAGATAGTGAACATTCTTGGTGTTAGTCGTCAGCTAGTTTCTTTGGTAATTAAACGCTATGTTGAGCTCGGCAACATCGGAGACCGTCCTGGGAGAGGACGTAAGCGCACTGTTCGAACTTCTAGGAACCAACACATTATCAAACAAAGATTAGTCCGGAATCCACAGACAAAGGTGAGAAAAATGTCGCGAGACATGGGGATAAGTCGCTCCACCGTGCAGCGTATAGTGAAATATGATCTCCATTTGGTACCATACAAACTCAGAAAAGCGCAATTGCTTACAGAGAAAGACAAAAAAGTTCGCCTTGAGAGATGTCGTTTGCTTAAACAACGCTCCGCTGCTTCGAATTGGAAAAATATCGTATTCTCTGACGAAATTTTTTTTTCGATAGAACAAGCCCATAATCACCGAAATGACAGGATCTGGTCTTCCACTCGTCCTGGAGCTGCTGCAGTTATTCCACGTCGCCAAAACGCGAAAACAGTTATGGTTTGGGGTGCAATTTGCGCCACTGGCAAAACTCCCCTCGTTTTTGTAGAAAAAGGTATCAAAATTAACCAAGAAAATTATCGACGAGACATCCTTGAATCTGTGGTTCTTCCTTGGAGTCAACAGCACTTTGGTAACCATCCATGGATATTCCAACAAGACTCTGCTCCAGCTCACAGGGCCTTAAGTGTTCAACAGTGGTGCAAAAGCAATTTCCTTGATTTCATCAGCTCAAAAGAATGGCCACCCTACTCGCCTGATCTGGATCCCATGGATTACAGTTTATGGTCAATGTTAGAGGCAAGGACCTGTACTACACCTCATAGAACTGTTGATGACCTGAAGGCTTCTCTTACACGCGAGTGGGACAAAATATCTGTTGATGAGGTGCGGAAAATTGTGGAAAATTTTACCAAGCGTTTGACTCTTTGTATTCGCGCTAAAGTAGGTTATTTTGAAGACAAATAGGAATTCTTGTATAAAATAAGTTGTATTTTTATAATTTATAAATTAATTTAATTCAAGTTTAAAGGTAATAAAATTATTTCAAAAATCACTTGTCAACGATATTTTGGGCCACCCGTAATGTACCTACATTACTTTTATACTTATTTTGAATTTAATTATTTACTACTAGTGAGTGGCTCTTTGAGCTGTAGACCTCGAGAGTCTGTTTTTGTATAGCTTAAAACTGAATAAATGTTCACCGGCGCACCTCGACCCCCATGGCTCAGCGATTTTGAAAAATTACCAAAAACTTGTTGAGAAACAGCCGGACATCCGGACATACGTACGCATTTTTGCCCAAGCTGAAACGGAGACGCTTCGCTCGCGCTTCGCGCTCGCTCGGTCAAATAATGTCCACTTTTTCGCGGCACCCCTGGCATAGGTTCGCGGCACCCCGGGGTGCCGCGGCACCCAGTTTGCGAATCACTGATCTAGAGTCTAGAGAGTATTCCATTGCAAGTCCTTTCGGGTTGGGTTGGTTAGGTTAGTTTTAAAATAAATTTAATTTAATAATTCCTTATAGAAATACGTGTAGGGTAGACTATTCGCACCGCACTCATGCATGCCCACGAGTGAATTTCCGTGTTATAGGTATGTTGTTAGTGATTGAGTGCTACCTACCCTGTTAGCGCTGGAAAAAGTCCGAGGTAGGTAGGGTAGGTATGATTGATTATATTATATACATTGATGTTATATATATAAGTTATTGGAGTTGATCGATTGAATCTTGTTCGAATACTTTGCGAAACGTGGTGTTCAGTGTTGTGCTCTAATTTACCAGAGGTCTTGTAGCACAACACCGATTACTCTGCTTGCCCCGATTGTAGGGATTCAGCGTGTGTGTTATATATATAGTTATTGGAGTGTATAGCCCGCTCTATTTTTTTCAACATAGAATATTACGATTTCTTTTATAGTTTTTTATTTAATCACCTAGGTAGATACCTACATTATATCAAGAAAAACTAATAAAAATTTAAAAGAAGATCCATCCTTCTGCACACGCGCGGCGCGTCAAGTACGCCTGGCTCACTCCTTATGGAAGGCGTCGCGCGGCGTCGTCGTGCCGAGCTTGCGGCGTCGCATAAAAGCCGTCAATGACCGGTCATTGACGGACGTTTTCCATTTTTTGGAAGTTTTCCGTTTGGTCAACGTCGGTAATTGACGGCCTTTGCATCACTACTCTCAACACTGGCCGAACAGAGTATAATGTAGAACAGTTAATAAAATATAAATTCATAAAAAAAATCCCTCCGTATCAGAAGGACAATCTAGTAAAATATCTTTGTGGGATGAGCGACACAAAAGCAAAACGGCCTACTAGTAAAACATCCGAAAATGATTAAAAGAATATTATATGCATTTTTACATATATATTTTACTTTTTCTCTATTATTTTAGTTTACTATTTTGCATACGCCCTTCTTAAACTGAGACTAACTTGCCCCTGTCTGACCTCCTTTGGGGCGATCAGTAGATAACTACGCAGATTAGCTTTGGAGGCCGTAGCTTATACGAGCATACCTACTTACACGTACACTCTAATCTATGAAAAATGTTCTGTGCTTATGCGTCGCGTCGTCTTAACCTTCATAAAGATAATCATTTGCGATCAATAGACACTTCATTCACATTTCTGCACTGCCTGTGAAAAACTACCTTTAAAAAAACTCTGATATGGCACCTGCCTTCTCCGAGGTGATATTGGCTTGTCGAAGCATGTGCTTTGGCCCCTCCGAATCAGCCACGCATATCAGATTACATAAAAAAAATCCTACCTGTAGATCATTTATCTTGATTCCAGCCTACCCTAGTAACTAGACTACTAAGAATCGTCGTACTTAGGTAGGCCATTCCGTGCCCAAAAGGTTCGGGCAGTCGTTTTTAGGGATACGTACGACTCGGAAATGTCGTTGAACAGAAAATGGGTCGCCTTTCCAGGAAAAGCACGTTGTAATCGACCCGATTTTGCCGCCCCTCAATAAATCGATATTCGCGATGGCTTATCTAGTTACCGGAAGAGTGGCGAGACTCCGGTAGCATACCTACTGCTTTTCTTTTATCTTTCTTCTTTTCCGGTACCTATAGTTAATGATACGTTTGCGTTTCATTTTATTTTTCTACTTATTTTATGTGGGACGACGACATCAAGTACGTCTCGGCGGAAAGCAGTGCTTCCGTACCGCTGAAGGCCGGGAGGACTGGAGGAAAATTGGAGAGGCGTATGTCCAGCACTGGACGCATACACGCTATACCTCGTGAACCACTTTATCGATTTACATACGGTTTTCAATGTTACATTCTGTCACTTCTCAAGATTGGATTTTATATAAATCATAACGCTAAGTCATTGGCGGCCTGAACTGTGAGCAAAAAGTCACGTGTCAACCTCGGTAGCTCAGTGGTGCGGTCGGTCGACTGTTGTTAAGCAACGCTGAGCGTGGTCAGTAGTTGGATGGGTAACCGCTCGACCGTTGGAGGCTGACCGTGGTTCAGATTCCACGTTAAACTCTAGGTCCCTTCCCTTCTTACCTTACTGGGCCACCACTTACCCTACCAGGGTTTATGGCGGCCGGGTTGATACCACCGCACTGAGCGAAACGTCGGTCGAAACGGCTAATGTAAATAGTTCGTGTTTTCCGTCCAGTTCAGTGTAGCCGGCGCAAAATGAAGGGAAGCGCTGACATGGCACCTGGTTCACCCGGTGTTATGGGCTGACATCACGGATGTTGTAGGTGAAGTAGCCAAACGTGTCAGTTAAAAAAAAAAAAGCCAAGCCGCGAGCAAAATCTCGTGTATGATACCTAAATGTATTGTTCGAAATTTTATTGTACAGGTTTTCTTACATTTATTTTTTTATGTAATCCTGTATGGGTTGGCTGAGTCAGAGGGGCAGAGTACATGCTTCGACCAGCCGATATCACTTCCGAGAAGGGGCCATAGCGGAGATCTCTCTTTTGATTTCTGGCTATACTAGATCAGAAGAGAACACAGCCGAAGCGGCCATGATATGTCCAATACGGTGGTACCAACCCAGTCGACTATAATTTGAGGCTACCACCTAATAAGAGGGCAAGGGATTCTGCGATGCAGAAACGAATTTATTGAAAAAACCAGTACCTATACCTTCCAGCTTAGCATACAAATAGAATTTTGATTTAATTCCTGTTCTTTCATCGCGGTGAATAAAAGAATTGATAACACTAACACCGTCCGTGGTGTGCCCGTGCGTGACCGCTTCGGGTAGCCGTGTGTACAGGACTACACAGTGTGCGGAGCGGTCGTAAATAATAAACTTTAACAAAATCCCAAAGTGTAAAGCTATACAAATTCACCCTTTAAGTGTAAAATCCGGGTCACGTTGCGCGATTGCCCTCAGTCAGCCGTTCAGCGTCCCTCCGCCATCCCTCCGCCATCCCTCATTCTGTACAACCGTCTCGTCGTCGCGTTTGCGCTACAGCGCTACACGAGCGCTACAGGGCTTCACCGCTACAGGGCTTCAGCGCTAAAGTAGGGTTAACACAATTAACCGCGGACGAATATAACTCTGGTTTCGAGAAAATGTTTGGACAACCATTGAAATTACGTCATATTGATAAATATTTTTATCAATCAATCAATCATCCGTCCGTATTGGTCTATGCTGGACATAGACGGAGGTTACACGCTAGGTTTGGCATCAGTTCAGTCCGTGACCTTGGTCACGATCAGATTGACGCCAGACGTAAAATGTCTATCGTATCGTAAAATCAGTCTGCCATCAGTCTAGTATCAAAATATTTTAAAATCCATCAGTCTGGTCCATCAGTCCAATCCATCCATCCATCAATTTAGATTAAACGGTCAGTCTGGACCATGGTTTAACCAGACTGATGGACTGAACTGATGCCAAACCTAGCGTGTAACCTCCGTCCCCCAAGGTGCGCCACCACATGCGGTCCTCCGCTCTTCTCATCCATCCACTCCATAGCTCGTTGAGCGACCTTAAATGTGTATTTTTAGTAATTTTTGAAATTAGGTAAAAAATAATTTGACAACTTTTTGTGACACGTAGTAAATTATAATATAATTTAATTTAATTGCCTTAATTTTGTTGTATTGATTATATAAGCGGTTTAGCACGTATTCGCTTTCATAATTTTATGAGAGATAGAGATAGAGGGAAAACTTTTTTTTGCACAAAACACATTTTACAGTTCATGACCAAGAAACAGACTGGAGACAGGTTCAAATATTGTTCTACAGTAAGTCAATGGCCTCAGCACCATAGAGATAGGTATCTATTTGCTATGTCACGGCTATGTTAAATAGATTCATGTATAATTTATGCATTGATTGTCTGATAGAATTAGAAGCTAATTTGGCATTCCAAATTTAAATATTCCTTTAACGAGAATTTTCGCGAGACTTATGTGCGAACGGTTGAACCAACTAGTTGTCCTATATTAATTACCGCAAATGTTACATAGGGTTACCTTTATAGTCTTTAACTAATACAGTAACCATAAAGTAATTTTTTGTCGAATCGAGGGGAGAAAAGGAGAATCTCAATTATTCCAAAGCTTTTTTTTTTATGTATGTTCAGCGATAATTCTTGGTCCGACACGTGATCGGACTAGAAAATAACTTAGTGGTGATCGCATATAAATTTGGTCGCGTTTTGATGATCCATTATAAATTCATCAAACTCTTAAATTTGCATGCACGTGCATGCCAAATGGGCGAATAATTCTATACCACGCCAACCGATTTCGATTATTATTTTTATGTTGGAAAAGGGGTACTTCAGGGGTTGAAGTCGGTTTTTAAGTTTTTAACTAAAAAAGAGTTATATCAAAACGAGTGTTGGATCTGTCACACGATGAGCGTGTAAGCGCCACAGCGCAGCGCCGCGGCGCTACAGCGGGACTCACTGAAAGGCGCCGGCTGAAAGCGGGAACACTGAAAGGTTTCACAAGCTCAGCTTTAGAGTTACACGCTTAAAATTAATTTCGCATTTTGTACGCCAGACAGCTCACGGGGTAATTAGTACTTCGAAGATATTGCAGCGAAAATTGTGAAATGGCGAATGTCTTTAGAGGTATTCAGTAGCAGATTACTTAAATGTTTGCCCTCACAAATTTAATTACAATTTTCTGACACAAAGGCGCGCGTATTTTAGAATCGATGAATATTCCCCCTGTAGTTATAATCGATGAATATTCATGGAATTCGTTGAATTTGAACTAACATTGAATGAAACTAGGCTAGAAACCTTAAACTGTAGCCTTAAACGTAATAGTGGAATGGGTGATCGTTGGTTGGCGTTAATTGAAATTGCACCTATATATTTTTGAAAGAGATTCTTTCGTACTTTGTGGAAATGAGCCCCTTTTGGCCTTCGCTCGTCATTTCCAGAAAAAAAAATTCTAAAAGTTCGAGCTGTAATTTATGTAAAATTTTACATATTTCTCACAAATGGTGCCTTGAGGATTTACGTAATATTGTAACTTACAATTTATGAAATGTGCCTCGTATCGTTTTATCAATGCTGAGTGCGCGGAGGCGGCGGGCGGCGGCGCGGAGGAGGCGCTGTCAGTTTGAATTTAGAATCGCGATCTCGAGCCCCTTGAATGTTCTCATATTTGAATAAGAGCTTGATATATTCTTTTGTTTTCCGTTGGAATTTTACCCTTGCAAAAGTTTGTAAATGAATGCTGAGTGTTTTTTGCTTCGTTACCTGTATTTTACTTCAAAATTAAGTCGTTCGAAATTTTCCTGTTTAAATAAAGTTTGGAAAATCTATCTATGCATATCTTAAATTATATGACTATGTAATAATTAAATTAATGTACATGTAATTATACACTTACTGCTGTGCGGCAGAACCTGTCGTCGACCGCAGCAGCGTTATGTTAAGACATACGTCCATTCATCTTAAAAAAATTGACGTACCCTATATTAATGTCTTCTACTTGTATACATTTTATTGTGAAGATAAATAAAAAGGTTTTATATCTTTCCTTATCCTTCATCTTCATTCTCCTTATGGAAGGTTACACCTTTGTCATTCCCTAAAACCGATAAAGTAGTGTCATTATATCAATTCACTTTATCAATCAGATTCTTAGTTCGCAACTCGCACTATAGCTACAAGCATAGTTCCTGACAAAAGGTTACAAAATGCCAATCTCCGCGACGGTTTATCAAGATCTTTCACGGCTTGATTCGGTCGTCTCTTTGATGTAGAAAATGTGTGAATTCCTATGCCACCCTTTGCCGAGCTCGCACGGGACGGGGAGGCTGCCCTGACGTCACAGCCGACTTTGGCTAAATCAGAAGTATCCAGATTGCCAATTGTCTATACGCTACACGTCTACTGCTCTGTGTAAAAAGTATCCGGGATTGATCATTTAAAAATAGAACGCGTTAAAAATATCGCCTTTTTTCCGTGTGCTGGTATCACTCTACAGAATTAACGCGCGAAATTAGAGCGCAATCTGTCACTCAGTGTGTTTACTGCTGCAGTTTTTGTTAATCATACGTTTGAGTGCTCTGCGATTTTAACAATGGAAAACTTAGTTGTATTGTATTGTATTGTATATATTTATTGCACTCAAATAGAATATGGGCAAAAGGTAACACTTAATGCCTCTAGGCATTTTCTAATTCTAGTACCTTTGGGGTATGATAACTGCTAGGTGAGTGGCGGAAAGAGAAATTTAAATATTATGGTATGACAGATGTACGGGAATACAAAAGATAGATAAACTTGAATGTGAATAATTAAATACTATACCTATATACCAGATATATACATAAGATAGACTAAATACGAGTTGAACAAAGGGTTTGTGCATAAGTTTTGTGTCACAAATGAAATTGTTTTTTTTTTTATTGAAACTGACACGGTTGGCTACATCACCTACAACGTCCGTGATGTCAGCCCATAACACCGGGTGAACTAGGTGCCATGTCAGTGCTCCCACCTTTGATCGTGCCGGCTACACTGAACTGGTCGGAAAACACAAACTATTTACATAGCCGTTTAGACCGACGTTTCATTCAGTGCGGTGGTACCAACCCGGGCGGGTTAAACCCTACCACCAAGTAAGATTAGAGGGAAGGAAGGAGGGAAGGGACCTACAGTTTTACGAGGAATCCGAACCTCGGTCAGCCTCTAACGGTCAGCGGTCACCCATCCAAATACTGACCGCACCCAGCGTCGCTTAACATTCAATAGCGACAGTTGACTGTCTGCACCACTGAGCTATCGAGGCTGACAAAATGTATGTGCCGAATCGCTGAAAATGTTGCAGAAGGCCTCATATGCTCGTGTTTCAAAAACACGAGCATATGAATGGCATAAAGCATTCAAGGAAGGCTGAGAAGTGGTAGTTGAACTGCCTCGTTCGAGTCGACCTACAACGGCGCCATGATGACAATTTTCTTCGATTACTGCGGTATGGTACACTCCGAATTCCTTCCAGAAGGGCAAACGGTGAATAATGAATAAGATTTAGAGGTCATGAGGAGTTTGAGAGAGAATATCCGCTGAAAACGTCCAGATTTGTGGAAGGACAACTCATGGATTTTTCACCACTATGATGCACCATCATCACACAGAGCCATCATCGTGCAAGATTTTTTAGTTAAAAACTCAACGAATGTCATCAACCAAGCACAGTAATCACCTGATATGGCCCCGACTGACTTTTTCCACTTTCCAAAACTAAAATTGCCACTTCGAGGAAGGCGTTTTCAGTCGATTGACGCCATAAAAGAAAATTAGCTGAAGGAGCTGAAGACAATGCCTCAATCAGCCTGCGAAAAATGTACGGAGGACTAGGTCAAGCGCTGGCGTAGTTATATTGCAAGCGAAGCAAAGTAGGCCCACTTTGAAGCCGACAAAATCAATTTTGTTGAATAATTTATTTTTTCGTTTTATTTAACAATTCTAAAATTCTATACTTATTACACGGAATGTATGTATACTGCCGAGATTTACATTTCACGTTATTAATGTTATTTCAAGCTGGTTGAATATACAAGTATTTTGTGGAATTTGGAATGAAGGAAAATTACGAAATAAGTACTTCAAAAGGATCGAATAAAAAAACTCGGGTATATGATGCGCGTTATACAAATAAATTAACAAAGATAACCCCTATAAATATTGGAATTCAATTTATTTTCAATTCGAGCCTGTTTTTCAATCAAGAAATTTCAGGTTCAAATATGATTGAATATTCATCAATCGAGGCATATCGCACTCTTATCGAAATTAAAAATCCTCGACTCGAGTGATCCTCCGATGCGGTCTGGGCGGCGCGGAGGGCGCTGTGTCACCTCCACCTCTCCCTCTGCCGCCCCTGTCGCCGCCTCCGCAGGCAGCTCGAGGGGCGGCGATAGGTGGCGGCAATTGGCTCGGCGCTCGTCTCCGAGCAAAAGGCCGCCATCTACCTCTTTGCGCGTTCAGAACCATAATGCAAACTTGGAGCGCGCGACTGAAAACATGTTAAATATCAACTAAAGTCTACATAATTATTGAACATCTCAAGAAAATAGCAGAAAATGGACTAATCCTTGCGGAAAGGCAATTCTCGTTATCCATATTTTTATTTTTATTTTATTTATTAGGCCAAAAACAAACAGAATCAGACAAGAAAAGACAGAAAGATACAGACAATAATAATTATTAAGTTTGGCTCCAGCATCGTTAGGCACGGATTACACATAGATAAAGATAAAGTGGCAGCAATGTATAAAAGGAAGAAGAAATTAAAAAATAAATAACAAGTTTCAAAAAGAGAAGAGAGATAGTAGTAGTAGCGTAGTAGTGCAGTAGTAACGAATGAAACAGGAGACACAAGATCTAAAACAGAAATATCAAACTATAGATATACAGTAAATAGACACAGAGCGATCGAACACATTTTCAATAAACCGAAATTCTACTCTAGCATTGTTTCTTTCTCAGGTGGAGGAAAAAGTTTACTAGGATCCATCAATGGATCCATGCAATGGATTCAAGTGGACGGAGCGGTTATAATACTATATTTTGACATCACTATGTTTAGGTCATTCGTTCATTTCAATTCATTCAAGATGCACACTACAATATATTTTTGCAAGTACAAAACAAAAATGTATAGTTAATTGTTTTATTATGATAAGCGAAAAACCAAAATTAATATTAAAATCTAGAATTAAAAGTAAAATTAGTATTAAACAAAATCAACTGCGTACATCTCCGCCGAATCTGCCACCGTGCCCAAAACACTAGCCCCGTTGCCTCTCTGAATCACCAGAAAAATAACATTGAAACAAAAATTTTATTTTCAATAATACTAAATAATTAATTAACTTTATTCATTATGTTTAAATTTTATGTTAAGTAGTATATTTTAAAATTTCTTTAATATGATTCTATAATAGCCTATGCTGTAACGTTGACTTGTAAAATTTGAATAATTTAAGAGACATGTAATTAATTATTAAATTTTTAATAATACTTGTCAAACATATTTCTGCTCTGTTGTAGAGTGAAGTTTCCTTATTTATATAATTTTTGGAACTTTTGATTATAATAATTGTCTGTGGAGAATGCGTACGAGGATAAAACGACAGCAAAGAACTCGATTGATCTATAAAAATAAAGTTGGCTTGTAAGTTAAGGCACAGATTTGACATTTCTGTACCATACATTTTATATAATGTGGGTCCGGTACTTAAAAAGAATAGCCCCACTGTATCTCTCCTCGTTCATGTCTTAAAAGGGGACAAGGACAAAATGCTGTGCTAAAGGGCGTCAGGGTGGCCACCACTCAACTTGGCACGATCCTTCCACCGAGTCACGCAGCAGGTGGGTCTCGTGCCTTGCTGCTTGATAGTTATCTTTTCCGAACACTTTGCTAAACTTAGTGGTCCGTGTTGTGCTGTAATTTACCAGAGTCCTTGCGGCACAACCCCGATTAGATTGCTTACCCCGATGGTCGGGATACAGCGTGTGGTATGTTTGTTTGTTTTATCTGACATGTTTGTCAAATTGTACATACATACACATACACACCACACTCTGTATCCGGACAATCGGGGTAATCAGAGTAATCGGTGTTGTGCTGCAAGTACTCTGATGAATTACAGCACAAAACCGACCGCCACGTTTAACAAAGTATTTGGACAAGAAACTATCAAGCAGCAAGTACCTAAGACATGAAGACTCACCTGCTTCATGACATGGTAGAAAGACCGTGCCAAGGTGAGAGGTGGCGAGACTGTCGCCCTTTAGCACGGCATCTTGTCCATATCTCTTAGTCGCCTTTTACGATATGCACGGGGAGAGATGCAGTGAGGCTATTCTTTTAAGTAAGTACAGTACCGGCCCCACACAGTCCTTTTACTTTTTCAAATCGCCCGCTTAAATTTTACGCGCTAGGCCTCCTGGCGTGGAGTGTGAAGTGGCCGAATCTCCTGCTACTCATAGATGTCGCAAGGGCTTAATTATGCGGACTCAATGATTCGCGACTCGGGCTTAGTGCCCGGTGGCGTAGATCTTCAAAGATGAGTGCTTATTTGTTTGCCTTCGAACTGATCTTGGTTTTCTTAGGGTTCCGTGTCCGTCCGGGACCCTATTAGCGAGACTACGCCGCGCCGTCTGCCTGTCCGTCTGTCTGTCCTACCTTTAAAGGCCTTGAAAGGTGGAAATTTTCACAGAATATGTGAAAATTTCAACAATGGGCGCCATTTTTTTCATGGCCCCATACAAGAATCGTGCTTTTTGAAGGTTTTTTTGTTTTTGCTCTATCGTAAATGTAATTAGAACGATACATGCGTCAAACTTAATGTGATTATGGTGCACACTCTAAATAGTGCGGGATCCAAGTGAAATTTAGGTAATTTCCGTGGGACATACCTCGGCCATACCAACTACTGGTATGTACGTGTTCGGGCTGTTCTCCTGAACACCATAAGTGCGGTAGTCACTTTCTAAAATAGTGGAGGGGATAGTTATGACGTCATAAAGATGGCGGCCGGGCCTGTCATTCTAGGCGGTATATCTCGATAGTTACTCGACCGATTTCCTTCATTAAGGTGTCAAAAAAAAGCTAATAGAATGAGGATTATTCGATCTCTTACTATAGTTTATGTTAAACTAATACGAAACTAAATATTTACAAAAAACCGACATTTCGGAAAAAATATTTTTTTTATTTTTAAAATAGCTCGGTAACCATCAGGATTTTGGAAATTTTGGTTATAATAAAACGCATAGCTATATTCAAGACGATTATAATGATCTTTAAATCATAACGATTGAGATATAAACAACGGAGCTACAGTCATTTAAGTGATCGTTGGTAGCGTCAAGCTGGCTGTAGCGGTCGGGCGCGCGGCGACGCACTATGGACAGCCCCCATACAAGCAACTAACAAAAATGGTTTTGGCAACATACCACCTGGGGTAATGAGTTGGTTCGATAGGCCATGAAATGTACTTGTTTAATACGTACATATTTTAGATTTTAGTTGAATTTCCTCAGTTATATGACGCTTGAAAGTTGAACAAATTCTTTGCGCAAACATCCGCATATTAAGGGAGCGCATATATTTTATGTATATTTTCCTCAAAAATACTTAAGTAAACATATAGAAACCCATACATATTCGAAAAGCATTTTAGGTAAGTGTGTTGGGTTTTTTAAAGATATCATTCCTTATTTAAAGCACTAACGAAAACGCGAAATTTATCTAAAACTACAATTTTCATCTAAGCTTTCAAATGGTATCAGGGTCTGTCCGGGTGAATATTATAATGGTTTTATATAGCCAGTACACTGTTTATTTAGAATCAATAAACAACTTTCTGCAAAACTCTGCAAATTGGCACGAAAATTAAAAAAATATGCGCGCAGTTCGCACGCTCGGAGCGTTCGCGTGAATGATTTTTTTTAAATTTTATTTTATTATTTTTTTATGGAAACTGACACGGTTGGCTACACCTCCTACAACATCCGTGATGTCAGCCCATAACACCGTGTGAACTAGGTGCCATGTCAATTCTTCCCTTCATTTCATGTCGGCTACACTGAACTGGACGGAAAACACGAAATATTTACATAGCGGTTTCGACCGACGTTTCATTCAGTGCGGTGGTACCAACTCGGACGGGATAAGCCCTACCTAATAAAAAAAAATTTATAATCGGATAAGGTTTAGGGGGCGAGATAACATAAATGCCGAAAGACGATTTTGTATGGAGTATGGAGAAAGGTAACTTCCGTCTCGTCTTAACACCGACCGCACCACTGAGCTACCCAGGCTGATTTTAAATGATTTTATTTGAAAAGTTAACTTAAGAGTACTGATTTAAGAGACTGAATGTATAAATTATGCAAAGAAAATACACTACAACCTCAGCATTCTCACGGTAGGTATAGCTACTTCGTAACGGAAACAATTGCGGTTAAAACTATGATATGATTATATATGTACTTACACCAGGTGTGTTTTGTGTTATTTATGTTTTGCACACCATTTCTGAACCACAGAGTGTAAGGAGATATTACACACGCCACATTTTTTTCGTACGAATATAAGCCATTCTGTGAGGGGTGGTACATTTACACACTGTACTGCCTGAATATTCGTGCCAGATGAGTGCAGTGTTGTGTTTCTGAAACTATATGGCGTCTTTCAAGTATTCTAAAGGTGAGCTATCCACTGTGATTCTTGAAAAATGGAACCATATTATCTCAAGTGCAAAAAAATATATAAAGGAGCATTACATTTTGTCCGATCGACCTTGCAAGGACTACGCAATTTCATCAGAGAGTATACAAAATCGTAAAGCTGTGAAACTTTTTGGGGAATCTGGTTTGGACAACGTCTATCATTCATACGAGTACATTAAAGGAGTGAATTCAATTGGCGAAAAAGATGAAGCCTCCAATGTTAAAATAATACGTGTCGTACGCAACTCAATAAAACAAGAAAAACTGCAATGAAATTATCAAAGGAAATTCTGCAAATTTTTTTCAATTGAACGACGATGAAGCTTTAGTGTCTTTAGATCTGACTAAAGTGCAATAAAAATATTTGTGAAGCTGTTTATTGGAAAGGTACTCCATCGTCTTCCCTTCTTATAATAAAATTCAGGAAGCAAAAAACAGGTGCTATCCTGTAAGCGCATTTAATGCGTTTAATATTTAATGTTTAATTTTTTATTTATCACAATTATAGGTACGAAAATGTTTTTATTATTATATTATATAAAAGTTGATACTTTATTGGTAAATGAACATAATAATTTTTTATCTTATTTTCATAGTTTAGAAATACATTATTTTATATTTTAGGATTTTTTTTTATTAATAATAAATATTATTTGCAATCAAATGTTACTGTTTTTTGAAGATTAACTATTCAAGTAATACCATAAAAAAAATTGTCAGGGAAGGTATTCTAGTTTAGAAGATACAGATTTATGACCGAAAAGTGGCACTTTGGCCAATAGTGCGACGGCGCGGCGAGCGGGACCGGACCGCGACCAATGTAGTAGAGCACAGACATGGCCACGTTTCCAGTCATTATGAAGTAATTGGGGCAGAGTTCCGAACTGTAATATATGTATGTACAGAAACACACAGATTCACACTTTAGACCTTAACACATTACACTCCTCCTAACGTCGCCGTCGGGTAAAAAGACAGAATTGTCGAAAAAAATTATAAAATTTAGTACAGAAAGTCTTTACATACCTTAGGTACTCAAAACTTACATACCTAGGTATCTTAACATATTTAAAGATATGTCCTAATTCAGAAACAAAAAAATTATATGAAAATCTCAATGGATGGATGGATGGTGATCTTCGGTATTGGTATATTTGCGGTCGGCCGAGTCGTCAACAGTAGGTACTTACGTTACCGCGCTGAGCTTGACGCTACCAACGCTCACTTAAATGACTGTAGCTCCGTTGTTTATTACTCTATCGTTATGATTTAAAGTTCACTATGATCCTCTTGAATACAGCTATGCGCTTTATTATAACCTAAATTTCCAAAATCCTGATGGTTACCGAGCTATTTAAAAAATTAAAAAATATTTTTTTTCGAATTGTCAGTTTTTTGTAAATATTTAGTTTCGTATTAGTTCAACATAAACTATTGTAAGAGATCGAATAATCCTCATTCTATTAGCTTTTTTTTGACACCTTAATAAAGGAAATCGGTCGAGTAACTATCGAGATATACCGCCTAGAATGACAGGCCCGGCCGCCATCTTTATGACGTCGTAACTACCCCCTCCACTATTTTAGAAAGTGACTACCGCACTTATGGTTTTCAGGAGAATAGCCCGAACACGTACATACCAGTTGTCGGTATGGCCGAGCTATGTCCCACGGAAACCGTTATTTGAAGGCTTTTCAGAAATGGATCTTGTACTAAAAACCGTTTTGTGTAAGTTTTGTTACTTGCTTCTAGATGTGCGATAAATACTTAAATTGGTCATTTAATTTCTGTATGAGAGATCTGTAAATCGGTGAATATTTATATTGTGAAATGTATATTTATTGATTTGTCAGCCTGTATGTATATTTCCACCTATTTATCGTAGCCTATAAATAAACTTTCCAATCTGAATTTTTTTTATAGAAAACGCGACATGTGTGGCCGAGCCACCGATAAGGTGTCTAACGACACCCATGGACATTCTGTCTGACGCGGGGGTTGCGAATGTCATCTCGGTCATGAGTGAGACTAGAAGGTATACTTGAGGGGAATACCTAAATGCAAAAGCTTCACAAGAGATTAAATTTCAAGAATTTCTCAAATTAAACCTCTACGAAAAGCAATTTCAAATTTCACCGATAAGGAAAGGTGTTGCTTTGCGGATCGGATTTTGATTTCAATTTTGCTAATTTGTCGACGTTTCTCGCGCCCAATTGGCGGTATTCCCTCAGGTGACGCCGTTCTTCGCTTTAGCGGATCCATTCTCGACTTCAGCGACGATTTGGGATTTCTCTCACTCTCTCTCTCTCTCGCTTTTTACATCCGAGCCGGGCCTAATTGAGATAGATGGAGCGGCACTGACACGGGATTGACGGGGGTGGGACGGATCTAACAAGTCCATCACGGCCCTAAACAATAGATTAAGATTTATCTGACGACACTGCGAATAGGAGTCAACTCGTCGCGAGCGGGAGTTGAGCCGCGAGTAGCTGCTGGATAGAATGCAGTACATTTTTTTAAATGAAGAGAGAAATTTAATTGAAGAGAGAAAGAGAGTTAATTCACTCATCGATTTTTTTTATTGCTTCCGAACTGGGTGGCTGTGCGCGAGGTCGAAACCTCAGGTGCAGCCAATTTTACCCCCCGAGAAGGTGCAAGTCCGGATTGGAGGCGCTAATGTCGCTGGGGAAAGGGTGCTGACCCGCGATTCGAAGTTCCGTGGATTGTAGAAGTAGGAAAAGATATTCCTCGGAAGTCCGCCCGGGTTTAACCCGCCCGGGTTCGTACCACCGCACTGAATGAAAGGTCGGTCGAAACGGCTATGTAAATAGTTTGTGTTTTCCGTCCAGTTTAGTGTAGCCGGCATGACCGAAGGGAAGCACCGACGACGTGGCGCCAAGTTCACCGGTGTTATGGGCTGACATCACGGATGTTGTAGGTGATGTAGCCAACCGTGTCTTCGTGCCAAAATGTAGCTTAGAAACTCAAGATAATTACAACATGTGGTGTCTGTCTGTCTATCTTTCCGCACATTAATGTTTACGATTTACTAAAAACTACAATCTGAATTGCATATAGATTATTCATTAGATTCAGCAACTTTTTCAGATCGTTTTAGTACATATATCATCACGCTATATATCTGTGGTAATAAGCAGTGGCTCTAATTGTGAGAGAAGTCAATCCATAAAAATGTTGTCCTTTTCAAATTTCACGCGCGCGAAGCTGCGGACGAAAACTAGTTGAAATCTAAGCGAATGACGAGTTAATAATACCTTCTCAACTATAACTAGGTAGGTACTAATCTAAGGTCTGCCAATTTCAATTTGCTTATAGCAAACGTTTAATTTGCTGTAGCCCAAAAAAAAAAACCGGCCAAGTGCGAGTCCAACTGGCGCACCGAGGGTTCCGTATTGCCATGTCATGGTCAGCGCCACTCACGCCATCTATGTATGTATTAGTTAAAATGCTTCATACTCTGTTCGGTAAGATGGCGCGCATAGACTTTTTAGTTTCTTGTTGACCCCCGTGATTTTTTTACTGTTTCTTATTTTTATTATTTGTTGCTATATCGGCCGCATAATGAACACATATTCTGTGAACATTTCAACTGGCTACCTATTACGGTTCAAGAGATACAGCCATCGGACAGACGGACAGACAGACAGACAGACGGCGTAGACTCAGTAATAGGGTCCCGTACGTAGGATACGGAACCCTAAAAAGGACTTTCTTTTCTCATTAACGCCACCGGCCCTTTCGCACGAACGGCTACTCACACGCCTTCACTCGCCCTCAATCACCTTCTAGGCTGTACGGGGCAGAAAGAGGCCTCATTTGTAGAGCCTGGATAACACGCAGTAGGTCCCAGCTCCATCCCTGGGAGGCAAAATGGAGGTAACGAAGGTCGTTCGTCTTCGTCGCAAACCGGCTGAATTTCAGCAAAGGATTTTGCTTATTATCGCGGTATTTCCGCACGGTGACATGTATGAGGAAGCCTATTTTTAGGGTTCTGAATCCATACGGAAGCCTATTACTAAGCCTACGTCGTCGTCTGTCTGTCTGTGTGTCTGTTTGTCCGAGTGCTAAAATAGTAAATAATGTGAGTGAAATAAAAATAGTATTTGTCAGGTAAAGAAATAAGTTTTTTATAAAAAAAATATTTATATTATCTCGTTTATGTATGATAATTTATAAGGATTACACGGTTGATATAATATATCGACCAGATTCCATGTTTTGTTTGGAAAAATTTTAATAGTATGCTATTTTTCTTCTTCAGTCCTCTATAGGACTAGATATCTATGTATCTATATACATATAATAAAATCGTTAAATTAATAATCTCTCTTTGTCTGTACGCGCATCACGCAAAAACCACTGAACGGAATTTGACGAAAATTTGTATAGTGACAGTGTATATCCCGGATTAACATAATAAACAAAAAAATATAATAAAAATTAAAATTACTATAAAATTTAAATGTCAAGTTGACAACGGAGAACTTTCATCTCGACGTGAGCTGGCCGGTGACAAAATGTTTGATAAAAAAAAAAAAAATTCAAGTCGACCTTATGTCGCTGTCATTGGTGCAATTTATATTTCTGTTGCCCGCGGCTTCGCTCGCGTGAAATTCGTATTTAAAAAAAAGAAAGTAAGTAACTAAAGGCGGAGCCGAAGGCGGATCTGCGCTCACGTAAACGATATTATTTCTCGGTGAAAGTAACTAAGGGCGAGGCGGAAGTCGGAGCTGAGTTCAGGAAGAAGAAAAACATTCTTTCTTGAATGAAGTAAGGAACTATGGGCAGGCCGCAGGCCGAGCTGCGTTCAGGAAGAAGCTAAACCATCTTGAAGAAAGTAAGTAACTAAGGCGAGGCCGAAGGCCGAGCTACGTTCTGATAAATAATAAACCATCTCGAAGAAAGCGAGTAACTAGGGCGAGGCCGAAGGCCGAGCTGCGTTCAGGAAGAAGCTGAACCATCTTGAAGAAAGTAAGTAACTAAGGCGAGGCCGAAGGCCGAGTTACATTCTGATAAATAATAAACCATATCGAAGAAAGCAAGTAACTAAGGGCGAGGCCGAAGGCCGAGCTGCGTTCAGGAAGAAGCTAAACCATATTGAAGAAAGTAAGTAACTAAGGCGAGGCCGAAGACCGAGCTTCGTTCTGATAAATAATAAACCATCTCGAAGAAAGGAAGTAACTAAGGGCGAGGCCGAAGGCCGAGCTACATTCTGATAAATAATAAACCATCTCGAAGAAAGCAAGTAAATAAGGGCGAGGCCGAAGGCCGAGCTGCATTCGGGAAGAAGGTAAACCATCTCGAAGAAAGCAAGTAAATAAGGGCGAGGCCGAAGGCCGAGCTGCGTTCGGGAAGAAGCTAAACCATCTCGAAGAAAGCAAGTAACTAAGGGCTAGGCCGAAGGCCGAGCTGCGTTCAGGAAGAAGGTAAACCTTCTTGAAGAAAGTAAGTAACTAAGCCGAGGCCGAAGGCTGAGCTACGTTCTGATAAATGATAAACCATCTCGAAGAAAGCAAGTAACGAAGGGCGAGGCCGAAGGCCGAGCTGCGTTCAGGATGAAGCTAAACCATCTCGAATAAAGTAGGTAACTAAGCGATATTAAGATTGAGTTAAATTAATTTAAATTTTATTATGAAGTCC
Organism: Nematopogon swammerdamellus; assembly: GCA_946902875.1. Taxonomy (NCBI): domain Eukaryota; kingdom Metazoa; phylum Arthropoda; class Insecta; order Lepidoptera; family Adelidae; genus Nematopogon; species Nematopogon swammerdamellus. The sequence goes on from OX336344.1 coordinate 7,979,355, forward strand.
ACGCTTCTGACGGCAAACATACCGTGCATCCTAAAACCTTGCGGTTATTCCCGGCTGGATGGCAAGCGGCCCGATGGTATCACCTTAGTTCCATGGGCTAAGGGTAGGCCTTTGATGTGGGACGCCATTTGTGTTCTCACATTGGCTTCAAGTCACGTTCGGGCATCTTCAAGAGCGGCCGGCACGGCCGAGGACTGGGCGAACAGCCTCGAACGCTATAAATATTATAGAAATATAATTCAAAATTTCGAATTTGTTGCGTTTGCGGTTGAAACCCTCGGTCCGTGGAGCAGTCATTGAAGCCAAAAGCTTCTTGAAGAGGCTTAGGCCTCTGTTGGTGGACGCAACTGGTGTCCCGCAATCAAGGGCCTACTTCATTCAAACGGTAAGCTTTGTCATCCAGCGGGGTAATGCCGCAAGTGTTATAGCAACATTTGAAAACGCCCCTTTTATGATAGTTATTTTAATGTTTGTTAGGTAGGTTTTAATTATTTAGTTATTAATATTACTTTTTTATATTTTATTAAATAAATAGATGGAGGAAACGATATTATATGCTATCGAAGAAAGGAAGTCATTTAGGGCGAGGCCCGAAGGCAGAAGAGGGTTTTTGGTTTACCTGAACGCAGCTCGGCCTTCGGCATCGCCCTTAGTTACTTACTTTCTTCGAGAAGGTTTATCGTCTTCCTGAACGCAGCTCGGCCTTCGGCCTCGCCCTTAGTTACTTTCTTCGTGAAGGTTTATTGTCTTCCAGGATGCAGCTGGGCCTTCGGCATCGCCGTTAGTTGCTTACTTTATTTGAAAAGATTTATCATTTACCTGAACGCAGCTCGGCCTTCGGCCTCGCCCTTAGTTACTTAGATTCTTCTTTGAAATACGAATTTCGCGCGAGCGAAGCCGCGGGCAACAGCTAGTACATAATATAGATAAATCAATATAATAAAGGAATAGTAATTTATAAACACAGTTTCCCTGGCCTAGATTTTTAGATAGTTTACGTGAGACGCATTTTGATAATGAAAACCTTAGAAAATTTATATAAAATTTTTGGGTAACATCGCCTTCAAAAAATTTTATAAATATGCTTGAAATAATAATAAAAAAATCTTTATTTTTGTAAATATGTGCAAGTGATGATGATCCGTGTGGAACCGATACTCAAAAGGATTGGCCCCACTGCATCTGTCCCCGTGCATGTCATAAAATGCGGCTAAGGAATAAGGATAATATAACGTGCAAAAGGGCGACAGGGTGGCCACCTCTCATCTTTGCACGGTACTTCCACCGAGTCATGCAGCAGGTTGGTCGTCTTCGTGCCTTACTTACTACTTGATAGTTATCTTGTCCGAATACTTTGCTATAGATTCGCCATCATATAGATTTCAGAGCCGAGAACTATTTTAATTTTTTAAAATTCGTACATCCACAAGGCCTAGCAGTCTCCAGACCGCCTGGTGCCTGCAGCGAAGGCTCCGAAGGTATACGCGGCAGGCGGCACTAATTTATTTATTTATTTATTTATTTATTTATTTAATTGGTGTAATGTATCGGATGCGAGCCCGCGCGCCGCCGCCCCGTCCCCAAGCTGCCCCACTTTATCTGGCTTCTTCTAACGAAGTGCTTGTCTGGCGTTTTTTCTTTAACCCCGTTTGGATTTTTAGCACGAAAAAGCGGTCGGCGATATACCTACATATTTGCAGCAATTTTAATGAGATAACCTTTACATAGACAAATTAGGTTTGAAACGTTTTTCGTGCGTACCATTTCGTACGTATCAATGTACCGTGTGGGGCCGGTACTTTAAAAGAATAGCCCCACTGCATATCTCCCCGTGTCGTAAAAGGCGACTAAGGTATATGACTCCCTTCTTATATTACTAGGTGGTAGGATGAAAGGTCGGTCGAAACGGCTATGTAAATAGTTTGTGTTTTCGGTCCAGTTCAGTGTAGCCGGCACGACCGAAGGGAAGCACAGCACTGACGTGGCACCAAGTTCACCCGGTGTTATGGGCTGACATCGCGGATGTTTTACCTAGGTGATGTAGCCAACCGTGTCAATTTCCATAAAAAAAAATGCATTTCAGACTGGAGGCCTAATAGGTGTCAAAGCATGAAATTATTAGCCAAAGCTACCAGTAATACGATCAGCGCGTCCTCCCGGTTCCGACGTACGGGTGTGAAACGTGGACTCTGACGGTCGCTGTTGTCCAAACGTTGAAAGTTGCCCAGCGAGCAATGCTGGGAATATCGCTATATGATATGGTGCGTAACGAGGCAGTTCGCCGAAGCACCAAAATAGTCGATATTCAAATTTGGATACCGGGTGGCTAAGCTCAAGTGGCAGTGGGCTGGGCACGTTAGCCGAAGAGACGACGATGGTTGGAGTAACCGTGTCCTACACTGGCGGCCGTGGACAGGAAAACGGAGTGTGGGAAGACCACCAGCCAGATGGGACGACGACATCAAAGTACGTCGGCAGGAAAGCAGTGGTTCCGTACCGCTGAAGGCCGGGAGGACTGGAGCAAAATTGGAAAGGCGTCCAGCAGTGGACGCTTACACGCTGACTGACTGACAGACTGCGTGCACGCTGAACTGCTCAGATCGGCCCGTTGTCAGGCTCAAGCTTAATTTGTTTCGATTCAATAGTTTTCACACTAGTTAGGCCTTGAGTGTCTTTTCTATTGTGTGGGCTGGTAGAAATTACTTTTAGTGATTAGTCTGACTTTATACTGTGCTTTGTGTTTTATTTTCTTTTGTTAATTTTATTTTGCAGTGTGAAATAAATAAATTTGCATTCGCCTCTTAATGTGGTTTTGCCTTGACTGTATTAAACGCTGCTTTACTTTATGAATGAAAGGAACAAATGTGCAGCCCGTGGAGTAAGTTCACTTCGTGCTCTCATTGCGGTGGGATTTGAAACTGTAAACAGCTAAGCCGTCAAAATGTTACCGGAATGAAATAAATATTCCTCGCGAGAAGTATTTTTCCGCGAAGTGAGTAAATTAAAACACCGGATCTTGCGTTTTATTATTAGCACTTTTAAGTCCGTTTATCTTTTTCTTCTAGCGCCAACTCCGCGTCCGCCGGGAGTAATAAGCCTGGCGGAACGGGGTCAGAAAGCTTTCCCGTCCTGCCGAGTCCTTTATACTAAATACCTTTAGCCCGCGGCTTCGCTTCGCGTGACTTTTTGCTCACAGCTCAGGCCGCCGATGATCTAGCGTTATGATTTTTAGCCTAAAACCATCTAGACAAGTGACAGAATGTAACAGTGAAAACCGTATGTAAATCTATAGTGTTTCTCGAGTTATAAGGATATCATATTGAAGTACGTTAAAGTGCCTTCGCTTTATTTGTTAGGATTACTTACCTCCGACTTACATATTATATACCTACACATTCCAAAAATTGGGATAACTCATATTTTGTTTCTATTAGGACCAAAGGGAACCTCTGACACGGCACTTAGTTAACCTAATTCACCTAGTTCACTTAATTTATGGGGTGACATCACCGGCGAAGTAGGTGATGTAACCATATTATGTAACCAACGAGACAGATTAAAAAATACATAATATTACAGAAAAATAACGTGTGGGAAATACATCTTTTTTTTATATTGACATGAATACCTTCAATCAGTCAGCCATCGTGTAAGCGTCCACTTGCTGTACATACGCCTCTCCTATTAATTTTCCTCCGGGCCTTCAGCGGTACGGAACCACTGCTTCTTGCTGCTGCCTCCGCCGACGACGTAATTCATGTTTTCGTCTCACCTGGCGGGTGGTCTTCCCACAATCCCACGGTTACTTCAACGGTCGTCGTTTCTGCGACTGACGTGCCCAGCCCACTGCCGCTTGAGCTTAGCCACAATATCGGCTACGAAATATGTCGAAATATCTTACAAAGCTGCCAAGTGACAACTCCGGAGATTCTGAATGGGATAGATAAAATAGTTATTTTATTTACCTATTAATTGGTTCTGTTAACATTAATTTAATTTACTAATTTACGCCCTTCGCTTAGCACTATCTGGCAACAACTTTATATAATATTATTTAATTAAATTCTAAATTGATCCATTAATATTGTTTGGTGGTTGTTCGAGTATTTACATTATAATTTGTATATTAATTAGGCAGTTAGTTGTTACATTACAAGTTTATGAAGATTGAGTGGCTTTCTTTCGGTTTAAAAACTGGGTCATCGCTTCGAAGTTTCAGTTAAGTAAGAGCGCTTAATTTTCGTCAGTTAATAAATAGTCTGGCACGGACAAGTTGAGGCGATAATAAAAAAGTGAAACCGCCAGCGACAGCTGCGCTGGGGTTCTGAAGGAGTAAGTATCTCTCTGACGCGGCTTGAGTGGGGGATGGAATCAACTCCTTTCTCCAAATACGTTGAAGTTAATGTAAGCCAATAAAAAAATAATGGTCACAATCCGATAAATAGTTTCGGAGAAATGCGTGGACAAACATACATACATACATACAAACATTCAAACATACATACATACACCTATAAAATTTTGTATATTTGTTTGGCAGCCTTAATAGATTATCATTTGTGAATACATTGTAGTTCCAATAATATTATATCGTCGAAGTGATAACCTCTTTCTATTTAAGTCGGTTAAAAAGAACCAAGTGCGATCACTAAATACATTTATAAAAAAATATTTCTTTTTTCTCACGTCTCCGCTCGCGGCATTTGTAGTTTTGAGCGAAGTTTTAACTTTCGTAGAAATGTGCTCATTCATTCTCAAGCTCTTCCGTGAATTTTTTGCTTTCTATCCATTAAGAAATGTATTGCATAACGTTTTAAAACTGAAGTTACAAAATAAACTAACATACCTATTAAACGTATATCAATTAACATACAAAGCAATAAATTATATTTTTGTTACCATCCTTCACCAAAAAATTTATAATCTAGATCTATATTATAAATCTAATCAACTGACGACGGCTCATAAAGGGGCGAAATATTTTGTGTTTTCTGTATATTATATAGTATAAATTAATTAATTACAAACATACATACATAGTAGCGTTACGCCTATTTCCCGGTGGGGGTAGGCAGAGACAACGGACCTCCACGTGCCACGATCCTGATACACCTCTACCGCCTCTTCCACTCTCATACATCGATATATTACGATAATGTTCTTCATGCATACGAACATTACGGTTACGGGTACTACACACTTGACCCTTTTTCAGCACATGCCCGATCTGGTCCAGATACGTGCATCTAGGGCGACCCTTCCCCACTCTTCCAATCATATTCGCTCCATAAATTAAAAAAAATTAGTTTATCAAAAATTTTTAATGAACTAAATAAAACTAATATAAATAAACTCAAAAAAACATGCATGAACACCTCATCCAAAGCGTCCGAAACTGCCACCGCCGTACCGAGCACTCTGGCCGCATTCCCTCTGTGAATCTCTAGGTCAATGCGTTGTATGAAGAATTATATAACACTTTGGAAATAGGTAAACTTGGAATCGTGCAAGTTGACAGAATACAGGAGCTGGTGTGATACACTAAGTGTTGAAAATTTAGAGACAGACCCGGTGACCCAGAATTAGTAAGGTTAATGGCACAGAATAGAAAAGAGTACTCCCAATGGTGCCAATGGTCCAGGTTCGAATCCTGGTCGGAACTTCTTTTAATCTTTTGGCTTTTTAAACTTAGCTAATGAAGAATTATAAAGCGAGTGCATAAGTACTAACTTACTTTCATGCAAAAATAAGCCTTCAGCGGTACGGAATCCCCACTTTCCACCGATGTACTTCATGTCGTCGTCCCACCTGGCGGGTGGTTTTCCCACACTCCGTTTGCCTGTCCACGGCCGCCAATGTAACACACGGTTACTCCAACGGTCGTCATCTCTTCGGCGGACGTGCCCAGCCCATTGCCACTTGAGCTCAGCCACTCGGTGCCCAAAAATGACCTATAGATATAATCTTGCCAGAGCGTTGTGCGCGGCTTTGTGCAACGGTTTCCCACTCTGTATCGACTTCGAGCGGACATTGTGGATTACGGCGTCCATCAGAACGAGAGACGGGCGCCTGTCTAACAAAAGGAAAACCTGGAACCGATCAAGTCTAGAATTTTAGGAGCTACACAATTCGAAATTCCAGAGGAAGTCCGCCTTCCTGTAATGGTGATTCTGCGAATTTCTTTTTTCTACAGATAAATATGTGTGCTCTTACAATACAGGATTTCAAAGTCTATAGATATTTTAGAATAAATTTAAGTTTATTTTATTAGGTTTAGTAAAGGTAATGTTTTATTTAATATTTAATTATCTTTTTTTTATGTAATCCGGTATGGAAGGCTGAGTCGGAGGGGCCAAAGCGCATGCTCCGACCAGCCAATATCACCTTCGAGAAGGTAGGTGCCATACCGTAGCCCTTTCAACTTTTTTTTATAGAAAGCGCGATATGTGGCACCGAGCCACCCATAAGGTGTCTAACGACGCCCATGGACGTTCAGTCGTACGCGGGTTGCGAATGCCATGCCGGGGCGGCCTGACAGACAGGTTACTCACGCCTCTCTTGAAGGACCCGAGACTATACTTGGCGGAAAATGTGTTGGCAACGAGAGCGTTCCAGAGTTTAGGACTATTCTAGTCTCCGATATTTGAGCCAACGCTCAATAGGCCATTCGAATTTCGCCAATTCGAAAGATGAAAACGAGCTGGCTCTATTCCCGCCGCCTTACGCCGCGCCGGAGTGAAACTTTTAAAACAAAAATCCCGCAGATATAGCGAATAATTTATGACAGCTTCCACCTCCGGAGCCCGAGCGAGGAGACTCCGGAATTCGTTATTAGGAGGTTCGACCGAAGAAAGAGTCGGATTGCTTTTTCAGGGCTTCATTATCATAATATCGACTTTGGATCCTGCCTGAATAGATAAACATAAGATATTGACCAACCCACTTCAGCAGACATCCTCTCGCGTGGACTACTGTTCACCTACACCTGCTAAAACAATAGAATAATGCGGGCCGACATTTTATCAAAATAAACAGCAAACATTTCTTTTAACACTTTATGAACACTCTGTAAGACTGACTTACTACTCATTTATTGATGTTTTGACATTGATTTAATATTGGCTTGAACATTTATTTACTTGCTTATAATTTAAAATAACCAACACGCAATTGGCCGGTTTTCATTATTTGTTGTTTTTTTTTTTCATTTTTTGTTCATTATTTGTACTTTTGCCCGCGGCTTAGTCCGCGGTAGACTTGGTTTAATAGCAAATCCGATTTAAACACAAATATTTATAAACGATCGCTTGTCTTATATATATTATGGACCAAGTGATTAATGAGGGCATTATATATGTATAATGCCCGGGCATTATGAATAATGACAAGTCAAATCGGGCCAAGTGATTAATTGTTACTTAAACTTCATTATTTATCATAGTGTCTGGTCATTATGAATACTGCTACGCTATCGTCGGGTAATTTGATAATTTAGGTACATTCGGCAAGGCGCGGGCGCGGGCGCGGGGATAGACCATGTCTATGTTTATTGGACCTAGTTCGTAGGTATGAGGTTGACAGGAAACTGGTATGGTTGAATGTTTTGGTGGTTTAAAAAAAATAACTAGGGTTAACACGTATTTTTATTATCCTGCCCAATACGAGATAGACATTATTCATAATGCCCGGGCAATTTAATTATTTCAACAGTAATCATCATATTGCCCTCTCATATTGGGCATTTTTCAAAATGCCCGGGCATTATGCATAATGCCCTATTAATCACTTGGTCCATAACATAATTATATTATATCTCTCTCTGTACCTCCCTCGCTCCCCTTCTTTCCCGTTCTTCCCTAGCTCCCCTCATCCCTTCCCACCCCACCCCTCCGTCCTTCTCTCCCCTATTCATCCCTCTCTCCTCCGCTCCCCTCCCCCCTTCCCTCTTCATCTTCCACCATCGCCAATCCCTTCTCCATCCATATATATATATCCCCTCCACCTCTCGCTCTCTCCATCGCTCCCTCCTCTCGCTCCCTCCTTACCTGGCCCTTTCCTTCCCTCTCTCCCTCTGCTCTCCCTTCCCCATAGATGGAGAGAGGAGGGAGGAATGGGAAGGGAAAAAAGGGACAGGGAGTAGTATGAGAGGGAGGGATAGAGGCGCCGGGATAGGGGAGGTAGGTTGGGGAAGGTGGTGGAGGGAGGGGAGGGAGGGAAGGAAAGATGATGGCAAGGAGGGAGCGAGAGGAGGGAGGGAAATGGAGAATGGACGGAGTTGTGGGGTGGGGTGGGTGGAAGGGAGGGAGGGAAGGAGGGGTGGTTGGGGAAGGGAAGGGAGCGAGGGAGGGAGGGAGAGAGAGTGAGAGAGAATACAATCTAATTCGGATTTACTATTAAACCTAGTCTACCGCGAGCGAAGCCGCGGGCATAAGCTAGTTATAATTATGTATTTCTATGTATTATTGGTATAGCGATTTGATAAAACTTAACAAATCGCTGAGTTAGGTATGTATACAAACTTATATCTACTCTTTTTTAATATAAATATTAAATAATTAATTTTTTACTTTCTAATTTGCCCTCCAAAATACACCCTTTCCAATCGAAATTCTTTCATTTACGCTATACATCCGTGATTGGGTCATCAATTCAATATATTTACAAAATTTCAACTTTTTTCGTCCAGTAGATTCGAAGAAAATAAGCAGTGACAGAAAAACAGACAGACAGACGCAAGATTAATCCTATAAGGTTTTAGGTATTTCTTCTTTTGAGGTACGGAACCCTAAACATGTTAAAATAAAATAGTTTCTTGTCACTCCCTTTATTTTTAAATTTTTGTTTTTTTAAGGACATCCGCTATATAACATATATTCTGTAAACATTTCAAACGGCTACCTATTACTGTTTAAAAGATGGAGCCCTCGGACAGACGGATAGACAGACAGACAGACGACGTAGGTTTCCGTACGGATTCGCAACCCTAAATACTACATCGCTGTTATTAGTTGACATTTTAACAAATAATTATAAGACACCTATAACCATAAATTCGAGTAGGTCCATACTTTGTACGATGACTTTGCGAATTCAAATCTTGCAAAACTCGCTGCATATACCAGAGAATTTTAACTCCTCCAAAGAAAACCTCAGCAGAAATAGCTTGCTCTATCAAGAAAGTTCGTCCGCGGACAGCACCGAGGGCAAAGAGCGGACGATAACATAGAACACATCATTAGCTTGCAAGTGCGGCTTACACAATGAATATTAATTAAAACTGCATTTACAAGTTTCATGTACCCATCTTTTTATCATATTATTGGCATGCGGATGGTGTGAAAAAAAAGGGCCAAGTGCGAATCGCACTCCATGCACTGAGGGTTCCGTACCACCACGCAATTGGCCGGTTTTTATTATTTGTTTTTTTACTTTAGAGTTTACTCTATAATTACACTAAGTTTGACGCTTGTATGTACTACCGTTTTTACGATAGAATGAAAACAACAAAAACACTTGAAAAAAAAAAATATTATTTTGTATGGGGACCCCAACAACATCGATTACTCTGCTTATCCCGATTGTCGGGATGCAGCGTGTGGCATGTATGCATAAAGTTTCATAGACGGGCAAAGACAACACAATTTGCATGGTAAAATTGTATTGCCACTTCTCGCCCTGTGACGAGCGGCGACGACAGGGCGCGTCGCGGGGCGGGGCGGAGCAAGCAGCGCACAACTAGACCCTAGTTAGAGAAATGAGCTCTTCCGCCGAACTGATGTAATTAGTCTTGTAAATTTAATTAAAGCAGCAGACAGTCCACGCTAGTAATGACCGCTCTTAATTACCAACTTGTGCGGAATGCTCAAATTTTACGCTTCAAAAATTATTCTCTTATTACTTGGGGCTGAACCCGATCGTAAATCTTCCTTCTACACCCGCGGACCGCGCCGCCGCCGGCTCTGCGCCTCGCCTTCCTATAAGGATAATTATGATGAGAAATTAGTATCGAGATATTCATTTAAACATTTCATTATTCCGATTTAACCGAACGGAAAGTCGACGACGACGCGACGAGTGGCCTCGCTCCCGATACTGTTTCATAATACAATATACTTATGAATATGATACTAATGAATTTTTTAAAGCAACATTAAAATGATTACTATACAAACATACATAGGATAACTAACAATAATCATCATACATACATCTGGAACCTTGGCGCACATCATTCACCCGGCCTAAATATCGTTCATTAAACCATAGATACATTCGAAAAATTCAAATCAAACTCATGACAACGCCATCTATCTATCATTCGGCATCATCATTTGACACATTAAACTTGTATATATTTTAGAATTTTGTTTTTGACGACGACTAATAAAAGTCGGAATATTATATAAAATATATAATTACTAAATAGTATAATCACTAAACTAGATAATTATGTAATTTTATTGTAAGAGTTTAGAAGGTGGCTGGGTACCTGTCAAGTAAGTTGTAAGTTGTCAAAACTGTAGTTACTTACCCACAGGACAAACTTAGTTTAGTGTGGGAAGTGACATATAAATATGTTTAAAACATTTTTTATATAATAAATAAATTGAAAAATTTAAATTAATTGAAATTGAATGTGTTTTTTTAAATTTATTATGTACAAAATATATATTATAAAAACTAACAATGTAATAGAATCAATAATAGATAAGTGCTAGTACCTCGGCTAGTACATAGGTAACTATAATATAACACTATATATTATTATACCGATACCGGGACAACGAACTGAACACATAACTGGTAGTTAATTCAAGAAGCGCAATTTAATCTAAAATGTCTCAATATTGCCGCAAACGACGCTATCTGAGAGCGCGCTAAAGTATCCGAGTTTAATGTCAAGTAAATTCAACCCTATAAATTCTCAAGTCATAAACAAAGTAATTTGAGAGATACGCTAAGCACTACGAAACGCATTACCACAAATTTAGGTGTTGGGTTGGATTCTCCTTCTCGCCTCGCGTCTGCTCTATATCATTAGCGGTCGGTTGGCGGCGCTCGCGCGGCGGCTATCAAACAAATCACGGCCAATGTGTTTGCAAATATGGCGTCGGGCCGTATCTAGCGATTCACGGTCTGTGTTTTGGTGAATATGAGTGTAAATTTCGTTTTGATTACGCCGCCGCTCTCCGGGCGACGATAAAATCAGCGCGGCAGTCGATTTATACGCAGCTCGCTCGTAGAGGGAACATTAATAATGATACATTGCGAGCGGAGAGAGCGAAGCCGGCCCGGATCCGCGCAGCGCCGCCGCCTAGCCTCCGCTCATAGTTTGTCATCGCTGTTTCGTTGTTAGTTATTGAAATAGTTTGAAAAGCATTCGACACGGAGGATGGAAGAACTCTATCTAATGCCTTTCACACTTTCGACGTAAATTCATGAATGGTTAGGACACAAAACACATAATACACATCTAACACACAATTAAATTATTAATAACAAATTATGGGTACCTAGAACATTGTGAAGCATCAGCAGCGTCGTCGTTGCAAAAATTATGACAATGAATAATACGAGTAGTAATGTATGATGATGGTATGTTACACGGTTCAATTTCGGTTCAATATTGCTTTCAATTTCATTGCTTCAATGAAATTGAAACGTCTAAACATCGCATTGAAAGCTTCAACGCATACTGCGCTTTCATTGTTCAACGCCTTTCAATGAAATTGCTTCAAATTTCATTGAACCGTGTAACATTACCATAACTCTTAGTTTCAGTCGTATAATTCTTCATAACTTCGCCATTATTATTACAATGTACCTATCTATTTCTTCTACTTATGATTCTGCTTTATGACAACCTACCACGAGCTTTTAATTTTATTTTAATAATTTTTCGTATCCGGTCTACAACGCATTACGAACTTGCTCCATGCGTTTTTTTTCGTGTATCACTGTGTGTGTAATATCTGAGTAACAAATAACTGAGTGACGTCGTCGGCAGCTTTACTGTATGTAGGTCAGTAAATTACAATTCTGCACTTCTTTGTTTGCTCTTGCAGAAATCTCACAAACCGGACATATTCTAATGAGCAATCAGTGCAAATGCATCTCCAATCACAGAAGATGAAATTCCGAACTTGCTTTTATGTTAGAAACTCCTGACTGCATCCCGCTAACAATTTCCTGATCGAATGTCGCTGGAGTTGCGAGCGAGCGATCGTCGTAGATTTTCGATTCGACCTTCGTCGCCGTCAGTCCGGCCGTCGTAGTCAGTCCGGCCGTCGTAGTCAGTCCGGCCGTCGCCGTCAGTCCGACCGTCGCCGTTACTTTGAATGAAATGGAACTTTCGAGATCAATATGACATGTTCATTTTAACACGGGATCTAGCCAACGAAGTCAAACTTCATAAACGATCTTTGTGTTGTGAGTTTTTTCTTTCATATCTATATTTGAGTATTTATTATAAGGTGAGGATAAAATTAAAACATATTTATTTCTTTCTTCTTCTTTTTTTTTTCTTATGTAATCCGGTATGGGTGGCTGAGTTGGAGGGGCCGAAGCGCATGCTCCGACCAGCCAATATCACCTCCGAGAAGGTAGGTGCCATACCGGAGACTTCCCTGGATTGGATTGGACTGGATTTCTTTTAAACTAATTTTAACTTTAATTCCGTGCGCATACCTAACTCCTCGTAGTTATATATTGTCATACAAGACGTTATGAAAATAAGGATATGAAACCCTACCGTGTCTTCCATCTCTATCGGATCGGAAGTATGACGAAGGGCCCGGTCGGTGTTCCGATATCGGGTGCACCTAGACCTCCGCCCCTCCGACATTATTTCATCGTTCGGAGCGCCCCGCGGCCCGCGGGCGATAAAACAAAAACAAAAGTCGCCCTTTTCATATCCCACAAGATTTAGTGGCGCCCACACTTGAGGAGTTCATCGCAAGCCGTCTCGCACGAGGACCGGCGCGGCGGCGCGGCGGCGCGGCGGCGCGACACAACCACCGCAACTTCGGAACGAGGAAAGATTGCGTCTCACCGCGTGATTTATTGGGGCTTCCGACTTGTAAATTTAAGTGTATAGAGGATTGGCCGCGGCCTCGCAGCGATACCTCCCTAATATACCAGCACTTGGCGAGTTTCGGTAAGATAGGCAGGAGAGCGCGTTTTGGTGAAATCGTGTTGATTATATTGGTAGGAGGAGTAAATATTTGGTCGGTGAGATTAATATGTTGAATCGGACAAAAAGTTCAATTTACTTCAAGAGACCGTGTTCTTTACCGTGTTCCAATTTACTTCAACAGATCATTCAATTAATTTAATAATACACATTTATGTATACGTATTTGTACTAGTTTATTTTCATAAAGGCAAATTTTAGGTGCATATTGTGTTGAAAAAACATCCAAACAAACAAAAACAACAGTTCCATATATATACTTAATAATTAACTGAATATTGCCTTTCAATTTATAAAAAATTTAGATGAATTAGAAATTGTAAACTACAAATTACATGAAATAAAAGACTTGCAAACAACTTGATCTATTTCACTAATTGCTTGTGAATCAACCTACCTAAACAATTCCTCAATTACCAAAATAATAAATATATTATTTGCTAGCCGTTAAAGCTCATATATTATGTGTAAACTGACAATAATTCCATCAAATATTAAAAAGACCCGCGTGATATCATTTTACAACACCAAAACGCAATATCGAAGAAGACGCCATAAAAGAGGCGTAAAACAAACCTTAAAAGTATAACTTTTAAGGTTTGTTTTACTAGCTCAGATTACACAGTAAAAGTATTTTATATCTGGCAATTTGAAGTAAAGTTGATTACGCGGAGGCGACGACGGCGTCATCTTGTTGGAACGTCACGCAGCTTGCGCTCGCGCTTGGGCGGGCGGCAACGATATGGCGACGGCGAGGCGGCTGGGCGGGCGGTACGCGGAAACAAGGCAGGCGGCGACGAGGGCGGCGGCGCGGGCGGCGGCGTCCGGTGGTGGTACGGAGCGGAGGCTTCTAAGTTTTAAGTTGGTGCTTTACTTACATATGTATTTTACTAGATTTTCCCGCGGCTTCACTGCTTCGCGACAAAATGTTCAATAACAAATGTGCCAAAAAAATGCACCGAAAAACGCAATTTCAATGGATTGAGTCATTTTCGAATTATGAGCGAACATAAATCGACAAACGGCGCATCGGTCGGTCGGCTCGCTGTTTCGCGCTTTATTTATTAGGATTTCGAACAAATAATTGAAAAGGATGGAAGAGGTTTGCAGTTTTTTTTATTGAAAGCGTCGTGTCACCCATAAGGTGTCTTACGACGCCCATGGACATTCGGTCTTATGTGGTGGTTCCGAATGTCATGACGGCCTGACAGGTGTCTATTCGTGCCCCTCTTGAAGAACCCGTGACTGGAAAGTTGAACAGTTATTATAATAATCATCATTCCAAATGCATGTCTTTCTTTCACATCTGTGCACTCACGTCGCGTGTCACCTTTATCAACAGGCGCGGCGCGAGCCCAACGAGCACGAGTGTCTGATGGACATTGTACGATGCATTGTGCAGATAACCACATGCGAGTTGGGGACGAAGTAAATTATATGCAATTTTGCAATAACAAAATGTGTCTTACAACATTTGATTTTTTAACACATAATTTTTAGGGCTCCGTATCCGTACGGAAGTAGGAAATATCCCCATACAAGCAACCTGTTTTTTCAATGCGTTTTTGGTATGTCATAAAAACAGTTATACATGCAAGCGTCAAACTTGGTGTTATTATAGTGCAAAAACTCTAAAGTAATACAACAAATAATAAGAACCGACAAATTACGTGCTGACACGGAAACCTCGGTGCGCGAGTCCGACTCGCACTTGGCCGGATTTTTAATTACTTTACAAGTGGACTACGAGTTGATACCTTTTATACATTTTGAATTCCTCGAGGAACATGTTTCAAACGTTGGTCTAGTCACTGTACATTGTGATACCACAAACAAATAAATCCCCAACAACCCGCCCAGACATACTTCTGAACATTACTTTTATTCCTCGCAGTCGGTTCGGGGCGCGGGCGGAGGGGCGGCGGCGGCGGCAGTAGGCTCCGCCGCCGCGGCACGCTCTAGATTAACGAGTAGGCGGAGGATTTCGTACTTAAATTCATGAATATATTTCCAGGCGTTCCTCGTGTTTAATTTTTAAAAGCGGTTTAGATAAAATTGATGAAGCTTGTGAGAAAATTATGCTGATTACAATTTAAGGCGCTCGCACAATTTCTTTATCTGTCAAAGAAAACCTCGAGACGGTGGCGTTTGAATATCTTATGTTTGTTTACTTTATGAAGACGCGATACATAAACTGCGTTAAGTACTTGTTGTGTAGAAACAGTTATTTGATGAAAGCGTTGTAATAAAACGTTTGACGAATAATCGCAGACATGATTCGAATTCGCCTCGAATTAACGTTGGCCTAAAGAAATAATTCATGCAGCAATTTTCGCGGTTACAAACTTACAAGGAGTTCTATTTATAAATACTCGGGCCTAGCCTCTTGTCTCGGAAGGTTAAAACTGCAACGACATCTATTAAGCCCTTCTCAAGTTACAATTGACCATACAAAATAAATGTAATAATTATGGATATTACAGCATGTTTCGTCCGACACGACGCGGACACCTTGGCATCCGCGTATCGGGCGAAATATGTCGGTGCAATGTCGAATAGAAAACACCGTAAGACCGTAACTGTAAATAATGTACTTCATCTAATCGTCCGACCACGGGTAACTTGCGCTTTTTGACATTGATAATGTCTTTTCGATCGCTTCAGTATAGTCCGCGATTTTCACCGAGAGTGCGAATTCGCCCTGGTGTCGTAAGTTTTTAGGCTAAGTAAATATTTAGGGTGTCAAATGACGCGTATCAACGAAGACTACAAGATGGTGAAACAAAAACTAAAAAAAAATTTGAGTATTTGAGAAAATCGCAAAAAAACCGCTTAAATAGCCGATTTTAGGGGGTTTGAAAAGGGCACTTTTAAACATATTTCTAAATATATATTTTAAACTTTTATATTTTTATATTGTAGATTGACTCAATATCTAGGGATTTTATTTTTTATTTTTTGCAAAAAGTAAAAAATTTGGGTGTTATGTTTTTTTTTTATTTCCGTTACGCGAGTTACGAGTCGTCTTTATCTTGCAGTATGAGTAGTTAAAATGGTTTTCGTGTATGCATATACTTGAAAATTAAGAATTGTAATTTTTTAATGGAATTTTTATAATTTTTGGCAATTTTTCAAAATTGACATATCTATTATATTTGAATACGCCCTAAAAGTCATTTTCAATGTACCCGAAGGTCATGTAATGCATGAGAGATCTGTTTTTTTTTTTTTGCTTACTTTTTTAATTTTTTATATTATGTTATTCCCGGGTATACACTGTCACCATACAAAGTGTCGTCAAAATCCGTTCAGTGGTTTACGTACAGACAAACAAAATTTTTAAAAACTCTTCTAACAATTTCAGTTACTCATGTTAAGTTGCCCTAGTTGGGTTATTTCCAAATATGTTGTTGTTTGCTGCCCAGCCTCTTGGGAAGGTGGGTGGGCCATTCTCTGCACTGAGACCTCAAGACGGTCCGTTGTACGTTGGCGCTAGGGTAGTGGTACTCCAGCCACCCGAGCTGATATATTTCCGAATATATTCCATGTACTGATTTTTTGCCTTTACGATTTTATTACATGTATACATTATTAGGTATATTTAAACAGCGACGACGGTGTAAAACCAAGCGTAAAATCATTCTACCATACATACATACAGATGCAGAAATTGTCATTAACATTTTACAACATGTAATGTAAACACAGGGATAGCGATATTACCTACACATACAAATAAAGTTGCACAAAATTCTCGTACACACAAGTACACACATTTGAGCCGTTATGTCCGAGAGTAACCGGCGAGCATGGGTCAAAGGTTAAAAAGGGAAAAGGCAGAATCCATTATTTCATTATAGGCGCGGCATTAATGTTTGCGTGACACGCCCAAATTACATTATCTCCGCGCGCGCATCGTAAACTTCTTACGCAAATTTCCGACCCAAATTAAAACACAAGGGAGCGTCCAATTTCATTAACTTTTACAAACGACAGGTCTATGTGCTCCAAGTTAATCTGGCGGCCCGTTCTGCACTCGCGTCATCTTCTAAATTTCATTAAACCGACGCCGCTGTCCCTTCATAACGGCCGGTCCTCTGGTTAATGACTCGCAGTGGAATAAAAAATTACAGACACGCATGCCCGAACTGGCGCCCGCCGGTCCTGGCGTACGTCGCCCGCCCCGGCGTTCGCCGCCCGCCCACGCGACCCCCGTCCTGGCGAGTGTGTCCAGCCAGAGATCCGGTCGGTGTGGGGTCATTGTGCGCGCGCACACGTAATACGAGACCTGAGGAGACTCCGACGCGATGCGGCTCAATAGATAGTTTGTTAGGTTTCCGTATCCCGTACGGAAGCCTATTACTAAGCCTCCGCCGTCTTTCCGTCCGTCCGTCTGTCCGAGGGCTGTATCTCTTGAACCGTAATAGGTAGCCCGTTGAAATTTTCACAGAATATGTGTTACTATGGCGGATATAAGAACAAATAATATTAAAAAAAAAATTAAAAATTAAGGGGGGCTCCCATCCATCAAACGTGCGAAAAATCGATTAATCACGCTACTGAATAATAGATGGCGCTTTTGTACATTGCATTGTTGAAAGACAAAAGATAGGCGGATATTATCCGCTCGATAGCCAACGGTCTCATTGAGGTGCTGTCATTTTCCCACCGTCAATTGCCATCGACCTCATTGAGGCTTCTCTCCGATTGAGCGGTTATTGATAGCGGATAGATTTTTTTTTTTAAGCGACGTGCCTTGGAAGGAAGGAGCTGGTGTGAACGCCGCCCACTTCACACTCGCGCACACACTTGCTAGATACGGAAACATCCGTGCGCGAGTTAAACTCGCACTTGACAGATTTTTAGATGTATACGATATTGAATATCGAATGGGCAGGATATGAGTATAAGCGCATCCTATTACTTTAAGTGAGCTAAACTTGTGTTATTATAGGTATGTAATTATTATATATTATTTAATTTTCAGAGAAACCAGTGATATGTACTCGTATAATAACGGATCTAACGATTTGGATGATATTTTGTATTTATATAATGTTATATTTTTCAAGTTTATCTAGATAGGTGTAGACGCCGAGCGAAGCTCGGTCGTCCAGTCGCAAAAACTGGACTACCTTGAATTGTGTCAGGGGTTAGGGTGAGCGTAATAAACAAAACAATGCAATTTTTGGAAATGCCTACTTTTCAGCTTATAAAACCGCGTCATAGGCAAAACATTTGCTATACTAACTAAGCTTTAACCAATTCTCTGTTTCTTTTCCCGCCCGCCTTTCGCTCCGCCCGCCCAGAGAGCCGCCCGCGCCCTCCAACCGGATATCGTGCGGGCGGGCGGAGGCACATTCCCGCGAAATGAATTGTAATTTGAAACGCAGCGGTCGCGGGGTTATTCTGCTAGAGCCACAGAATAAAAAACTTAGAGGAGAATAAACTCTCAGATTTGGAAAAATAAATTATTTATTTATTTACAAATGATAAAAATCAATATGGAAACGTGCAAGTTGACTGCGTTCAGTCAATTGCGTCATACCAACTAATAGAAGATACAAATGTTCAAAATTTTAGAGAGAATACGTCATCGACACGATCGATGGCGGAATTGATTAGTTACACCTTAGTGCCGGCGCGGCGGCTCAAGCTGGCGTTCCAGGTTCAAATCCTGGTCGGGACGTATTTTTTCTCTGCATTTTCGGCTTTGCATGATCTAATGAAGAAATATAAAGCGAGTTGATTAGTACTAACATATAAAAAAATTAATATTATAGGATATAAATCGAAGCTCTACTCGATCGAATTGTTCGCCTCGTGCGTTTTGGGCGTATGTGTCGCGTGATTGTTTTTTTCTGTGCTCACGCCATCATTCAATTCCACAAAAGTTGACTCATTTACGCATAGGCAATAGAGGTTAAAATTATTAAATTGACGTGACTTATTTCTCGGAGCGTTCTCTGCATCTTTATTGGCGATCTTCACGCCATCTCGACTCGAATTGTGCGAACGAGAAAGAGCTAGAATTTGGCATTAGTTAGAGTAAAGCAGATGACAATTACCTATATCGAGCTGCGTCATCTTCCAATATTAAATGGCTAATTATACAGAAAAGTATATAATTGGCTAGTTCTATATAATTTTATTTAAATTAATCGAAATAACCTAATACAATAAAATTAAACTAAAATTAAGAAATATGATAAAACTAAACTAAAATAACTTATAAACTAAACCTAAAAAATATACTACGGCTAGTTCTTGGAAATAAATATTTTTATTTATCCACATTATGAGTCGCTGATCCAGCATAATATACAAATTATTGTAATTTTGTTACGTGAATTATTTATAATTAATTAATTTAATAATTATTCCCGAATAAAGTAAATAAATTATAATTTATTTACTTTATTCGGGAAGTAGACAGCGTCCAAAACAATGTTAAATACCACACTAAAGATCTAAGATTATAATATAATTTACTATCTACGAGTAGTTGTAATAATATACATCGTCGGAGTAAAAAATTAAGCGACATAAGTGCAAAAATTAGAAACCTATTTGCAAGATCAAAATAAATAACAAAATCATTAATAGCAAAAGAAAAGTAAAAATATAAAACGTTGTGTGTGGGGTGGGGAAATGTGAAAAAGGGGGGAAGGGGGATTATGTGGTTTGTCATGTATGTCTGAGGGTTTGTGTGTATTTATTTATTTAGTAACAATGTACAATTAAAATAATTAAACTTTGATTATTTTATAAATATTTTACTGGCCTATCTATTTATTTATTTATTAAATTGGGATTAATACAGAGTCAGGAATAGAGTTAAGCATAAAATTGTGCATAATAAATATGATTTCTGTCCGGCATCCGCCATACAATACTCCTAAACATAATTGGTGAAGTGAGTAGTGTAGTCATGATATTAATAATGACTAAAATATAAGGTGTTTCGTTAGTCATGTTATTAACTTCGTGAGGGTTACATACACACTCAAATAAACACTTTACGTAAGAAAAAAACATACATATGTTTATAGGAGCATTTTTTCTCCTAACAAAAAAATTTAATCAAATAAGTAGCTCTAAAAACCAATCATAGTGACCTTGTGACTTACTTACAACAAACAGCTGTTCTGCGTTTGAACATAGTACGGTCATTGACCCCGTACAATGCAAGTTACCTACTGTTACACACAGGTTAATGTTTAGGTAGCAAACATGTTTTTTTAAATTTCTCGAAAAGTAATACTATAAACATATAATTTTCTTTTGCGTAACGTGTTTATTTGAGTGTGTATGTAACCCTCCCGAAGTTAATGACATGACTAACGAAACACCTTATATATAAAGAGAAAAGTTGTAGATAAAAAAATAATAATTGTAAAGTGTGTGAGGTTGTGTGTGTGCAGTTGACTATTTCGTTTGGCGTCGTGTGCTCCTTTTATTGCTTTTATTAACCCCCGATGCAAAAGAGGAAGGGGTGTTATAAGGTCCGTCCGTCTGTGGCATCGTAGCTCCAAAACGGATGGGCCGATATGGATAGGATGTGGTTTTTTTATTAGAAAGCTGGTTTTACCGGTATGGTTCTTAGCAATGTTTGATGAAGATCAGAACAGCCGATTCGAAGATCATCAGCACTTTTCCTAATTGGTGAAGGGATCTCAGCTGTAAAATGGAAATGTTCACTCGTCGCCTTTAAGTAAATAAACGGAAAGCATTGCAAAGCTAATTTATGTACTTGTAACCTAACCTAACCTAACCTAACCTAACCTAACCTAACCTAACCTAACACAATACAATTATTACAAGTTCAAATTACGGCTCTTAGCTTAAAGTAAAAGTTAAACTACTTTAAAAATTTCCATTCAAATCAACAACTCTTAAAAATCGTACGTTAATATAAACGTAACTAACGTATAATATAACGTATCGATACGTTAATATAAACGTGTCTCAGCGATCCGCCATTCTTTATTTCTTGAGCCATTACTTTAAGACATTCGGACCTTGTCATCTTTCTCAGACACAGAACATTAATCAAACGACAGAATGAGACGTAACATTGAGAGATAAGCCCGAAATAAATTCCGAATCATTTCTGTAAATCCAGCGAGCTAGGCGGTCAAGTCATCTAATCGCATTATTTGCCCTCGCTTTCGGCAAATAAATGAGAAGTGTCATTATCATTTGCCAACGAGTAAAACTCGACGTGACATCGTTAAAGCAAATCTGATCTTTTGTGTCCCGTTATGACTTGGCTAGTGATGTGGCGAACACGCTCGTGTCGATACTTTCGCGACTTACGGCAAGAAAGTTTTATCGTTCTTATGCAAGTTTATTTCGGATGTTTCATCAACCTCCAATTACTAACCAATTACCAAGACCCAATCCTAATAAATAAAGCGAAGATTCTACAGGCGACCGGCGCCGCGGTGGCGCGCCGGAGGCCGTGTAACTTACGTCCGTACGTACGGGTTTCACTGTTACATTCTGTCACTTCTCAAGATGGTTTTAGGCTATAAATCAGCGGCGTGAGCTGCGAGCGAAACGAAGCCGCGGGCAAAAGCTAGTAACATATACGTATAAAATTTTATTGGAAAGAAAATATTATAGCATTCTGCAATGCAGTGTTGTCTATCTGTTTTGCAGATTAAAATTTAAATTTATAATAACCATTTATAATATTTATTAATATGTATTTTTATAAATGCGGTTCGTATTGCGCAATTCCGTATACGAGTATTTTTTAATATTTCACATACAGGCACTTCATCAATATATTGAGTGTTCTTGATATTTAACAATTCTAAAATTGTCATCGTTAGTTTTATATTTTACATACATACAATATACATAGCACACGCTGTATCCCGACAATCAGGGTAAGCAGAGTAATCGGTGTTCTGCTATAAGGACTCTGGTAAATTACAGCACAACACCGACCGCCACGTTATATTTTAATAAAACTTATTTGGGCTTTTATCCTCAATATTTTTCTTAACCTCTCACACACGCGTCGCAGCATATTTAGAACGTGTCATCATTATCGACTATGGCACAGCGTTGTCTCGTGCGAGCAGCTTTTATCTGTCAGCGGGTGGGCGGCGGAGCGGCGCCGGGGCGGGGCGGGGGGAGGGGGAGCGGGAAGGAAGCGTCGCAGCGTGCGGAGTTAGCGCCCGAGCCTTATGTGTCCTCATGGAAATCTCGGAGACAATTGTCCTTAAGTGCCTTACTCTACTTAATGCGTGCTAAGCCCGCTCGGCCACTTGAAGCTTTTGAGAGTTAAAAGCTGCGCGAATAAAGCCTAATGAGCATTAAGCTAATGGCGCTGTAATGGAGGTCATATCCAGCTCCTTCGTTTAACTGGCTTAGGCGGGAGGAGACATTTGCGGTGAGGGCCACACACCCCTATTTATGGTCGGATCCCTTGTTTAGTTCTAAAGGAGACATTACAAATTACATGCGTTAAATTGTGTTTTAAACGCACCTTACAATGTCTTGAAGAGTAATACAATAATGTAATAATAGAATCATATTCTACAATGTCGTGAAAAGTAATATAATTTTTCTTCGCTGAGCATTTTTGATAAAAAAGTAAAACCTTTCCATCCGTAACACCCAATAGCTGTAATACAATTTATATCGAAAAATAGGCGAGGCAATCTCTTAGACTCTTTAAAATATGTAAAAAAAATCTCCCTTATCCAATTTCGCCGATCGAGGTATAACTTTCGATTTCGCCGAGAAAGTAGGATCAGAAAGTAATTTCGAATAATACTCGTCTCGTCCGGAATAGAGTTCGCAACATGAAAACAATCTTGGGAATATCGCAACGCTGCGCCCTCTAGCTGCGCGCGGGCGCGTGTCCGCGGAATCCACGATGAATTGAAAAGTCAGCGCGGGATATTCCCGCGGTGTTCCACCGGAGCTTCCGCTAGCGAGCGTTCCTGAAATCAATTGAATTTTCCCTACACGGCTTTTTCTTTCGATCGGTCCTACAGCGCAAAATATTCGCCTCTTTATAGCCGGGGGGCGCTCCGACGAGGAAGCGGCTGTGAAGAGCTCATAAAGCAATATATTGGCAATTGAGATCGGCGATAGAGACACTTTATGAGGACATTACGTAGGTAGGATCAATTAGTCATAATGTGCCTCTTGTGGAGCTTCCAAATCGAAAGTACCACTTACGTTGACATCTTATGGTGCTTGGCCTAGCTATTAAACGTTTGCTATTGGTATTATTATGTATCATAAAATATCGTTTTCAAACTAAGTAAGTAATATGTAAAAATAAATCAGGGTTCACGAGGAGTTTGCATCACACATACAGAACACTTCAATCATAAAACATCTGACCGAACCACTATTATATATATATATATATATATATATATATATATATACTACTAGTGTTTGCCTTTAACATTTTGCTCACAGCTCAGGCCGCCGGAGACGTAGTGTTATGATTTATAAAACCATCTTGAGAAGTGACAGAATTTAACAGTAAAAACCGTATGTAAATCGATAAAGTGGTTCTCGAGTTATAATGATATTCATATATTGACGAACGTTAATCGGTTGTTCGCCCGTAGAAACTTTGCTTTATTTACTAGGATGGTTGTGGATGAATTCAATCTAAAACATTAAACTTCATTCAAGCTTAGCCCACCGGCTAGAGCTTACATTACACCATTTTTCAATACGCTCCCGTCTTTATATTCGAAAGGTCAACGGTTTTCATAGAATGTAAATGGATTCTCGCCTTCCTCTTACGTGTTAACACGTTCTCATTTCTCCCCACAGATGCGAGGGCGGGCGGCTGCGCTGGGCGGGCGGCTGCGCTGGGCGGGCGGCTGCGCTGGGCGGGCGGAGGAGTTGGGCGGCGAGGTCACGTGCAGCCGCATACTTCAGCGCTTCCCTGAAACTCGCGCTTCGACGCGCCCCGTAACGACCGACACTAGCGCCTGCCTCACGTCGCTGTAACCTTTTAACGCTAAGCAGCCTATTATGCAGTTCAGTTTCACGCCAGCAGCGGTGGCGGTGATTTTGTTTCAAAGTAAAATGGCATAACGTCTTGGTTGCGCCGAAATGGAATTACCTACATACAGTATGCCGCTATTTGCTTGATGACAAATTTAACTTTTATTGCCAAGAAAGCATTAATTAAATACAATTGTTGTATTATATGCAGGTCTATTTCATGTCAGTTGGGGTGATTCAGTTTCAAGTGTTTATATTTCAGTTGGAGATAGATAATTGCGAAAATTGTTAAATTTAGGTGGTGCCCGAATAATGTATATTGTCTGATTGTTTTTTTTTTGTGAAACTTAGCGATAATTATAGATTATGTATAGTAATCAACAATAAGTTCGAATATAATTGTATTTTTATAGTTTTTATAATTTTAAACTTCTTTGTTTGAGAAATTGTAAACCGAAGTACCAGTAAGCTAGAAGCAAAGCCTGGGGCGGCTAATCCGCTAATCTGCTAATCTGCTTCTGGCTATTTTACAAATACAAATTCATTTGGCCACTCTCAAAGGTCCGTTTCATGGACATTTCGTTAGTCAATGCTGTCGCTGCTGACTTCAGGCGAATATTTGCCAAACGATTGTAAACACTACGCGCGTCGCACCGCAGTAGCTCGATTCCAAGCTTAGTAAGACGCAAACGCAGGATTGCGCGAACGCTATGTGTACCTTCATGTAAACAAAATGCATTTTTGGTTGTATGACATAGTTGGCCTGTATGCATCGACAGTTTCAGGCGCCTAATTCGTCAGTAGTTTACACAGTCCACACACAACATGCAATTAATTTATAACAAGCTACGAGAACAACGTTCGTGAGGTCTGCCAATCATGCCGCGCAATAACCATACACAGGCACGTGCATCGCGTAACACATACCCAATCATTGTTGCTTGGTATTTCGCGAGATACAATCACCGACCACGAACAATGTTCCGTCGCTCGTGCCAAACTTGGAATAGAGCTAAGGTGCAGGCGATTCGCCTTAATATTGTCCGAATTTAACGCGGATATCCGTACTGTAAATGCGGTTAGGTAAGCTAGCTAACTTTGTATAGTAATGTGTGGGTTAATTATACAGGCAGTATGTATGAATTTGAGTTTATAATCACACGGTTAAAATTTTTAGACAAGTGTGCATAAATTATTATATCCGTATTTATTTGCCAGATTTTTCTGACAGAAGATAGAAAATAAAATGCTTATAGAAAAGCAAAAAAAAACGACAGCATTTGAAATATTTGCTTAACAATATTTTTATAGTTCGCGAATAATTTTTATGCTTCAGGGGAACGAATAAATTGGATCGAACGAGTTGGGCCCCATATGTCGCCAATATTAGTGAAGGATTTAAGTGTATTCAAAATTGTAATCTGAAATGGCAACGAATAAACTTTTCATTCATTCATTCAATAAAAATATAAATAATATTTTATATTTTAAAGGTTACTCGTATATATATAATGCCGAACAGCCACAAACAAGTAATTATTATTTATTATAATTAACAATAAATTATTCTGTTGGCGCCATATACGAAAAATTCATACAAACTCTGAATAAAAAAAAAACCGTTGAGCCGTACGTACATCCGCGTCTTAATTCAGCTGAGCTTAAAATGTAATAAAGAATCTGTGCAGGCCTTTTCAGGCGCCTGCTTTTCATTTTATTTTCATTCAAGCACCCTATGAACGGAGGTCGGAGCCTGTGAATGCCGCGGTAGCTCGTTGTACTCATCCAGTCAGGCGAGTGTGGGAGAAAAAAGGCTATTTCCCTCTCCCTTGCTCTGGATTGATGAGATCCCTACATATATACCATGCAGCAGGCTGAAGCCGCTTTATAATGGGTTAAAAACTTAAATAGCACAAAAGCGTATGTGGGGTAATTAACCTAGTGGCATTTGCCGCTAGAAAAGTGAAGAAAATTTTATTAAAGAAATTATAACATATTTACTTGTGTTTTTTGTTTACCCCGTGTTTAATTGAAGCCAGCTCACACAGATACAAAGATCGGAAGTCTGAACGTATTTAATTATATTTTTCTCTATATACTGTGTCCATAGACAACGGAATCCTAGGTTGGCTGTTTACACGCTTTAATTAAAAAGAATTTCTGTAAAAACATGTAACATTCCGCGTAACTTTGTAACATTACAACTTATAAAGACATTTACATAAAATGTAAAAATTTGTTTGACATAGGTACTTTATGTTAAATAGTATATTTATTTATTAATCATTTTTTTTACTATAAATTAGCTGAAATTCTTATATATAAATTGTATAAATTGATGTGTGCTTCCATGTTATAAATCATTTCATGAGCTGTAGACAATAAGCCCTTGTAAATAATACCCTTTGTCTAATATGAATCGGTATAAGACGTAGACATTTTCTATCTCATTGGAACTCCGCAAACGAATACTGCGCTGTACCTTATTCGATTGACATTAGCTTGCGTAGAAGCAATTAACATCAAGGACTTTGATTTCAATTATTTTCGGCTGAGGGATTTTAATTACTTTGACTGTTCAAATGTACATACTTCCACTTTGTTTCCTTCGTGGCTTGTCAACAATCATAAAAATTGTAAGTGACGACGTACCTACTTACTTGTTTAGTAGGAATAAAGAGCCAATATAGAAAATTATATTTTTTCAATTGAATTTTTATCATTATTGCTGTTTGTATAGTTACAAAAGTATTCTGGATTCAAATTGTGTTGACTTTTTGTACAAAGTAATAAAGAACCGGCCACTTATTAGAAGTGAACAATCAATATGACAGAACACACATTCACACAGTTTTCCGTTTCCGTTCCGTATCCATACGGAATCCTATTAGGTACTAAGCCCACGTCGTCGTCTGTCGTCCGAGAGCTGTATCTTTTGAAGCGTAATAGGTAGTCGGTTGAAATGTTCACATAATATGTGTTATTATGGCGGATGTGTCAACAAATATAAAATAAAAACCGGCCAAGTGCGCGTTGAACTCGCGCACAGGGGTTCCGTATCGCCACGTCATGGTTAGCGCCACTCACGCCATCAATGGCGTGTTTTATGAAAAGCTTCGTATTAGTTCAAATTCATGATTACTTAAAATTCTTCACACTTTTTTCGGTAGATGGCGAGCATACACTTTTTAGTTTCTTATATGGGGACCCCGTGGTTTTTTTTACTTTTTCTTATTTTTATTATTTATTGTTATATCGGCCATAATAACACATATTCTGTGAAAATTTCAACGGACTACCTATTACGGTTCAAGAGATACAGCCGTCGGACAGACAGACGAACGGACAGACAGACGGCGTAGGCTTAGTAATAGGGTCCCGTACGACAGATACGGAACCCTAAAAAAACTAAAAGTAAACAATTAAGGGGTCACCATACAAGAAAGAATCGATTAGTCACGCTACTGAATAATAGATGGCGCCACAGTTATTTATATCTTGCATTATTGAAAGGCAAAAGATAGACCAGTGGTTCTCAAACTTTTTTAGCTGACGGCGCCCTTAACCCGTTCAAGAAATTGTGCGGCACATCGCTTCAATATTCGGTTGGTGTCTTTCATAGGCATCATATCTGAACTGTGATAAACGAATCATTCAAATATGTAAATCAAGTAATATTTCCGAAAGGAATAAAAAACACAATTTTGCGATGCGTAAAAGTTACGCATCGAAATGTAAATGTTTCATTATTATTTCGATTAAGTATGTAGGTATTGAACTGCCAGCTTTCGCCTGCAGCTCTTATTACGGAGAATCTCTTCAATTAAACGACTTTTTCCGCAGCCCAATACTTTATTCTTCACTCTTACATGTAAAAAATAACATAAAGCGAATATCGTTCTAATAATTTTGGTGTCCTAGCTCAAAAGTCAATCCTCTACTTTCTCAACCAACCCCGTCGCTATCGAAAACAAACTTGAAGTTGGAAAAAAAATTGAAAGAACATGAACACGCGTGCTATGTTTCGAATGCCACATTTTCTTTTAATTCTTTTAAAATGTAAGCATAAGCGGCCTGTCTGCCTCTGTGAGGACGACAGCACAGTATGTAAGTATGTAGGTGTAAATAATTAAATTCAAAATAAGTATAAAAGTACACCGTGGTCCAAAATAACGTTGACAAAATTTAAAAGATCATATTTCAAAAATGGAATGCGTTGCATTCCATTTTATTTTTGTCTATGGTTTTTTCATTCGTTGGCGATATTTTAATATTGTTTGTTGGCTAAAAAGTGTTAAAATATATTTATTACGCTATGTCAGAGCAGCGTGGAGCCATAATTTCATTGTATGAACGTGGAAAGCGGCAGTGTGAGATAGTGAACATTCTTGGTGTTAGTCGTCAGCTAGTTTCTTTGGCAATTAAACGCTATGTTGAGCTCGGCAACATCGGAGACCGTCCTGGGAGAGGACGTAAGCGCACTGTTCGAACTTCTAGGAACCAACACATTATCAAACAAAGATTAGTCCGGAATCCACAGACAAAGGTGAGAAAAATGTCGCGAGACATGGGGATAAGTCGCTCCACCGTGCAGCGTATAGTGAAATATGATCTCCATTTGGTACTATACAAACTCAGAAAAGCGCAATTGCTTACAGAGAAAGACAAAAAAGTTCGCCTTGAGAGATGTCGTTTGCTTAAACAACGCTCCGCTGCTTCGAATTGGAAAAATATCGTATTCTCTGACGAAATTTTTTTTTCGATAGAACAAGCCCATAATCACCGAAATGACAGGATCTGGTCTTCCACTCGTCCTGGAGCTGCTGCAGTTATTCCACGTCGCCAAAACGCGAAAACAGTAATGGTTTGGGGTGCAATTTGCGCCACTGGCAAAACTCCCCTCGTTTTTGTAGAAAAAGGTATCAAAATTAACCAAGAAAATTATCGACGAGACATCCTTGAATCTGTGGTTCTTCCTTGGAGTCAACAGCACTTTGGTAACCATCCATGGATATTCCAACAAGACTCTGCTCCAGCTCACAGGGCCTTAAGTGTTCAACAGTGGTGCAAAAGCAATTTCCCTGATTTCATCAGCTCAAAAGAATGGCCACCCTACTCGCCTGATCTGAATCCCATGGATTACAGTTTATGGTCAATGTTAGAGGCAAGGACCTGTACTACACCTCATAGAACTGTTGATGACCTGAAGGCTTCTCTTACACGCGAGTGGGACAAAATATCTGTTGATGAGGTGCGGAAAATTGTGGAAAATTTTACCAAGCGTTTGACTCTTTGTATTCGCGCTAAAGGAGGTTATTTTGAAGACAAATAGGAATTATTGTATAAAATAAGTTGTATTTTTATAATTTATAAATTAATTTAATTCAAGTTTAAAGGTAATAAAATTATTTCAAAAATCACTTGTCAACGTTATTTTGGGCCACCCTGTAATGTACCTACATTACTTTTATACTTATTTTGAATTTAATTATTTACTACTAGTGAGTGGCTCTGTGAGCTGTAGACCTCGCGAGTCTGTTTTTGTATAGCTTAAAACTGAATAAATGTTCACCGGCGCACCTCGACCCCCATGACTCCGCGATTTTGAAAAATTACCAAAAACTTGTTGAGAAACAGCCGGACATCCGGACATACGTACGCATTTTTGCCCAAGCTGAAACGGAGACGCTTCGCTCGCGCTTCGCGCTCGCTCGGTCAAATAATGTCCACTTTTTCGCGGCACCCCTGGCGTAGGTTCGCGGCACCCCGGGGTGCCGCGGCACCCAGTTTGCGAATCACTGAGATAGACGGATATGGTTTTTTGACAGGTATGGTATAGTGGAACTACGGAAGCCATCGTGCGCAAGTAAAACTCGCACTTGATCGATTTTTTTCAATTCAATTGTATAGACATAATACTGGAATAATTGGCCTTTATATTATTTGTTGAATAATTTTATTTGCGAATTAGGCAAATTCTTTGGAAAATCTGTGTAAAGTATTAGTATCTGTGAAGGACAAAGTAATGTAATTAGGGTGATATATAATAAATTAATTTTCTTTGGCAGGGTTCTTATTCAGCGTAGGTCAAGGTCAAAACGTTATGATCTGACAAATTCAACTAACGAACGATTAGTTTGATGGAAGTGTTAAGTCGATGTATGTACATACCTCATAATACCTAGCAAATAACATGTTTTGAAACTACATATTTCTGTATACTTGTTAAATGTGCACATGGATCAATTAATAAATAGCTGAATATCAAATGCATCTTGTTTTAATTTCTTGTGATAATAATACACCTTACCACCGTAACGTGTGGGGTCGGTACTTAAAAATAATAGCCCCACTGCATCTCTCCCGGGCATGTTGCAAATGGCGACTAAGGTATAAGGACAAGGTGCCGTGCATAAGGGCGACAGGCTAGACCACCTCTCACCTTGGCACGGTCCTTCCTTCCACCGAGTCATGTAGCAGGTTGATCTTCGTGCGATACTGGCTGCTTGATAATTATCTTGTCGTAATACTTGCGTATGTCGTGTACGTGCTGTAATTTAAAAGAGTACTTGCAGCACAACAGCGACTACTCTGCTTACCCTGATTGTCGGGATACAGCGTGTGGTATATATGGAACACGCAAAGTAACTTTTAAATTGTTTATTGTATCCCGCTAGTGTCCGTCTTAAGTCGCGTGAAGTTCGGTTTGAAAGCCTTTTCGCAAAGTCTACACATAGCTACCACAATGCAAAACGGCATGTTCAAAGGTGACGGAAAGGCGTTTGATAGTAACGGACAGGCAAACGGCAGACATGCGTGAATTTTTGTATGAGTAGTGATTCTTTACCTCAAACGAAATATCAAGCATTTCTGCCGTCTCTCCGCAGGCAATCCGTCGGTACTCACTCCGCGTCGACAATGACAGATGCGTGCGCTATTGAGATGGATAACATCCCCCAACACGCTTCACTTAGATAGACCTCTATTAGCCTCCAGCAAACTGCCTAACAATAAAAAGCGAAGTGTCGCTGATAGTGAGTTATGCGGAAGCGACGACGAGCCAGTGGAAATCCGATGGGCGTCCCTACATCACTGACCCGCTCACATTACGGCGTGTCTACACAACAAAGGACCGACCCACCGTACTCAAAATGCATAATAAATGTCGGTGCCCGAAGTGGGGGAAGAAATGTACGGGGCGCGTGCCGCAGCCGCCCTGTGCCCCGCGCCGCTCCGCGCCGCTCGCCCAGGCATACATATGGAACGTGCCCGAATACATACGAGTACATTACTGAAATTAAGGAGAGGAGCATCATTTTTTACCCGACTGCGCGAAGCAAAAGAATAAAATAATAGATTTATAAAACCCGGCTGCTAAAAAAATAAAGATAACAAGGTACGTAGAAAATGCTGCAGTCGGGCTACTTGTCTATTCGAATCCAAAAGGATTCGAATAGAATCCTTTTGGATTCTAGTCGGGCGTGTAAAAACACGCCCGACTTCCTCATTTTCTACTGATCTTTCCTCGTTTCCTTCATTTTTTTAAGAGTCGGAGTATATGAAATTTTTATAAAAAAACTTATTTAATTCATTTTTGTTCCAAACCATTCCATTTAGTGCAGTATATTAATTTTGTGTGATAAATCGCTTTTTTAAGTCGAGCTCTCAACAATGATACACCACTCTATGGGATTTGAAGGAGCACTAATTTCAAAGTTTGACAATATGGCGCTTAACAGCCGCCATTTTGATTTTTTGAAAAATAATGACCATATGACACTCGCGTGACATAAAACATACATATAATACTTACACTCGAAAAACATAACCCTCCTTTTGCTTGGCGTAGTCGGGTAAAAAGGAGTGTTATATTTTTCACACGCATGTGTTTGTATGTCTGTCTATTTCCTTAATCTCACCTAACTAGAGCCCTAACGGCTGGATGGGTTTTGATGTTTGAGGTGTCATTCGATTCGTCTTAATTACGCGAGTGTCATAAAAATATGTATAAATTCAAAATGGCGGACGAACGACGTAAAATTTACTTTTCAGACAATTTGACGTCGTGTGTCCGCAATAACAAAAGCGATCTACCCGGTTGAAATGGCTACGTAAATATTTTGTGTTTTCCGTCCAGTCCAGTGTAGTCAAACGACCAAAGGGAAGCACCGAGATGGCACCTAGTTCACCAAGGTGTTATGGGCTGACATCACGGATGTAGTAGGCGAAGTAGCAGACCTTGTAAGTCGTCATAAAAAAAAAATTTACGCATAGTTTACAGCTCATGTCGGTTGACACACGGGTCCTTTGTACCACGTTAGTTCCTTCAAGGTGCCCATACATGGGGCGATTATCGTTACATCATGATTATTCACAGCTGATTTCCGAAATACTTGTATATTACAACGAGTTATATTATATAGTATAGTGCGAGAGCGCTGTGGGCTGAAAGAAGATATAGTGACAAGAATTGAGAAAGGAATGCTTCGGTGGTTCGGTCATGTTGGAAGAATGGATGATAGGAGACTAACGAAAGAAATTTATGAAGCCAATGTGAGTGGAAGAGTCGGGCAGGGTCGCCCTCCTAGAAGCACGTACCTGCACCAGATCGGGCATGTGCTCAAAAAGGATCAAGTGCGTAGTACTCGTAACCGACGAGCATGCACGAAAAACAGTATGGGAGTGGAAGAGGCGACAGAGGTGTGTCAGGATCGTGGCACGTGGAGATCCGTTGTCTCTGCCTACCCCACCGGGAAATAGGCGTGACGCTATGTATGTCAAGTCCCGATCAGTTTGTGCGGCGCGTTCTCGACGACAGTCTACGCGGTGGGAGTGGGGCGGGGCGGGGCGGGCGTGGGAACGGAATGGCTCTCGAGGCGCCAGATGTACACGGATTTGATGTCCACGGACACAGAAGGAGCAATAAAAAACGTAATGGATAGAGCATGGTGTAATTTATGGATGAGCGTTGGCAGATGCCGTTTTTGGGAGGAATACTTTCGCTGAAGGAACGTTTTATATTTCTAGAACTTTTTTGACATTGTAAATGTCTTTTCTGTCGCTTCAGTATATTCCCGCGATTATTTCCCAGTATTTCCAGCGATAGTGCGAATTCGCCCTGGTGTTGTGAGTTTTAAGGCTATGTGAATATTTAGGTTGTCAAATGACGCATATCGACAAGGGCTTCAAGATGTTGATGTTTGAGAGTTTTTAGGTGGTTCAATAAGGGCACATTTAAACATATTTCTAAATATGTATATTAAACTTTTATATTTTTATATTGTAGATTGACTCAACATCTGGGGATGCCTTTTTATTAAAAAAAAAGGGAAACATTTGGGAGTTATGATTTTTTAGTTACGAGTCGTCTTTATGTTACAGTGTGAGTAGTTAAAATGGCTTTCGTGTATGCATATACTTGAAAATTTAATTATGGCGGGTATGCCAACAAATAATAAAAAAAAAGTGCGAGTCGAGCTCGCGTGGAGAGGGTTCCGTACCATTCCGTTTTCCGTGAGAATAAGACTTAGGATTTTCGTTTAGGTTTTCCTGTTCGTAAGAGAGACCCTACATTTCCTTTTTTTTTCGAAATTTTAGATTTTTGTAGGATGGTGGCATGTGAAAATCCGTTGTCTTCATGTTGTCGTTGTTTGTTGATCCACTGTTTACCTCACTTGGAAGCAGGAGTGACGTTATGAATGCACTATTCTATCTGATTGGTAACTAAATCAAACTTCTCAACTATTCAATTTTAATTTCACATTTTAATAGATTTTTTAAATTGATATTATTCATAAAATTTACACCGTTTAATTCATATATTTCGACTTATGTCGTCTTCAGTGAACATTATAATATATAATTATATATAATTAATTATATATATATTTCACTGAAGACGACATAAGTCGAAATATTTGAATTAAACTGTGTAAATTTTATTAATAATATCAATTTAAAAAATTTAATTCAAAGAAATATTTTGTAAATAAAAATAATTTATTATTAACATTTTAATAGATGCATGGATAAGGTAAATGAGTCTTCTCTTAACGAATGGTTGCTTGCTCTATGCTGCGCTGCCCCCGCGTCGGTCGGCACCCGACGACACGAGCTTTGCATGTTTCATAGCCTCTTTACCGACGCGGATGTCGGCGATCAAGCTCGAGGCTGTTATTGTGGGCCCGACTGGTCTCCAGGTCCCCCTCGGTCTACAAGTGAGCAATCACTATTCAAATCACAGCCCCTGCTGGGCCGCGGGAAGCATGGGGGATGAAAGTTCACTATTTGGGAATAAATTATGAGGTTTCATTTAGTTGCTACTAAATAAGGTATAGGGAAAGAGTATATAAATGAGTGGTTGGGAATTATTTTAGTTTGAAAATGAATGTATGGCACGTATATAAAAGTTCTTTGGTACTTTGAGATGGTTAATAGATAAACACAAATTATAAATTAAACATTTTTTGGGTTTAATTTTTTTCCTAATATTAATGTCTAGTTCTAAATTATCGAACGAAATATTCGTATTTTGTTCATTTAAAATTAATTGCTAAGAAAAAATATTAGTCCTCGAACATAGGACTAAAAGTAAGTACTTACTTATATTACATTCTAAGAACGCAGCTGATAAACAAAATTCGAGCTCTAGACTAACAAAATGTCTTTTGTTAACTAAACTCCCACGTTAAGCATTTTTTTTTTCAATGTTTGGTCCGATTCCACGTATTCACTTGCCTAATGGTTTCAATTTAATGATAAGCCAGAGCATTCTGTCTAATTAATATTAAATAGGTAGGTAAGTACCTACATGTCGCTTTCCCAAGGAATTTTCCTTGAGGGACTTCGTGTCTTACTTGCTGCTTGAGAAATATCTTGTCCCAATACTTTGCTAAACGTGGTGCTCGCTGTTGTGCTGCAATTTACCAGGGTGCTTGGAATACAACACTGATTACTCTGCTTACCCTGATTGTCGGGATACAGCGTGTGGTCTGTATGTATGGCCAATGTCAAAGTGAACACATTTATTCGAGGCAGAAACTACTACATGTACATTTTTGTACGTACGATTAAAACGGTAAATCAATTTATTGAGACTTAAAAAGTACATTTTTATTCAATGGTGTTTTACTTATTTATAGAATCGCAAGCACGTGCTCCAAAAGAAATTAAAAACATTATTGTTTATTGTATAATTTCATCCACAGGTAGGTAACCTACGATTGGACATGTCGAAAATTCCGCCAGTTCTAAATTTAATGCGAAGAAGAACTGACAAACAAACTTCGCAAGTCACAATGTTTTGTTAGTACCTTATAAGTATTATATTATAGTAACTTATAAATAATTAACCTATACTACCGCTCACAAGAGCATTCATATTTACAGCATAAGCATTAATACTGAAGAATCTGACCACTCTGCCTATTTAAATTACCTATATCTGGTATATAGTGCCATCGTCAATTTGATACTTAAATATATCAAGTCAATTCAACAAATATTAGTAAAAGTTTATTAGAAAGAAATGTAATAAATAAGTCATGTTAAAAATCTAAAGATACAAAGTGTATCCAATTGTCAAGTTATTTAGTGGGAAAACAGTAGTCAGATTCTCAGATAAAATTATGGTCAGCTAAAGCATCCTTAGTAGTGTAATAACTCTTTTCAATTAACATTTGTTTAATTCTTCGTTTAAAATTATTATCTTGTAATTGTTTTATGTTAGAAGAGAGTTTATTGTAAAATCTAACACTATTACAAATAAAGTTTTTTGAGGTTTTAGATAATCTATGTCTTATTAATTGTACATTATTCTTACACCGTGTATCATAGTTATGATTGTCGGAATTAAGAGAGGAATCATGAATATATTTTCTGGCATAGCATATGTTCTGGTAAACATATGCACTTGGTAAAGTCATGATTCCTAACTCCCCGAACGCTGTCCTACAAGTATCTCTAGTTTTTATATTCAAGATGTACCGCAAGGCCCTCTTCTGTAATAAAAATATTCTATTTGAATCTGCTGCATTTCCCCAAAACATAAGGCCATATGACATGATGCTCTCAAAATAAGCATGATAAACCGTTTTAATTATGAGTGTGGAAGAGATGTTAGGCAAAGGTGTACCTTTAAATTGTATCTGCCTACCCCACTAGGAGACAGATATACATATGTATTTTTTAAGAAAAAACGTATGACACAATTTAAGTTCTCGTATTTTCTATTTATAAATTGTTTTCTCCGCTTCGTGCTAAAAACAAAAATATTATTTTAGACCGTCGGAAATCTCGTGAAATGGCGTCATAACCTAACTCCGTAAAAAATACTGCCGGTTTTTCTACTTCCAAGAAGACCCTGAAACGATAAACATAAATAATTTGCAGTTACCCGCAACTTATTTCGAAAGCTGCTCGTGCCGCCTCGTCCATAATAACTATGTACGTATAGGCAATATTCACACAACCTCCAAAACCTGTCATTACGAAGATAGAGCCGTTCTAAAAGACGTCATTACCCTCACACGGCTGGCGCTCGAATGGGGGTGAAGTGCGTGCACTTTATCTTAACATCTCACTTCTGATGTGAGCCTAAATATTTTGCATGCGGAGTGGTATGGCGGCGGCCCGTCAACGTGAAGTGAGAGCGACGTAAGCGCTACACATCCAGAGCCTCCTCTTCTGTATACTAACGCCATCGCGAAGGAAAAAGTAAAAGTAATTTGCTATTATATCCGTAGGAACGATAACGATTGAGCCCCACAATGGCGGACATTTTTCAAGCGGCGGAGCGTCGCCGGCAGCGCTCGAACGCGAATCATATCACCGTAAATGGATCGGCGCGGGAGCCTCGCTCTAATACACCCTCGTTAAGCTGTTTAGGATATTTGGTGGGTATTTGGTGGAGTGTGCGGCGAGATACTTGAAGGGTCTTGTGAGGTTTTGTATTGGTGGAGCAATAGTGCCCTTAGGTAATGAGCTCAGCTCAGCATGTAAATATATTGTGTGTGTGTGTGTGTGTGTTAGGGTGAGAGGGTGTGTGTGTATCTTCGTAGGCAGACCTTTCAAAAACGACCTTCTTGTGGTTATTGATTATATTGTGTGCCCCGGTTTTTAAGATTTTGTTATGTGAATAGAGTTTGATTGGTAACCTTATAGCCTAGTATGATGGTGTGTGGTGTACGATGATTCGCCGGGGAAAGATGCCACGACAACATTATCTTATATTCTATCTGGCTTACCGCATAGTTCTTTAAGTGCGCTGCTTTCAATTCGAGTGGGCCTGACATGATATGGGAAGGGGGTAAAACTTTTACAATAGCTCTTAGTTTATTAAATAAAAATATAATTTTGAGTTTTCATAGAAATGTGTTCAAATTCCTCACATTGTTATAGCTAACCCTAAGGTAAGTGTAACCAGTAACTAAACTATTATAGCAACTAATGAGTCAGTGCTGATGGTTGGTTTTGTCCTGTCAGTTTTATGTATAGTTAATATTCACCAATTTCTGTATGTGTAGACTCAAGAGGTTGCTAAAATCGCAGTTATTTCTTCACTCCTCTTTTCCCCCCACATGAGCCTTCACTGTCAGTTGAAACACTGAGGCCGTCGGCAAATGGCAGTGTTGTAATGGACACGAACGTACGTACAATTGAGCTGAAATCTTCAACCGTTAGGGCAATCGCAAGGGAGGATGCCGCGGCGAAACAGACCGACGTAGCACAGCACCCAGCGGACAATGAAAGGGAAACAATGGACTCATTTATAGGAACCCATGTACCGTGTGGGGCCGGTACTTTAAAAGAATAGCCCCACTGCTTCTCTCCCCGTATATGTCGTAAAAGGCGACTAAGGGATATGACTCCCTTCTTATATTACTAGGTGGTAGGGTTTAACCTGCCCAGGTTGGTACCACCGCACTGAATGAAAGGTCGGTCGAAACGGCTATGTAAATAGTTTGTGTTTTCCGTCCAGTTCAGTGTAGCCAGCACGACCGAAGGGAAGCACTGACGTGGCACCAAGTTCACCCGGTGTTATGGGCTAACATCACGGATGTTGTAGGTGATGTAGCCAACCGTGTCAGTTTCCATAAAAAAAAACTAGGTATAATAAGCTGACACTGAGTATTGGCAGGTGTAGACAACCACGATCGCGCCACCAAAGAAGTCCAGCAGACGCGGCGCTGTCGGCGCATAGCAAAATTATTTCACGGGCCGCACTAGGTAAGACTTTAGGCATCGTAAACAACGTTTTACTCACAAAAAATATATTCAAATTCGACAACACTCTTCCCATAAACAAACATCGTCAACAAACAACACGTCCGACCTGTATTAACAAGTTCATTTTAAAAATAAAAATAATCCGTGAAAAGTATTATGCGTAAAATAAAGTGAACATTTAACTAAGTAGTTAATTTTATTATATTTTCTTAATTTAAGATTTTATTGGTTTGTATAATTTTAATACCATAAGACATAACTGTAGGCAGTGAGTCCATATTTTTCCACAGCGAATTGTAGCAGGACTCTCCGTTGGGCGCAGTACTATTACAACTAGAACAATCGCAGCTCCGGGGCGGGGGCGAGGACGGGGGCGGGGGGGGGGGGGGGGAACGGGCCCGTACGAGAGCGGTGGCAATAAGCCGGCTACACGCCAGCTCGAGAAACTCTGCGAAGACGGCGCGCAGGAGAGAATGGCGCAGTTCTTAGCACACATGGAGCACACCCACTGACATTAGGCTCGGAGATACGACGCCTCGTCGTACGCACGAGAGTACACGCCGGAGAAGAAACGCAACCAGACTCTATCGGGAGAGTATAGGTACTTACCGTACCGTAGGTACATACCGTTTACTTGAACGCAGCTCAGTCTTCGGCCTCACAATTAGTGACTTACTCTCTTCGAAAGAGCATACAGTTTACTTGAACGCAGCTCAGCTTTCGGTCTCGCCGTTAGTGACTTACACTCTTCGAGGCAGCATACGATTAACTTGAATGCAGCTCAGCCTTCGGCCTCGCCCTTAGTGGATTACTTCTTCTAGGGAATAAAATTGTGTGTAAAAATTAACTGTTTGAAAATTAAATAAAAGTAGAGCAAAGTGGGTCATAAGAACAGGCGGAGAGTAGGCGGTCGTCGTGCCGTATCTGGCTCAGCTAATGCCCCGCCCGTCCCGCCGAAGGGCGTCTACAGTAAACGAAGCTACGTGCCCCGCTGGAGTAATTCAGTCGTAAGAGCTGAAGGAATCTGCGAAAATTATGCGAATGGTGATTATGTATTTACCTCAGACCCTTCTTTTATAGAAAACCCTTCTCAACGCCATTGCGGCGGGATATTAGGAGGCGGGGCGATTCGTCGGCTTTGTTTGCTTCTGTTGGAAACAGGCTCCCAGTTCGTTTGAGATAAAAGGGCCGATATGGTATGATATCGTACCGTGTGGGGCCGGTACTTTAAAAGAATAGCCCCACTGCATCTCTCCCCGTGCATGTCGTAAAAGGCGACTAAGGGATATGACTCCCTTCTTATATTACTAGGTGGTAGGGTTTAACCCACCCGGGTTGGTACCACCGCACTGAATGAAAGGTCGGTCGAAACGGCTATGTAAATAGTTTGTGTTTTCCGTCCAGTTCAGTGTAGCCGGCACGACCGAAGGGAAGCACTGACATGGCACCAAGTTCACCCGGTGTTATGGGCTGACATCACGGATGTTGTAGGTGATGTAGCCAACCGTGTCAGTTTCAATAAAAAAAAAAAAAAAAAAAAAAAAAAATGGTTTTCGCGTCGCCCAGAAGAAGCTCGCTCGCCGGCGTAATAGAGCGAATAACCGCAAAGCTTGCCAGTATATGGTACGTTACTTTAAGCTGCTACCGAAGGAAAAGAGGTCTTGTTACAAAGTGGGTTTCATAAGGGACGAAAAAGTGGTCTGAAATTATGTGTAAAGTTTACCTAAATATACGCTTATCATTCTGTTATGAGTTAACTTTTTTTTTTCAAACACTCAGACTTGGTTACTTTAAGATTTTAGTATTATCATAGTAGAGATAAATATGACGAAGGACGTGTATACAGTACAAATCGCACATAAAACCTTAACATCGACGGATATCCGCTTGTGATTTGCCAAAAGCTGACATGCCTCTAGGCGCAGATATACAGCATGTGTCTCTAGCTATCCGCGTCCTTCCGGCTAATAAGGTATTATTTGGATGCGATTTTATAAAGAACATAAAATATATTAGTCCATTATAAATGTTTCATGTTTGGGAGTGGATGGGTGAGAAGAGCGGAAGACCGCGTGTGGTGGCGTGCCTTGGGAGAGGCCTATGTCCAGCAGTGGACCGATACAGGCTGATGATGATGATGATGATGATGAAATGTTTCATATACTTTTCAGCGGGGGAACGCAGCTTCGGTGCTTGGGAGTGCTGTCACAGTCACAGTCTCAATGGAACAGCTTTTTATTTTAATTTAGTTATTGGTTTGATTACACTCTGTTGTCTTTTGTTTTTTTCCTTTATGTACTTAATAATAATTTTTTTTTATTATGATTTCATAAAGATCTTAATGTTTCAATATTTTATTGATGAATTTAGAAACTTTTATTTGTTAAATTGTAAGTTGTTTGTAAGTTGTTGCTAAATTCAAATTCATTCAATAAGTACTGCATACATTCCATACTGATTTGATACAAAGAAAAAATTCTATCTATTGAAATGAAAATACACAATGCATAGTTAGTACTTTTTTATTTTAGATATTAAGTTTTTTGTTTTGTTTTTATTAACCAATGAAGCACTACCTAGTGAAAAGTGTTCACGAAAAGAAAAATACACTTTACATCTCACATGTTCAACTCTGAATAGTGACAAGACGCCAATAAAGTGTCTAAATAAATTAACTAGCATTGAAAGATACAAGAGAGAGGAACACGCTATAGGCATGTGTTCATTTCCCGCGCCGCTGCTCCGGTCCGCCGACGCGCAATAAGCTAAAGCGAATTGAATCGCAAACAATAAACATTGCTTTGTCAACACTCGTCATATTTTGTGACATATTTGAATGCCTGACAGAAAAATGCCTTGTTATTTCGCCGGTAAAATGTTTTGTCGTCCTCTAAGCTCCGGTGGTGATGGATAGTAACGTAGATATTTTTATTATATTTATATAGAGAGGAAGAAAAATGGGCTACGAATACGAAGAATGCAGAATCATTCATAAAGTTATTTTGAATGCTTATTATTACTTTTCGGCTCAATTGTAGTCTATTCTATCTAGGTTAGCTAGACGACGAGGTGGAGCAGTTCTACGAGGATGTATCGAAAGCCTTAGAAACTAACAAATCTCACTTCGGGTACGTGATAGGAGATTTTACTGCCAAATTGGGCAAGCCTCTGAAGGGAGACAGTAGGTAAGTACTTACTGTTTTTTTTTATGTAATCCGGTATGGGTGTCTGAGTCAGAGGGGCCAAAGCACATGCTCTGACTAGCCAATATCACCTCCGAGAACGTAGGTGCCATACCGGAGACTTCCCTGGATTGTTGGCTATACTGAACTAGAGGAGAACACAACCGAGGTTGCTATGCGGCCATCTTATATCCAGTACCGTGGTACCAACCCAGTCGGCTACAATTTGAGCCTACCACCTAGTAAGGGGCAAGGGAAGGGACCTACAGTTTAATACCGGTTCCGAACCGCGATGAAGCAGCAGGTGCGTATGCACGTAATTCTTTTCGTCAGAAAAAACTCATTGGTACACGCTGACCGTATTCGAACCTCGGACCTCCCGCATGAGAAGCCGATGCTCAAACCACTCGGCCACCCGCCGCTCTGTATCGGTGTCGGGAATCGACGGGGCCAGATGTTGGTCAACTATATCTCATGGTCAACCAGCTACACGCCATGAATACTTTTTTCCTGAAAAGGAGAAAATTGGACAAAGGGCCTGGGCCAGCCCTGACGGTTGCTCGAGAAAAGAGATCGACTACATATTGGCGGACAGTAAATCGTCGTGTTTTTTTTATGGAAACTGACACTGTTGGCTACATCACCTACAACATCCGTGATGTCAGCCCATAACACCGGGTGAACTAGGTGCCATGTCAGTGCTAGGTCGTGCCGGCTACACTGAACTGGACGGAAAACAAAAACTATTTACATAGCCGTTTCGACCGACGTTTCATTCAGTGCGGTGGTACCAACCCGGGCTGGTTGAACCGTACCACCTAGTAAGGTAAGAAGGGAAGGGACCTACAGTTTTACGTGGAATCCGAACCACGGTCAGACGGTCAGCCTCCAACTGCCGAGCGGTCGTGTATAGACGTCGCTGTCCTTAACCGCTTCGATACTGGCAGCGATCACCGCACTAGTCGGTGATACTGGTAGCGATCACCGACTAGTGCGTGACACGCTGAACCTGAACCTCAAGATGGAACGGCACAAACTCATCCACAAACCGCTGCTGGCCAAACTGAACATACCGGACGAGACGCTCGACAATTTCGAAGCCAAACTCGTGGATGCTGTTAGCTTAGCGACACAAGATGCTAAGATTGACAATGCGACGCGACGACGGTGGTTGGAGT
Organism: Nematopogon swammerdamellus; assembly: GCA_946902875.1. Classification (NCBI taxonomy): domain Eukaryota; kingdom Metazoa; phylum Arthropoda; class Insecta; order Lepidoptera; family Adelidae; genus Nematopogon; species Nematopogon swammerdamellus. The sequence goes on from OX336344.1 coordinate 8,022,128, forward strand.
TGCCGCGTCCAACGTCGACGGCCTTTTTTTTAATGTAATCTGATATGGGTGGCTGAATCAGAGGGGCCAGAGCACATGCTTCGATCAGCTAATATAGCCTCCGAAGGTACTTCCCTTTTTAAAATTGCTGGCAATTTTTTTTTTATGGAATGCCTCGCTATTCGGTGGCTAATACGGGACATGAAAAAATAAAAAAATAAATTTTTAATCTAAACAAAAAAAAAAATTACAGCAACGTAGATTGGACTGTCCTTAAGACAAGAAAAAAAATTGTAAAAATCGGATAAGGTTTTTTTATTATTTTATGGAAACTGACACGGTTGGCTACATCACCTACAACATCCGTGATGTCAACCCATAACACCCATAAAACCGGGTTTAGGGAGCTAGAAAACATAAATGCCTAAAGACGATTTTGTATGGTGAAAGTTAACTTCCGTCTCGTCTAAAGCCGAGTTCATGGTCTTTATTAGCTGTTGAGTTATCGGAATTTCAATTCATGATCACCACGGTTTCTAATCAGCTGATACGATCAAGTCTTCTCCAGTATTATTTATTCCGTGCTAGTACACAAACAAAACCGTTCAATATTTGTGGATGCTCCAATAAATCCGTAAGAAAATATCTAATAGACTTCGTGGAAATATTTCTGCACAAACCAACCACGCTGGTCGGTTTGATTTGTACTATACCCTATTATACGTGCTTGCTACTGTATATATGTGTACAGATATGACGGTTTATTAAACTTTGAAACAACGTATAATCTCTCAAAAAGGCAAGTAAAGCTCTATCTGTTGTATGTAGGTGTGCAGACTGTAGACGGTACTCATAATAATACTATGGATATCTATCTGAGTTTCTGTAACTTTTGATGCGTCCGTGTACGTTCTGTGTCTATTTACTATGTAAGTTCGAAACGTTGACACGTTTCGAACTTGCGAGGCCGAAAACCGAACTATATATATACCTAGTAACTGGTGTGATTTTCTCTTGAATTAAGTTTATTAGGTGGAAGATCGAAGTCAAGGTATAATTTAATTGTTGATTATATATCCGTATATCCTTGACTTGACAGGCTGTTTTTTTTTTAAATAAAAAGATAAAGAGCATATTATGCTCTTTTTCTTAAAAAAAAAACTACATTGTTGCGCCACAATAATTTCTAGCTCGCTATCATATCATCTAGAGCGACAAGTGATTAAATTGACTACAACATAAACTAGTGGCAATATGAACTGTCGGCGTGGTCGCTCTATCGCCGCGGTCCACAGCGCTTGGTTGAGTTAGAGATTTGTTGCGCTTCTGTTTGCGTAGGTCTGCCGGCAGGGGGCGCGGAGGGAAGAGGGAGGCTCCGGTTATCTTTGTGGTCCTGAGACGAGAGGCTGCGAGAATAATTAGCCGCAAGGGATACACCCGTACTATCCCCACTTCACTTACATCGGCTTTATTACGAGCGAGATGCGGGAGCGCGCCTCGCCTCGAGCGATGAGAAAATGAGAGAACACCCCGCTCCTATTGGATTTTTTGCAAAGATCTTTCTAATACACATTTTGCTGTTTTATATTGAAATTAATACTGAGATATGCGTAATTATCTTAAAATATACCTACCTTTGAAACATATTAAGAAAATAAAAAGTTTCTGTCTAGAAAATGTTTTCATTATTAGTTGAAGCTACGAAGTAGGTACAACTTTTAATTAGTTTTGTTTTCTTTTATCGACTAAAACATTTTACTCCGTAAGTAATTTACTTAGTACACGTCGACGTCACGCCACTCGATGACTTTTATTCTACTTAATCTTTCTTCTTTTTCTCTGTAATTCAAGGAGGAATTTTAGAAATTTCTACTGAAAGGCTTCTAATCAAAACAATTAACAAACTCGTTCTAGATTGTACGAGAAGATAATGTGCTCAGAACTTAACTTTTGAACAAGATATAGTGACAAGAATTGAGAAAGGAATGCTTCGGTGATTCGGTCACGTTTGAAGAGTGGATGATAGGACACTAATGAAAGAAATTTATGGAGCGCATGTGAGTGGATGAGTCGTAAAGGGTCACCCTAGACGCACGTGCCTAGACCAGATCGGGCATGTGCTCAAAAAGGGTCAAATGCGTAGTACCCGTAACCGACGAATATGTATGAAAATCAATATGAGAGTGGAAGAGGCGGCAGAGGTGCGTCAGGATCGTCGCACGTGTAGATCCGTTGTCTCTGCCTACCCCACTGGGAAACTGGCGTGGCGACAGTGAACTCGAAAGTATTTTTGTGGTCGTATGTTATGTCCACGCATACTTCTGTTTGTATGCGCAGATTTCTAGCCCTCATTTTACTGTAGCGTTATGCTATTTAATGAACAAAGGAAATTGTTATTATATAAAACCGTGTGGGGCCGATACTTTAAAATAATATCCCCACTGCATCTCTCCCATGCATTCGTAAAAGGCGACTAAGGAATAAGGACCGTGCTAAAGGGCGATACGATCGCCACCTCTCACCTTGGCACGGTAGATACTTCCACCGAGTCATGCAGCAGGTGGGTCTTCGTGCCTACTTGCTGCTTGATCGATTGAATCTTGTTCGAATACTTTGCGAAACGTGGTGGCCGGTGTTGTGCTGTAATTTACCAGAGTTCTTGCAGCACAGCATCGATTACTCTGCTTACCCCGATTGTCGGGATTCAGCGTGTGTGATATGTATGTATGTAGGAAATAGTTATTCCATAAAAATAAGTGATTGTTCTCCGGACCCCGTTACTTTGTCGACTGTTGTTGTGAATTGAGTTTAAAAACTTCGCAGTAGAACTGTTGAGTGGTGAAAATGGGAAGGGGTTGCACTTTTGACTGAAAAACGAAGTTCACAGCGACAAAGGAACGTGGCGAGGGTCGACATATATTTTTTATATTATAACATTATACCCTTTTTCTTTATTAACCCTGTGCCGAGGAACCAATCGTGCAGTCGATATAGCCAAAAACACATCTCTTTTCGAAACCACGCTCAGATACTTGCAGCTCAACACCGATAACGCTGCTTACCCTGATTGTCGGGGTACACCTGATTGTGTACGACAAATCAATCAATTGTGTATGTAATTATCTACTTTCCTCTGTGTATGGTATGATTAATTCCCATGTTAGTGAAGTATAACAGTCCCAAGTATAGGTACGAGGGCATCGGTTCAATTTCAGGCCATCTATTCCGGGACGTCTACAATCATTCCTGACTGCCGCAGGCCGCAAATTGTCAATAAGCTCCACGGCATTGCATCGGAAGTGAATTGAAAATACCGCTTAGGTTTCTCGAAGTCCGACAGATAGGTAAATATTCAGACACCGGTATACACAGCGATATCTCTCTCTCTCTCTCTCTTAAAAAACTTTCCTAAATATAAATTCTTCAGTGTCGGATGGTGAAAAGAGGGTTCTCAATTTCAGCGAGGTTGTTTGTGCTATCAGGCTTCAATAGCTGCGATGTTTTCTTTGGGCCGTGAGCCAGGCGGGCTGGATACACGGCTCTCCGCCGCCGTCAAGGGTAACGTGTGTGTGAGTTTATATATATTTTCCTTGTCTTCATTTTCATATCCCTTATATTTTATTAACGAAGGGATAATAAAAATTTTCGACAGGTAAATAAAATCTCGTTTCCCTTACGCACTAAGTCATGGCGTAGCTCTTAATCCTCTTTGACGTGAAGACTTAAGTTCTAAGCTAGATTGGTTTCATACTATTGCTTTTCGTACATATTTAATTTTGTAATAATATTATATATATATGTTTAAAAAATACCCTGCGAAGTTTCTTGTCGGTTCTTCTTCGTGGGTGTAATCGAACCGGATAGAACAAATTGTGACAAGTTCGAGAGCAGTCTAACTGCCATATGAATGATCAATAAACAATACAATACAATACAAATATATGTAAAATTAATATAATTTTTTTTTATGTGAAATAAAGGATATTATATAAAAATATACAAATAATTGGCTGCGGCGGGTGGCCGAGTGGTCTGGGCGTCGGCTTCTCTTGCGAGAGGTCCGAGGTTCGAATCCAAACGGCGTGCACCAATCAGTTTTTCTGATTTGAAAAAAATTACATGCATTCCTTCACCCATTGCCCCATGGTTCGGATTTCGTGTAAAAATGTAGGTGCACCGGGCTGACTGGAGAAAATGACCTAAGGCAATAAGCCCGCCCTTGGCACGCATTAAGTGTCATAAAGTGTAATATTATTACTTGGTTCAACTATAGTATGCACTTATATGTAGTATATAAGGTGTTTCGTTAGTCATGTCATTAACTTCGGGAGGGTTACATACGCAGCCAAAAAAACACTTTACGCAAAAAAAAAACATATGTTTACAGGATCATTTTTTCTCCTAACAAAAAAATTAAATCAAATAAGTAGTTGTAAAAACCATTCATAGTGACCTTGTGACTTACTTACAACAAACAGCTGTTCTGCGTTTGAACATAGTACGGTCATCGACCCCGTAAAATGCAAGTTACCTACTGTTACACACAGGTTAATGTTTAGGTAGCAAACATGTTTTGTTAAATTTCTCGAAAAGTAATGCTAAAACATATTTTTTTTTGCGTAACGTGTTTATTTGAGTGTGTATGTAACCCTCCCGAAATTTTTGATATGACTAACGAAACACCTTACATATAGATTATTTTATATTATGTACATTAATCACATTAATTTATTTTTATTTTACGTCCCCACACTCAAATGTTTTGCTACTAGTTACTATCTACTTAAATTTCACCACATAAGACCAAACATCTTTGATGGTTGAGTGGAAGAAATCTCTGTAAGGGATAAAAGTCCGCCTTCGCGTTCTCAATACATTTTGAGGTTAGTTATTTTCGAAAATGATTTCGCCACCGTTCTTTTTTGGAAAGTTGTTGATACTGATTAAGCCCCTGAAAGGGCCTGCATGATCAAGAATCGAGATCACCCTCTATATGTATAAGTATATGTTTAAAAATTATTAAGGTTCAACAAGAACACTGAGCGAACAATTCAAAATAGGCCAGCCTGAAGTCGTGGCTTTAAAAAACCAAAATCATAAAGTTTCCACTTCAATTGTGTAATGAATCACTATTACCCTGCAGTCTGCGAGCTAGTTGGCAGGGATTTTAATCATGAGTTTAGTAATCCCCAGGTAACAAGTTAGGCGGCCGCGGTGGCTGGGCGGCGGCGCTCGCGGGCGGAATCGGCGCGGAGGGCGGGCGGGCGGCGCACGGTGCAGTTAATTTTGTTGAATGTATGATGCAGTTAAGGCCGTGACAAACGCCAACGACCTTGAGCATTCGGGAATTCTACATAATGTACCATGCGACTGCTAATTTCGCTTCGCACGTTCAAGTCACATTTAGCGTAGTTTGTCGCTATCAGCCTAAAGAGTTGATGGTTCGGGGTTCGAATCCCACTTTCGTATGTTTTTTTTTTTTTGCTTTTTTATTATTTTAATTATTAAAATGATTGTGGCTTATGTAACTGATGCGTGATTCTAATTTTTTATTTTTTATTATTTTACCTAAATAACATTTTATTGTAATTTCTTCCAAATTATTTTAGTTCATGTACTTACCACTTTTTATAAACCTCTAAATAGACTATCGATGAAAACTAAAATAAAAATAGGTAGGTAGGTAATAGGTAGATAGGCATTTAGGTATGTATGGCAAATATCATAGCAACATAGGTACCGGCCGGCGCGCGCGGCGGCAGCATGGCACGGTGCGGTGGGGTGCGGTGCGGTGCGGTAACTCAGTAGCAGCGTGCGGTGCGGAGGCGGCACGGCGGCGGCGCGGTGGAGGCGCGGGAGGCGCAGACAGCGTTATACCACAGTACCTATTAGTTATTCTGTGGTTATACCAACGAAAGCCATGCGTATAACGCCCCGTCAAGTTACGTACCGGAGCGTATACTGATAGATACCACAGAAGAGAGATATTACTGATACGGTCGTACTGTATACTGGTACGGAAAATGACACGGTGGCAACATCACCTACAATACAACATCCGAGATGTCAGCTCGTAACAACTGGTGAAGTAGGTGCTATGTCAGTGCTTTTCTTCGGTCGTACCGGCTTCACTGAACTGGACGGAAAAAAAGAAGGGAGTCATATCCCGAAATAGTTTGTATTTTCCGTCCAGTTTAGTGTAGCCGGCACGACCAAAGGGAAGCACTGACATGGCACCTAAGTTCACCCGGTGTTATGGGCTGACATCACGGATGTTATAGGTGATATAGCAAACTGTGTCAGTTTACATAAAAAAATCCCTCAGTCGCCTTTTACGACATGCACGGGGAGAGATGCAGTGGGGCTATTATTTTAAATTACCATCCCACACGGTACAAATATACCTAACCTACCTATCTTTTTTCCATTCGATCCAAACACAGAAGACAGAAATGACGACCGACACGCGGGCGCAGCAGGGCAGGAGCGAGCAAGCGAGCCCGGAACTAAAATTGTATCTAGTATTGAAGTGCCTGCTAAATTGACGAAGGCAAAAATTTTACCCTTCCGACTGAAGAATTACGTCAATAATTTCATGTAGGCGTTTTTTGTTTTTTATTTTTATCTCCTTTCGTGGATAAAATAATAAAACAAATTGAATAGAGTTTTCTCAGAGCTTTGTGACCTTTGAATCGGTGGTATTGTAAAATTGTAATAATACACACATACTCAGATTTTAAAAAATTCATGCTTTTTTTATATATTTTTAATTTTATGTTTATTACTTACTTTTACTCATTATTAAAAAAACCAGCAATGCACTTTGTTGGTAAGGAACCAAAATATAGGTTAGTATTTTTTTAATTTTCTGAATGTGTGTCAATTGGTCAGTTTTGGACCTTCTTTGTCGCACTTTTTGCATGTTTTGCGTATTTGGCGTTTGTCACCGCCTTAAGCAAATATGTTGGCGGTCCGCCAGCCGGCCGCTTTTGCCATATGAAGATGTCGTTAGAACCACGAGGTCCTCAACCATCCCTAGATCCCTTCCCTATATCTTTACATATCTCTCCCCTATGCCTTCTCTATCACTTATCCCTCTTCGCTATAATTTTATTGTTAACTTTTGCTTATTTTTTCGAGCGCAATAAAAAAATGCAATACAATACAATGCAGTGCAATGAAATTCAACGCAACGAAATGCAATACAATACAATTAAATGCAATGCCCTGCGCAATGCACTTAAATACATTGCAATGCAGTAATGGTAGGTAGTTTAGTACAGTGGCTTCACACGGAAGTGGTGAAAGGTTCAAATCAAAGATAATTATGCACTATTCACTAATGAGATTTTGAATTTTCCAGAAATTATGCACAATTCATCCGTCAGTTCGGGTAGGGAAAACACCGCTAAGAAACCTTAATGGTAACAATACTAATTCCTGTACAAAATTGACTGGGGGAAATTTCAGTCTACAATAAGTCGCCCCTATGTGCTACTTTACTGTACTGTACTTTCAACAAGTCGTTTATTGAAACACTACGTTACGAACACTTACAATAGCATTAACAAACTTTTATTCTACGTACTCTTACATCGTCATATATTCCGGAGCATCTCCACGCCTTCGGGTCCCCCTATAAGAATAAAAGGAAAGTCAAATGAATATCTCATGAAAATAGCATCGTTGGATAAAAATAATAACTTGCTGTGCGCGGCGCTGACTTTGTATTTTTAAGCAATGTTCCGATCTTCTCGCGTGCGGATTTATGCGGCTTTATTCTGTGAAATTATTTACATATTATAAGATTCAGCGTCTGCCGTCAGTGTTTGTGTATGTATGTATGTATAGATGTAGAAGAGAAGGTGTTGAACTCAGCTTGCGATGGCTTCACCGAACATATCCGGAAGAGGCGGCAGAGGTGTGTCAGGATCGTGGCACGTGGAGATACGTTGTCTCTGCCTACCCCACCGGGAAACAGGCGTGACGCTATGTATGTATGTATGTATTCGGGCCCATTGGTAGTAGAGGAGGTTGTCAATCGAGGTCGGGACTAGCGAGTGGCCAGTCTATAGTTCTGCGGCATGCGGCAAGCCCTTTTCAGCTAGTCTGCGACGACTAGGACGCGGAGAACCACCAGTCCCGCTATCGGCCTCCCTCTCTCTACATATCCATATTCTGTAGGATGCTTTCAGTGACGTTCGAAGCTTCGTTCGAAGCGATATGAGCCTAACGTCGATCTTGGCAGGCCTAGATTCTTGAAGAGACTGTAGAGCGATTTCGCTGATAGTCCTCTTGTTCCGACTTCCACAGCGGCGAGATCAATCTTGAATGCGTTTCTCACTATCCGTTCTACTAAGTTGCAGTACTTGTTTACTTTGATGTTATGGTCCTTCGGTATGTTATTTTCCCATGGAACTGTAAGTTCAACAAATGTTACATGGTTTGTTTGTCTTTTGTCGCTTTTGAGAATATGAGTAGGTTTGCTGTGGTACAGATTTCTGAAGACATTTGGCAATGTTTCTCATTGCCAGTCCTTCCCAGCCCCTAAAATTGAAGAAGGTTTAGTCTTATCTTTCGGCAGCTTATTGGCTCCATGTTTCACAAAGTTTACCTTCAAACTGGCGGGTGATCTTCCCGTACTCCATTTTCCTGTCCACGGCCGCCAGTGTAGGACACGGTTACTCTAACGGTCGTCGCCTCTTCTGCTGACGTGCCCAGCCCACCTTCACGTTCACGGTTCCTAGGACACGCACAAGGCCACCGCTCGATTCCCGAATAGTATTTAGGCACTTATATACTATCCCCGTAAGCGCCTAATTTTTATTCAAAAGTAATGCACTATTCTACAATCCACGGATCTTCAAATCGCGGGTTAATAGCCTTTCCCCAGCGACATTAGTCCACCTCCAAGCCGGACTGGCACCTCCTCGGCGGTGAAATTGGCTGCGCCTGAGTCTTCGACCTCGGGCAGAGCCACCCAGTTCGGAAGCAATGAAAAAAAAAGAGAATAGTAGCATAGAAGAATAACTCAGTAAGAATCACACCAATGTGCGTTTTATTTGAGCACGTTAATTATCTTATAATTAAAAACATAAAAGGAAAAAAGTCACAATCATAAAATTGTATTAAACAATTTTATTTAATTCCTCACTCCTAGAAAGACAAAATGAGAAGAAATTTCGTGTCCGTTATTGTTTTGATTACGAACGAGAATGATTTGTGTCGTCGCTCCGGCTAATTCAGTTATTTATGAGTGAAGTGCGCAGCGGACCGCTACTACTACAAGAGATGTCAGCCTATAATCAGATAGAGTCAGCGTAATAATGTTTTATAATTATTAAAATAATTCTTCTTCCATAATTTCAACTTCCTCGACCAGCCGTGTTCCCTGAACAGCAAACCTGACATAAATTTTTCTCTGAATTCAAGCGTCATATAGCCTATATAACAATATGAAGTGAAGATGGCAAAGATTGAAAGCAAACGGAACTTCGTTGGGCTATTTTCGAGCAGTTTATATATGCTACAGACACACAGACGTTAATGCATATGCATTTAAAAAAAATGAATTGATTATCCTTTAGATTGTGTAGGCATTCAGAAGCCACGAGAATTAAACATACCGTGGGTCATATGACGAAGGGGCGTAACTGACAAAAAAATGCGAAATTGAGTTAGGTCCATAGTTTTGCTTAAATAGGTACCCCGGATGTTCTGACGAAGAGGCGGAACTGAATGTACTACGGTTTTCCCTCTAGGCAGTACTATTTATTGGGCATATCTGCTAAATTAAGATTTAAAAGTTTCACGATTGGGCGTAACCGTTCCGTTATGGATTATTATTATTTCTTTAAAAAATATATCAAGGACGCCCCTACGTGACGCAATAAGTTCGCTATGTTATTTTAACGACCAAGTTTTTCGTTATACCGTAAGGTCTTTAGAAAGATGAATCTCTCATTTCATCTACCCAAGAAAGATCAGTACAGCCTGTGCGTTACATACAAGGATGGATCTTCGGAAATATAAAGAAATATGTCCATACAGTTAAATATACTCCAAATTCGTACGGATAATGAAGGAAGTGATGTCAACTAGACCGAAATGTGCGAATTCTTAGTCAAGAAAAGTGATGCTGCCAAAAATTTTAAAAAAATGACAGGCCTAACTGACATAAAACTTAATGAAGTAAAAATAATTTTTTTCACGAAATGGGCGTATTTGATTTAGATTTTTTTTTATACTTGGGTAATTACAATATCAATTAATTATATATATTATGAAAGCCTAATAAATTCCTTACACGGAATAAAAAAATTAACTTCGTATCTTTTATACACTTCCAAATTCGTTCATAACCATATCAGGCAAAACACAAAAACTGCTCTCCTCAACAATTGAGAAAAATCAATTACGCCCCTTCGTCATATGACCCTCGATACAGTCAAAGACGCACAATGTATCCTCCAGGTCAAATTCAAAGAAGAGGCGCCAAAAAATTGGCGTACATTGAATTAAGTGAATAATTTAGAGGGAATATAAGACAAAAGTTGCTAGGTGTACTTTACGGTTGAGCTTATTCAAACACTGGGCCAACTCGGCTTTGTAAAGTAAACAGGACTTTTTTCAGAATGCTACATACATCTACTTCTTAGAGAGAGTCAACGAAAGCAACTTTTTTATTTAACTCGCTTAAAATAATTAACTTTGGAATGGCATAATTTCTGTGAAAAGAAATGGAAAACGTTGAGCTCAGGATCCCGAGGAATCACCTCCCCCCTCCCCCTGCCATTCTCTCCACTCCCCTCGCCGTCCGAGCGCCCCGCCCCTCCCATGATTGCGAGTAGCGCGCCGTTTGAGCCTGATGACAATCCGCGCGCCACGAGAAGGAAAAAATAAGTGTGTCGGACCTCGACAAGATTTCAGTACATAGTAGCAATAAAACATGAAAATAAAAACAAGAATATAATTATTATTATATTATTATTATTTATTTCCTAAGTTAGTTTATATAATTTTTAGATTAGTTAATTATTTTATAATTATATAAACATAAATATATACCTACATATAGAATATAATGAAGATAGTAAATACGGCATAGAAAATAATACCTACAGGAAATAAAGACACAGGGAAATAAAAGGCGTGAAATACAATTTTAGATATTATATTTTGAACTATTAACTAACTTGAATTTAAAAAAATCAGCAAAAAATAAAATATACTTGTCTTTCTTCATACGCCACACGAGCCTGGAAATTCAAAGGAATGCTTTATCCATACTGGAGGTCATGGCAGATAATTATAAGTTAGTTAATTAAATTAGATATACTTTATTACTGTTTAAATTATAAATAAGATTTAGATTAATCTTCAATAAATAATTATGCGGCTCTAACAAATTTTTTTGGGCTGATTCTGTCAAATATTTCAAAGACAGAAATTAACAGGCGCGAAAAAGTTCATTTGCTCAAATAATAAATAATTAAATTAGAAGCCGTCGTCCGTCTCAGAGCTGAAAAGAGTTTTGCGAAGAAATTAGAAAACCTTAATTAAAAATCTCTAATAGAGCTTTTGTTATTTATATAGCAGCAACAAAGTCATATATAATTCATTTACATGTATATACAGTTGATTTCGCATTGACTAGAGCTCAAAGGAACAACTTGTCATTTTGTCAAAATAAAAAATATATGTATTACGATGAATGTATGGCATTTTCGTGGCATAATTAGATTTTAAGTAAATTACAACGGTCAAAGTTGTTGAGCTCCAGAATCACCCCCTAAATTTGTGGTGGTACTTGCTGAATAATAAAATATTATAATATGCTGTCGTCCTTCTGTCGTAAGTATACCTATATGTAGTACACATACCGCATGCATTACCATCATAAAAACTACCGTTCCGAATACTTACGTTGACAGGCTTTTAGCCCTTTCTCTCTGTCTCGCCACTCCCACCCCCGCCTGCTCTGTAACGCCCCCTTCCGGCCTTCTCCTTGATCCATTAGGTGACGTCATGTCTAATGACGCACACACCGGAGAGTTATCATACATTTGTCAAGACATGAGGGTCGGGCGCCCTGTTTTTTATTGTGTTGTATAAGTAAGAGGCTTTATGAGATTCGAGACAAAAACAATTTTATTTAAAAAATGTCAGTCTAGTGGTTGAGGCACCTGTATCGTGTGCAAACATTGTCTTCAGTGATTAAAAAATAATTTTTTTCCGTTAAAAAAACATGCGAGTGGGTTATTAATAAATAAATGTATACTTAAAAACCTTTTTTTTGTTCTTTATTATTTTGCTGATACCATCTTCGTAATGTTACAGATCTGTTTTACTTATTTATCGAAATAAAACTATACACAGCAATGAAAATGATTGATGATGATGACACTAAAACATTAGTGAAATCACAAACTTGAAATGACAAATTGGTTAAAAGTTAAAAAGAGTATGCTTGTCCTTGTGGCATGCTGGGTCTTCCCACTTCCGAAGATCGATGCCTGGAGGATATTGGTCGCACAGAATAGGTTCGTTTCTGCAAAGAATTAAGAAAATATTAAAGATATTTTGTAGAACTGACATATCTTCATCAAATCCTGCGAATGATCGAAGATCAAATCCTAAATCTAATCTATAGATACAATGATCATGTGATGAAACGAAATCTTACCCTTTGCCGATGTTAAGAAAGGCCTGCGGTTGTATGAACTTGATGCCGTCTACATTGTCGCAGGCGAATCGAGCCATATTCGTTCTTCGAACCTCGTACAGTTGCGCTAGAGTAAACACATTATTTTAAATATTATGTGAGCCTTTTCTAAGTATTAATTTGTTTAACTAGGTTCTTCTAATTGAGGATAAATCAAATTTGAGCCTGAAGGTGAAATTTTCGGGCCAAGATTCTAACTCCATGGACTATAACAAACCACTTTGTCTTCTCAATGACATAGGCTTGACAGTAAACTGATCTCCGTCTTTACCTCTGCATATTCTATTTCACCAAATACCTTAGGTGTATTTTTAAATGACAAGCATCGGCACCTTAAACCACCTACGCATAGGTTAAACCGTGCCACATTCCGCTCTTAAAGAAATACTAACGCAAGCTAAAGCTGTGCATGTTGTCTCCCCTCTCGAACCAGAAGCGGTCGCTATTCCGCATGAGGATGAGCTGCTTGGCCATGATGCAGAATAGCGTAGGTCCGACGAACGCGCCCTCTATGAAGTTCTCACTAACGATTCCGGCCAACAGGTCTATATCGTCCACATCTTTGTATAACAGCCGTAGCGTGTCCACTTTCTGAAACATTGCACAGATCATCGACTTTGTAATTTTGATTTAAGTGATGAAGGTGAGAGTAACAAACAGATAAAAATGATCTGGTATAATGTATATATATAACGATATAGATAAATGGTAAACAAGTATTGGTTAAATCTAAACGGGTATAGGTTCAATACCGAAATCTCAATAGTATCCAGGAGGTCATCGAAGGTACGCGCCTCCGGCAAGCCGCAAAATTTCCTGAAGGCGTTGTACCCACGAATACCGAAGTCCCTACTACGCTGGATGTCGATGGAGATCAAGTCGCCTGCTCGGTGGAATTTGCTGTAGAATGTCTCTGAGATCTGTAAACAATTATTCATGCGGAAATATACATATAGTACTTTATGCAAAACTATTTCAAAGTAAATTAAGAAGAAGAAAAATAATGAATACCTAGAACTCAATCTAAGCTATTAGATCATACAAATACAAATTTGCTAACTCTTTGAAATTATCTTCAGCATCGACAGTACTTTCTTCAAATAATGCGCCAATATCTTTGACTTACACCCATAGGTGTATTAATGGTTTCATTTAGATAAAATAATCCTAAAAAGGCAACCGAGAGTGAATGGATGAGAAGAGCGGAAGTTCGCGTATGGTGGCGTGCTTTGGGAGAGGCCTATATCCATTAGTGGACCGATACGGACTAATAATGATGATGCCAAAGTTGTTGTTCGATCTTATAGATGTCTCGTAAACTTATTATCACGTTAAAACAATTTTATTTTCAAATAGACTAGTAAACCTCGGGATCCTCGATGTCATCAAAGGCAGAAGCCTTCTGGTGGAAGGTACCGCGATTCATTTCTTCCAAGATTTCACCTTGTTCAATGATCGCCGTACGGAACAGCGTGTCACTGATAGAGAGGTCGTAAGTAGCTCGGTAGTGCTTGTCGTATTTCCTGTTAATATAAAACATTTTCTTCAATGTATTTATTGTATCTCTTATCTTTCTGTGTCTGTAAGTTCTTTACGCATATATACGAGTGTAATAAAAAGCAGCTACTGCTTGAATAAGCAATCTAGCTAGACACACGTTACCAGCCTTGTAACCATAATGGGATATAAATGTATAAAATGATTTAAAACGGTTTCCCTGAATCCATCACCACTTTGTGGGACACCACTTATGACGAAAATGTGAATATTTCTTACAAGCTTGTTGTTTTTGTTTTATATTTTATTTATTGAGCATTCATAAGTTAGTTTAAATACTCTGGAACTTGTCACAATTTGCTTTTTATTTCCGGTTCGATCACACCCACGATTAGAACAGCAATTTTATGTAAATCATATCTTTATAATTTACGGATTATTTCACAGGAGCAAGATGAATATTTAAGTAAACAATGTGATTAACTTACTTTATTCTTCCATCAATAATGGTATGAAAGTATCTAGTAGCAATAACGAATTCGGCGAACAGATTGGGTTCAGCGTCCTCGTCGTAATTCTTGAGAAACTCTACGCGATCCGATAATATTCCGTACTGCACCATGTTTTTATAACCTGGAATGTAACTGACATTAGAATACTTCCCAAATTCCAATCCAAGCCGGACTGGCACCTCCTCGGGGGTGAAATTGGTTGCGCCTGAGGCTTCGATGTCGGGCAGAGCCACCCAGTTCGGAAGCAATAAAAAAATTGAACATTATTAGGCATTGGCTTCCCACAACTGATGGAAGGTTGTAAACCTTGTTTATTTGCATCTATGAGTTTACAAACAATAAGGATAATCTCATTCCGTCATAGTAACAGATAATGAAACCTCGAAGCGCCGGTAAGCCGATTTCATAAATAAATATTATTATGTATGTGTGATGGTGCGGAACTAAAAAGTAATATAGTAACAGATAGCCTAGTGATTATCAGTTGGAAGCCTAGTAGCCTTGTAGGATGCAATAATAATATTTTCTGTGCGTATTGCATATGGTTTGACTTACCTAAAAACGACGGCAGCAGCTCATAATAATAAATATTATTTTCTACAGCGACGACGATCTGTCTCGACACCTTGAACAAACGATCGTCGCTCCAGCACGGATTGATGGTGGCCAGCGCCTTCGCTATACGGTTGTGTTCTCGGAAGAAGAATATGTTTAACGTTGCCAGACGAAGGTCGAAGTTGCCGATTGGTGCATTTCCTGTTAGTAGATTTCAGAATGTTTTATTGGAACGGAGCTCTTCTAACAGGACTCATTCGTGCGTTCGTCTATTTGTTCGGTTGTTTTCGCGTTCGTTCTTTCTTTCATTCATTTAATAATTCCCTTCACCTTGCGCATCGTCTGCGCATTCCGTTTTAAACATAGGTAATTGTTATTTATACTCTTAGGATAACTTTTTAAAACTGGGTCATGCATTCGATCAACATTTTTTATTTATTTTTATGTAATCTGGTAACGGTGGCTGAGTCGGAGGTGCTAAAGCGCATGCTCCGACTAGCCAATATCACCTCCGAGAAGGTAGGTGCCATACCGGAGACTTCCTTGATTGCTGGCTATACTGGACTAGAGGATAACACAACCGAGGCTGCTATGCGGCCATCTTACATCCAGTACGGTAGTACCAACCCAGTCGGCTACAATTTGAGCCTACCACCTAGTAAGGGGCAAGGGAAGGGACCCACAGTTTTACACCGGTTCCGAACGGTGAAGCAGCAGGTGTAGGTATGCGTACGTAAATTTTTTCGTTAGAAAAAAAAACTCATTGGTACACGCCGACCGGATTCGAACCGCGGACCTCTCGCATGAGAAGCCGATAACTAAACCACTCGGCCACCCGCCGCTTAAAAAATTTATTGTGAAAAAGTTGGACGGATATGGGTTAAAATTTTATTAAATTAAAGTTTATTATTGTATTTAGATTTGGAAGGGAGAAGAGCGCGCAGTAGGAAACCAATAAATTAATTAACTGAAAATTCTCACACCGCACCGATGTCGGTACAGACAGCTTAAATATGACGACAAAACAAGCGCTGCAAATGAGGATCAAGAGTGCAATATTATTTGCGTGATGCTACCAAAGTTGCGTCTCTAGTCTGGTAGAAACTAAACTTACCGAAGCGATAGCAAGTTGTTTCGTTGGGCAAGTTTCCAAAGCAGACACCGTTGCCTGCATCCCCCAGCGGCAAGTACCTCCCGCCCCGCTCCTCCATAAGCAGCCTTCCTCCCTTCCCCTCGCGCACCCTGGCTAGGCTCGGCTCGTCTACGCCGTAAACGTTAGAGAGATCGAGTAGTGGTGTTTGGAAGTTGATCTGATGAAATGAAATACAGAATTAATGTTGAAGTAATTCAGTTCATAGAAGTCAGTCTTAAGATTAAAAGCTGTGATTATTGCTGGATTCGATTATTTTTCGAATTTGTTTGCGTGACGAAGGCGGAGAAGGTAGTTATTGATTTTTTTTAAAGGTGCAATCAAAATATTTTGATTTCATTTGATTTGATTGATGTAGGCAACTGTCAGTTTCCATAAAAAAAATTGTGAAATTTCTCAAACGGTAGAGAGGTCGAGTAGTGGTGTTTAGAAATTGATCTGATGAAAGTAAATACAGAATTAATGTTGAAGTAATTCAGTTAATAAAAGTCAGTGTTAAGATTAAAAGCTGTGATTTTTGCTGGATTCGATTATTTGTCGATTTTGTTTGTGTGACGAAGGCGGAGTAATTTTTGCAATTTTTTTATTGTGCAATTACAATATTTTCATTTGATTTGATTTGATTGATGTGGCCAACTGTTAGTTTCCATAAAAAAAATCGTGAAATGTCTCATGCGTGTGAATGTTACATGTGTAATATGAGATACTAAAAACTGATTAAATAAATTAAGAATGATTTACCCGTATGTACATTTTGTTTAATTGCTTAGAACAAAACTCACTCACTCAACCTGACAATCAACTAGAGCGGAACGGAAACAGTTGGTTGGCTTCATTATTTATTTACGCTGAATATTAAATACAATAATATGTAAAGTATTTAAGTATGTATGTATGGTTCATTCTTTAGTAGGTACTGCATTTTCCGTCCCTACGCGTTTTCAACATCCCAAAGGTTAGTTCGTAAAGAATGCCGCAAGGCATTAAACTTGCCTTTTGTGCCCCTTTCATATCATGGTGTAAAATAAAGTATATTTTTAAAATAGAATATATTAGAATAGAAACTCTTTATTGCAAACAATTGAAAGAAGAACAGAACACGACAAGAAACAAGAAATACAGGAGTGCATAAAGGCGGACTTATTAGGCAAGTGATTTATTCCAGTCAAGCTTTGGGTGATGACGAATAAAATAGAGAGAAAGAAGTATGGGTAGTGCACGCGAAACGGAGGAGGAATACGTGTTTTATTTTTATGAATATGCCTACATGCGGCATACATACCTTTTTATAAAGTACATAAAATACAAACAGCATAAACTTACATACAATGTCTAGAACATACTCGTAGATTCTACATACAAATAATATATAATATACTATACTAATCCCACATTGAACAAAAAATAGGAAAAATTAGATAAGGTTTAAAGAATTAATTCAATTACTTTTTAGGGTTCCGTATCCGGTACGGGACCCTATTACTAAGCCTACGCCGTCTGTCTGTCTGTCTGTCTGTCCGTCCGTCCGTCCGTCCGTCCGTCCGTCCGTCCGTCCGTCCGTCTGTCCGAGGCCTATATCTCTTGAACCCTAACAGGTAGGCCGTTGAAATTTTCACAGAATATGTGTTATTTATTAGTTATTATGGCCGATATAACAACAAATCATAAAAATAAGAAAAAGTAAAAAATTCATGGGGGTTCCCATAGAAGAAACCAAAAAGTGGCGTGCGCGCCATCTACCGAATAGAGTATGAAGCATTTTAACTAATCATGAATTTTAACAATATAAAGCATTTCATAACACGCCATAGATGGCGTGAGTGGCGCTAACCATGACATGGCGATACGGAACCCTCGGTGCGCGAGTTCGACTCGCACTTGGCCGGTTTTTAAAATAATTTTAAGTTTGGGAGTGACGGACGTAGTGCGGCAGCGAGTGGAACAGAATGGGCAGTATTATTTTTATTTTATTTCAAAACTCTTTGTCCTACTTAATCATTTCCCGACTAAGTCGAGTGAAGTTCACAGTGTGAACGCAAAGGAGGCATCGATGAAAGTAGGGTAATGTATTTCACTTTAATGTATCTATTGTGTGCATGTATGTGTGTATGGGTTTGAGTTTCTTTACTCCCTCATAATTAATTCACGTAATCTGTTTGTTTAAAATATACATATTTATTTTAATTACGTAATAAAGGTAGGATCACTTGATAAAATCTATATATTCCAACATTATACTCACCATAATCAAAACTCAAATTCAAATTAAATTTATAATTTTGCGATCAATAATCGTTATAATAACATTACACGTGACCTTCTCTTAGCTAATAGAAACTATTTATGTAAAGGCCTCAGTCACGTCACCAGTAAGGTTTGACACACGCAACCTGCTTCCCGAACACAATACTCAATCCCGAATATAATGTTGTCCTTTAAACTTCGGAAATATTGAAGAAAACTTCTGGAAGCAACATTATTTCCCGGAATAGAATAGTTGATAAGTATGTACGTAACTCGGAACGTGCTCGCTGTGAGCGCATATCGTCGGTGGATGAGAGAAGAACATATTTGAATTCCAAGCACGCGACTCGATCAAAAGATTGTCTCCTTTGTAGAGAGCCCGCAATCCAATACTTTTGAACCATATTTACCTCTAAACAACAAAACAAGCTGATAATGTCAACGTTAAAGGATCCTTCGGTGAATTAATTTGAGAAGGAACAAGTAGACAGCTTTGTCGGATTATATAAGGTCTTTCAAAATTAGTTCATAGTACGCTAAGGGGGGGTTCTGTATCATATAGGGAGTCTTTTTTTTATGTAAAATATTTTTTTGTGTATGTATTTAAATAAAAAAATCGGTGGTTCATATTTATAGCCTAATCGATTCAGTTTCATAACAGTAACAAAAAAGTCGTAATTACCATTCGATAGTTCCGGCAACAAAGGTCGTAAAAGCCATTTCGTCAAAATGGCTTTTACGACCTTTGTTGCCGGAAACGAAATGGCTTTTACGACCTTTGTTGCCGGAACCATCGCATTATGATGTAACACCGTGTAAGTTAGTAAAAAAAAAATCAAATTCTTTCTATTTCATACTAATAAAACTGAAATTTTATCACAATCTCTGAAAGAAAGAGATCTATGTGTTTGAAGACTTTTTTGTTCCATGCATGAAACTGAAACCATTGAAAACAATTTTTTTTACATTTTACATGAAACTTTTTTTTTGTAAAAAAAAAAATATTTGTTCTTCAAAAGTGATCTATTTCCGATACAGAACCCCCTTAGCGTACTATTAACTAATTTTGAAAGCCCTTATATTGTTGGATATTACATTTCTGATCTTGCTAAAATGAACAAGTAGGTAACTACCTAGTTTTGTTGACTATTACTTCTTATGTCTATTTTTAGGTTTCTGTGCCCCTTATGGAAGCCTATTACTAAGCCTACAACGTCTGTATGTCCGTCTCTCTGTCTGTCTGTCTGTCTGTCTGTCTGTCTGTCTGTCTGTCCGTCCGTCCGTCCGTCCGTCAGATGGCTTTATCCACAGGCTTTATCTATGGAACCGTAATAGCTAGCCGGTTGAAATTTTTACAGAATATCTGTTATTTTGGCGGATATAACAACACATAGATATATTATATAGGAAAAAATTACCTCCATACCAGAAATTAGTTTTTCAACGTTTTTTTTTTGTGGTGCGGAAACCTCGGTTCGCAAGTCCGACTCGCACTTGGCCGGTTTTTAAATATTGATGTGATAGTAATCATGTTTAGTGACTATTCTTATAATTCGCTATAGCGCTATAATTCGACACATTAGTCACATTTTATTATTGACCAGCTAGAGTGTTGTTATCACGCAAAACGTTGAAAAAGTTAAATCAAAACCCCTCAAAACGTAAAAAAATATTTCGACTTAGTTCATTAAAGGCGTCGGCGCCGACGCTTTTAATTAACAATTTTTGTAAGGGTTTTCGATGTGTCGGGGGATTTTTAATTTGTAATTTAACTTTTTAGATTGCGATATTGTCAATTTGTTACTCGTGTCATTTACTTTTACATTAGTAAAATACTCAAAATTCACAAGCAAAAGCTAATAGGAAATAGAAAACCTGTTCCGGCGGTACGTTGTCTGGAACACACTTAGAATTCTGGAAGGTCTGAGCTCGGGTGAAGTTGAGACACCGGATATTCGTGACCTTGAGGTAGGGGTCATCTTCCGGCACCATTATCGGGATGCAGCGAGGGTCGGCCTTGCCTTCTGGCTCACAACAGTATGTTCTGACCTGCAAATAGTCCACTGAAACGAAGCAAATAAGTATTGTTATAATATGTTTCAGTTTCATAGCTGCGTTCACGCAAGCGACATACTTTCTCGAAGAAAGTGTCATTAAGGACAAGGCCCAAGGTCGAGCTGCTTTTAGGCGCCCTATGGTGAATTACTATCTTCGAGGAAGTATACCGTTTACCTGAATGTATCTCGGCCTTATTGCGGCAAGTCGGCGCAGAGGTGAAAACGCCTATTAAGTGAGAACTTTGTTCGCACACAGAGGGTTCTGTAGGCATATGTTCCGTCTTTTTGCACGTATGGCGAGCACACCTTCTTGTCACACTCGCACGTATCTCCCTTTTGGCACAGCTTTAGATTTTAGATGGCACTTTTCTACAATGAGGAGCATTGCAACTTACGCCCGTTCGTACTTTCGTGACGTTTCACTTTTTCTGAGTTAGGCCCCCCTTATAAAAACCGTTTATCTTCCGTTTATTTTCGAGTTTAGGATTTTCGAAGACCCGCCACACTTAGAAATTGAAAACGAGACTCTGATGAAACTCTGTCTAACAATGCTAGGGTATTTTTGTGTTGACTAGAAGACATTTCTGAACCTTCTGCACCAAATAATAGTGTAATTCGTTGAAAGATACGGGTTCAAAATAACTATCTTTTTTAAAATAGAAAACGCGACTTGTTGCGCCGAACCACCCATAAGGTGTCCTACGACGCCCATCGACATACGAGGGTTGCGAATGCCATGCCGGCCTGACAGGTGCCCATTAACGCCCCTCTTGAAAGACCCAAGACTTCATATAGCACTCTATTCCTAACTACTAATTAACTTTTATTTCTACTCACATATGCCGTTGATCGCGCTTATATCTATGGCGATAAAGCCCGCATAGTGCAGGGCAGCCATGTTGAAATTGCGACTGACAACACGACCGTCCTGCAGCAGATTGGTGCGCACGCGCCGCGCTAGGGGCAGGTCTTCGCCGTCCTTGGCCACGCGAATTCCGCTGTCTGCAAGTATAACAATAAGTAATAAGGTAATGTCAGCCTCGGTAGCTCAGTGGTGTGGTCGGCCGACTGTCGGTCGTGATCATAAGGACACCTGAGCGCGGTCATTACTTGGATGGGTGACCGCTCGACCGTTCGAGGCTGACCGTGGTTCGGATTACGTGTTAAACTGTACTTCCCTTCCCTTCTTACCTTACTAGGTGATAGGGTTTGACCCGCCCCGTTTGATACCACCGCACTGAATGCAAAGTCAGGCGAAGCGCTATGTAAACAGTTCGTGTTTTCCGTCTTGTTCAGTGTAGCCGGCACGACCGAAGGGAAGCACTGAAATGGCACCTAGTTCGCCAAGTTGTTATGGGCCGACATCACGGATGTCGTTGTTGCCAAGCGAGTTGTCAAAATTGTCTTCTCGTTTTCGTTGTTCGCGTGGCGGCCATCTTACGCCCAGTACTGTGTGTGGTAACAACCCACTGGGTTGTAATCAACCCAGTTGGCTACAATTAATTGCGCCTACCACTAGAGGGTAAGGGAAGGGACCTACAGTTTTACACAGGTTCCGAACTTTGAAACAACAGATAGTGTAGGTATGAACATTATATTTAAAAAATAAAATTTCATAAAAACTCTTTGCTGCATGTCGACGAGTTTCGAACCCCGGACCCTGAGGCCAAGCCAAGACCGCGCCGCTTAAACTGTTCTGAAATGTGAACTGTACTTGGAATTATGAATAGTATTTCTGTACCAGACGCGCTTGTTCTTACAAGCAGGCTTGTGGTTTTCAGGTAAGTGACTGGTGAATACACTAATTTATTTACTTTTAGCGTATTCTGGCGGTAACATTCGCAGATAGGGCGTGATGGCGGATCCCCGCGTGGGGTGTTTGAAGCTGTTGCAAGTGCCATCTACGCGACTTCCACCGTGCGGCGTGCATGGCGCCACGTCGATGGCACATATGCTGAAATAATGCACATTATTACTAACAATGGTAGATAGGCACAATTATTATCTTTTTTATGTTTTTATGTAGTCCGGTATGGGTGGCTGAGTCGGAGGAGCCAAAGCGCATGCTCCGACCAGCCAATATCACCTCCGAGAAGGTAGGTGCCATACCGGAGACTTCCCTGGATTGCTGGCTATACTGGACTAGAGGAGAACACAACCGAGGCTGCTATGCGGCCATCTTACATCCAGTACGGTGGTACCAACCCAGTCAGCTACAATTTGAGCCTACCACCTAGTAAGGGGCAAGGGAAGGGACCTACAGTTTTACACCGGTTCCGAACGGTGAAGCAGCAGGTGTAGGCATGCACGTAAATTTTTTCGTCCGAAAAAACTCATTGATTCACGCCGACAATGTATGGGTTTCTATATGAAAAATTCAGTTGTGTTATTAGATTAATCCTCAACTACTTACACACAACACGCTGTATCCCGACAATCTGGGTAAGCAGAGCAAATACTCTGGTAAATTACAGCACAACACCGACGACCACGTTTAGCAAAGTATTCGGACAAGATAAACTATCAAGCAGCAAGTAAGGTGTGAATATCCACCTGCTGCATGACTCGGTGGAAAGACCGTGTCAAGGTGAGAAGGTGGCTGGCCTGTTAACATAGATCCTCAACTGTTACATTTTAATAAATTTAATTATTGCTTAGCACAAAATAAAACACAAGCACAATACTTTACCTTGTCAGGTTATTCCTTTGGTATTCTCTTATATCTTTCTCATCCAATTTCTTCCCAGTATATCTATCGTAGAGGACACATTCCACACTTATCGCTATAAACACTATTATAATACAAACTTTATCAATGTTTGCCATATTTCTAGCTTATGCTTATTACGTTTTAATTTAATGTAATATTATTTCATTTTCATTAGACCGTTTCATATCCCACTTTCTCGAGTACTGAAGCAGTTCGTTAAGTGCGTAAAGTATTACTTGCAGTATGAACTAATAAACTTGTTTCGGTGTCCAAACGGCTTATTAACACACGCTCGAACCAATTATTCATAATTTAAAGATCGTTTTCAATACCGGACATATTTCAGGTTATAAACCGTACGTTTCACACTTCAGCGATTAATAAAATATCGTGCACTTGTCTACTCGTATTACATGTGTGTTACACAGAGCATGCTGTAGCCTCAATAAATTAAGGTTGTATAAGACTAAATTAACACACCTAACTCAAAAGAAGCTTTGCCAAGATAATTCCAGAGAGCGTACGTGCCATCCATCCAGGGAAAGCCGCATCCGCCTCTGTTTTGGTGAATATTTTTTCAGCCCAGATGGACAAATATTAAATTTAATATACGAGTACCTTCCACTTTTTTTGGGGTTCCGTTATTAGCGATACTGTCAGGGCCCTATAAAATCGGTCAGGTGTAAATTTGTCCATCTGTTTGTGTGTCTCAGAGTTTGTCTTACTCCTGAATGTAAAGCTCAATTTTATAAAAAAATTAAGAATTAATACTTACTTTTTTTTTTGACATGAAACATTCTTGCGGAATGTTCGCACTTTTATAAGAGGAGAGGTTTTACAAAGTAAAAACAATAAAATAATATTATTATGTTATTTACTGTCTAAAAATGTATTCCAATAACTATGCCTACGTAAGTGAGTCGAACTTAGCAGGACAATGCTTGTAATGCTGGCAATATAGCATACTTATAATCCAGTGGTGTGACAGAAAATATTGAACTTGAACAACATTTGCTTATCGCGATAGCTTGTTAAGATGCAGGCGGTCAGAGTTCATCTCTAGCCGGAGAGTCTGCCCTGCGGGGTGAGCTCGCACGAGTCGTCGCGCCATTTGCTCAGCTCGAGCTCCGGGATCTTGTCGCAGCTTATCAGCGGGTTCCTGCACACATACACTTTGAATAACGCGATGGTTTGTAAAATGTGGCGGTCTGGGCTCATCTGGAAGACCTACCCTGAGAGGTGATCTCACGCGAGTCGGCTGTTAATAGCTCAGGTTGAGCTGTATCTTGGGATCTCAATAAGTATATCAAATGAATCGAAATTGCGTATTCAGTAGATATAATAAAACGGTGCTTACTTTTCAGAAGGTATGAGGAATGCCTGCGGCTGTATTATATGTACACCGTCCACAGTGTCGCAGGCGAACCGTGCCAGTGTGTAGCGACGGACTTCGAACAGTTGATCTGAGGCAATAAGAGTTTAGTAGTTCCAGAATCTGAAATAACTTCCGGGAAAAATGGGAGAATGCTCACTGTGATGGGTGGACTGTAACAACACAAATTGCAGAATGCATGGAATATGTACATAGTTACCGAGAGTAAGTTTATTCTTCTGCTTCCCATTTTCGAACCAGAAGCGGTCTCCATCTCTCAGTATGCGCAGCTGTTCCACGATGATGCAGAAGAGTGTGGGTCCCACCGCGCCTCCCTCTAGCTCCCGCTCGGCGTGCACCCCCGCCGACAGCTCCACCGAGTTCACTGTCTTGTAGAGAGTCTTGAGTACTTTTATTTGCTGGAAAGAATTAAATCTGGTGTCTATCTTTATAATTCTCAGTGAATCATGAAAACATGAAATGAATATCGGTCTTTATAAATTTCTAAGAAAAAAAAACAAGCTCGTTTAAGAGACCGCGTATTAGAGCGTAGCCAGGAAAAACACCACAGATCATCACTAAACCACAGTTAAGAATCGGAAATTCCAGATCACGATATGCCTCTTGACCACGCTTGACCTAGTGATTAATGCCTTTATCCTCTTTCCCCTCGACCTCTCTCAAATAGTAATCATAAATTAACTTACGGCTGCATCCATAACATCAGAAAAGTCACTGAATTTGTGGGCATAAGGAAGACCGCAACGGTTTCTGTACTCATTGTATGAGCGCATTCCCATATCCCTTCCACGTTGTATGTCGATGGTGAACAAGTCGTTTGCTTTGTGGAACCTCCTGAAGATGTTGTTGGATAACTGAAACAGTGAAAGTTAAGTTTAGAGAAATCGAAGTTTCTCTAACAGTATAAACAAAAAATATTTTTAAAGCTTTCAAATCTATATGAGATATCCCAAAATGATATGGCGGACATTCGAAATAAGCATATACATATTAAAGGTTTTCACCCCAGGATCAGAGAAGAGCATACCGTCGCCGCTTGCTTGGTAGAACATGCTGCGAGACATGTCCTCCATGTTGTTTCCATTTTCAAGTACGCCCGTCGCCCATATCCACTGGTTCAGTGAAGTCATGCCGATCAGATTTGCTTTTTTGTCGTATAGTCTGTATTAAAAGTAGTTTTAATCATATGGTTCACATAATAATGATAAAAATGTTCAACATCATGAAATTAGAAAATTACTGTTACATTAAAAAGGTTGCCACTATATTGACTGAATCAGAAAATAAAAAAAATTTGAAGTAACAAGTACTCACGAATAGCATTTCTTTAGACATTTGAAAATATCTAGATTCGTTTATTTACCCAAAAGCATCATCAAGCAAGGAATGTAGAGCACGTAGAGCGACCTCGTACTCGGCTAGAGTCCGCGGGATCTCGTGTGGGTTGTAGACGTTCATATAGCTCCCGTCGTGTGAGAGCAGACCACGCTCGTGCATATTTTTCGCACCTGAAAGTTGATTCACATTTTACTTTGATTTTCCTTTTCGTACATAATTTCCGAATAATCTAACACCCAATCCAGATGTAAGAGATGCTAAGAATATACATACGTACCGAGGATTAGAGGAAACATTTCATATAAGAAAATATTTTGCTCCAAAGCGATGTTGATTTGTCTTGCTTGCTGGAAAAGCTGCTCGTCAGTGTAGCAAGGATTGATGAGGTTGAGCTGAGAAGCGATAGAGTTGTGCATTCGGGCGAACCAGATTCCGAACATTGTTATTTTTGGTTGAAAGTTTAGGGATGAATCACCTTTAGACAGAAAACAACACAATAACGAAATCTTCTTAAAATTTAAGAATATAATGCCTCATCATCAGACCGTATCGGTTTACTGCTGGACATAGCCCCTCCCAAGGTACCTCACCAAACGCGTTCTTCCGCTCTTCTCATCCATCCACTCCCCCCGGCTACCGTTCCTAGGTCGTCTTTCCACCTAGCCCGGGGGCATCCCACGCTACGTTTGCTTGCGTAGTACGTAATGGTGCGCACATGAGTTGTTACCTAATGCCTATGTTATAATTTACGAACATGATGACGTTCTAGCAACTCACCCATCTGGTAGCATGGCTCCTCAGGTTTGTTTGCGACGCACACAGGCTCCTTACCACCAGGCACGTACCGTTTCTTCCTGAACTCCATTTTCAATAAGCCCTTCTCGTTAGCCCTTAGACCTGCCGCCATCGAATTGTTCGTACCGTACACCACACTCAGGTCTATCAAGGGGGTCTGATGGTTAATCTAAAAATAACAGCAGCTGGATGACATATTCTGGCTGCAATAATTAATATGAACCTCAGTACTGACCTCACACGGTACTACAGTACCGTGTGAGGCCAGTACTTAAAAATAATAGCCCCACTGCATCTCTCCCCGTGCATGTCGTAAAAGGCTACTTAGGAATAAGAACGAGATGCCATGCTAAAGGTCGACAGGCTAGCTACCTCTCACCTTGACGCAGATCTTCCACCGAGTCATTCAGCAGATGGGTCTTCGTGCCTTACTTGCTGCTTGATAGTTATGTTGTTCTAGGTTTGCTAAACGCGGTGGTCGGTGTTGTGCTGTAATTTACCGGAGTTCTTGCTACTATACATACCCTGTTTATCGAAATACAGCGTGTAGTATGTATGTGTGGATGTATGTTCTATTAGAAACAAAATATGAGCTCACAGCCGAGGCGGGTTCGTCGTTGTTGATGCAACCTAGTTCCTGGAAGGTCTGCGCTCGCTTTAGGTTCATGCAGCGAACATTTCTTTTAGTATTTACAGACTTGGGAGAATAATGGTCATTGTTTCGAGAATTAGCAATTTGTTTTTAAGTAAGTAAATTTTTTTTATTTAGTTTGCACCTTCAGAACGTCTCCCCCTCACTCAACATACCTAACACTCTAAGCGCCTAAACAACTCTGAGTGTTTTTTTTAAGGAGACTGACACGGTTGGCTACATCACCTGCAACATCCATGATGTCAGCCCATAACACCTTGGTGAAGTAGGTGCCATGTCAGTGCTTCCCTTCGGTCGTGCCGGCTACACTGAACTGGACGGAAAACAGGAACTATTTAGATAGCCGTTTCGACCGACTTTTCATTCAGTGCGGTGGTACCAACCCGAGCGAGTTAAACCCTACGACGTAGTAAGGTATGAAGGGAAGGGGCCTACAGTGTGTGGAATCCGAATCACGGTCAGTCTCCAACGGTCGAACGGTCACCCATCCATGTACTGACCGCGCCCAGGTGTACTAATCAATAAACAAGTTATGGAATGATGTAAGCTTACAGCAGCAGCAGGTTCGTCGTTGGTGACGCAGCCTAGCTCCTGGAAAGTCTGCACTCGTGTTAGGTTCATGCAGCGGATGCCCGTGTGGGCCAGGTACGGGTCGTCTTCCGGCACGTACATAGGAATACACTTGGGGTGGTTAGCACCAACTGTGGTGCAGCAATCCGTTTGCTCTACTAGATAATTTACTGCCGACAAAAGTATTGACATTGTGTTAACAGGCAAACATTATTGTCGAGAAAATATAATTTCGTTACAAATAGTGTTGTTCAAGTATGTTGAATTGTAGCTAAATATAGTACAAATAATAAAGTACGAGTATAGAGCAAATATGTAGCACGCATAAAGTAGTTTGACTACTCTTGACTACTACTGTACAAAATTTTACCCACCGACCTGAGTGGGGTCGGCAGCGTGAGCTAAGAGGAGACCTAAACCCCCGTCTTAGTACTCATGTTAGACTTGCAACGTTTAATGAGTAATCGTCGAGAACAAGTTCTCTACCACACATTATATTCTAACAGTGACGCCCGTTGCCCGCCCAGTTGCGGGATGGGGTAGCCAGCTGCTAGTTTTAAGGGTAGCCGCCGTGTGGCCTGCAAAGGGAAGCGTCACGGATACTAGTACCCAACTCCGACACCTTGGGCGACTGAACGCCTCTGCGATCCCGCTCAAGGGTCGCTCGATACGGGGTCTCTGGATCCTAGTGGATGGGCTCGACACCTTGGGCGACCGAAGTCTACCACTGCGATCAATACAGTTGAAACACAACATTTGAAACCTTGGAAATGATTGTTAGAATATTCTGTGTAGACAAAACAACAGCACTATACTCACGGACGCCGCTGACTCTCGTCACATCGAGCGAGTGAAAGCCTCCGAGGTGCAGCATCGCCATGCTGAAACGCGAGCTGACCACCCGCGCGCTCGGAATCAGCGCGGTGCGCACTCTCCGGGCTAGCGGCAGCGCGCTCCCGTCCGACGCGAAGTGTGCTATCGTGTTGTCTGCGGGAATATTGAAATCTTACATACAGGATGTCCCAAAAATCAACGTCAAGCGGGAACCAGGGAGTAGGCCAGTTTATGACTACTCAGGGAAAAATAAGAAATAAAATCGTAGTCATTTGTTTTTTATATGAGCATTTTTTTTTTAAAAACGTTGAAAATTGACATTTTTCGGTACTACGACTACAGCAAATATAATTGTTACTTTTTTTATTGGTAGCCTCAATAACTCTGCTATTGATCAGTATCCTAAATAAAACCAGAATGCCTGTAATTTTACAAAAAAAAAAATGTAGTTAAATTTTACCAAAAAAAAATAAATTACTCAGATTTTTTTTTCTTATTTTTCCCTGTGTACTCATAAACTGACCTATTCGCTGGTTCCCGCTTAACGTTGAGTTTTGGGACACGTTGTATACATACATACATATCACACACGCTGAATCCCGACTATCGGGGTAATCAGAGTAATCGTTGTTGTGCAGTAAGAACTCTGGCAAATTACAGCACAACACCACGTCTCGCAAAGCATTCGAACAAGATTTAGCCTTTTACGACATGCGCGGGGAGAGATGCAGTGAGGCTATTCTATTTAAGGTACCGGCCCCACACGGTACATATTGATATCTTACAATATTGACATCTTATTCCATTATAATCCTTCAAATAACTTTGATCAAGGAGACTTCTCAAAATATACTGATTATTTTGGTACTTGTGCTTCGGTGGTTCGATCATGTTGAAAGACTGGATGATAGGAGACTAATGATAGAAATTTATGGAGCGAATGTGAGTGGAAGATTCGAGGAGGGTCGCCCTAGGTGCAAGTACGTAGACCAGATCGGGCATGTGCTAAAAACCGGCCAAGTGCGAGTCGAACTCGCGCACCGAGGGTTCCGTATCGCCATGTCATGGCTAGCGCCACTCACGCCATCAATGGCGTGTTAATGCTTCATATAAGTTAAATGTCATGATTAGTTAAATGCTTCATAATCTACTCGGTAGATGGCGTGCGAGCATACACTTTTTTGTTTCTTCTATGGGAACCCCTGTGAATTTTTTACTTTATAATTTTTTGTTATATCGGCCAAAATAACACATATTTTGTGAAAATTTCAACGGCCTACCTATTACGGTTCAAGAGATACAGCCCTCGGACAGACAGACAGACAGACAGACGAACGGACGGACGGACGGACAGAAAGACAGAAAGACAGACAGACTGACAGACAGACGGCGTAGGCTTAGTAATAGGGTCCCGTACCGGATACGGAACCCTAAAAAAGGGTCAAGTGCATAGTACCCGTAACTGAAGAGTATGTATGAATAACATTATGTGAGTGGAAGATGCGGCAGAGGTGTTTGACGATCGTGGCACGTGAAGATCCATTGTCTCTGCCTACTACACTGGGAAACAGGCGTGACGTGACGCTATGTACTCGTATGTGTATTTATTTTGGTACTGTCGACTATCAATAATCCCTTAAGACGATACCCATAGCTGGCTGCTTTACATAGAAAAAAGTCGTAAGTCGGTGTTGTTTTTTAATTTTTAAAAATTAATGGTAATAAAATTTAAAAATCTACAACAATAGAGTTCTGTGCTTGTGGTTTAGTTATTTATCAGTGCAATACAAATTTCGTTTTATTCATTCACTTTTGCGTCAGATGAAAAAAATTATTTAATTTCGATTTTTTTTGCACTGATAAATAACTAAACCACAAGCACAGAACTCTATTGTTGTAGATTTTTAAATTTTATTACCATTAATTTTTAAAAATTAAAAAACAACACCGACTTACGACTTTTTTCTATGCAAAGCAGCCAGCTATGGGTATCGTCTTAATGCATATTGTGCAGTGAGTCTTGAACTGCAGGGCCACCACTTCATATTCCCTGCTGATTTCATACACTCATCTGAGATCCTCGAAGTACAAGAGTACATGGGACACATGTGAGGGTGACGTAATGTAGAGGAGACGCTCACTCGGTCCGAAGTAGGGCGGTAGCATTCTGCCGAATGGTCCCTTCTGCATAGCGCGGGTGGGGTGCTCGATATTGTTGCAGGAGCCGTCCACCCGCCGGCCCTCGCGCGGCGCGCACTCCTCCACATCCACCGTGCATTCCCTGCAATTTCTCTCTACTACAAATTTGTACGTTTACTTTGAATGTGAAACGCGACTCTTGAATCCCACCACCAACTTGAAGGAATTTTAATCTTAAAGATATCTATGAGAACGAAATGTAAATGTTGAAATAGCTTTGCGTAGCATTTCGTCAAGTCCACTTTCCCATCTTACTTAGTACTTAGTACCTATAAGTAATTGTTTCGCCTACATTTTATGTTCTTGAAATTTCTGTATGGCTTCAGCTTCCGTGCAGATGTGTGAACCTTATGTAATTATCTTAAAAAGTGAACCGATTTGTATGCAGTTTTGTTTAAAAAAAGGTTGAAATAAAAGTGAAGTTACAAATTTAAAAAATCCCCGACCCTTAAAAATTAAAAAATTGTTTCCGTTTAATTACTTAAAAGAGTCGGGGGACCGCTAAGTAAATAAAATATACAAAATCAGAGCTGCGCGCGTATTTACTTAGCGATCTTCCGACTCCTTTAAGTAAACGGAAATTATTTTTAACTTTTTATTTTATTTTTTTATTTAGGTCTGTCCATATAGACTTGGCTAAAGTAATTGGGTTAAATAAATTGAACAAAACAATAAAAAGTAAGGTCACGGACCTGAAGTTATCGTTGTGAGCGAATCGCACCACGTACTCCGGCGGGACCACCTCGCCGCTATAGTAGTCATAAATTAACGACGACGCGCCCTCGATCCGGAGCAAGGCCACTACGCACACAACACTTGTCAAAAACATTTTTTATTTTTCAAAGAATAAAAGACGGCCTAAAACGGCGACATCTGGCGCGCGCGTTTCAGCACTAACTCACTCCGCAACAAATAATAGAAATTATAGTTCAATTATTATAATAGACTTAATTGGACAAGTTATGGACGTTTGCGTGTATTAGCAGGTTCGCCCGTCCTGGATGTGAAAACAAACCACCAACATCGGATGTAAGCGCGTTGGAGGCAAGCGGATGTTGATTCAATTTAAAATCATGCATGTATTATTTAATTAGCTTTTCTCAACATTTTGCATTGTAAAACACGCCACGTTCAGTGCTATACAACGTGTCCCAAAACTCAACGTCAAACTCAAACTCAACCAGGGAGTAGGCCAGTTTATAACTGCCCATGGAAAAATAAGAAAAAAAATCTGAGTCATTTATTTAAAAAAATTATAATTGAACTGAATATTTTTTTTGGGCTACAGGCATTCTGGTTTTATTTGGGATAGTTATCAATAGCACAGTTATTCAGGCTTCCAATATAAACATTTGAACAATTAGGTATATTTGCAAATTTGTAGTGGTAGTACCTAAAATGTAAATTTTCAACGTTTTTCAAAAAATGCTCATATAAAAAACAAATTACTCCGATTTCTTTCCCCCTTATAAACTGGCCTACTCCCTGGTTCCCGCTTGACGTTGAGTTTTGGGGCACGTTGTATATTTGTTTATTTTAATAAATACACTCCATTTAAACCTTGTTTCACACGTAGACCTCAACAAACAAATTCAACAAGATTAATTGATTTATCATTTGTATTTTATTCATTGTACCTACTTTTAGGTATGTATTAAAATGCGAAGCAAGATAAATTGATATCGTACCGATATACATAGTAGGAGCTACGTGATATGGTGCGTAACGAGGCAATCCACCGACGCAGTAATGAAGTCGATATTAGACACCGGGTGGCTAAGCTCATGTGGCAGTGGGCTGGGCACGTTAGCCCAAGAGACGACGACCGGTGGAGTAACCGTGTCCTACACTGGCGGCTGTGGACAGGAATACGAAGTGTGGGAAGACCATCCGACAGGTGGGACGAAGACATCAAGTACGTCGGCGGAAAATAGTGATTCCGTACCGCTGAAGGCCGGAAGTACTGGAGGAAAATTGGAGAGGCGTATGTCCAGCAGTGGACGCATACACGCTGACTGGCTGACTGACTGATCCCCAAACTCACGAACGTTCTACGTAGTGCGTATACACACGGCATTTTCATAGCCGTTTAGACCGATCATCATTCAATCATACAATGGCCATAAGTAAACATGCTACCTATATTATATTTATATCTTTTATATCACATTTTAAAAATTTATATTAATTTTACATATATTATACAATAGTAATAAAAATACACAAAATTAATACAAAAATTAAAAACGGTAATACCGACGCGTCGGCGGCGGGAGACAAGTCTCAATAATTCTATCAAGGAAAGGAATACAATGAACGAAACAAAGAAACTCTTATGTACACTAAGTTTGTATAATAAGAAATATTTGAAAGAAAAAAAAAATTATTTACGTTTTTATTACGTGTGTAATATTTAAAGATTTATGAAGATGCAGCTGTGTGAGTTCATCTCTAGCCGGAGAGTCTGCCCTGCGGGGTGAGCTCGCACGAGTCGTCGCGCCATTTGCTCAGGTCGAGCTCCGGGATCTTGTCGCAGCTTATCAGCGGGTTCCTGCACACATACATTTTAGTTAACGCGACGACGAGACGCGATCCTTGTGAAGGTCAGAAAGAACTCGGAGGGTCTGCCGATATGAAGGCGCGACATGTGGCTCCGAGACACCCATAAGGTTCTTTTTTTTTATGTTATCCGGTATGGGTGGCTGAGTCGGAGGGGACAAAGCGCATGCTCCGACGAGCCAATATCACCCCGAGAAGGTAGGTGCCATACCGGAGACTTCCCTGGATTGCTGGCTATACTGGACTAGAGGAGAACACAGCCGAGGCTGCTATGCGGCCATCTTACATCCAGTACGGTGGTATCAACCCAGTCGGCTGCAATTTGAGCCTACCACCTAGTAAGGGGCTAGGGAAACTAGCCTAACTCTAACGACGCCCATGGACAATCGGTTACATGCCGGGTTGCGAATACAATGCCGCTCTGACAGGTGCCTAATCACGTCCCTCTTGACATTATTTAATTCATTCGCATCGTCGTAGTAGACTATACTATATATATTAATAGACCTAGTAGACTGGATATACTAGACATTAAGAAATTGGTCGATACTCTCTAAATGGCTTACTTTTTAGAAGGAACGAGAAGTGCTTGGGGCTGTATCACATGCAATCCGTCTACAGTGTCGCAGGCGAACCGTGCCAATGTGTAACTGCGAACCTCCAGCAGTTGATCTGAGGCAACAAAAGTCAATCGTTCTAAAGATAATAATAATTCAAGAAAATATAGAAGAACAATAAACTGTAATTACCAGAAAAACAAAGTGAGCGACCAACTGTTCCTCTACTACAATAAAATATACTAATGGGTAATAGAAATTCTGAACGAGTGTCTTGGCGTAAGCAAGCAGTGACGTGTCTCTTAAACGCGCTATCTATTAGAGTGCCTGTTAATCTGAAATTGTATAGTCTGATGTTTCAGCATAGTGGGCAAGCACAAACTGTAACTCAAGCGAAAACACGGGCATAGCTAGTTTTAACTTTTTTCTTTTTTCTCAAAAGAGCAAAAAATGGAACCCTTATATGATCACTGTTGCGTCTATCTGTCTGTCTGTCCGTCTGTCACAGCTTATTTTCTCCGAATCTAATGGACAAAAAAAGTTTAAATTTAGTACTTGAGTTTGATGACCCAATCACAATGACAGAATTTCCATTTAGGGTATAAATTTCAATTTTTTATTTTTCCGATTCTGTGAATTCAAGAGCTGCAGAACCGGTTGGTGCACATTACTAATTTACATTTACAGCACCAAATGCGCATTGCTATAAAACATTCATAGTCACCCGGCGTAAGTTTATTCTTCTGCTTCTCGTTTTCGAACCAGAATCGATCTGCGTCTCTCAGTATGCGAAGTTGTTCAGCGATGATGCAGACGAGTGTGGGTCCCACAGCGCCGCCTTCAACCTCCCGTTCGGCCCGGATTCCCGCCGTTAGCTCTACAGAGTCCACTGTCTTGTATATGGACTTGAGCGATTTTATGCTCTGAAAGACAATGTAACATTATGAACATTTGTAATGGAAGTAAACGACCAACAATAATCTAAAATCGTGTAAATATCTCAAATAACGGACTCAAAGATAGCAGGTGCCTAGTGCCTCATGGTTTCCGAAAGCTCAGACGTCCACGAGCATCTTGAAATGTTCAGGAAGAAATAAAATTTAGCAATTGGAAATAAACAAGTGCAATAGAATCGCGCTCATCCCACAGATCTAAGAGATCTAACGTTTTCGACAAAGGAATAATTTTAAGCAATTAACGCACCATGAACACTTGCCCAAAGAATGGACCATAAAGAAGGACATAATACAAGGGTTATCAGATGGATGATGACATAAACAAAAAAGTCAGCTCAGACCTCTTTGTCAGTGAAATGTACATTTTAGTACACTTTTAGTTACCCGTTAAGTATCCAGAGTTAGGGATTAATCTATTCTGCTCTGTTATCCAAAAATATGTATTGTAAATCTATTGGCGGGCTCACAGGGTCGGATACAAAACTATATTGATTTTTTAATGTATTACCAATGGAATTAATTAAGAAACAAAAAACTACATAAGATTTCAAATGAGGGGAAAACACTTAATTCGGATATGCACGACGAGGAACATTATGTAGATAGCTGCAAACACTAGCTAATTTATAAACATTAAAACACTCTTGTATACTACATTATAACAGCTAAAGTATCCAATAGACGATTTGAATTTAAATGAAAGAAAACTCACGTCTGTATCCATAACATCAGAAAAATCACTAAATTTATGGGCATACGCAAGACCACAGCGCTTTCGATACTCATTGTATGAACGCATTCCCAGGTCTCTTCCGCGCTGTATATCTATTGAAAACAAGTCGTTTGCTTTGTTGAATCTTGTGTACATGTTGTTAGACATCTGAAAAAGTAAGCCATTTCATGTTCTTCGCTATTTTTCTGAACTTATTATAAACCTGAAATACTCGTACTTTAACACACATTAAAATAAGTTTTTCCGATCAGGTGTAGGTACACTTCAACAAATAAATCTTTAGTACTTAGAAACGCGTAAAAATTAAATGAAATTTTTCTCACCCCAGGGTCAGAAAATTTCATACTGTCACCACTGGCTTGATAGAAGATGCCACGAGACATGTCCTCCATATTGTTGCCTTGTTCAAGCACGCCCACTGCAAGGAGCCATTTGTTCATCGAGCTAATGCCGATCAGGTTGGCCTTCTTGTCGTATAATCTGTTGGTAAAAGATAAAAAAAAATCAACTGTAGTAATTATTGTTACGCGATGCGGTATGGGTGGCGGGTGGCTGAGTCAGTGGGGCCTGAGCACATGCTCTGATCAGCTAATATATCGCCACCGAGCAGGTACAATACCGGGGAGGCGGGGACTCCCATTAGTCTTAGAGATTACCCTGTTAATTTCAACCATGATCAAAATAATCAATATTACATTTACACTAATATTATAAAGAGGTAAAGTTTGTAACTTTGGATGTAGGAGGTAATCTCCGAAAATACTCATCTCATTTCAAAAATTCTTTGACCATTATTTAGAATGGACCTTCTATGCGATTCTATGCGGATTCTTCTTCTAATGGGTGGACATAGGCTATGTGAGGGAAGCCGCGGGAAAAAGCTAGTACCTAATAAAGAACAAGAATGACGCGGTATGAATGAAATGTTTACCACCATAATTCTTACACAGGACAAACCAGCGATATTTTGAAATATCTTTATCCACGATCAGCCTCCGATTGTCGGTCACTTTCCAGCTAAGAAACAATAAACATAAAAATACCTATTGCTTACCCAAAAGCATCGTCAAGCAGGGAATGTAGAGCGCGCAGACTGACCTCGTACTCGGCTAGTATACGCGGAATCTCGTGTGGGTTGTAGACGTTCATGTAGCCCCCGTCGTGCGAGAGCAGACCTTGTTCCAACATGTTCTTGGCACCTGAGTGGTTCGTATTTGAACAAGAACAAGTTTATATAAGAATTAATCGAAATTAAAAGAAAAAAATCAGAGTGAACAATATTAAAAAAAAAATGTACATCCGGAAGGGAATATAACAACTGATAATACGGATTTTAAAATATTTACCTAAAATGAGAGGGAACATCTCGTAGAACATAATGTTTTGTTCTATGGCAATGGTGATTTGCCGTGCTTGTTGGAACAGCTGCTCGTCAGTATAACAAGGGTTGATCAGGTTGAGCTGGGAGGCGATGCTATTGTGAAGCCGTGCGAACCAAATTCCGAACAATAGGACCTTCGGTTGGAAGTTCAACGATTGATCACCTTTAAACAGAAGTAAAATTTCATCAACAAAGATGGAATGCAGAACTGACCGACCAAACATAGTGTTCAATCAAATCATATTATTATTATCTCTACATCCCTCTCCTCCCTACATATTATACGTATCAAAGTAATTGCAGACGTCACTTAAGGTGGACAGACTCAATTTGTTTTACATAAACTGTTGGTGAGCCCAAGTGAGAGAGATTTAGTAAATTTCGTTGAGTGTTCTCTATCCCTTAGGAGCTCTGGACCCTAAGGGGTAGAGAAGAGAGTATTACGGAGCTGATAATAATTATTGTTAAAAGCCATAAAAAAATTGTCTGCCGTCTATCTGTATGTACGAGTATATAGTATACCTATGTATGTATGTTCGTTTATAACTCAAAAATGGCTCAACCTTACCTATGTTGTACCCTATGTAATGCGACATATCTCCGCCATGTTGTAGGCTTTAAATAGGAACTGATTAGTAAAGTCAATCGTAGTAATCGAAATTTGAGAATCTATTTTCATGTACGAAGAACGCAGCTCGACGCTCGGACTCGAGCTTGTTGACTTACTTTCTTCGAGAAAGTATATCGTTTACTTTAACGCAGCTCGGCCTTCGGAATTGCCTTTAGTGACTTATACGTTTTTCGACAGAGTATACCGTTTATCGCAACGATGATCGGCCTTCGGCCTCGGAAACTATGGCATGGCAACAGACTAGCCTAAATTAACACGAACAGAAGCGATGGTTTATTACCATAAACTATATGCGTTTAAACCCGATTTGCTATTAAACCGAGTTTACAGCAAGCGGAGAACGGGTACAACTAGTCATATATAACAATGAAGAAGAAAGAGTAACAAATAATCGGTGTTAAAGAAATTTAAACCACTTACCCATTTGGTAGCAAGGTTCGCCGGGTTTGTTAGCGACACAGATGGTGGCTTTTCCACCAGGCACATACCGTTTCTTCCTGAAGTCCATCTTCAGTAAGCCTTTTTCGTTAGTCCTCAAAGAAGCTGCGATCGAATTGTTTATGCCGTACACCGGACTAAGGTCCAATAGTGGAGTCTGATTGTTAATCTGAAATAATAAATACAAAGTATGAGTCCCTAAAAACCCTCTTTGAGTTTCTAGGTTTTGCGGTGGAAACCCTTGGTTCGTGGTCACCGGACGCACTGGCTTTTGTAAGTACGTTTTAGAGATAGAAATTTTCTGATAATATTACTATTACCAGAATATTTCTTTTAGTATTTACAGACTTGGGAGAATCTTGATGATTGTTTCGAGAATTAGTAATTTTTAATTAACTTAATTTTTTTACTTAATTTGCACCTTCAGAACGTGTCACTCTCACTCAACATACCGAACACTCTAAGCGCCTACCGAACACGAAAGTGTTTTTTTAAGGAGACTGACATGGTTGGCTACATCTCCTACAACATCCGTGATGTCAGCCCATGACACCTTGATGAAGTTGCTGCCGATGTCAAAGTCAAAGTCAAAGTCACATCAATTGGTCACATTCAAATTCACATCGTCAGTAAAATTCCCGCAATAATAATTTGTCAATATAATATTATGATTTTCTACAGCTAAATACATCAATACGTTCTTACAATTATTGGATATTTTGTTTTATTTATTTATTCATTTATTATTTTTTTGTTTTACAGAATTTGGTATACTTAAATTTTAACATACATTCAATTCATTTGCGTCACATTTGTACTACCTAAGTTAATATATTGAACATTGTGAGATCATATAGTGTTTGTTTCAACAGCCAATCGTGTAGTCTTACTTTAAACCTTACATCATTGATCTCACTTGTTATATATTTCGGCAGTTTATTATATATATTGACGCTATTAAAATGTAGTCCCCTTTGAAATTTCTTTGTACTGTGTGTGTCATATTGTAAGTTTGACTTATTTCTAGTTTCGTATTTATGTGTGTTTTTATTGTATTCGCTATGGTTTAGTCTCGCGAAAATTGCTGCTTTCTTTACATAAATGTCGTATGTTGTTAATAGTTTTAGCGACTTAAATAATGGTGAACAGTGTTCGTTCCAGCTCGAGTTTGTTATTATTCTTTTGGATTCTAAATATCCTGATTGATTCGCCTGATGAACCCCAGAATTCAATCCCGTAACTCAGTATTGAATAAAAATACCCGTAGTACGCATTTATGAGAGCATCTTGATTACATGTTCTTGCAATGGTTTTTAGACAATAACAAGCTTTTGCTAATTTTTCGCATATTTTGTCTATGTGTTTGTCCCATCTTAAATGTTCATCTAGTGTAAATCCCAGGAAAATAGTTTGAGTTGTAAAGTGTATAGTTTCGTTTTGGTATTTTAGAGACATGGTGCTATTGTCTGAGTATGTGTTTTTTATATTGAACTTGATACATTGTGTTTTTGAGCCATTTAGGATGAGACCATTTGCGCTGAACCATTCAGATATTTCACCCAACATTTTTTGCATGGTATCTAATAAATTTGTTATATCATCCTCTTTTGCAATAAAATTTGCATCGTCTGCATAAAGTACGATGAGTGGTGCAAGTTTTACATGTTCAGGCAGGTCATTTATAAATAATAAAAATAGTTTAGAAGCTAGTATTGAGCCTTGGGGAACTCCGAACTCTGCCTTAAAGTAGCGTGATTGTATGTTTTCTATCTGTCCCTTTTCTGTGTTTGTATGGCTAATGTTAACACTGAACTCTCTTTTACTTAAGTAGCTTCTGAACCACTCCAAGGCTATCCCGCGCATTCCGTAAAACTCCATTTTCTTCAAAAGGGTGTTGTGGTTGACGAGATCAAAGGCTTTAGAGAGGTCCAGAAACAGGCCAGCTGTGTGTTTTTGTGTGTCCATCC
Organism: Nematopogon swammerdamellus; assembly: GCA_946902875.1. NCBI lineage: Eukaryota > Metazoa > Arthropoda > Insecta > Lepidoptera > Adelidae > Nematopogon > Nematopogon swammerdamellus. Next base: position 8,062,559 of record OX336344.1, read on the forward strand.
CTTGTAGTATACTATTTGTAAAAACGTGTGTAGCTGAGGAGACAGATTTGCCTTTGCGGAAACCATGTTGGCACTTAGTTAGTATGTCATTATTTTCTATGTAGTTCATCAGGCGAACTTGCATAAACTTTTCAAAAATTAGGCCGTTAGTATTGAAATTGGTCGATAGTTTTCTGTGTGAAGCCTTTCACCTTTTTTGTACAATGGTACCAGTTTGGCCTTTTTTAGTATGTCTGGAAATATCCCGGTTTCTATAGATTTGTTTAATAGGTATGTTAGAATCTCGATTATAGGCTCTTTAAAGTTTTTTATTAAATAAACAGAAATATCCTCGATATATTGTGTTTTTTTGTTATTTAATGATAGAATGATTTTATTAACCTCTTCTAAATTTGTAGGATGTATGTAGAAAGATTTCATTTATTTTGATAAATGATATCAAGTCCCGTTTTGGTTGACTTAGGGAGTCCTTGTATAAGAGTTCCTGCAATATTTTCGAAATAAATTCCGAATTTGTCCGCTACGTCTGAAGGGCTGTCTGTGCAGTTACCGTCTTCGTCTATTAGTTTTATGTTGTTTTCTTTTAACTTTTTGCTCTTTCCTGATTCTTCTTTTACTATTTTCCATATGGTCTTTGATTTATTTTTATTATTTCTTATTTCGTTTGCTATATGTATTGATTTTTCTTTTTTTAGTTGTAATTTAAATCGTGTTTTGATGTTATTTAGAATTTTTGTGTATTCCTTATTTTTGTGTGTATCCATTGTTTCAAAAATTCTTATTTTTCTGTTTAGTCTTTGGATTTTTCAGAAAACCAGGGGGCTGTTTGAGTCTGTTTATTTAATAGTTGTTTTGCTACTAAAGGAAATGAGATTTCGAATGCCTGCTGGAATCTTCGGAAGAATTCATTAAATGCCTTATCTGTGTTTTCAATATTGGTAATTGAGCTCCAATCGTAGTAATGTAGCATCATGTTGAAGTTTTCAATATTTTTTGTTGAGAATATTCGTTGTTTTAGTTTATAGTTTGTTTTTATTGTCTCGAGTTTTACTTTGAAACATTGACATTTGTGGTCTGAAAGCCCGTTGTCGACAAGCGAGCATTCTATGAAGTTGCTCCTATTTGTTAAAACATAGTCGAGGAGTGATTCTCTTGTCGCGTTTATACGGGTAGGTACTGTGACTAGATTATTTAAGTCGAACATATTCATCAAAACTTTTAAATGTTTGTAGTTATTTTCTTGTGTTTGTAAATAATCTACATTTAGATCTCCACACAATACAAAGAAATTATATTCGTTTTGGAGTTGGTTCAGTAAAGTCTCAATTTTGTTTACAAAAGACTCAAATTTTGGGCCTGTCCTATATAGTACAATAAGTTATAATTTTTATTTTTTTAGCAATTTCAACTCAACTACACATGATTCAAATATTTGTTCTTCATTTAAAATATTGTATTTTGTTAGGTGTTTGACGTGTTGCACTAGATTGTCGTGTGTGTATATACACACGCCTCCGTCCTGTGTGATGGGGCGGGAGTAAGTTGCTATCACGGTATATCCAGGAATTGCTGGTGCCGGCTCATTTACATTGAGCCATGATTCGCAAAAGCAGAGGAAATTGGGCCGCTCTCGAAGACCGCTCAGGAATGCAGCTAAATCTGGACCTTTATTACGAATGCTTCGGAGGTTCTGGTGGAGGAAGCTTATTCCTTTTGGGTCTGAGTTACGGGGAGCACATTTTACATTTTCGATCGTATAGTTGTGTTTTTGTTTTTGCGTCTGGTTTGTTTTATTATATGTCGTGTTTTCTGGTTCATAGTTTAATCTATCGCCAAGTTTTGCAGATTTGTGTTCTTTGCTATTTGACTCCTCGTTTTTATGTCTCGTTTTTGTGATGTCTCGATTTTCGAGGTGTTGAGAGTGTTCTTCGGTGTTATTTGTGGTTGGTTTTGTCCCTCTGGGTAGTCAGTGTTTCATGTTTCATGTCAGTGCTTCCCTTCAGTCGTGCCGGCTACACTGAACTGGACGGAAAACAAGAACTATTTAGATAACCGTTTCGACCGCCTTTTCATTCAGTGCAGCGGTATAAACCCGAGAGGGTTAAACCCTACGACGTAGTAAGGTATGAAGGGAAGGGACCTAGAGTTTTACGTGGAATCCGAACCACGGAAAGTCTCCAAAGGTCGAGCGGTCACCCATCCATGTACTGACCGCGCCCAGGTGTACTAATCAATAAACAAGTTATGGAATGATGTAAGCTTACAGCAGCAGCAGGTTCGTCGTTGGTGACGCAGCCTAGCTCCTGGAAAGTCTGCACTCGTGTTAGGTTCATGCAGCGGATACCCGTGTGCGCCAGGTACGGGTCGTCTTTAGGCACGTACATCGGAATACACTTGGGATGATTGATCCCGGCTGGAGTACAGCAGTCCGTCTTTTCAAAGAGGTAGTTAACTGAAGATAATGCAAATATTATAAATTTATTGTATTATTTTATGATTTTATGTATTAATCATTTATGTGTTTTGTACAAAAATCGGCCAAGTGCGAGTCGGAATCACCACGTAATTGGTCGGATGTACACCAATAATCAGACCAAGTTTGACGCATTGATAACAAAACATAAAACCGTTGAAAAAACATGTTTCTTGTATGGAACCCCTTAATTTTTTGCGATTAATTTTTTTGTATACATATACCTACGCCATAATAACACATATTATTCTGTGAAAATTTCAACTGTGCAAAGAATTACGGGTCAAAAGATCATCATAGCCATCATCATCATCATCAGCCTCTACCGGTCCACTGCTGGGCATAGGCCTCTCCCAAGGCACGCCACCACACGCGGTCTTCCGCTCTTCTCATCCATCCACTCCTTTTTAAGATACGGCCCTGTAAAGGTTGGACAGACAGACAGACCGACGGACATACCTGTAATACAGCGTAGACTTAGTAAAGGGTCCCGTACGGCTACAGAACCCTAAAAAAGGGGTTACAAAGATTTAATTTTGAGAAGTGATTTAAAACTGAAGAAGATTGCATCCGTTGAATCGCAAAACTCACCGACACCATTAACCAGAGTGACTTCAATGGTGTGGAAGCCGCCCATGTGCAGCACGGCCATGTTGAAGCGGCTGCTGACGACGCGCATGCTGGGTTGCAGCGCGGTGCGCACGCGCCGGGCTAGCGGCAACTCGCTTCCGTCTACCGCGAACTGCGCTATCGTGTTGTCTGGGGACATGTTAGGATTTTTGGCCATTCATTCATTCATCACTCATCCATCATGCACGCACACGTCTTTGAAATCTTGACACTTATCATTTATAGATACATTGCGTAAACTTTAGTGTTTTGGGGCTATTACCAGGCCTAACGCACTCTATGTACTTGCGTGCGCTAACTACCTACCACCCGGGGCGGGCCGCCGGCGGCGGTCTAATTCAGTGAAAATTGGTCAGCCGCGCGAAGCATACCTACACGCTCGCCCACGCAACTGCGCGCAGCTGCAAAGCAATAATCACTTTACACTCGATCGTTTAGGTACATTTTCGCACTCCAGCGCACAGTAGGCTATTAAAGCCGAAGGTATGGAACTTTTTCTATGGAGTGATTTATCTGCTACGAAGTAACCATTAAGTAGTCTGTGCTAATTACTCCGAGACATTTCTACATTATCATGTCTGTGTATGTTCGAGTAGTATTCGGCCCATAAAACAATATTTATTTTGTGTATGTTCCGTTTGTTTTTCCATACATACATACATACATACCACACGCTGTTTCCCGACAACCGGGGTAAGCACAGTAGTCGGTGTTCTGCTGCAATAGTAAATTAAAGCGCAACACCGACTACCACATTTACCAAAGTATTAGGACAAGACAACTATTAAGCAAGTAAGGCACGAAGACCCACCTGCTGTATTACTCGGTGAAAGGACCCCGTGCCAAGGTGAGAGGTGGCTGGCCTTTCACCCTTTAGCACGGCATCTTGTCCTTATCCCTTAGTCGCGTTTTATGATATGCACGGGGAGAGATGCAGTGGGGCTACTCTTTTTAAGTACCGGCCTCGCACGGTTGTTTTTCCAATTTAACTAAAGTTACTAGACTACGGGAAAATAATAGAAAATGGGATATATAAATGATTTTGACATATCATCAATGATTGATGTCTAGTTGGAAACACGGTCTGCGTCGAGTGGAAAGCTCACTCGGTCCGAAGTAGGGTGGTAGCATTCTGCCGTAAGGTCCCCTCTGCATAGCGCGGGTGGGGTGCTCGATATTGTTGCAGGAACCGTCCACCCTCCGGCCCTCGTGCGGCGCACACTCCTCCACATCCACCGTGCATTCCCTGCAATTTACACTTGTATTTAATTTTTTTATGTAAACTGACACGGTTGGCTACATCACCTACAAAATCCGTGATGTCAGCGCATAACACCGGGCGAACTAGGAGCCTGTTCCACTAGTCCCTACTTTTTTTTATGTAAACCAGCATGGTTGACTGTGCTGAGAGACCAATGGTGCAGTCGACAGAGCCAAAATCACCTCTCCTCGCGAGACCACGCTCAGTTAGGTGCCATGCCAGCAGATTTGCGGACTGTTGCTAGGCTGTCCAGCCCGTTAATACGATGCTTGAAGACACCCAGGTTAAAGGATTCAGGAAATATACTCGCCGGAAGACAGTTCCACACTCTAGCGGTGCGACAAAGAAACGATTTAGAGAACCGATGGGTTCTCAAAAGCCCAATGTCAACAACAACTGCGACGAGTCATGCGGAGATAGGACGGGTGGCAGGGGAATAAGGATGCTAGTTCCACAGAGCAGCGTCTGTGATAGTATCTGTAAAACAGATTAAGCGAACCCACAAATCGTCTGTGACTCAGAGACTCCAGACCATCTGTAAGTTTCGGGTCACCAACAAAATACTAACGTATCCACCCTGGTGGGTAAGAATAGAATTTTTTGCCACCTATCCCTACTGGGAGGGATGAATGGAAATTCATTTCCGCCTATCCGTACCAAGTGGTTTTTGTTGAAAAGTACATTTCAGTTCATAAGTAACTATGTAAATATATCTGATGTACCTATCTATCTCTTTAGTAATGGATTTATCTCTTTTTAAAAAGGTAGCAAATATAATGTTTTCGTTATTTGACACAAGTGTCATGTTTAAAGAAATGACACACACATGACGGTCTTTACGTTTGATTGCTTCCCTTCATTTCATGTCGGCTACACTGAACTGGACGGAAAACGCGAACTATTTACATAGCCGTTTCGACCGACGTTTCATTCAGTGCGGTGGTATCAACCCGGGCGGGATAATCCTTACCACCTAGTAAGGTAAGAAGGGAAGGGACCTACAGTTTTACGTGGAATCCGAACCACGATCAGCCTCAAACGGTCGAACGGTCATCCATCCAAGTAAGCGCGGTCAGCGCTCAGGTTTGATTAACAATAGTCGACCGACCGCACCACTGAGCTACTGAGGCTGACAATTAATTATTTAATTTTGGGACAAATTTGAGACATTTTCTTTATACTAATTACAACATAATAATAAGAACATATTACAATAATATATTATTTTTCACAGCAGCTTCATCACCTTCACTATATCAATTTTTTTAAGAACTCAAAAGAAAACTTACAATTTATTCTCCGATTCCCCTAAACTTAAGATTATCTTACGTAATCATATAACCTCTTCTTCTGTATCGGTGACAAAATCCCAAGATTAGCGGAACCATAGACAATCAGAGGATAATCCCGCTTCTCGCAAGGGACCTTAAACTTTGAATATACTCGTCCGCTGAACAGAGAAAATCTTTTTGGAGTCGCAATCAAGGGCCTATTTTTCATTCAAAGGGTAAGCCATCCAGCTGGGGAATGCCGCAAGTGTTCTAGTAACATTTGAAAATGCCCCTTTTGATAGTTATTTTAATATTTGTTAGGTAGGTTTTAATTATTTAGTTATTTTAATTTAATTAAAAAAATTATTAATTAATGTGGTGTATGTCTGTTCATCCTTATTCCTTATTCCTTACCTTCCTTACCTATACCTATTTACCTATACCTATACCTATATAATCCTTATTCCTTATTCCTTTTCCTTACATATAATAAAATCCAACGTCTGCTTTCTGTCTGAGTGTCTGACTGTCCGCTTATAACTCGAGAACCACTGAACCGATTTTAATAAAACAAAATTCTACGGATAGCTTGATTCTTCCCATCAACTATAGGCTACTTACTATCACGCTAAATAGCTTATGAGGTTAGCAGAAGTCAAATATGAGAGCGGGCGGAGCCGCGGGCACAGCTTGTAGTAAATAAATACGACTTATCTATCAGATATCTTGCTATTGAAAAAACTGGCCAAGTGCGAGTCGGACTCGCGCCCCGAGGTTTCCGCACCACAAAAAAAACATGTTTTTTGTATGGGAACCCCCCTTAATTTTTAACTTTTTCTATTTTTATTATTTGTTGCTATACCCGCCATAATAACACATATTGTGTGAAAATTTCAACGGGCTCTACCTATTACGGTTCAAGAGATACAGCCCTCACGGCGTAGGCTTAGTAATAGGCTAACGTACGGGATACGGAAACCTAAAAATATATACAGGGTGTTTGATGACTATAGGTCATAATGCAAACCTGTAGAGGATATTCTAATTAAGTACCGTCCCCACACGGCAATTTTTTTTAAATTGGGATGCTAAGTGGACATAATCATTGTTCTGCGAGATATATTCACCGCAGCGGCTAAGGTTAGTCATGTAGGTGGGTAGATTGCTAATAAACAGCTGGAACCTTGAATGCTTAACACAAGCCAGATTTACCAAATACAAGAGCCAAATACAAATACTCCTGAGCCTATTTGGAGTAAAAAAGTTACATGACATTTTGTTCTACGGCGAACTTTTTTTTTTTTTAATTAAATTCATCAAAAAATGTTATTCATCAAACACCCTGTATATTAATTTTATAGTATGAGAATGGATAGAAAGTATAATTCGCAATTTTAACTGTCCCGCCCATTCAAACGTTAACCTCGTAGTACCAACATTTTCATATCGCTCTTTATGAATGTGTAAAGCACGTATATTTGTCACGCCGCCACCGCCGCCGCCCGCCTCGCTCACCTGAAGTTATCGTTGTGAGCGAATCGCACCACGTACTCCGGCGGGACCACCTCGCCGCTGTAGTAGTCATAAATTAACGACGACGCGCCCTCGATCCGGAGCAAGGCCACTACGCACACAACACTTGTCAAAAACATTTTTCTCTCCCTTGAAAGCTTCTGAAATGGCGGTATCAACTGGTGCGCCCGTTTCAGTATAGCTCGCGGCGCGATCAACGCCATACATTTTATAGACATAATAAAGTCTTAATTATAGTGTTCGCGTGTTCATCGTAATTGTTCATGTTTGTGAAATTTTGCTAACGCTCATTAGGATGTGAGAAGCAAATGTGGCCTAGGAGCATAGAATGTATAAGACAATAGAAAACCTACCACCTTTCGAAGTAATGATGTCTATGGTAATGCACATTGGGTGGCTAAGCTCAAGTGTCAGTGGGCTGGGCACGTCAGCCGAAGAGACGACAACCGTTGGAGTAACCGTGCCATACTCTGACGGCCGTGGACAGGAAACGGATTATACGAAGACCACCCGCCAGGTGTATTGTATTGTTGTATTGTTTATTGATCATTCATATGGCAGTTAGACTGCTCTCGAACTTGTCACAATTTGTTCTATCCGGTTCGATTACACCCACGAAGAAGAACCAACAAGAAACTTCGCAGGGTATTTTTTAAACATATTTTTACAAGAATTTAGTGACTAGCCACATAATAACACCGCCCATAGTCTATCTAAAATACAGCTTGAGAGCAAGATTAACAATTTTGCTGAGAGTTCTGACTACAAAGACTTATTAATTAAGTGAATCAGGTGTAAACGGTGGGACGACGACATAAAGTACGTCGGTGGAAAATAGTGAATCCGTACCATTGAAGGCCGGAAGTACTGGAGGAAAATTGGAGAGGCGTATGTCCAGCAGTGAATTGTTTTGTAGCGTTCTAATAGTACCTATGTTTATTATTATCATCCGCATCATAAAACACAATAATTATTGATATCACGTCGCGTGCTAGACGTTTTAATTATTCATTGGCTAAGTTTGTAGTATTTAAGTCGTTAAAAGGAAACTAATTTAATATTTTAATTAAAATCCTAATGTTCTAATATGTTCATATTATAAATAAGTGCATTGCATACTAATTCCTATCTACAATGTAGTGTTTCCCGCTTAATTTCACGTTAAAGTTACCACACAAATATATTTTAGAATTATTGGTGGAACCATTTAAGAAGATAAGAATCAGTTCATTAAAAAGAGAGTGAGAGATGTAGGCAGGTAGGAGGAAGGAAGGCGAGAGAGGGGGAACGGGATCCACTATATCATCCGAAAGTGGTTCTGTAACCTCAATACTACACACGTTTTCTTTTGATATATCATGTCCGTTTGAGTGAACTGACAGCAACGAATTTACCTCAAAACTGATATAGTTTTGCGACTGAGGAGAAATTCCGGAAAAGTCTGGGGGTGATCGATTTTAAGTAAGTTTCACAGCCATGTTTCATTGGGCCACAGGCGAACAATCGGTTCTCTTAGCCTGTTTTATAGGTACTACCATGGACGTTGCTCTGATGAATTGGCTTCCCTCATCCCTCCAGCCCCCATCCGTCTCCGCCACACCCGCCGGACTCGCTCGGAACATCCATTTGTTGTTAACACCCAACTACTAAGAACACATCGTTTTTCGAAATCTTTCCTGTGTCGAACGGCGAAAATATGGAACGGTCTTCCGGTGAGTATGTTCCCCACCACCTATAAACCTGGGAATCTTCAAAAGGCGTGTCAATAAATTAGACGACAACCTTTTTGTCCGCCTCATAGCCGGCATGGCGCCTCTCTGAGCGTGGTTTCGCGAGGAATGGTGTTATTGGCTGTGTCTGATCTTCCGTTGAAGTATTGGGCACAGACACCCGCGCCGGCTGTCTATAAAAAAAAGGTACGCACATTATTTGCTATCATTATATAGAAATGCGTCAATGTAAGTTTGACCTGGTAGATTCTAATTCATGAATGAAGCCTGAACATTTGTAACAACTTAGAACAATGTAGTGCAAGGTCATATTATTTTGAAATATATGTAATCCCCCAATCTCCCAACAGCTCTTGCAAAACCAATTCCAGCCAGTTCCTGCATCATAGGCTTTTGACTTAGAATTTTCCATAACGTCTAATGGCGAGGGCGCGGAGTCTGATGTTGCGGAATATTGGCAATTTCCCGTGTGTTGTCTCTAAGGCGGGTCTGGAGGGCGTGTCATATTTCCAGGGTTGATGGAACCGCACGCAATATCCGGCCTCACCTTCAATCCGCATGTTGTTTCTACTCATATCCAGCTTAGTAACTCTTGCGGGTCCGTATATATTTCTTTTAGTGTAATTTTTAGGGTTCTTTATGAATTCGGTCAGGTGTCTGTCCTTCAATATGTCTGGTATAAACTCTAGTCTATAGTTTCTGATGGGAGATTGTTGATACTTTAAATGTAAACAGCACAATAACAAATCAGAATTACAGAAAAATGAAGAAACCGCGAGTCTCTGGTTAGGGACCCTCTGCGCGCGCAGTGAATAAAAAGGTTTAAAAATTTCACGTGTGCAACGTCCGGCATTTTCGGCATTAGCTGACTAATAAAGTAACGCGGGAGCTGCAAACTATAAACATTTACGAACAACGCAGAATACATTTGACTTTATGACATTTGTTAATGTAAATAAAGAAATAAATAATTGATATTTATACAATACTACTATAACCTTGGGATCTTCAATAGGTGTGTTAATAAATTAGACAAGGACCTTTTTGTCCGCCTTGTAGCTGGCATGGCGCTTCTCTGGGCGCATTTTCGCGAGGAGTAGTGTTATTGATCTTAGCTGTATCTGATCTTCTCCTGAACTTTTGGACAAAGCCGGTTTTCTTAAATAAAAATATAAAATAAGGCATGCGACCTGCTTGAGAAATCGAATTCACCCACCGAGTCCTCTAGCCCACCCAATACAACGTTTCGGATTTCTTTTCTCTTCACATTTTCTTTTTATTCGCGTGCGGAGCAGCGCCCACATAATCCCGTCCTTCGTTTAATTGTAACGCTCTCTTAGTCCAATTAATCCATATTAATGCGCCGGCGTCCGACGAAGATCGCGGACGGGATTACAGTCCGACGTACCTACTTACCTCTGCCTTGCTGCCTGTAGCGAGATTCTACGGTACAGGATTAAGGAAATTTACGCCTTTCGCCTAGGCAATTTTGGACTAAATCACTGTGCCTTCAAATATGAGGCGCAACTCAGCAATTTTTTTTTATTTCTTGTTATCTGTTGGCTGGACTAAAATCAGCAGTTAGCGTTTTTAACCCCCGACGCAAAAGGGGCTATGTTATAAGTTTGACCCCTACGTCTGCCTGTCTGTGTGTCTGTGTCTTCGTCTTTAACATCATAGCTCCTAAACGGATAGCCGATTTGGATGCAGTTATTTTATTAGAAAACTGGTTAACCTCGGATGGTTCTTAGCCATGTTTGTATTCAAGTAATCAAGTAATCAAAAGATTTCGTCTCTTAAAAAGCTTGAAATAGAAGTTAAATTAATAACTAAATAATCACCCAACCCCTTAAAACGTAAAAAATAATTTCCCTTTAGTTACTTAAAGGCGTCGGGGAAACGCTAAGTAAATAAAATATAAAACTCAAAGTTGCGCCGTTATTTACTTAGTAGTCCCCTGACGCCGAAGGGAAATATTTTTTTTTGGGCGTCGGGTGTTTTTAAAATTTGTAATTAAATCTTCAATGGCAACAAACGATTCTACATTCCGTTTAGTGCCGGGGCTAAATCACATTGACTTCTACAAAATGAAGAAAGAAAGAAAAAATCAGTCAATTTTTTATTACTAGTACTAGCTGTGCTCGCGATCCGGTCGCGTGAAAGTGCATGTTGTCGCGCTGGGCAAATGGGACGTGGCTGCATAAGGTCTAGCATTGATAGAGATTGGAAATAAACCCAACGCGAACGAAGTGAAAAATGGTTTTCGTAGAAATTTTACTATGTTTAAAAAATATATCTGGGTTAATCACGTAAAATATTACACACACTATCACAGTAAGTAAATTACTTAATTCTATGAAATACACTATTTCCATACATCATGTACATAAAATTTTCCGCAGGAATGTATTAGTAATTGTAATATACTTCATACGACAGTTTTTCTGGCTGATATGGTGTTTCAGAATGTTGCCACTTATTTTGTATAAGACCGTGCCTCTTTTATTACTTTTTTCTTCAAATATTACTACTAAAAATTTGCTACGTGCTAGGGATCACACACTGAAAAATATTTCTTCTATCAAACCCAGGTTCATTCTGATAACTTTTAAAAAGAAAATGTAACTCATACATAGTTTTAGTGTATCAAATCAAAATACATTGGCAGTTGAGCTATTCTTTCATGAACGATTCGCTCCTACCTAAGTAACCATAACTTTTGTCTCTCGAAATATGAAACGCAACGGCCTATTTGACTATCAGCGACGTAAAAGTTCAGCAAATCCATCCATCCTCATAATGTTGAAATTGGCCAAACTATACTGAAAAGGGGCAATAAGGCATATACGCTCGTAATATAGCCTAAGAATGGGCATACTTCATTTTGATAAGGTCTTATTTCATTTTTGGTTGTAAAACTGAAACATTTCATGACAGATTGGATTTTGGGCGCGACAAAGTAATGTGAGCGAGGTCTAGCGGGGCTGAAGATGGCAGTAGTAAGCAACGCGTAATTTAGTTGTAAAACTACCCACATAAAACCGTCCTATTCGCACGGAGTGTTTACGTGTTTATTTTTTCTATCGTGTAGACGGAACAAGGCTGGTAGGTTAGGTCAACTAAAGCCTTTGTATTTCTGACATTGGAAATGTCTTTGCGATCACTTCAGTATAATCCCCGATTTCCAGTGAGTGCATATTCGCCCAGCAGGTCTATTCTTGTAAATTCTGACCGCGGAATCAGCGCTGTTGTGGCGCTGAGAGCCACTTGCCAAAGTGGCTCTCAGCGCCACAACAGCGCTGATTCCGCTGTCAGAATTTACAAGAATAGACCTGCTGGTGTCATGAGTTTTAAGGCTACGTGAATAATTTAGGGTGTCAAATAACAAAAAAAAATTATTGAAAGTATTATTGACATAATTTCAGTATGGAAAAGCAAGTAAATAATAATCAAATTTTTAAACATGAATACATGTTAGTATTTAGAGGAGTAGGAGTAATTAATATAATAATTAATAATTATGAATAAATATAATGAACAGATTATAATCTATTAGAATCTGGAGTGCGTTCGCTCGTGTTGGGGCAAATGATATTTCTCGACGAGAACTATCATTTGTCCCAGCACAGAGTAGTCTAGAATCTGGAATCGGTAGTTTCCGAGATATGACCTTTTTTTAATTTTGACAGCTGTCTTCTAAAATGAAGATCTCGTCAAGAACTATGATTTGTCCCAGCACACGAGTAGTCCAGGACCAGTAGTTTCCGAGATATGGCCTTTTTAATTTTGACAGCTGTCATCTGAAATGAAGATCTCCTCGAGAACTATGAATTGTCCCGCACACGAGTAGTCTAGGATCGGTAGTTTTCGACATAATATAGCCGTTTTAATTTTGACAGCTGTCGTCCGAAATGCAGATCTCGTCGAGATCTGTCATTTGTCCCTAATCTTCATTTCAGATGACAGCTGTCAAAATTAAAACGGCTATATCTCGGAAGCTACCGATCCTAGAATACTCGTGTGTTGGGCGTCGCTACAATTCACCGCTCGGCTCTCCGCGCCGCGCCAACCAGCGTTCTTCCCTCATACCTGTTGCGACTTGAATTCTTTGAAACTTCCTTGATAGCGCCTCCTCTAATAATATACCTCGATTGGTTATTATCTCAACATTTCGTATCGGCACCCCTGCGTCGCGGTCGTGTCCACGGTCGCTATATAAGTATAGATTGGGGTCTCCGTGCTACGTAAATTGCGGTAGTAGTCCGGGCTTATTGTGCCCGAGTGGGCCAGACTTATTGGCCTTCATTCTTCCAGGCTGTCTTCACGCTTACGCGACGAAACTCGAATTAACTTCTTCTGTGCATTTTTCCTAATTAAAAACAAGACGTCTCTTAGAAGTAAGTTCATTGAGAAAAATGTATGGATAGTTTAACTATTTAATTTTAACTTGTTTGGTTAAATTTGTAATTATCTGCTGTTACGAGTATATTTCGTGGATGAAAATCGCCAAGATCGTGAAATAGATTTATATATTGAGTTTTGTCGTACTTTGGCCAAAATTCCTTTCTAGCTGCCATATCTCGAAGAGGTGAAAAAGGTATGGTAAGTGACACACCGTTGGTACCGGGTCGACTTGTAGAATCAAAACTTTTTAAGTAAATTTTTAAACGCTAAGTGTATTGTATTTCCTAAATCCTTTAACCTGGGTGTCTTCAAGCGTCGTATTAACGGGCTAGACAGCTTAGCAACAGTCCACAAATCTGCTGGCATGGCACCTAACTGAGCGTGGTTTCGCGAGGAGAGGTGATTTTGGCTCTTTCGACTGCACCATTGGTCTCTCGGTACAGCCACCCATGCTGGTTTACATAAAAAAAGCAAAATCTTCGAAAAAGTACAAAAATCGTGTGTGTGTATACAAAAAAAAATCCCATTTTACACACAATAAATTAAAAAAAAATACGTATTTTACATCTTACATTACGAATTTTACTAGTCGTCGTCAGAGAACAAAATTTTAAACCTATACAAGTTTATATGTCAAATGATAATGTAGGTAGGTATATTATGATTTAAATAACCGACGACAATTTATTTTCTCAAATCTCAGATCACTTTCTACAATTAACATGTCAAAACACCGAACAGAATATTTCTCAAACTCCTATACATATCTATGTACATACATAACTTTATTTAAAAAAGTTATTACGTGATGTGTACATAAACCAACAAACAAACACAGACAAATGTTTTAAAAATTATTTCAATGCATCTTGTTAATTATCCCTCATCCCCCCTCTAATATTTTTTTCTTTACCTTAAATACCTATACACAATACAAATTCATCCAATAACATACAGACACGTAAATTTTACAATTGTATTGTTTGTATGATAATTTGTATGAACTTTTCACGTGCTAGCTGGGTTCCCCCTAGAACTGGTTAAGATTCTTTGATTGTTAAAATTTTCTCACAATACGTGTACGCACATACCTGCTTCCTTGAGTATAAGGAAACGTAAATTCTTTTCGTATTTTGATCGCATTAACCTCGCTCGCATGTCGTCCAATTTGCTTTTACAGCTAATTAGAGACGAGGAATATGTTAACAACCTTTGAAAAGGCACATACAGCCTTCTCACATCTTGCTGCACGCTCCTTCAAAGCCTTCATGCGGCGAATTCGTCAGTACGTACAATACACGTACATGTACCTATACATAGGCGTTTTTTTTTTCTTAACATTATAAGACTAGCTGTTGTCCGCGACTTCGTCCGCGTGAATAACTGAAAGTGACAAATTATTCTTCAGAACCACATGAAAATATTCATTTTTTGTGATACAAAATCCTAAAAATAAAACAGTTAAACTGGTTATGCGCTGGAAATATTTATTTACATATAGCTTTTTCCCGCGGCTTCGCTCTCATGAAATGCGTATTTTAAAAGAAGAAAGCAAGTAACTTAGGGCGAGGCCGAAGGCCGAACTGGTTTCAGATAAACAATAAACCTTGTCCAAGAAAGCAAGTAACTAAGGGCGAGTCCGGAGGCCTTTGAATATGTGGCCTTATTACTTCGAAAAAGTATATGGTTTTCGCGAACGCAACTCGCCCTTCCGCCTCGCCATTAGTGACTTACTTTCTTCGACAAAGTATACCGTTTACATGAACGAAGCTCGGCCTCTGAAACTAAGGCGATAGAAGGCGAAGCTTTACAGGAGGGATCGCTTCTGTACTTCCAATTTGCTATTAAACCGTCTTTACCGCGAGACGAGCCGCGGGCACCGCTATAGTCATTTCATAAAAGTGTACAGAGTCATTGTGTAATATTAACATGGATATACTTTTAACTTAGTAGGTAAAATAATATACATCAAAATATGTTCATTGATTTTTGAGTTTACAGCGAAAGAGAGCCTATCGCTTGAACCAGGTGAGTTTCCAACATTTGCGAAGTGGCTATAATGCAGAGCATTAACGATAGCAGCTGTTGAGCTAAGAAAAATGCTTCCCGGGATTTCCTAACGTAAATTTCCTAAGAAACTGCTAACTTCTTACATTTTATAAAGTGCCTCTAGGTTTTATACTTCACGGCTCGCAGCTAACATGAATTTGAGTGTTCATAAATCAACTGCAGAAAATAATTTCTGAAAATATCTGAGCGAGACGAACGTTGTTACATGCCACTAAGTGTATTTTATATGAAATCTTTTCATATTGCCACGCTCAACATTATATGTTACAGACTCTTCTAGCGTTCTTCATACAACTTTGAGGAGGTTGTAGGCAGTGACAAAATTATTGGAGATACTTTATGTACTTATTTCTGTAATATTTATTGATCGCAAAGAAAGTTTTAACAGATTCGCTTATAAATCGTATACATTATTATGTTGCGATTGCATACAGTAGAATAAATACTTATAATACTTATAAACATTTTTAACTATTAATAAACCAAACTTATTAGTGCAATAGACAACGCTAATCTGTAAATATTTTCTAAATTGTTTTATATTATGTTGATGTTTATTGAAAAAGCGGCCAAGTGCGAGTCGGACTCGAGAACCGAGGTTTCCGTACCACCACGTAATTGGCCCGTTTTTATTATTTTGTTGTTTTACTTTAGAGTTCGCACTACAATCACACCAAGTTTCACGCTAATATGTATTACGGTTTTTACGATAGAGCAAACCAAAAAAACTTTGAAGTAAACACGATTCTTGCTTGGGGATGTGGGGGCCAACGACCGAGTGTTTTTTTAGTTTTATTTTTATTTTAATTATAATTTTTTTCTTTCTCCCCTTAACTTTTTTGTGGTCTTTTTAATTGTTAGGATATCCGCCACCGCCATAATACATATTCTGTAAAAAATTCAACCGGCTAACTATTACGGTTCAAAATATACAGCCCTCGTACAGACAGACGCGCGGACAGACAGAAAGACAGACGGCGGCGTTGGCTTAATAATAGGATTCCGTATGGATACGGAACCCTAAAAATAACCAGCAAATTAAACTCTATCGACCCCGTTTTATTCCTTCGAAGAAACAGTGTGATGGTAAATAAATAAAAAAAGCACCATCACTGAATTTCATAGAAATTGCAGGATCGATTTTTACATAGGAAAGTGCTTTTTGTCAACATACATAATAATTGTTATATATTAGATGCTAGAACGATAAAAAAGGTATGGACCCTGAACCCTATCCTCGCCATCGTATCACGATATACCTAAGTAAAAGCATACTTGTTTTGTTTACATACATTGGACGGTCGCGCGCTGGCCCGTCAGTCTGTCATCGGCTGCGTTCTCAAAAACCGGTTTAAAATGCCCGCATGCTCTGTGTTTACGTGTGAAAACACTACAGCCAAGTTTAGTGTGCACAATAGTCGAATATCTTATCATCGGTAAGTAGGTACACTCCGCTGCGCTCCCCGCAACTCGACGACGCTAGTTCTCATACAAGCATTTGAGAGTCCGGCGTCCATACCTTTTTTATCGTTCTAGGTTGATGTTTCTGCTAGCGATATAGTTGAGTGCACGTGGCACCTCACTTTCAGATGACAAAAAGAGATAGAACATGTCTGTCTCGCCTTCACCCTTAGGAATACGAACACACGGTCCCGTGAATAGCATCAGCCTTTCTTGCATCCACTACCGCTAGCTAGATCGACAAAGTTCGTACGCAATGTAGAAACTGGGAAAGTTGTGTTAACAATATTGGCTGGAGCAGAATTCACACTATCTATTAACGCACGTTACATTTCTATCTGCAAATTTTTGCTTAGCGATTAAGAAAATGTTCAAGGTAAAAAGGGTTAGGAGCCAAAGGTTATCAAAAAAATTTTCCTCTGTTTCAAGTGTTTATTTACCATTAAAGAACACATAATGTTACCAAAATTATACATAATCAATCAGGCAGAGAATAATATAGATTCTTTTTTTATGTAAACTTTATGTACAATTCTTGTATTCCCGTACATCTGTCATATCATAATATTTAAACTTCTCTTTCCGCCACTCACCTAGCAGTTATCATACCCCAAAGGTATCCTGTTAGAAAATGCCTAGAGGCATTAATTGTTACCTTTTGCCCATATTCTATTTGAGTGCAATAAATATATACAATACAATACAAACCGTGCTCCTATTACTATGAACCTACAACAGACTATGTACTATTGACAACAACAGTAACCGTACTCCTATTATTATTAGAAGCAGAAATGTATGCACTCATAGAATTGACATGATTACAAAATAATATATGTACTACATAGTTGATTTCAATAACTCATACATCAAACAAGAACGACAAAGGAATAAGGAAATACAACATTTTTAGGTTTCCGTATCCCGTACGGAAGCCTATTACTAAGCCTCCGCGCCGTCCGTCCGTCCGTCTGTCCGAGGGCTGTATCTCTTGAACCGTAATAGGTAGCCCGTTGAAATTTTCACAGAATATGTGTTACTGTGGCAGATATAACAACAAATAATAAAAAAAAGAAAATGTTAAAAATTAAGGGGGCTCCCATACAACAAACGTACCGAAAAATCTATCAGTCACACTATTGAATAATAGATGGCGCCACAGGCTTTTATTTAGCATTGCAATGTTGAAAGACAAAAGATAGGCGGATAATAGCTGATAGATACGGAAACCTCCGTGCGCGGGTAAAACTCGCACAACAGATTTTTTATTCCGATGTGGGTGGCCGAGTCAGTGGGGCCAGTGCACATGCTCCGACCAGCCAATATCACGTCCGACAAGGTGCCATAGCGGAACTTCCCTTTGGATTGCTGGCTATACTGATCTGTAAGACGATTTCCGTAAAATATCAGTTTGCACTATTCAATGTCAATATAAAATACGAATTTCCCTCGCCCTTTCGACATCAATGCACAGACGACGACGACGCGACACAGCTACGTCTTCCCGAGTCGTGAGTCGCGCGCGGGCCTCTTAGCATCGCGTCGCGAGGTGTTGCTCGAGAATTCTTCAACCAAAGAACGGTGCGCGGTTCTCGAAATCTACTAGAAGTGCCAAATGAGCTGAAGTAATGAGAAGTGGGAGGTCATTTTGGCCCTTGTTCCATTTGGCCTCGTATTGTTTAGAAACAAAACATCCGACACATGCAATTATTTTATTCTGAGTACTTGAAGAGCCCAGGCTTGTGTAAACACTTACATCATACCGCTGGAGCTTACATCATTCATTCAGCCGAAATTAATTTGTAAACATACTTGACATTTACGACCTCGGGTGAAGAGCGTCATATTTTTGTTACACCTTGGAACTCTGTTGAGATCTACATTTCTACTGTTACTCAGGATATCTTGATAGGAAATGGTAGATAGTAGTAGTAGATGGAATATGTAATAAATTATAAATAAAACACAATAGAAGCAGTATCTACAGTTTTTATTAGAAAATATGAATATTTTGTACCGTGTGGGGCCGGTACTTTAAAAGAATAGCCCCACTGCATCTCTCCCCGTGTATGTCGTAAAAAGCGACTAAGGGATATAACTCCCTTCTTATATTACTAGGTGGTAAGGGTTTAACCCGCCCGGGTTGGTACCACCGCACTGAATGAAAGGTCGGTCCAAACGGCTATGTGTAAATGAATTCGTTCGTGGACTTTGACCCAGTTTAATGGTGATAATAATAAACACAATTAGAGGTGATACCAAGGCAATGCCAAGTAAATTTAATGTATATTTTGAAAATACAGGCTTTTCACATATGTTCATAGAAAAAAGTCTAGAAATAAGGTCTACACGCGCGAGGTCTACAGGTCAAACACGCGCGAGAGTTCGGAGGAACGAATTCCAGGTAAACAAATGAGTTTTTCGAATTTTCGTTGAATTTTTGTGCATTATCCGTCCGTTACAGTGGAAACCAAACTTAAATGCGTATTGGCCTGAAGTTCGGCCGCTTGACTGCGCATGTATAGTCAAATAAAATATTCAATCGAATGTTTTGGCAGAAAATTATAAAATTATTACATTATCATTTGTAGGTAAAAAGAGAGTCTTGCTGCATGCTTGCTGCATTATATTATGTTTGTGCACACCGATGTATCGATCATGGTTAAAACCGGTTTGAACTGACGGACGACGCGTGTTGGTGCCGTTCGGGTGACCCCGGTAAACGCACTTCGCCAATAAACATTTCTCATGCTAGCACCACACATAGCTGTATGTACACAAATATTTGGCAAACATTTCCGTTTCGTCTCCCTTTAATGGCTTGGATAGACCGAGATAAAACTAAAATGTTTGCAACAATCACGAATACCTACGAATAACCACCATTAGCAAAAAATCTATCGCGACAACTACGGAAGAAACAAATAAATAGTGAGTGACTGTACAATGGCGCACGCACAGACGAGAGCGGGGCGTGCGCGGGCGACAGGACGCGGGCGGCGACGGCGCGCGGTCGTATCCTAGCAACGCGGTGGAGCGCGGTAGGGTGCGCCGATACCCCCTTTGCACACCTACCGCCCTCCTCCCCTCTGCCCTAATAATCGTCTTTTGCGCAGACACACGGGCGCATCTCACAGCCGCATTTAAGTTTGGTTTCTACTGTACTACGGTAAATGAAAACGCCCGGAGGAAACGTGTACAACAATAATATAAATTGATATAACAAGGATGTATTGAACAAAATTAAATTCCGAAAGCAGGTCGCCTTCTGCACAGCAGACAAATCGCAATGCATACACACTTGTGCAATATAACATGCATTTTTTTATTCTATTCGTTTATTTCTCATGTTCGCCAGCGACATCTAGCGGAAGGCAATGAAACATGCATTGAAATGTACAATGTAATGTTCAATGTAACATGCGTTGCAACATGCAATATAACATGAAATGTAACATACAATGTAACATACAATGCAACATGCAACGTAACGTGCAATGTAACACGCAATGTACATAACATTAAATGCTAACATTGAACAAGAATGTTGAAGTAAATAGGTGGTTCGTGATCGCGATTCGTCCAGACTAGTGTAACACATGTCATTGTAGAATGTTACATTGCATGTTCTATTAGTTATTAGTATATTGCACCAATCTGTACGCAACATTCTACTTCGATCGGTCAAATTGTGCTAGATCGGGCGAAAATAAAAAATTAAACACATTTTACATGCAAACTAAATTATTTAGCTAAATAAAATGTTTTTAATGTTTTCATGTCTTAAATGTTTTCTCGATGCCACCTATTAAAGTTTTCTCTGTATTAACAGAGAAAACTTTTCTTACACACTCTCTACTCGATGAATGAAGAAATCGATCGACATCTTCCGCCCACTTCAGTGTATTCTACACGACCAAAGGGGAGCACTGGTGTGGCACCTAATGCAGAAACAGGGCGCAATGACACCTCGAAACCACGCCACGGTCCGTAAAATGTAGAGACGGAATTTTTTTATAAAATGAATGAAAAATTCCTATTCCACGTAAGTAGTGTATAATTGGGCTGTTTGATTCACCTCGTCAGAAACATCGAGCTGCTCAATCATAATCGCATTCGCTTCGCTCATACTCATGATTCAAACAGCTCGATCTGTCTGTCGAGGTGAAATCAAACAGCCCAATTATAAACTACGTCTGCGATGCAGGTGCAGATCGTTTGCATTGCAGAGCTCTTTGAGCGTTAAAATCGCTTTTTGATCGGTAAACTGAATGCCGATGGCAGAATGGTAATGTTTAGGTGCTAAATAGATTACAGTTTTCACAGCAATCGATATGAAGATACGATGGCTATACCGAAGAATGAAAAAACCAAGTAATAAATGCGATCGAATTTTAAACCTTTTATTTAAAAAATTATATTTTCATCACACCACTTCTTTAGACATATTACATTTTTCAAAGCACAACATTTCTTATGACTTATACAATTATAATAGTATGGCTCATCACAATACTTTTCTTCTAAAATCTTAAAATTAGGACAATTCAAGCTTTCTAGATTTATTACATTTTCATTTCCAAGTAATTGTATTATCCATGCCACTTTTTCTTCACCTTTACAATAAATTTTTTTATCGCTAAAATACGGTTTAAGAATTTTATTAAATTCATACATATGCATGAAACCCCCGCCCCAGGAAATTTCCCGATTTCGTTGCAGCCAATTGACTTGTCTTCTTTCTTCAATGCTTAATTTCTCATAGGGAAATGGTGCTTTTAGAACAAAAACTTGTGTATTCGTGTCTGCAAGCATCGCTAGTTCTTTGAGAATAAATTTGTTCTCAGAAGTTTTAAATCCTTGAACGTCCACTATGATAGGTTGAGCCATTATGTTAGTTTCCTCACAATACTGCTTAGAGGCTTATATTCTATTAAACAGTCGTTAATTATAAGACAGTAAGCTGCTGTTTTGTCAGGTATTTCCTGCTGGCTCTGAATTTCCAGTCGAACGTCAATTACCCCAGCTTTCACAGTCTCGTTTTGATGAGAACAGTCTATTACGAAAAGTGGTGCTTTTGTTTTAAAATCGGTTAAACTTAGCAACGAGCTCGGCTGACGGCCGTAGTAAGACTGTTGAAACTTGCAGTATAACTCGTATAATAAAGCATACTTCGACTCATTAAATTTTATGGAGAGGAGGTCATACGGGTAATAAGTAGAATTTAAAAAGACTTTAACATCAATCAAATTACAATGATCAAATTCGGACATGTTTCCTTGAGAATTTTTGCGATTCGTTTGAAGACCTAAGACAACAAATCTAGGCTTTTCTAACTGATTCGATGTTTTAATAGACCATGTGTGTTTGGTTGTTCTAGGTAGAAGAGGGTACTCATATAAATCCCAGTTTCTAAAAGCAATTTTTAATGATTTATCTTTTTCCAGGTGCCTGAGTAAATTTAAACGCATGCGATCTGACACTTTAACGTGAGGCATTCTCCAAATTATTTTTGAAATAAATACTTCCGAAATAAATTCACCTTGATTCAGTTTTAAGGAATTCACGTTGCTGCTACTTCTCAAAAGCACAAGCTCATGTTTGCAGTTAACTATAATTTTTTTGAAATCCTCTGCAAAGCCTAGAATTCTATTGAGGGGGATGTTAACGGTAAAATTTCCATCGCTATTAACACCATCTGTATACCATCCCCATGCTCCAGCCATTTTCGACTCATTTTCATTCATCGAAATGTATGATTTCATAGTTGTTGTTATACCAGCGTTTTTTATTTTATCTATTTCAACACCATTAAGCTCATATCGTATGTCTTGAAATAAAAATAAAATGGAATTGTTGATTAAATGCATATTAGGCAATTTCTCAGTTTTATTATCAGCATTCGATTTGTACGCACGAAATACACCCTCCATGTACAGGGAACTTTCTGATGGTAGTACATACAAATCTTGCTGGTTTATCGGTATTCTAATCTCATCGTTGTTACTGAAACTATTGACATAGGGCTTATAGGAATGAATTTCAAAGCTTTCTATAGAATCATCTTGCTCGGGCAATGCTGTTACATCGAAAATGCTCATTTTTGTATTAATCCGATTAACCGTAAAAATTGTTTATTCTCTTTTGTTAATTTAATCACGCGTCGTTCTTGCCGAGCGATGCGTCTGTTACTGGCACATTGTTTAGGGGGAGGTGCTAATTTATTGAACACTAGCATGATTTTTTTCTTAAATGCAGACACATATGTATATCTTCCTTGCGAAGATTAACTAAACTATTACCTCCGTCGAGTATTCTTATGGTTATTGCTGATATTGTTTGCTGATTGACGGGGAAGTAGATAATATTTTCAGGTTTTTCTAAAATCCTATAACCTGGAGGTGAATTAGGAATAAATTCGTGAATTATATGCGATGGTTTCCCGTTTATAAAAGAGCCATTCACAATATCGCATTCGATTCTTATGACTGCTGTAGGTAGAATGGCGATCGTTTGAGTCGATTCATGAGTTATATTTGCTTTCAGCATCTCTCGGGGGAACCCGAGCAGAGAAACTATTGAATTTGGCTTCTCAAAGTGAACATCTTTCGAACAGTTGATGCTGCACTTCAAAGTGTTATTATTGGATGTAATATTAATATTACATTTATTAATTAAATTATTTTTCAGGAATTCGCTTATATCTTGCAGCTCGTAAGAGCCTTCGGGAATTTCTAAGACATCACTATCGTTAAAATGAAATTTGTTATTTTTATAGTCAACATTCGGAATAGAATTAAATGTTGCAAAATAGAGCAATCCACACTCGTATTCTCCGTTCAGTTCAAGTGCAGGCAAATAATTGCTGGTTAAGAGGGAATCGGTGCCGTGAATTGACAGAGTGAAAGACATTTTCGAAATGAATGCGTTTTACTAACGTCTGCATTATAAATGTATTTCCCAAAATTTGCGGAGGAATTTGACACACAGATGACCGCAATTTTTAGCATGATCTTTTTGATATTTTTTATAGTTATAATAAATTTTACACGTTTTTAAATAATGTATTAATTCTAGCGGTGGCTGTAAATTTCCAAAACTATCGAAATATTCAGCATAATTATTTATTTTAGCATAGGCCACCCAGTGAGTTCCATGGTTTTTATTGCTATCCAAATTAAGAACACCGCACTCAATTTTTTTAGGCTTATGAGGCAGGGCATCCCTCATGTACACATTTCTAAAGTGCGGTATATCCTGAGCATGTTCCAAGATATCTATATTTGTAAGCGCTCTTCTAGGCAGCCTTTTGATCAGTTTTTTGAACCATTAAAAAATAATCCAGCTCCATTTTTATAATGTTTGAGATATAAACCATGTCCTATAGCGATTGATTCCATGGCGCTATTATGACGATGTGCTTCTTTCAAATCTTCTCTAGCTATTTTGTAATCATTCACGGCTTTAGCGATTCCAGCAGCCCCTCCAGCCAAGCTGCCTAAAGCAGATAGGCCTGCAAAAATTGGTATAAGCGGTAATATACCACCTGTTTTTGGAATTGGTATTACTCTAGGCAATGAAATGCATGCATTCCTCGGAATAATCTTTTTTGCAAAAGCAAGCGCCCGACGAATAACCGTTTTATTGCTTTTGGATTTAATTTTTCCTAATTTAGTCTTAATTTTTTTTATCGCTGTCTTAAACGTTTTTATTTTTTTCTTTACACCGGCCCCCGCTTTCACTTTCGCCTTCATAATATTTTTCACCAGCCATGAAGCGATTTTTTCTCCTCTCCCTGCATCAGCACACTTTGAACGTTTCCCCGCTCTATCCATCAATTTTAAATCAGCTATACGTCTAACGCCCAAATTTTTTGATTTCATATATTCTATATCGTGTTCTCGACAGTAATCGTCCAATTGATTAACCCCCGTATCACCTCGCTGCAGTCTTTTATTTAAACGCGTCCCCGGACCGCAATAATTATAGCCAGGCAGATGAATTTCAAAAGGTAAATTATTTATCAATGTATCGACTAATCCCTCCCCTTTCATCACTTAATATCAAATGAACGTTTTAGCAAGCGTTTCAAGTTTTTATAACTAATTATACCTTGTTATCAGCATCTATCCAGCTATTTTCAGACGCGGGAAGACCCAGCCATTTTACAAACACTTTTTCCCCATTTCTTTTTAAAACTTTTTCAACCAGGTAAATATCTGGATATCTTGTTTTCATCAGTTCTTGCTCATAAAAACATCCTGATATAATTTGGCCGTGCATATCGCTTAATATATACGAGGCAGGCCTCACTGTTTTTATTTTAGCTATTTTAAACAGTTCAGTTGACCAATTCGGATTATATCCCTTGGCAAAAGCTCCTTTGTATTTGCTTATACGGACATGATCACCTATTTTAAATTTCGGGGGTAGCAGCGCGTTTGCATATTTTTTTCTACTTTTTTCAATATTTGCATGAACAGCAGCCGCGTTATAATTGCTCACATTTGCAGGTTTAAAACGCGTGGTGCTGTGCACTGTATTATTGTAATTAGTCATTATATTTGCAAGTGGTTTTCCAACCCATTTATAGTTACCATTTAAACTGAATGTTTTATACAATCGGGTTTTTAGCGTTCTTATAAAACGTTCAACGATCGAAGCTTTCTTGATAGAATATGTTGAATAATGATTAATAGATTGTTTCACCATAAATTTTTTAAATTTTTCATTGTAAAATTCTTTCCCGTGATCGGTCTGCAGGTGTGCGGGTTTTCTCCCCTTTTTTAAAATTACCTCCATCGCATTACAAATATCCTCCTTATTTTTTGTCTTCACAGGAACTGCCCATGCGAATTTCGAAAATCCGTCAATTACAACTAGTATTAATTTATATCCTCTGTTATACCGTTGAAAACTTCTCATCTCAGCCAGATCTGCTTGCCATAAATCGTCTATGCCTCGAAGCTCTACTATTCGCCTCGGAAAATTTCTACGAGCGGGTTTATGAATTTCTTCGACAACAGCCTCCATTATGAAGATTTATTTTCTCCTTCAAGGCTATGAACGTCTGCTTTAGTATAGATCTTTCGCTCGAAATGAGATTGTAGCAATTCAATATCGTGTTTTATATCAGCTTGAAATCGATGAAAGCTATCGCTTAACTGTTTTTTGCTGCAAAATTCCTTAAGGAGGTTATCGATATAAGATTTTGTAACAGCATCATTTGATTCTTTCGGGGGCAGAAGCCCTGTCAATCTCGATGATCGTGCGTCAATATTGCCATCTCCAGTTCTATGGAAGCATGAATCTATATGATCACGTTGAAGCTCAGAAAGCCTAAGTCTTTTGTGCACATGCTGGCCGAATTTATCAATATTCATTTTAGCAAGCCTCGGAAATAATTGCTGCGAAAGTTTGAATGTTACTGAGCGTATAAACCATCAACACCACATTTTATACATTAATAACGCCGCATTCTTTTAACTCTTCTAAAATAGATATAATCTCATTATCGAGGCCTGTATTTCCTGCATCCCGCGATGCGATTAGCAAACGGAGGCGGTCGACTAATTCATTCGGATCATCCCAGTAAACATAGGAGGTATTTTTCTTCAACATTTTCATACTAGGCAGACCATTTCCTGATGTATAGCCATCGCCATCCGTCTTCCGATCCAAATTTAGCAGTGGTTTTATTATATACCGATATTTAATACCTTTATTACTCTTTACAGGTTTAGTGGGATCATAATTTCGTTTATGCACGCTAGTTTCTAACAAAATTTCTTTATACTTAATTTTGTCCGCTGCTGTTATTTTGCTTAAATTTGGACTTTTCTTGAATAATAACTCTCTTAAACCAGGCGATAATTTGTATTTAAAACCTGCCAGCGTAATCTCATCGTTTTCTATTCTAACAGGGTTTTTACCTATCATTGTTTTTCCTCTGTCTACTCTCACACCGAAGGGGACATCCAGTTTTATCATATCTGTAAGACGAGGTCTATTAGCGCCCGCGTCGCCGCTTCCTGATTCTAGCGAAGAAGCCGATGATTGGCGGATGAAAGTTGTATTAGGAGATTCGAATATCTCAACATCTTTTTCCTCCTCCGAATCTAACTCGGCACCATCGCTAATATTGCTATGGTTATGCGAGTCGAATTTGTTGCTCAATTGATCGTCATCATGAATTTCCTGAGAGTGTTCAAATTCCCGACCTGAGTTTGCATTCGCGGAGCGGTCAGCAATTTTTTTCAGCGGTTGAATAATTGGCTGGAACATGTCTTCCATCACTTTCTCGTCATGCATTTTATTTTCCCGCATTTCACTAACTTTTTTCTTAACCGCTTGTACAGATTTTATAATTTCCTCTTTGATGGATTTGTTTTTATTAATATTTATCATGATAATTGTTATAAAAAATTAAAAGACAACCTATTACCAGTAAAATTTAAGTATTAATGAGCTTTGACTCTTCCCTCGAGACATTTTAAAGATTTTATTCGCTGGAAAGATATTCATCAAAATTTTTTCTATACCGCCCATTACTCTTTTCGCAGTCCTTATTAATTACCAAGAAATTATAGGGCTCGCTCCAAATTCTCGCCGCAATATGACGGAAATCATTAAACGACATATCGCTATTAACATGCTCATCGTAAACATGTTTCAGATTTACATCATCCTGCCGAAAAAGTATAATCAAATTAGCATTATCCCTCACAAGCTGCTTCGGTATCTTCGAGTATGTTTGAGTCAAGTAAAAACAGTCGATAAATGCATGTCTTCCCATCGAAAAGAAATCGCGAATATTATTCTGCTTTTCACACGCAATATCGTCAAAAATAAAAATGGAATCCGGCAATGTTTCCAGGAGTGATATAACTTTTTCATTATCATTAAATTTTTCAAATCTTACTTCAGGTATATTATCGAAAACTTTGCTAAGGAAAAGGTATTTCGGTTGGAATATTGTTTTTGAGTAAAGATAAATGTTTCTATATTTTAACCCATTCTCGTGTAATAAGAGTGCTAAAATCAGGTTTGTTTTCCCGGAATTACTGGCTCCGCATACTAAAGATCTTATACTATTCGGTAGAAGACTGCAATGCCTCGGCGCTGAATTTTCACTTTCACCGCAGCGATAAGCGAAATTTAAATCTAATAATATAGGTTGTTTTACAAATTTCATGACCGCTATACTCCTAATATAATTCCTTACTCAGCTGCTGAATGCACATATATGATTATCTTCAGCAAAGCCACCCCCTTTTATAAATTCCGGCTGTATGAAAAAAACAAAAAGTTTTACATGCAATATAATCTAAAAAAGGGGTGTATGCCTAATTAACGCTTTACTATGCGCGAATTTGACATCCGCAATGCTTTCAGCGATGCGTGTCTAGCAAGCTCGTGCACACCACTGTAGGTACTAATCGATGAAAAAGAAAAAAAATCATGTTGCGACATCTGCAATGATTTCAGCGGAACGTGTCTAGCAAGCTCGCACATGTATCTGCAGGTGCTACTCGATGAAAAAAAAAACATGTTAGAACAGGTTTTACTTGAAATATTGATGAAATTTAATTTCACGGCTGCAGCAATGCGAATCCCTCCGCTCTCGAGGCACTTCAGCTTTACATTTCGAATACTTCGCACGCCTGCATCATGTCGGTAAGCCTCATATTATAATAATAACAACTATTTCCATGTTTCACTATGGTGATAAAGGAAGAATAAATAAATAAATAAATAATAACTATTTCATGTTTTCCAGCATTACATCAAATCAGCATTACATAAAATAATGTTTAATTGTTTTTTTTTTCAGATTCGCGATCAGGAAGCCATGACATATCGCGATGCAAGTTCAAAACCTCTCATACTTCAAACTTATAATGATATTTTAAAAAACGAGCGGAGCGCCGGACGTCTCAAGAGTCATGGGATAGACGAAACAGGCGTTTTCAAAAATGCGAGCCAGTCCACTAGTCAAGGACGGGGAAAAAGGAATATGCAAGCTGCCGTTAAACAACAGCCGTCATCATACATAATAACACCGCAGCAGGCTCGGGGACACCATCTAATAAAAATTCAGATGTATGATTTAGTAGGGAGCGAAGCTTCTGAAGTTCTAACAGTGCAGTCTCAGTACGTGGTTGTTGAATGCGGTTATAATGAAATTATGGATTTAACTCAAAATATTTTAAGAAAGATATCCCGAGAATGCACATTTTCCACACTGTAGTGTTAGCATAATATCGTAAGGTTTATTGTTTATTTTTATTTTTATAAATACATTAAACATGAAATTTAAAGAATAAATAAATGTATATGTAAGCTACTTCTTGAGTTTTAATTTCCCCAGCAAATTTACTATTTAAATACAAGCAAAAAAAAAAAAGATTATGCATAAATCTATTCTCATTTGCAAGTAAAGTAGTCATATTACGAGAATAATTTTGTATTTACATAATATTAATAATATAATAATACGCTTTACACCGCTTAATATGAGGCGAGGATGGGTTTACCGCCTCAGTCAATTTTTCCCAGCCAACATACATATGTGCAATAACATGCATATATGCGCATACCGCATGCAGTATCCCTACAGTTTTTTTTTTTTATTGACAGACAGGCATACAGGCAGGCAGGTGTTTTTTGTAAGCACTCCTTTATTCCTTTTAATGCGCGGAACCCTAAAATTTCATATAGAGCGGTCGCATAGATGTATTTTTACGAATTAACACCGCCGCCGGGCATTGAAGCTTCGAATTTCACTCGGCGCGCCACAGCGCCTCACTTTGTACAACCGCCTGCGAAGCAATATTATTTCAATTCCCGTGAAAATGCTGATTCGCCTGATTGCATTATTCTGTAAGACATGCTCACACTCGGTTTTGATGATGAAATATGGAACACGGGTGGATCGTTGCATACAAACATTGTATTTACTGTAAGATTTCAGTCCCTATGTGAATCTGGCTTTATGCATTGGTTTTTGTATAAATTTGACGTCGCGCTAGTACCGGGCATCATTCAGTTGAGCAGTAAGCAGTAAGTACAAGTGCCTAGTGAAAAGTGGAAAGTGAACAAGTAAGTGCCTGCCCCCCCGCCTTCGCCGAGACTCAAGGAACTCGACTGGTAAGTTTTATCTCTTCATAACTAGGGCAATTTTTACTTGTTATTCTCAGACCCTTTGCACTGTTTTAAATTGAAAAAATACTTTGAAATTTCAAATAAAACACTTGATCAATTCCCGTCTGTTTTCCAATTTTTAAGCATCACAATTTCAAATACTTGTAAAAATTACATGCATGTTTAAACTTGGAGCTCTGTCTCATGTTTTTAAGCCATGTAATGATTGATTAACTCTTGGATGAAATCGAGTTACCGTTAAAAGATAGTTTTTACAACGCGCTCACTTCGGCTGATATATCGCAAAGCGATTATGAGCATGCTGTAAATGTTTGGAGACAATTTAGAGTTTAAAGTTTGGGTCAATATACAGATCTTTACTTAAAAAGCGATGTTCTGTTATTGTGCGATATATTTGAAAACTTTAGGAATATGAGCTTAAAACATTACAAGCTCGATCCGGCTTATTATGTAACCTCGCCGGGGCTGAGCTGGGAAATAGGAAAGATTTCATAATATAGTCTGGTTGTGGAGGGCTTGATGAATTTCCTGCTTGATTTTGATGTCGCAATTTGAGTATGTATGTACAATAGCTCGCATGCAAACGATAAAGAGATTCATTACATGAAATTTAATAGTGCTCCACGGGCGGGTGGGCTTTAGACAAAGCGAGAATTGCTTGAAATACTTAGAATATAAAAAAATATTGCATACAATATTTTATAAAGCATGCATGCCTTACTTACAGCGTCTCTAAAAAAAAAAATTGCAAACATTTATAATCGCCATATGCAGCTCATCGGCATTCAGTCTAATCAATACATGAATATCAGCAGGTAAATTGAGTTTTATCGATTTGAAGTTAACAGAATTTAACCTCGACTTCATTCAAATAATCAGCATAGTTGCCCGCAGCGATACAGTAGAATTGGGTTATCTAATTCACCTCGGCAGAAACATCTTGCTGTTCAGTATAATGAGCATGAGCGAAGCGATGCGAGTTAGACTGAACGGCATGATGTTTGTCGAGGTGAATTAGATAGCCCAATTCTACACTACTCACGTAGGTATATTTTTCTCTATGCCTTGATTTCAAGCAAATACGTCACACGAAGCTGTATCCAGCAGGCAGGCGTCCCTATGCAGGCTTACTGGAGCACGGTGACGGCGCTTCGTCTTTTTTGGAGACCTTTGTAGAGCTATAGTAGAGCCTGACTCACTCCCACTTGTGGAAAATAATTTATTTTGCACTGACTTGCCGGCAGACTTGCGGCAAAAACCGGTGCTGGAAGCTTTCTTTGTATGAATTATTGCACCTCCAGAAGTAAAGCCAACGCGAATCAACAAAAAAAGTGAATTTCCGACAAATCATAGAGAAATTGTTTGAGTAATTTTTATAGTTTTTAGAGTTATGTAGGTAGGTAGTATGTACGTACATATGTAGGTTAGAGGTAGTAATAATGAGGAACCCTTTTTGTGTCGTTCTGTAGCTTACCTATTCTAAAAAGTACAAATTAATATTTTTTTTATAATATTAACTATGATGACATTATGATTTTTCTATTCTTTACTTAAATAAACGTATTTTGTATACTTCTTGCTGCAAATTGTTTTTAATTTTTCATTATATTTATTTTATTTGTGTATACCTACTGTATTTTAGTCATTGTTCTTTTTTGCTGTTGCTTATATTCGTTTTTAGGGTTCCGTGCCTCAAAAGGGGAAAAAATTAAACCCTTAAAGGCTCGCTTTGTTGTCCTTCCGTCCGTCCGTCTCACTGTCCGTCTGTCAAGACCCTTTTTCTCAAGAACGGGTCAAGGTATCAAATATCAAATACTAAGGGCAACGGTCCCATGGAGGTGTAAAAAATTCGAGCTTCAAGTCAACGCAATCAAAAGATAAGACCATTTATGTCACACATTTTAATATTCGCAAACTCTCTCATCAAAACCCGTGTACCCAGGGTACTTCCCGTTGACCTAGAATGATCTAGTCGACCTAGTGATATAATTTGTAATAATTATATCACATAAAAAACGTGGTGGTACGAAACCCTCGATGCGCTAGTCCGACTCGCAATTGACCGCTTTTTTGTTTACTATTCCACCCCGATTTCATTGCAAGCACCTAGTAAATTTTCTAAATCTAAAGAAAGGCATACTTTGCAATTTTCATAAAAGTTATCCATTACTTTTTATGGAATCTGACATGGTTGGCTACATCGCCTACTACATCCGTGATGTCAGCCCATAACACCTTGGTGAACTAGGTGTCATGTCAGTGCTTTCCTTTGGTGGTTTGGGCTACACTGAACTGGATGGAAAAAACGAACTATTTAAATAGTCGTTTCAACCGACCTTGTGCGAAGGTATCGTCCCGGGCGGGTTAAACCCTATCACCTAGTAATGTAAGAAGGGATGGGACCTACAGTTTTACATGGAATTCTAACCACGGTCAGCCTCCAACGGTCGAGAGGTCACCCATCCATCCAGTGACCGCGCCCAGGTGTGCTTATGATCCGACCGACAGTCGGCCGACCGCATGAACATGAATGCTAATAATTCATGTTCATGACGAAAGATGGCGGCGCATACACCTAAGAATTTGGATATGCATTAAGAAATAAAAAATATATAAGACCACCGGGTCCAACATGTGTGTTATTTGAAAAATCTACGGATTACGTTGGAATTAAACTGTTTAATCACTTGGACAGTGAAATAAAAAATAAAAATAACTTAAAATTCTTCAAAAGTAGTTTAAAGGAATTTCTAATATCTCACCCGTTCTACAATTTAGACGAATATTTTAGTAATTTTAATTGTAACCTGACATAATATTTTAGTAATTTTAATTGAAACTGACGTAATATTTTAGTAATTTTAATTTGTAACATAACATAATATTTTAGTAATTTTAATTGAAACTGACGTAATATTTTAGTAATTTTAATTGTAACTTGACATAATATTTTAATAATTTTAATTGTAACTTGACGTTTTAAGTGTATATTAGTGAATAAAATGTATTATTTGTTTTTTGTTTATGGTATTTCATACAGTGTGCTGGTAGCAATCCGATCAGGTTTTATTCTTAGTTTATTCAATCGAATAAATTGGTATTTGTATAATGTAAGTAAAATTATTAAAATGTAAAATGAATGAATAAACGTCACACCCATTTTTGTTTTATTTGAAAGAATGTAATATAATATAATAATGATTTTAATTGTAATTTACAGTGATACTGACCGATATTGGAATTTAAATTTGTGATTTTGACGCTGTAAATTTTATTGGTTTTTATAATTTAATTATGTTATTAAGTCTGTTTCAAAGAGTTTGTATCAATTTATACTAATTGTTATAAAATGTGCACGGCTCGTAAGGGCTATTTATGCTAAATAAATGAAAATATTCTCTAAATTGAAAAAAATAATACGTAAATTGAGTACAATTAAATAAAAAAAATACATCGAATGCTAATGCAATCGTGTGCACCTGTTAATCGCGTGATACGCACTCTCGGCAAGTGCGTCCCACGCATCAATGAGTATACAATACACTAACATAAACGTCGTTTTTGGCCTATTTGGGCATAAAAATGGTCAAGGGTTAAATAAAAAATATAAAATCAATAATAAAAAAATCCCGACTTTGAAAAACTAAATAAATGACAAGACAAGTTGATCGAAAATGCTGTAGTCGGGCATGCAGAATGCTTCGAATACACAGGTAGCCCGAATTAACTTTCCTTTGTCATTTACTTAGTTTTTCGTCCTCGGGGTTTTTAAATGATGCAACTTTATAGTTAGAATCTTTTTCCTATTTCTATTTTTGAAACCAACTTGCGTAAGCGATACTAATCCCTGCAGTAACTATTAGATTAATAAACGTAATAGGTACATACACATTGCGTAAATATCCTTACATTACATTTTGTTGTACTCTCATAAAAGCATTTTCATCAATTTGTTCCACAAATATGGAGAACAGACCCAATTGGGATCGTTCAATCAGAAATCTGACACAGTTGAGTGGATTCCTTCGACTCGATCAAGGTTGAGTCGTAGAGAGATCCACGTGTGTTGTTACATACATTTTATACGTTGTAGAGATAGATTGGAAAATTGTTATACGGGCAACATATTATTAACAGAACAGATGTAGCCTACCTATACCTTCCACCTACCCCCGCCGCGGCCGTCCCACATAGCAACCCTTCGGATTGTCAATCAAAGTTCTGCTTAAGTTTAATTGAGGTTCCCTCAGAGGGTAAACAACTGGATAAGTACCTACCTACGGCTAAAGTTACACGTTGTCCCGTTAGAGGATTGGAAGGGCCTAAGAGGGGTCATTCTATGATTCAAATACACCCACCCCTGCATTTGTTTTAACTTAAATATTCAGCAATCCCACAGCGTAAATGTTTTTTTTTTCGTTCGTGCCGCCTCGCCAGGGTGCAAGCGCCGAGGGAGTTAATATTGCAATTAAAATATTAAATAAAAAGGCGAACTTAAAGCCTAACGACATTATTTATCGAAAGTGTAGTGGTAGTGCGAAATTAAATGAAAATAAAATAAAATTAACTTACTTATATGTTTATTTAACGTACAAATAAATATATTCATTGCATACACAACCACATATAGTTTCATAAGTAGGTACATATAAATACATATACCTACATACAAACAAATATATGCATAGATAAATAATGCACTTTTTATACAAAAGATAACACACATGGAGATTGCAGAGTGAGTGGCTCCAGAGATGAGCTGATTCAAGAGGTAAAGAATTGAAAAGAACACGAATGACTTGCTACTTAATAGTTTTTAATGTACTAGTAAAATGCTTGAAAGAAGAATTTCCCACCTCATAATCGGTGAGAGGAAAAAAGTTGTAGAACAAAAGTTGTTCAGCTTAAGGCGAACAATTTACTTTTTTTTCGGTAAACGCAAATATAAAAACTAAAAAGTATTTCCTTCGCAAAATTAATGCTTTTTAAACTTGGCTACAACTTAAAAGTGAAGTGAAATATTTTAGCCCGTGTTGCTGGACTTTCTATATATCATCGTACAACATTTAATATTGCGTCAGTATCAAACTTTAATGCAAGCGCAACCTAATATTTATTAAAAAGTATAATTATAACTGGTTCAGTTTTTTTAAATTAAAATAATGAATTTACCGTACCACAACAATTTCTTCAGATAAGGATTAAGAATACCGAGAGACATAATGGTCAAGCCATGAATCCATGTCTCGTTGCAAGAGGCAGTCATTTCGTTAGTACAGTCTGCAACTCTGCACCACTTTCATTCTCGACAGGAAAATATTGCCCCAGAAATTCACAGCTTCAATCGCCCTAAGGTCTTTTACATTTACGACACGTTTATCCTTTCGCACGCGCCGACTAGGTCCAAAGTTGGACAGTTCCATCGTCAATTTATCGGTATTTATTCCCCGGGGCACCGGTCAGGCCGGCCCTCGGTTCACCGCCCGGGTCAGATGAAGGCCTAGTGAAAACTTTTTCAATATACCCGGGTATTTGTTTCAACTTATCGTGTTAACAGAAATTGTAATTGAAGGCTGTTTGCTCTACCCAGACTTGCTAATATAGATAAGGGTTATTGAAATTCACACTAGCTTAGGATTTGTCCGTTAATGATCAAGGAAAAATACAGTTATTATCAAAAAATTCAAAATAGGAGAACAGTTACTCTCGTACTATGTTACTATGTTGGCGCCGGAACGCCATGCTTAGGGAAACTATCGAGGTCTACATAATCCGCAAAATATTCCCGAATTAATGGGGTTAAATTACCGCGAAAACCTACATCAGCCCCTGGCAACACCTAAGTCAATGTGTCAACGAACCGTTGAACAAAGGTATCAATCAATACTATTAATAAATCTCTAATGGCTTGTCATCATAGACATATTATCATAGTATATTATTTCTCTATGCCTGTCATAGAGTAAGTTACTTTGTTTTATGACATATTGCGTTTGTAGACTCTATGTATAATACTAAAACTAAATTGACGATTCTTAGAAATCTTTTCTGTATGTATGTTCCTCCATAACTCTTAAACCGATAATCTGAACTCGATGAATGACACAATTCTGGTTACGCTAAGATCTGGCTCTCATACAAACCCAAATTGTTCCGCGCGCCGAAATAAACGCAGGCACGCAGCTTGGCCTTCTTTCTTAATTATTTACTTACTTTCTTCTTTTTATATACTAATTTTTTATCACGGCGCATAATATGACTAACCTGAATAAACAATTATTAAATTCGATACCCAAAAATAATCAAAATTACTAAAATTCACTGAGAGTCAGATTGTTAATCGCCGTTCGTTAATCGCCGTGGATATTGATGTGTACAATGTTGACTGCAAAAAAATTCAGTCTTTAATAAGTTAGCCTTTTGTACCGCAGAATGGTGTAGCAACATACATTGCATTGTATTACGCATACATACCACATGCTGTATACCGGTAAGCAGAGTAATCAGTGTTGTGCTGCAAGGATTGGTAAATTACAGCACAACACCGACCATCCCGTTTCGAAAAGTATTCAGACAAGATAGGTACCTATCAAGCGGCAAGTAACTGAACGAAAAGCAGCCTGTTGCATGAATCGGTGGAAGGACCGCGTCAAGGTGAGAGGTGTCTATTCTGTCGCCCTTTAGCATGGCATCTTGTCCTTATCCCTAAGTTAGTCGCCTTTTACAACAAGTACTGACTCCACACGGTACTTACGGTACCGTGCTACCCACCCATTATGGTATTGTATTGTACTCGTATATCTTTATTGCATTCGAATAATATAGTTAGTACATAAGTAAGTATTTAGTTATAATCAGTTATAGTCATAATACGTCATTGGTTATAGTAGACATTTAGAGAAAAATCATAAATGGCTTTAGATTTCTCATATTATTTGATCATTTCAATGCAATCACAAACTTTTAAAACACATTTCAACTATAATTTCACCATCCCGATTCTAATTCAAGCATTTACTGAGGATTTTTCTGCAAATGTCACATTTATAGGGTCTAATAATGTAAATATCGTAGGCATATCGGAGGGGGTGCCTTGAGTCCTGCAGGGGATGTGGGGTTGGGGAGGTTGTCAGACGCCTCGCCTGAGGCTACACTTTTTGATTACCGAGTCGAGGTGCCATCATTTTTAGGGCTCCGAAGAAACTCTTAGAGGGATTTTATCTTCTATAATGTATGATAATATTTTCTTTAAAAACTCCATAGGATAGACCATTTTAAAATGTTTCAATTGTTACTATCCTGTCTTGTCGTATGGTCAATGGTCATCATGCTTAAGTTTTTATTGTATAATTTCATCTAACCTAGTCTTGGATATGACGAAAACTCCGCCAGTTCTATTTCGATACGAAGAAGAACTGACTAACAAACTTGCCACAATGTTTTGTTAGTACCTTGGAATAAGTATTATAGTTACTTACAAATAATTAACCCATAATATGCCTCACATACTTACCGCTCACAACAACATGTTACGAGTTCATTCTCTACGGTAAGTCGAAAATACAGATATCCCTTGTTCCCAATACATTATAGTGGCGGCAAATAAGAAAACTGTATGGGGATATGAATCATGAATCATTTTAAGATTTTGGAAAAAATACAAAGGCCGAAGTTGTTTGTTCATTTCAGCTCCACAATCAACCCTTAAAATGTTTGTAGTCTTTTCTGAATCAACCTGTATAAAGAAAATTATAAATATTGTAAACGCATGTTAAACCATTAACCAGATAAGATAAAACATATAGGTAATATTGTTTGTCAGTCGGCCCACTTCTGAACATACGCCTCTCCAATTTCCCTCCAATCCTCCTCCAAGCAGAACCACTGCTTTTCGCCGACATCTAAGGTTGAACGTTTACAAAATGGAGGTATCTCTGCGATTTCTTTCTCTACATCTTTCATTTCTTTGAAATATTACAAAAGGTTTAGCGCAAGGCGCATCGACATTGTTTCAGTGTTATGTTAACCGGAGGGCAAAACGATTCAGCCAAACAAGATCGACAAAACATCGACGTTGCTCTGTCGAGTTCGCCATCAAATAATATCCCATCAAAGAATTCAGGAGAGAAAAGGCATCTACTCGAATGTGTACTTAACACAAAAACTAAATTTACAAAAATATTACGCCCATCTCTGTTAAATGTAGACTCGCGTATCTATAATAGCGAGCGTGTAATGAATAATAAAAATCGTGTTAAATTTCGTAGCCAGCGATGCATAAAATTGGTCAGTGTCTTTCTATCTGTCTGTTTATCTGTCCGTCTATCTGTCACAGCAACCAGCTCCTATACTGTTTGAGCAATTTTCTAAAAACATGAAACATACCGGGGATATCGCGAAATTTCAGAAGTAATCAGTGACGAATCAAACTAAAATTTTTTGGAGCCGCAATAACTTGTGTCTTGTTGAAAATGAAAATATAATTCTAATAGGTAGAGTATTGATGAAAACGTATTACAAAACATAGATTACTATAGTTTATAATGTAAAAACTTGTTTCTATATTTTCTGAAAGTTAAAATACCTATGTAGTTAAAATGTGGCATTCACCCCTCTCTACCAATTTACTCGTATTTGCGGGAGCGATACTTGCCTATGTTCTAGTATCGTTCGAAATTACTGTCGCTAGTGTATTGTGTTGTGATAGCCGCCACGTGTTTCGATCTAGTCGTTGCAGGGGTGTTAAACCTATATAATTTTTATTATGTCTTTTTAGGTCATGTTCAAAGTTACTTACAGATGAGAAATACAACATCATTTCCAACCCTACTTTTCAATCCCTATTAAAGATGAACTAAGTAAATTTTGTGTAATGTATAAATAGTTCTATCTTTTCAATTCTGCAACTGACGTTGTTAGCATTCCAAAGGGCGCTCCCCGTGGGCTCTCCGAAGCCCTGTCACAGGCTCAATTCGATGTTCTAGCTTTGTCTCCTTGTAAAGCTGTGAACTCAGAAACTCGTTAAAACTTTTTCCCGACTCCACTGCGGTATGTTTAGGTATTTGGACGTACCTACGTGACTTTATTACGTTTTAAATTTTCCGACACGACAAGGCGAAGCCATTAACAACTGTATTAAACTAAGAAGCTGGCCAACTTGTGCGGTGCGGCGCGGGAACCGACCAGCGGCGCGGCGATCGTGTACTGTGGCTGCTATATTTTTATCACTTGATTTATGAAGAAGCAAGTTGTATAGAAGCAAGCAAAAAATTACTAAAAAAATCAGTGAAATAAAAAACTATTTAAAAAATATAAAAACCGCCTTCAAAAATGTATGAAATAAAAAAAAATCGAATCCTAGAGTTGAAGGCGGTGCTAAAGAAGGCTACACAAATCAAAACACCGCCTTCAACTCTAGGGTTCGATTTTTTTTATTTCATACATTTTTGAAGGCGGTTTTTACATTATTTTTTTTTGTCTTCAAATAGGCTTGAGGAGATTCTGGCTGATTAAAGGTCCACCTCACGGTACGACACCTTTGCACTTTTGTCACGCCAAAGGGGGCGGAGCAAGGCGTTACAGGCGAGAGTCTAGTGGCTCGAGAGCATAGACAGAAATTGATACATGCATAGATACAATATTTTTAGTGCTCAATCAAATTAATATTATGTATCGGTAAAGATCGTGCTATATATTTTGACAATAATTTGGATTTGGATTTGTCTCTATACACCCTATATTTGTTATTTTGTCTTTGTTAACTTTTTCTTCACATTTTCGACAGGTTGATGTCGCCTTTAAGTATTTATTACCACGCCTTTGACATAATCACAACATGGCCGTGCTAATGTACCGGCGATCTAAGCGTGGGAAGTGGCGAAGGCGCCTGCTCGACAGGCTAGCCAGGGCCACTCCGCTTCATCAATCAGTTCCTACAGCGGACATAGTGGACGCAGGTCATTAGAGCCAGTAGGAGTATTCCAAGTTTGATGCGCAAGAAGTAAACATCTCACAAAGATAGCTGCAACGTACCGGAAAGTGTATTGTACTGCTGTACTGTACTACTGTTCTGTACTGTACTGTACTGTACTGTCCTGTTCTGTACCGTACCGTGCCGTGCCATGCAATACCGTGCCGTGCCTTGCCGTGCCGTGCCGTGACGTGCCGTGCCATGCCGTACCGTACCGTGCCGTGCCGTGCCTTGCCGTGCCGTGCCGTGCCGTGCCGTGCCATGCCGTACCGTACCGTGCCGTGCCGTGCCTTGCCGTGCCGTGCCGTGACGTGCCGTGCCATGCCGTACCGTACCGTGCCGTGCCGTGCCTTGCCGTGCCGTGCCGTGACGTGCCGTGCCATGCCGTACCGTACCGTGCCGTGCCGTGCCTTGCCGTGCCGTGCCGTGCTGTGCCGTAACGTATCGTATCAAATTCAAATTCTAAGTTATTTATTTTTCAATTCACTTGGGATATACAATATACATTTTTTTTATGTGACAATAAATGTGAATTGAAGAAAAGGTGTTGGCGCAGCATGTGGCACTGGCATTTCAGTGCCGCTGATTTTAAGCCTAACCTAGTACTAGTAGGTACCTAACTAAAAACCAAAAGTGACGACAATGTAAGTGAAAGGTAAAGTGTAAAGAAAGAAAAGATAGCCGATGTGTTAATAAGATGAATGAAGTGTTGAATAATGCTGTGTTGTGTGAAGGTAGTAGATGTGAGTATTTATTATGTGAGTATCGTACCGTACTGTAAGTTACTGCACAGAGACGTGCGAGTTAGACGACGCTCTACAGCCGGATTGTCTCTTTCTAAAGCTCGATGTACATTGTTTACTGCCGCGTACTGTG
Organism: Nematopogon swammerdamellus; assembly: GCA_946902875.1. Taxonomy (NCBI): domain Eukaryota; kingdom Metazoa; phylum Arthropoda; class Insecta; order Lepidoptera; family Adelidae; genus Nematopogon; species Nematopogon swammerdamellus. Next base: position 8,103,402 of record OX336344.1, read on the forward strand.
TACGTCACTGAGTACGCTACTGATAAGCTCGCGGTTGACTGCCTGCATATTGATTCGCCACGTCGCACTCATGCAGTTTGCTAACACGTTCCAGCTACAACGCTAGTTCGAGTCACGCTTGGAATGATGCCGCAGGGTTGCCACGCGCCGAGAGAGCTGAGCTAACAGACCGCTGCTGCTCCGAGCAGTCGGCACGGACCACAAGATTTATTGCTACGAACTTACTGACGAGAACGGACGGGGCCGCGGCAGCGGCGGAGGCGCGCTGCGGGGCGGTGACATTGGATTACAATGGTTGAAGGAAAAGTAACTTAAGCAGGACGAAAACTTTGCTGTGTCCCAACGTAACGTCCCTAACGGAAATCCCTGTACTTTCTTTACGTGCATACGGGCTGCACAGAATTTTATGGAAAACGTGATTTTTTTTTACTTTATAGTAATTTCGACCGGTATTCAGTCCTTTTAGATTAATTATTATTTTATTCGTACAAATGGGCAAATTATAATTAATTACATTCAGCAATGAAGATGCGTTCTGATAATCTGAAGTTGACCGCAGCCATATCTTCACCTAATGACCTCTCCTCGCTATTCTTATTCAGTTTTCAATTCTTATTTTTATTTCTTCCGTAGAATATAAGCCAGCGCCGTCTTCTAGCCCCACCCATCTTTTTATTTTTCTACATGTACCCTGTATTCTCGTTGAAACTGCCCTTATGATGGAGATCTGCGTCTTTAAGGCTTCTGCCACGTCTGGTCGGCTAGTTTTGTTTACTGTGATAGTTACAACACTTCATTTATTTATAACTTTTACAATGCGCGTATTTTATTTCCTAAATTGTGCTTACTTGCTTAATAAGAGTACTAATAAAAAAGATTTTTTGTGTTTCCATTACGAGTTCTTTTATTTGTACTTGAAAATTCTTGTTCTGCAAGATATTATTGACTGGGTTTTAGGAATTATTGTGTAAACATTTCCTGTTTAACACGTGAATAAATTTGTATACAAAAAAAAACGGCCAAGTGCGAGTCGGACACGCGCACCGGAGGTTTCCGCACCACAAAAAAAAAACATTGAAAAAACAAGTTTCTTGTATTGGGACCCCCTTAATTTTTTACTTTTTCTATTTTTTATTATTTGTTGTTATATCCCCATAGTAACACATTTTCTGTGAAAATTTCAACCGGCTACCTATTACGGTTCCGAAGATACAGCAGTAGGACAGACAGACAGACGAGACAGACAGACAGACGACTACGTAGGCTTAGTAATAGGCTTCCGTACGGGATACGGAAACCTAAAAAGTAGGTAGAGCACCAGGAGTTGAGAATAAAGAAGTGAATAAGGAATGGAACGGCACTCCGAGATATTGCTCCCTGCAGTTGAAAAATATAGTTGAACGAATGCGGAAAGATACGGTGCACGAAGGAAGATGCAGTTATTGTGACAGTGCAGCAGCACTATTGCTCTTACTTTTTCAGGTCTATTTCAGTGAAGCTCCAAGGAGTCGCAGGGACTTATACGTATATTCAACTCGAGGCACTCGTAAAGTGAATTTTCATCAAAAGATCCCATTCAAGGCAAGCAAGCACCGTGCAAATTCCACGGGCGCGAGCAAGATAGCGTCATAGCCTTTTTGGGTTGGAGAAGGATGCATCCCAAGGAAATTTGTAGCTTAAGCGAATCGGTTTTTATGATTTTATTACAAAACTATGACCTAAAACAATAAAGTAAAAAGTTATCGATATAGATAACTTCAACGATATAATATAAAAACCCCCGACCCTTAAAAAGCAAAAAATAATTTCCGTTTACTTACTTAAAGGAGTCGGGAGACCGCTAAGTAAATTCCCGCGCAGCTCTGAGTTTTATATTTTATTTACTTAGCGGTCCCCCGACTCCTTTAAGTAAGTAAACGGAAATTATTTTTTGCTTTTTAAGGGTCGGGGGTTTTTTAAATTTGTAATTTAACTTTTATTTCAAGCTTTTTAAAAGAAACCGCATGAAAATCGGTCCACTTTTTAAGATAATAATTTTTTTTATTACTTAATTACTTGATTACTTGATTACAAACATAGCTAAGAACCATCCCGATTAAACAAGCTTCCTAATAAAAAAAACCGCATCCAAATCGGTCCATCCGTTTGGGAGCTACGATGCCACAGACAGACACACACACACACACACACACACACACACACACACACGTCAAACTTATAACACCCCTCCGTTTTTTGCGTCGGGGGTTAATGATAAAATCAACGAACAACATAATTTTTTTCCAACACCTTACTTTGGCCGCGTTACATCTAATAAGTTGTTAAGAGTAAGATAAAAGGCATTTTTAACATGTTTTTCTCTATTGAGTGAATTTAATCAAATCGTTCATTTTTTTTTTCAAAAATATCTATTTGCCCCGATAGAGGAAGTTTTACATAATATATTAAACACTGAAGTGTCAGGCGAATAATATTGATGGCACATCTCTCAGAAAGAGCGGAATTTTACTTTGTCTTAAGTATAATAATATCTAATTTACGTGTCCTTTGTAGATATACGTAAGATTGTTCCTTTTAAGAATAGGTATACATTGGTCGCTTTCGGCGTATCTCAGTTTTAAAAATTTTACAGACATCGTTTACAGGAGAGTAACTTTTGTGAAATGATCAATTATTATCCACCAATTCACGCCTAATAAATAAATTATAAGAGGTTTTACAGGTTGTTCAACGCGCTTCCGTAGTTCGATAAATTTACTGAAAAACGGAATATGAAAAAATCTGAAAGCCTGTAAATTTTACTCAATATCTAATCTTTTAGATTCCGTAACTCAAAAGAGGAAAAAAACGTAATCCTTATTGGATCACCCTCGTGTCTAACTGTTTGCCCGTCTGACAGCTTATTTTCTCCGAATCTACTGAACGAAAAAAGTTTAAATTTGGTACATATATGTATATAAAGTTTCATGACCCACCGCAGACGTATAGTAGCGTAGTAAATGAATTTTAGATTTTTGGTGACAAGTTAGAAAGTATAAAAAAAAAAAAAATTCACGTGCACATAATGACGTACCTACCAAATGAAAGGACTCTTTATAAGAAATGCTAATATTTTTCTTATAATTTTAAATTCATCGTTTAAGACTGCGGTACTACAGCGTGTGGCACAATTTGCAAAATTTGCCACATTTTCGTTTCGTTTTTTGTTCAACGAATTTCAAAAATAGATATATTAAAAAATCATGTCTAAAAGTTGACCATATTTAAAAGTTGATGACAGATTTTTATTTTTATTTATGTCAATTAATATGTAAAAAAAAAATCACAAACGTACTACTAAATGGTCCTAAATACTCCGAAATGCTCTCTTTGTTTCGAAATTGCAGCTTTCTAAAACATTATTTTGAGTTTATACTAATTGTAGATGATGTAAGATACAATTTTACTTCTTTTGACAGATTTGGATATTCGTGTAATATAAATTGGTTTAACAAACTTTGAATAGGGCCTGTTTTTAGGTTTCTGTATCCCGTACGGTAGCCTATTACTAAGCCTACGCCGTTTGTCTGTCCGTCCATCTGTCCATCTGTCCATCTGTCTCCCTTGAACCGTCATAGGTAGCCCGTTGAAATTTTCACAGAATATGTGTTATTATGGCGGATATAATAGCAAATAATAAAAAATAGATGAAGTAAAAATTAATGGGGTTCCCAGTTCCCATACAAGAAATGTGTTTTTTTTCAATGTTTTTTTTTTGTGGCGCGGAACCCTCTGTGCGCGAGTCCGACGCGCAGTTGGCCGGTTTTTTTTAATTTACAGGAAAACCTAAACGAAAATTCTAAGTTCTAACTGTCGGGTGTGGGTAGACACAAAACATAAAGATAGAACACAGATATTAAATAAAGTCAGTCTTATGTCGAACTTGTGTTTCATTGAACGTAACATGGCGCAGCCGGTGCCCGAACCGAAATTTTAAAGTATTTCTTAGCAATCACATAAGTATAGTTTGTGAGTTATTGAGCACAGAGTGATCATGGAATCTGTTGCCTTACCGCCACCTCCGCCGTTTAATTTTAACAACAGCTTAACTAATATAACCTCGGGAAACTTGAGCAAAGATTGGCAAAAATGGCGAAAATCGTTCATGGTATATTTCAGTGCGTGTGAACTTAATAAGAAAGACGCAAACGTACAAATAAACATATTATTACATCTAATCGGTGAACAATGTCGAGAAGTGTATGAGCAGTTCAACCAAGCGTTTGTAACGGTTGACGCTTTGCTAAAACGGTTTGACACTTACTTTCAACCATATGTTACCTGTCATGGCAGGATTGTGAGAGTTCCTGATAGACTACGCTATGACTCTTGAATATTTGAAAATTTACATTATAATAAATCTATGGACAGAACAAAATTCAAGCATCTGCTGCATGTGATATGAATTAATTTACTGTATAAAATAAATGTATCAATGAAATAATTTATTGCATGATTATTACAAAACTATATTCAGAATTGATGTATTGTATTGTATTGATGTATACACAAAAGATTAATGTATTGTTCTTTATTGTTAATTTAGGCTCATTACGTATTTTTGGCACCAACTTATATGTTATTTTTATAATTTTAATTGATTGAATTTGAACCATCTAATTAATTATGTATAACAAAATTGAAAAATAGATAAATTTTTGTTAGGTACTATTGCTCAAATGCAACATATATATTGTCAAGCTCAACCATTGCATAAAAAATATTGTCCTAACTTACAATTCATAAAATAGAAAAGATAAATGAGTAATAATATTATTTAGAAAAAAAAAAAAAAAAAAAAAAAAAATCTGCATGTGATATGAATTAATTTAAATTATTTAAAAATTGGAAAGGGGGATGTCGGGTGTGGGTAGACACAAAACATAAAGATAGAACACAGATATTAAATAAAGTCAGTCTTATGTCGAACTTGTGTTTCATTGAACGTAACACTAACAGAACACGGAATGGTACGGAACCCTCTCCACGCAAGTTCGACTCCCACTTGGCCGCTTTTTATTCGATACATTTTTAGTGATGAATGCTACGAATGATAGCATAGCTGCTGTCTCTGGCGGTATCCCTTGCGAGTATTTATGTTAGATTTTATAGAACATCTACTATTATTTAATTAGGACTTCAGTTCCGACTTCCAATTTAGCGAATAAGCTCAAAACGTGAACAAAACCGCGGGCAAAGACTAGTTATAAATTAAACTTGGATTAAATAACTCTGTTTGCTACCCTTTAAGTGTTCATAATTAAGTCAGGTTGACTGGCAGAGATTGCCTTAGGTAGTAAGTCCGCCTTATGTAAAAATTTTGTGTTAGAAAGCAATGAAGCTATTCTATTCTATTATATTAAATGGCTAGTAAACACAGAACAGCGATCGGCGGCGGCGCGCACTCTGTGCTAGTATTAAACCTGACATATTCACTGACATGTATAATTATAGTCCAATGTGATTTTGAGTGTTACGCGCGTACTAGTATTTACAATGTAAGGTCATTCAGTCAGTCAGTCAGCGTGTCTCCAGTTTTCCTCCATTCCTCCCGGCTTTTATAGCGGTACGGAACCACTGCTTTCCTCGAAGTCGTCGTCCGACCTGCAGGTCTATTCTTGTAAATTCTGACAGCGGAATCAGCGCTGATGTGGCGCTGAGAGCCGCTTTGGTAAGTGGCTCTCAGCGCCACAACAGCGCTGATTCCGCTGTCAGAATTTACAAGAATAGACCTGCTGGTGGGTGGTCTTCCCGTTTTATATTACTTTACTATTATAATTAGATAATTTTTTCTGTGATATGACAAATCTCTTGATGCTCGTAATTCTTACTTACATAATCAGTTTTTAGCTTTAGCTGACAATTCTTTTGATTCTTTTATTTATAAAATTTTTAATTCACTGAAAAATCTATTGATGATGTTTTGTTTAATTTTAATCTGTTGATAATTATCTTAATGCTACTGTAGTTTCTGTTTAATTGATAGGTAATGTATTTTGTCAATTATTTTTACCCGACTTCGCGAAGCAAAAATTTTGTTTGTTTGACCGTTGAATTAAAATATATAAATAATATAAAATATTTCTCTTAGACAATTCATTTTATAAGTTAAGTGAATTTTTTTTTACTCTAAATAAAAATTCTGCTGACTTTGATAATTCAAATTGTTTATATGTATAAACTCAAATTTTATTAATAACTTGACTGAACCCTATGTTCTTTGTTTTGTATTTTATTATCTTTTTAATGGGTATATTTTGACCTAATATTTTTAATTTTTTCCTTAGATATAGTATGTTATATTTAACATAATGAAAAGTTAGTATGTAAGTTATATTTAAAAAAAGCTCTGTAAGGTTTCTTACTCGGTTCTTCCTTATAGATTGCACTGCTGAACGGGACATGACAAAAAAAATGATGACGAACCATACTGAATATGTCGCATATGTCTCAATGTAATATTGTTATTGTTGTATGTTCTTTATGGCGAAATAAAAATCTGGATCTGAATCTGAATGTTTTTAAAATTTGTGCAAGTGGTACGTAGGTCCCAAATACAAAATTGTATATAATAAATATGTATGTATAAATGAGTGACACGAGGCAGTGTAGGCACTATAGACACCTGATTCTCGCTGAGAAGGTCCTAGGGGTGATTTTCGTCGAAACCTACCCTAATGACAGTTAATTCCGCGAGAACGCCGCGACACAACGCCGCGACACAACGACGCGACGCGACGTCGACCATCAACACTTGGGGCCTACTCCTCGGAGCTTCGCGACTAGATAACTTTATTTGATACTAGCTGTTGCCCGCGGCTTCGCTCGCGTGAAATTCGTATTCCAAAAAAGAATGTAAGTAACTAAGGGCGAGGCCGAAGGCCGAGCTGCATTCAGGTAATCGATAAACCTTCTCAAAGAAAGTAACTAACTAAGGGCGAGGCCGAAGGCCGAGCTGCTTTCAGGTAAACTATAAACCTTTCTCAAATAAAGGAAGTAAGTAAGGGCGAGGCCGAAGGCCGAGCTGCGTTCAGGAAGACGATAAACCTTCTGGAAGAAAGGAAGGAACTAAGTGCGAGGCCGAAGGGCGAGCTGCGTTCAGGTAAACCAAAAACCCTCTTCCGCCATCGGGCCTCGCCCTTAAAGACTTCCTTTCTTCGATAGAATATAATATCGTTTACTCAATCTATTTATTTCATAGTATTTGCCTGTTGTACAATTTTTGAGTGCAATAAAGATATTTGATTTGATTTGATTTGAAAAATAAAAAAGTACATAATATTAATAACTAAAGAATTAAACCTACCTAACAAACATTAAAATACCTATCAAAACGGGCATTTTCAAATGTCCTTAGAGAACTTGCGGAATTACCCCGCTGGATGGCAAGGCTTACCCTTTGAATGAAGTACATAAACCCTTGATGGCGGGACACCAGTTGCGTCAACCAGCAGAGGCCCAAGCCTCTTTTGGCTTCACTGCTCCACGGACCGAGGGTTTCAACCGCAAACGCAACAATTCAAAATCTTGAATTATATTTCTATATTTGTTGCATTTGAGGCTCTCCGCCCCAGCCTCGGCCGCGCCGGCCGCTCTTGAAGATGTCCTAACGTGACTTGGAGCCAATGTGACAACACAAGTGGCGTCCCACATCAAAGAACTACCCTTAGTCCATGGCACTAAGGTGATGGCATCGGGCCTCTTGCCATCCAGCCGGGAATAACCGCGAGGTTCTAGGATGCACGGTATATTTTCCGTCAGAAGCGTGGACTTTATAATAAAATTTAAATAAAATTAACTCAATCTTAATATTAATTAACTTTATTCGAGACGGTTTAGCTTCTTCCTGAACGCAGCTCGGCCTTCGGCCTCGCCCTTAGTTACTTGCTTTCTTCGAGATGGTTTATCATTTGTCAGAACGTAGCTCGGCCTTCGGCCTCGCCTTAGTTACTTACTTTCTTCAAAAATGTTTACCTTCTTCGTGAACGCAGCTCGGCCTACGGCCTCGCCCTTAGTTACTTGCTTTCTTCGAGATGGTTTATGGTCTTCCCGAATAGAGCACGGCCTTCGGCCTCGCCCTTAGTTAATTACTTTCTTCAAGATGGTTTAGCTTCTTCCTGAACGCAGCTCGGCCTTCGGCCTCGCCCTTAGTTACTTGCTTTCTTCGAGATGGTTTTTCAATTATCAGAACGTAGCTCGGCCTTCGGCCTCGCCTTAGTTACTTACTTTCTTCAAGATGGTTTAGCTTCTTCCTGAACGTAGCTCGGCCTTCGGCCTCGCCCTTAGTTACTTGCTTTCTTCGAGATGGTTTTTCAATTATCCGAACGTAGCTCGGCCTTCGGCCCCGCCTTAGTTACTTACTTTCTTCAAGATGGTTTAGCTTCTTCCTGAACGCAGCTCGGCCTGCGGCCTCGCCCATAGTTACTTACTTTCTTCGAGAAGGTTTATGGTCTTCCAGAAAAGAGCTCGGCCTTCGGCCTCACCCTTAGTTACTTACTTTCTTCAAGAATGTTTTTCTTCTTCCTGAACTCAGCTCCGCCTTCCGCCTCGCCCTTAGTTACTTTCATCGAGGAAGAATATCGTTTACGTGAGCGCAGATCCGCCTTCGGGCCCGCCTTTAGTTACTTACTTTCTTTTTTTGAAATACGAATTTCACGCGAGCGAAGCCGCGGGCAACAGATATATACATTTTATTGCACATAACTTCGACTTTCAATTTTTTTTTTTATTTATCAAACAATTTGTCACCGGCCAGCTCACGTCGAGATGACAGTTCTCCGTTGTCAACATGACATTTAAAATTTTTTTTTACCTTTACTTTGGATTACGTGATTTTTATTATATTTTTTTATTATTATGTTAATCCGGGATATACACTGTCCCTATAAAAAGTTTCGTCAAATTCGGTTCAGTGGTTTTTGCGAGATGCGCGTACAAATGGACATTTTTGCAGTTACGATTTTATTATATGTATAGAAAGAATAGATATGTATAGACTATTGTGTTCAAGTTATAAAAAAGAAGAACTGTCATTTTCGTTGTATCTACTTATTTTTAAATTTGGAATGAATATTTTATTCAAATTGTATTTGCTGCCAGTTCTCAAGATATAATTATGTACTTCGGACTACGTGATTTTAAACGCGCAATAATGTTTATAATTGTTTAATTTTTTTTTTATTTTTGTTATTTTTTTTTACGTATTATGTTAACCCGGCATATAAACTGCCACTATACAAAGTTTCGTCGAATTCCGTTCAGTGGTTTTTGCGTGATGCGCGTACAGACAAACAAACAAACAAAAATTTTAAAAACTGTTCTAACATGTTCAGTATCTCATTTTAAGCCACCCTGGTTATTTTTTTTCCGAATACATTCAATGTACAGACTTTCTTACCTTTACGATTTTATTATATGTATAGATTATATAAATGTAAATTAAATAATAAAACGTGATGTGAAGAGTATTTAATTGGATAAAAGGGTAAACTATTTACTTTATTTAAAATAAACATTTGCGTAACCACAGTACCTTTTTTTTCTGAAATATACAGTTTTTACTTCTAAAAATACATTTACTTAGACCCACTTCAGACATGCATAGATTATTCCAGTTAATTTGACATATTTGTAAGTGATAAATATCTAAAAAATCAATAACACATTAAAATCTTTTAGGCTCTGGTACCTAAACTGACCCGTGAGCAGTTTTTTATGTAGAGAGTATTCTACTGGATATTCTGTTATAGTTCAGGGTTACTCCGGGTCATTTCAGTTCAGCAAATGTATTCAGTTTTTATTGTATTTTTCATTATATTTTAGTACTCACTTCATATTTTCATCGCGTCTTTTTATTTTGTAATTTATTTTTCTAAATATTAAGTTAAATTTTTTAGTGTGTTTCAATGATATATTTGGTACCTAATAGTCTTATCATGAATCTAGAAAGCCAACAAGATGACTTTAAAAATATACTTATTACCCATTCACATACAAGTTGAGCCCTACCCACCAAACCCAGCTCTCAGAATGTCCCGTAAGCTTGTCACTTATCAAATAACTTGTCGCTCCACATCAGCTTGACACCGGAGCTCTGAGAACTAACTTCGGCGCCGTTCATTGCTATAAGTTGAGCTCACACAGTCCAGGGTTGCCAGATGTTGGCCACAATGCCTGTTTGTGGAGTAAATCATACTCGTATTGTGAATAATATGTAGAGTTTATAGTGCTGGAAAGTGTGTTTTGATTGTAATTCATAAATATTAAAATGTCTTGCCTTGTTTCTTGTAGCTTTTTGTTTAAACTGACACAGTTGGCACCATCACCAAACAACATCCTTGATGTCAGCCCATAACACCTTGGTGAACTAGGTGCCATGTCAGTGCTTCCCTTCATTCGCACTGGCTACACTGAACTGGACGGAAATCACAAACTATTTGTAACCGACGTTTCCATCAGTATACAATTCAGTATAAAAGTATTCATGACAATTAAACTTCCCGTATATGTATAGCCCGTGGCTTCGTTTGCATGTTTTTTTAGTTGTACCCATCGAATAGGGATACCTATTTGCAATAGCGTGATGGTAAATAGTCTATCTATAATAATCCCGAGGCATGTCGGATTTCATTAGTTAAAACAGCACGTACCTAAATTGTCGATGCAATGCAGTGTGTGAGTTTAGCCGTTGCATAAAGACAAACAGATAAACGTTGCGCTTTATAATTCAATCGAATGTAGGTACTTGTAATATTTCCCAGGTATATACAGTTTCGAACTTTAGAAATAATTCCATGGATTTGATAAGAAAATAGTCCGATCAGTTCATGTGCCGGGATCCCGTTATAAACTTAAAGAAGGATAACACATTTACGATACTTATCCCGTGATAATACCCATATTCTGGCATCCCTATAAGACAGAGTTCTGTCGGTCCTTATGTAAATACATTAAGCTCGGTACTCCAAGTTTGTTGTGGGGCGGGCGGACCGGCGCGCGGAAGGGACGGCGTGCGGGGCCTGCGGGGTAGGACGCGGGTCCGGGGGCGGGGGTGTTCGCGAGGGCGGGCCGGGGCAGAAGAGTCGACGGCGGCAGCGGCGGCGCCATTAGATACCTCTCCCTGCCTACCTACAGTTGATATCGTTGAGACGAAATTTTGTTCTAAATGTTGCCAAAACAAAAGTTAATGAGCACAAAATATAACGATCATTATTTTGCTTGAGCAGACACTTGAGATTTTGAAGTACGTACCAAAGGCGCTGCCGAGTCCGAAACCATAATTATTTGTTTATTCAAGGACTCATTTGTATTGTGGCTCTGCTCACGGTATTGCTTGCTACTGAAGGCCGTTGATATAAATTAACTGCATTGCTTGTAAGGACTGTTCTCGAAACTACACTTCTAAGATAATCAGTTTTTGTTGCTAAGATAATAATAAAGGTTTTCTACGTCGCCTTATTGGTGCACATTCGATTCGAACTACATCCCGTTCACATGAGAGCTCAACCAGGGCCGTCTTAGGCCATGCAGAGGCCCTTGGGCACAAAACAATTTGGGGCCCACTTTAGAAAGATTTTTTTTTTAATAATGAAATGCCGTTTTTACATAAAAATAATAAAAAACGTGATTTTGTTAGCTTACGGGGCCAATTTTTCCGATGTGTTAACACAATTAAATTATTAATTTTTTTAACGATTTTTTTTAATGTCTTTATTAAACTTATGGGAAGCCACTGAATATCAATTGAAGCCTTAATATTGCACTGTTTAATTGCAATTAAGTTATTTCTATCGGGTATCAGAGAATTTTCTGGCGTTTGAGCTGCCATATTTTTCTAAATACAGCTTTGAGACAGCTGATACTATACTCAATTCACTCAATTATTATAGAATTAAGCGATCGCTGGTAATGTAGTTTTCAAAGAGTAATTTCTTCTTGTTAGACTGAGTTGGCGCGTCCTATGATAACTAATGCGAGCGGCAGAAAAATTTTCATCAACAACAAGGGGGCCCCGGGGGGCCCCCTTGATGTCGGAGGCCCTGGGCCCGTGCCCCGTGTGCCCTTATGGTAAAGACGCTATTGAGCTCAACGACTGACCACTGTACTACAAACCACTTTACCCTACAGCATGAAATATTATCCTATTCAACAAATTGTCAGACATAGGAACATGACATCCGATATTTCTCTCTCATATCGAGGTCAAGCAGTAATCTATTGACAATAACGCTATTCTAGAGTTTACCTAATAGAATTTAGGGCATAAGGACTGAGGGAGGACGTACGCAACAAATATGAAAGTTCCGCGTGAAACTTCTGGGGTGCCACTGAAAGCATCACTGAAGAATGAATATTATGAAAACTCTAGACATAAAATGAAATGAAGGGAAGCACTGACATCTATTATTTAGTAGCGTGATTATGTACTAATCGATTCTCAGGACGATTCTTGTATGGAGACCCCTAATTTTTTTTTTTTTTTTTGCTTTTTTATTTATTGTTGGTACTAGCTTTTGCCTGCGGCTTCGCTCGCGTGAAATTCGTATTTAAAAAGAAGAAAGTAAGTAAGCCCGCTACCGTACCTTTATTTCGGCACGCGAAACAATTCGGTTTGTATGTGAGACACATCTTAGCGTAACCGGAACTGCATTTTATTTATCCTATCCTGTGTCACGTATAGTTAAATGTGCGTGTATTAAATTTTATCGAATTCGGATGATTAGTTTAATAGTTATGGAGGAACATACATACAGAAAATATTTCTAAAAACCGTTAATTTAGTTTTAGTATCAAACATAGAGTCTACAAACGCAAAATCTCATAATCAAGTAACTTACTCATTAGTTTATTATTATTAGTAATAGATATCCGCCATAATAACACACATTCTGTGAACATTTCAACCGGATACCTATTACGGCTCAAAAGATACAGCAGTCTCAAAAGATAATTAGCTAGGCTTTCGTTCGTATACGGAACCCTACAAATTGATGTTTGCGATTTATTCGCGACTAAATACGAGTAAATATACCTATTTATAAATTATTAAATTTGTAGCATAAAACACTTTCAAATGAACGATCTATCAAAAGACAGTTACACAACACAGAAATATAGCACGAGTGCCTAGTACCCCCAAAATACACAAAGAAAATTAAAATAAACAAACCCGTCCAAAAAGAAAACGGTAAACATTCTCCCGCCGCCGCCGCCTGTTGGCTCTCTGAAAAACAATGTGAAAGCTTCGTCCCTAAACAAATAAACAAAATTGCGATTTAAACTAAATACAATTAGAATGATTGTATCTACAAACTATTCTAGGTTGTTTAATTTACTTCTGGTAGTTTATTTTATACAAAAAATTTACAGTAATAGTGGATTTAGAAATCTTTACTCATCATAGGAGAAGTATACACAGTGTTAATGTATTTAAACAATATAGAATGTAAAATAAAATCATTTAACTATGTATATGTAAACTAATTTAAAAATAAGCTAAACCTCGAATCAAGCTTTAGGTGGAAGGATCGTGTAAAGGTGAGAGGTGGCAATCCCTTCATCCTTTAGCGCGGCATCTTGTCCGTATCCCTTAGTCACCTTTTACGACATGCACGGGGATAGATGCAGTGGGGCTATTCTTTTCAAATACCGGCCCCACACGGTATGTTAAATAAATACTAACAGTGAAATCAACTGTGTGCCTGTAATTGCGTCTTTGAGCTGATTAGCTGAGCTTTGAGGTAGGTATTCAAAATTTGCGGCTTGGCGTATTTTTTTAGATAGTTATTGAAGAACCCTGGTTTTAGAACGAGCAGAGAAATACTGTCACATTATAGTAAGAAAGATCAATAGTAAGAATTGTACGAGTATTATATTCAAAATAAAGTTAATAAATAAGGTACAGGTTCAGCGTAAATAAAACGACATTGTTATAATTAAAGCTTGAACTACATATAATTTGAGTATATAAAACAAATAAGATCTGAAAAGATCCCGCTAACGATCCTCATTAAATGTTAGAGGCCTTAATGTCAAATACTAGCTGTTATAATCGTGTAAGTAAGTAAGTAGTACCGTGTGGGTTCGGTACTTAAAAAGAATAGCCCCACTGCATCTCTCCCCGCGCATGTCGTAAAAGGCGATCGTCAGCCTCGGCAGCTCAGTGGTGCGGTCAGTTATTGGATGGGTTGGAGGATGACCGTGGTTCGGATTCCACATTAAACTGTAGGTCCCTTCCCTTCTTACCTTACTGGGTGGTAGGGTTTATCCCGGCCGGGTTGGTACCACCGCACTGAGCGAAACGTCGGTCGAAATGGCTATGTAAATATAGTTCGTGTTTTCCGTCCAGTTCAGTGTAGCCGGCGCGAAATGAAGGGAAGCACTGACATAGCACCTAGTTCACCCGGTGTTATGGGCTGACATCACGGATGTTGTAGGTGATGTAGCCAACTGTGTCAGCTTCCATAAAAAAAAAAAAAAAAAACGTGGTGGTCGGTGTTGTGCTGCAATTTACCAGAGTTCTTGCAGCACAACACCGATTACTCTGCTTACCCCGATTGTCGGGATTCAGCGTGTGTGATATGTATGTATAATCATTCGTTTAAGTTTAATATTTATTAACCTTCTTAGTTTCTTAACTTAGAGTTTCCAAAAGTGCTGATACTACTGAATATTATTTATAAGCAGAAGTCTAAACGCCAATTTTTATATTTCTAACTACAAAAATGAAGCACTTCAATGCAAACTTTCCCCTATTTAATCACCTTATGCGTTTTCTAAAATCCTTTCGTAGTACTTACCTACTACGTTATATATCGAACTCCAATGCAAAATTCCACGCTTCTACGCCCATCGGTTTAGCTTGTATGTTGTCTTTCAGTCATTGTTAAGATTTTTATTAAGCAGAATACCAACATGACTTGATTTTAAATTAATTAAATAATAAACACACACACACACATAGCGTCACGCCTGTTTCCCGGTGGGGTAGGCAGAGACAACGGATCTCCACGTGCCACGATTCTGACACACCTCTGCCGCCTCTTCCACTCCCATAATGTTCTTCATGCATGCTCGTCGGTTACGGGTACTACGCACTTGCCCCTTAATAATAAATAAAACATTAATAATATAAAGCAATTTACACCATCTAAAGGCGTAGCAAAAACCAACTTATTATACTGCGTACACAACTGTAAAGAAAATTAATAGGTTCGGAGGAAAGAGAGATCCAACAATGAAGAAGAGTGTATGTAATATCAATAATAGACATTGAGTAAATAAAGGCACAGACAATGTATTATTCAATTCAAAGTTACTACGGAATTATACCCATGAGAATGATTCTCTCTAGATGGAATGTTAAACACAGTAAGTTTTGACAATAGAACAAAATAATTCTGAATTCCCTCTATACCAAACATCAAAGAAAACAGTAAGTAACAGTAAAGTATCGAGATAAGTTTAATCTTTACACAGCTAAGCTCTCTCAAAGGAATTATTTGGTAAAACCTTCGTTTAGTTTCGACAGGCACGCGCTGGCCGACGTTACGGACCCTCAGCGGCGGGGCCTCAGTGGTACGCGCGCAGTCACTCTACGGTGAATCCTATAGAGGCTACTTCCACTGAATTTCGTGTCTGGTTGAATGGATTGATGATCTGGTGTAAAGTAATTCATGTATATTTAAATTGCTAAAGTAAAACTAAGTAATGAAACCATATGGGAGATAGTTCGGCTACCGACCGGGTAATCGTACCGTAGGCACAGCTGCAGACCTATGAAAATTTAAAGGTAAATAATAATGTTCTAGTTTTTCAATCTACAGGATCATATATAGTGTACAGCAAAGCTGAAACGGTAAATTTTTTAACTTCACTCGATAGGAAAGAAATCCAAACATACCACTAGTTTTGCCGAAATTTCCACTACAATCTGTAAGGAAGGAATGTTTTTGATAATTTTCCTTTACATATTGTCATTATTTGTTTGAGTTAAAATTTTAATATTTCATTTCCGGCAATACTTTAGTATCAAAGAGTCAACACTCGTTCTCGCTCCTAATTGGTTGGACATCAATCAATAAGAAGTGAACACGAAGTAGTGCATAGCTATGAGTGAATGTGTACTGAAAAGAGGAAGAGGATTGAGCTGTCTGGCTGGCAGGGTAGGAGACGGATCATAAAAGAAGACGATGATAGTGTACCAGGTATTGCTTTGTACAACTGATTACCCTTGACGAGTGAATAAATAACTGTTACGCTACATTGGGGTTTTTATTTATAAAAATACAATATTATATTCTTTAGTGAACCGCGATCATAGAAAGTTATAAGATTTTAAATTGTTCATACTAATCAAAATAATAACGATTTGCGCGAAATTCGCGAACCTGTCACGTTGTCATAAGCGCCTTGAGACCATCCCGCTTCAGTAATAAGGAACCTGTCTCGCGCTCTCTTTGTCTCCCTCGGCGGAGCGGCTCTTCTGTCCCTCTACTCCTTCTACTGTAGGCATTACGTCATTATGGACGCAATCGCCTTATCATCATAAGGAGTAAAACTGCCGATCACAAAAGTCACCCCAGTATTAGTGATATCATCCAGGCGTTACTTACAAAGAAACGTACAACATGTTTCGATCAGCTCTAAACAGTGTAGATTCGTCGTGCTAGAAATCGTTACATCTTATCTAATTTGCTTGCTGTGCCTACACAGGTTTCTATGACAAAATCAACAATATTAATATTTTTATCGTGATCATATCTTGACCACTACTACAAAATTCCTACCCTTGTCCAGTCCCTCAATTTCGCTTAGGTCTATGTGTGTGTATAGGCCAGGCTGACCGAGTGGAAGGTAAAATTGGCCCAAGTGACTAAGGCTAGATGATCGGCATTCGGCTCACGTGCGCGATATTAATTTTTGGGTTTATTGAATAGGACGTGCGGCGAAGGCTCGTGACGCGTCGCACGGACTCGCCCGCCCTAGCTCTCGATCCTTACGCACTTTATATCGACTTTTATCGGACCATATAAACGGGCACAGTGGGCCAGAGTAATTATTCAATTTTCGACCTAGACATGTTTAAGATATTATTTGCAACGAATTATGTTAATATACTGTGAGATATCTTTATTAGGTTGTAGGTTCTAATAGTATACGGCTGGGTTAATACCACCGCACTGGAAGTATGATGATGACCGTATAGCAGCCTCGGCTGGGTTTTCCTCTATTCTATTGTCAGGAATCCAAAGGAAATGCTCCGTATGGCACCGACATTCTCGAAGATGATATTGGCTGTTCGGAGCTCCATATCAGTTCATTATATCTTCTTCCTGTCGTAACTAGTGGTTGGCTACATCACTTATCCACTTCTTCCCGTCGTAATTAGTGGTTGACTACATCCCTTATCCACTTCTTCCCGTCGTAATTAGTGGTTGACTACATCACTTATCCACTTCTTCCCGTCGTAATTAGTGGTTGACTACATCATTTACCTACCTCTTCCCGTCGTAATTAGTGGTTGACTACATCACTTATCCACTTCTTCCAGTCGTAATTAGTGGTTGACTACATCACTTATCCACTTCTTCCCGTTGTAATTAGTGGTTGACTACGTCATTTATCCACTTCTTCCCGTTGTAATTTGTGGTTGGCTACATCACCTGTTACACGCTTGATGTCAGTCCATTATATGTTCTTCCTCTCGTAGCTCGTGGTTGACTACATCACCCGCTATCTTCTTCCTGTCGTAACTAGTGACTGGCTACATCACCTGCTACATGCTTGATATCGGCCCACTATATCTTCTTCCTGTCGTAACTCGTGGTTGGGTACATCACCTGCTACTGCTACACGCTTAATATCCGTCCATTATATCTTTTTTCTGTCGTAACTAGTGGTTGGCTACTTCACTTGCTACACGCTTGATGTAAGTCCATTATATATTTTTTCCTGTCGTAACTAGTGGTTATCAGTCCATTTTATCGTCCTCCTCTCGTAACTAGTGGTTGATCGTCACTGTGTGTGACAAGCCGAGTGCGAACCAATGCGTACTCGGAATGGTGTATACTCGGTGTCTGTCGATCTAAGATGCGAATCCCCGAATTAGGCGGCTTGTCGACAATCGACAGCGGCCACAAAATGAGTCCGCTCGGTGTAGATATAAGAAAGTAATTGAGCAACTCAGTTCTCATCCAGCCTGATAGAATTACTTAATCTGGGGACGCTGGAGCTTAGTAAGGGCATAAATAAGTAAATTATTATAACGTTCGGTTGAAACTCAGCTTGCGGTAAATTAATTCATCTCCGCCTTTCTCCACCTTATAAAGAGCAAGCTGATAAGACAGAAAATGTACCTAACATCTATGTCAGCGGGTAAAGTCCTTTGATCTGATGTGTTGGAATAAAAAGTTGTACTAAATCTATGTATACATAGATTTCGTATAACTTTATAATGTCGTATAATGTTTATATTTGTAATTTTAGATATGAATCGAGATACTGAAAAATGTCAAGTCATTTTACATTAGATACAAAAACTATATATTGTTACGGGAATACAATTATGCTACAGTGAATTTATTAAAAATTATTATTTGAAAATGTTATGTTTTGTCAAATCAATTATGTGTCAGGAAAATATGTAACAGATTTAGATTTTGTATGTCGCATAATTATTTTGTATCGAAAACTAAGTATATTCAAAAAACTACTATTGCAAAATTGGCAAAATTTTGTTCTCCGTGTTCATAGTTCTCCAATACAATTTCAGTAGTATTTCCGACAATGTATGGATAACTACAAAAAAAAAACAATTTTCGCCACTGTTATTTTTTAAATCTACTTGCTTTTCCATACAGAATAATCCCCTGAAAAAAATTGAAACTAAGCGGGATAAAAACATAAAATTGTTGTAGCTTATGAGCTGAGGAATCGCGCAGTGGTAAAATGGGGTTGATCTGGGACAATCTGTTTATTTTTATGTATGAAGACATCGAGGTGGGGACTTAATTAAAATATGGCTACTTAAAAACACATTTGACCTTTTTTTTTGTTATTCCTATCGAGCATGACACGGTTGGCTACATCACCCACCACACCCGTTATTTCAGCCCACCACCTCCGGTTCCAGTCGGAACTGGGTCTCAGGTCGGTGTACTCTCGGCTTGTTATTTCTCTGTTTCGATAAGTCTTGTCAGTGTAAAAAATCGTTAATTTTAACAAGCCAAATCGAAAACTTCGTTTCTTTTTCAATATTTTCTTCAGGTTCAAATAATTCAAACACCATAAAGCCAAACTGTTAATTATCATCATACAAGTGTAGGTACCAGTAATGTTTGTGATTGCTATGTTGTAAATATGAAGGAAATTGTGATAGATTTAACGGGAATAAAGTTAGGTATAAGAATCGTTTGGCCTAGCGAATGTAAGGGGGGTTTGCTTTCCATATAAGTATAACACGGTTTGTAGTTGCTAAGTTGAATATGTGAATTAGTATGATTCCTTGTCCTGTTAGGGTTAGTCATAGCGGGGATCATTTCGATTATATTAGGTTGACAGTCAAATAATTGTGTAATGATCACTGATTATAATATTAGATGATGCATTCTCATACATCACTGCCGAAAAAAGATGTCATCGAGCGAATCAGCTTATAAAGCTGAGTTACCACTGTCTGATCTAAAGCTTCCAATCCCGCATGCCCTGGCGGGATCTCGGTATAGGCGGGATCACATTTTTTCTATGTTGCGGGATCTCGGTATAACGGGATCCCTCAATTATTTTTTATAAAATTTTTTTTTTGCCTCTAAACTTTCACCTTTGCTCCTCATTGCAATCTAGATGAAATTATCTTTCATATGATATATGTAGGTTTGAGCCAGTTGGATAAAATAAGATTGGATAGAAAATTAGGTGAAAGAAAACCGTGTGGGGCCGGTACTTAAAGTACCGTGTGGGGCCGGTACTTAAAGTACCGTGTGGGGCCGGTACTTAAAAAGAATAGCCCCACTGCATCTCTACCCATGCATGTCGTAAAAGGCGACTAAGGGATAAGAACAAGATGCCGTGCTAAAGGGCGACAGGCTCGCCACCTCTCACCTTGGGACGGTACTTCCACCGAGTCATGCAGCAGGTGGGTTTTCGTGCCTTACTTGCTGCTTGATCGATTGAATCTTGTTCGAATACTGTGCGAAACGTGGTGGTTGGTGTTGTGCTGTAATTTACCAGAGTTCTTGCAGCACAACACTGATTACTCTGCTTACCCCGTTTTTCGGGATTCAGCGTGTGTGATATGTATGTATGTATGTAATAATCCCCTGAAACATCCGACACGGTAACAAAGTCACCCTGTATAATATTGCACACCAATTTATGAAAAGTTTGTGCAATAGGTGAGCTTAATGTCATAAGGCAATATATTCTAGTTAACCTTTGGGGGGAAAAGGACCTATGTAACATTTATATGAACCTAGGTTAATGTAAACTAATGTTTTTTCTCAAAATAACAGTACCCAATTAATATAATCTAAGCTCAAAATAAAAAAAGAAATGTGTCCTCAACTAGGATTTTATCTTGCACGGGTTTGCGCTGCATCGCCATCAAACCCCCAATTTCGCGACACCAGTTTTTCTTATAAAAATTAATGAATAAAAGTTTTTTTGTTCCGTTATTTGCATAATTCAATACCGTAATAATAATTTATCCTTTACCCAAATATTGAAACTTAAGGAAAATACACTTAAAAATTAAACTATTATTATTGGGATAAAAATACCAGATCAGAGTAATATCATCGACGAAGGGCTTCAACTAACTCATATGAACCATTTACTTGTTTTCTCTCGAAACCTCTTATCTGCTTAAATAATTTTCTATTAATAAAACAAAGCTTTTCCAATTCCCTCCCATGCCTCTTCAAGTAAATCGAAAAACTCAAGTTTCCGCGGACCAAATTGTTATTCAATGAACATCACACGGTCTAGCCGCAGAATCTGCGAAGCATTGTGTAGGTGTACTCAGGTATGAATACATTTTTGAGTTAATGAAATAAAGATCGACTGATTCAGCTTGCTGTATAATGAATGAATGAATGAACCAGCTTTAGGCCGCAGCTTTGAGTTTGAGTAAACGTTTCTGAACTATGCTTCTAAGTCAGATATTGCCTACCTACAATGTAGGCGGACGGTGGCGGAGTGGCCTGGGCGACGGCGTCTCTTGCGAGGGGTCCGAGGTTCGAATGCAACGGGCGTGTACCAATGAGTTTTTTCTAATCGGAAAAAAATTCCAATTAGAAAATATAGGTATCCATGTAAAATCCATGTAAAAATATAGGTCCACCGGGTTAGCTGGAGGAAATTGCCTAAGGCAATAAGCCCGCCCTTTCTGCGCATTAAGTGGCATAAACAAATGAATTTGACAAAAGTTTAATTAGGGCTACACTTCTTTCATATTAAGAAATAAGCCAACATACGTATTCATACTCGCTAACGCACCAAAGTAGCCGAGTGGCAATATCAAGTGGCGGTGGGCTGGGTACGTCAGCCGAAGAGAAACTCGTTGGAGTAAGCATATCCTACACTGGCGGCAATGGACATCGAGCTACATAGCTCACAAAACCACCGTGGGTGGGTATATGATGTGCTAATGCACACCAAAACATCAACAAACATATAGCTCGACATATAGAAGAAAATATACATAAGAACAATAGAAATATACAATAATACACAAAGAAACAAAACAGCAACGTCGTGCAAAGGTCAAACTTTGTGGGATGAGAATAAGTGAAGAAGAATAAAGAATGGCAAGGGTAAATGCAGGCAGACATAAGGACAGGAAAATAATAAAAAATAAGGACAAGAAAATAATAAAAAATCCTCCGACTGAGTATCCACAGCCTTGCTCCTACAAGAACTAAATGTTCCTTTATTGTGTTCGAGAATAGAACAGACGTAGTTCAATGACGCAGTTCGCGCGGCACGAGCGAACACTGCGTTATTGAACGGAATTGCGAAGAAAGGAACCGATATTGGACGGAACTGAACACGAGTCTGTCGCCGTGTGGGTGCCTCTACAATCTACATGATCCTCTCACATTTTATCGCATACAGTGTGTTCATGTGTTCAGAGTGCAATCTAGAAAGATAGATCGAAAAAATATATTTGCACCACCAAAATATAATATTGAACATTTGAAAATAGTGTTCAGTATTTTGTTCTCTTGTATTAAGTTAAGGTATTTAAAATTATGAACTTTGTTGGGTATTTGAAATTTCTTTAACTAAATTCTATATCAAGAAGTAACATTTTCTGCTTACAAATTTTACATTTACAATCAAAATAAGCGGAACAAAACGGAATTGTTCTTAAGTAATTTATTCGTCCTTAGTGCTCATAAATCATAAAGAATATAATAAATAGTGCTCACCTGCCCCGCTGCGTCGAGTTCATAAAGAACCGGCAATGTTCCTGTGTTGAGTATCTTACCTACTAATTTCCTCAAAACTTTCTCCCTCGAAAAGCTTTTTGTATTAGAGTATGGCGAAGAAACCAACAAGGTAACAGATAATGTTATTCCATAAAACTTATCATTTCCTCTAAATTCACATTTAAAACCTTCATCTTCGAGTTCAGCGTGGAAAGGCCTCGATTCAAAACCACTCTTCTCGTCAATATTATTTTATTATTTATTCATCATCCAGAGTACACTGCACTCGGATTCGTCATAATTTAACATACATAACATTTAGCATTTTGCCAGTTCGATTATCACAGCGAAGAAGAACTGGTAAGAAACATCGCTGGATACTTTTTTTTACGTCCACTTAGATCTACTCTTAAGTTTTTGCCACTGCCTACACAGTACGAGTCATCATTATTTCTAAAAATGTATCACAGATACAACATTTCTTTTCCATAACCGTAAATCATTCATATAACATGTTAGAGCCAATTGGAAGTAACCACAAACCTCCTATATCCTTACAAATAATCAAAAAACTGTCACATAAACGTTTTTTGTCCGCCTTTCCGTTGGCATGGCACTGAGCGGGGTTTCACAAGGAGTGGTATAGCCTGGATAGGCTACAGGGCACAGCCACCGTGCCAGTTTCCTCATAAACAATTTAAAGCAATTTTACCTAATCATATTGGAATTTCTCAAGCTGTTCTAAGGCAATAGCAGTTTTCTGCTTGTTACTCTTATAGAGTTGAGAAGATTACATTTTACTTACATTCGCTTTAAGTTGCATTCAGTTCAGCGGCCAGACACACTTATAGGTCGACTAAGATGTTGTAACAATGAAGTTTTCATTGTTACAACATCTTAGCTTTTTTATGGAAACTGACATGGTTGGCTACATCACCTATAACGTCCGTGATGTCAGCCCATAACACCGGGTGAACTAGGTGCCATGTCAGCACTGCCCCCTTTTGATCGTGCCGGCTACACTGAACTGGTCGGAAAACACAAACTATTTACATAGCCGTTTCAAAATAAGTGACTTGACTGAATTGACTTTGTCTTTTTTTACTTTTTGAACTAGGTACTTGTTGAGTACAATTACATATCTGAAGTTTGCCTGCGAGAGTGGACCTGGTTTCCTTTTGACTACGTACTCTGGATATTTTTTTAGTAAAATAGAGGTCTGATTGTTTGGGATTGTTCTGTGTAATGGCACAATAATTATGTGCGTGGTGCGATCGTTCGACTGTCGTTCGTGATGTAGCCAACCGTGCCAGTTTCCATACAAAAAACAAAAACAAAACAAATGTTAATTTGATGGTCTGATTGGTAACGGAATTTTAGGCCCTCACTCATTTGCCTCAAAATATAAGACTGCCTGAGTTTTAGGTCGACTCGATACGAGTAAGCTTATGTTTAGAAATTCTTGGTGTCTACGCAGTATTTCCGTGTACCGCCGATATGTAGCTCGGACGAGTGAACACGACAGCAGCGGTATTCGAGGCTGTTACCGCGACAAAAATCGATCGCGGTAGAGTCTACTTGTGAATAATGTGATCAAGGTAGAGTAAACACTGATTGATATGAGTCAGTCATCAGAACACAGAGGCCAGATGAAGGCTGGCAAAGGGCACTGAGAACTAATCTAACGAAATTGAGGAACGAATGCGGAAAAATAAAACTAAATTTTATATTATGGCTAAAAAAACAGCATTTCCTTTTCGATTAACATAGTTAATCCAAAAGGAAATCATCGGTATTGCACAATCTCGCAGGCGACATTAGCTTGTCGGAGTATGTACTCTGGTCTTTCTAACTTAGCCACCCATGCCGAATTACATAAAAAAATAGTTAGTGAATAAGAAATTGCCTGCCAGTAATATTAAAGTATATTTACGTTCCAGAAACCTAATATCACATCCATGACGAGCCATAATATATGTATGACTAATAGGCCGAAAATAAGAAGATAATTATTAAAAAAAAAATCAAATCAAGACCAAATCAACAAAAGTGTTCACTGCTCGAGATAAGTATTCCGAACTTCACTAGCCGTAAAAAGGAGTTGAGTGTGTTTCGTTTTGTCGTCGAGCTTTGCACTACATCGGCGCTATCCGGATCCGGTACGGAGTCCGGACCGGAGAGAGGACGGCCCGACAGCCGGTATCGGATCGGTTCCGCGGAGATTTCCCCCGAGATGTCGCCCGCCGTCATACGCCGACGTTACACCCCATCGAAGACGGGAATTATATTGCCCGTAAACTTGACGGGAAACGAAGGCCAGTTTCGAGGACTTTGTAATACTTTCGTCGTGTTTTGGGAATACGACTGACAGGACCTGTTACTTTAAGGCCTACGAAACGTCAAGAACTATGCGATTGTGGACGAAGACAAGGGATCGCTCTCTTATTCCTCACTCAAATACGACCATCTAACAATCGAATGTACATAAGTAATGTTTCACCAGAGACCAATAAAGATACTTTTAGGTTTGGAAAACGGTCGGTGAAAGTTGGAACGACCATTTTGTACTCATGGGAATTTTACTTATTTCACACTGAGTTGCCCAATTTAGTAGTGGATTAAATTTGGCCATCAAACTCGTAGATTTTAAACATAATAATCCCTGGCTGTGTTTATTTTAGTACGTGACGTGATCACTTTTGTATAACATTTATTTATAGTCAGTATAACGTCTGATTAGTCGGTGTACTTATTCATAACCCCAGCGCTCAGGGTTTGCATAAAGAGGAGTTGACTTTCTTTGTTTTTATTCATACCATATTATTCTGAGAGCCCCTTTATAGTTCCGGCTGGCTTTCAATAATCTGGCTATTGAAAGCCAGCGGGAACGGAAGATAAAACTAGTTAAACAAATTTCAAATATGCCTCGTGTACACCCTCATCATATTCCTCTCACAAAGCTGGCCGTACTAACAGCAGCTCTATCGCGAAAAGCTATTCCTTCTCCGTTTCAACGCAGTATTAAATTTGTCAAGCAAGTCCTAGTAAAATGCGGGCTTATGGCGCGAGGTCAACATT
This sequence comes from Nematopogon swammerdamellus, assembly GCA_946902875.1. NCBI lineage: Eukaryota > Metazoa > Arthropoda > Insecta > Lepidoptera > Adelidae > Nematopogon > Nematopogon swammerdamellus. Next base: position 8,128,949 of record OX336344.1, read on the forward strand.
TTACTATGCCAATAAAGCGGCTACGAGGCGGAGGAGCCGAGAATATATTTTGGTCAGCTTTTCTCGAGCGTTAAATCGCGAGCCTCCGGCGGGAAGCATCGTCACCGCGTCTCGGCGGGCGGCAGCGAGGAACCGCGAGCAGCGACGAGCGGCGACGAGCGGTGGCGAGCAGCGACGAGTAGTGACGAGCAGCGACTAGTGGTGGCGAATAGCAGCGTACGGTGACGGAGGACCGGAACGGGCGAGAAGCGGAGCGGAGCGCCCGGCCCCGAACTCTTCGTATTCCTGCGGAAAGCGGGGTCAAGAAAGAGCGAGGGGCAGTTTACGACCGGTGGAGGTCTTGAGGCTAATAAGATCTTTGATCATAAAGAGTAGCGCTCTTACTCTCCGCTCGTCATCGCCGGGAACCCTTCGGGGACGATTATTGCGATAATATTTAGATTGTGTTGGGGAATTATTCGGAGTTCGTCTATCCTTGCGGCGGCGTCATCTCGCTGGAAAGAGTAAAGTTGAATTTATTACGACAAGTGTAGCCTGGTGGGATTAAATACGTTCCAGCCGAAAGCTTTGCTAGTCAAGCCGGGTCCGGGAGTCTATAGCTAGATGATGGTCATTAGCACAATTTCTAAGCTGAAACATCGGAAGTAGCAATATTTTATCCCACGGTTTCAAACCCGTTTGGGCTGTAGATTTAATACTTGAGAATTATGGAAATGTGTTCCAGAAAGTGTCCACATTGAAAAGTGCGTATATACCTATTGATCTTTTGCAACTAGATTACTAAAATGCAATACCGAAAAACTGTTTTCCTAATAATTTTGCAATGCATTCCTTTAACTACTGTAGTAAAGAAGTTTTATCAATTTCCCCGTTCAGATATCGTCCATGCGAGTAAGCACCTGAGATTCATCAGGGCTATTTACATGAATTGCTCCAGACGGAATGAATTTCGAATGATAAATCTGAAGGTAGAAACTAATTTAGGCACATCCGCCTCTCTCGCCGCGTGTCGCGCTAATAATTTATTTCAGCCTCCACGTTCGGAGCACCGACACATACATCAAGTTAGTTTGCGGAGAGTTATAAGCACATTTGTCGAGAATTTCGCTAAAATCGTGTTATTGCTCGATACATTTCATATTCAGTTGAATGGTTTTGTTTGATGTGCACTACTTAAATAGGTAATTCAAAAGGATAGAAATGGCATCAGGTGAATTAGTGATCCTAACAAATAAAGCGGAAATATCATGCTGACGCGATTTTATGGTCGCTCATGATTTATTTTATTTATTTATTTCAAAAACAATTTTCATTGTGTATAACAATATACTATGGAATATAATACTTTTATAAAACGAAAAGGAACAAAACTAGCCGACAAGTGGCAGAAGCCTTGCTCACACATCGTGGGATGGTTGAAAACAAAGACTCAGATCCCATAATAAGGACAGTTTCAACGAGAATCCGGGACACACGTAGAAAAATAAACAGATGGGACCGAAGAACTATTTAATTGTAGGCATAATAATTTTAGATTTTAATGTTTATTTGTAAATAATGTAAAAATATAAAATTGTTATAAAAAGAAAATGTGTAAATAAAGAAATAAATTAAAGAAATAATACTCCCCTTGACGGGAAGGAGTAGGTATTTAATGTTTTATCTATCTGCCTAGTTTCTACTGCGGCTGAACTTCTGCCTACATTGAGGGATGCGATCTCGTGCCTAGTATGAAGTAAGTCATCCGGTACTTACTGGCGGTGCGCCGCCGCCTATCACGCCACCTATTCCCCTCTAACCTACTCAAATAGTCTGTAGTGCCAACAGACAGAGTCAAATTCATCCCTCTTCGCGAAACGACGCTCAGTGAGATGTCATGACAGCAGATTTGCGCACTTCTTTACTATCATTTTATTTGATTTACGTTTTGTTTATATACGTCCGGAGATATCAACCTTGCGGTTACAAAATCCAGACGTCTACACCTGCACTCCTGCACTTTTGCGAGTACAGTGATCATGTATGCCAGATCGAGGCCCCATAGCTGTACCGTCTTCCGAAAAAATCCCATGGGAAACACAGACTGCGACCTTTCCCCAGCCGATCCGAGCCACCACCCGTGCACGCGAAGGAACCCCCGACCGAAGCCGAGAGTCGGGGGTGAAGCCTTCACTGCCACTGGGGTCCGCTCCCTATCCAACCACAGCCTGTGCCCAGGGCCTCAGCACTTTGTGCTAGCCGCAGCTTTTCAAATTTCAAATTCAAATTCAAATAGTTTATTTGTAAACCTAACAAATCAATGGAACTAACAAAAATAGCTTTTCTTTTCTTTGTTAGCTTTTGTTTTCACCAGCTATGCATATGCGTGGAAGTGCATATGACCACCACCTAATGTGTACCGGGGATCCACCGGTCTCGAAGACTTACAGCGTCTTTGACTCGTGAGAAATCCAACCCACATCCACATATAAGTGTGTGTTGCACCGACATACCGATCTACATTATTCGCATGTCTACCAATTCTCCACATTGGTTACGGAGCTCTAAGTGGCTCACCACTCGCAGCTTTCGCTACTTATTCCCGTATTTGATACTTCGAAAGAAGCACCAGGGAATCAACGCTAAACCACAACCCCTGCGAGACCAACTCCAGTGTTCCGTGCAGAAGCACGAAGCATTCTGGGGCCTTGCGGCCCTGGGGCAGATTTGCGGACTGTTGCTAGACTCTCTAGCGTTTGAAGGCCCTAGGTTGCTGTCTAGGCGGCAGCAAGCATAATTGAAGACAGATACAAAAATTGAGGGCGGCATTACAGAGAGAACAGACTATATGCAACGTTGAGGTGATGACGGAATGTTTTCAAATTCACATGGTACCACAACGTATTATAGTGAATTTGATTTTTAACCCCCCACGCAAAAAGAGGGGTGTATCAGTAATAATCTGTGTGCCTGTGTGCCAGTGCCTGGCCTGTCGGTCTGTCTGTGGCATCGTAGCTCCTAAATGGATGGACCGATTTGGATGCCGTTTTTTTATTATAAAGCTGGTTTGACCGGGATGATTCTTAGCTATGTTAGTTATCAAGTAATTATGAAGTAATAAAAATTACGTCTTACGGATGGACCGATTTTGATGAGTTTTATTTAAAAAGGCCCTCGACCCTTAAATAAAAAGTAAAAAATAATTTCCGTTTACTTAAAGGAGTCGGGGGACCGTTAAGAACACAAAATATAAAACTCAGAGCTGCGTAAATTATTTTGGACTTTTAAAGGGTTGGGTATTTTTCAAATTTGCAATTAAACTTTTTGTTAACAATAACGTGGTTCGGGCTAAATTTTAGCCCAAAGAGTCACAAACTGTTAAACCATTTAGTAGGTTAACTGCAAATTTCAACGCAGAATATATTTTGAAATCGTCGTATTTTGGTAAAACAAATACCTACAGCCTCAAACGATAAATTGTTTCCATAGTTTCGGAATATTCCGCCCGCGCATGCAAATAAAAACGCCAGCTCCGTTGTTAAGTAACAACCATTTTTCGTTTATATTGTTAGTATCGGTAAACTCGTAAATTTGCACGCGCAAATAAAGAAACTATTATAAAATAAAAAAGCACAATAATAATTCCCACTTCGGTCCTGTTTTGTGCGACCGTGGTAGAATACTACAGAATTAGCCCGGCATGGCACAATGTTACAACATGAATACGCTGTAATAACTAAGCCTTGGCGTACTGCCACTCTTGTGGTCTGGTAGTACATACTACCAGAACACCAGCGTATTCTTCTTTTTTTTATGTAATCTGGTATGGGTGGCTGAGCCGGAGGGGCCAAAGCACATGTTCCGACCAGCCAATATCACCTCCGAGAAGGTAGGTGCCATACCGGAGACTTCCCTGGATTGCTGGCTATACTGGACTAGAGGAGAACACAACCGAGGCTGCTATGCGGCCATCTTACATCCAGCACGGTTGTATCAACCCAGTCGGCTACAATTTGAGCCTACCACCTAGTAAGGGGCAAGGGAAGGGACCTACAGTTTTACACCGGTTCCGAACGGTAAAGCAGCAGGTGGTTTTTATTATCGATGGTTTTATGGGAACGAGACGGTTGACTGAAGCTGGAAACTCATTGGGCCGACGCACACGTCTGCGACGTCCGCGTACGTGGGCGTGTGTGAACTCACTACGCCGACGCGGACGTTCGTACGTGTGGCACGTCCGCGTACGTGGGCGTGTGTGAACTCACTACGCCGACGCGGACGTTCGTACGTGTGGCACGTCACGTCAGTCTTGTGTTAGTTTTCGTACAGAGCGCGCGCACCAATGTCGAGAACACAGCGAAGGCTGCTATGCGACTATCTCACATCCAGTACGGTGGTATCAACCCAGTCGGCTACAATTTGAGCCTACCACCTAGTAAGGGGCAAGGGAAGGGACCTACAGTTTTACACCGCTTCTGCATGTAAATTTTTTCCTCAGAAAAAACTCATTGCTGCACGCCGACCGGATTCGAACCTCGGATCTCTCGCAAGAGAAGCCGACGACGCAACACCCAGACCACTCGGCCATCCGCCGCGAGATATATAATATTATATTTGTTATAATAATAATTGTTTTGGAGCAATAAAGAATTTCTATCCATCTATAATTTATATCCCAAGACTGTCTTTTACTAATACAGAAAGTTCGACAAATTGAATAATATTACATTTAATCTAATAGGTACGGACGACAGCACTCATTTCTCACACTTCAGGAACCCTGTCAAAATAAAATATTTGTTTATTTGTATAATTTTTTAGGGGTAATGTAATGAGTGAATGTTAATTTGACAAGGTTGCTAAAGTGTGAGAAATGAAAGCAATCGTGTGTACACTTCATTTCCAGATGTTTTTTTATGGAAACTGACACTGTGCCCGTGTGGGTTGGTACCTACTTATAAAAAATAGCTCCACTGCATCTACGTCTACATCTATCTATCTACATATATCTGCGATGCTTCCTGTCGCTATGGAATCAACGCGTCTTGCTCGTATCGCGAACTTGGACACACTGACGCGCAAATGCGTATGGCGTACGTAGAAACTCACTAGCCACACGCGTACGCACACGTGGGCCACCTCCCTCCACTCGCTGACGTCGCTGAAGAAAATCTGGGAACAGGGCATCGGCGTCGCGTGTGTCGCATAGCGTAGGGTGGCGTGGGCGCAATGAAACTGCGTGCTGCACTCTTCCATATAAAATGTATGGAGACCGACGCGCCCAGATACGCGTGCGTAGCGTACGTGGGCCCAATGAGTTTCTAGCTTAAATCACATCCGTGATGTCAACCCATTATACCTTGGTGAATCAGGTGCCATGTCAGTGCTTCCCTTTGGTAATTCCGGCTATACTGAATTGAACGGAAAACACGAACTATTGACATAGCCGCTCCGACCGGTCTTTCATTCAGTGCGGTGGTATCAAACCCGGGCGGATTAAACCCCGCAACCTAGTGAAATGCCTACAGTTTTACATGGAATCCGAACGCACAAACCAGAGTATATAATTTATCTGAACGCAGCTCGGCCTTCGGCCTCCGCTATTTCTTCGTGAGAGTAGCCCTTGATGAATACATTATCCTATTCTAATTTCAAGCGAGCGAAGCCGCGGGTAAAAACTTAGTTTTCCATAATGGAGATTATGTATTTCATAGACCTTTCTGCTATTTATTATTCACCATAGACGTATATTTCTCTATGTTATTCACAGAAACATTCTTAAATAATAAGAGAAAAGGACTGCGTCAAGTTTCAAATATATCACTAGTGATGCCTGGGGAATGGTATACAGAAGTAGTGCTACAGAGAGTCGTCCTGTATCGTGGGACGTGTGCTGAATGAATATCGCCGTGGGCGGCCGCTAACGGCATTACCAAGTCAATCTAACTTGCACGACGACGGACCGGCCCGCCGCGTCGTCGTCGCGTCGCATCGTCGCGACGACGCAGGACGCTACGACGCATATCGCCCGGGGTATTGCAACTTCCACTTATGTCCGGTGCAACCGCACATTTTGCCTACACAGCATGTCCGTTTACTTTTACAGGCACAGTTTAAATTTTACTTCAGTGTACAATATAATTTCACCAACAACAGTCGACCGTGTGGGGCCGGTACTTTAAAAGAATAGCCCCACTGCATCTCTCCCCGTGTATGTCGTAAAAGGCGACTGAGGGATATGACTCCCTTCTTATATCACTAGGTGGTAGGGTTTAACCCGCCCGGGTTGATACCACCGCACTGAATGAAAGGTCGGTCGAAACGGCTATGTAAATAGTTTGTGTTTTCCGTCCAGTTCAGTGTAGTTTACATAAAAAAAAAAAAGTCGAGTTTTATTATATGTCGCTCAATAGATGTAGCAAACCATACACTTAGTGCGTCAGGAATAAAGTTACGATTATGTGACAGATATCGTATGGAGAATCTATCACAGTACTCAGTAGAAGCTGAAGTATCAACCATAAGAGACGTACTTTTAAATTATAAATAAATAGAGGCTCTGTACCGTGTGGGGTCGGTACTTAAAAAGAATAGCCCCACTGCATCTCTCCCCGTCGCATGTCGTAAAAGTCGACTAAGGGATAAGAAAATTCGTCAGCCTCGGTAGCTCAGTGGCGCGGTTGGTTAGTCAACTGTTATTAAGCAACACTGAGCGCGGTCAGTGATTGGATGGGTGACCGCTCGACCGTTGGAGGCTGACCGTGGTTCGGATTCAACGTTAAACTGTAGGTCACTTCCCTTCTTACCTTACTAGGTGGTAGGGTTTATCCCGGCCGGGTTGGTACCACCGCACTGAACGAAACGTCGGTCGAAACGGCTATGTAAATAGTTCGTGTTTTCCGTCCAGTTTAGTGTAGCCGACATGAAATGAAGGGAAGCACTGACATGGCACCTAGTTCACCCTGTGTTATGGGCTGACATCACGGATGTTGTAGGTGATGTAGCCACACGTGTCAGGTTCCATAAAAAAAAAAAAAAAAAGGCTCGCCCTTGAACCACTTATCCTCCGAGGAGTCCGCTAGCCTCGATAATAAACTCCTGAAATAAAATGAACATTTATTTATTATTGTGAAGCTCCGCCCGCCCCGCCCCTACCCGCCTCTGTATGCCGCGCCGCCCCGCCTCAGCCATTTTGTCGACTCAAAGTGAAAATTGAAAGTGGAACTTAACGAAGCCGACAACTTGAAATTAGTTCTAGCCACACGCTCCGCGCCCGCTCTCTGGCGCAACCGCCCCCGGCCCTTTCGATCAGGTGATTTTGAAAGTGAAAATGTTTGTGGTTGGCACCTACGCGTTGCGGACAGTTGGTACCTAAAGTGGAAATACAGCTGTAGAACCTCGTCGTATATGCGCTCGTTCACTTGGTGCAGTATTCTGACGAGTGAAAGCAAGCAGTTTTTTTTTTTAATTTAAAGCTCGACATGTGGTGCCTTGCCACCTATAAGGTGTCTAAAGACGCACATGGACATTCGGTTGTGGATCAGTTCTAAAGAGTTATTTTTGCACTTTTTGTGCGAACTGTCTTGCTAGACTGTAACTAGACGAAATGTTTATTAATAGTTGTTATCGCTGCTACTACCGACGACCGCGGTAATCTCAGTGGTAAAGAGGAGATAATGAATCGCTGAGAGGAATCCACCAGATTAATTTGTATAACGTTTTTGTAGGCGGCCACCGTGACTGTATTCCGATGGAGATAGAATATTTTAATTAAACTGAAACGTCGTCGCTTAATTTTCCATTTTATCTCGGAATGAATACAGAAATTAATTTGAGCTTTGCCTAACAAAGCGCTATTAATAAAAAATAAGGGTTCCGTTTTTTCCTCTTTTGAGGTACGGAACCTAAAAATCGTATAAAAAATACACCGTGCATTTTTTTTATTTTATATTCTCAAGAAAAACAAAGCAAGGGGAATTCATAGGTTGTGCTCGAATATATTCAGAGTATCCAAGATAATGAATAAAACTGTAGGCCCTAAAATGTTTGTTACATTTTAGGGCCTACAGTTTTATTCATACAAAATTCACACTATGAATACAGTGCATCAAAATTTAATACGGCAGATAGGTAACCACTGACGAAAATATTGAGCGCGTGAAGACCTGGTAAGGGATATAAAGTCTCTATCATAATTCTTGCTCCAGCAGCAGCGGCGTATGGAGCAAACGACGCGGATAATTTCGGTTGTAAAGCGCGGCAGATCCGGCCGCGAAGATAAAAGTCCACGCTCCATAAAGACCACCATAGACGAGCAGGCTAATCCGATCAGATATATCAAAAACGACTTACGTCTGACGGACGGGATTGATATTTTACGCGTGACACCATAGGAGTGTTAATTATTTTCTTCTTTTAATGTAAATAATACTTCATTAGATTTTAGTAGATAATTATTTCACAAAAGTAAAAGAACAAGTTGTGATTAGTTCCAGTGCAGTCTTACCGCCTTAAGAATGCTCAATACAAACAATAATAAACAATGAGTCTAAGAGTTTATGTGAGAAACTGGTTTGAGAGTGCTGTGATTGCGTATTGTTTGTTGTTCCGAGTTGTGTGTTGCTATGGCATGTATACAATTGTTTTTTCCTTATCTATATAAGCATAGCATTTATGAACATTTTGCCAATCCCTTGTTGTGTCTCACAACTCTTCATCCCTAGCCTCATAAACTCAAACTTCGCAAGAGGTAGGTTGGTTCCACACAGGGTAGGTAACGAATTGCGAAGTGATACTGTAATAATTAAATGGAATATTAATGCAAATGAACTTGTGACAGTCTGATGCGTTCAGGTTTCAAAACAGATAGATATACGTAGTAGCTACACCTATATATATCCGTCCGATCCGTTCAAACTGAATCGGTGTGTGTATGTCGGACTTAAGGGCGAAGGAAATTTGTCTCAACAGAAGAAAATACTTGACGACGACGCCGGCGGCGGCGGCGGGGGCGCGGCGCCGCCGCGGCGACCATCTTATCTTAATACATATGTACTCTCCGTGCCAGCAGCGGCTCCCTTCGGCAAAGAGGATTTCAAATAAAATTGACAAGAATCGATTAAGCCACAATTATTGGTATTTTAAACGGTGTCAGCGATGACAGTCAACTTCTTAATTAGTCATAACTATAGTTTGCAAATTTCGTAGTTCGTCAACTTCTCAATTTACCACTATGCGAGTTCGTCCATTTCGTAAATAGGCGGATTATTGTTCTGTCAACCTAGCAGTTCGTCAACTTCTCAATTGCTACGTTTCTATATTTACCTTTTTCTTATTTGGTCGAATTATTAAGTTGACAATTTCATAATCGGTCAGTTTCTGAGATTGCCAATTTATTATTTTTCAAACTTTTCACATAGTCCAATTATTGTTACGATGATGTTCAGAGAATAAAAAATTCCAGCTGAGCGGATACTACCAATTTTACAACTTTTTTATTATTATCAGGGTATATTTTGGAATAACTAATGCATAGATGATATAGTAATTTATGTTATAATTAATGTAAATTATCCTAGCAATAGAATAGTGCCATTTACTTCGAAAAAGATATAATAGTACTTTTTTAAGAATCCATCAAAGTGCGCTATATACGTATTGAAATGTATATAAAAGTAATGATATGTATTAAAGATCATTTCATCCTGAATCTTTTAATACGAAAAGCAACCCATTCACGGGATGTTTTCATTCATGAAATCGATTTACAAAAGATCGAAATTATATCGAAATCATCTGGTAACAAAAGTACCCATACACACAGTACCGGATAAAATACTTATTAGTATGGATAGTATGGATTACATAAACGCACATAGGCAAACTTGCAGAACAGTTGTAAAACATTAAAATGAAATGGCAGAAGGACCTGGTATCCAAGCCAATATTTAACAAAAAAAAAAGCCCCAGTTGCACTCCGGGAGTGCCGGCAGAAGTGAAAACTTTTTGTATTTCCGTAAATAATTCAAAAGAAAACAAAAGAAAAAAAACAAAAAAAAATAATTGAGGGATTCGAACCCATGGTCAAAAAATACAAATACTACACTCTTACCATTGAGCTACGAAATCACATAAAAGACCAAACGAATATCGGATTCCCTTGATTCGCTATTAAATAAATCTGACGCTTTTTTTTATTATATTTCTACGGTAACTATCCCTACTTAATGTATTTTTTAACACCGCGTAGGTAGGATGTCTTTTTTTCAGAAGTAGGGAAGGGAACTACAGTTTTACATGGAATCCAAATCACGGTCAGCCTCCAACGTTCGAGCGGTCACCCATCCATGGACTATGTGAAAAGTTTGAAAAATAATAAATTGGCAATCTCAGAAACTGACCGATTATGAAATTGTCAACTTAATAATTCGACCAAATAAGAAAAAGGTAAATATAGAAATGGAGCAATTGAGAAGATGACGAACTGCTAGGTTGACAGAACAATAATCCGCCTATTTACGAAATGGACGAACTTGCATAGTGGTAAATTGAGAACTTGACGAACTACGAAATTTGCAAACTATAGTTATGACTAATTAAGAAGTTGACTGTCATCACTGACATCTTTTAAACTCTTCTCTTCACATTTATTTTTGACTTGCTTCCACACGCTGCTGTATCGCTACTAAGTTCTACTAAGCTCTAACGCTACTAAGCTCTGCATTGATTTTGCAGAACTTAGTAGAATTGACAGACATAAACGTGTTACGGAACCCTACTTTTATTATAAAATAACTGTCGGAAGACCTTGGTTGAAAATTGTAAAATTTAGTAGAACGGACAGACATGCATTTGTTACGGAACCCTACATTCATTTTGAAATAAATGTTAAATTTAGTAGAACGGACAGACATCCATTTGTTACGGAACCCTACATTCATTTTGCAGAACTTAGTAGAATGGACAGACATAAACGTGTTACGGAACCCTACTTAACAGTTGCACTCCGGGAGTGCCGGCAGATCCCGTGCCACTCGTAACTTAACCCTTAATGCAACGACCTAAGGTTACATTTTAAATAATAATGACGCCGTCGCGATGTCGCGATGAAGCGAGTTTAACATTTTTTATCCACCTAAAAAAGTGCCAAGCGCCGCTAAACAAGTTTCCACTTCAAAAAAGTGTCTATGCCGGAAGAATATGATAGTAGGTCTTCGTGCCTTACTTGCTGCTTGATAGTTATCTCGTCCTAATACTTTGTTAAATGTGGTGGTAGGCTTTGTGCTGTAATTTACAAATTAAAACACCGACTGCTCTGCTTAGCCTGATTTTCGGGATACAACGTGCGGTATGTATGTATGTATGTAAGCAGCATGAAATAATCAGGAATCTGACTTTTTCATGATTTTTCCTTTACATATGCTGTGAGACTTCTTGCCAAATGACATTAATTAATACAAATATAATTTAAATAATTGCATAATATTTTTCTTCTTTATCGTGCTGCTATCATATATACATTTATATAGAGGTGATTATTCTATAATTCCCTTGAGACAAAACATTGCGAGAATTTTCGAACACCACACCCACCGCCATCAACTGAAGCCTCCAATTGCACGAACATACACTACTTCGAAAATCACATCACTGTCGCTCTGAGCTGCACGCTGCGAGTGACGGGACACTAATGCCTTTTGCTGAAATGTTTGCTCGTCGTGTTCAGGTGATTTTCGGCGCTCGCTTCGAAGCTGAAAGCTGAATAAACGGCATTCATTGACACCCATTGCCGACATTAATAAGTCACACCGTACTATCTCTTTTAGAGTTTCAGAGAGAAAATTTGTTTTTATTTAAAATTTTTTACGTAATCCGGCATGGTCAGAGGGGTCAAAGCAAATGCTCGGACCAGACATTATCACCACCAAGAAGGTAGGTATCATACCGAAGATTTTCCTTTGGATTACTGGCTTCACTGGACTAGAGGAGAACATTTCTATGCGGCCACCTTACTTCCAGTACGGTGGTACCAACCCAGTCGCGTACAATTTTAGTCTAACAGCTAGTAGAAGGGTAATAAGGGGACCGACGCACATTTGTATACCGATTCCGAACGATGAAGCAGCAGGTATAGGTATGCACGTAATTTCTGCATTCCTTCCACTCTGCACTACCAAGCTGCACTACCAGTAGTGCTGTTTGGATTTTTTTTTCCCATCTGCACTACTGTACTACCAGCTGCGAAACCGGTAGTGTCTTTTGGGATTATTTCTTCCCGTTGGCAAGAACATAAGTAGTAGTAGTGCACAATGGAATTTTAAAGAGCCTTACTTTTTCATTCCCAACTGCACTACCAAAAGATTGTGTATACGAAATCCCTTGTTTTCATTTGGTCAGACTTTCAAATCATCAGACTTTCAGGTAGTACAGTAGTGCAGATGGGAAAAACAATTCCAAACAGCACTACTGGTAGTGCAGCTTGGTAGTGCAGAGTGGAAAGAACAAGTTTCCGTCAGAAAAAAACTCATTGGTACACGCGGAACGGATTCGAACCTCGGACTTCACGCAAGAAAATCCGACGCCCGAGTCGTCGGCCGCCGCCGGCCGGCCTGGTGCCCCCGCCGGAGCACACTTATTAAAATTATATAAGATCTTTCAATAGCAGGTTACGCTACGCTAAGGGGTGTATGTGTATCAGATACTGATCACGTTCCCATACCAATTTTTTTTTACGATATAAAAAACCTCACTTCACATATTAAATTTGAGGACTGAGTAGGTTTTTTATATCGTAAACTTTTTTTTATATGGGAACTCAGTATCTTAGCGTAAAGTTACATACATATATACATATCACACACGCTGAATCCCGACAATCGGGGTATGCAGAGTAATCGGTGTTGTGCTGCAAGAACTCTGGTAAATTACAGCACAACACCGACCACCACGTTTCGCAAATTATTCGAACAAGATTCAATCGATCAAGCAGCAAGTAAGGCACGAAGACCCACCTGCTGCATGACTCGGTGGATGTACCATGCCAAGGTGAGAGGTGGCGAGCCTGTCGCCCTTTAGTACGGCATCTTGCCCTTATCCCTTAGTCGCCTTTTACGACATGCACGGGGAGAGATGCAGTGAGGCTATTCTTTTTAAGTACCGGCCCCACACGGTACTATAACTAAAGTTACCTACTAATGAAATACCTTATTTATAAAAACTCTCCTTTTTGCTTCGCGCAGTCGGGTAAAAATACATACATATTATTACTTGTTTTTACCCTTCATTTCGAAATGATTTTATTCCTGAATTGTTTTAAATATTAATGTCGTAAAAAGCCGACACGACCGAAGGGAAGCACTGAGGTGGCACTAAGTTCATCCGGTGTTATGGGCTGACATCACGGATGTTGTAGCTGATGTACTGATGTAGCCAACCGTTTCAGTTTCCATAAAAAAAAAATGGTCGACAGTTATATTTAATAAAAAATAAGAATCCGAAAGATATAGAACCGCTCACTCATTTCCAAAATTGTTACAATATTAAATTAAAATAAAATCCTTCGCCAACTAGTACAAATATGTCCAGTTGAGTTTACAAAATAGAATGCTGAAATTCTATGTGCGTTAAGCCCGCGTCCGCCACGTCACCCGCGGAGGCTGTGTCGCTGAACAAACGTAGATAGGAGGCATTCCCGCTCTCCCGCAGAGGCGCGGCGCCCACTCTACATACCTAAGTACTCCCCGCAGATTTAAATCATGTGAAAAGTTTATTTCGGACAATTGTTAAATTAATTTCAAACTCTTAATAAATCCTATTCAAAGAACTCAGTAGGATGGAAAAGGCATGCACACGTCGAGCAGGCGGAGTTATAGCCAAGTCAGCATCGGTAGCTCAGTATTGGGGTCGGTCGAATGTCGGTCGGATCATAAGCACACCTGGGCGCGGTCAGTGGATGGATGGGTGACCGCTTGAGCTTTGGACGCTGACCGTGGTTCGGATTCCACGTAAAACTGTAGGTCCCTTCCCTTCTTACCTTACTAGATGGTAGGGTTTAACCCGCCCGCGTTGGTACCACTGCACTGAATGAAACGTCGTCGGTTGAAACGGCTATGTAATTAGTTCGTGTTTTCCGTCCAGTTCAGTGTAGCCGGCACGACCGAAGTGAAGCACCGGCATGGCACCTAGTTCACCAATGTGTTATGGGCTGATATCACAGATGTAGAAGTGATGCCTGCAGCCAACCGTGTCACTTTCTTTTAAAAAAAATGGCGTGCACAAAGACGATATTACAAAATATTTTTGTAATATCGTTATTTTGTCAAGCCGTCATGACATTCGCAATCCCATGGATCACAGAATACCCATGAACATCGTTTGACACCTACTTGTCGGTGTGACGATGCCATAAAAAACCTATATACATACATTTAGATGAGCAGATAGCTCATCTAAATGTCGTCGGTGCGAGATACAAGAGGAATTTCATGAAATTGGCAGCAACTAGTGGTGCCATCTCAAAAATAGTCTAAATAATGTTGTGAAGATATTTTTACAAATTCTTTCACAAATGTGAATTCCTCTTAAATGAATGGTCTCACGATAACAGTTCGCCGACAGGCTTCCATTGTCTGCACGAATCTTGCGTCGACTTAGAGATCGCTAACAAAAGCCTAGAATTAAAGGCAGACGTTTATGGTGCGGTGAGGAGAAGCCTTATCGTGACCGACACTAAGAACTGAGGAGGCGGGCGGCGGCAGTGGTGCTGCACGGTGGAGCGACGCGACAGCGAAATGAACAATTTTCATACAAAAATCAGGGGCTACGTCACTACGGCTGTCAAATTGGTATATTCACTCAAGAAAGTTTTTTTTAATGGAAACTGACACGGTTGGCTACATCAGCTACAACATCCGTGATGTCAGCCTCACCGGGTGAACTTGGTGCCACGTCAGCCTTCCCGTCAGTCGTGCCGGCTACACTGAACTGGACGGAAAACACAGACTATTTACGTAGCCGTTTCGACCGACCTTTCATTCAGTGCGGTGGTATCAACCCGGGCGGGTTAAACCCTACCACCTAGTAATATAAGAAGGGAGTCATATCCCTTAGTCGCCTTTTACGACATACACGGAGAGAGATGCAGTGGGGCTATTCTTTTAAAGTACCGGCCCCACACTGTACTCTTTTAAAGTACCGGCCCCACACGGTACAAATGAGGTACCTACCTAAATGAGGCTAATTTTTACAGCGCCATTTGGCAATTGGCCGACAGGCTAACTTTTCAAAAATTTTACTGCAATTTCATTGAACGAATCCAGCAGCTCCGACAATGGGAGTTGTCTTATTTTTTTATTTTATATAAGGAAACTGGCAAGGACTTGACAGCATAACACCACTCTTCACTACATCACCCTCAGTGATGTGCCATGCCAGCGACAAGGCGGATAAAAATGTTGTCGATTTTATGTGACACTCCTTTTGAAGACCCCCAAAGTTTAATTCACCATCTCGGCCCATTCTCGCCGCACAGTGTACCCTCGCGAGTTGTAGGCCGAATGAACGACTGACTAACTCAAGATTTGTGGAACAATGCGCAACTCAACCGCCGCGCCGCCTCGCCCCGGCCCGGCTACTGAGCACGGACGATTGTATGAAGGTAATTAAGAAGATTCTCTTAGATCTTTGAGGGAAATGACAATATTTAGAGATTTGAGCAATCGCTATGGACAATGTATTTTACCTGTTCTCTTTACAAAGAATATGTGGTTACAGTAGTCATATTGTCAGCGAGATATTTCACACGGTCAAATTAAAAAATTCTCAGAAAATATGACTCAATATTATTATTTTATTTTATTTCAATGAGAGTGGAAGAGGCAGCAGAGGTTTATCGGGAGGACCGTGGCACATGGAGATCCGTTGTTTCTGCCTACTGCACTGGGTAACAGGCGTGACGATACGTATGTGTATGGAATGAAAAAGAAAATGCCTTATAATAAAAAAATTTTTTAAAAAATGTTTGAAAAAAAAATTTGTTGGAACACTTTGTTTAGGTACCTACGTAAATTACTAGGGCATTTCTACCAGTGATCAATACAATACAGTAGTAAGAATAGATAACGAACATTTCAATAAAATAGCTTAACTTGCTTGGTGTGAAAATTTCATATAACTTAACCCTAAGCCATAGTAACATAATTTTGTAAATCATCACAAAACGGCGTAATGCCACCTGTAAATACGATAGTCGCTATCTTAATTACTGGCATTAAACCGTCTAGAATTCACGCACAACCCTCAAGTAAATAATCCTCTGTTGTTTAGTAAATTTACTAGGATTGTGGTCAAGATGATATCTACCTGAAATTATACTATCTTACTGCGACATTATTCATCGCGGAAATAAATACCCAGATGGGGCATTGAAAAGAAATGTTTTTTTTTTATCATTTTCGTCCAGCACATATAAAGTATAACATAAGAACACAATATCACAGATAACAAAAATTTCACCTGCCACAGCCCTAATCCCTCACCACCGAGCCCGGGTGCCGGTGAGAGGGACGGTAATTTTAATTCGGGCCCAGATACACAATAAATATTAATTTATAGCATATACATAACCACACTAAAATAGAAGAAAAAGGGAAACGACGACAAGGCAAACATATTCACACAACACAACATTCACAAAATGCATCCGTTCGTTCGCCTGTCCCATTTCACGATTTTGGGAGTTTAATGACTAAATAATTTTTTTTACTGTTGAGCATGTATATATTTTCCCAACTTACATACATCTATGGCAATAGATTTGATAGTTGATATTTTTGTTTTATTGACAGCGCGACATATGGCGCCGAGCCACCCATAAGGTGTCTAACGACGCCCATGGACATTCGGTCGTATGCGGGGGTTTCGAATGCCATGCCGGCCTGACAGGTGCCCATTCACGCCCCTCTTGTAGGACCCGAGACTGTACTTGGGGGAAAATATATTTGGGGTTGATATAAACATTGCAAACATTTTACCGTTTGCCCAAGGATTGGTCTGCATGCACTCCATTTACAGCTGAAAGAAAATGTCAAAAGGGTAACATATACCTTGCAATGACTTTGTGCAGTTTCTTCTCCTTCAACCTTATTGAACAACCCCTCATTAACCGACTTCCAAAAAAGGAGGAGGTTCTCAATTCGTCTGTATGTTTTTTTTTTTTTATTTTTTTTTTGTATGTTTGTAACACGATTTCTCCGTCAATTGAGGGCCGATTTAGAAAATTCTTTTTTTGTTAGTTAGGTCATACTTCCGAGGTGGTCCCATTTCAATTTTATCGAAATTGGTTCAGTGGTTTTCGAAAAATCAGCATAATACTATGGTGTGTGGTTACCTTCAGCAAAACTTGTGATGTGGTCGTTTTCGGCAATTTTCAGTTTGATAAATTAGTATGGTGTGTGGTTACCTTCAGCAAAACATTTGTGATGTGGACTTATTCAGCAATTTGCAGTCTGACACATATGGCGAATAATTCTGTAACACTTCAATCGATTTCGATTATTCTTTTTTATGTAATATTACTAAAAAGAATGAAATAAAAACTGTTTTAAAAAATATTAAACCGATTTCCAAAAAACAAAAAAAAAAAACTAAAAAGTATTAAATACCTAATTTATTGAAATTTTCTCTGTCCTGTTGAAATACATGAATCGATATACTAGTGATACATATTCGGACCCTTGTTTCATGAATATTCTAAATTTGAAATTTTTTATCTTTTCCGACCGGCGCTTAATTTATTATGGTACCTGGCCGGTACCTACTGTACCGAGTACCATCGAGCTGGTTTGATGATGGAGACAGAAGGTGGCCATAGGAACTCCTAAACTACACATGATAAACCCATCGTGTTTGGGCTCGTTGCATTTGTCTTCACGAGAAATTTACTTTAGACCTAAGAGATTCTCAATTCGACGGTATGTTTTCTTTTTTTGGATGTTTGTTACGCGATTACTCCGTCAATTGTGGGCCGATTTTGAAAACTCTTTTTTTTTTTATTTGAAAGGGGATAACCCTGAGGTTTTTGAAGTGAAAACTTCTTTAGCGGCTCTTGGCACTTTTTTAGGTGGGTAAAAATGTATAACTCGCGACATCGCGTCAGCGTCATTTTTAAAATGAAACCTTAAGTCATTGCGTTAAGGGTTAAGTTAGAGTGGCACGGGATCTGCCGGCACTCCCGGAGTGCAACTGTTAAGTAGGGTTCCGTAACACGTTTATGTCTGTCCTGAACTTAGTATGTCTGTCCATACTAAGTTCTGCAAAATGAATGTAGGGTTCCGTAACATATGCATGTCTATCCGTTCTACTAAATTTTACAATTTTCAACCAAGGTCCTCCGACGGTTATTTTATAATAAAAGTAGGCTTCAGTAACACGTTTATGTCTGTCCATTCTACTAAGTTCTGCAACATCACCTACAACGTCCGTGATGTCAGCCCATAACACCAGTGCCATGTCAGTGGTTTTTTTTTTTTTTTTTTTTTATACTAAGCGCGACATGTGGCGCCGAGTCACCCATAAGGTGTCTAGCGACGCCCATGGACATTCGGACGCATGCGGGGGCTGCGAATGCCATGCCGGCCTGACAGGTGCCCATTCACGCCTCTCTTGAAGGACCCGAGACTATACTTGGGGGGAAATATGTGGGCAGGTAGAGCGTTCCAGAGTTTGCCGGTTCTGTGGAGAAAGGATCTGCAGAACCGATTTGTACGCATCCGCGGTAAGTCCAGCGTATAGGGATGCAATCCCTGCCCAGTGCGCGTTGTACGGAGGTGGAAAGGGGACGCCGGAATCGCGTTAAACAGCTCCTCCGAGCACTCCCCGTGGAATAAGCGATAGAACACGCTTAGGGCGCCGACATCCCTACGAAGTTGCAGCGGTTCTAGATCGCGGGACACGTCGGGGTCATCCACTAGTCGCACGGCTCGACGCTGGATCGAGTCCAAAGGCGCAAGCTGGTATTTGGCTGAGCCATCCCACAGGTGCGAGCAGTACTCCAAGCAGGACCTAATCTGCGATTTATACAGAAGCAGCCTTTGGCCCGGCGTGAAGTACCGTCGAACCTTATTGAGTACGCCTAGCTTTTTTGAGGCCAGCTTGGCCTTGCCCTCGATATGGCGCCGGTAATTTAGGTCGTGCGACAGTTCGACTCCGAGGACCCCGAGGTGGTCGCTTAATTTAAGCGACGTGCCTTGGAAGGAAGGAGCTGGTGTGAACGCCGCTCTCTTCGCACTGAACGCGCAAACTTGTGTTTTTGAAGCGTTGAACTCGACCAAATTGCTACGGCCCCATTCGGAAATAGACCGAAGCGTTTGTTCGAGCTCAGACACAAGTCTTCGCCTCTTTTCATCCACAACTTCTCGTCTGGCTGAAGGGTGACTGGTATAGGATCCGTGTGCTGTACTGTCATCCGCATAACAATGTATGTTGCCGAGTGGCAGCATGTCATTGATATGCAGAAGAAACAGTGTGGGTGACAGCACAGATCCCTGCGGTACGCCGGCATTCACTGACATGGCGTCCGACGAGCAACCGTCCACTAGGACCTGAATGCTACGCCCATGTAGGAAGTCGGCGACCCAGTCGCAGAGGCCAGAATGAAGTCCGTACGCCGGAAGCTTGCCCAGGAGCGATTTGTGCCAAACCCTATCGAATGCCTTGGCAATATCGAGGCCAATTGCCAAGGATTCACCATGTCCTTCAAGCGATTCCCCCCAAAGGTGAGTGACGTACGCTAGGAGATCACCAGCGGATCGGTTTGGCCGAAAGCCATATTGCCGATCGCTGATGAGGTTATTTGTCTCCAGGTACGCCATGAGCTGGGCGTTAATAATACGCTCCATCACCTTGCAGAGTAGGGAGGTAATCGCTATAGGTCGGTAGTTCGAAGGGTTTGAGCGGTCGCCCTTTTTGGGGACCGCTTGAACAAATGCAGATTTCCAGGCTGCCGGCACACGGGAAGCAGAGTAAGAGAGGCGGAAAAGGCGCGTTAGCACTGGAGCCAGCTCGGGAGCACACCGTTTCAGCACCAATGCAGGAATCCTATCCGGCCCACTCGCTTTCCTGGTGTCTAGGGAGAGAAGCTCCGCCCGCACAGTTCGTTGTCGGAACTGTACTTCCGGCATAGAGTTCTCACACCTAGTTATGGATGGAGGGATGGCACCCCCATCGTCCAGGTTGGAGTTCCCCGCAAAGAGAGACACCAACAAATCGGCTTTCTCCTTTGCGGAGTGGGCAAGTGAGCCCCCGGGACACTGCAGTGGTGGAAGTGAGGAGTGGCAAAAATTCGATTCGACAGATTTGGCGAGAGACCAAAACTCACGGCTCCCAGTTGGGTGCTGGTTCAGCCTATCACCAACTCTGCCGATATGCTCGAATTTGGCCCTGGCAATAGCCCTCTTGCAGGATCTGGAGAGGCGGTTGTATTCTTTCTTCAGTTCGGATACATTAGGATCACGTCTGGCACGAGCGCACGACCATGCACGATAAGCTGCGCCATTAGCTGCGACAGCTTCAGCACAGTCGCGGCTGTACCAGGGCTGGCTTTTACCACCGAGGCGGACGAGGGCGCTGGGAATGAACATCTCCATACCCCCCAGAACCACCTCGGCTACGGCATTGGCGCATTCCGACGGATCATCCGAACTGAAGCATAGCTCTCTCCATGGGTAGGATGCGAGGTATTCTCGCATACCATCCCAATCTGCTGAGGCGTAGTGCCAAATTCGACGCATTCCTCCAGTACGGGACTGAGGAGGCGAAAATGGCACCGTGGACCCCACTAGACAATGGTCAGAGGAGCCAAGAAGAGCGCTCACTGTGACTTTGTATCCAGCAGGGTTCGTCGTCAGCAGAAGATCCAGCAGAGAGGGTACATGACCGTCTATATCTGGCACTCTGGTAGGTTGATCTACCAGTTGAGACAGGTCATGCGTCAGGGCGAAGTCGTAGGCGGCTCTCCCCGCGAAGTCAGTTCTCCCGGAGCCCAGCCACATCTCGTGGTGGGCATTAAAATCTCCAAGCAGAACCATATCCGCGGAGGGAAACCGCTCTTGCACTTCATCTGCCGCTCTACTCAAGTGCTCGAATAATCGAGCTGTCCCGGCGTCGCCTGAGTGCGACCTGTAGATACAGGCGTACACACGCGATTCCGTCCCCAAGTCCACATGAACCCACAGAATAGATAGTTCGGGATCCTCCAGGCAGCGCAGGCGACGACAGCAAATATCCGCCCTAGCGAACATGCAAACCCCGGCCCGAGGTCGGAAGGCTTCTTCCAGGGTGTAGCCGGGGTAATGCAAGTAAGTCGTGTCGGCAGGGCAGGATATTTGCGTTTCTGTCAGGAAGAGTAAAGCCGGCTTCGCCGTCTCCAGGTGATGGTGGACGGCATTCAAGTTGGAGTGCAACCCCCGCACGTTGGTCATGTCAACGCTAAAATAGGTGGGGGTGTGCACCGCTGTACATCGTTTTTTCACTTTCCTTTGCGCTGCCATAGTTTTTTAGAGGGGGAGAGGTAGGCTTGAAGGGCGGTCACGACAATTTACGGGTAAAGCGCAGCTCCTAGCTTCATCGCTATCTGCTCAGGTTTGTGGCGCACCGACACGGAAGACGGAAGGGCCCCCGGTCCCCCCCGGAAGTGGCCGCCGGGACCCCTACTCCGGTCACCATCCGGCACGACGGACCACTCCGGGATTATGCGCCGGTTGACCAGGGCAGCCTCTCGCGTTGGTTAGACGCGATTGGGCCCCTATACTACCCGGCGGGCGGCCAGCGGAATAACCGTTTAACCGGGTCTCCCTGGCAACCGTGTCGATGCATCACTCCCGAACAGCGAATCCGCTTTAGATCCGCTGGCCCGCTCCTTGTCATGACCAGCCCCACCTGCTACTGGGTCCCCGGGAAGTACACCGGAACACAGCGAACTATTATGGCGGTGTAATTGTTTCCCGGGGTGTGGTGGCGGACCCAGGCGATCCGAAGATCTACCACACGCTGTTTGCTGTTCATTTGGCACCACCCAGGAGGCACGTGTGACTTGAGGACCTTAAGGTGTCACGGACGCGAACAACTTTACCCCCCCTGCTTCCCCCTTTGATCGTGCTGACTGCACTGAACTGGTCGGAAAACACAAACTATTTACATAGCCGTTTCGACCGACGTTTAATTCAGTGCGGTGGTACCAACCCGGGAAGGTTAAACCCTACCACCAAGTAAGATTACGAGGGAAGGGACTTACAGTTTTACGAGGAATCCGAACCTTGGTCAGCCTCCAACGGTCAGCGGTCACCCATCTAAGTACTGACCGCACCCAGCGTTGCTTAAAATTCAATAGCGACAGTTGACTGTCTGCACCACTGAGCTATCGAAGCTGACGTGGTCCTATTTTAATTGGGTCAAGATCGGATTGGAAAGCGAGGCGGAATCGCGAGGCCGAAGGCCGAGCGATTCCGCCGAGTACATTAATAGCAAAAAATTACTAAAAAAAACTGTGAAATAAAAAAAAAAGTTTTAAAAAACATAAAACCGACTTCCTAAAAAAAGTAAAACTAAAAAACTATTTAAAATAAAAATATAAAAACCGCCTTCAAAAATATATGAAATAAAAACCTAAAAAAAAAAACGAACCCTAGAGTTGAAGGCGGTGCTAAAGCAAGCAAAAATGATGCATGAAAGAAAACATGAGTGGATGATAATATCCTTTGTGATTTGTGTAGCCTTTTTAGCACCGCCTTCAACTCTAGGGTTCGTTTTTTTTTAGGTTTTTATTTCATATATTTTTGAAGGCGGTTTTTATATTTTTATTTTAAATAGTTTTTTAGTTTTACTTTTTTTAGGAAGTCGGTTTTATGTTTTTTT
The DNA here is from genome assembly GCA_946902875.1 of Nematopogon swammerdamellus. NCBI lineage: Eukaryota > Metazoa > Arthropoda > Insecta > Lepidoptera > Adelidae > Nematopogon > Nematopogon swammerdamellus. Next base: position 8,151,836 of record OX336344.1, read on the forward strand.
TTATACAACGCCTCACCTAATTAATCGACCCTCCTGACACAATTTTTAAATTAATAGGTTGAGGTCTTTGATATTTAATTTCAAATGCACATGACGTGCTATTGATGATGAGGTGAATGTGTAAGAACATGGGAATATAAATTGTATTGTATTGTTTATTGATCATTCATATGGCAGTTAGACTGCTCTCGAACTTGTCACAATTTGTTCTATCCGGTTCGATTACACCCACGAAGAAGAACCGACAAGAAACTTCGCAGGGTATTGTTTTTTAAACATATTTTTACAAGTACTTAGTGACTAGCCACATAATAACACCGCCCATAGTCTATCTAAAACACAGCTTGAGAGCAAGCTTAACAATTTTGCTGAGATTCCTGACTACAAAGACTTCTTAATTAAGTGAATCAGGTGTAAAGAGCCTTTGTCAAACTTTGATACGTAATTTGTATCAACATAATTATGTTAGTATATTAAACTACAAGGTAGTATAATTTTATTGTCAAAAATTAAAAATTAAAATATATGAATATTTAAGATACTTGAAGTATCAAGTTGTCAGTGGGTTAATAAAGTTGAGGTACTAATGGTACCTAGTCAAGGGTTAACTAATTATGCAGTCAGGTTATATGTAGGTATATATATATATATGTGTGTTTATATATAATAAAATGTCATATTTGAAGTATCAAGTTGTCAATATGGGTTAATATAATTATTGAGGTACAAATGGTACCTAGTCAAGTATTAACTAATTATGCAGTCAGAACCTCAAGATATGATTTTATCAACTAAGGCCTCCTTTACAGTGTACTATAGGCTTTCCTTTTTTAATTGTTTCTTAAACAAAGTAGATTTTTTACCTCTTCGGGTATTTTATTATATAATCTAATACAAACAAAACTTTTCGACATTTTAGATGATCTGTGCTTCGTAATTTGAATATTATTTTTACTCCTAGTGTCATGCTGGTGAATATCGGAATGAAGAGTAGCGTTTTGCATATACTTCCTAGCATAGCAGATATTTTGATAAATATAAACACTGGGTAATGTCATGATTCCTACTTTATGAAATACATTTCTACAAGAGTCCCTGGCTTTCATACTGAGTACACAACGCAATGCTCTTTTTTGAAGAACAAAGATTCTGCTAGATTCCGCTGCATTTCCCCAAAATAATAGTCCGTAAGACATAAGAATATGGAAGTAGGCATAATAGACAGTTTTAGCAGCTTGCATACCACATAGTTCTTTGGTTTTTTTAATGGCATAACAAGCTGACAACAAAATGTTAATTAGGAGGTAAGGCAAAAGGAAATTTTTGTAAAATTATTTCAGCATTGGGCACTTTACATGTGTTATGGCTATGTAAAATAATGTAAGTACATACCTAATTAAATGCTATATTATTAATATTGTATTGATGTGTTTTATTGAAAAGAGACATAAAATAATTTTTTTTTATTTAATTTAATGGAAGATATGTAGGTATACTTGCATCAAAGTTAATGTATTATGATTTTTATTAGCATTCGGCTTAATTCACTTGAAGAATTTTTCATTGCAAGGATAACTGTTGATTAGTGTATATTTGTATTTATATTTTATGGATATTAACACACAAACTGACAAGATTGATTTTTAATAAGGCTGTCAAATAGAATATTCTGGAGGCTGGGCTTAAAATCAGCGATGCTGGGTCGTCTCGGCTCAGTATCATACGCTGCGCCCAGACCCTATTTTTCATAGTCATTAGGTTCTGTTAAGTGTATGTTGCAAATCTACCTACTTATTAAAAATAAATAAACATTTCATTTAAATTCAATGCCACTTCTATGTATATATTTGTTTCCACTTTATACGACGTTTGGTGAGGGTGGCTGTGATACAGCGAGGGGCGGTAAGTGCGGCAAACGGCTCAGTTAAGCGCCTCTTCAGGTATTGGACGTGAAGCTATTATGAAACAATGCTACATTCATCATTTCCTTCACAATAGCGTAGCGGAGAGAAGAGGGGGGACGGGGGATGATGGGCCGAGGCTTCGCCTCCGTGCTGGCAGCACAGTAGACGGGGAGCAGTAACCGAACTTCTTCGCCAGGTTACTCCGGTGAAGGGAAAAGACTAAGAGAAAGCATGTGCGCCAACCAACATGCTGAAGAGTTATTGTGTAAAAGGTGGAGTGGAGAAATTCTGCAAGATTCCGCCATCATGAAAACTCTCAAAACGAAAGCGAGAATTCTCGTGACTTTGTTACCGCGAACTGCGTCGTTGGTTGACATTTTTGATGTTTTTGTCCTAATAGAATTGGAACTGACGACGGTGCGCTTGTGCGAGTACCTCGCTTGGTGCGGTTGCATTGAAGAGACTTACCGGTCGGACGGTCTATCGTGGCTGTAGGCGCCGGCTCGAAGGCTTTGTAGGTGCTTAAAATTCGCGGCGCCCCCGCCCCGGCCGCGTTAAACAATTTTCGTACGAAGAAAAGCTCCCGGCGTCAGTAAATTCTTCTTGTTACGGCGGCGTTCTGTGAAATTGTTCGGTGCACAATAATTTATGCGACCCGCTTTTACTAATATATTTCATAACGACAAGGTTTGAAAAATTACTACATATTTAAGAATCTCGGCGCGAGAAAATCTCTCCGACATCTTGGCGAGTTTCTTTCGCTAAAATTGAATAATTTAAACAAATTCTGCGTATGAATTTTTATTTATTCCCCTGGAACGTTATGGCGGTTACTTTTTCTAATTGAAATGGAAGTCCGAAGCGGCTAGACACAAAAATTCTAATCTCCGCTAAGCTTTTTCTTCGTTACACTAAAAGGACTGTTTGGTTACCTAGCGAGACTCCTCCAAAATGAAATTCCTTTTGCGACCGCAATTAGAGCTTAAGAAAGGTAAGTAAGTAAGTAAGTACTGAGGCTTAGAAGGACCTCGTTGGCTTAATGAGATAGGCTCGCGTGGTGAGTGACGGACCTTCTTCATACTTCATTCGGAGCTGACTGTGTGTACGTATCTCTTTCATCAAATTAATTGTGTCCCCCACCTTTTTATTTAGGCAGCTCATTCAGCAAGTAGCAGCAAGAATTTACTCATACAATTTATTTTATTACGGCCTGGGCTCAACTTTTCCTATCCATACATCTTTTATTTGTGCTTCGTTTCCTTTATGATAATAACATACATACAACCGACAGCATAATTAAAAGCTAAATCAACATTAAAATATTCGAGTATTTAATAAAGATTCGATTAACATAATGTTTCAGTAGTTGTAGTAAATAAAGTCCCATCCAGCTTTCATAAATAATTTTCTCATGCAATAGAAGAAATTACCTCATTCGAATATGACAAGTGTGCGAACTCCAATTGGGCAACTTTAAATGCATCATCTCAGGTTCAACAATCATTGTAGTCAAATTCACAAAATATGTCCGCCAGTGATTTCAAATTCATCACCTCCCCGTAGACTGTATCTCCTCGTATTCTAATAGCTTAGCGAATAATAATTTCTTAAAAATCCCGCTCAGAACGTTAAAAGCAGTTCATGAAATTGCAGCTAGCGCCACTCTATATCTTTGGAGCAGTTTATTTTATCCGGATAAGCTGCGCTGCCGTTTGCTGTGCTCTGCTGACGCCATAGAGCGGGGTACGTGAGAAGTGAGGATTAGTTAAATAAACCAAATGTTTTTATTAGTTGAATTTTCTGTAAATGTTGATGTATGTATAAATAATTTGTTTATATGTATATAATGAATGTATCTATGTGTATGTTAAACATATAATTAAATATATTATTACATATTATATATTTAATTTTTAGGGTTCCGTTACAGAGATGTAACCCGCCGCGCCGGACGCTCTGAACCAGAGGCCGGGAGGCCGGATGTAACCGGGAGGCGTGGCAAGTACATACCAACACTCTCACAGCGGCTACGCACACTGTACATATACAACTGTTTAACTTTTTTCCTTTACTTGTGCTGCACAGGTAAAGGAAAAAAGTTAATTTGTATTTATATCAAATAAAAACTGTTTTTTATTTGTTTTTGCTATATCGTAAAAACGTCAATAAATAAATGCGTCAGACTAGGTGCAAACTCTAAAGTAAAACAACAAATATTAATATAAAGTGTTTCGTTAGTCATGTCAAAAATTTTGAGAGGGTTACATACACACTCAAATAAACACGTTACGCAAAAAAATTATATGTTTTTAGCATTACTTTTCGAGAAATTTAACAAATCATGTTTGCTACCTAAACATTTTTTTTTTTATTGCTACTGAACTGGGTGGCTCTGTCTGAGGTCGCAACCTCAGGCGCAGCCAATTTCACCCCCGAGGAGGTGCCAGTCCGGCTTGGAGGTGGACTAATGTTGCTGGGGAAAGGCTATTAACCCGCGATTTGAAGATCCGTGGATTGTAGGAGTGGGGGAAGATATTTCCTGGGAGCCCGTTCCACACCTTTGCAGTGCGGCACCTAAACATTAACCTGTGTGTAACAGTAGGGTAGGTAACTTGCATTGTACGGGTTCAATGACCGTACTATGTTCAAACGCAGAACAGCTGTTTGTTGTAAGTAAGTCACAAGGTCACTATGATTGGTTTTTACAGCTACTTATTTCATTTTATTTTTTTGTTAGGAGAAAAAATGCTCCTCTAAACATATGTTTTTTTTTACATAAAGTGTTTGTTTGAGTGTTTATGTAACCCTCCCGAAATTTTTGACATCACTAACGAAACACCTTATATATTGTGTGGTGGTACGGAACCCCCAATTCGCGAGTAATAGGAGTCATAGGAGAATAGCATATCGATATATCGGATTATTCCCAGTAGTCCCCTCTAGCACTGTCCCCCGGGGTGACAAGTCAGGTGTAGATGAATTCCATGAACACAACGTAGTATCATAAACATTCTTCACATATTCTAAATTATTTAATTTACTCTCAGCACTTCTATCCACCCATAACGGTTCTGCGCTCAAGGCTGCTACGTCCCACCCAAGCCACGTGTGGCTCGACTAATGCGAATTTAAACTCAATTTCCCTGCAATACGGCTCAAAGGACGATGTTTCAGAGCTGTGAGCTGAATATTTAAAGAAGTGCAGATGAACGCATGCGCGTGACTAGTGTGAACGTTAAGACTTACACGACTGGGCAGTTGTTTATTGTTCATTTTATTGCTGACATATTTATATACCTAAGTAAAATTCTGTATCTCTCATTATATTGTCATTATATCCATCATTATAATTAATTTTCGCGCACCTAAGAGCATGACTTTAGTTAGCTAGTTTCAGTATATAACGTATAAAATAATAAAGGACACTAAAAATATTAAATAAATAAACATAATATTGACATTGGAAATGTCTTTTCGATCGCTTCACTATAGGCCCCGATTTCCAGAAAACGTGCGAATTGGCCCTGGTGTCGTGAGTTTTAAGGCTACGTGAATATTAGGGATCTCAAATGACGCGTATCGACGAGAGCTAGAAGATTGTGAAGAAAAATATTTAAAAAATTTGAGAGTTTTGGAGAAAATCGCAAAAAACCTCTTAAGATAGCCGGTTTTAGGGGGTTTAAAAAGGGCACTTTTAAACATATTTATAAATATATATTTTAAACTTTAATATTTTTTTATTATAGATTGACTAAATATCTGAGGACGTTTTTTGAATTGTTTGAAAAAAGTGAACATTTTGGGAGTTATAATTTTTTTTTAATTTTCCATTACGCGAGTTTCGTGTCGTCTTTATCTTGCAGCGTGAGTAGCTAAAATGGATATATTTATTCTTTATTGAACACCAATTTATACAAATTAGGCACAATAGGTGAGCTTAATGCCGTAAAGCATTATATTCTAACTAACGTTTGGGATGTGGGAGAAGTATATATCATATTATGTACAAGAATAGTATAGAATACAAGAAATACAAGAAGTATAGAATACAAGAAATACAAGAATAGTATAGGACTGAGATAGGGAGGGATAGAAGTGTCGGAGGGAGGGAGAGCTAGGGGGAGATGGGAGGGGTGAATTGGAGGAGAGGGGAGATAGGAAGGGAGGAGCGAGTGAGGCGAGGGAGGAGGGGGGCAGGGGAGTAAGGAGGGAGGCAGGGGAGTGAGGAGGGAGGGAGGGGGGAGGATGTAGAGGGTAAGGAAGAGCGAGGAGGGGAAAGAGTGAGAGGTAGGAAGGAGGTGGGTGGGGAAGATGAAAGGAGCGAGGGGGGACGGAGGGAGTGCGGATGGGGGAAAGAGGGGGACTAAGAGGGAGCGAGAGAGAAGGGAAAAGGGAAGGAGGGAATTAGGGAGAGAGGTAGGCAGATAACGAGGTTAAAGATAAGGGGAAAGAGGGGGATGGAGAAGAGCGAGGGGCGGAAGGGGAACGGAGGGGAAGCGAGAGAGTTAGGGAGAGAGGGAGGGAGAAAGGGTTCAGGGAGAGAGAGAGAGAGAGAGAAAATACAAAAGCAGCGATCGTTTGTCATATTCTCGTTTAAATCGGATTTGCTATTAAACCGACTTTACCGCGATCAGCGGGTAAAAGCTAGTACAATATGTAGCTAGTATGTATGCTAGTAAAAATATATTTACTTCAGTAAGAATAGGAAAAGATTTCTCAAATTTGCCTTAAATAAATTCATAGACGTAGTGGAGTGTAAATGCACGGGCGCAGATTATTCCAGAGGCGATTTTTTATACGTGTGCCGAATCTCTCTCTCTCTCTCTCTCTCTCTCTCTCTCTCTCTCTCTCTCTCTCTCTCTCTCTCTCTCTCTCTCTCTCTCTCTCTCTCTCTCTCTCTCTCTCTCTCCTCTCACCAACGAATTTATTTGCTGCGATTACATATACATACATATCGTACATACCGCACCCATATCCCGACAATCGGGGTATGCAGAGTAATCGGTGTTGCCCTGCAAGAGCAACGTTTAGCAGTATTAAGGCACGTTATAACTATCGAGCAGTAAGTGTGCTGCCATTGTAGGACAATATAGCAAATTATCGCCAATTATGACGTCCCGATGACAAGTTTTTATAAAGTGATTAAACTATAATTTTTCTTTTCTTAAATTTTCATTAGAATTCGGAAAATTCGAAATTATTTTCGAATCATAAATATAACGCGAGACTTCCTGTTAAACGTTTTCTTTCTACACCAACAGATGCATTTGTGCATTGGAGAAAGTTTATAAAGTTGATAGAGAAAGTATCAGTTTCGATGGTCCAATTGCAAATATGGAATTTCTTCAGCTCGCCGAAGAGAAAACTTTCTGTGGAAAGTCGAAATTTTTGTTCAGATGAAACTTTGCATCAGCAGAGCGCAAAGTCTTTATCTATATGCTTCTGCGTCAACCCTTGCCATACACATACTTTCCAATGCTCTCCAACTTTCGCATTCAGTTGTCACCAATCATTCCCAATCAAGCTATTTCAATCTAGATAAATCGACCGATTAACTCTGGCACGGTCTCCCCCCAAGTACAGTCTCGGGTCACAGGCCGGCATGGCATTCGCAACCTCCGCATATGACTGTATGTCCATGGGTGTCGTTTGACACCTTATGGGTGAGAATCTGGAAGCCAATTCACTAACGCAAAAGTAGAAGAATGTAGTAAAATTAATAGTTATATACCTACCTACATTGAAAAAAAAAACATTTATCACTAGTACGATCGCGAAATAGCTTATTTCTCCATGTCTTCGCCACCAATGTAAATATTGTATTAATTTTGCTCGAAATATCGTACTCGACTATACATTTTTATGTTAGTGAATTGGGGTCCTGCGGTCGTTGACGAGGAGCCATCTCCTCTCCGTCGTTCCTTTAACGCTCTTCATTTCCTCTGCACGTCAGCAAGACAGATCGTCTGCTCCAGATTATGTTGCCGTCTCATTAACAGTTTCACAATGTCTGTTATTTAATAAAAAGGACTTATTTGCCCGGAAAGTTCGTTCGAAAGAAATAGAAATATGTTTTAAAACTCATATTCGAAACTGAACTGAATTTTAACAAAAACATAATAATAATTACATCAATAACACACCGATACATTTTTCTTTAGTCCTAAATACATTTTTTTTTTCAAAGAAAAACGAACGCCACCACACAATGTTTGTTCGTTAAGTCTGAAAATTTTAATCGTTTGTATTCACGAGCCCCATTTTCAGACAATTAGCGCGATTCTTTCTCTTATCTGGTCCGTGGCTTTTTCTATCGAAGTGGATAATTAGTTTTACAAAGAATTTCTTTTCGTTTAATTTTTCTTTCAAGACAATGTTCTTCTTGTGTCACTTTCAGGTTATAATATATTACCCGGTATTTTATTTGGTCCGCAGCCAGCATCACTCAGCGCTAGGACGTATAGCCGAAGTCACATTGAACGTAAAAGTTTGAAATAATAAAATAAATCCATACTAATATTATAAATTCGAAAGTAACTCTGTTGTCTGTCTGTCTGTCTGTCTGTCTGTCTGTCTGTCTGTCTGTCTGTTACCTTTTCACGCCTAAACCGCTGAACAGATTTCGATAAAATATTGCACGGAGATGAATTGCATCCCGAGGACGGACATAGGCTACTTTTTGTCTCAAAAAACAACCCTTAAGGGGGTGAAATAGGGGATGAAAGTTTGTATGGGGAACTCAGCATTTCTTAAGTTAGGGATATGACAATTTATATTTGGGCTTTTGGTATGAAATAAAGAAATACGTGTTTCAGCGTTTTTTGCTAAATCAACCCTTAAATTAAAATAGGGGTTGATTTCAAAATTAGATTTTAGGATTTTATGAAATTTTGTACGGAGCTGAATTGCATCCTGAGGAAGAACATAGGCTACCTTTTGTCTCAAAAAAACAACCCTTAACGGGGTGAAATAGGGGATGAAAGAATGTATGGGGAACCCATCATTTCTCAAGTTAGGGATATGAAAATTCATATTTAGGCTTTTGGTATAAAATAAAGAATTACGTGTTTCAGCGTTTTTGCTAAATCAACCCTTAAATTAAAATAGGGGATGTTTTCAAAATTAGGTTTTAGGATTTTAAATAATTTTATCCATACTGGGGGTGGTTTTGAAGAGTGGGGTTGAGGTACGGGGGAGGAGTCCGCGGGGAGAGGGGAAGGGAGGATAATTTAATCTCTATCTTCTTTTCTCTATCTCTACTTCTTATAAAAGGAAACGTCTGTTTGCATGTATGTATGTATGTTTGAGGTAAACTCGGAACCACTTAACAGATTTTTATGCGGTTTACACCAAAGTAAAGAGTAGTTCTTCAGGCTCACTATAGTAGGCTATATACCATAAAGTTAAATAGCCTTAGGGTTGAGCAGTATCAAAGAAAACGGAATTTAGTGTCGAATGGTCGTAATATATGGCGTTAGCAGTTCTGTTGCGTTGCGTTGGTGTAGTGTAGATAGATGCTTTTGGTAGAAGATACGAGTAGAATAAAGATATCTATACTTATAAAATTGTTTGTCCTGACTGACTGATCTATTAACGCACAGCCGAAACTACTAAGTCTAGAAAGCTGAAATTTGGAACATAGGTTTATTTCATAACGTAAGAATCCGTTAAGGATTTTTTGGAAATTACAACTTTAAGGGGGGAAATGGGGACGACGACTTTGTATGAAAGTTTTTGTTTTTTTTTTATGTAATATTATGGTCTTATGGTCTTCCTGAACGTAGCTCGGCCTTCGGCCTCGTCCTTAATTACTTACATTCTTAGATAAGGTTTATCGCCTTCCTGAACGCAGCTCGGCCTTCGGCCTCGCCCTCAGTTACTTACTGTCTTCGAGAAGGTTCATGGTCTTTCTGAATGCAGCTCGGCCTTCGGCCTCGCCCTTAATTACTTACTTTCTTCGAGAACGTTTATAGTCTTCCTGAACGCCGCTCGGCCTTCGGCTTCGCCCTCAGTTACTTACTTTCTTCGAGAAGGTTTATAGTCTTCCTGAACGCAGCTCGGCCTTCGGCCTCGCCCTAAGTTACTTACTTTCTTCGAGAAGCTTTATGGTCTTCCTGAACGTAGCTCGGCCTTCGGCCTCGCCCTTAATTACTTACTTTCTTAGATAAGGTTTATCGTCTTCCTGAACGCAGCTCGGCCTTCGGCCTCGCCCTTTGTTCCTTACTTTCTTTGAGAAGGTTTATGGTCTTCCTGAACGTAGCTCGGCCTTCGGCCTCGCTTTCAGTTACTTACTTTCTTCGAGGTTTATAGTCTTTCTGAATGCAGCTCGGCCTTCGGCCTCGCCCTTAGTTACATACTTTCTTCGATAAGGTTTATAGTCTTCCTGAACGCAGCTCGGCCTTCGGCCTCGCCCTTAATTACTTACTTTCTTTGAGAAAGTTTATAGTCTTTCTGAACGCAGCTCGGCCTTCGGCCTTGCCATTAGTTACTTACTTTCTTTGAGAAGGTTTATGGTATTCCTGAACGTAGCTCGGCCTTCGGCCTCGCTTTCAGTTACTTACTTTCTTCGAGAAGGTTTATAGTTTTTCTGAACGCAGCTCGGCCTTCGGCCTCGCCCTTAGTTACATACTTTCTTAGATAAGGTTTATCGCCTTCCTGAACGCAGCTCGGCCTTCGGCCTCGCCCTCAGTTACTTACTGTCTTCGTGAAGGTTCATGGTCTTTCTGAACGCAGCTCGGCCTTCGGCCTTGCCCTTAGTTACTTACTTTCTTTGAGAAGGTTTATGGTATTCCTGAACGTAGCTCGGCCTTCGGCCTCGCTTTCAGTTACTTACTTTCTTCGAGAAGGTGTATAGTTTTTCTGAACGCAGCTCGGCCTTCGGCCTCGCCCTTAGTTACATACTTTCTTAGATAAGGTTTATCGCCTTCCTGAACGCAGCTCGGCCTTCGGCCTCGCCCTTAATTACTTACTTTCTTCGAGAAGGTTTATAGTCTTCCTGAACGCAGCTCGGCCTTCGGCCTCGCCCCCAGTTACTTACTTTCTTCTAGAAGGTTTATGGTCTTCCTGAACGTAGCTCGGCCTTCGGCCTCGCCCTTAATTACTTACTTTCTTAGATAAGGTTTATCGTCTTCCTGAACGCAGCTCGGCCTTCGGCCTCGCCCTATGTTACTTACTTTCTTTGAGAAGGTTTATGGTCTTCCTGAACGTAGCTCGGCCTTCGGCCTCGCTTTCAGTTACTTACTTTCTTCGAGGTTTATAGTCTTTCTGAATGCAGCTCGGCCTTCGGCCTCGCCCTTAGTTACATACTTTCTTCGATAAGGTTTATAGTCTTCCTGAACGCAGCTCGGCCTTCGGCCTCGCCCTTAATTACTTACTTTCTTTGAGAAAGTTTATAGTCTTCCTGAACGCAGCTCGGCCTTCGGCCTTGCCCTTAGTTACTTACTTTCTTTGAGAAGGTTTATGGTATTCCAGAACGTAGCTCGGCCTTCGGCCTCGCTTTCAGTTACTTACTTACTTAGATAAGGTTCATCGCCTTCCTGAACGCAGCTCGGCCTTCGGCCTCGCCCTCAGTTACTTACTGTCTTCGTGAAGGTTCATGGTCTTTCTGAACGCAGCTCGGCCTTCGGCCTCGCCCTTAGTTACTTACTTTCTTCGATAAGGTTTATAGTCTTCCTGAACGCAGCTCGGCCTTCGGCCTCGCCCTCAGTTACTTACTGTCTTCGTGAAGGTTCATGGTCTTTCTGAACGCAGCTCGGCCTTCGGCCTCGCCCTTAGTTACTTACTTTCTTCGATAAGGTTTATAGTCTTCCTGAACGCAGCTCGGCCTTCGGCCTCGCCCTCAGTTACTTACTTTCTTCGATAAGGTTTATAGTCTTCCTGAACGCAGCTCGGCCTTCGGCCTCGCCCTCAGTTACTTACTTTTTCGATAAGGTTTTCGTCTTCCTGAACGCAGCTCGGGCTTCGGCCTCGCCCTCAGTTACTTACTTTCTTCGAGAAGGTTTATTTTCTTTCTAGAATACAGTTCAGCCTGAAGCCTCGCCGTTAGTTACTTACTTTGTTTGACAAGGTTTATCGATTACCTTAACGCAGCTTGCCTTCGGCCTCGCCCTTACTCGTACTTACTTTCTTAGATATGGTTTATCGACTTCCTGAACGCAGCTCGGCCTTCGGCCTCGCCCATAGTTACTTACTGTCTTCTTTGAAATACGAATTTCACGCGAGCGGAGCCGCGGGCTCAGCTAGTATTTTATAAAACACGCCTACGAAAAACGAAGGAAATAAAAAAAGGAAAGTTGATCGTAAATGCTTTAGTTGAGCTACCTGTCTATTCGAATCCTACACGTCCGACTACAGCATTTTCGATCAACTTTCCTGGCAATTTATTTCATTTTCGTAGTCGGGTTTTATAACAAAAATATTTTATTTTTTATTTCATTCATTTTAGTTCTAAACCATTAGGTATGATGTATTTTTAATGTGCGTTTCAAGCTCGTCGTGACGGCTATCTTGAACTGGGCGAAAAACACGAACTATTTACTTAGATCTGCGTTGATCTACCTTCAAGAACAATAATTTAAATGGTATCGATTAATACATGGGACAAAAATGCACGAATCAAACTCGGAATCAGACATAACCTAACCTAATCTAACCTAACCTAACCTAACCTAACCTAACCTAACCTAACCCAACCTAACCTAACCTAACCTAACCTAACCTAACCTAACCTAACCTAACCTAACCTAACCTAACCTAACCTAACCTAACCTAACCTAACCTAACCCCCCTAAGCCACTAAGGCACCCTTAGTGGCTCATCACGAACACCGAGCAGTTCTCGAATTAAAACTTCCACGTGCATGATGCAGGCCAATCTCCAAAGGTCTCAGTTAACGACAGAGGATATGCTACAAAAAGCTACAGAAGAAGGGTTTGGGATAGCACTACTACAAGAGCCTTACGTTGGGAACCTGGGTCACATGAAAACATACCCGGGTATTCGAATAATACAGAAGATAAACCAAAGGACCAAACCAGTCAAAGCGGCAATAGCGGTACTAGACTCAAAGCTGTCTATAAAGAATTACCCGCAGTATCAAACTGAAAACTCTGCCGTTGCGATTGTGTGCCACGATAGTAGAGAAATCGCCATTATGTCAATATACCTAGAAGGGAGCGAAGACCTAGATCCTTATCTTCAACATCTCAAGGATACAATGAGAAAACTCGAAACCAAAGACATCATACTAGGAGGGGACGTAAACTCAAAAAGTCAGTGGTGGGGGTGCGAAGGAGATGATACTAGAGGCAAATCGGTAGCTGAATTCATGGCTGAAAACGACTTACACATCTTAAATGAAGGCTCCTCACCCACCTTCTCGGTATACAGAGAAGGGAGGCTACATACAAGCATAGTAGACATAACAGCTTGTTCCTCGTCTCTTTTAGGAAGTGTTAATAAATGGAAGGTTGACCCGGATCTGATTATCTCCGACCACAACGCGATCACCTTTAGGGTAGACCGTGGAAGAGAGGGCAAAAAAGAAAGAACATGGCCCTCAACCAGGAAATTCAATACCAAAAAAGCTAACTGGGGGATATTCGCAATAAGCCTCGAGGGATTTCTGCATCAGGAAAACATGACCAGCACAACCGTCCAAAATATAGAACCCTCCGACACCGAAGCCCTAGAAAATGTGGTCATTGCATTCACCAAAGGTATAGAGGAAGCCTGCAATAACAGTTGCCCTTCGTTTAAACCCCCGGACAAAAAGTACACCAACCGATGGTGGACACCTGAACTAACGGAGAAACGTAGGGAAACCACAAGAAGACGTAGAAGAATACGCCACGCTGCTCCGGAGCGCAGAGAAGCATTAGTAGATGGCTACCTGACGGCACTAAAAGAGTACAAAGACGCCATGCAATCTGCGCGCACGGAAAGCTGGAAACAATTCTGTACGGCACAAGAGCGTGAAAGCATGTGGGACAGTATATACCGGGTTATACGCAAATCTTCTAGGAGGGAGGAGGATCAACTTCTTTCAGATACAATGGGGCGAGCATTGTCCCCGGAGCAATCTGCCCTACTGTTTGCACAGACGTTCTTTCCGGACGACACGAATACGGGAGAGGACGAAGAACAGACGAACACAAGGAAGTGGACTGAAGGGCGTAACCTAGAAGAAGGACCAAATGATCCAGCCTTCACAGCACATGAGATTAATGACATTATAAAAAACATCAGCCCTAAGAAGGCACCAGGACCGGACGGATTCACGGCGGATATATGCGGGAAAGCAATAATGCGGAATACAGACCTCACACTGGCAATATATAATAAATGTTTAGAGGCGGGATACTTCCCCAGGATCTGGAAGGAGGCCCATGTATGTATACTGCAAAAACCTGGGAAGGAGGACTACGGGAAACCCAGATCCTACAGACCCATTGGTCTTCTTCCAGTCCTGGGAAAAATCCTCGAAAAGATGTTTGCATCAAGAATTTTATGGCACCTAATAACGGAGAACAAGCTGAACAATAAACAATACGGATTCATGCCACAGCGTAGCACGGAGGACGCTCTTTACGATATTGTAACCCACATGAGAGGCCATATAAAGAAGAAACGAATAGCCACCCTGATATCCCTCGACATAGAGGGAGCATTTGATAATGCTTGGTGGCCTCTCATGTTAAGTCAACTACGTAAAAAAGAGTGCCCACGTAACCTGTACAATCTGGTAAGAAGCTACCTAAACGAAAGAAGGGTGACAGTCAATTATGCGGGAGTAAAGACCACAAAAACCACAAATAAAGGGTGTATTCAAGGTTCCACCTGCGGCCCACTAATGTGGAACATAGTACTGGACTCCCTACTCGAAATACTAGAAAAATATAAGGACTCAGAAGTAGAGCTATACTTCCAAGCGTTCGCTGATGATATCGTAATTGTATTATCGGCCACGGAAATGACAGCTATTGAGGAAAAAGCCAACCAGATACTTGAAGTGATAGACGAATGGGGCCGCAAAAGTAAGCTGAAGTTCTCCCCTCAAAAAACGAATAGTATGGTTCTGACAAATAAACTGAACGTCAAGATCCCAGAGTTATATTTGGGAGGAGCGCGCATCCAATGCGTCGATTCAGTCAAACTCCTGGGGCTAACAATAGACAAGAAACTAACCTTTCGCACACACTTGGACTCGGTGTGCAGGAAAACTATTGGAATATACAAGAAATTATGTACGGCGGCTAGGGCGACGTGGGGTCTCAACTCGGAGATAATACGGACCATCTATATATCGGTAATAGAGCCTATATTACTCTACGCAGCCCCAGCCTGGGCAGAGATCGCGAACAGAAAACATGCCCAAAACAAACTCGGCTCCCTGCAAAGAATTTTCGCAATCAAGATCACGAAAGCATATAGAACCACTTCTTACACGTCGAGTATTCTCCTGGCGAGGCTGATACCGCTAGATCTCCGCCTAAAAGAGAACCACCAACTTTACATAACAAAAAAAAGGGGTACACTTCTAGAGGAAGCCGCAGATAGGGAGGCTGAAACTAATATACCCTTCGAAAAGTTGGACCATCCGGCGGTTGGCCTAGCGATGACGTACAAGTCCCTAGAAAGAATAGACCAAGCGGAAGAACAAGAATGCGATCTGGACGGCTTGTGTATATACACCGACGGAAGCAAAATAGGTGGCAAGGTAGGAGCGGCGATAACGTGCTGGAGGAACGGCGTCGAAATTGGCAGCGGGAAGTATCGCTTGGAAGACTTCTGCACCGTGTTTCAAGCCGAACTAGTTGCGATACTAAAAGCGACGGAATGGCTTATTAAACAAGGTGCGAGAGCACAGGCGTGCCTCCTCAGCGACTCCAAATCTTCCCTCGAGATTTTAACCAATCGTAACACATACCACCCTATATCATTCGAAATTAAAAACAATATTGCCAAGATTACGGGCTCGGGAGGGAGGTTAAACCTGTTCTGGCTACGTGCTCATATAGGTACACCAGGAAATGAGAGAGCAGATCTTCTCGCAAAAGAAGCCGCCACAAAATTGAAAACCGCGCCGGTCTACTCGGACTTCCCAATATCGTATGCGAAAAAATGCATAAGGAACCGAACGCTGGCGGAATGGCAGGCCAGGTATGAAGAAAGTAAAACAGGAGAGTTGACCAGAACATTTTTCCCTAACGTAAACGAAGCCTACAAAACACTCATAATATACCCAGCAAACTTTTGGAGATCCCAGATTTGGACAGGCCACGGAGGAATAGCCAACTACTTGTTCAGGTTCAAGCTAAGAGGAGACCCTATGTGTCTGACATGCCCAAACAAGGAGGAAACTATTAAACACATCCTCAACGAATGCCCGAGGTTCGAAAAACCTAGGAAAGAGCTGGAGGACATTTTGGACAAAACGCTGACCAAAGAAGACTGGCCAACTCTGATGACAAGTAAGAGATCAAGCGAGGCTTTCAATAAATATATGGTACAAGTAATTAAAAGCTGTAGTAAGGAGCACAGCTCCAGATAGCATAGGATATAAATTAATTAATAAATTAACTAAGAAATATTGTAAATAATAATAAGAATAATTTAGTAAATAATATATAAATGTAAGCTATAGTATAATCATAATAATAATAAGGTAGAAACAATACAAACTAATAATATTAAGTAAGCGCAAAAAATGTAAAATCTGTAAACAAATAAATGTAAGGTATAATGTAAATAAGTAGGTAAAGAAATATGATAGACTAGAATATGTAATAGTAATAGGAAATAAAAATTAAGGATAAACAGATTAATATTATATAAGTTCTCCAACCTAAATATGTAATTGTCATAAGACAAAGATGCAAATACATAAAATAAAAGCAGTAAATTATAATATAACAAGGAAAAACATGTAATAGAAGGACACTTAATAAGTAAGCGTAAGAAGTAAAATTAGCAAATAAGTAAATATAAGAATAAAGGATCCGTCCCATCCTACTGGAAGGAGCGTGTAACCACGGTCGAGCGTGGTCCACCAGGCCGTGGGGACACAGAATGCGACACATGATGGATGGATGGACGAATGCATGAAACTTACAAAGGCCCTTGATAATAAACACAAGGGAGATGTAATTAGGAACAAAAAAAAAAAAAAAAAAAAACCTAACCTAACCTAACCTAACCTAACCTAACCTAACCTAACCTAACCTAACCTAACCTAACCTAACCTAACCTAACCTAACCTAACCTAACCTAACCTAACCTAACCTAACCTAACCTAACCTAACCTAACCTAACCTAACCTAACCTAACCTAACCTAACCTAACCTAACCTAACCTAACCTAACCTAACCTAACCTAACCTAACCTAACCTAACCTGACCAGACACCCCTAATGCAATGTAGCAAATGCTTGGCTTTTGGTCACACGACCAAGATATGCCGCGAAAAGGCTCGCATTTGCACTTATTGTGGAGAAGAACATATACTTTCGCAATGCGAGGCTAAGAAGAGTGGCCTGCCACCGGCATGCATCAATTGCAAAAGGGAAAAGAAGCAGTCCACTGAGCATCCAGCATTCAGCACGGAATGTCCAACAAGAATAAAATGGGACCACATAGCTCGCAGCCGGGTCAATTACCATTGTTAAAGATGGAAATGACTCAACCATAGCGGAAGCCAACGAGCCCCCCTTAAAACTCGTTCAAGTCAATCTCAGAAGATCGAAAGCAGCGCTTCAGGAGTTGCTCCAGTGCTCTTTCAAGGCTGGAATTCACATCGCCCTTGTCCAAGAACCGTACGTCGGAGGAGCCGGTGTAGTAAATATACCAGCACAATACCGGGTCACACAAGCCCCCCGGGGACTCAATAAACCTGTTAAAGCGGCTATAATCACCCTCGACCCACAGATCAGAATACAATCTATGACCGGAATCTCGACTGAAAACATGTCAGTTGCTACACTTACCACGGGGAGTGAAACCGTGACGCTTATCTCCATGTACATGGAGCCAAGGATAGAGCAGGCCGAACGCATCAGGCTGCTGTCGGGACTGGATGAGGCTGTGGAGGGCTGTGGAAAGGAGTCCGTGATCCTGGGTGGAGACTTTAACTCCAAGTCGACTTGGTGGGGCAGTGATTGCACAGATGAAGAGGGAGAGACACTCACCGACCTATTCGCTGAACATGACCTTACTATACTAAATCAAGGGAGAATACCGACATTCGAGGTCATCAGGGGCGGCAGACTATTGACCAGCTATGTGGACGTCACGGTGTGTGGGCCCAAAGTGTTGGACAAGATCAGGAAATGGGAAGTACAGAGGAACCTGGTTACACTGTCAGACCACAACGCCATAACATTCGAACTTCATGAATTCCCACTATTTAGGAACCCAAAACAGACTACTAGAATCTTTAATACAACCAAAGCCGACTGGACCATTTTTTCCATGGAACTGACAACCAAGTTTACCAGGGAATCACTAAATGCCGACTCATTCCATAGTATTAACATACACGACATCTGCACTCTGGAGGAACTTTCAAAGAAGTATACTGACGCCATAACAGCGGCCGCTGAAGTAGCCATTCCAAAACCGAAAGCAAAAAAGGCAAAAGGATTCATATGGTGGAATGATGAGGTTAAGCAAGCAAGAGCTGAGGTGACCCGTTTGAGGAGGCGCATCCGAGTGGCAACCGCTTCTAGGCGTCCCCTAGTCGTAGAAGAATACCTCATCTCCCTGGAAAAATACAAGGACATAATACTAAGGGCCCAAACATCAAGTTGGAAGGACTTCTGTACAAACCAAGACAAGGAGAAAATATGGGATGGGGTGTACAGGGTACTGAGACTTAAGGGCTCTAAGGAGGACGAACTGCTCAAGGGCCCGAACGACGTTGTCCTGGACGCAGCCAGATCGGCCGAGCTACTAACCAAGACATTCTACCCATCGGATGATGTCTCTGGGGAAACGCTGCAACAGTCGCGGATTAGAGGAATTCCCGAATCATACCACCTGGAGTCGAACTCTAACGATCCACCGTTCACGCCAACTGAGGTAACCGGAATCCTCAGAGACATGAGCCCTAAAAAAGCCCCTGGATCGGACGGCCTGACTGCGGACATTTGCCACAGAGCCATCGCCACGGACCCTGAGCTGTTCCTAGCACTCGCAAACTCTTGCCTAAGAATGGGCCACTTCCCGGTAATATGGAAAAACGCCACTATTCGAGTCATCCCTAAACCTGGAAAAGAGGACTATGGACACCCTAAGTCCTACCGACCGATAGGGCTTCTGCCGGTTTTGGGAAAAATCTTAGAAAAGTTATTTACCAAGAGACTCTTATGGACACTGGGCACCAGAGACCAGCTCAGCAGCAACCAATACGGATTTATGCCCCAACGCTCAACTGAGGACGCTCTCTACAGAGCACTTGGGATAGTGCAAGCGGGAATTCAAAAAAAGCAGATTATAGTCATGGTCTCGCTGGACATAGAAGGCGCGTTTGATAACGCCTGGTGGCCAGCCATTAAGGCCGAACTAATAGCCAAGAAATGCCCAACAAATTTATACTACCTCATAGATAGTTACCTAAAAAATAGATCCATCACATTACAATATGCGGGCGAAGAGGTATCCAAAACAACTAACAAGGGCTGCATACAGGGATCTACATGTGGACCGCTCCTATGGAACATTGTGCTCGACTCTCTGCTAACTATGATGACACAGCAGGATGTGCACCTCCAGGCGTTTGCAGACGATGTCTTGCTAATTGTAACGGATACCGACGGGCATAAGCTGGAGGACAGAACCAACAATGCACTATCAATCATACATACTTGGGGTAAATTAAACAAACTAAATTTTGGGCCTCACAAGACTCAGGCACTACTCTTCACCCGGAAACTAAAATATCACACACCAGAACTTCAAATGGATGGCACTGACATTCCATTCAAACCATGTATTAAAGTACTGGGATTAACCATTGACTGCAATCTCACCTGGAAAGCCCATATAAACTCGACTTGCAATAAAGCTCAAAACATATACAAGAATATAAGTAGGGCAGTGCGCTCAACCTGGGGTCTTAATACTGAAATTACTCGACAACTATACCTGGCGGTGGTCGAGCCGGTTATTCTCTACGGATGCGGGGTTTGGGGCGAGGCCGCTAACAAAAGATATGTCCGTGAACACCTCAAGGCGGTACTCAGGCCTTTCGCCATTCGGATTGCAAGAGCGCATCGAACGACCTCATACGAGTCCGCTGTACTCATTGCAAGGGTGCTGCCTCTCCACCTAAGGGTCCTCGAAGCTAACACCTACTATCAGGCGAGAATAGGAAATAGTCCGGATTTTCTCCCAGGAAGACCAATGGAACTTCGAAGGAGCCCCTTCGATCTGGTTCACCCGGCTGAAAGGATCCCCCTCGATTATAAATGCCTGGAGAACGATGTCGAGGTGGAATGGGGGGACGACGAAGTGAGAATCTATACGGACGGCAGTAAGCTGGAGGGTGGAGTTGGCGCCGCTTACACATGCTGGAGAGCGAAAACCGAAATAAAAACCTCCTGTTTCAAGCTAGCCAACTACTGCACAGTCTTCCAGGCGGAAATGTACGCACTCCTTAAAGCTACAGAATACATGCTCCGCCAAGGGGGAAAGCATAGCATTCTCAGTGACTCCAGGTCCTCACTGGAGGTACTGGCTAATGGCGAAGCCACGCACCCTTTGGCGCTGGAGATCCGCCGGAATATTGCAGCCCACCTCCAAGCCGGGGGCACCCTTAACCTGTTCTGGATTAGAGCGCACACAGGCATAGCAGGCAATGAAAGGGCGGACGAACTAGCCAAAAGAGCGGCGACAAAGCTCAAAGCAGCACCTGCCTACGACTGTGTGCCTCTTTCCCACGTCAAATACCATCTAAGGCAGCGCACTATTGAAGAGTGGCAACGTATATATGCGGAAGGAACCTCTGGAAAAATAACCAAATTATTTTTTGAAAACGTGCGAACGGCCCATAAAATATTAAGTCAGGTGCGCACGACAAACACTAGGACGCAAATTTGGAGTGGGCATGGAGGCATCCGTGAATATCTTCATAGATTCAAACTGTTGGACTCCCCTGCATGCCCATGCGACGATATCACGTCCCAGTCTCTAGTTCATATTATCAGTGATTGCCCTAGATACCTGGTAAAGAGAACGGATGCAGAGTTTAGATTGAACTCCAGTGTCAAACCAGACCGCTGGGCTTCACTGATGGCGGATCGAAACACTGTGGACGACTTCCTCATTTTCTGCGAAGGAGTCATGAAGACAACAAGTAAGGAAAACGCCACCACATAGGGCCAGATGTGGCTTTTCAAAGCCATGCTATATAGTGACTTGATGCGAGCATGTTGTCCGTATGTGTTGTCCACCGGCTCGTCCAGGCATTAATCAGATTGTGAAATGACACCATGCGTCGCCTGTAAAAATGCATGGGATAGTAATTACTCAAAAGACTTAGGACTGTCCATTGATTCCAAACTGAAATTTATAAAAGAGCAATGTAAGTAAGGTATATTCATGTATATGTAAATATAAATGACAATACAATGGTTAGTATTTATGTAATTAAATAAGGTATTAGTTTATATTTAAGGTAATTAGGTAAGGTATATACAGGTTCATGTAAATGTAAATGACAATATAATGGTTAGTATTTATGGTAAGCACATTGAGCAGTATTATCCCGGGAGGAAAAAAAAAAAAAAAAAAAAAAAAAAAAAAAAAAAAAAAAAAACAAAACAAAACAAAACAAAACAAAACAAAAAAAAACAAAAAAAAAAAAGTAATAATAATAAACTGCCGGGATAAAATAAGAATTGTTATGTTATGCGGGTGCCTATCGGATCGTGTATCTTGAAAAATGTATGAAACAGAATTTATTCGTTCAATAATAGCATGAGCAACTTTTAAGTTCACAACACAGCTGGACTAGAGGCGTCTCCAGCCGCCGGCAACCACGGTGGCCGGCATCTGGAGTCGTTTCTGGTCCGGTGTTGATCAGTAATGTCTTGTATAAAAGTATGTGACTGTGTTTAAGCAGATAACAAAGACAACTAGTTTAAGGGTAATATTTATAAGTAAGAAAGAGCAGTACTACAACAACTAGTTATGAGGGAGGAGACTGTCGTATTTATTACCTTTATTTCCTAATGCTAAATAAGCCTGGAAGATGGCTCAGTGAGGACGTGTGGCAATGCCTTACCGTGCCTCATTGGAGCTAACTTCCAGGCATTTAGTCTCGGCATATACAGCTGAGACGTTCCCATCTGGAACTCAATAATAAAAAAAAAAAAAACCTAACCTAACCTAACCTAACCTAACCTAACCTAACCTAACCTAACCTAACCTAACCTAACCTAACCTAACCTAACCTAACCTAACCTAACCTAACCTAACCTAACCTAACCTAACCTAACCTAACCTAACCTAACCTAACCTAACCTAACCTAACCTAACCTAACCTAATGGACGAGCTGATGGTCAGTAACCGCGAGATGGAAAAAACGGTTAGGGCACAGCTGACGTCGGCCGGTCCAACAAACGCGGTTGCCAGGGAGGGGCGCACTTTTACTGCTAGGACGTACGCAAGCGTTGCGTCTGCCCCACATGCGCCCAGACGGCATCCTGAAACCAGCCACGTCCTCCTTGTCAGATCTAAAGACCCTCAGGACACCAGCGACTCCGTGATCCAAAAGATCACGAAGGAGGTCAAGCTGGACAAGCTGGGAATCGGAGTCAGTAGGATGAGGAGGGCAAGGGACTCCAGGGTTGTCGTAGGGGTAGGGTCCGGGGGTGATGTGGGCTTGCTGAGAGCGGCCCTGGCCTCTGCCGACCTGGTGACGGAGGATGCGCCGCTCCAAAACCCTCTGGCAATACTCACGGGAGTCCAATCCTACCTGACCGATGAGGAGGTTGTTTCCCACTTGGTAGCCCAAAATCGGGCAGCTGTGGGCGATGAAGACAAGGTCCGAATTAAGTACCGCCGCCGGGCTCGAAACCCTCTTCAGAGCCACATAATTGTGGAATTAGACCCGGCGGTTCATCGCGACCTTGTATCCAAAGGCTTTGTATACCTTGGGTACCAGGTCGTGAATGTGTACGACCAATCCCCCCTCGTACAGTGCAGCAGATGCCTGGCGTATGGGCATGCGGTTAGGGTATGTAAGGCCGATAAGCTGTCATGCACACACTGTGGGGCGGACCACAAATCCTTGGAATGCGTCACAAAGAAAGAGGGTGGAGCCCCGCAGTGTGTAAATTGCACACGGAACGGCAATGTGACCCGCACCCACTCTGCGTTTGATGAGGACTGCCCAGTCAGAGCCAGATGGGAGGCCATAGCCAGAGGCAGAGTCAACTACCTGTGCTAAGGGCGACTCGGACGGTATAAAGGTCATCCAACTGAACTTGAGAAGATCCCGAGCGGCACTACAGGAGATGCTGCAGACCTCGCACTCCGCGGGCTACCATATTGCCCTGGTCCAAGAGCCCTATGTGGGCAACACAGGAAGGCTGCAGGTGCCTGCCGGGTTTCGGGCGATTCAGTCAACCTCCGGACAGGACAGGGTCAAGGCAGCTGTAGTGATCTTGGACCCTGATACTGCCGCTCGGGGACGGCCGGACTTGTCATGCGAGAGGGTTGCAGTTGCAACGTTGGCGGCCGCCACGGGCTCCATAGCGCTGATCTCGGTATATGTTGAACCGGACTGCGGGCTGGACGACCTCAACACGCTGCTGTCGGGGGTGGAGAGGGCAATGGACAGTCTCGGGAGTGGTCGGGTAGTGGTCGGTGGAGATTTCAATTGTAAGTCTCCGTGGTGGGGTGGGGACGATGCGGACAAGAAGGGGGATTTGCTCTCCGATTTCCTCGGACAACATGACCTACAAATCCTAAACAGTGGACGCATCCCCACCTTCGAGGTTGTACGGGGCGGTAGAACTTACTCCAGCTTTGTGGATGTCACAGCGTGTGGCCCAGATGTGGCCAACTACATCCGCGACTGGAGGGTTCAGCGTGACCTCGTCACCCTGTCCGACCACAACGCGATTACTTTTGAGGTGTCCGGTGCCTCGGTTCTGAAGGCAGCAAGACAGACCACCCGTAAGTTCAACACATCTGGGGCCGACTGGGAGGGCTTCACGAACAACTTCAGAGCCAGCATTGAACGACAAGCCCTAAGCGTGGAGACTGTCAGCGACTTAACGAGGGAGGACGAGAACCACCTGGAAAACGTTTTCAGTGACTACACAAACGCTGTCATCGAAGCCGCAACCGTCGCAATACCTCTTGCAAGGGCAAGGACGACCAAAGGCTACGTATGGTGGAACAGTGAGGTGGATAATGCTCGGGCCGAAACACTGAGGTGCAGGCGACGCCTGAGGGTGGCCTCCTCAGTTCGGAAACCAACTGTTGCAGCCAGGTATATTGCGGCGCTGGAAGCCTATAAACTGGCCATTTCAAAAGCGCAGACTGAGAGTTGGAAAGACTTCTGCAGCAGGCAGGACGGCGAAAGCGTCTGGGACGGAGTCTACCGAGTCCTCAGATACGGCGGAAGGGTGAAGGAAGAGGAACTGCTGAAGGATAACAATGGTGAATTCCTCGACCCTGAGGGCTCGGCTCGGCTGCTGGCTGAGACTTTTTATCCTCAGGACTCCATCTCTGGCGAGGACCCAGCCCATAGCCGAACCAGACGCTTCGCTGATGATAACAGCGCTGTCGACAATGATCAGGAACCGCCCTTCACACAGATGGAGTTCGACACCGTCCTGAAAGGCATGAACCCCAAGAAGGCCCCAGGTGCGGACGGACTCACCTCCGACATATGCAGCAGGGCGATAAATGCAAACAGAGACCTGTTTCTGTCCCTTGCCAATGTCTGCCTTAGGGTGCATTTCTTCCCGAAGATCTGGAAGGAGGCGGTTATCCGAGTTGTACCAAAGCCCGGAAAAGAGGACTACTCTGCTCCCAAATCCTATAGGCCGATAGGGCTGCTGCCAGTGCTGGGCAAACTGGTAGAGAAAATGTTTGCCACCCGCTTGCTGTGGAGGCTGGGCAGTAAAGGCCTACTAAGCGCACACCAATACGGTTTCATGCCCCAGCGATCGACGGAGGATGCACTATACGCCGCTCTGCTGAGGATCCGCGAGGGCCTTGCCAGAAAGCACTTGGTTGCGCTGGTCTCTTTGGATATCGAAGGAGCGTTTGACAACGCTTGGTGGCCGGCTATCAGAGCGCAGCTTCTGCGGAAGAGTTGTCCGGGTAATCTGTTTGGCCTCATCTCCAGCTACCTCAGTGACCGCACGGTCATGGTACAGTATGCTGGGGCTGAGGCACCCAGAGCAACAAATAAAGGATGCATCCAGGGCTCCACATGTGGGCCGCTGCTCTGGAACATTATCCTGGACTCTCTTCTTGATCTGATAGCTGGCCTGGGAATCCACATTCAGGCATTCGCCGACGATATAATCCTGATAGTCAGCGATCCCGACTCCCAAGGACTAGAGACGCAGGTGAACAGGGCCCTCTCGGAAATCTCCAGGTGGGGGGCGGAAAACAAGCTGAGGTTTGCGCCACACAAGACCCATGCTTTACTGGTCACAAAAAAGCTTAAGTATGGTCAGCCCTTTTTCACAATGGACGGTGTACACGTGGAAATAAAACCGTCCATCAAACTGCTGGGGCTGACCATAGACTCTGGCCTCACATGGAGTCAGCATGTTGGTGCACTCTGCGCCAAAACCACGGCAATATTTAACGGTGTGAGCAGGGCTGTCAGGCCCACTTGGGGTCTAAATAGCGAAGTGGTAAGGCTCATCTACGTAGCTGTTATTGAGCCTATTGTGCTCTACGCGAGTAGCGTCTGGGTAGATGCCACCGAAAAAGCCTATATAAACCGCAGACTCGAAGCAGTGCAGCGGAGCTTCGGCTTGCGTATCGCCAGAGCCCACCGAACCACCTCGTTGACGTCTGTGTTGATTCTTGCCCGACTGCTCCCACTGCGCTTGCGAATCCAAGAGGCAGCAACACTTTACATCGCAAAGAAAGAAGGGGCTACAGACCTACTGCCAGACAGGCAACTAGAAACTAGGTGTAGCCCCTTCGATCTGGAACACCCTGCCCTCAGGCAGGAGATCAGCTTCGTCTGCCTGGAGAACGAGGAGGAAGCGCAGTGGGACCCAGTCGCGGATGTCAGAATCTACACGGACGGCAGCAAGATAAGTGGCTTGGTCGGTGGGGCATATACCTGTTGGGTCGGCGAGACTGAAATCAGGAAGGCATGCTTCAAACTCTCGAACTACTGCACCGTCTTTCAAGCCGAAATGTTCGCGATTAAAAAGGCTTGTGAATTCGCGAAAGGCGATTCAAGGCGGTGCAGTATCTTGAGTGACTCGAGGTCCTCTCTCCAGATCTTGACCGACGCGGGTAACACGCATCCCCTTGCTGTCGAGATCCGCCAGCTTATGGCGGAAATTACGGGCAAGGGGGGTTCTCTCCAATTATTTTGGGTGAGAGCCCACGTCGGTATGGCTGGCAACGAGAGGGCCGACGAGCTGGCGAAGCATGCCGCCCTCAACGTAAAAACCGCCCCAGCTTACGACAAGTTCCCGATATCGTACGTGAAGTACCACACACGCAATCAGTCTGTGAGAAGGTGGCAGGAACAGTATGACCTATCAAGCACAGGAGAGGTCACCAAACTCTTCTTCCCCAACGTGAGGGTGGCCCATAAATATCTGGTAGGTGTCCGCCAAACGAGCATGAGGTCCCAAATCTGGAGCCGTCATGGGGGAATTGCTGCCTATTTACACCGCTTCAAATTGAAGGACTCGCCTTCATGCTCGTGCGACGACACGTCTCCACAAACTATGGAACACATCCTGTCAGAGTGCCCGAGGTTTGCCGCCAAACGCTATGATCTCGAGCATTCTGCCAGGATGAAAATTGAACCTCGGAACTACGCCGCATTGCTCCACAACGACGACCGGGTGGGGGAGTCGTTCCTCAATTACTGTGAAGGTGTGATGGCGGTAATAACTAAGGAAAACAGCACATAAGTCCTGAGCTTTGCTTTGCATGTTACGCAACTCTTGTTTGTAAATATTGTAGGGATTAAACTTGTTTTCCTCTATATTAGTCATGTGTTAAATTAGTGTAAAAAACAAATCTGTATTTAGTTGTTTAGTTATGTAAGTAGTATGTAGTTATATGTAGTTAACATGTAAAAAGTAAAGTTAGCTTAGCTATGTTTCTATAAAATGATTTGTAATATATTATTATTATTGTAATGTAAAGCACAACACTGAATAAATTAAATAAATAATAAAGAAAACTATAAGGGAATGAAAGGCGTGTGTCCCCCGTGTCCCTGGAGTTCGGTCCGGGCACGGGGTCGGGTTGACACTAAACCCGACATTGAGGTATGAAAGAAAAGAGAGAATGAACATGCCTCGGCATTTATAGCCGAGATTTATTTTGGAACCTAAAAAAAAATAAAAAAAAAAACCTAACCTAACCTAACCTAACCTAACCTAACCTAACCTAACCTAACCGGGCGATTTCGGGCGATTCAGTCAACCTCCGGACAGGACAGGGTCAAGGCAGCTGTAGTGATCTTGGACCCTGATACTGCCGCTCGGGGTCGGCCGGACTTGTCATGCGAGAGGGTTGCAGTTGCAACGTTGGCGGCCGCCACAGGCTCCATAGCGCTGATCTCGGTATATGTTGAACCGGACTGCGGGCTGGACGACCTCAACACGCTGCTGTCGGGGGTGGAGAGGGCAATGGACAGTCTCGGGAGTGGTCGGGTAGTGGTCGGTGGAGATTTCAATTGCAAGTCTCCGTGGTGGGGTGGGGACGATGCGGACAAGAAGGGGGATTTGCTCTCCGATTTCCTCGGACAACATGACCTACAAATCCTAAACAGTGGACGCATCCCCACCTTCGAGGTTGTACGGGGCGGTAGAACTTACTCCAGCTTTGTGGATGTCACAGCGTGTGGCCCAGATGTGGCCAACTACATCCGCGACTGGAGGGTTCAGCGTGACCTCGTCACCCTGTCCGACCACAATGCGATTACTTTTGAGGTGTCCGGTGCCTCGGTTCTGAAGGCAGCAAGACAGACCACCCGTAAGTTCAACACATCTGGGGCCGACTGGGAGGGCTTCACGAACAACTTCAGAGCCAGCATTGAACGACAAGCCCTAAGCGTGGAGACTGTCAGCGACTTAACGAGGGAGGACGAGAACCACCTGGAAAACGTTTTCAGTGACTACACAAACGCTGTCATCGAAGCCGCAACCGTCGCAATACCTCTTGCAAGGGCAAGGACGACCAAAGGCTACGTGTGGTGGAACAGTGAGGTGGATAATGCTCGGGCCGAAACACTGAGGTGCAGGCGACGCCTGAGGGTGGCCTCCTCAGTTCGGAAACCAACTGTTGCAGCCAGGTATATTGCGGCGCTGGAAGCCTATAAACTGGCCATTTCAAAAGCGCAGACTGAGAGTTGGAAAGACTTCTGCAGCAGGCAGGACGGCGAAAGCGTCTGGGACGGAGTCTACCGAGTCCTCAGATACGGCGGAAGGGTGAAGGAAGAGGAACTGCTGAAGGATAACAATGGTGAATTCCTCGACCCTGAGGGCTCGGCTCGGCTGCTGGCCGAGACTTTTTATCCTCAGGACTCCATCTCTGGCGAGGACCCAGCCCATAGCCGAACCAGACGCTTCGCTGATGATAACAGCGCTGTCGACAATGATCAGGAACCGCCCTTCACACAGATGGAGCTCGACACCGTCCTGAAGGGCATGAACCCCAAGAAGGCCCCAGGTGCGGACGGACTCACCTCCGACATATGCAGCAGGGCGATAAATGCAAACAGAGACCTGTTTCTGTCCCTTGCCAATGTCTGCCTTAGGGTGCATTTCTTCCCGAAGATCTGGAAGGAGGCGGTTATCCGAGTTGTTCCAAAGCCCGGAAAAGAGGACTACTCTGCTCCCAAATCCTATAGGCCGATAGGGCTTCTGCCAGTGCTGGGCAAACTGGTAGAGAAAATGTTTGCCACCCGCTTGCTGTGGAGGCTGGGCAGTAAAGGCCTACTAAGCGCACACCAATACGGTTTCATGCCCCAGCGATCGACGGAGGATGCACTATACGCCGCTCTGCTTAGGATCCGCGAGGGCCTTGCCAGAAAGCACTTGGTTGCGCTG
Source organism: Nematopogon swammerdamellus (assembly GCA_946902875.1). Lineage (NCBI taxonomy): Eukaryota > Metazoa > Arthropoda > Insecta > Lepidoptera > Adelidae > Nematopogon > Nematopogon swammerdamellus. The sequence continues at coordinate 8,181,021 of OX336344.1, forward strand.
GTCTCTTTGGATATCGAAGGAGCGTTTGACAACGCTTGGTGGCCGGCTATCAGAGCGCAGCTTCTGCGGAAGAGTTGTCCGGGTAATCTGTTTGGCCTCATCTCCAGCTACCTCAGTGACCGCACGGTCATGGTACAGTATGCTGGGGCTGAGGCACCCAGAGCAACAAATAAAGGATGCATCCAGGGCTCCACATGTGGGCCGCTGCTCTGGAACATTATCCTGGACTCTCTTCTTGATCTGATAGCTGGCCTGGGAATCCACATTCAGGCATTCGCCGACGATATAATCCTGATAGTCAGCGATCCCGACTCCCAAGGACTAGAGACGCAGGTGAACAGGGCCCTCTCGGAAATCTCCAGGTGGGGGGCGGAAAACAAGCTGAGGTTTGCGCCACACAAGACCCATGCTTTACTGGTCACAAAAAAGCTTAAGTATGGTCAGCCCTTTTTCACAATGGACGGTGTACACGTGGAAATAAAACCGTCCATCAAACTGCTGGGGTTGACCATAGACTCTGGCCTCACATGCAGTCAGCATGTTGGTGCACTCTGCGCCAAAACCACGGCAATATTTAACGGTGTGAGCAGGGCTGTCAGGCCCACTTGGGGTCTAAATAGCGAAGTGGTAAGGCTCATCTACGTAGCTGTTATTGAGCCTATTGTGCTCTACGCGAGTAGCGTCTGGGTAGATGCCACCGAAAAAGCCTATATAAACCGCAGACTCGAAGCAGTGCAGCGGAGCTTCGGCTTGCGTATCGCCAGAGCCCACCGAACCACCTCGTTGACGTCTGTGTTGATTCTTGCCCGACTGCTCCCACTGCGCTTGCGAATCCAAGAGGCAGCAACACTTTACATCGCAAAGAAAGAAGGGGCTACAGACCTACTGCCAGACAGGCAACTAGAAACTAGGTGTAGCCCCTTCGATCTGGAACACCCTGCCCTCAGGCAGGAGATCAGCTTCGTCTGCCTGGAGAACGAGGAGGAAGCGCAGTGGGACCCAGTCGCGGATGTCAGGATCTACACGGACGGCAGCAAGATAAGTGGCTTGGTCGGTGGGGCATATACCTGTTGGGTCGGCGAGACTAAAATCAGGAAGGCATGCTTCAAACTCTCGAACTACTGCACCGTCTTTCAAGCCGAAATGTTCGCGATTAAAAAGGCTTGTGAATTCGCGAAAGGCGATTCAAGGCGGTGCAGTATCTTGAGTGACTCGAGGTCCTCTCTCCAGATCTTGACCGACGCGGGTAACACGCATCCCCTTGCTGTCGAGATCCGCCAGCTTATGGCGGAAATTACGGGCAAGGGGGGTTCTCTCCAATTATTTTGGGTGAGAGCCCACGTCGGTATGGCTGGCAACGAGAGGGCCGACGAGCTGGCGAAGCATGCCGCCCTCAACGTAAAAACCGCCCCAGCTTACGACAAGTTCCCGATATCGTACGTGAAGTACCACACACGCAATCAGTCTGTGAGAAGGTGGCAGGAACAGTATGACCTATCAAGCACAGGAGAGGTCACCAAACTCTTCTTCCCCAACGTGAGGGTGGCCCATAAATATCTGGTAGGTGTCCGCCAAACGAGCATGAGGTCCCAAATCTGGAGCGGTCATGGGGGAATTGCTGCCTATTTACACCGCTTCAAATTGAAGGACTCGCCTTCATGCTCGTGCGACGACACGTCTCCACAAACTATGGAACACATCCTGTCAGAGTGCCCGAGGTTTGCCGCCAAACGCTATGATCTCGAGCATTCTGCCAGGATGAAAATTGAACCTCGGAACTACGCCGCATTGCTCCACAACGACGACCGGGTGGGGGAGTCGTTCCTCAATTACTGTGAAGGTGTGATGGCGGTAATAACTAAGGAAAACAGCACATAAGTCCTGAGCTTTGCTTTGCATGTTACGCAACTCTTGTCTGTAAATATTGTAGGGATTAATTAATCTTGTTTTTCTCTTTAGTAGTCATGTGTTAAATTAGTGTAAATAACAAATCTGTATTTAGTTGTTTAGTTATGTAAGTAGTATGTAGTTATATGTAGTTAACATGTAAAAAGTAAAGTTAGCCTAGCTATGTTTCTATAAAATGATTTGTAATATATTATTATTATTTATTATTATTGTAATGTAATGCACAAGACTGAATAAATTAAATAAATAATAAAGAAAACTATAAGGGAATGAAAGGCGTGTGTCCCCCGTGTCCCTGGAGTTCGGTCCGGGCACGGGGTCGGGTTGACACTAAACTCGACATTGAGGTATGAAAGAAAAGAGAGAATGAACATGCCTCGGCATTTATAGCCGAGATTTATTTTGGAACCTAAAAAAAAAAAAAAAAAAAAAAAAACCTAACCTAACCTAACCTAACCTAACCTAACCTAACCTAACCTAACCTAACCTAACCTAACCTAACCTAACCTAACCTAACCTAGCCTAACCTAACCTAACCCAACGAATTCGACCTCACTGCTCCACGCAAACGATCGGTCGCCGTGTTAGATAAACGCAATCTACCGTATTGAGTGCGTACAAGTCGTATAGGTACTACAATAGTTGTATACTAGACCACACGATTAATGGCTCACCATCGCCGCGGAGCCTTCCCCTCTCGCGTGCCGCGCCCCCGCGTCCCCGCCGCACCGCTCCTGGCTTCCGTTTAAATTAAATACTCCAATTAGTCTGCTTTAATTAGCTTCATTTGGTTCCATTCAGTGGTCACGGGGAGCCTCCTACTTATTATGTACGTAATTATTCAAGGTCGGTCTTAAATAAGTGAGTTTGTTTTTTTTTCAGTAATTTCATAATTTTTATAGAAGAAGGAAGTTTTCTTAAGGAAAATTAAATTTAATCAAAAAGACAAAGCAGTGGTATTGAATGGGCATGTTATGTGAATAGAATAGTTTAAAATTTTCAGCACAATTTGAGAAAACAAAAAATTTTTAATACTTAATTGTAAAATTAAATTTTATAGCGCTTCTGATTCAAAATCAAATAATTATTTGCAAATTTTTATTCAAGTAAGAAAACGAGAAAGTACACATACATACGAGAAAGATCCAAAATATAATAAAAAATTTTTGCAACAGATATTCCATCTTACAAGCTAAACTCAGCATTTTGACTATGTACCTAATAGGATAGGTACGAAATTAATCACAATTTCAAAATAAATTAGTAATATTATCATCTTTAAACGAGATTATGTAACACAAAATAATAACCCTTTTATACCTCCTTCCTTCCATAATATTATGAAACCGGAACAACGCAACCAAGCCGGCATTGAAAGTGTATTATGTTACCTGGGCGGAACGTGGGGCGGGCGGGAGGGGAATGTGTCGCGCGCAGCCGGCGCGCGCTGGACGGGCGGGCGGACACCGCCGCCGAACACACAACACGCCGCAACACGGACATTACGGAGGTTCTATAGTATCCTGGCACAACCTTCTGTGAGATTTCGGTTCGGGAAAGAATTTAATAGGGTGGAAGACCAAATGAAAAATATACAAAAATGACCCCCTTTTGATATATATGTAGGTCGATAGCTTTTTACTTTTTTGTTTTGATTCGTAATTTTCGCATACGCTGTAAATTTACGTGCGATACGAATCCTGCACGAAAAAATGGTATGTTGCCTGCACCCGTGGAATTTGCAAAATGCTTGCTTATCTTGAATGGAACCTTAAACTCTACCATCTAGTTAAGGTAAGAAGGGAAGGAGCCTACAGTTTTACGTGGAAACCGAACCACAATTTATTACCTTTCACTCTGCGTAGTGATTTCAGTCATAACCATAGCGTTCCACTATTGGAACGCTATGGCGTTCTATTAAGAAGCCGTTCAAGGTCCAATACAGATCAATCTAGATTTCCTCCAACCTGCTGGCGCCTCCGACGCCGACTAAATCAAGTGCAGAGGAGTCGCTGTGTGGAGGGTTCCGTGTGTGCTGTATGGAGATTTCGGGCGGCACGATTTGTTGACGTGGTCGAAGCATATATTACGAACCTATTAATTTATTTATTTATTAGGAAAATTAACAGCTAACTTATGAACATACGCATGAAAAAAATATTACAAGTATGAATTAAAATTTCCAATTTTACATTTTCACGTTTTACATAACTTTCTCATAAAATACCACACTCAAATCGGATCATACGTTTGGGAGCTACGATGCCACAGACAGACAACAGACAGACAGAATTAAGCGTAAAACTTATAACACCCCCTTTTTACGTCTAGGGAAAAGGGTCTTAATTTTAATTACATAATCTCAATATCTTAGAGATATGTGAAGGAATTTTAGATTGTAAATACCTATACTACACTGTATTGACACATCACTACACACACACAAGTTTGATCCCACTAAACAATCAGGTCTAATCAGGGAGACAAAATATGGCCTAGTAGCGTTTCCCCCCTTGGCTTTAGCCCCGCCCTCTAAAATACCTACCGACTACTCTCGTTTCCCCCCTTAACTAATACGAATGCGTAGGTACTTTACACGAAAAATTTACAGTTGGAATAATTACCGCCACTACTCGAAAATTTGAGTGCATATTTTATTATTGAAAGCCAGAACTCATTCATTGTATGTACAACTTAATATGTTGTTTTGTGATTAGGCTGTCTGTCTTCTAATAAATAAATAAATAAATAAATAAAAATACCTACAATAAAAAAATCCTATTAGTCATAATTTGGAATGCGCCAATCGGACGCGACTCTGTGGCGGTGGATAATTCTAACGCATCCAACTGTATAATTCCCATCTGATTCTATGAATGAACGAACACAATAGAACAATAAAGGTTACGCACTATCGAACGGCGCCAAACGAAGCGGAGAGATATCCCGCCTCGGTACATTGAAATATTGGGCCGTCTTGCGGCGCGGCTGGAAACGGATGATATCCCGCCAGCCCTGCTGCATCAGTACAACCGGCCGCAATGGCGTTACGTCGTATCGTCTCGAACACACACCCACACACACGTGCCGCACTAAGTAATAGAAAGAATAGAACGGGCATCAACTCAGCAGTTAAAAAATCTGTATCAGTTTGTATGTAGGTACCAGGGTTGTTGCGGACATCAGCATCAGCATTCGCGGAACTTCAGCATCATTTTCAACATCAGCATCGCATCAGCATCCGCATTGATAGATGCTGATTATTAATGCTGATGTTCGAGTCGTCGTGACAAACCTTCTCGGCACAGACTCGAAGCCGGAAAAGCAGCAAATACAGTTCCAAATAGTTCCAAAGTTCCATCCAATACTAATAATTTAATTGCTAAGATAATTACTAAACTGGTACTGGTATCAGATTGATTTTTTTTTTATTAAATGTCACAAAATTATTATAAAACAATCTTTTATTTCAATACCAACCAAAACTTTGGATATAAATTCATAATATTCATATAGTTCAGTATTTTTCCCTTTTTTTAAAGAAAATAATTAAAATCAGCATCAACATCAGCATCCGCTGATGTTGATGATAAAATATCACCATCAGCATCAGCTGATGTGAAAAAATATGCATCAGCAACAACCCTGGTAGGTACTCGTACAAATACGAAATTAAAATGAATTTCTATGTATGTCTCACTTGTGGGCTAATCTTTATCAAGGATGAAGTAATTGATATGCAATGTATAACAAAGCGATTGCATACTTTTGAATTCTTTATCCTGTACTCACACATGTCCACGAACGTATCGAATACACGTTCACGTACTAACAGACTATTTAGGTACTTGTACTAAATACACATGCTAGTTGGCTGAGCTAATGTATGTTTTACGCTGATTCAAGTTTATTTACTTTCAGCTTATTTACCTTGGCCACAGCATATATATGTGCCTTGGCTTTAGAGCAGCTGGTAAATTCCAAGTGTGAAGTTACAGTCTAGCAGTGAACTGGCGTTACTGGCGTTGACCTTCATTCAATAAATTTCAATATGCGAGTATCTTTCGGTTTGAAGTTTTGCTGGCCAAATAATTAACCTTCGAGCAAAATAGTAGCTATGTTATCATTAAAATGTCCTTCTCTCATTCGTCCCATTCAATTTAACCTGGGGTTATACAAGAAAGGTGTGTTTTTTTTTCAAAGATTTTTTTTGGTTTTTACCCGACTACGGCGAAGCCAAAAAAGGAAGGGTTATGAGTTTGGCGTGTATGTATGTATGTATGTATGTATGTATGTATGTATGTATGTATGTGACTATCTATATTCCACTCTACAGCCTAAAGTACTGGGCCGATTTGAATAATTCTTGCGCCAATGGATTTGTCTTATTCACGGGAGTGTCATAGGTTATATAACAATTTTCAAAATTCAAAATGGCGGACGCACGGCCTCAAAATGTCAAATTAGTTTTTCAAAATATATTGAGTGGGGTATCAAATTAAAGGTAATTAAATTACGATTCCGAAAATATATACTTTGCTACTATTAAACTTATGTGTACAGAGAAATAGAGCAAAATGTGTGGCGCATGTATGAATAGCGATTATTCGCGATGAAGCGTAGTCGCCCGCGCACCGCGCCGCGCCCCCCCCCCCCCCCCCCCCCCCCCCCCGCGTACACGCGTTACGTTACGCGCGACGACACGCGACGACGCGACGCGAAGAAGCGACATGGTATTGTTGGTAATATACCTACATACTTACTCACTGATCTACCGCAAATTTTATATAGATATATAATATTATTATTAGATACAGTACTATGCTAAAATAAATTGGTATTAAATGTCCATGTACCTAGTGTAAGCATAATATGTAGCGTAGGTGTACCGTGTGGGGTCGGTACTTAAAAAGAATAGCCCCACTGCATCTCTCCCCGTCGCATGTCGTAAAAGTCGACTAAGGGATCGTCAGCCTCGGCAGCTTAATGTTGCGGTCAGTTATTGGATGGATGACCGCCCGACTGTTGGAGGCTGACCGTGGTTCGGATACCACTTCTTACCTTACTAGGTGGTAGGGTTTATCCCGGCCGGGTTGGTACCACGCACTGAGCGAAACGTCGGTCGAAACGGCTATGTAAATAGTTCGTGTATTCCGTCCAGTTCAGTGGAGCCGGCGCGAAATGAAGGGAAGCACTGACATGGCACCCGGTGTTATGGGCTGACATCACGGATGTTGTAGGTGATGTAACCAAGCGTGTAAAGTTTCCATAAAAAAAAAAAAAAAAAAAAGGTAGGTACATTAAATATACCTAATACCTACAATATTTTCGGATGCAAGTTACCCTTCAGCTAAGCGGGATATTTTGGAAGAGAAGAACCGCCGATTGCGGAAAAGTATTCCCAATTTTCTGGGTGCAGTTTTAGCCCTAGACTCGATTAATTGCCGGAAACCTACGTCTTTGGAAATGGCGGTGCCCAGGAGGTTCAGGTGCTTCCAGACAGGTATGACGCTGACTTAGAAACTGGCTTGGAAATCAAAAGGACCTTCAAATCGACCTTCGCAGATAATGCGCAGCACTGAGCCTTGCTAACGTTGAAGGCGTGGGCGTAGCATTCAGGGGGCAACATATCATTGTTATGCATACGAGAGTACGGAACACGGGTTCTACACCAGTTACCCTTCAACTAGGCGGGATGTGGATGAGAAGAGGCGAAGACTTGTGTCTGAACTTGAGCAAACACTCGGCTCTATTTCCGAATGGGCCGTAGCAAGTTGGTCAAGTTAAATACCTCCAAGATACAAGTTTGCGCGATCAGTGCAAAGAGAGCGGCGTTCACACCAGCTCCTTCCTACCAAGGCACGTCACTTAAATTTTGCGACCACCTCGGGGTCCTCCGAGTCGAATTTTCGCACGATCTAAACTTCCGGCGTGACATCGAGGGCAAGGCCGTATAAATCGCAGATTCGGTCCTGGCTTGGGGTACTGCTCGCATCTATGGGATGGCTCAGTCAAATACCAGCTGGCGCCTCTGGACTCGATCCAGCGTCGAGCCGTGCGAATAGTAGGTGACTCCCAAATGTCCCGCGATTTAAAACCACTGCAACTCCGTAGGAATACATAACTAAATCAGAGCCTGTTGAAATACAGAGAGAAATATTTTCCCCCAAGTACAGTTTCGGATCCTTCAACCTGGGCAGCTGTCAGGCCGGCATGGCATTCGTAGCCTCCGCATGCTACCGAATGTCCATGGGCATCGCTAGACACCTTATGGGTGGCTCGGCGCCACATGTCGCGCTTACTATAAAAATAATATCAGTAGCTTTGGCCTCGCCTTAGTGGCTTACCTGCTTCGAGTGAGTACATTATTCAACTATGTACAACCTGAAACCGCCCTCGGTCTTCGGCCTTGAACTGATTGGTTTACTTACTTCCCGAATCCGCTTCACCCCAGCCAGATATATTTACTTACATAGACAAAGAAAATCGTGTACTTACACAGCTCAGTCTTCGGTCTTGCTCTGACTGACTTTTCATTTTACTTCAAGACTATACATCGTTCAACTATACATAATTTGTATATATATGTAGGTACTCACTCATGCGCTATTTGCAGAAAACTTTAGTTTCAAATAGAGATGACGACAAATAAACGGACGGATAGTATCAATTTTGTACCGTGTGGGGTCGGTACTTATATAAAAGAATAGCCCCACTGTATCTCTCCCCGTGTATGTCGTAAAAGGCGACTAAGGGATAGTGCAGTAATAGAGCGCGGAACTTAGGACGGCCATCGCCATTGTGTCATACTGGCATCTTTTTGTAAGATCATTCAGAGCCAATCTAAAATTATTATAAGTAGATACATAGGTAAATACCGAACGTCAACGGCTGTAATGCACAACGACGGTCTCACTTGTCTTGTTGAACGAAGAACGCCCGACCACGGCTCTATATTTAGAACGTTAAAAATAATAAATTTATCAAAATTTATAGAGTTAGTGCTAAGGTAGAATCAATATAAAAAGAGAATTGCTGTATCTGATAAATTATATGGAAAACATTATTTTGTTATTTTTAGTTATAGTTAAACTATTTTCATAATTTGCTTTTTCGTAGCCGGGTTTTAGTTTTTTATAACTATTTTTTTTTTATTTAAGCGATTTTCATAATTAGCTTTTACGTAGTCGGGTTTTAGTTTTTATAATTGCTCTATCGTAAGAACGATTATACATAAGCATCAAACTTGGTGTGATTATAGTGCAACCTCTAAAGAAAAATAATAAAAATGAACCAATTACGTGCTGGTACGGAAAACCTCGGTGCGCAAGCACGTACAAACTTGAAATGAGTCAATAGTTACGATCACGTTACGATAACCCATCTCTTTGAAGTTTATAATCTTTTGATGTGTGTCTAAAGGACGTGGAAACGGAGACAACTATTTACCTACTTAATGAATAATGAATAATGATAGATACCCCGAGTAAAAGATTATTCTATTCTATTCTATTTTACTTTATATAAAATTAATGGTACTACTTAACTTTTGTAAAAACTATATTGTCAAAAACTAGTTCGCTACGGTAAGAATACAAATACGGTAAGAGCTGTAAGCCAGTAAGCTGTTAGTGTATTTATTTTGCAGCTCAGCTTACACCGGTCTCGCGGGCCAACTATTCTGGCAACACTGATATTAGAATACAAGGATCTGTCGTTCTGTTGTAAAGAGCGTTTCAACATGGTTTCAACTAAAAGTTCCTTTTGCCGTTACGTTGGCTCCACTGTCAGTGTCACTGTCAGTGCTTAAATTCGTGTTGCCGGATTGTGAAGATTATTTACGTAATAATGTAATCGGTATTTACCGTATAATAAATGCGGTAATTACGCGTGTACACATAGCAACCCTCAACGCTGTTTTGACAGATAGACAGTGGAGCCAACATAACGGCGAAGGGAACTTTTAGTTGAAACGCTCTGTACCCGAATTTCAACCGAGTTGTAGGCTAAATTTAGTTTCTTTCCGGTTCTTTTTCGTGGGTGTAATCGAACCGGATAGAACAAATTGTGACAAGTTCGAGCGCAGTCTAACTGCCATAACAATGCTCAACACCAAGTTCGGATAAAAGCTAGTCCAATTTGTACCATCGCACTAAATCAAGGTTCCATAAAACAATTCAAACTGACAGCGGCTTGTGCTGCACACACCCCAAGAGGCCTTCTTCTATTATTCTCATCGCGAGGGAGCCGCAGCATATAAGCTGAGCTGACCCCATTTTCCTCCTAGTTGTATATGTTCTGTAACTGAATGAGGAAATGAACGTTATTCTATTCTATTCCGATTTAGTTTTAATTCAATTCTTTTTTTGTGGAACCTGGAAACACCAAAGATGTCAGCCCATATACCAATGGTTCGTTAATCAATTACTCGTTGTGGGTACACTGAACTGGACGAAAAACACGAACTATTCACATATCCGCTTCGATTGAGCGCGATGGTAGCAATCCGAACGGGTTAAACCCGTCCTACCTAGTAAGATAGGATTGGAAGGTACATACAGTTTAACGTAGAATCCGAATCACGGTCAGCCTTAACGTTTGAATGTTCGCCCATCCAAATTGTGACCGCGGCCGGGTGTACTTAATTTAATGATTTGACATCGATCCATTGCACAATCGATCTACAAGTCATTATCTACTAAGTGTACCTACAGAGGCTCGATTGTAATTGTTTTTTGACATTTCGTTGGTTACAAAGAACGTGCTCAAGGAAATATCTGTATGACAATGTTAGTACCAACTGGCCCGCTACAGGCGCTGCATCTTTTCTCTATACAAATATATACCTACTTGTACGCAACGAAATGTCTTAAAATCTTATAAGCCTCTGATGTGTTCCTTCATCTAACTAAATGAACTGGTGAACGTAAATAAAGAACGTCAACAGTTTTGTAGAGCTTTGTAGAAGTATTCCAAATTCAAATCTATACATTCCATATCAATGGTCGACAATAACGGATAACGGTCGCCGGACTTGCGGGAGTATCTACCTACGTTCGCCGAATGTGGCCGTAGTGGCACCGGATGTGGCAATACTCAACAGAATGTGGTACTGGCAGAGATTACGTGGCCCGGCCACGCACTTAGCGAGGCATTAGTGTGCGACAAAGTGACCGAAGGTGCAACTTTGCCCGTCGCTCTCCGTAAATGGATTTTTCTTGTTTTTAGGGTTCTGTACCTTAAAAGAGGAAAAAAACTGAACTAGGATGACTCTCGTGTATGTTTGTCTGTCTGACCGTCTGTCACACCTTTGCCGAATCTACTGGACAAAAAAAATAGTTGAATTGATGGGCCCATTCACGGACGTGTAGCGTAAATGAACGAATTTCGATATTGCGGGTCAATTTTGGGGGACAAATTAGAAAGTAAAATATTTATTCAAGTGCATCAAGTGACGTTCAAATGAAAGGACTCGTTATAAGAAATACAAATATACATCCTTCCTTACCTTTAGTAAAATCCAACGTCTGCTTTCTGTGTGTATGTATGTCTGTCTGTCCGCTTATAACTCGAGAACCACTGAACCGATTTTAATACAGTTTGCTTCTACGGATAGCTTGGTTCTTCCCATCAAGTATAGGCTACATTTCATCACGTTTAATGGCTTATGAGGTTAGCAGAGAAGGCAAATATGAGAACGGGCGGAGCCGCGGGCACAGATAGTAAATTATAATATTAAAATGCATAATTTAAAAGATATCAAAGAAAATATACGAAAATCAATCACCCCCCCCCCCCCCCCCCCTTATCTAAGAAACTACTGTGTCTAACATTATGAATAAAATGGGGAATATAGGGCTTCTCGTAGTTTATAGGAAAACCTAAACGAAAATCCTAAGTCTTAAAAGTTCTCCCGGAAAATGGAATACTCTCCACGCGACTACGGCATGATTACATTCCATGCGCTTGTAATTCACTCACAGTAATTCACTTAGCACATTTTTATAAAGTAATAAAAATGTGTATCATTTACTATAAATCACCTAAATTCGGCTTTCAATTCGACCAAAAAACACGTGTGTATTGTCACCTATGCGGACATTTACTGACTCTAGTGACTAATGGTTATATAAACCCGTCGTTAAGATTTCTTAAAATTTCTAAACAAACTCATTGAACCGGGTTTGAATAAGTTTTCTCATAATGAAAGTACTTTGGAAATTTATAATGTCGCATGCAGCAGCGACGCAACTGTCTTCTTCCCATTCTACTGCAGGTATATAACTACAGTATTCAATACTCGGATCAGAGACACTATTGATGTAAAAACAATTTAAGTAAATAATACTTTAAAAAAATTATCTAGCGAACTGAGGCCGTTGAGGGAATTGCTCTATGACTCTGGCGGTAGGTCAACCCGGATCGTGGTAGTCTCTCGAGAGGCTAATTATTTTTAAAGTTTGTTTGTTTTAGTTTAGGTAATTTTAACTTAATAATACTTTCAAGTTGTTTGCAAAACAAACCGTGGCCGCCGACGGACTACACCTCTGCGTTAGTCTGGCGCGCGCCATTTGTCGTGCTTCCTATAAAAAAATAAAAAATAAATAAAAGAACGATTTAGATTTTATTTATTTATTTTGTCCATTCTAGATCTCAGTCTTGCTTTTGCCATTTACCCATTTCATTTTCTCTGTCTGCTTCATAATTAATTCGTAGTTTCATTAAATCTATTTTAGTCCAACTAATTTTGCAAAGTTCAACCTAGTACAAGTTAATAGCATCACGGAAGGTTCATTATCTTAACCATGAGGTCCCTTAGAGCGTACCCTTCCTACAAGATAAATTTGCAAGCTGTCACCTGACCCCCGCACGCCGCCGCAGCCGCGCTTAGCGACGCGACGACGACGTGTAGTAGACCTCAGTGTATCCATCGCGGCAAACGAGGGTCCTTATTTATTTTTGAAATATCCAATTTCCGGTGTGTTGAGAGACCTTCATCGGCGCAAGATCGAGCGCGGTCCGTCGCCAGTCATGCTGCGTCGCCCCAGCCTTCGCCCCCGCCCGCCCAACGCCGCCGCCCGCCCAGCGCCGCCGCCGCCGCCCGCCCAACGATACACTGAGTTTCTGTTGCTGGTTTTGTACAGTTACTATATAATTGTTACGTAGTTTTTATTTATTTATTTATTCATTTTTAGGGTTTCGTATCCGTACGGGACTCTATTACTAAGCCTACGCCGTCTGCCTGTCTTTCCGTCTGTCTGTCGGAGGGCTGTACCTATCTCTTGAACCGTAATAGGTAGCCCGTTGAAATTTTCACAGAATATGTGTTATTATGGCCGATGTAACAACAAATAATAAAAATAAGAAAAATAAAAAAAATAATCACGGGGTCCCCATACAAGAAACTAAAAAGTGTAGCGCGCCATCTACCGAAAACAGTATGAAGCACGGTACACGGACGCTACAGCAGCCGCCCCAGTGCCAGTAAGGAGGAAGTGGAGGAGGGCAGGCGTAGTGTTGTTGTTGAAATTGAGAAAACCCTGCACCTAATTTCATTATGGGGCCAGGAAAATCTGATACAGTTCAACGCAACAAAAACACAGGCGTGTGCGTTTAGTGCGAAAAAATCGCCATTTCGCTCAGCCCCCGAATTCCAGGGACCAAGGTTGAACGTTAACCCGCGAACTGAACTTCGGCCGTCACATCGAGGACAAAGCTAAGCTTGCCTCTAAAAAGCTGGGCGTCCTGAACAAGGCGCGGAGATACTTTACGCCTGACCAAATGCTGCTGCTGTATAAGTCGCAGGTAAGGTCATGCGTGGAGTATTGCTCGCATCTTTGGGGTGGGGCTGTTCAGTATCGACTTGGCTTGTTAGACTCGATCCAAAGACGTGCAGTTCGCCAAGTTAACGACTTTGAAGTGTCCTGCAAACTTTAACCTTTGCAGCTCCGTAGAGACATAGGTTCACTAAGTGTGTTCTATCGACTGTTCAACGGTGAATGCTCTGAGGAGCTGTTCGAAACAATTCCGACTTCACCATTTCACCATAGGTCCACGCGTAACAGACAGGGAATGCATCCCTATACTGTAGAGCTGCCTAAAGTGCGGACTAAGCGCTCCAGTATTTCTTTTATCTTCCGCACTGCGAAACTCTGGAATGCACTTCCTCCTGATGTGTTTCCTTCAGTGTATGACTTGGGATCATTCAAGAGACGCGTAAAAAGGCATCTGTCACGCCGGCACGGCATTCGCAGCCCCCGTTCTAAAACGAATGCTTTGGGCGTCGTCGGCTCAACAATCTATGCTGACTAATCATCAATTTTAACTAATATGAAGCATTTCAAAAACAAGCCATATATGGCGTGAGTGGCGCTGACCATGACATGGCGATACGGAGCCCTCGGTGCGCGAGTTCGACTCGCACTTGGCCGGTTTTTTTTTTAATTGGAACGGTTGCCTACATGACATAAAACATCCGCGATGTCAGCCCATAACCCATAACCATATGTGTTATCGTTTGTATAGAAACTGCATTATATATATATTATTATAGTTTATGTGTATATATGTATGTAAGTAAGTAAGTATGGAATGATTTTTTTTTATTGTATATTAAATGTGTAAGTTTATTATATTTTTTTATTTTTTTTACTTTTTTCATTTCATTTAAATTCGCACTGTATCCTTCTATCTTACCCACAATGCCAGGCACGACTGTTAGAGAATACCCTTAAGGCTTTAAGTCCACCTTTTGCCACTTATTATATGTAATAAATTATATTTTCATTTCATTTGAACTAGGTGCCACGTCAGTTCTTCCCTTTGGCCGTGCCAGCTACACTGAACTGGACGGTATGTTTCTTTTTGTTGCTCCCGAACTGGGTGGCCGTGCTTGAGGTCAGAGCCTCAGGCGCAGCCAATTTCCGGCTTGAAAGCGGACTAAAGTCGCTGGAGTAAGGCTCGTGAAAGATCCATGGATTGTAGGATTAGAGAAAGATTCCGGGGAACACCGGAAGCCCATTTCACACCTTTGCAATGCACACAAGAACCGTGTGGGCCCGGTACTTTAAAAGAATAGCCCTACTGCATCTCTCCCCGTGTATGTCGTAAAAGGCGACTAAGGGATATGACTCCCTTCTTATATTACTAGGTGGTAGGGTTTAACCCGCCCGGGTTGGTACCACCGCACTGAATGAAAGGTCGGTCGAAGCGTCTATGTAAATAGTTTGTGTTTTCCGTCCAGTTCAGTGTAGCCGACACGACCGAAGGGAAGCATCTGACGTGGCACCTAGTTCAGCCGGTGTTATGGGCTGACATCACGGATGTTGTAGGTGATGTAGCCAACCGTGCAAGTTTTCATAAAAAAAAAGAACTATTTAGAGAATGTCGCCGTTGGAACAGCTCTTCTGTCGACTACAAAGGGGTGTTCTGAAAGAGTATGGCGGGCGGTTTGTGGTAGTGGAGTCATGGATTTTAGAATGATTGGAAGTCCAAAATATTTTGTGAAATTGTTTTATGGCATCTGACATGTGTGGTTACTACCGTAATGGGGCACCGTACACTTTGTTTCTGTCTAAACCAGTTGCCATGCCACGTTGAAGTTATAGATTTTTCGTATTATTTTTCTAAGTGTAGCGGCCGCCGCTCTACGGCCGGCGGCGGGCGGTAGATTGGTGGTAGTATGGTGGGAGGGTGGCATTGGGCGGGGCGGACGACGTGAATACATACGAGATTGGGTGAGACTGCACTTTTAGCGATATCCTAGTCGGTGTAATGAGCTGCTAAACCTGATGAGAATTTCGTGAATGTGTTTCGCTAGACAGGAGGACTGATTTTTTTTTTTCAAAATTTCATAATAGTTAAAAGTTCACTCTGCAATGGATTTATCAAATTTGTAATAAAAATAAATATTGGCACAGTTTTTGTTGTTTGTTATTACCGCTCCTACACTGTTCACACAGGCTTTTCGCATCTTAAAACGAGACGGAAGCTAACTTTCTCCATACAAAATCGTCTTGTCAGACAAAGACAGGAACCTAGATTGGACTGTCCTTAAGACAAGAAAAAAAAATTTTAAAATCGGATAAGGTTATTTAGATTAGGTTAGGTTAGGTTATCATAAATGCCGAAAGACGATTTAGTATGGAGAAAGTTAACTTCCGTCTGGTCTTAATGTACCGCACGTTTCCCACTTTGACCCAAAACTCGACTTCTGAGGAGCAGAGTGAACATCTTATGATCGGCAATAAAGTTTGGCTAAACTGCCTCCCGGAAACGAGGCAAAGTCGCTACAGCTTGGCCACGAAGCTTTCGACTAAAGAGAGAGCTAGAAAGAGAGGAAGAAAAAGAGACGCATAGTTATAATAGTCAAGACATCATATCTTTACATTTCAATCACATAAATAGATATCATACCTTACTTTAAATTCAGATTTTCACTACAATACAATATTAGTATCTTGAAACCACACATTTTAATATTTTTTATAGCAATCAACGGCTGCTATCGCCCTCTTATTGGCTGTTAGCATAGAAACATCAAACATAAAATCTATGGCATGAATAATAATTAAATTAATTTCTTAAAAAACTTCGATTCCCATGTCTTCTAGTTGTTTTCCGCCGCTGAAACAGACAAAAAATAAAATTACATTATTAATTGGCACGGCGGATTAGACTAGCAGACTGAATCTGCAATACAATACAAGTCAATTCCTTGTTGACTACGGAACCCTAAAGGAGCTCCCGCAGTTCCTGATGGGGCCCGTGACGTGGCGGGCTAAGCGTCGACTTATGTAAGTCTTTAAACCTACTGTTAATCCGGAAACTTAAAAATGAATATAATTAATAACAGTGTAAACTTAAAAACATTAGTATTTTTTTTTCTTTCTTCAAATCTTGAATTTGAATTTGTATTTGAATTTTAAAAGGTAGCCGGGAGTGGATGGATGAGAAGAGCGGAAGAACGCGCGCGGTGGCGTGCCTTGGGAGAGGTCTATGTCCATTGTCCAGTAGTGAACCTATACGGGCTGATAATAATACACCTCAGCCTCGGTAGCTAAGTGGTGCGGTCGGTCGACTGTCAGATCATAAGCACACCTGGGTGCGGTCAGTGGATGGATGGGTGACCGCTCGACCGTTGGAGGCTGACCGTGATTCGGATTCCACGTAAAACTTGTAGGTCCTTTCCCTTCTTACTTTACTAGGTGGTAGGGTTTAGCCCGCCCGGGTTTATACCACCGCACTTGTTAGAACGGCTATGTAAATAGATCGCATTTTCCGTCCAGTTCAGTGTAGCCGGCACGACTGAAGGGAAGCACTGACATCTAGTTCAAAAAGGTGTTATGGCCTGACATCACGGATGTAGTTGGTAATGCAGCCAACCGTGTCAGTTTCCATAAAAAACAAAATACACAGGTGGGTCCCCACAGATAAACACGGTGGCCCCACACGTAGAATCGACTCGTAGTGTATGAACACCGACGACCACACTTCGAGCATTTCAAGTCCAGATTCATGCCAAAATTGTTAGAGATATAAAGACGACTCGTATCGTAACTCGCGTAACGGAAAATTGTGTGTATGAACGACGTTCTCTACGGCGGCTGTGCGTTCCGACCTGACACAACATTAGAAATTCTAATCAAAGACCATACGGTCTTTGATTAGAATAGAATGTTTTTATGGTTGGCTGCATTTAGGTAATCTCCACCCGTGACGCCAGTCCATCACACCTTGGGGCGATTGACTGGCTATGTCAAATTCACACATAGTCCCAGAATAAATAACTTTACTCACTCGACAAAGAGATTATGTTTATTGGACATTATCCAGGAAAGAGCTGATTTGGAGCTCCGTTTCTGGACGCCAGGCTCCCCATCAACCCATACCTCCTTGTTCAGCATATGATCTGCAAACATTATGTATACATATTATTCTACTAGGAATACTCCTATTCACTATTATTATCTTCCGAATTTCCAAAGTCAACTGATTGCATCAGAGAAAAGCTTTAGTTAGATCAAAGTTTTCCATTTTATTTTTGACTTATTTCATTCAAAAGTTGCTGTATGCACGTCGTGTTATACAATATGTGAGAAGTTCATGTAAATTTTGTTATTGCAAACTTTTTAATGCTTATGATGGTTTGCCGAATGCAAAAAACGCACTACGTTCACCGTCAGAGGGTTTCGTAACAATTTTCTTCATCATTTCACACACCTAAATATTGACTGGAAGAAATATCTTCAAAGGATAACTTTGCCCCTCTTGCATCTCTATGGTGTTATTTTTCTTATAAAATATTTGGCGAGCAATAAATAATGTTCTGTCTATCCTTTCTAATCGCATAGTAAGTGTCCACAAGAATGTTATTTTCTCTGTAACCGTTTAAGATATAAGCTTCAAAGCCGTAAGGAATCAATGGACTACTTTATAATTTTTTTCATTGGACAAATTCAAATTTATCGCATGTGATGTTCTTTTTTCGAACACTTGATCCCCCTCCGAACCAGATTTGTGGATACTAGCCTGTCTGCTATTGAATGCTTAACTGCATATCACTGCAGAACTACTTAACACTAGGCTTACCTACTTTTGAACTTATTGGCGGTGCGTTTGCCGAACTCTCGTTCTAGAATGCTCTCGGCGATGTGGCTGGGGTGGAGCTGAGCTGGCGTGCGGTAGAAGTCTGCGACCAACCAACAGTCACACTCGACGTCAAGATGTTTATAAGCATCAGCACAGGTGACCGCGACGACACAGAACAACTTGACGAATGAAAGTACATATATTCAGACCATCACTAATGTGGCACGTTCATTCATTGTATCATCGACCCGTTCTTGACACGGTCTTGGAAGGGCCATGGAATGGCACTGGAGGGGTTATGGAACGGCACTGGAGGGGCCATGGAACGGCACTGGAAGGACCATTTAAAGGCACTGGAAAGACCATGGATGGTACTGGAGGGGCCATGGAATGGCACTGGAAGGGCCATGGGCTGCACTGGAAGTGCCATGGAACGGCACTGGAAGGGCCGTGGAACGGCCGTACTATTAACTTGTGTTGAACTTGTACAGAAACCACGATGACCATTTCACTAACGGCATTTTTAATATTGTACAAGTAATTTAAATTAAATTAATAATTGGATTTTAATACAACGCGTAAGAATCTTCGCTTCTGTCGGCTGTTCCACGATACCTCACCTTTTTTCCCTCAAAGAATGTAAGTACCTAATAGTCTATTAGTAGGTACAAATTAGTAATATGTACTTACACAGAACTCTGTCGCCGTCCGGATCAGGAATAATGGGTATCTCGTCCGATTTACCGCGTAAGTAATCTGAAATCAAAGAAAATTTATAACTTTTCATGAATAATGTACGAGTCGTGGACAAATTGCTCCGCTACAAGCTCAAACTTTAGAACTAGCTAGATTAACTTGATGGGTAGAAAATAAATTGTTCACCTTTGTAAAAATTAAATCCATCTTTGTTTCCAGCGTCCGATGAACTGGTCAACTGCACAGCCGAGAAGACGAAAAACAAAGCAAGCGAATTGAGAGCGCTCATTTTTTTTTGTATTTCTTTTATCTTCATTGACTTATATTAATGAGTTATTGACATTTTCCGCTACAAATGAAGCCCTGAGAGCGCTTCCACCTGAGATTAGTGACTGGGGATAATGTTGGATTCTATTTTCTTTTTATATTTTCCACGTCCGGTTATGAGATAGGCGGAATAACGTCGGATAAGTGAGGTTCTGGTGAGACATTATATGCAGGCAGAGTTGGGGTTCGAATATTTAGATTCATAAATCTGTAACAATGAAGATAGTGTAGTCAGCCTCGATAGCTCAGTGGTGCAGACAGTCAACTGTCGCTATTGAATGTTAAGCAACGCTGGGTGCGGTCAGTACTTGGATGGGTGACCGCTGACCGTTGGAGGCTGACCTAGGTTCGGATACCTCGTAAAACTGCAGGTCCCTTCCCTCCTAATCTTACTTGGTGGTAGGATTTAACCCGCCCGGGTTGGTACCACCGCACTTAATGAAACGTCGGTCTAAACGGCTATGTAAATAGTTTGTGTTTTCCGACCAGTTCAGTGTAGCCGGCACGATCAAAGGGGGAAGCACTGACATGGCACCTAGTTCACCCGGTGTTATGAGCTGACATCACGGACGTTGTAGGTGATGTAGCCAACCGTGTCAGTTTCCATAAAAAAAAAATAAGATAAGTGTGACTGTTACATATTACATCCAACTCATACATTCTTGCCCGCGGCTTCGCTCGCATGAAATTCGCAAAAATTACAAAGCAGCAAGTCACTAAGAGTGAGGCCATAGACCGAGCTGCATTCAGGTATACGGGTAAACCTGACGAAGATAGTAAGTCACTAAGGGCGAGGCCGAAGGCCGGGCTGCGTTCAGGTAAACAACGCTTTCTGTTGTTGACGGCAACATAGTTCTGTGTAAGTACATATTACTAATTGCACCTAATATACTACTAGGTACTTACATTCTTCGAGCGAAAAAAAGGTGAGGTATCGTGGAACAGCCGACAGAAGCGAAGATTCTTACGCGTTGTATTAAAATCCAATTATTAATTTAATTTAAATTACTAGTACAATACCATACTATATAAAAAATTATACTGGAAAATGTACCATATACCTAGGTGCTTTCCTTCCTTCTATCTGCCTCTGACGACGTCGGCATACTGAACGCTGTTCACAAAGATACATGAAACAGGGACAGGAACATATCGAATGTTCCGAAAACAGTTGAACAATCAAAATTAAGAAATTATTGCAAGTTTTCAGAGCACGCGAAAAAAGGTTTATTCCCAGTAGTTCCGTGGTACAGTTCCGTGGCGGAACTACTGGGAGGATGTTTCCAATTAGTTCCGCGGAACAAATGATACACATAATTTAGTCCCATTAGTTCCTATATATCTGAAGTACATACAGTGGCGGTGAAGATATCAGGAAAAGTTAAAGCAGTCTCATACAATATGCTAGGAACAATCGAAATGACTGGTCGGTTCGGTTGAGCCCCGGCGCGGGGGCGGCGGCGCGGGGCGGGCGCTGCCAGTGACAGCTTATTGTGGGCGGGGGAAAAGCAGTGAAGACTTGCTCGTTGACAACCTAAGGACATTTCTTTTCCATTTTCCAATTCAGTTGCTTTTAGCTGAAGCGGTATTTTTATAGAACTGAAATGAGCGTGCTATTTGCATAGGCATCTCTACGTGGGAGACTCAGGTCGGTCGGCTATATGAGTAGGTATTTGTGTGACGTAAAACTCTGCAATTTACAATCGTCATGCTTTTGTTATAATGTCACGTTGTTTTACGTTGGCATGTCATTCGCAAACCCCGCTTATGACCGAATGTCAATGGGCGTCGTTAGACACCTTATACCCATAAAAGGTGTGTAACCCTTGGCGCCACAAGTCGCGCTTTATATAAAATAAATAAGTAAAACACTTTTAAGTTAAACGGTTTTATTTAAAATCATCAGTTGTACCCAAAGAGATTAAAAGGGGCTATAGAGAGGGCATTGCGAATATTTTCATATAAACTTTTTGAGCTCAAGATTATAATACGCCATCTAGCTTTGAATAGCAAAAACATGATGTAATATAGAACACATAATTAGAACACATTTCATCTATCGGTCGATAGATGAAGCCAATAGTCTAATAGGACGAGAGCCAACGACCAAAATGATTGTTGATTTTATATATGAGCGATAAAATCGTTAAATTTAATTTACTATTCCGTTTTGATCAATTGACCCAAATTCACTTGTAAAAATGATTTTGAGACTGTTTGAGCTATAATATTAGGTGCTGAAATTGAAAATGAAATTGCCGTTTCTACAAACTGACCACTTGTATGTCAGCCTCGATAGCTCAGTGGTGCAGACAGTCAACTGTCGCTATTGAATGTTAAGCAACGCTGGGTGCGGTCAGTCCTTGGATGGGTGACCGCTGACCGTTGGATGCTGATATCCTCGTAAAACTGTAGGTCCCTTCCCTCCTAATCTTACTTGGTGGTAGGGTTTAACCCGCCCGGGTTGGTAACACCGCACTGAATGAAACTTCGGTCGAAACGGCTATGTAAATAGTTTGTGTTCTCCGACCAGTTCAGTGTAGCCGGCACGATCAAAGGGGGAAGCACTGACATGGCACCTAGTTCACCCGGTGCTATGGGCTGACATCACGGACGTTGTAGGTGATGTAGCCAACCGTGTCAGTTTCCATAAAAAAAATAACAATAAAACTTTGAAAGTGGCTACCTTTTTTTTGCGTAGGAATTCCAATTTCAAATATTTTCTGTTATAAAGGCAAATTATTCTTTTTTCAAAATCAGTTGTTCATTTGTTTTCCCACCGTTCGGTTTTTTTTTACATCGCTGGTTCTGTGACCATGGAAAAATCTAAATTGCGCGTTATTTTCGAATATGAATCCCGTCGCAGCACCAACGCAGCACAGACGGCATGCAATATCATCGACGTGTATGGACCAGACAAGTGAACGTACTGACTGTGCGTTTTTGGTTTGATCGCTTCCGTTCTGGAAATTTTCATCTCAATGATGAGCTCCGTGGCCGACCGGAGACGAGAGTCGATAACAATGAATTTAAAGCCATAGTTGAAGCAGATTAATCACAAACCACGTCGGAATTAGCAGCAGCCTTCAATGTAAGTTATAAAACGATACTGATTCATTTACGTCAAATTGGAAAGATAAAAAAGCTCGGAAATTGGTTACTGTATGAACTCACTGAAAAAAAACAACAAAATCGCGTCGAAGCTTGTCTTAACTTTTTGAATAAGCACAGAAATGGGGGGATTCTGAATCGGATTGTCACTTGTGATAAAAAGTGGATCCTGTATGACAATCGAAAACGTCCGTCACACTGGTTGGACACAGGGGAGGCAGCCAAACCATGTCCCAAACGCAAATTGAGTCAAAAGAAGTTGCTTGTCAGTGTATGGTGGACCTGTGCCGGGATTATTCATTACAGCTTCTTGCACGTCTGGTCAGTGATGGTGGCAGGGACCGCGGGTTCGAGGCTCGCAAAAGACGGAAAAATATATTTTGTATTTTCAACTATTGTATATGCCTCTCTATCGCGCTCTCGCTTGCACACACAGGTCTCTATCGCGCTCTCGCTTGCACACACAGGTTTAGATGGAACGTTACACTTCTTCGTGCGTGCAGCCGGTGTTTATCAATTTATAAGACGTGACATCATCACGTCAAAACAAATCCGACGAGGCAGTGAAAAACGCCTTTAAAGAGTTCATCGATTCCCATCCCCAGGATTTCTATAGTAGAGGCATCAATGAACTTCCAGTAAAATGGCAAAAGTGCATTGATAATAATGGCCAATACTTCGATTAAACAAATATATATTTTTCATAAAAAAAATTTTTTTATTTTTTCTATATAGGTAAAACGGCAATTTCATAGGCAAGGACCTAATATTTGTTTATACTATGAGACAAAAATATTGGTTGTGGGATCTCGTACTATAATAGTAGTAAAGCTACTGTATAACAGAGGGCGCTTTTTATTTTTTTCAATATGGCCTAGTTGATCGTTGTTCTAGAATCATCTATGGAAATTATGTATTATATTCAAATATTGAACAAATATACACAATACTTATGAAAATAAACTGATTACATGTTCAGTCGTATTTTTATATCGAGATTTGCAATACCGCAATGCGCAACTCGGCATATTTTCTTAGATTTTCTTCTTTCTCTAGCACAGGAATACGACCTCACATGCGGACTGCTGGCGCTAGACTGAACGACTTTGTACCACTAGGATCTAAGTAGTAGATTACGATTTTGTTCTTGTTGTCCGGTCTATATGGAAGAGGGTGAGTTTAATGTCTTTGGTTGTACCAAACACTAGAAAATAATTAGGACACAAACCTGGGCCTTCTTGAGATTTTACGTCTGGGTAAGAAATCGTGCAATACTAGCAGTGCTGTCTTCTCGTGTCGGATGCCAAGCGGGGCACTTTGTGTCGCTGCGTCAGCGGAATCATCAATCATCATCATCAATCAATCAATACTAATAATAAATCTGTAAGGGATGGTCATGGAGTAAGTTACTTTGTTTTAGGAAATATTGAGTTTGTAGCCTCTATGTATGATACTAAAGCTAAATTGACGATTTTTAGAAATCTTTTCTGTATGTATGTATGTATGTATGTTCCTCCATAACTCTTAGACTCATCATCCGAATTTGATGAAACTTAGTACAAGCCCATTTTACTATACGGGACACAGGATAGGCTTACTAAAATTCACTTCCGGCTACGCTAAGATGTGGCTCCCATACAAATCGAATTGTTCCAAGCGCCGAAATAAAGGGCGGCGCGGCGCGGCGGGGGGTTAGTAGCGCGTCTCGCGGAGATTTGCAGCGCGGCGAAGGAGGCGCGGGGCGCGGCGCGGGGTGCGGTCTAGCGGAGCGCGGTGTGTGTATTTCAATTTCAATTTCAATTTATTTATTATATAAAAAATGGTTTACAACTATTTATATGTCACTTCCCACACTAAACGAAGTTTGTCCTGTGGGAAGTAACCTAAGTAACGTATAGGTTTGACAACTTACAACTTACTTGATACCTAGCCCCTTCTGAACTCTTACAATAATATTACATGACATGATTATCTAGTTAGCCAGATACCTAGTCAGTGTATAAGTGTGTCATTTGAATGTGAGGTAACCAATGTAGTAAGTATGTGAAAGGTGGTCGTGTATGTGTGTGTGTGTGTGTGTGTGTGTGTGTGTGTGTGTGTGAGGGTGTGTGTGTGTGTGTGTGAGGGTGTGTTTGTGCGTGCGTGCGCAGAGTGTTTGTGCGTTGCGAGTGTGTATGGTACTGTGTGAGTGTATTCGTGTGTACCTACCCTGTGTTTTATTCCTTACAGTTTCAGCCAGTCAGTCGTGATTCATGTGTACTGTCTGTGAGACAATGCGTCAGTGTTAGTGCATTCCATAGATCGATGGATGGACCGTACAGACAAACGCCCACAACGAGCAGCTGCCGCCGCCGCCGCCGGTTTCCCTTTCAACGTTTACTGCGACAAGCATAATAAATAAGTTTACTTTTTTACATTAATATCAATACTCAATACTAATAATAAATCTGTAAGGGATGGTCATGGAGTAAGTTACTTTGTTTTAGGAAATATTGAGTTTGTAGCCTCTATGTATGATACTAAAGCTAAATTGACGATTTTTAGAAATCTTTTCTGTATGTATGTATGTATGTATGTTCCTCCATAACTCTTAAAGCCATAATCCGAATTTGATGAAACTTAGTACAAACCCATTTTACTATACGGGACACAGGATAGGCTTACTAAAATTCACTTCCGGCTACGCTAAGATGTGGCTCCCATACAAATCGAATTGTTCCAAGCGCCGAAATAATGGGCGGCGCGGCGCGGCGGGGGTTAGTAGCGCGTCTCGCGGAGACTGGCAGCCCGGCGGCGGGGGCGAAGGCGCGGGACGCGGCGCGGGGTGCGGTCTATTCGGTGGTCTGGCGGAGCGCGGTGTGTGTGTGTATGCATTGTCTCGGCAGAGTTTCATAAATTTTAATTCGATTCATAATATTATGTAGGTTAACTTCGTTAGGTATCTATTTGATTAATTTTAGGTGCAAACCTATGAAAAAGTATTATTGCGAGTCGATGTTAGCGGATATTTATTTAACTGAAGTTCCTATTTGATTTAAGTTAATTGATCGTATGTTTATTATATTGTACGTAGTGTAATATGCGCGGTATATTAGCGAAGAGATTCTTATTTTTACCCGATTACGGCGAAGCGAAAAGGAGAGTTATGTTTTTGACCGGTATGTATGTATGTATGTATGTTCAACTGTTCCCTCATAATAACTTCGACACTACTTATAATAATTTGACAAATGAGGTATCGTTGGATGCGTCTTGACCGTACGCTGGTCGTCAAGACGCATCCAACGTCTATAGGCTATAGGATATGGCGCCCTCTAGAGGACATAAGTAATGATAAAAAATTGCCCGCGGCTTCGCTCGCGTGAAATTCGTATTTCAAAGAAAAAAATTAAGTAACTGAGGGCGAGCTGGGTTCAGGTAAACGATAAACCGTCTCGAAGAAAGTGAGTAACTTTTTGAGGCCGAAGGCGAAGTTGCGTTCAGGAAGACGATAAACCTTCTCGAAGACAGTAAGTAACTATGGGCGAGGCCGAAGGCCGAGCTGCGTTCAGGAAGAGGATAAACCATCTTTAAGAAAGTAAGTAACAAAGGGCGAGGCCGAAGGCCGAGCTGCGTTCAGGAAGAGGATAACCTTTTCGAAGAAAGTAAGTAATTATGGGCGAGGCCGAAGGCCGAGCTGCGTTCAGGATGAGGGTAAACTTTTCGAAGAAAGTAAGTAACAGAGGGCGAGGCTGATGGCGGAGCTGCGTTCAGGAAAACGATAAACCTTCTCGAAGACAGTAAGTAACTATGGGCGAGGCCGAAGGCCGAGCTGCGTTCAGGAAGAGGATAACCTTTTCGAAGAAAGTAAGTAACAGAGGGCGAGGCCGAAGGCCGAGCTGCGTTCAGGAAGACGATAAACCTTTTCGAAGACAGTAAGTAACTATGGGCGAGGCCGAAGGCCGAGCTGCATTCAGCATGCGGGTAAACTTTTCGAAGAAAGTAAGTAACAGAGGGCGAGGCCGAAGGCCGAGCTGCGTTCAGGAAAACGATAAACCTTCTCGAAGACAGTAAGTAACTATGGGCGAGGCCGAAGGCCG
Source organism: Nematopogon swammerdamellus (assembly GCA_946902875.1). Classification (NCBI taxonomy): domain Eukaryota; kingdom Metazoa; phylum Arthropoda; class Insecta; order Lepidoptera; family Adelidae; genus Nematopogon; species Nematopogon swammerdamellus. The sequence goes on from OX336344.1 coordinate 8,207,732, forward strand.
AGCTGCGTTCAGGAAGAGGATGACCTGTTCGAAGAAAGTAAGTAACAGAGGGCGAGGCCGAAAGCCGAGCTTCGTTCAGGAAGACGATAAACCTTTTCGAAGACAGTAAGTAACTATAGGCGAGGCCGAAGGCCGAGCTGCGTTCAGGAAGACGATAAATTCTCGAAGACGGTAAGTAACTATGGGCAAGGCCGAAGGCCGAAATGTGTTCAGGAAGAGGATAAACCTTTTCGAAGAAAGTAAGTAACAAAGAAGTTACTTTCTTCGAGAAGATTTATGGTCTTCCTGAACGCAGCTCGGCCTTCGGACTCGCCCTCGGTTACTTACATTCTTCGAAAAGGTTATCCTCTTCCTGAACGCAACTCGGCCTTCGGCCTCGCCCTTTGTTACTTACTTCTTAAAGATGGTTTATCCTCTTCGTGAACGCAGCTCGGCCTTCGGCCTCGCCCATAGTTACTTACTATCTTCGAAAAAGTTTATCGTCTTCCTGAACGCAGCTCGGCCTTCGGCCTCGCCCTCTGTTACTTACTTTCTTCGAAAAGGTTATCCTCTTCCTGAACGCAGCTCGGCCTTCGGCCTCGCCCTTTGTTACTTACTTTCTTATAGATGGTTTGTCCTCTTCCTGAACGCAGCTCGGCCTTCGGCCTCGCCCATAGTTACTTACTGTCTTCGAGAAGGTTTATCGTCTTCCTGAACGCAACTCCGCCTTCGGCCTCAAAAAGTTACTCACTTTCTTCGAGATGGTTTATCGTTTACCTGAACCCAGCTCGCCTTAGTTACTTACTTTCTTCCTTTGAAATACAAATTTCACGCGAGCGAAGCCGCGGGCAAAAGCTAGTTGTTAATAGATCTTCTGTTTGGTCATAATTTAGAGTATGTAGCCATTTTTTCAATACTCTCCTTACAACTGTTCTTTTTTCATTAGCTATTTGGCATTTATACTTAATTTTGTTAAACAAATATGGTGCTAAAAAGTGCTGAAAGCGTTGTGCAAATTTAGTTTTAGTTTTGGGTACCTTCGCATTGTTTCTGTATCTACTAGCGCGTCTATTTTCATCAGAAACTGGCTGTTCATAAGACAAGTCAAATAAACAGACAAGTCTTAAGATGAATAGTTTTCGCACTGCTAGGATTGCAGCGCCTTTAAAGAGCTCTTGAGTACTGTACCGGAATGGTTTCCTAAAGATTACCCTGAGGATTGCGCGCTGCGCTCTCTCCAGCTCTATTAGGTGTGTTTTAGCGGCGCCTCCCCAGGCTGATATACAGTAAGTCAAAAGAGATTGACACAGTGCATAGTAGACAGTCCTCAGTGTTATCACGTCAACCACATTCCGAATGCATTTGAAAAAGTATATAAGTCGTCTTATTCTCCCTGAAAGAGCAGAAATATGACTTTCCCAATTTAAACGTTCATCTACAATTATACCTAGGTATTTTATCGTTTTCACCCTCTCCAAGGCCTCGCAATTACACCGTGTGTTCGAGGTGTGGTTTTGGCAGGAATGTATTATGAGTGAGTATCTATCGAGTTCTTCAGCTGCTCTGTTTGTAATTCTATAGCAAATATATTTTGTTTTAGACGTGTTTAACGTGAGTAAGTTGTGATTAAGCCAATACTTAACATGTGTCAAACCCTCCTGTGCCAGTCGGTACACCTCATCCCAATTTGAGCCTGTAAAGATCAAGGCTGTGTCGTCTGCGAAAGTAATTATACGTCCACCTTTTAGGGACATGTTACAGAGATCATTGATATACACGAGAAAGAGAATTGGACCCAAAATACTCCCCTGCGGTACCCCATAATTAAGTGGTTGGGGATCACTGGTATCCGTTCCAACTCGAACTGTTTGATATCTATTTGAGAGGTAGCATTTGAACCATTCCAAAGGCAAACCCCTTATACCTATTCGTTCCAACTTTTTAAACAAAAGGGCATAGGACACTGTATCAAATGCCTTTGCAAGGTCCAAGAAAACCGCTAGGACTCTTTTACCACTGTCGAGTTGTCTGGAAACCAGATCCGTCAACGTGGATACCGCATCCTCAGTAGATCTCTTTGTCCTGAATCCATATTGGTTTACTGAGATAATTTCATTGTTTTCCAAATATGAGGTTAATCTTTGCTTCATAATTTTTTCTATTATTTTGGAAATAGTAGGTAAAAGTGAGATTGGCCTATAGTTAGACGGATCAGACAAATCCCCTTTCTTGTGGAGGGGGCAAACTATCGATCTTTTTAGAGCCGCTGGGAACACACCTGTAGTCAAGCTTAAATTAACTATATGAGTAAGAGGTTTCAGAAGCGAGAATTTGGCCGCCTGTAGTAATCTGCTAGTAATCCCATCCCACCCAGGAGCGCTTCTTGGTTTGAGTTGCGTTACTATGCGTAGAATCTCACACTCATTCGTAGGAGACACAAAGAAAGATTTATGGTGAAGAGGCGTCCTTATCGAGTTAGCTAAGTGTTCTTCTGTGGTACTAAGATAATTTAATGTGACCTTCGCTAAGTTCTCACCAACAGTGGTAAAGTAGCTATTAAACCCATTTAATGCATCTTTGGGAGACAAGTTATGGTCGAGAATGACTGAGCTGTCACGAGATTGGTTTACGTGAGCAGCCTCTTTCATTACTTCCCAGACTTTTTTTGGGTCATTCTTATTTTCTACGAACTTGTTGGCAAAATACATTCTTCTAGCTGTTGCAGTGGCCTTATTACACTTATTGCGATATGCTTTATATTGCCTTTCTAGAATTAAATTATCTCGATCCTTCTTAACCTGGCTGTGCATCTGGTCTCTAGTGTACATACTTTTTAATAATCCTGGGGTCATCCAAGCCTTCGAGTATCGACATCGGCTTGCTGATTTAGTCACAGTATGGTTTAGTAGAGTGTAATTCAGAGTTTCAATTAAATTATTAACTGCCTTGTCCACGTCGGTTTCCGAAAGCACTATTGTCCAGTCCATTTGTTCTAATTCATCTCATATTTTTTTATATTTTACCGTTTTTATTTTTTTTACCTCTTTTTGTTTTAGACATGCTATTTTCTCTAAGAAAGCCATAATGGGACTATGATCTGTAGTCGGTGGTTCACATAGTATAGTGGTGACGCTTTCCCTGCATCGTATCATGAAATGATCAATACATGAATTTCCTCTTGTGGGTATTGTAAGGGCCGGATATAGACCCATTTCTGCACATAAACACAAATACCTAGACGCTCTGGGATCATTAGTATCTTTTTTTATGTCAATGTTGATATCTCCAGTTATAATAAAAGATTTTGATTATTTGTGTTGTGAAGCTATATTATTTATTGATTCCAGAAAGCCAGTAATATCATATGTCGATGGTGATCTATATATTGATAGTATAGTACATTCTGAACCCAGTTTAATTAGCAAGCAGTTAGCTCCACTTATTGTTGGTTCCTCAATGCAAGCTCTCAAACCGTTCCTGACATATACAACTACACCGTCGTTTTGAAGTGCATTCTTGGAGGAATTAAATACTTTATATCCGTCAAGGTGCTTAGGATGATATGTCATTTCATCTATCCAACATTCGGTCAGAGTTATAATATCAAAGTAAATGTTCAATCGGGCTAGCAAAACAGTAAAATTAATGAAATTATGGTTTATGCTGCGAATATTTAAAGAAAGAAGTTTGAGAGTTGTATTTGAATTTATTGAATAGAATTGCTTGCATTGCTCTGGGGTCTGTACGTTATACGATTTCACTACATTGACATCATCAATGTCTTTATCTAAATCATCTTTGTCATCTATCATTTTAAAGCATGAAAGAGTCGCGTATATTGAATATGTGTTTGTGCATTCGCTTATAAAATTATCGCTATGACATTTCTACCAATGTTTTGATCTATGGTCAATTTGGTTAAACCGGTTCTACTGTGCAAGGTTGCGTCGTCGTCGGCGGTGAGTTGTTCTGCCGACGGCGAAGGCGGCTTCCGCGGCGGCGCGGCATGGGGGTGGCGGCGGAGGCGAGACAGAAGGCTGCATTTCAGTTTCATTTGTTTCGTGGCAGAGGAGGAGGCGAATGTAACTAATATAATAATATGAATGTTTGCCTTGCAGAAGTTTTTGTGGATTATTGATGATTTTGTTTGATAATAAGCGCTAATATTATGTAGTTTGTGTGATTGTGAATTTAGGTTGTATGGTAAATAAGTGAGTTGTACGTTTAGTGTTGACTGGCTGTTTGTGTTTTTATTACTTTTTTGGTTAACTGCTAATGTGTTTGATAGCGTGGAGGTACGTGAATGTGTTCGGTGTGATTGCACAGGCATAGTATGAACAAAGATTTTAATTGTTGTGTAATTGTTGTGATGTTGAGTGAATGATGGATTGGGAGTTAAAATTAGGTGTAAGTGTATTGGAGGTTTTGATAATAAGTTTTGCAGCTGTGAGTGACACATTGTTATAGATATCAAATAAACGAAATTGATATAATTGATATAGATATAAAGATAAAATAATGTAATAGTAACAGGTATTACAAGTAGTGCAGAGGATGATCGAGAATTAGTCAATGCTCCTCCTGGCAAAAAAATGTATCAAGATCCAGTTCGTGTTTGATAACCGCTGGTCTTGAGTCTGCAGTTTTCCGTACGAAGACTTGGCCTCTCCTCGTCCAGCAGAATCGTATGTTGTTTTGGCGAGCGAATGTTTTTGCATTGAAAAGAAGTTGTTTTTTTCTGCCAGTGAGTAGCTCGTTGATGTATAGTTGGTGCGTGGATTCCTCGGGAGCTGATCGGAGGCCGGCGCCGTGGACTGTAAGCGGGCGCTTCGCCCTCGCAGCCGCCAGGAACTTGTCGCGCGTCTCCCGCGCGGCGAACTTCACAAGAACCTCCTTGTTGGGCTTCTTTGCTTTCGTTCGAGATATTTCGACGAGCTCGATCGCTTGGAGCGGGTTGTTCACAGCTTTCGCGATGCACATTACAGCTCCGACGAGGTCATCTTCCGATTCTGGGATGCCCTTTATCTCCACGTACTCAGCTAGCGTACCTTGTTCCTTGTCATCGCGTTCGGCTCGCAGCTTCGATACTTCCTGCTTCAGGTGTCGTATCTCAGGTTCGTATTTTTCCAGTTTTGTTATCCTGGCTGAAGACTCGCGAAGTTGTTGTTCGAGATCATGAATTTTCTCACCGTAGAAATCGAGCGACTTCTTGACATCTTCCTGTGTTTTCTTGATGTCCTCCTGCGCCTGCTGCACCTGTAACACGGCCTGCTGCATCGCTGCCTGGTTCGCCAACACCTTCGCGACGTCCTGCTGCAGCTTGGTGATGAGATTCCCCATGTCGTAGTTGATGCTGAACGGTCCCGGGGAGCCGGTGGGCGTGCCGAAGGCTGGCGAGGAGTTCCCGGAGGGCGTGGCGGTCCCGCTCGCCCCCAACTCTGAGAGCAAGGCCGGCTTGAGGGGCGGCAGGACGGGCGGCACCAGCGGCGGCGCACGGCACTTGGGGCACCGCCACTGCGTCTCCTGCTTCTCCTTAGCCTGTTGTCCCGATGCAAGACATTTGGTGTGGTGCCATTCCCCACACGAACTCACCTCGCACAACAAACCCGATTTAGTTGTTTTAATAACTTCTTTACAACTTGCACAAATCTTAGCCATTTATGTTGATGTTTACGTCGGCAATATGTACTAGGGCACCTTTACTTTATGTTTTTCTTGTATTTTATTAACTTGTATAGCGACTTAACTATTTATAATTTTTAATATACGTTTTATTTATGTTATATAATAAAAGAATAAGAAGAGCGCATAACGAACATGTGTTGTGTATGGCTACCCGCACTTTTTTTTTTGATGCACTTTTTTTTTTGTATGCCACAGAAATCCTCTTCTCTGATCTGTGGTGTATGCATTGTCTCGGCAGAGTTTCTTATTTAATTCGATTCATAATATTATTTACGTTAACTTCGTTAGGTATCTATTTGATTAATTTTAGGTGCAAAAGTGTTGTTGCGAGTCGATGTTAGCGGATATTTACTTAACTGAAGTTCCTATTTAATTTAAGTTAATTGATCGTATGTTTTGTTTATTATTATACTAGCTGTTGCCCGCGGCTTCGCTCGCGTGAAATTCGTATTTCAAAGGAAGAAAGTAAGTAACTAAGAGCGAGCTGGGTTAATGTAAACGATACACCGTCTCGAAGAAAGTGAGTACCTAACTTTTTGAGGCCGAAGGCGAAGTTGCGTTTAGGAAGACGATAAACCTTTTCGAAGACAGTAAGTAACTATGGGCGAGGCCGAAGGCCGAGCTGCGTTCAGGAAGAGGATAACCTTTCCGAAGAAAGTAAGTAACTATGGGCGAGGCCGAAGGCCGAGCTGCGTTCAGGATGAGGGTAAACTTTTCGAAGAAAGTAAATAACAGAGGGCGAGGCTGATGGCCGAGCTGCGTTCAGGAAAACGACAAACCTTCTCGAAGACAGTAAGTAACTATGGGCGAGGCCGAAGGCCGAGCTGCGTTCAGAAAGAGGATAACCTTTTCGAAGAAAGTAAGTAACAGAGGGCGAGACCGAAGGCCGAGCTGCGTTCAGGAAGACGATAAACCTTTTCGAAGACAGTAAGTAACTATGGGCGAGGCCGAAGGCCGAGCTGCGTTCAGCATGAGGGTAAACTTTTCGAAGAAAGGAAGTAACAGAGAGCGAGGCCGAAGGCCGAGCTGCGTTCAGGAAAACGATAAACCTTCTCGAAGACAGTAAGTAACTATGTGCGAGGCCGAAGGCCGAGCTGCGTTCACGGAAGAGGATGACCTTTTCGAAGAAAGTAAGTAACAGAGGGCGAGGCCGAAGGCCGAGCTGCGTTCAGGAAGACGATAAATTCTCGAAGACAGTAAGTAACTATGGGCAAGGCCGAAGGCCGAGATGTGTTCAGGAAGAGGATAAACCATTTCGAAGAAAATAAGTAACAAAGAAGTTACTTTCTTCGAGAAGATTTATGGTCTTCCTGAACGCAGCTCGGCCTTCGGCCTCGCCCTCTGTTACTTACTTTCTTAGAAAAGGTTATCCTCTTCCTGAACGCAGCTCGGCCTTCGGCCTCGCCCTCTGTTACTTACTTTCTTAGAAAAGGTTATCCTCTTCCTGAACGCAGCTCGGCCTTCGGCCTCGCCCATAGTTACTTACTGTCTTCGAGAAGGTTCAGTTTTCGTGAACGCAGCTCGGCCTTCGGCCTCGCCCTCTCTTACTTACTTTCTTCGAAAAGTTTACCCTCATCCTGAACGAAGCTCGGCCTTCGGCCTCGCCCATAGTTACTTTCTTCGAAAAGGTTATCCTCTTCCTGAACGCAGCTCGGCCTTCGGCCTCGCCCTTTGTTACTTACTTTCTTAAAGATGGTTTATCCTCTTCCTGAACGCAGCTCGGCCTTCGGCCTCGCCCATAGTTACTTACTTTCTTCGAGAAGGTTTATCGTCTTCCTGAACGCAACTCCGCCTTCGGCCTCAAAAAGTTACTCACTTTCTTCGAGACGGTTTATCGTTTACCTGAACCCAGCTCGCCCCTTAGTTACTTACTTTCTTCCTTTGAATCACGAATTTCACGCGAGCGAAACCGCGGGCAAAAGCTAGTAAGTAATAAATTGGGACTTTTAACAGACTAATATAAAAACGTGGGGCGCATTTGATGTTTAAAACATAATATTTTTTTAACTATTTTTTTTCTGTGAACAATGTTTGTGGATGGAGCAACAAATCATGTTCTATCTATCTACATATCTATCTATGAAAGTATACAATATTTCGTTTGCACATTGATTTTTAAAGATTATGTCCGCAGCGGTTAAATTACAAATTTAAACAGCCCAGACCCTTAAAAAGTTTAAAATAATTTCCGTTTACTTACTTAAAGGAGTCGGGGGACCGCTAAGTAAATTCCCGCGCTGCTCGGAGTTTTTATATTTTATTTACTTAGCGGCCCCCGACTCCTTTAAGTAAGTAAACGGAAATTATTTTAAACTTTTTAAGGGTCGGGGTTTTTTTAATTTGTACTTAATTTAAATTTTATTTCAATCTTTTAAAAAAAACCGCATCAATTCGGTCCACTTTTTAAGATAATTAATTTTATGATTACTTAATTACTTGATTACTTACATAACTAACAACCATCTCAATTAAACCAGCTTTGTAGTAAAGAAAACCTCATCCAAATCGGTCCATCCGTTTGGGAGCTACGATGCCACAGACATACACACCCATACACACAGGCACGTTAAACTTATAACACCCTTCTTTTTCGCCGGGGGTTAATAAAATCGGTTCTATGTACTTCTTTGTTTGTAGTCTATAATGCAGAAATGAGCAAGAAACCCTGTAGGTACCTATTAGTTAGTCCGATGTACAGACAATACTATCGACAAAGAACGCGCAATATAATAGTAATTATATTACCATTCCTCTACATTCCTACATAACTCACTATGTCATAATCATAACTGACAAACTACGAAAGCCTCAAACTCCAGCATCACCTGCGTCAGTTGTCCAAATTCTCTGTGGCTATATTGGCAATGCAAGCAGCGTTACAATGACACGGCGTCGTTGTGTTTAGCCAGCGCTAATTTGTCAGTAATCAAAGCTGGATGACAGCCGTGTATGTTCTAGTTTCGGCGGTACAAATAATCTTGCCACGCAATCATCATTATAGGTTTAAATTTTTTTTTTTATGGAAACTGACCCTACATCACCTACAACATCCGTGATGTCAGCCCATAACACCGGATGAACTTGGTGCCACGTCAGTGCTTCCGTTCGGTCGTGTCGGCTACACTGAACTGGACGGAAAACACAAACTATTTACAAAGCCGTTTCGACCGACCTTTCATTCAGTGCGGAGGTACCAACCCGGGCGGGTTAAACACTACCACCTAGTAACATAAGAAGGCAGTCATATCCCTTATCCATTGTTTCTATGTTAAGTATATAATATAATAATACGTAATATTCGATATTCAGTACAACAATTTCTCCCAATTCTACAAGCATTGCACAACATTTCAGAGCATCTATAGGCGGTTATTCCTTACAAAAACTGAAACCAAATATTGATAATTTGCTGTCAATTCATCAAGTACATCCCTCCCATTAATGTTTAATTTTAATTCTACTAAGTCTGTAAGTAACATATTATTTTAATAAATAAAACATAAGAAAATATACTATTTTCTTTTTACCGCTCCGAATTTAGGGTTGGAACTTAGCTGCGACGCAAATTTCCATGGTTAGATCTAATCTTTACATCTGTTGACGAGTTTTGGGAATATAGCAGGAGGGGGTTCACAGAAACCAGTAAGATTTTGAAAGTGGTCTACGAGAAAAAAAAGTTTGGTAACCTCTGGGTTAGATGATAGGTTTTTTAATTTATTAGCAAATACGTAATATTTTCACATAATTGGAAATAAACGCTCTATCGAGAGAACATACACGAACTGTACAAGGCACGCAGTAACGATCTCGCTGGATATTACCGTTGTTTGATTTATGGGTGTCTAACTAATCGCACCCCCACAACTACTTCGGTCGACAGCCAGAGCCAACCCCACCGCCTCCCACCCCACGCCCGCGCGCGCCATCGTTCTACTATTAATTAGCCCACGCTACACATTCGATTCTGAGGTATGCTAACTCGTCATACCTACGAGTTAGCATACCTAAGTCGTTGTGTAATCATTGCTCTTTTCTTTACCTATTTTTATTATATTTGCAAGTGGATATAGGACTAACTTCACCTTGGTGTTGTACATTCCATGATAGGGTCTCGTCAGTAGAGCCCAAGGTTTTGATATTGAAAATGTCGTTTCGATCGCTTCAATATAGTCTCCGATTTCTAGCGAGAGTGCGAATTCACCCTGGTGTCGTTTTAATGCACTGCTAATTGCTCAGTGTAAGGTACTTCACGAGATAATTTAGTAAGTACCTAACTAAACGGCTTTTCAAGAGATGGTTATGAAAACTCAGTGACACCACTATGTACGAGATTTTTAACGTCAGAGCTCTTTATTTCTCATTTTGTCTCAGGTCCAAATGGAAGCCATTTGGGCGTCCCCGGCTGCGAGTCGCGCCGTAACTCGGATGGCGGAGCGTAGCGTAACGTAACCTACGACGTAACGTACGGAGCGTAAATACTCGTAGTCCCCGACAGATACAGCCTCATTACTTCTACTTTGGGGACTGGCTGAGGGTCGACGCCTTTCCCAATGCTGCGCTAGTACTGTGTCGAGCTGCTAGTGTAGTTACAAAAAACCGGCCAAGTGCGAGTCGAACTCGCGCACGCAGGTTTCCGTACCACGTTTCTTGTATGGAGATCCCTTCATTTTTTACTTTTTTTTTAATTATTTGTTGTTATAGGTAGGTATTAGAAAGTTCTCTGGTGTTTTACCATTAAAATCCTAACCTATGCTTCGAATTATAAGTAAAGAATATAATATGTACTTTATTTCTTTATTCGCATAGAGAGCAATTCGGTAATTTGAAACCTTTAACAATTTAAATGGTTATTATTAACATTTAATCGAAGTAACGTATTCTTAATGACTAATGAGACAAATGTATAACATTGATAAACATTGATAAAATTAACCTAATAAATAAATAAAAAACTAAATACTAACATTTTAAGATTACTGTAAGTAAAAAACTTCGTCCAATTCCTCCGACTCCGCCACAGTACCCAATACGCTGGCTGCGTTGCCCCTTTGAATGGCTAGGCCTATTTGCTGAAAAAAGAAAGACTTGGCGCGTCGGTCACCACTTATCAACAAGGAGCTTTCCTAGGACGTTTCCGAAAGTCCTTGCGTCGGGTGACCACACGCCAAGTGTTTCCACAGCAAAGGCCGAATTCGAAGTGGCCGCGCAAGCCAACGTATTTTTTAATTTTCTGGTTTTGTGCACCTAGAGCGGCGGAGCCAGCCGAATTGGACGAGCCGGCAATATGGGTAGGTGCGAAGGTGTCGCGCACACGTCGCGTCCTATACTAAAGCCTTTCCCCGGCTCCATGGGACTAAGGTCATGCCGTCAGGTCTCTTTCCGTCGTCCCGACATAGGCCTGGTGGTTCCAGCAGACTGGGAAAGTCCGCTGTGGCAAGGGCCCTCTTTATAAGCAGATTGATGTTGCTATGTCGAGACCGACGACCGGCACTACGGCATGCTAGTCCATGGTGGCCGAACGGGTCGACGTCAGTACCACAAACACAGACGTGTGGTTGGCACACCTTCGCACCCACTCGTAGAGCAACGGATATTCTTACTGTATGGTTATCTAAAAGTGTTCCCATATGAGGGGAGGGGTACGCGTGTAACCAAGCCCCCGCCTCTCTCTCCGAAGATGCCAGGATCCGGGCGCGATCGGTTCCCGATGAAGCTTGAAGCATTTCCGCATGTATGAATTTTATTCTTGGCAGATCCCAGCCTTTCTGTGAACCAGGGAATACAGAGGGACTCTCTCCGGGACATTGCGCCTTCCAACGCTCCGTGGCTCCACTCAAGTGACTGACCTCAAACTCACCAAGTGAGGGTTACAATTTAAATTACCGAATTACTCTATCTATGCGAATCGTATATCGACGTATAGATTATGAATTTAACTATTAAAATAACATTCAATAACGTTAGTCTAGAACGAAGTTTTCCATCCTGCCAGAAATGACGTAGTAAAAAAAATATAAGGGTCCGAATATGAATCAAAATATTATTTTATAAGTTCGTTATTTTTTTTTTAAGTCGGTTCAATGTTTTTTAAAACAGTTATTTTTTGTGTGTTCTCTAAGAAAATCGAAGGTTTTTATTCGTACAGCTCACATTCTCACTCGTTCTATTATGAACATTTCATAGAAATCGAATTTTGCCATATTTTTCGTTTTTTTTTTTGGCCGCCCAGCTCTTCCGCAAATCAACGGATGCCAAGACAAGAGGCGCCAAATTGACACTGGAAATGTAATATTCTCGTAATTATTAGTAGCGCTGGATGCAGTGATAGACGCTGTCACTTGTGTGAACACAGACCACCTAACGAAGGAGGTGGCCTATGTGTGTGAATATTGTATGAAATGGAAGTTCCTAGGCTCTAGGCTGGGTAGAAATATAGGCTAGATTACAGATCAGAATCGATGGGCTAGAATTATCTGCTTTCGACTCGGGCGGGAGCAATGTACCCCCAGGGTTAACTTGACGTCAGAAAGAGCCTTATTTCTGTACCTACGGTGAGAGTACATACTTCAAATGAACTTTTAGGATCTTCTTGAAAATTTCCAGTTTTAGGCATGGTATTAGTTATCAATTTCACTTCTTTGAAATCGATAAGAAAAAGGACAGGGCTATTCGTAAGTAAATTTAAACAGTTGGTGGTTTAAAAAAATAATAACCAGGGTTGGGATGCGTGCGACCCATCTTCTATAAATTAACCCTAACTTAATGTTGAGGCGGCGCATGTCGTTTTGACACCATGTTTTGTTTTTACTGTGAATAGCCTCGGAATGACATGAGGGCTATTCGTAGGTATACCTGCATGCAGGTATACCTTCGAATAGACATTTCCTAAGAAAAACATTCTCACCCCAAAATAAATAACAGCTTGAGTTCTTCGCCTTTGCCGTGAAGTTGCTCATGGTCTCCACGAACACGCTCGTTTTTCCGCCAACGCGTGTCTCTAGCCATCCAACGGGGGAACACAACATCTATCATGGGGATTGGGGACAATTGCAATGATCACCATGATGGATTATTTCTGTTATATTTAAGTAGGACGTACGTTATTTTATTGTAGGTATATTATGCCAATGTAAAATTTTAATTAATTATAGAACTTTGATACAATAAGATTATAAGGTATTGTTCACCTTGATGTCTATAATCCCATTATACTTAGGTAGGCATAGTATCTATGAGAACAATAACTGTTCAATAATTTAATATAGAAGCTCGAATATCGTAGCTCGTTGTGCAAATAGATTTTAAAGCCAAAATCAAAGTCTGATAATTTAATGAATCATTTATTTCACATATAAAAAGTTATATAGGTACCTTAAAATTATTGTATATAGAAGCAAATAACTTTAAAATAAAAATAAATGTTCTTAACTTTTGGCATCACTTTCAAGGTGGCCATTCATAGGTAGGTACTTATTAATTTGTTTAAATAAAATCCCTACCAAACGTTAAAGCGTTGATAAATCGAGTTCCAAATGTTAATGCTAATAACAATCTGTGTTAATAATAACTGCAACATTGTAAATAGGTACTTACGCAATATAATATAGAATACAATATTGGTGTTTTTTTTTTATATTTTTAGAATACAATATTTTTTTTTTATCAATAGCGCGACATGTGGCATCGTTACACCTACAAGTAGGTGTCTAACGATGCCCATGGACATTCTGTACATGGATATTATGTTTATGTTTCAATTATGTACTATAACCTAATTTTCAATACCCAATGAAATTTAGATTTTGAAAAATCACAAGCGAGTGTTATGTACTGTCTAACTGATTTATATAAGCATGATAAACGATTGATCTTTACGCTGTAAATAAAGCTTATTGTACTAACTTTGTTCATTCTATAAAGTTTTAGACAGTACCTACTGTTAACCTGCTAACATAAGAATGTAGATAAACAAAATAACTTATTAAATAATTCTATTATATTCTTTATCTCATGTGGTTTAAGGCGTTACGAAAATTGTTTTTTAAATGACAAAACATTGTTGGAGATTCTACTCACTTTTATAAAGAATACAACTAAAACTATGTCAGAAGAGCGAAATATATGTAAATAGACCCTATGTAACCGTGGTTACAGTCTACTTTTCACTAACACAATTAATACATATTCCATTTTGGTGAAAATTTTACTAATTATGTCTGTTTGTAAAACGAAAAGTAGTCTGTGAAATTAATACCATTTAGTGTATAGTCCACCTTCGCCTGGCAGACGTACAAACCTTTCTAACTTTCTACATAATATAAAGAATAAGTGATATAAAACAAAAATAATCTCAACATCAGACCTAACATTGGAATGCATTAAAACTTGAGATTGCTACTAAATAGTCGCAATAACATCATACTCAAAAAAAAAACACAGTATAAGTCACCAAAATATTGAGAATGTTAGAACTGCAGATCTATTCCAAGCTCAATGCTAATTATATAATTGAAAAAATTGCATCACAAGAACATTATGTGCACTTGCACGTAAAACTGCACCGCATGTGCTGTGGCCTATGGACAAAGGTACCCACGGGCATTGCATGCGTAATACGAATCATGCTCTGCTTGTCAGGTGGCTATCATATCCCTTTTAAACAACTTAGCATTGCAGGGATAATTATGGGTTCATCATCATCATTTTTTCAAATTTTGTGAATGCCCTGCCACCACTCTGGGCGTAACAAAACCAGCAGCAGTGGAGCAGAGCCACGCGGTTCGGCGCGTCAAAATATTCTTTGTAATAAATTTGTATGCGGTAAACCGTACTGCGCAACCGATTCATATGAACAAATCGGTGCAGAGTTGTACCGCGCCGCGCCGCCGCCGCCTAGTGTGGTCGCACTCATAACAATTTCAGTTTCTGATGCAACTATGGCTGCATATAGGCACGCCGCATAACCTACATGTGCAGTTTTACTTGTAGGTGAGACATACTAAGATGGAATCGATTAGACGCGGAGCACGTACAGGAAACCCGCTCACTTGGTTCGCGGCCCAACTCAGTCGCGATGCGCGGCGCCGAATAACCGCTCGAGAGAGCTCGAGAACCGCGGCAGCGTTCGTGTCGGTTGCCGCGCGAGCTAATGTTCGAGTGTTTGCCTCCGTCGATATGCGGCTTTATATTTGAAAGATATGATGCTTTAGTCTTGCTCGAAATCGAACACAATTCCAGTCTTTATTTCTACATTCTTAAAAAATTCCTTTCACACTAATCACATTGCGTATAAAAATTTACAAATACATCTTTCCAAAGTAAATTTATTTGTAGAACACAATGACTTTTCAAAGTATTTGATAGATTCAATACATTCCACTGTACATAATTCATAATATATCAAATGTGATGATGACGAATTATCATATAAGCAGTGTAATTTCCGATGGCGCAGGCTCCAAAGATGAAACATGTAATTCAATTTAATTATTTTTTTGTTTTATTTCTCTTACAAATTTATTATCCAAAAGTTTCCATGTAAACAATATCAGTTTCAAAAGCTTTGTAGTTAAGGCCTAATATAAAATAATACTATCGATAATACTATACATATTATGTAATATTGAGTCATATTTCTATCTTAGAAGTTTAGTGTGAAACATCGTCTTATCGCTGAGTTCCAAGCTCCTATATCCAAATGCTTAAAATCTATTAATAAAGATTTTTCATTTTTATAAGACACAGGAAATATTATTGAAAGAAGTCGGCTTACTTTTGTGTGAGTTTAGTTGTGTTTTGAGAAATGAAATGCGTTCAAGCGACGTACCGACTGAGATTCCATCTTTCGTCATCTTTTGCCATCAACATGAGAGACTGCCCGCAGCTACAATTCAGATTCAGTCCACATTTATTACTCCATTAATATTTTTGACACAAATGAATATACAGGTTTATCAAAATATTTTTTTATCCTTTTGTGGTAATTATTGGTCAGTATATGAACAAAACCGTATCTTTTTTTTTTTTTTTATGGAAACTGACACGGTTGGCTACATCACCTGCAACATCCGTGATGTCAGCCCATAACACCGGATGAACTTGGTGCCACGTCAGTGCTTCCCTTCGGTCGTGCCGGCTACACTGAACTGGACGGAAAACACAAACTATTTACATAGCTGTTTCGACCGACCTTTCATTCAGTGCGGTGGTACCAACCCGGGCGGGTTAAACCCTACCACCTAGTAATATAAGAAGGGAGTCATATCCCTTAGTCACCTTTTACGACATACACGGGGAGAGATGCAGTGGGGCTATTCTTTTAAAGTACCTTATCTATATCGATTAAGAGCCATTCTCGAATTATACATTTATAGGCATAGAGACGAAAGATGTTGCATTTTTATATAATGTGTAAAAGTACAAAAGTACAACAAACCTAATCGAACGTGTTATAAATGTCGTTCCACACGCTACAGTAGGTTGCTAGAAGACAGCCAATGAAGCGCTGTCACGGCATCTTCATCGACCCCACACGACTCATCTATCCTCATATTCCTTGTGTCTTATTTATTATTATTACTTAAACTATTTAAAATAATATAAAAAGGTTTATCATTTAGTCTCCTGCGTTGCACCTCACGCGATCCACTCCTTATCACCACCACGCACATAGTTAACTATTATGTAACTGCACAAAAAGCTTGAGGCACTAAAAGCTAAGCAGTGTACATGTTAAAAGGCATCTTAACTATAGTATTATATTAAGATAATGTCTGTTTTGTACTCGGTCTATGTAATATGGAATTAAACAGTGGAACTGGTGTTGTCATCATTGTCCAAAAAACTAAATCACAGATTACATTCCAATTTAAGGATTTATAACCTTTGTATATTTGTCAAAATATATTATATAGGTAATTGTTATGTCAAGAATGTCAAACTTTGTATTAATGTTTGAAAATTATGCTCAGGGTGAAATAACTACAGCCAACAATATCATTCACCTTTATATCCTTCTATGATTTGGATTTAAATTCTTTTAATTCGCCACAAAGAATACACAACAATAACAATATTTAATTGAGAATATTTAATATGCACATTCAGTATGGTTCGTCAACCTTGGAAGCCAACCTTGTGCGTTCATGTCACAAATATAAATACGAGTATATTATATGCAATGATAAACTATATGCCTAAATTTCCACTAGGTTTCGTCACACACTTTTAAATGACACAACAATGTCATTTTGGGTTTTCGCATGTACTATATGAGATTCAAATGACCACATGACATGATACACAAAATAATTGACAACAAGGCATTATCAATTACATACCTAATTCCATTATGGTAAATGCAAGTTGTAGCAAAATTTTCACAAATATAACATTGAAATATATTGAAAATAGCAACTTTCTATGCGAACTGTCTAAATACCTTCACAGGTCCCTAAGTCAAAAGAAAAGTTAGGTGATTTTTGTGAAAATAATTGACTGAATGAACTGGGTTACTAGACAAGCTGTTCAATTTTCATTTTCAAAATTTCTTTCGCGGTTATTTTTCCGTATCATGCCCAAGATTCTGAAAAAGTGTACCCCAACAGATCACTCTAAAGTAACCCTAAAGCGATTTAGCACCTCCGTCCACGCGCATTGTTAGCTATGTCGCACTATACTGATGAATTTAGTCCCTATGTGTTTTGTTTCATTGGTCAAGGAACCTAGAAATACAGTTAATTCCGTCAATCGAGTCAATCGCAATCACTATGGTACAGCAAACACCACATTAATCCATTCCTTAATGTCACGCCATTATATTTATTATGTATTCTGAAATGTAGCACAAACACTTATTACATAGAGTGTTTTCATTTTACGAAGGCACGAGGGGTATGAGGTAGGAGGTGGTGTGAGACCGCGCGGAGCTCAATAGGGAACGACTCGGTTCGACGGAGCGACGCGGAGACGTGCAGAACGTGTGTACCGACCGGGCACCGAGTTCGTTCTCTACTGAGCTCCGCGAGGTCGCCTCTCGCACCACTTCCTACCTCGTACCCCGCGTGCCTTCGTAAAATGAAAACACTCTACATGCCTAATTCTTTCGATTGGCGTTCATTTAGTATGATGGCTTCAATCCGAACTTAATAATATTGCTATCATATGTAGTTATGGATGTAACCACAGAGCATCAAATGCGCGCGCCCCTCCTAGAGGCGCCCTGAGCGCGATTTCTCTACAACGCTTTTGAAGCCTGTGGGCGTGGCCTATGACTTACATTATGTGTGTTGTGCGTGTGCATTTGTTTTGTGCGTGTGCATAACTTGCTCCTCTTTGTGTGTAGTGTCGATACTAGCACACACACACACATACGTAGCGCTAGTAGCACTGCGTGTAGTTTTTGGGTTTCAAATATTATCGCTTAGGGCGTCTCTAGTAGGGGGCGCGCGCGGTAGGTATTTGATGCTCTGTGGATGTAACTCACAAAATTTCAGTATAAAAATCCACTTGTACAAAAAAAAACACTCCCATTTACCACAACAGCTGCTAACTTAGGTGAGACTTATCATAAGGGAGGGGTGGCGGTGCGTGCGGTGCGTCGGATCATGAGCGGTGCGCGTAGAGGTCGCGGTACGCGGCGTGAGGTGCGCGTGTGCGCGTCGCGCGTCACACTGCCGCAGGAGAGGCTGATTGTCAGTGCCACTTCGCCTTCTGCGCGAATATGTCGGCGCGCAAGTTCTGCGCGAAGCATATGCCCAGGATCTGTAAGCATGCAAATAGTTTGTGTTCGTACGAATACCACTTGTAGGGCGTGCTGGTTCTTTTAAATGATTACGAACATAAAATAATAGTAAAGAAATGAATTATATTGCAAAGAAAGGATCAACATGATTACATGCAGTAAAACACACGTCCGTCTTCCTTCAATACATACATAGTTGCAAGAGAGAGAAAATATATGTGCCTTCCGCCTTGCCATAGAGCTCATAGAGAGCCCATAGACTCTTTATTGGGGTCCGTTCACACCTTTCCATTATTAAGTACAACAATTAAAATATTATGTTTACTGTCGTTAACAGTTTGTAGCTGTTACGATAAATATATGTAATGAAGAAATAAAACTTCAAAACACAAAGGTCCCCCCCTCTACCCTTCTTATATCACTAGGTGGCTAGAAGGGGTTTAACCCGCCCGGGTTGACACCACAGCATTGAATGAAAGGTCGATTGAAACGGCCATGAAAATAGTTCGTGTTTTCCCTCCAGTTCAGTGTAGCCGGCACGACCGAAGGGAAGCACTGACATGGCACCTAGTTCACCAAGGTGTTATGGGCTGACATAACGGATGTTGTAGGTGATGCAGCCAACCATGTCAGTTTCCATATATAAAAAACATCCCAGGAGTTATCTCAAATTGGTTGTATGGACACCAGAGAGCTTTGTTTATTTGTCAGGATAGACGGAAAAATTTTATTAAACCTGTAGTTGACAAGAAGTTGAGATTATCAGATAGCCATTGCTAGCAAGTTGGGAATGCAGCAAACCTCTAAGGTCAACCATCCAGGAAAGACCTAATGACAAATTGGAGTTATTCTCTTATTTAATTTAATTTTAGTTAGTCTAAACCAGTTTCAGATTGTAGGTAATTAAATTTTAGTGACGGCTATGCAATTAGTTACCATTCCGTCAAACACAGTACTTCCTGTAGGTAAGTAACCTTCATTACTATTCAGGCAAAGTATTTATCCACTGAAGTTCATTTAATTTGCTAATTTGAAGAGTACAATGCGTGATTATCTACATAAGCATACATATAGCACACAGTACAAGGATATAATATACAATACAAGGATATTAATTCACAGGCCTACAAAGGTTTTGGTGCCAAAAGTGTTAGACCTGTTTGAGGTATGTTTTGTATGCAGATTAATAATTTAGAATGTAGTTTTTCTCTATCAGCTCTAGTTTTTGAGATAATTAAAAATAGTTAGGTTTGTATGAAAATACAATTTTAATAGAAAATATATACATTTCCACACTTTACTGAAAGAAAACTTTCTTTTAAATATTTTCTTGAATACGATTTGTGAGGACAGTCCCGCATCAGATTCCAGCATTAGTCTGCCATCATGTGAATGTCCCACCTGCCTGACATTTTTTTCCTTCAATCTTGAAGCCAGCAATTCAGAGCATTCTTTGGAAAGAGCCAGGTCCCTGATGAGATCACTTAGATCGCTTTGAGTGAAAAGTTGAGGACATGACGATGCTTCTTCGCTATCACCATCACTATTTTCTCTCTGGACAGGGCTGAGGTTAGAAGGTTCTTCTTCCACTTGACAATAAAATATTTGACAGTTCAACAGTAAACCATATTTTTTTTACAAACTTAATTAGCCCATACTTATTTGAAGAAATTGATTAAGTGTAGGTAGATAGTTTCAAAAGTAGAGCTGATAGATAATAAAAGTGTTAAGAGTTTTTTGCTCAGTCACATGTAACTTGTCGAAATCAAATTGAGTGCACCAAAAAAAATTTTGTTTTGTAGGCCTGTGTTATTAAAAACTATGTCGCAGCAAAACAAATTAAAAACTATTCTAAACTTGCGAACAGACTAAGTGAACACACAAAGCTAGTCAAATGAATGCGAATCAAGCTGACAATTTGGCAGTTGTGTCTGCAGAGCGATATATTTTTACCCATCAAAAAGAAAACAGGCTTATGCACTGTTTGGCAGCAGTAAGCTGGTTGTCATTGCTATCTGTTGTAATAGCTAGATTTTTAAAATAACACAATATTCGTCTAATTTCTAGCTAGCTACCCCATTATGCAAAATTTTATTTATTTCCAGAACACGCGAAATTCTTGCCTCGGATAATGAGAGAGATGGAGCTTTGCGCACTACGTTTGTGCAGGGAGCTAAATGCCACATACCACATGCTGTATCCTGACACTCTGGGTAAGCAGAGTAATCGGTGTTGTGCTCCGTGAACTCCGTTAAATTACAGCTCAACACCGACCACAGCGTTTAGCAAAATATTCGTACAAGATAACTATCAAGCGGCAATTGAGGAACAAAGACCCACCCGCTGCATGACTCGGTGGAAGGACAGACGTACCAAGGTGAGAGGTGGCCATCCTGTCGCCCTTCGGCATCTTGTCCTTATCCCTTAGTCACATATTTTATGACATGCACAGGGAGAGATGCAGTGGGGCGATCCTAACCTAACCTAACCTAAGCCTACGCCGTCTGTCCGTCTGTCTGTCCGTCCGTCCGAGGGCTGTATCTTTTAAACCGTAATAGGTAGCCGGTTCACATTTTCACAGAATATGTGTTACTATGGCGGATATGCCAATGATAAAAAAAGCAAAAAGTTAAAAATTAAGGGGGTTCCCATATGCAGAAGAGCGCCATCTACCGAATCATTAAAACATTTTTACAAATGTATGAACGGTCACCGATAGATGGCGTAATACGCGAGATACATGCGATTGCGACCGCACGATTATATTATAGACACTCGATATACATGCAAGATGGAACATGTGGCTCTGTGTGAACAACATTCTCACGTAGTTTTTTTTCCCGAGTTTTCTGTTAACAAAGTACATACGGTCATGTAATGACAAAGAAGTGAAAGTCCAGAAGACATACCTGAGCGAAAGCAATGCACACAGCTGCCGTGGCGACAATTAGCAAGTTATGATCAAACCAGTCTTCGGCCGCTTCTAGGCAGCCCTTGTCGTATATCTTAACTAGCTCAGGAGTCTACAAAATAAAAAGAAAAAACAAATATAAGAAAAGGCAGTAATGAGCAGAATAAGCAATAACATATACGAGAACAAAAAAATTAAACAAAATGTATGGCTCAGTGATATCACCCGAAGTTAATTGAAATGATTCAATCTGGAGCCAGATGACTTTGGTTACTAGTGAAAATTAAATTAAATTTCACCACTACATACAAAATTAAATTGGTACATATCAAATTTACATCTAAATGATAAAAACAATGTTGTATGAAGATCCAAAATTTGGTGATGAAACAGTCGAATTGGGGCAACTACACTCCAATTCGACTGCTACATCACTAAATTGATCATATTTGCGTATGTATTTATGTGATCAATACGATTTCATAATAAATTAACATTGTTTCGATATCAAACAAAAAATTGTTCTCTCAAAAATATTGACACATCCTATGTACATTAACGTCACACCTGTTTTCGTCAATAGAGTGGACAGTGACAATGACCTCCGCATGACACACTCCTGACATCCGACGCCTGCTCCACTTATAATGATTTACATGCAATTTTGTCCCTTGACCCCTTTGGAGCAATCGATACAGTCTACAGTTCATCCTTACCTTTAATAAAATCCAACGTCTGCTTTCTGTATGTATGTATGTATGTCTGTCTGTCCGCTTATAACTCGAGAACCCCTGAATCGATTTTAATAAAAAAAAAATCTACGGATAGCTTGATTCTTCCTATCAACTATAGACTACTATCTACTATAACTATCACGCTAAATGGCTTATGAGGTTAGCAGAGAAGTCAAATATAAGAGCGGGCGGAGCCGCGGGCACAGCTAGTAATATTATAAACCTTGATACGTGTGATATATGTATATGTCAGAGTAGCTTGAATTGTGCTCATTTAGTAACCAAAAAACTAATCAAATCTAAATTATTGTGTCTATTTATTGACTGAGTGTTTTGCAAATGTCGCTTGTGAAATTAAACATAAGAAATAGAAATTTATTTCTAATAATCACTATTCGAGCCACACTGACATCTGTCACGAGTGTCAAACTATATTTTACGAACGAGGCTGGATTAAATTTAATACATATACAATAATATGTGGTGGGACGACGACATCAAGTACGTCGGCGGAAAGCAGTGGTTCCGTATCGCTGAAGGCCGGGAGGACTGGAGGAAAATTGGAGAGGCGTATGTCCAGCAGTGGACACTTACACGCTGACTGACTGACTGACTGACAATAATATTATGTACATAGGAGATGTCGATATTGTTAGTTTAAATCTAAATTGGCTCTACGGGTGTTCATCAGTTTACAGCATAACTACATAACGGCAACAGGCAACGAACGAGATGGGCACACTGAGGGCCGGTGACCTTGAGGAGCATGGCCGCGACACCGGCGGCCGCCACCGGCGCCAGGTTGCCCTCCAGCCAGTCTTCGCCGGCTCGCAGGCAGCCCCGCTCGTGGATTATGTTGTCCACCGGGTGCTTATGTATCATCATCATCATCATCATCATCATCAGCCTGTATCGGTCCAATGCTGGACATAGGCCTCTCCCAAGGCACGCCACAACACGCGGTCTTCCGCTCTTCTCATCCATCCACTCCCGGCTACCTTTTTTAGGTCATCTAACAAACGTATAGGCAAACGTAGCGTGGGACGCCCCCCGGCTAGGTGGACAGATGACCTAAAAAAGGTAGCTTATGTATGCATAAAATGAATTGTACTATACATTGTCGGACTCGGCAGCTCAGCGGTGCGATTGGTCCACAGTCGTTAGTGATCATAAACACACCTGGGCGCGGTCAGATCACGGATGGGTGACCATTCGACCGTCGTCGGAGGCTGACCGTGGTTTGGATTCAAGAAAGATCCCTTACCTTCTTACCTTACTGGGTGGAAGGGATTAACCCGCTCGGGTTGATACCACCGCGCTGAATGAGAGGTCGGTCAAAACAGATGTAAATAGTTTGTGTTTTCCATCCAGTTCAGTGTAGCCAGCACGACTAAAGGGAAGCACACTTACATGGCACCTAGTTTACCAAGGTGTTATGGGCTGATCACGGATGTTGTAGGTGATGTTACCAACCGACATGGTTGGCAATATCAACTAGTTTCCATAAAAAAAAAACTAACGCCCTCTTTATTATTCTCTTGGAGGTACTCGTAGTAGTGATGTGGTCGCTTATATTAAATTATCACACAGATGTCACATACAGTAATGTCGGTATAATCAAATTATATTGAGCAGAGATTCAGCGACGTGACACCGTTATAACCACAACCTGTTGCCTGGTGGGTCATAGAGGCCTCTCTTTTCAGATGTTGCAGGTTACAATTCTGGGTTCAGTTATATATATATATTTTAAGAATGTATGTGCACAAATTCCGTCACTGCAATGGAGGAAAAATTTTGAGAAAATCTGTAAGTGCACTAACCATGCCAGTGTATTGTTGCGTAAAAGGTTCACTGAAATTAATTACATTTTGCAATAAGTCCACTGCTTCACTGCAGAAATGTGTAACACATATACAGGGTGTCGTAACGTCCAGTACAATAATTTCGCCAGCGCAATCCTCATGTTTTTTCCGAGACGAAAAAGTAAATGAAGTTTTTCTATAAAGTGTCTAGTTTTCGAGACATTAATTTTTGACATTTATGTGGCAACGGTCAGTTTTTGCACATTTTTGACCACTATCATATTAATGTAAAATAAATATTTATAAATTTTTTGACAAGCGGTATATGTGCTACGCTGCGCATCATCAAGATCTATCATTATGCAAAATTTCAAGTTTCTATGCTAATTAGTTTCGAGAAAAACTTCTATGACAGACAGACGGACACCGGAGTGATCTTACAATGGTTCCATTTTTCCTTTTAAGGTACGGAACCATAAAAATTACTAACCAAAAGATCAAAATTAGCCTACGATTCCATTGTTACATTAACCTGCCTAATATTACAATGGAGCTGTAACTTTGCAAAACAATCATCAACCAATAGAACAAACAATTTCAATGTAGTCTTTATGATGGTACCTAACTAAATTACTGCCATTTTAATCAAGCTACTACTCAATAAGCGAGAGATGCGTGTGAGATACATACATTGGATGGTTTGCGCACGTCATAGCCGCATTGCTTGTTGCGTATGAAGTCCTGCGGCTTGTTGCGGCAACAGCTGAACGGCACGCCGCACGCCTCGCGCGACCCCACCGCCCCGCTCGAGCAGTTGAAGTAGGCGTTGCGGTCCCAGTCGCGCGGCCCTTCCACTCCGCAGCATTGCAGCTGGGGAACGTTTTACGTAATCATCAGCCTCTCGATTTTACAAGTTTTAAGGAGAACAGACAATAGGTAAGTGTTGTATGCATTGCACGCAACTGATTTTAGTTTATAGTCCTTGCATAGTCTGCCATTGAAGTGCACTCATCCGCACGGGACAGATGGCACGCATAGAGGCCATTGGAGCGTTGGCAATGCCGATGATGCGTACAATCCATACATTGCCGACGTTAAAGCTGTGTTTTGAACAAGCCAAGACAGACTTAAATATCTTCAAAGGCCCGTTAACTAACGAGAGCTTAAGTCTGTAACTCGATAAGTCTTCTCTATCTAAGTGTCTTCTCATCTTTCAACATTAGGAAGACAGAAATGGCAATATGTGGTATTAAAAAATAATTACCTTTAAAAAATTAATTACGCCTTAATAGTCCCTAAAACAGTTTGACAGACAGCTGGCGCTATTCACTCACTTTGCTTGGCAGATGTAAATTTTACTTTTCTAAAACGCCTGTTTGTCAGCTTAGGATTCTAATGACAGCATTTCACCTTTGGCGCATGATGAGCATAAGTCACAGAGCAGAGAAGTATTAGCCAGCCCCCACTAGAGACGCCCTGAGCGCCAATTTACCTACAAAGCTGTGAAGCCCTATGACTCGCATTATATGTTTTGTGCGTGTGCCTACCTTGCTCCGCTGTGTGATGTCAATACAATACTAAAATTATTTTTCATATAATATCTTGGCCTCACATTGTATGGGAAAATAATCAAATTATGTAAAAAGGTTTTATTTATTACTTTCGCCTCTAGAGAGGTGTGCGTGTTATTCGATGGTTTGTGGCATAAGACTTACTTACTTGTGAAGTTTGTGTGCAATCAGCCCTAAGAGTATATTATATTTCTAATAGATGAAGCTGCTAGCTTTTGCTGGTGCATCTATCACATATGCACTCTATGAAAACAAAAGAATGTCCCAAGTGCACAAGAACATGCTACATTTATGTAATTATGAACTGTGTTTGGAAGTAAAGTGAAGTGAAGTGATGAAATAATTGGGTATGGGCAGAATAAATCTGTTCTTTAAGATTTATAAAGTGCTGTTTTCCGTTTCATTAATAGGGAAATCCGTAACTAGGACTTGATAAAATAAACAATATGAAGAAAATAATTTTTCCTCAAGGCTCCTGTGGTTGTTGTGGTCTGTTCTCCGTATTTGGACCACAAACACTCCTCTGTACATAGTATTCTCTCCATGCTCTTATTGAGAAATTACCTGTTAATACCTAAAGGTATTAATAAAAATCCATGTTTGAATTTTCATGACAATTGCAAAATTATGCTGAGTTTGACCCTTTCAATATGGTCAACGAATAAATTAATATACTTAAATAAAAATAAACAAGATATGCCAAATTAACCCTGACCCTGATTTTTTTTTAAATTAACTTTGCTGACATATTTGTCCTTTCATGACGGGCCGATCGGTTTAAGGGTCACTTTTGCATGGCATTTTTGCAATGTGTAAAAGGCAGAATCTATTTTAATAGGTACACTCAGCCAAATATTGGCTAAAAGCCCTAACAAAATAAAGAAAACAAAGGAGGTTACAAATACCTCTACAATTAAATTACTATTACCCAGTCTTCTTGTATCCAGTCTATCAAGTTTTGTTGGTCGGGATCCTCCCGGTAGTGAGTGATGAACGTTTGGAAGCCGGCTGTAGCTTGCTGCTTAATCTGTCAACCGGTATAACCAAATATGAGTTTATGTCAATGAGTTGTTGCACAGAACAAAGGAAACCACTGACATGGCACCCTCCGAGATCAACAGGGGCTGACACAATGGTTCACCCATTGTGTTGCAAGATGATGTTGCCAACATGTCAGGTTTTATTTTAAAAAAACTCTTAGACTGTCAAACGCCAATGATGTAACATCTAGCCTCGGGAACGGTTGACAGCTGTTGACATGCGCCAACTGTAGAGAGCGTTCCATATAAATCTTCCCTTTGCCGTTATGTTGGCTCCACTGTCTATCTGTCAAAACAGCGTTTAGGGTTGCTATGTGTACAGATCACAGAGCATGAAATGCGCGCGCCCGCCCCTACTAGAGGCGCCGTGAGCGCGATTTCTCTACAACGCCGTTGAAGCCTGTGGGCGTGGCCTATGACTTACATATGTGTGTTGTGCGTGTGCATTTGTTTTGTGCGTGTGCCTAACTTGCTCCTCTTTGTGTGTAGTCTCGATACTAGCACACACACACACACATACGAAGCGCTAGCAGCTCAGCGTACGGTTATTGGGTTTCAAATATCATCGCTTAGGGCGCCTCTAGTAGGAGGCGCGGGCGGTAGGTATTTGATGCTCTGTGGTACAGATTTACCTGTACTTATCAGTATTTACCGTATTTATTATACGGTAAATACCTATTACATTATTAGGTAATATAATCTTCACAATCTGGCAACAGGAATTTAAGCACTGACAGTGACACTGGCAGTGGAGCCAACATAACGGCGAAGGGAAGATTTAGTTGGAACGCTCTATAGGCCGGGTCGACAGTTGTTGACATAGGCCAACTGTAGGCCTGGTAGACAGTTGTTGACATGCGGCGCTTCAATAATAAAGTTACGTAGATTTCCGCTTCATTATTTTTAGCTTATGACTTCCGCTTCATGACATCACTTATTGACAAAATTACTGCTCATACCGAGAGGTAAGATGTTACACATACAAAAAATTGTTAAAGGAGAGATTGAACCAAGCCTCGTGCATTGAACTACAAAATGTGTAAAGGCCAGTTTCTACCAAACAATACACAATGTTCAGAGGAAAAATCATTTTCAAGTAGCGAGTAATATAAATGAGGGAAAACCACAATGCAACATTGGCATGCAATATTATGAAATTGACCTGAACTTTTACATTCTATATTTCAGATTATCTAAGAACATTGGAAAGAATGATACAACAAAAAAACATTTTTTGAATAAAAATAAATTTCTCCAATGCTGGTGGTCTTTTCTTCTGAGAAAAAGATTTATTTCAAATGTAAAGTCCTAAAAAACATTTTGTTTACTTTGACGATAAAGTACAGAATATACACACCCAGTCTTTGAAAACGAAGCCCAAGATTCCAACGGTCATCTCACCCAGGAGCAAGAGAGCCAGGAACACAGCGTACTGCAAATACAAACTGTTGACAGGCATCCACACATTGATTACACAACAAGAGTCCGTAAGCAACTTTGCTGGTTGTTTTTACGGATCCGTAACTGTCGTACGGGACCCTATTACTAAGCCTACGCCGTCTGTCTGTCTGTCAGTCTGTCCGAGGGCTGTATCTCTTGAACCGTAATAGGTAGCCCGTTGAAATTTTCACAGAATATGTCTTATTATGGCCGATATAAAAACAAAAATAAAAATAAGAAAAAGTAAAAAATTCACGGGGTCCCCATACAAGAAACTAAAAAGTGTATCATCCACAAAAAAGAGTATGAAGTGTTTTAACTAATACATACCTAGATGGCGTGAGTGGCGCTCACCATGACATGGCCATACGGAACCCTCGGTGCGCGAGTTCGACTCGCACTTGGCAGGTTTTTTTTTTATAAACTAAGAAATATTAACTATCCAAATAATGTTACTGAACTAAACAAGTTGGCTGTCGTAGAGGGAACTTAAAAAAGTTTACAATTTTTATATATCGTATCAGTCGAAGGCATCATCACAATTTTTGAAAATTAGTTTTTGTTTATTTTATTATTTACTTTTTTTTTAAATATGCTTTTGTAAAATAAAGTTTTTGTTTGGTATAATATTTTTCTTAATGTAAAGTCTTTTTACCACACTTCACATGTCATCACATGTTTTTTTTTAGTTTAATTTTATTATTTACTTTAACTTTATAGCTTGAGAAGTTTTTCCTTGTAGAATGAAGTCATTGCAGTAAGATTCATAATAATACTTTCGTCCCCTTTCCACCTCCGCACAACGCGCACTGGGCAGGGAATGCATCCCTATACGCTGGACTTACCACGAATGCGTACCTACCAATTGTTTCTGCAGATCTTTCCTCAACAGAACTGGTAAACTGTGGAACGCTCTCCCTGCCCACATATTTCCCCCCAAGTACAGTATCGGGTCCTTAAAGAGAGGTGAGAATAGGTACCTGTCAGTACTGTGTGGGGTCGGTACTTGGTAAGAATAGTCCCACTGCATCTCTCCCCGTGCATGTCGTAAAAGGCGACTAAGGGATAAGCGGCCTGCAGACACCCCGGCCGACTTGTGGCTTTCATGGAAGACATAGGCTGGCTGGGGTAGCTGGAGACTGCGGGCTTTTGCACGAAGGTCCCCAACCAAGCGGGATTAGTTTGCAGGTCTAGAGCCAACCCCAAACCAAAACAACAACAACAACATAGGCACCTGTCAGGCCGGCATGGCATTCGCAACCCCCGCGTACGACCGAATGTCCATGGGCGTGGTTAGACACCTTATGGGTGGCTCGGCGCCACATGTCACGATTTCTATAAAAAAAAAATTACGCCGTCTGAGCGATCCATAGGAGCGCTTTCAATGTCGCTCCTATGCTGAAATTCAGTACCAATTCTTTAATACAAATTCCTATGAGTGCGAGGGGAAATTGCACAAGCACCCAGAGCAACAATGGGCTGTATTGGGAGCAGCGCTCCTATGAGGAGCGCGCCAGATGCGATTACGCGTGACGTTGCCTTCTTGGCGATCAGCGGATAAATGTTTGTTTATATAGGTACCACATGAAGTGTTGTTCTGTATTGGCACTCGTCGCTTGCTTCGTGCGGTTGCTGAGCCGCATCGCAAGGAATAAGGCTGACATTCATAGTCGTTCCAAAGTTCGAAGCTTAGCACTGTCTCAGCTAAGCACGAGTCCGATTAAAGTTCACTAACATTTTACACAGGACTCTCATAGTCGAGACTAACGCTTAGAACTAACTATGCTAAGCCAAGTAGTAGTCTAAGTTAAACGTCACTTTTTTTCTTTTTCTGGTGGGATTCGCACCATAGCTCGCACCATTGCTCATACTGAAATATAGGGTGTTTTTCGTAGAGATCCCTCATTTCATAGACAATTTGTCTATGCTTCAACATTGACTGTCAAAAAAGCAAGCTGTCAGTCTTCTCTTCAGGCAACGAACGTGGTTATTCTCTTTGCTACGAACGACTTCCAGAAATTTAAAACGTTTGGCCCCATTTTCGCGTGTCGTGCTCGTGTACGTGTTCAGTCAACCCATTTGTTATTTACTCCGTTCAACCGAAGATGGCGATGGCGACCCGGAAGAAACCTTTCACGGAAATGGAAAGGAAGATCATCACCGCTATTCTTACAAAATTTTCCCACATAGTGGAGTGTAGAGAAACGAACTCTGCGGCAGGTCGCAACAAGGCTCAGGCATGGGAGAGCATAACCGCAGAGTTCAACGACTGTGAACTCATTCAGGAGAAGGTATGCACTTTGTTTATTCTCAAATAAATTATGAAAATCATTCTCGCATTAGGTATGTAAAGGGGGTTTACACATGGAACCGCGACGCCGCTTTGTAGTCACTCTTGGATTTGTATGGATCCTTATGCCGGCACTTGGCTTCCCGTATTCGTGTTTGTTGCAAACATTTTAGTTTTATCTCGCTCTAAACAAGCCATTAAAAGGAGACGAAACGGAATTTTTTGCAAAATACACGAATACGCTGAGCCAAGTGAAGTGCCGGCATTACACATGACGCCGCGGCGGTGGCAGCGAGTCTTGCCGCCACCGCCGCGTCAAATGTCACTCCAAAAAAACGGAATGTAGTCATTCACTTTTCAAATTAGTACATAATATACATTTCATATTATTTCACACATAATGAGTTCTAGTTATAATTATTACAATTAGGTAAGTGTGTTTTTGATTTTTATTGTATTTTATTGACAGGCTACTGCGAAACAAATAAAAAAGTACTGGATGAACTGCAAACTTAAAGCACGAGATGCTAAAACCAAAATGAACCAGCGCATGTACACCGGTGGTGGCCCAAGCATCCCGGACATGGATCCTGCCGATGACCAAGTTTTAGCGGTGGTCTCTAAAATACTGCCCACCATAAACACGGCAGACTCGGACAATTTTCAAGGTGAGTAAATACCTCCAAAAGCAGTCTCATGACCTAAGCTAACTGGTCGAGCTTCCTTGTTTTTATATTAACAGCGAACATAGAAATGAACGCATCGGCTTTGGCCGTTCGTTCAAATAAATAATATTGCGCTCTAACAAATAATATTACATGGGGTAATAATATTAGCACAGCACTCCGCATTTTGTTGCATTCTACATGAGCCAGGAGCGCCCACACTCCGGCCTGATGCTCCTGGGAATGTTTAGACGCTGTGCCATGTAAACATACATAACAGGAGTGAAGCGCATTTGTTCATTCCTTCAGAGAATTCGTCGCAGCAACATGACTTGTGTATTCGCATAGACAACGAACATTCATTTGTTTTGTTTATTTCGCGGAGAGCTGTGACATTGGGTATCGTCCACGCACATATTGCTGTGATTTGTTATTTTTTATGTTTATATCATTTAGTTTTGGGAGGCAGCACAGATTCATTCACAATTCCCAGCATGTATAGGATAGCCTCATTGCATCTCTCCCCGTGTATGTCCACCGCACTGAAAGAAAGGTCGGTCGAAACGGGTATGTAAATAGTTTGTGTTTCCGTCCAGTTCAGTGTAGCCAGCACGACCGAAGGGAAGCACTGACGTGGCACCAAGTTCACCCGGTGTTATGGGCTGACATCACGGATGTTGTAGGTGATGTAGCAAACCGCGTCAGTTTCCATTAAAAAAAAATGTTTTTTCACTTTAAGGGAGAGCTTTATTTAAAAAGCTAACGGCTTTACTCACGGTTTAAAACGAGCGATGTGGCTCGACGTTTCGGACCAAACGTATGGCCCATCCTCATGAGCAATCTGCCGGAGCGACGGTTGGCAGAGAACCCAATTTCTCAAGTTCTCTGTCAGGCGTCGCTCCAGCAGATTGCTCATGAGGTTGGGCCATACGTTTGGTCCGAAACGTCGAGCCACATTGCACGTTTTAAACCGTGAGTAAAGCCGTTCTCTTTTTAAATAATGTTGAACAACTTTTTTTGAAAAATTTCATCAGCGTGCTACAACAATAAAATTAATAATACAATTTGATGACAAGTATTAATTGTACAGATATAGGTACAGATCACATCAAACTTTAATACGACTCGTGCAATATTCACACCGCTTAGTTTCCACATTCCCTCACGACCATTTGCAGAGTGAGCATTTCAATTATTGTTATAAGTATGTATTTTTACAGATGCTGATGCCGATGATGACAATGAAAGTTGGTTGCATAAGAAGAACCGCGCTACCGTACAAATACCTGATGAGGATGTAGTGTTCGACCCTCCGGTAATCGTCGTCGCATCCACATCAGCGGACGGTGCAGTTGCTGCAAAAGGGGGTGTGGCTGTGCTGACAGCTGAGTCTCATGTGCCAACTGACGGTGTCGACATGCGCGAGACTCCCAAAATGCAGCCGCCATGCCTACCTTCACCTCAGAAAATAGCACTGCGTCGCAAACTGAACTTTTCAAAACAAATAATAAAACCGACACAGAGCATTGACTCATTAAAAATAAAAATCATAGAAGAGGACAGGGAGCACCGGCTCCAAAAGAATAAATTAGAAATACAATTTTTAAAAATAAAACACGACGAAGAAATGGCTCATCTAAGAAAAATGAGATATCTACTAGAACAAGAGCAGGAGTTAAAAGTTGAACTAATAAAAAAACAGTTTCTTTAGGGCCCTTTTCTTTTTTTGATAATAATGTGTATTTTTTTATGATTTGTGTCTGTTTTATTTGTTTTTAACCCCCAACGAAAAAAAGAGGGGTGTTATAAGTTTAACGTGTGTATCTGTGTGTCTGTCTGTGGCATCGTAGCTTCCAAATGGATGTACCGATTTGGATGCGGTTTTTTTTTATTAGAAAGCTGGTCTAATCGAGATGGTTCTTAGCTATGTTACCACTTAGCAAAATATAAAAATATAACTTGGTCCCCCGACCCCTTTAAGTTACTTATTTGAAATTATTTGTTACTTTTTAAGGCGTCGGGGGTTTTTTAAATTTGTAATTTAATTTTTATTTCACACTTTTTAAGAAACATTATTTTTTTATTACTTAATTACTTGATTATGTAAAGTTCGGTTTGCGACGTTGGAGTAACCATGTCCTACACTGGCGGCCGTAGACAGGCAAACGGAGTGTGGGTGATAGATAACCCGCCAGGTGGGACGACGACATCAAGTACGTAGGTTCCGCGTACGTACTTCAGTAGTACTTCGTACAACAGTGGTTCCGTACCGCTGAAGGCCGGGAGGACTGGAGGAAAATTGACAGATTAACATTGTATGGTGCAGTTTGAGTTCCTTAAATAATAAGTCCTATGACAAAAGCGCTGACATGTCACCTAGTTGACCAAGGTTTTTTTTTATTAATATAAATATTAATAAACATTTTTGTATTTGAAAAATTTGCATTTTATTTTTCGTATTGCATTACTTTGTGTACTTTCTCGCATAACAGGTGAACCTATGGTGCAGTCCAGTGCTAAAATGAAGGCAGGTTTGAATTGCAATTCAGTTTTTTTTAACTGTGAACTGCTCTTCCCTCAGGGCGGGGGAAGGGGTGAGGGATTCGACACTATGAACAGTAATAAATGAATGTAATGAAATTAACAAATAATTTATTGTGAAAAAGAATTAAGAGGGGTACATAAATGAATAAATCAGAATTAAGAAAAAATTGTACTTATACATCAAATAAATGGTTAAAATAAAATAATGGTTAAGTTATGCGGATACGAGCGAAGGACCCCCCTGTGACATACCAAAGGATGGCAATCCATTTAACCATATCTGTTTCTAATTAATAATGCCCTAAAAGCTAAGCCTTCTGCAGCATGACCAATAGCGTCTGGCAGTGGCACTTGTCCATCATCTTCTCCTTCTTCCATTTCTTCTCCACCCATTAGTGCCATGTTGTGGAGCACTGCACAAGCAACGATAATTTTTGTGGTTGTTGTCAATTTATAGCACAGGCCCCTTGAGAGGCATGGAAACCTTTTTTTCCATATTCCGAAAACTCTCTCCACAATATTTCTTGTTCGTATCTGCGCCGTGTTATATCTGACTTCTGCCGGAGTTCCCGGGTTCAGCAGTGGAGTCAGCATGAATCTTGCTGCCGCATATCCACTGTCTCCTACCAGTATGCCCCTCAATACATCTGTGGAGATACGTGCGTGTACTCTGCTGTTGCGAAATATGCGACTGTCATGTGAACTGCCCGGCCACCTCGCCACAATGTCGTATATCTCCATGTTTGGACCGACGACTACCTAAAATGTTAAGCATTTTGTATTAAAATGTTTGTATTTATGATGCGCCCCCGTTCAGCTCTATGTAAAGAAGGCATTCTCTAGGCCCTTTAATTATAGTGGTAAGTATGATATTTTGTCTATTGTAAAAAAGATGGATTAAATTCATATTTACTTGAACATTGACAGAAAACCAAGTATGTCGGTTCCTGTATACTTCCGAGTGGGGAATTCCTCTGGGACGACTTATCTTTATGTGGGTGCAGTCAATTGCGCCTATAATATTTGGCAACCCTGGACTGTTCCGGCTCCTTCCCAACTCTTCGAACATTTGTCTGGCATTCCTGCGTTCATCTTCAGATCTTGGGAAGTGAACGTACTTATGGCATTTCTCCGCCAGCAGAGTTGACACCCTTGCAACGATCCTGCAGATGGTTGGCTGTGATATGTACATCATATCACCAGATACAACCTACATATAAACAATATAGTTAAATAAGTGGATAGGTAGTTATTCGAGAATTTTTTATTTTTTTTATTATGTCTATTAAAATAGTATTTTAAAAATACTAATAGGTAAGCATAGCATTAACCTGAAATGATGCTGTGCTGTAAAATCTCAGGGCTATTAACAACTGCAGCTCGGGTGTAACAGGCAGGCCTCGGTTGTTGAATTTCCTTAGACCATCGATTACTTCAGGCAATATAATATTGCGTACGGTCTCCTTTGAGAAGCGATACCTCGCTCGGAACTCTTCATCGCTGTAGAACTCAAACGGGTCGATTACGTCCCGCAAGTACACTTTACTGCGTCGTGGCATGGCAGGAAGGTCGAAATCATATCGACCTAGTTCATCTATCTCCTCGAACAACTGCTCCAAATCCTGATACATTTTTATTTACATAGAAAACACTGAACCAAATACGAAAGAAATGTGAAGTGAAACGTCGAAAACAAAACAGATGACAGCCAGTGCGTCAATGCTCTGCTGCATGCTCTGTGTATCTATTTTGCGCTACTCCCTCATTTGTACTAAAATGAAAGAGACAGAAAACTCGTTAGTTCGCTTTCGAAGCTAAAGTCGTCGGGAGACTAGACTTGGACTCGGCTTAGTTTTCAAACTCAAAGACGGTTGCTTAGCGCGCGCACGGCTTGTCTATGAGAGTGGTAAACGTCAAAGTTTGAACTCAGAGACGAACTAAGCACGCTCGTTGCGACTATGAATGTCAGCCTTAGAGTGCCCGCCACTTGTTTCAGTAATTATAACTCCTATTGTTTATGCATTAGGGTTCAGCGCGAGGCATTGTTTATGTAGGCAAGTTGCCTAAACACACGAGATGAGCGCCTGCATAAATAAAATTTGGGAATCGATGCACATGGGCGCAGTTCGTTGTAGGTGTATTGCGATTGCAGTTTTCTTTGCTTAAAATTGTGTTTGGTTAATGGTTAGTAAAAAATGGAACGTAAATTTAATTTTCTGTCGGTGAGGCATTTTTTGTATCTTTTTCATATTTTCTTTAGTGAACTCCTACTTAAAATGTTCACGGGCCGCCTCTGCTTAATAGGAAGTCAAAGTGTTACGTTACTTACGCAAGCCAGAAGGCATGTGTTCTCTCGCAACGCTCCCACGCAGCCGGTAAAGCCGATGATAAATGTCACCGTTCCTGCAATTTAAACATACTATTTCTATTGGACAGCAACTGTTTACTGAGAGGAGAGGACAAGATTTACATTACGTTACTTAATAGAAAAGAGTGAGGGTAGAACTACACCATTGTGCCCTGACGCAGCGTGTCGCATCGTGCCGTGTCGCATCGTGGTGTGGCGGTGCGTGTGCACATATTAATGTCGTGGCGGGCTGGTGCGACAGGCTATCATTCCCACAACAGCATTCTTCACGTCGGCCGCAAGGCAACTGGCGCGTGGTGCTGTGCGGCGCAGGTTGCAGAACTACACCATCGTGTCAGGGGTAGATCACTCCTTTGAAGTGGAGCTAGATGCCGCCAAATATTTACCTACACTTTCTTCGTAGGTTTTTAACGCCAAAACAAGGTTAGGGTTTTCACTAAATAATAATTTACGGTAAAAACTAATTTGATGGATTGGTCGTAAAATAGGCAAGGCATCTTTCAGTCGCCTACTTTCAGCATTGACTTAAGGACTTTCAGTGTTCACACCTAAAAGAGCTGGACCAGTTGTGAATATTTTTTTTCGAATTTGACAAAATAAATTGTAGACATTAAAGAATTGGGTACTTAAATGAAAAAAATATTTCAGAACTCTACGTTTTGTTCATATTATGAATTAGATACAGGCTGATGATGATGATGATGATGATGATGAATTAGATTATACATATTTGTATAAAGGTCCAGGTGAGCGCAGATGTTGCTGCATTAGATGCATAATCATTTGGTAAGTCAGGTTCAGTCAGCTTGCATGGCTTTCGCGGATGATCGCTTGAGTTTGACTAATCAAGTCAAACTGAAATGGAAGAGTGATTTTTTATAATTTTCAATCTATGAATGAAATTTACCTATAATATTACAATACAATTATAAATAATACAAAAGAAGAAAACAAGCTATCAAACTGACAACGTGTGAAAATGTTTCTCCTGAAAATATTTTTTTTTAAAAAAGATCTTCAGGCGCCCCACCGGACCCGTGCAATTCAAAATGTGTTCTCCGGCGCTTGGAGGCTTGCTTCCCGCCACCGGTGGTAATTCCCTTTTTACTTGTACATAGTTTTTATAATAATTTTGTGTATTTTTCTTACTTTTTATTGTAAATATATAAAATTAATGTAAATAATATTAAAAAGAGGCGTAAATAAAGAAATAATACAATGAACTGAAACTCAGATCATCATGCTCAGATTCAGACAAGTCGAGACAGGTTTCGGCGACGCGGCGACAAGCGAGCGGAGCGCATGCGGCGGCGTTCAGCGGCAACGTCGCGTGGACTGAACAACTGACTGAATACCGACTGGCCCGCTCCGCCTCCGCCGCCGCACGCACAGACAGCCCTCGATCCAAGCTGCCTCACCGAGGCTCACGAGAGTAGGCACTTATAATGTTAAGCCCCGCCCAGTGAATCTTCTATGCGGAGTATTATTGTATGTTCCCTGATCGTGTCGTCGCGTAGCACACCAGAGACCCGGTGGAGGGGGTATGGCACTCCAGCGCCGATCCAAATCTGCGGGTCTGCGACACGACACGCTGCGCCACGACTGACACGATGGTGTAGTTCTAGTCATACAAAATATATGGGTGGTATATGAGCCAGACACAGCCACGCTGTGCCATGCCGAGGCATGCCACAATGTTGTTCTACCTTAACACATGTCACGTTTCTTTGCTATGGTCATGTTACAAGGATTACATTCTACAAGGAAAACTGGGAAATTCCCCACACTGAGGTGTAAATACTGGAATATGGAGATGCATTTTTCCCCCAAATTTTTTTTTTAATCTTCTTAGTTTTTGATACACATTAATCAAAAAGTAAAAAAAGTATATTTTTTTTTTAAGTAAAAAAAAATATCCTGTATAGGTACAAATATTAGTCAAGCTAGGTAGTTTTGTGGTTGAAGCAATGGATGACTGAAGATTCCACGCAAATATTTCTTTACATTTTAGTTGGTGGTAGAGTTTATTGATCTAGCTTCAGTATTTCACGAAATATTTGAGTTTTTGTCAAGGTCGGAAGTCGCGGCCTAAGCGCGCCGGTAACGCGTGAAAATTAAGGAGGGAAGAGCAATTAATTGAGGTAATAATTGAAGGGTTAACGATTTTAATCAGGGATACTTGAGTCTCAGAAAATTCGCCAAGGGGTATCGCCGATTGAAATATAATTGGCAACCACTGTTCTATAGGACGTGTCCAGTGAAGTTGTCGAAGCTCTCTCCTTATATGACCTAAGCGTTGATCTTGGCCGGCCTAGCTTCTTGAAAAAACTGTACTTGAAGACTTTGCTTGCTCTCAGTGGCGGGCCTAGGGTCAGATCGTAGAGCAAGCCGAAGCCAAATATTTCATACAAAATATAATATATGACTGTCCTGTCAGTCAGTAATGAAATAAACATAAAGTAATCATCAAACATAAAAAATAATAAAGTATCACAATTTTATAGAAAATGGTAATTAAAAAATCTATGCAAACCAACTGCAGTGCAGTGCAGTTACTATGAAGACTCTTGTTGATAATTAATTATCAATAGCACACTGGAGGCATATTATGGTTGACAGAATTATTGTGACTTATCAACACAATATCATTCATATCATAGCATGCCAGAGAGAACGAAGAGAGAGCCGACGTCCCGCCCGCCGCCGCCACCCGCCATGGATATAATATAACTAACCAAAGATTATTATTTCTTTAATTAGTAACGAACATCCTCGCAAACGTCCGATCCATCACTTCAAACTTCTACGCCTACATTAGACATCAGTAGACACGTCTTTGGCGTTCTTCTATTGAAAAACTGAGATAGCACTAATACTGAGTACGCTTTCGCACTACGGAACGAATTATTCTTAGCATATTTCCTCATACTAATCGCTATACATACTCATATATTATTATACCACTATGGGTGTCTTTAGGCTAAAAATTGTATGGTACTCGAGAACGAGAAGGAAATAAAATTATGCTAGAATAACAGCGGGAACAAGCGAGATGACTAATGTACGCTCGTATATTGACTGATTCATCCATCGCATCGAGGCGAGAGTTCACGAGCAATTCCGAATGATACTTACGAACGACGAAGTCCCCGCGGCGCGTCGTCGACTCAATGACCTCGGGCGCGCGCGAATGGCACGTGGCGCGATATTTAAAATGAAATTGAAGTACTATTGACTGTTTTCGTTTTCGATTTGCTTTCGAGCTTTGTTTGATTGACCTAGGGCAAGCCGGGCTTTTTGGCTTGTATGAGAGGCCCGCTACTGCTTGCTCTGACTTCCACAGCGAAGAGACCAGTCTTGAATCCGTTTCTCACAATTGATCTACTAAGTGCAAACATTTTTCTGTAAGGCGAATATTGGTGAATTATTTTGCATAGATCCCACGGTCCTAGTCATCGCACACTAGTTGAAGAGGGCTGAGAGAAGCCGAAACGTAACGCCGAATATTTGCCGAGGACTGACTGGCAACACTACGCCAACAATTCAAATTTTCGGAGCACTATAGTATTCTAATCATTTTAATTACAATTTCGCACAAATAACACATCAAACTAATATAAATTAAAGCGCAAATAATATTCTAACGAGTGAATGTATAGTACACCGAGTAGAAGAAGTGATCTTGTAGATTTATGCGACGAACTGAGCGCGGCTCAACGGTCGTCGCGTCAAACGGATCACCTGTACCGCAGCTGTCTAGCCATCGGTACGGCTTTCAAGACAAAGTCGTCAACTGTAAGTCCAAGTCGTCACTGTTTCACAACATCTCCAGCTAAAAATGAGCCTACCTACGACACCTACCTCGGTCAAGCAGGCGCACTGTGCGCGGATCGGCCATGGCTGTGACGTCACCGGCAACGAACCGGCAGTCGTCTGTTGCAGATGTGCCGATAACTACCACTTCAGCTGCGGTGGCCTCACACGCAAACAATATGATACACTGATAGACGAACAACACGAGTGGGAATGTGTTCCGTGCATAGAAAAACTAGCTACTCGGCTCGGTGGTTCTACTCCACGTACGCGGGTTAAATCGCTGTCGACAATAATAAACACGAACATCGTACGGGAACCGGCGCACGCGCAGCCCACCGCGCATGCGCGCCTCGCAGGGCTACCGACATCAACCGCCACTGCACGATCAACGCGAAGTAGGAGCAAAGCCAGTATTGCCAGCTCGAAATTCAACAAATTCCTCAAAGATGCCCCTCCCGCGGTAATTGGAAATCAGTCTGCCCCACTCCAACCGCAACCGCCGCGTCAGCCGCTAAGCACTGCACTGAAGTCAGCCACAAACGACACCGCTACTACAGTGCCGGCCGCCAACCAGGGACTGAGCAGCCAACTGGACACAACCAGCGGACCTACCATTACCGCACTCGCCACACATAGTAATTCGGATGTTTACGAGCTG
The DNA here is from genome assembly GCA_946902875.1 of Nematopogon swammerdamellus. Classification (NCBI taxonomy): domain Eukaryota; kingdom Metazoa; phylum Arthropoda; class Insecta; order Lepidoptera; family Adelidae; genus Nematopogon; species Nematopogon swammerdamellus. The sequence goes on from OX336344.1 coordinate 8,247,980, forward strand.
ACAGAATTGCTGGATGATAAGAATAAAGTATTATTACACTGCCTACAAAAGATTATGGAAAAAAACTTCGAAGAAAATCGTCAAGCTACTGCACAACAACTCCTTGCTTACCATGAAAAATATACAAACTTATCTGAAAAATACGTAAGCATGATGGAGGCAGTAAAACATTATTCTAACTCATACGACGATATAATTAACGAACTGAAAGAAAATACAAATAACACAAAACGCATAGACCGCCTGGAGCTCGAGAACAAACAGCTTCTATCTAGAAACGAAGAACTAGAACAAAGGTTTCTAAATAAAGAATGTGAAATAAGAGGAGTCCACGAATACAAACACGAAAATACTGCGACAATTGTGAATAAAATCAATGAGATCATCGGTGCAGAAGTTGCAATAAACATCTGTGAAGTACGGCGCGGACCCGCTCCGAAGAAACCCAACATATCGAGGCCTATTCTCGTCGAGTTCAACTCCGTGGCAGCGAGAAACCGGTTCCTGAAAGCGGCCAAGGAGTACAACACGCAGCGTAACGGAGCGAGCGATACTGGCGCCACCGGCGGCGGCGCGGACGGCCGGCTCACTAGCGCACAGCTCGGGCTCGCCCCCGCCTCCGCAGCCGCCGCCACCGCCGCCGCCGCCCCGCACCCGCACAGCCTCATCTACATCTCCGAGCGCCTCTCTAACAAGAAGAAGCGCCTGCTCGCCCTCGCCAAGTCCGCAGCCAAGCTGAAGGGTTTCAGATATGTGTGGGCAAGAAACGGGCACATCTTCTTGCGGAAGGAAGCGACCTCGAATCCGATACGTATCACAGAAGAAGAACAACTAAACATGTTGTGACTCTCTCGAACATTGTCCAATTCTAAACCGATCGCGGCCGCTCAAGATAATAATGTCTCTAGTTTTATTAGTTTTATTATAATCTGTGTTTTTTTCTTACTATTTTATGACTATGATTTAATAAGTTATTTGAACGATGCATTTAATTATATTATGAATCACATTAATTACTTTTTATATAGCACAGGAAAATTTTATAAAATATTAACATTATATTTATCATGCACTATGCCATTTATACTAATGATACGAGTAGCCATAATTAACACTCCACATTATCTGAACTGCCCAAATCAGCCAGTTAACATAATTGAATTATCGCATTTATCACCGTTTATGACATACACAACATCCCATGACACTATTAATGGATAACGAGCTAGCCGAGGAACTGGACTCATATGAGTTGGTGCAAACTAAATCATGTGAACAGCCTGAAGACTGCATCAATTATATCAAACGCCAACATACATTAAAACTCATGACAATAAATATACGTAGTATAAACAAAAACTTTGATGAGCTCTCTGTATTATTGTCTCGCTTAAAGCTAAAGTTTAGCTTTTTGTGTCTAACAGAATGCTGGCTTCAAAGTACATCCTCACTTAAAAACATTCACGGCTATAGTAGTTATCCAACAACGCGGCATGTAAACCAAAACGATGGAGTGGTAGTTTATGTAGACGAAAATGTAAATGTGAATGTTACGGAACCGACTATTTCGGACTGCAGCGCTCTCATGCTGACAGTAAGTAAAGAAACCCTAATTTTGTCTGTGTACCGGTCTCCATCCGTTTCTAATCCTGAACCATTTATACTCAGCCTGGATAGCCTACTGCGTGCAAACCGTTCCTACAAGGAAATTATAATTACAGGAGACCTGAACATTGATATTAGTGACCCGACAAATAAATATAGTGACATGTTACTATCTTGCCTACTGGATCATGGTATCATACCAGCAATCAATAAGTGCACACGCGGTTCATCTTGCCTAGATCACTTCATGATAAAAACCAAACACACAGTAAATGCAGTTATCTGTGAAACTGCTATTACTGATCACTTCCCCATATTACTCAGCATAGATAAACATGTAAAGATAATACCAAATAAGGCACACACAACCACAAAACTTGACTATGATGGACTACTCACAGAAATACAATCAGTAGATTGGAGTGAGCTTTACAGTATCACTGACACAGACGTAGCATTTAACAATTTTACTACGACTATGCAATCGTTAATAGAACATCACCAGACCAACACAACAACGCGAGCTAAATATATAAACAGGCGACCGTGGATCACGCCAAGTATAATTTGCTGCATCAGAAAGAGAGACAAGCTGCACAAACAAATCCTACAAAAGCCTACTAACGTGGAACTGAGTGACCATTATAGGAGATATCGTAATATATGCTCAAAAGTCACCAAACGCGCCAAGGTCTTATTTTTTAAAAATAAAATAATGGAAAACATTCGTAACCCTAGAAAATGCTGGGATGCACTAAGAGAATTCACAGACGGTAGCAAATTAAAAAACGATAACTTCCAAAATCTAGTAAACACTCTATCCACTGATCACGCGAATCCCTTGGATAAGGTAAACGAATTTTTTGTCAACGTAGGTCAACAATTGGCAACATCATTACTACAGAAAACTAACACTACTGTTGAGGAACTTTGCAATCACATACAACCGGAAACTCTTACTCCCGTACAGCCACTGCTCCTCAGACCAACAACACCAGAAGAGATAGGTAAGATTGTTTCCCACCTCAAGCCAAGCAATGCGGTGGGCTGTGATGGAGTATCTACCAAAGTTATCAAACATGTTAGGGACATTGTCGTCGCGCCCCTGGCTTATCTGTGTAACATGAGTATGTCAACTGGTATATTTCCGGATGGTCTGAAAAGCGCTGTATTGGTGCCCATATATAAAGGAGGTGGAGGAGATAAAATTAGTAACTTCAGACCAATATCCCTACTGAGTGTGATTTCGAAAGTTCTCGAAAAAATTGTTAAAATAAGGTTAGTGGAATATTTAGAACTGAATAATCTTATATCCGAAAATCAATATGGGTTCCGGGCTGGTCTCAGTACGGAGGATGCTATCCTGAGGGTAACTGAATTTGCCAACAATTGCCTAGACAAAGGTAAAAAATGCATAGGTGTATTCCTAGACCTGGCTAAGGCTTTCGACACGGTGGCTTTACCTATGCTTTTAAAAAAAATGGAAATTCTCGGAATCGAAGGTCTAACATTGTCCTGGTTTCAATCATATCTCACCAACAGACGGCAGAGAGTAAAATCTAAAGCCGGTTCCTCGAATTTCCTGCCAATAACATATGGTGTCCCCCAGGGTAGCGTCCTTGGACCAGTCTTGTTCTTAATTTACATTGATGGACTCTGCAGGCTACATCTCGTTAACGGCACGGCTATCACGTTTGCGGATGACACAGTGCTCCTTTTTAAAGGTGATAATTGGTGGCAGACCTTTGACACTGCACAGAAAGGTCTGGATCAAGCCATGGGGTGGTTGGATGCGAATGTCCTTACCATGAACAAAGACAAAACCAAGTACATGCCTTTCTCAATCACTGGGAGAAGTAGACCTGGCAACTTGTATCAGCTAATTGCTCATTCCACAAAAGAGTGCAGAAGAATACACCTTAATGACGATTGTGGATGTGACAGGTTGATGCAGGTTGACAATCTGCGATACCTGGGAGTGATTGTGGATGTTCATCTTACTTGGAAAGCACACATTGTGGCGCTGAGAGGCAGAGTCCGCAAGCTGGTGTACTTCTTTAGAGAAATCCGCGAGGTTGCGGATGAAACCTTAATAAGCTCCGTCTACTTTGCGCTGTGTCACACAATACTCACATATGGCAACTTGGCTTGGGGTGGAGCGGGTAAGACAGCGCTTGGTTCCCTGGAGAGGGCACAAAAATCAGTTCTGAAAGTAATGAGCCATAAACCCTTTCGCTATCCCTCTGCAGCACTCTTCAAGGAGAGCCAAGTATTGGACGTAAGACAGTCCTACATGCTGAGACTCGCGTCCTACTTCCACACCCGTACCCATCTCCACATACCTATTACGCACAAACACGAGACGCGACTACGACGACAGGATACTCTCACCAAACAAACCCATCACACATCATTTTTTCGACAATCACACATTTATCTGGCCCCTCACCTTTATAATCAAATACCGCAAATCCTTAAACAAGTTGCCAATATAAAGAAATTCAAATTAGGTATAAGAAATTGGCTTCTTTCAGCTAACAGAACAGTATGTGAAAACATGTTGTTCCATATTAATATTTAACCTATTTACATCTTATTTATATAGCATTGTATATTATTATATATTAGATATTTTTTAGATTATTTATGATTATTTTATGTTTTTTATTATTTTAATTTTTAATTTTTGTTTTCCATTTATTATTTTAAGTCTAATTCTGCACATTCTGTTAATGTAAAACCTGAGTGCATCGACACAGGCGAAAGCCCAGTGGTGCACTCGGGACATCTATCAAATGTGATTTTGTTTTCCATGTCTACTCTTCTCCTCTTTCTTTTTTAAACATGTTGTGACACTAACCTAGACTTAAGAAAATGAAATTGTTACTAACCTTCTCAACAATAAAAAAAAAATTTGGAATTTGGAATTTGGAATTTGGAAAATTTGGAACGCATGAGTGGCCGCTCGCTGGTCCTGAACTCGACTGACACCCTCCTCTACTTGCCAATGGGCACGGAACGTTCGGTGAAGCCATCGCAAGCTCAGTTCAATTCTCCTTCCAATTATAGCTACTAAAAATGTTGATTTAAATTAATTTTAATGATGAGTAAAAATGTTAATCTTACCGACGCATATTAGAATGAATGCAGGATCGAGAGCGATGTTGGTCAGTCTTGAGAGATTATTGAATGTGTCCTTCTCGGACCACGCCCACACACCAACCGCTAAAATCAGCAGTCCCAGAAACTGAAAAATAAATACCCTTTTATGACTGATTCACCACTTCCACATTTTTGAAGGATTTAATGTGAGAGTATAGACTAGGTCCGACATATTATTGATAAATAAAGCGAAGTTTCTACGGGTGACATAATTCAAATTTAAAAACTTTTATTGCAAACAAATTTAAAAACAGAAAACATAAAAGAAAAAAAAACACAATAAAAACTAAAATAATTAAATACTTATAACAAAAAAAAAGAACATAAAAGAGTAAAACAACACATTGTTCGCAAAAGGGATGCGGCACAGCTCTTATTCCTACGGTGAACCATAGGTCGCTGATTTTAAGCCTAACCCTAATATGTTGACATAATTTCGACTACTTACTAAGAAACTATTTTAAAAACGTAAAAAGAACAAAACCAAAAAAAAATACATAAAAATGAGAAAAGAAAAAAATAAAGAAAGGAAGAAAGTGACGAATGTGGGTTATAGTGAGAAAAAAAAAATACAAAACAAAACAAAACAAAAAGAAAACAAAGTAGGTAAATAAAACATAAGATAAAAATAAAATTGAGGACCGTGATTAGTAAATATCACGTTAGCCTCCTTTTTGTACTGACAGTAAGTGAAATTTAAGTTCATGTTTAAAATTTGAAATCAGACCTTATTAACTTTATTGGTGGTGGAATGTTGTTCCAGCACTTGGTAATATTATTAATATGAATATCTTCTAACTGGATATATCAATTTATACTGTTTTCACTGTTACATTCTGTGACTTCTGAAGATGGTTTTAGGCTATAAATCAGCGGTCGGCAACCAGCGGCCCGCGGGCCGCATGCGGCCCGCGAGCGTCCTCCTTGCGGCCCGCGAATCTAACCAACGGGAAAAAAAATTCCCGTTGGCCAGACTAGTCTGACCATCAGTCTGACCACTGGGAAAAATTCCGATTTTTTTGTAAATAAAGGTCTTATCATTCGGAATTAAATATTTTAACAGTCACCATGGTGCTGACATATTATCCGAATACGGCTAAAGCCCTAAACTTAAATTAAGATAAAAAAAAAAAATTTATTTCGCGTCTAAACTGAAATCTGTGACATTAACGAACGCGTTGGCTTACAAAAAATAAGCATTGTTCCCGATTAACTGATGCACATCTAGATGCGATTCTGCGCGTTTCTACGTCTAAGATGCAAGCAGATATTTCAAATCTTGCAAGTGAGATGCAGCCGCAAAAATCGCATATTAAGATTTTGACAGTTTTACAGTAATATTTCATTGAAATATATAACTTGGATTCAAATAAATATGATTAAAAATGTGTATTATTAACCGACATCAAAAAAAGGAGGAGGTTCTCAATTCGACTGTATAAAATTTTTTTTTAAATGTTTGTTACCTCAGAACTTTCGACTGGGTGAACCGATTTTGATGATTCTTTTTTTATTTGAAAGCTGGTGCTTCCCGTGTGGTCCAATTTGGTCAAGATCGGATTGGAAAGCGAGGCGGATACCTCCGAGTACATTAATAGCAAAAAATTACTAAAAAAAACTGTGAAATAAAAACTATTTAAAAAATATAAAAACCGCCTTCAAAAATGTATGAAATAAAAAAAAATCGAACCCTACAGTTGAAGGCGGTGCTAAAGCAAGCAAAAATGATGCATGAAAGAAAACATGAGTGGATGATATCCTTTGTGATTTGTGTAGCCTTCTTTAGCACCGCCTTCAACTCTAGGGTTAGATTTTTTTTTATTTCATACATTTTTGAAGGCGGTTTTTATATTTTTTTAAATAGTTTTTTATTTTATTTTAAAATTGTATGTACTTATGAAGATGAGATGCGGCCCGCACTGATCCTCTGGTAACAATTATGGCCCTCCTATAGTAAAACGTTGCCGACCCCTGCTATAAATCATAACGCTACATCATCGATGGCATGGGCTGTGAGTAAAGTCACGCAAAGCGAAGCCGCGGGCGAAAGCTAGTTATTGATAAATAGGTACCTACCAGGTGATAAAATTATACTTCCGTTTTACTAGTTAAAAAACTGTAAATTCTTTGCAAACATGGCCTAAGCAAATTACCAATAGCAACCTACCTACATATTTACTTCGTGCTCCAATTTATTTGCAAGAGAACCTTGAAAGACAATGAAAGTTCCCAGGCTATTTTCCAAGTTCCGTCTAAGTTGTGTACACAGAATAATTGGACCAGTTACTCTGTTAAGCAGTTTGAAGCTCAGTTTTATGATAAATAAGACAATACAAGCCGAGGCTCACCCAGAATAGGACGTTGACGCCGAAGATGACGTATTTGAGGCAGCAGCTGACCTCGCTCGTATCTCGACGATACTTGCGTATACTCGGCATCTTGAGCTGAGAGCAGCTTCCCCTGTCGATCTACACGCTACACCATGTCAGAAATATTTTGCCAAGAGCCCAGATAATGCGCTAAAATTAATTCAATAAACCAAACCTTGCACTGCACTATTATTTTATTTATCTGTGTTCCGTATTTCCTTATTCACTCATTAGCATTACTTTCGTTTCACTCACTCCTGCTGACTCCTCCCTCCCTCACTAACAATTTACCATAGAGTAGAGTAGTACACAATACAATACTCTTTTGCTTCTAGTTTTTTAGGGTTCCATATCTGGTACGGCACCCTATAAGCCTACGCCGTTACTGTCCGTCCGTCCGTCCGTCTGTCTGTCTGTCCGAGGGCTGTATCTCTTGAACCGTAATAGGTAGCCCGTTTAAATTTTCACAGAATATGTGTTATTATTTATTATGGCCGATATAACAACAAATAATAAAAATAAGACAAAGTAATAAATTCACGGGGGCTACAATAGAGGAAACCAAAAAAGTGTATGTGCGCGCGCCATCTACCGAATAGAGCGTGAAGCATTTTAACTAATTATGACATTTAACTAATATGAAGCATTTCATAACACGCTATAGATGGCGTGAGTGGCGCTAACCATGACGTGGTGATAAGGAACCCTCGGTGCGCGAGTTCGACTCGCACTTTGCCGGTTTTTTATTGCCAGAGCTGCCCGACAGACAATTTCGAACGCAAGTTAAGCGAAGGCTACACGTTCAATAATTACTGTGGTCCTCAGATATTTACCATCATATCGTAGTATTTAATGATCGTGTAGGCTAGTGTATCGACGGATTGCAATATTTATCACAGGATTTTTAAATTTCCCAATTCCGTACTGATGATCCCTCGGTGTATTGTGTGTGATAAATATTGAACGTGTGGTCTTGTGTCAGTATTTATTACGTCAGTACGCATCGCAACAGCATGCGATATGGGTCTGGCTCTGGCTTAGTGATTCTGGTGACATTATCGCCGAAAACCTTATCTTTGAAGTACTTCCTGTTGCTAAGTAATGTGTTTTTTGTTTTTTTTTTCATGACACTGACACGGTTGCCTACATCACCTACAACATCTGTGATGTCAGCCCACAACCCCTGCTGAACTAGGTGCCATGTCAGTGCTTCCCTTCGGTCGTGCCGGCTAAACTGAACTGAACGGAAAACACAAACTATTTACATACTTACCCGTTTCGACCGACGTTTCATTCAGTGCGGTGGTACCAACCCGGGTGGGTTGAACCCTACCACCATAAGAAGGGAATTATGTCTCTTAGTCGCCTTTTACGACATACACGGGGAGACAACCTATTCTTTTAAGGTACCGGCCCCACACGGTGACATTGTAATGTCAAAGCTGATATTTTCTCTTGGTGAAATCGACAACGGACAATGTATTTTGTTTAGTTAAAAAGGGTGCTATCAAATCAACTTCAGAAGATTATCTAAACAAACGTCAGGCATTCGAAAATAATTTTCTCATCCATTTCATTGTGAAGTAGAAATTTCATCTAACATTTTTAAATGTGTGTACTTTGCTGCTGCTGCCAATTTTTCGTCCATCGCCCTCAGTATGATCTAACAATACGGATATATATTTGTACAGGTTTTTATAATATTTTTGTTCGGATAATAAGTATTAATTGTATTCTTGTCTTCAGTTATATCTTGTGTGTCTTATAAAAAAAAACCAGCTTGCCCTGCGCGGGCGGTGGTGTGGCCCGAACGGCCCGATCGGTACGACACCTGAAAGACAAGGCGGCTCCTTTCGTGAACACTCGGCTCGAAGGAAAGTGGTATGGGTGAATGTTTGGTGGTTTAAAAAAAATAACCCTAACCTAATGTTGAGCGGGCGCATGTCGTTTTTGTTACGTTTCGTTTCGACGTTTCGCCTCCTTGTCTTTCGGGTATCGTATTCGTGGCCCGATGGTTGTTCTGCGTACTGACAGTTCAGTACGGTACTTGCTCGGTGTCTGATATCCATCACTAGTGGCTCGGGATCAATTCTGTTGGCTCTCGCTGACAGCTGTGACGTCATAGAGCCGAAAGCGATTTATGGGAATTCGATATTCGTTTGTTCGTCTAATAAGTGATTTCGTGGCTCAGGGGTGAGCGTCATAGAGTAACTTATATGGTGGGGAGCGTCTAGGACTAGTAGTTTTATGACCATGGGTTCGAATCCCACCAAATCTTTTTGCTTTTTTTTTGCTTTTTTTCTTTTTTAAGCAATGTTGTTGGTGTATTGTTTTAGGGTGTTTAGTTTTTTTTATAACCACCTAAGAATTATTTTCGGAAATACAAACTTGTAACAAAAACGACATGCACCTCCTCAACATTAGGTTAGGGTTATTTAAAGAACAACAACAACAAGATGCGTCGCTACGCGACGCATCTTCTATATATTAACCCTAACCTAATGTTGAGTCGGTGCATATCGTTTTTGTTACGTTTCGTTTCTGCCACTTCGCGTTTACAATCAGCTGCTTTATAGCGCAAGAGTCAATTTTGTTCTTTTTTTTTTCATTTATTTAAAGGGTTTGTTTCATTAAATGAAAATGCCAACCCTCTTCATACAACAACAAACATAACACAATAAAATAATAGACAACAACAACTTAAAAACTAACCAAACTAATTCGAGCGAGCAGCTCTTTCTTTCCTATTAACATTATACATTTTAAACAACTTCGCAGCACCCTCGGATGCTGGATGAGCCAAATTATCTATATATGGACCTAAACAGAATCGCCCATAATTCAAATGTTTCCTAACTAAATTTCCCCTTGCACATTCGGTCAAAATATGATATACGTCTTCAGGAACTCCGCATAGATCACAATTTGGAGATGATACCTTTTTCATTAAAAAACCAAATTTATTTAAAGGAATGTGACCAGATCTTAAACGAAAAGCCACGACAAGACGTTCACGATTCATTTTTAATTTGTCAAACCAGGGTACTAAGGGCGGTTCATTTTGTATGATTTTATACCATATTCCTTTATCTCTAGATCTAAGATCAAAATATTCTTTCCACCTAATATAACAATTAGTATACTTAGCTAGACACGTTAAAGTCAAATACGTAGGCTTAACTTCTAATGGAATACCATCACAAATTGCTTCCTTTGCTAGCCTATCAGCAGTTTCATTTCCATTTATACCAACATGGGAAGGAATCCATTGAAGTTTTATTTTCTTATCTAGTTGTCTAATTTCGTCAATCGTTTTGAGGATGGCATAGGTTACAGGGGAACTTCTCCCTCCTCTAACACTCCGTAGAATATCTTCAAGCCCACTCCTAGAATCTGATAATATTACAAATTTATTTGCCGAAAGCAGCGAAAGGGATTTTATATACGACAGAGCTTCCAGAATTGCTGTCAGCTCTATTGTCATGATGCTTGTTTTACCAGAAATTTTAAATTTTGCATTTGTACCTATATTTGGATCAAAGAAAGCCGCTCCTAATCTTTCAGAATCTTTAGAACCATCTGTGAATATAAAGTAATAATCTTTTTAGTCATGATTTAACATATTTATACATGTTTGAAAGATTGTACCAGAATCCATATTGCGTTTTGCCAAATTTATGCCTTCTATATTTGTCTTTATAAATTCTTTAATGTTAATTCCGCTGACCCAAGTTTTAAGTGAAAAATTATCTGGCATATGACTTATGTACATGGGTTCATTTTTAAATATTTTTAAAGCTGATACAACTGAAGGAGTAATTTTATTTTTCCAATATTTGCTACTAATTTGTAAAATTTCCAACTGTCGAAGAAGCTCAACCGTCTCATTATTCTTTACAGATAAACATTTCAATGCATATTTGTAAGCAAGGTACTTCCTACGTAGAAATAGAGGTTGTATACACAACTCGATCTCCCATGAATGGGCGTGCTTTTTATAAAACCTCCAATAACACGTAAGCATTGATTCTGAATTTTGTCTAGTTTATATAAATACTTGTGGGCACTGGTGTCATACAAAAACGAACCATAATGTAGCCTACTGCGAATTAATGAAATGTAAATACGGCGTAAATGAATTGTGTGTACACCCCACCCTGAACCAGCTAAAATTTTTAATATATTTATAAACCGTGAAAATTTGACTGAAATTTCGTTTATATGTTTGATCCATCGTAATGAAGTATCAAACCACATTCCTAAATACTTTATATGATCAGAAAAAATTATTTCATTTCCTTCAATGTTTAACTTTAATTGACTCTGATTTCGACCTTTCCTAAAAAGGCAGCACTGAGTCTTAGGAACAGATAATTCTAGGCCTAAATATTTTAATATTTTCACTAGATCATTGAGAGCCTGTTGCAAGTTAATATTTGAATTGTTAATCTTATCAACATAAATGTAAAATACAAAGTCATCAGCGTATTGCGAAAAAAATACATTGGAGATCTTATTGCTAACATCTATAGTAACCACATTGAATAATAAAGGAGACAAACTAAGGATCTCCTTGGGCAAGACCTTTGCTGGTTTTTCTACGAATAACATCACCTTCAGCAGTATGTACAATTAGGTATCTTTCATTAACAAAATTAAATAAATACCTGCAGTACTGCCTTCCAATATTAAGCCTATCTAAAATACGTGTGAGACTGTTTACATCAACATTATTATATGCATTTTCTATGTCTACAAAACAAGCTAGAACAAAATTGTAAATTTCATATGACAACATCGAGTCTGTCATTCAAAGATTTGTCATTATTACATGGTGTAGGCATACATCGTGCGGCACGATGTAGGATACGATTCGTGCCTACCACGAACGATGTAGATCCTACCACGATTTAACCCTTCAACTTGCCAGCATTATAAAACAAAAAAAAAAACGCATCGCCTAATCGACCGTGACCTTGAGATTGACCGTTTCATAATACAATAGAAGAAAATTCATTTTGGTATGTTTTTCCATGAAACTTTGTAAACTAATGAATGGATTGTATTTACAGATAAATATTCGAGCTATAAATGGTATTTTTTTATATAAACAACATATTCTAGCTAACAAAATTATTTCGTAAAGTTGTGTTATGTGAAAATCGCGACCTCTCTCTGATTTTCTATTTTTATAAATTTATCACGAGCGCAAATCGGTCATATAGTATTTTTATCATAAAAAGGAATACATCTACAATCTAATCATACCTTTTTTGTGTATCAGTAGCTCCTGTGTCGCACACAATAAATATCACAAGCCCAAACACACATAACACACACACCACGCACTGACAACAGACGACAGATTAGAGAATTATTTTATTTTTCTGTTGTCTCAGGCAAATCAAGTTAGTGGTACCGATGTGTAGCAAATTTATTCTACTTTATAATTGTCTCTTTCAAATACACACTACTAAATTGAGAGAACGTAAAAAATGTAATATGGCGGACTACTGCGGACCATGTATCGATTCAGTGCCGCGGCCCTATTGGGCCGCTGCATAGACAACGGTAAATGTCATTCTGCGGCCCAACAGGGCCGCAGAAGAGTAAGGGTAAGTCCTTGACGCCGCAAAGTTATAGGGTCGCGAACTTGTAAAAAAAAAACGTTAATCCGGTATTCTCGAGCGCGATAATTTTTTTTTTTTATTTAGAAGAATATAATCTAAAACTTACAAAAAATACAAAATCTGCCGGTTTCCGCATGACCGGAAGTGTGGAGGAGCCATTTCGTCTTCCGAAAAACGCGTTGCGGCATATAAATAGCAAACGATACATTTAACAAAAAAAAGGTTCAAATAAAAAAAAAGTAATTTTATTATACACAAAAAAGGTCTCTTTATATTTTTGTCTAAAGTCAAAACTCTTGGACTTATAGCATCATAAAAACTCAAACTCCCGGTTTTTTGAGTATATCTCGAAAACGGAGGGTGTTACAAAAAAAATGAATATGGAACAACGATGATTAAATATCTAACTTTTATTATGTCTCAAACTTTTTTTTCCCTAAAGCTTCTCAAAAATTTTTGTAGACTCAAAAAAAGTTCCGCGTATCTGTATAAAAATACAATTTTTACTACGATTCATCTACATTTACGTTGATTGTATCTATCGCTTTATTGTCATTCCTAAATTCCCCGTTTCATCAGAAAAATAAAAAAAAATTATTTTTTTCGTCAGATTAAGAGAACCCACCAACATTTTTGTCAGATTAAGAAAATATGCTTTCAGGACACCGAGATAAACCCTCCCTATAAAAATCTGACACTCTCGAGTATTTCAAAGGAACGTTTTTTTTTTGCTTTTTCAAAAAAAAATCGTAAGTTATCGTCACGCCGAAATCGTCAGTTTTTTTTAAGGGAGCTTCCTTGGGGCCTACTTAACACCCCTTCTGAAAATCTGACGCTCTCGAGAACATTTTTTTTTTTTGGATTTTTGACTATCTTGTATGCCTACCCCCACCACGCAAACCGGCAGATTAGTATACCGTTGTTATCAGAGGCACTTGGGGCATACGTGGTATGAATATCTGACGTGCTCGAGAATGCCCAAGTAACTGTTTTAGTTTACATTTTTGAAAAACCGTACACGCCAAACCCACCGCTAAAACGGTTTTTACCATACTAGCTTTTCTTTTCGAAATTACTTCATCTTTCGATTTTAATAGGTCTCGACGGTGCTCGAGAATGCCGCCATTTAGCGACCTCACCTCCCTAACTAATAGGTACATGTGGGTGAGTAGGTAAGTACGAGGACAGGAGTAGGTAGATTTTAAAGAACTGCAACTGCTTATGTGGTACGTACGAGGCATCGATGGTATTCACTATAACTTTCTTCGTTGTTTGAAAATATAGAAAACAAGTCTCTCAGAATAAGATGTAGTGGCATTCTGTGGATTGTAGCAAAGATTACAATCTTTCCAAAAATACTAAATTTTATCAAATGTCTAATGTACAAAATATATATTATAAAAATAACTAAAACCAAATTTTGGTACAAAAAAGTATTTCATTCAAAAACTATATCGTCGTTGAGATTAGAAAAACTCGTATCTAAATTTTTTTTTTCATAAAGTGTTCCTCAAAATCGTATAGGCGCATAGGCCACCTTTTACTCGTATCATGGAAAACCATTAACTCGTATCTCCAAACCAAAAAAAATTTAAGAATTATGTGGCATACAAGCTGCTAAAACTGTGTATTATGCTTACTCCGATAGTCTTAAGTCTTATGGATTATTATTTTGGGGAAACGCGGCGGAATCTAATAGAATATTTATTCTTCAAAAAAGAGCACTGCGTTATATACTCAGTATGAGGGCGAGGGACTCTTGTAGAAATGTATTTGATAAAATAGGAATTATGACATTACCCAGTGTTTATATTTATCAAAATATCTGCTATGCTAGGAAATATATACAGAATGCTACGCTTCACTCTGATATGCACCAGCATGATACTAGGCATAAAAATAATGTTCTAATTACGAAGCACAGGTCATCTAAAATGTCGAAAAGTTTTGTTTGCAACAGTGTTAGATTATATAATAAAATACCAGAAGAGGTAAAAAATCTAAATGATACTTTGTTTAAGAAACATATAAAATCAACTCTTGTAAAGAAAGCCTACTATACTGTAAAAGAGGCACTAGCCGACAGGACTATATCTTGAGGTTCTGACTGCATAATTAGTTAGCGCATGACTAGGTACTATTTGTACCCAAATTTATTTACGAACCGATTGACAACTTGATACTTCAAGTATCTTAATATTTTTATTATAATTTTTTTTTATTATTTGACAATACTACGTTGTAGTATGTATACTTACATATTACTAACATTATTGAGTTGATACACATTACGTATCAAAAATTTTACAAAGGCTCTTTACACCTGATCCACTTAATTAAGTCCTTGCAGTCAGAACTTCAAAAACAAAACAAAAATCTGTTTTTGATCTTGCTCTCAAGCTGTATCTTCAATCGACTGTAGGCGGTGTTATTATGTGGATAATAGTCACTAAATGCTTGTAAAAATTATTATGAAAAAAAGCCCTGCGAAGTTTCTTACCGGTTCTTCTTCGTGGGTGTAATCGAATCGGATAGAACAAATTGTAACAAATTCGAGTACAGTCATGCTGTCTAATGAATGCTTAATAAACAATATACAATATACCTACACTATTTTTTTGCGTTGGCAAAAATACGTACATGAAACCTCGTATCTTGCTTTAAATGTGAAACTTTATTATTTATATTATGTATATATAGTATATAATTATCTACAAGGAATGGTCCACGTCGAAAAATACTTAAGTCCAAATTTGCACTTTTGAATTATGGACAATTTTAGTATAAAAAAAAATCCTGAAATATTATGGCTAATAATAAAAATGCGGAGAAGATGTTAAAGTATCTGGATCTACAGCACGAGGTTACCAAAATGTGGCCCGTCGACTCGACGATCGTTGTGCCCATAGTCGTTTCGGCGCATGGGCTGATAGCGACGAGCCTCGACGACCACCTTGAGAGGCTCTCGCTGAGTGGTTGGGTCAAGGGCCAGATCCAGAAGGCAGCCCTGCTCGACACTGCACGCATCGTCCGGAGGTTCCTCTCTTTGGGACCCGACCATCGGTAGCTTGGGCTCGCCCCGCCGCCGGTGGTGGAAACTCCATTTGTTTTTGTATTAATTTTAGATTTTAAGTTTGTAAATATTATGTAAAATTAATATAAAAAAAAATGTGTAAATAAATAGATGAAATAAAATGCGGAAAATTTATAGCAATATCTTTGTAAATGTAGCTTTAAATATGCGTTTAGACAATATTCATAAGTTTTATACATTATGAAAACGGAGGTCTGAAAATTTTTGGACTTAGTGACAAACTGTTGGACTTAAGTATTTTTGGACTTAATACTAATTATTTTATACTTAATACTAGGACTTATGCATTTTTATAGTACTATCAAAACATGTTCTAGGTACGTTTTACATACTAAAATATTACAAACATACAAAATAGAACAAGAAACATAAACTTAATGGGTGGGTACACACTACGTTTACTCTATTTCTTCTGCAGAATCAGATTCGTTTAGTTCTCCACCTGGATTATCATCGTTCGCCACAATGTCATTGTAGAAATTATGTATGTATATTTGTATATCATATATATTGTATATATATTTCTCTATTTATTTGTATTTCTGTTTTATTATCTGTTTAAATTATATGTCTATATTTTATCATCATCTCATTATTTCTTCTCTGCCACTTCATGATAACCCAAAGGTTGGCTGGGGGAAAACGCCTACGGTGTTAAGCTGTACCTTTTGCAATTTTTTTTCAAGTTTAATAAATATATTTTGATTTGATTGATTTGAAATTTCTTTCTTGTTCTGGAATGAACTGTAGAAGGTGTTTAATGTCTCGCAATTTAGCAGGCTGTAGTTTCAGAGATGCGCTGTAGCTATTTTCAGGTTCTTCTCTTATCAGTCGACCGACTCCAGCTCGATATAGGGAAATAGGTTTGAATTGATTACCACTCATAGTAAAGCAAAATTCCGGACGGGCAGACTTTCCAAATCGAACTTGACGACATTGTGATATACCTGGGACAGATGTTTTTATGGAAATGACATACAACGTCTTGTAATCTGTGACCTTGACTGTCCTTTCGGTACTTTCGTCTCCTTCCAAATTATTGGACTTATGTTGACAGTTGATGGACTTCGGGATTTTTTTACGTCAGTAGATGTGACATTGGGATTTTTACGGACATCGTGATTTTCTGAACTGAAGTGGATGGACTTGAGGATTTGTGGAATTCTAAAAAAGCCATTTCAGTATTTTTAGGAATTTTGTGAATTGAATGAACTGAAAGGGGGAAAAAAATTACGTTCTGTAGTGTTGCCAACTCCATTCGTGCAGAAGTGGACTTATGGACTTTTAGAAGTGGACCATTCAGTTTTGAATGAACAGAACATTATCTAAGAAATTTTCGAAATAAGCATTTATTCTTAGTTTGGGACCGATATACCTCGTATGTCGGCAATTTATCGTAAAATTAAAAACACAAAACCTCGTATCTTGCTTTGTAATAACATTATCGGAAGAACAGTTTTCATGTTTTCTAATAAAATTTCGAAATAAACGATTTTATTTGCTCTCCTGAAAAATCCAGATTTTTGAGATACGAGTTTTTCGAATTTCAACGAAGATATGCGAATACAAATGATGAAACTAAAAAAATTATGGAAATAGAAATTAAAGATTACGTGAAATGTGAAATAAATAACACACTTTTGTTAATATAATGTATTACCAACCATTTTATTCAATTTATCAATGCTAAAATAAACCCATACTATTTCAGATTCTGCAAGTGGTACCGTCAGTAGTCTTGGCTTGGACCCAGTCCACGTATTCGCTCAGTTTTGTGTACACACCTAATGAGCATAAAGATGTATTAGATTACGAATAATATACATATTGTAATTATTTTAGTTTATTGCACGTAAAATGAAAGTAATACAAATAGGAAAATAAATGAAAATATTACCAGGATAAAGAGGATCAGCACATCCTATACCCCACGACACAATTCCTGAAAATTGAAATGTTACTAGTGAACGTGGGCTCGGTAATTGAAGGGTTTCTTGAAGAACCAGATAGGTACTCTATCTATTAGATTAGTCTAGTTAAAAAACGTTCTTGTAAGTAAACTTGTAAGTTGTTTAAGAAGGACAAATTAAAAATAAAATTTAACTTAGGAAAAATGCTCTTTATGTCACAAACAATTCATAACCTGCAACAACGGAAGAAACCATTTAAACTTCCAACTCACCAATTTGATAATATTTCCCGGCTTTGTTAGAAATCATTATGGGGCCTCCGCTATCTCCCTGAAAGTATGTTTTTATTTCAGTGTCATACTGCACGTCAGAATACAAACAATTATGTGCTTAAATTTATCTTATAGCAAAATAAAATAAAATACAATGTTGGCACACACAACTATGTAAGTACTTGTATAGAAGCACGTATGTGTTACTTACTTCTAGGTCAAAGGCCACCCACACCTCAAAATAATTCTATAATGGTCTGTGGTTAGCTTTACCTGGCAACCGTCAATACCCTTAGCGAATCCACACATCATTGTCGGTACCAAATGCTGAGCCAGACCGCTGGCCATGCATTCTTTCTGTGAGAGAACCTTCACGCTGGCCTTGAGTAGGGTTTTTGACGACGACTTCTTTTGGCCGATTCTGCCCCAACCGGCTATTGTCGCTATTTTACCCCCGAAATCTTCTCCTGTGTATAACATGAAAAAAAAACGTATTAAATGCAAGG
Organism: Nematopogon swammerdamellus; assembly: GCA_946902875.1. Lineage (NCBI taxonomy): Eukaryota > Metazoa > Arthropoda > Insecta > Lepidoptera > Adelidae > Nematopogon > Nematopogon swammerdamellus. The sequence goes on from OX336344.1 coordinate 8,266,528, forward strand.
CAAATTGAATATAATAACAAATTTGAAATTATATAACAAAAGGTCTTCTTCAGATAGGTACTAGGATAGCTTCAGATAGGTAGAGAGTCCTCTTTCAGATATAATTATGTTGTAGTTTTCGGGGACAACTGGCTGGGTTGCAACTGTTTTTTAGGGATCCGTATCCGGTACGGGACTCCATTACTAAGGCTACGCCGTCTGTCTGTCTGTCCGTCCGTCCGTCCGTCCATCTGTCCGAGGGCTGTATCCCTTGAACCGTAATAGGTAGCCTGTTGAAATTTTCACAGAATATGTGTTATTATGGCTGATATAACAACAAATAATAAAAATAAGAAAAGGTAAAAAATTCACGGGAGTTCCCATAGAAGAAATCAAAAAGTGTATACGCGCGCGCCATCTACCGAATAGAGTGTGAAGCATTTTAACTAATCATGACATTTAACTAATATGAAACATTTCATAACACGCCATAGATGGCGTGAGTGGCGCTAACCATGACATGGCGATACAGAACCCTCGGTGCGCGAGTTCGACTCGCACTTGGCCGGTTTCCTTTATGCAACCTGACATTGTCCTTACATCAACTAATTCCTAGACCCGTGATGTCAGCCAATAACACCTTTGTGAAATAAATAGATATGATGTCAGTGATTCCCTTTGGACGTGGCGGCTGTACGTACACTGAACGAACAGTACCATAATCACGAGATTTAACCTACTACGCTACGCTACGCCGTGTTTTCCGCATCATTTTGTATGGAGAAACGAAGTTCGCAAATCTATCACTAGAGGGGCTGCTCCGTTTTCCATACAAATGATGCGGAGAACACGGCGTAGCGTAGCGTAGTAGGTTAAATTTCGTGATTAGGGTACAGGCCCCATATTTACGTAAATCCACACTGACGCTTCAGGAAAGTTTCAATGGCTGAGACTAGTCTGACATGATAATAAAAACTAGTTTCAGCAAACTGATACTCTCGCTGGACGGAAAATAGCATTTTATTCGTAGCCGCTTTGACCGGCCTTAATTTAGTGTGGTGGTACCAATCCAGACGGGTTAAGGCCTACATAGTAAAGTAAGGGAAGGGGCCTACAGTTCTACGAACTACGGCTAGCCTCTGCGATCGGACGGTCACGAAACCATATTCCAAACACGCGTGTGTGTGTGCTTCTTCAACGAACGAGCGTCGACGCGTCGCACCACCGAGACCGAGACTGACAAAGTCTGTGCCTTATATTTGCCTTTTAATACGATTTACCTGCTGTTTTTTCTTCACTCGTTTTTTAAATTGATAACCAGATTTACTGTTAATCGCGCTGTTAATCCAACTTTAAAGCGAGCTGAGCCGCGGGCACAATTAAAGTCTATTAGATATGTGTTAAAATATAAATCCAAAACATGAAAGCTACCTTGTTTAGGCAAACAAACTGGCCGTATTGTATCACTGAACTCCACAGGACGATCTAGGGTGAACATTGCGATGTCATTTTCATCCCTCGCCATAGTGGACGTAAAGTTCTCGTGAATGACTGATTTAATGATGGTCCTTTTCTCAACATCCTCCATATCGTCCATGTCGTCAAGTCCAAGTAACACTACCATGTTTTTGGGATCTTCCCTGAAAACAATTAAAATAAATTTTTCGTAAGACCCATCTGGTCCAGAAGAAGACTTAAAAACCATATCCGGACAATTGGCTATCTCTTTCCTCTCAGAAAGGATGTTTGAACTATACATGAAATAGGAATCCATCATTCCGGTGACATACTGAGTAAACTTAAAGTATTATGATCTGTTGTGCAAGGGTTGAATTGATTTCACTTCACAACTTGTCGGTGTTAAGAAAAATATAAAAACCTACTTCAAAAATGTATGAAATAATAAATAGAAGGCGGTGCAAAAGAAGGCTACACAAAATCACAAAAGGATATCATCCACTCATGTTTTTTTTTTCATTCATTTCATGCATTTTTGAAGTCGGTTTTTATATTTTTTATAAATAGGTAGTTTTTATTTCAGTTTTTTTAGTATTTTTTGCTATTAGTGTACTCGGCCGCCTCGCTTTTATTACATTATTTTTAGTAATATTACCTACTTATAAAAGAATAATCGAAATCGGTTGAAGTGGTACAGAATTATTCGCCATGTGTAAAACTGCAAAATTTTGAGCGTCTTGCAGTATAGTGCTGACTGAGGTTTCGACTTGCTTATGTTTTTATTGCTGAAAAAGTTCACATCAAAAGTTTTGCTGAAGGTAACCACAAACCATGGTTGTGTTGTTTTGTTGATTTTTCAAAAACCGCTGAATTGGAAAAAAAATCAATTTCGGCAAAATTTAAATGGGACCTCTTCTGAAGTATGACCTACCAAACAAAAAAATAATTTTCAAAATCGGCCCACAATTGACAGAGTCATCGCGTAACAAAAATATAAAAAAAACATACAGTCGAATTGAGAACCTCCTCCTTTTGAAGTCAGTTGAAAATGGCAGCCCGGTATTATCAACTGGCCCGCTAGAGGCGCTGCATCTTTTCTCTATACCTGCACATATTTACTCAACGAAATGTCAAAAAATATCTCCCATGCATCCGTTTCTCCCCGGAGTTGACTAAAATAGATAGGCCACACCCCACCCCCACCTCCGAGACGGATGGATACCGCGTTCCAAACAAAATGTATGATATCCGCGCTCGTCGACTACACGCAAGCGAAAACATTCAGAAGCCCCCCTCCCCTGACAAAAACCGGGCCGCCCCGGGCGCGCGGAGCGACGTTCTCTCACAGCCCCGAGCAGCAGAGTGTGATGCGTGCACGCGACATCCACCCACCGGTGCGAGCGACAGAGAGGAAAATTTTATTCCGGATACTTGTAGTCGAGCGCTGTAGGCGTGGCCCCAGTTCTCGCCGGCTAGCCGGTTCCGGGGCGAAACGCTCAGAAACGCATGCATAAAGTCCGGGCCTCATGCATCCGTTTCTCCCCGGAGTTGACTAAAATAGGCCACACCCACCGGTCCGAGCGCCAGAGTGAGAACTTCATGCATCCGTTTCTCACTCTGTCGCTAGCACCGGTGAGTGTGGCCTATTTTAGTCAACTCCGGGAGAAACCGATGCATGAAGTCCGGGCCTTACTGTTGCTATGCCGAAACTCGGCTGGAAAGCAAAATATAATATAAATATAATATAAATAATAATTTAGCAGCGGCGGGAGTTTGGGGCCTTTTTTAACCCCCGACGCAAAAAGATGGGTGTTATAAGTTTAACGTGTGAGGGTGTGTGTATGTGTGTAAGGGTATGTCTGACTGTGGCATCGTAGCTCCCAAACGGATGGACCGATTTTTATTTATTTTTTATTAGAAAGCTGGTTTAATCGGGATGGTTTTTAGCTATGTTTATAATTAAGTAATGAAGTAATTAAATAATTCAAAATTATTTATCTTAAAAAGTGGACCGATTTGCATGCGTTTTTTTTTAAAGCTTGCCATAAAAGTTAAATGACAAATAAAACACCGACTCTTAAAAAGTCAAAAATAATTTCCGTGAAATGATCTTCTATACATATAATAAAATCGTAAAGGTAAGAAAGTCTGTACATTGAATGTATTCGGAAAAAAACTAACCAGGGTGGCTTAAAATGAGATACTGAACATTTTAGAACAGTTTTGAAAATTTTTGTTTGTTTGTTTGTTTGTTTGTTTGTCTGTACGCGCATCACGCAAAAACCACTGAACGGAATTAGACTAAACTTTGTGTAGTGGCAGTTTATATGCCGGGTTAACATAATACGTAAAAAAAATAACAAAAATAAAAAAAAAATTAACAATTTAAACATTATTGCGCGTTTAAAATTACGTAGTCCAAAGTACATAATTATATCTTGAGAACTGGCAGCAAATACAATTTGAATAAAATATTCATTCGAATTAAAAATAAGTAGATACATCGAAAAAGACAAGTTCTTCTTTTTTATAACTTGAACACAATAGTCTATAGGTACATATCTATTCTTTCTATACATATAATAAAATCGTAAATGCAAAAATGTCTATTTGTACGCGCATCTCGCAAAAACCACTGAACGGAATTTGACGAAACTTTTTATAGTGACAGTGTACATCCCGGATTAACATAATAATTAAAAAATATAATAAAAATCACGTAATCCAAAGTAATGGTAAAAAACAATTTTAAATGTCATGTTGACAACGGAGAACTGTCATCTCGACGTGAGCTGGCCGGTGACAAATTGTTTGATAAATAAAAAAATTATTGAAAGTCGAAGTTATGTCGCTGTCATTGGTGCAATAAAATTTATATATCTGTTGCCCGCGGCTTCGCTCGCGTGAAATTCGTATTTCAAAAAAAGAAAGTAAGTAACTAAAGGCGGGCCCGAAGGCGGATCTGCGCTCATGTAAACGATATTCTTTCTCGATGAAAGTAACTAAGGGCAAGGCGGAAGGCGGAGCTGAGTTCAGGAAGAAGAAAAACATTCTTGAAGAAAGTAAGTAACTAAGGGCGAGGCCGAAGGCCGAGCTCTATTCTGGAAGACCATAAACCTTCTCGAAGAAAGTAAGTAACTATGGGCGAGGCCGCAAGCCGAGCTGCGTTCAGGAAGAAGCTAAACCATCTTGAAGAAAGTAAGTAACTAAGGCGAGGCCGAAGGCCGAGCTACGTTCGAATAATTGAAATACCATCTCGAAGAAAGCAAGTAACTAAGGGCGAAGCCGAAGGCCGAGCTGCGTTCAGAAAGAAGCTAAACCATCTTGAAGAAAGTAAGTAACTAAGGGCGAGGCCGAAGGCCGCGCTGCGTTCAGGAAGAAGCTAAACCATCTTGAAGAAAGTAAGTAACTAAGGGCGAGGCCGAAGGCCGTGCTATATTCGGGAAGACCATACACCATCTCGAAGAAAGCACGTAACTAAGGGCGAGGCCGTAGGCCGAGCTGCGTTCAGGAAGAAGGTAAACATTTTTGAAGAAAGTAAGTAACTAAGGCGAGGCCGAAGTCCGAGCTACGTTCTGACAAATGATAAACTATCTCGAATAAAGCAAGTAACTAAGGGCGAGGCCGAAGGCCGAGCTGCGTTCAGAAAGAAGCTAAACCATCTCGAATAAAGTTAATTAACATTAAGATTGAGTTAATTTAATTTACATTTTATTATACAGTCCACGTGTCTGACGGCAAATATACCGTGCATCCTAGAACCTCGCGGTTATTCCCGGCTGGATGGCAAGAGGCCCGATGCTATCGCCTTAGTGTCATGGACTAAGGGTAGTTCTTTGATGTGGGACGCCACTTGTGTTCTCACATTACATTGGCTCCAAGTCACGTTAGGACATCTTCAAGAGCGGCTGGCGCGGCCGAGGCTGGGGCGAAGAGCCTCAAACGCAACAAATATAGAAATATAATTCAAGATTTCGAATTTGTTGCGTTTGCGGTTGAAACCCTCGGTCCGTGGAGCAGTGAAGCCAAAAGATGCTTGGGCTTCTGCTGGTTGACGCAACTTGGTGTCCCGCCATCAAGGGCTTATGTACTTCATTCAAAGGGTAAGCCTTGCCATCCAGCGGGGTAATGCCGCAAGTGCTCTAAGAAGATTTGAAAATGCCAGTTTTGATAGTAATTTTAATGTTTGTTAGGTAGGTTTTAATTCTTTAGTTATTAATATTACTTTTTCATTTTTATGAAATAAATAGATTGAGTAAACGATATTATATTCTATCGAAGAAAGGAAGTCTTTAAGGGCGAGGCCCGAAGGCGGAAGCGGAAGAGGGTTTTTGGTTTACCTGACTTCGTGAACGCAGCTCGGCCTTCGGCCTCGCCCTTACTTCTTCTTTTATTTGAGAAAGGTTTATCGTTTACCTGAAAGCAGCTCGGCCTTCGGCCTCGCCCTTAGTTAGTTGCTTTCTTTGAGAAGGTTTATTGATTACTTACCTGAACGCAGCTTGCCCTCGCCCTTAGTTACTTACATTCTTCTTTGGAATATGAATTTCACGCGAGCGAAGCCGCAGGCAACAGCTAGTATATAAATAAAATATAAAAAGTCAGAGCCCCCGACTCCTTTAAGCAAGTAAACGTTAATTATTTTTGAATTTTTAAGGGTCGGGGGTTTATTAAATTTGTAATTTTTTACACGGACAAGTTGTGAAGTATTTACATCGTTCACTCCGGGATATTTCTCCATATGGTTTCAGTCAACCTCTTACCTTTTTTTTTACACAAAATTTTACAGTATTTTCGTATGTTAGGTTATTAAAAGAACTAATCGCTTATCCTTCCGAACGCTGTAAAATGAGGCAGACTGAAACATTGAAAGTGAAAGAGTTCTCTATACTTAGAGGCCTTTTATGTGGACACAACTTTGACCTTGTCCTCTCTTTCTGTCTGGATACTCTTACTTCTAACTGTGACTGAAACAAATTGCGTTTACGTTTTTTGCGATGAAAAGTCAAAACAGTTACGAGATCGACAAATGAGAGCATATGTCGCAAATATCATTAGAGAGAACTGTGCAGACCATAAGACATCACATCACATAAGACAACATTATATAGTTCACCATTGCACGCAATGTCCAGCACTTAGCACGTGCTTGTTGGTAACGAGGGCTCCCCCGCAGTGCATCTCCTTAAACTTCATTATTGCCACTAGCCATGGCAAGGAGTGTGGCTCGGCCCGTCTACCGCCGACTATCCGCACGGATAGTAAGTCGTCCGAGGCTACTCCGCACTCTGTGGAACATAAATTTGAGTCGTAGGCGTGCCGGTGGGGCGGGGGGGGGGGGGGGTTTGATACTCCCCCTCCTCCCAAACCAAAAAACTTCCTGTGAAGTGGGGCATGCATTGGTTAGGCTCGTTGGGCATTGGAATATTTCCTTTGATCAAATCTGAACACCCCACCCCAACCAAAATCCTGGGCATACCGGTGGTTTGAGATATTACATTTCTTTGTAATAAACGTAAACTAATTGTTTTTATTTGACTTGATATATGAAGTATAAAAATTGACGATGGCACTATACACCAGATATAGGTAATGTAAATAGGCCGTAGACGGAAAAAATAGTTATATTTTTTATGATCGAAGAAATAGGCAGAGTGGTCAGATTCTTGAGTGTTCATGCTTATGCTGTAAATATTAATGTTCTTGTGAGCGGTAGTATGCGTTAATTATTGTAAATTACTTGAATTATAATACTTATATATAAGGTACTAACAAAACATTGTGACTTGCGAAGTTTGTTTGTCAGTTCTTCTTCGCATTGAATTTAGAACTGGCGGAATTTTTGACATGTCCAAGCGTAGGTTACCTACCTATGGATGAAATTATACAATAAACAACAATATTGTGTTGTTTTGCTGACAGTTTTGCTGCGACCTCGGCTACGACTAATATTTACCACTAATAGCATTTAAGCAAAAGTGCACTTTTATTTACTTTTTAGTAACTGCTGAAGGTACACCTATTCTCGTCTTTTCCCTGTCGATACACGACTGACATTATGGTTGGCTACATCACCTGCTAAAACCATGAAATTTCTGTCAACAAGTGTTTTTTAATGTAAATTAACATGGATGGCTTTGCCACGGGTGGCAAAATCGTGACTCCTCTCTTCGCCAAACGACGATCCGTTAGGCGTCATGCGAGCAGATTTCGAACTGGTAGACAAGTTCGGGAATACTAGTAGCGGTGCAACAAATGAATGATCTTGAGAACTGATGGCTTCTCAAAAGCCCAATGTCGACAACAAAAGGGTTCTAAGTCTCTCTGCGACGAATGCTGCGGAGATAGGACGGGTGGAAGGGATAAGGAATAAGGGATGCTAGTTCCACAGATCAGCCTCCGCGGTAGCACCTGTAAAGCAAAATGTTTGCTGCCCTTTTGTCGTCTTATGATCGTCTTAGACACCAACCAAGCGGTAGCGCTAGAGGCGATCTCACTCACCTACCAAGATCACAACATATCAAGATGGCTCGTTTAGTCACTGTTTTCGGGGTCCCTAGTAAAGTATGTCGGTCCGTGCATAGACGCAGTGTGAGCACAGAATAGAAAAGAGTACGTGTGAGTAAGAATAGATACTACTAGACGAACCACTCATCTGAGTGCTCCATTGCGAATGTATAATAGAACCAAACAAACGACCAAGTACATACCACATTCGGCCACCTCCTTGGCACCCCGTACCTAATGATAAATTAAAATATATACTTACTTTAAAATGTAATGTCATTCAAAGTCAATTCACAAACAGGCATGTACCGTGTGAGGCCGATACTTAAAAAGAATAGCCCCACTGCATCTCTCCCCGTCGCATGTCGTAAAAGGCGACTAAGGGATAAGGAAATTCGTCAGCCTCGGTAGCTCAGTGTTGCGGCCAGTCGACTGTTGTTAAGCAACGCTGAGTTGTGATTGTAAAAACTAACAGGACAAATTCAAGCGTAGTGTACTACCATACGAATGATGAATAAAGAATACAGAATACAGAATACAGCGCAGTCAGTACTTGGATAGATGACCGCTCGACCGTTGGAGGCTGATCGTGGTTCGGATTCCACGTTAAACTGTAGGTCCCTTCCCTTCTTACCTTACTTTATCCCGGCCGGGATGGTACCACCGCACTGAACGAAACGTCGTCGGTCGAAATAGTCCGTGTTTTTCATCCAGCTCAGCTTAGCCGACATGACATGAAGGGAAGCACTGACATGGCACCTAGTTTACCCGGTGTTATGGGCTGACATCACAGATGTTGTAGGTGATGTAGACAACCGTATCAGTGTCCATAAAAAAAGGGCAGCTTAATTAAATAAAAAATAAAAAAGTTTAGTGCAGACCTTGACGATACCGGAAACAGCAAGAATAGCAGCGAACAAATTCGTCCATGCGGCCATTTTTGTCGAAGGATTCTTCTCAATTAGTTCTTACTTACATTGAATATTATGTTATCCACGATTTTGCAGCTATTATAGTGTGGGCATTAGACACGCGATAAATAGACACGGCATAATTTCTAATCGATTACATGCTAAAAAAAATTATACTAATTGTTGTACCCGAGGTTGTACCTACTACCTATAAAACATTTATAAGTAGTTAAAATTAGTATCAGTCTCAGCTTTCACTGTAATATTTTGTCCTGTAATATTTTTTGTTAGTATACCTACATCCTTATCCTTCCTTACCTATAATAGAATCCAACGTCTGCTTTCTGTCTGTCTGAGTGTCTGTCTGTCCGCTTATAACTCGAGAACCACTGAACCGATACCTATAATAAAATCCAACGTCTGCTTTCTGTCTGTCTGAGTGTCTGTCTGTCCGCTTATAACTCGAGAACCACTGAACCGATACCTATAATAAAATCCAACGTCTGCTTTCTGTCTGTCTGAGTGTATGTCTGTCCGCTTATAACTCGAGAACCACTTAACCGATTTTAATAAAACAAAATTCTACGGATAGCTTGATTTTTCCCATCAACTGTAGACTACTTACTATCACGCTAAATGGCTTATGAGGTTAGCAGTGAAGTGAAATATGAGAGCGGGCGGAGCCGCGGGCACAGCTTGTTGTTAATATAATAACTCTAGTCGATACTAAGGTTATAATATCAATAATCATTTAGGACTATGTAATCTCAGTTGTTTAGGGTTCTGTATTCATATGGAAGCTTATTACTAATTGTCTACATCGTCTGTACGTCCGTCATTCCGAGTGCTGTATCTTATGAACCGTAAAACCGGTTGAAATTTTCACGAAATATGTTTTTTTTTTATTGAAAGCGCGACATATGGCGCCGAGCCACCCATAAGGTGTCTATCGACGCCCATGGACATTCGGTCATTTGCGGGGGTTGCGAATGCCATGCCGGCCTGACAGGTACCCATTCACGCCCATCTTGAAGTATTCGAGACTGTACTTGGGCGGGAATTTATGAGTAGGGAAAGCGTTCCAGAGTTTACCGCTTCTGTAGAGGAAAGATCTGCAGAATCGATTCCGCGGTAAGTCTAGCGTGTAGGGATGCAATTCCTGCGGCAGGAATTGCATCCCTACACGCTAGACTTACCAGTGTTATGATGTCCAACAAATAATTTAAAAAGTGGTAAAGTTTTTTTTTTATAGAAAGCGCGACATGTGCCATCGTTTCACTTACGAGTAGGTGACTAACGATGCCCATGGACATTCTGTGATGCACGGGGATTGCGAATGCCATGCCGGCCTGACAGGAGCCTTTTCATGCATCTTTTGAAAAACCCCAAGTTGTACTTGGGAGAAAATAGATGAGCAGGGAGTGCGTTCCACATTTTCGCGGTTCTGTGAATAAAATACCTACAGAACCGGTTGGTGCGAATCTAGCGAATCCTAGGTAGGTCGATTGTATAGGGGTGCATCCTCTGCCCAGTACGCGTAGTGCGGAGGTGGAATGGGGACAACGGAATCGCGTTAAACAGCTCCTCCGAACACTCCCCGTGAAATAGACGATAGAACACACTTAGGGAGCCGACGTCCCTACGGAGTTGCAGCGGTTCTAAGTCGCGGGACACCACAGGGTCATCCACAAGTCGCACGGCACGACGCTGGATTGAGTCTAGCGGCGCAAGCTGGTATTTAGCTGAGCCGTCCCACAGGTGCGAGCAGTACTCCAAGCAAGACCTAACTTGTGTTTTATAGAACGTCAGTTTTTGCCCCGCCCCGCCGTGAATTTTTTATTTTTGATTTTTTTTTATTGAAAGTGACATGGTTGGCTACATCACCTACAACATCCATGATGTCAGCCCATAACACCGGGTGAACTTGGTGCCACGTCAGTGCTTCCCTTCGGTCGTGCCGGCTACACTGAACTGGACGGAAAACTATTTACATAGCCGTTTCGACCGACATTTCATTCAGTGCGGTGGTACCAACCCGGGCGGGTTAAACTGGTAGGGTTTAACCCGCCCGCCTAGTAATATAAGAAGGGAGTCATATCCCTTAGTCGCCTTTTACGACATACACGGGGAGAGATGCAGTGGGGCTATTCTTTTAAAGTACCGGCCCCACACGGTACAGAGTACCGCCGCACCTTGTTGAGTACACCCAGCTTTTTTGAGGCCAGCTTGGCCTTGCCCTCAATGTGACGCCGGAAGTTTGTCGTGCGACAGTTCTACACCGAGGACCCCGAAGTGGTCGCCTAATTTAAGCGAAGTACTTTGAAAGGAAGGAGCTGGTGTGAACGCTGTTCTTTTCGCACTAAAAGCACACACTTGTGTCTTCGATTCATTGAACACGACCAGATTGCTCCGGCGGCCCCATTCGGCAATCGACCATCGGCAAGTGAACCATGTTCGCGTGCCGAGGGTCCCGTAACCGCTGCTTCTCTTTCATCTAATCATATTTTATCTACTAGGGTGCGGTCAGGCCTTGGATGGGTGGCCGTACGACCGTTCAAGTTGGCCGTGGTTCGGATTCCACTTGAAACTGTAGTTTTATCCCTTTATCTTACTATGTACATTGTACATATTCAGCTGGTAGAGATTAATCCGTTCGGATTGGTACACCAGCAATGAACAAAGGTCGGTTGAAGAAAAAGGCTATTAAAATTATACGTGTTTTCTGTCCACTTCAACGTAGCCGGCGCGACCAAAAGAAATGCTGGCATGGCACCTCGCTGACACTAACTGTCTGACTAGAAATATTTCCTACTTCCATTTAATTGTTCTTTTGCCATGGTTGGTTCACCGAATACCAGCTTGCGCCTCTGGACTTGATCCAGCGTCGAGCCGCGCGACTATTGGGTGACCCCGAAGGGTCCCGCGTTCTAGAAACACTGCAACTCCGTAGGGATGTTAACTCCTCAAGTGTTTTCTATCGCTTATTCCTTTGGGAGAGGAGCTGTTTAACGCGATCCCTCAGTCCCCTTTCCACCTCCGCACCACGCGCATTGCATCCCTACACGCTTAACATATCCCGGATGCGTACCAATCGGTTCTGCTGGTCTTTCCTCTACACAACCGGTAAACTCTGGAACGCTCTCCCTGTCCATATATTTCAACCCAAGTACAGTCTCGGATCCTTCAAGAGGTGCGTGAATAGGCGTTTGTTGCCCGTGGTCCTACTGCGTAGTCCTACTTAGGCACCTGTCAAGACGGCGGCATGGCATTCACAGCCCCCGCATACGGCCGAATGTCCATGGGCATATTATACATGAATGTCCTTATAACTCGAAAGCCACTTCATCGATTTACATATGGTCTCCACTTTTACAATCTGGTATGTAAATCGTTATTTTTCCCGTCCAGTTCAGTGTAGCCGACACGACCATAACATATTTTTTCTGTCGTACCTACGTGCAATGTAAGTGACTTACACTGTTAGGATGCTTTAGTTAACCATAATTTTATCTAAGAGTCTGAGTACCTAGGTACCTACCTACCATAGACGTATGCTACCTACCTACTGTTTTCCCACTAATTAACTTGTATCTTTAGATTTTTAATATGACTTATTAAGTTGTTACATTTCCTTGTAATATACTTTTACCAATTTGTTGTTGATTTGACTTGATATAATTATTTTTTAAGTATCAAAATTGACTATGGCACTAGTATACACCAGATATAGGTACCTAATGGACCCAAGGAGAGTGTGCCGCCTCCTGGCCTGGAAGAACTCGGCTGGTTGGAATAAGGCCGTAGGACGCGCAAAAGGCCTACATGGAAGCGGGCTTAGGCGCGGAAAACGAGTCCTCTATCATCATAGGTACCTAATGTAAATAGTCAGAGTGGTCAGATTCTTCAGTATGCAGCTGTAAACATTAATGTTCTTGTCAAGAACATCTTGGTTCTTGTGATCGGTAGCATGGGTAAATTATTTGTAAGTTACTATAGTATAATACTTATAAGGTACTAACAAAACATTGTGACTTGCAATGTTTGTTTGTCAGTTCTTCTTCGCATTGAATTCAGAACTGGCGGAATTTTCGACATGTCCAAGCGTAGGTTACGAACCTGTGGATGAAATTATACAATAAAAAAAACATAAAACCGTCTTCCTAAAAAAAGTAAAACTAAAAAACTATTTAAAATAAAAATATAAAAACCGCCTTCAAAAATATATGAAATAAAAACCTAAAAAAAAAACGAACCCTAGAGTTGAAGGCGGTGCTAAAAAGGCTACACAAATCACAAAGGATATTATCATCCACTCATGTTTTCTTTCATGCATCATTTTTGCTTGCTTTAGCACCGCACCGCCTTCAACTCTAGGGTTCGTTTTTTTTTTTAGGTTTTTATTTCATATATTTTTGAAGGCGGTTTTTATATTTTTATTTTAAATAGTTTTTTAGTTTTACTTTTTTTAGGAAGTCGGTTTTATGTTTTTTAAAACTTTTTTTTTATTTCACAGTTTTTTTTAGTAATTTTTTGCTATTAATGTACTCGGCGGAATCGCTCGGCCTTCGGCCTCGCGATTCCGCCTCGCTTTCCAATCCGATCTTGACCCAATTAAAATAGGACCACGTCAGCTTCGATAGCTCAGTGGTGCAGACAGTCAACTGTCGCTATTGAATTTTAAGCAACGCTGGGTGCGGTCAGTACTTAGATGGGTGACCGCTGACCGTTGGAGGCTGACCAAGGTTCGGATTCCTCGTAAAACTGTAAGTCCCTTCCCTCTTAATCTTACTTGGTGGTAGGGTTTAACCTTCCCGGGTTGGTACCACCGCACTGAATTAAACGTCGGTCGAAACGGCTATGTAAATAGTTTGTGTTTTCCGACCAGTTCAGTGTAGTCAGCACGATCAAAGGGGGAAGCACTGACATGGCACTGGTGTTATGGGCTGACATCACGGACGTTGTAGGTGATGTTGCAGAACTTAGTAGAATGGACAGACATAAACGTGTTACGGAAGCCTACTTTTATTATAAAATAACCGTCGGAGGACCTTGGTTGAAAATTGTAAAATTTAGTAGAACGGATAGACATGCATATGTTACGGAACCCTACATTCATTTTGCAGAACTTAGTAGAATGGACAGACATAAACGTGTTACGGAACCCTACTTAACAGTTGCACTCCGGGAGTGCCGGCAGATCCCGTGCCACTCTAACTTAACCCTTAACGCAATGACTTAAGGTTTCATTTTAAAAATGACGCTGACGCGATGTCGCGAGTTATACATTTTTACCCACCTAAAAAAGTGCGAAGAGCCGCTTTTTTTTTTTTTTTTTTTTATGGAAACTTGACACGGTTGGCTACATCACCTACAACATCCGTGATGTCAGCCCATAACACCGGGTGAACTAGGTGCCATGTCAGTGCTTCCCTTCATTTCGCGCCGGCTACACTGAACTAGACGGAAAACACGAACTATTTACATAGCCGTTTCGACCGACGTTTCGCTCAGTGCGGTGGTACCAATCCGGCCGGGATAAACCCTACCACCTAGTAAGGTAAGAAGGGAAGGGACCTACAGTTTAACGTGGTATCCGAACCACGGTCAGCCTCCAACAGTCGGGCGGTCATCCATCCAATAACTGACCGCACCATTAAGCTGCCGAGGCTGACGACCCCTTAGTCGACTTTTACGACATGCGACGGGGAGAGATGCAGTGGGACTATTCTTTTTAAGTACTGACCCCACACGGCCGCTAAAGAAGTTTTCACTTCAAAAACCTCAGGGTTATCCCCTTTCAAATAAAAAAAAAAAGAATTTTCAAAATCGGCCCACAATTGACGGAGTAATCGCGTAACAAACATCCAAAAAAAGAAAACATACCGTCGAATTGAGAATCTCTTAGGTCTAAAGTAAATTTCTCGTGAAGACAAATGCAACGAGCCCAAACACGATGGGTTTATCATGTGTAGTTTAGGAGTTCCTATGGCCACCTTCTGTCTTCATCATCAAACCAGCTCGATGGTACTCGGTACAGTAGGTACCGGCCAGGTACCATAATAAATTAAGCGCCGGTCGGAAAAAATAAAAAATTTCAAATTTAGAATATTCATGAAACAAGGGTCCGAATATGTATCACTAGTATATCGATTCATGTATTTCAACAGGACAGAGAAAATTTCAAAATATTAGGTATTTAATACTTTTTAGTTTTTTTTTTTTTGTTTTTTGGAAATCGGTTTAATATTTTTTAAAACAGTTTTTATTTCATTCTTTTTAGTAATATTAAATAAAAAAGAATAATCGAAATCGAATAATCGAAATCGATTGAAGTGGTACAGAATTATTCGCCATATGTGTCAGACTGCAAATTGCTGAATAAGTCCACATCACAAATGTTTTGCTGAAGGTAACCACACACCATACTAATTTATCAAACTGAAAATTGCCGAAAACGACCACATCACAAGTTTTGCTGAAGGTAACCACACACCATAGTATTATGCTGATTTTTCGAAAACCACTGAACCAATTTCGATAAAATTGAAATGGGACCACCTCGGAAGTATGACCTAACTAACAAAAAAAGAATTTTCTAAATCGGCCCTCAATTGACGGAGAAATCGTGTTACAAACATACAAAAAAAAACAAAAAATAAAAAAAAAAAAAAAAACATACAGACGAATTGAGAACCTCCTCCTTTTTTGGAAGTCGGTTAATAAACAATAGACTTTGTTTGGTAGATAATACTAATAAATAAAGCTAAGTTTCTACGGGCGTATAACGTACGTGAATATATGAATATCCTTATAACTCGAGAACCACTTTGTCGATTTACATATGGTTTTCACTGTTAAAAATTCTGTCACTTATCGATCACAACGCTACGTTATCGGCGGCTTGAACTATGAGCAAAAAGTCACGCGAAAAATTTAAACTTCGGCTGTTCGTAGATTTAACTTATCTCCAAATGTATGAAATTTTGAGCAAAATGAATAGTTTTGTGCACAACTACATAAGATCACCTATACCTTTAATTTTTTTCAGAATTTTCAAACAACGCTTATTAGAAAAAAGTTCGGCGACAAAACTGCTGTTTTTTTGTCAACTTTTAAACGAAATATTTGTTAAAGCAAACTTATTGATTATAGCAAAGATATATATTTTTGAAATCGCCTTAACAATACCTATAGAATGACATGACACTTTATTTATTTAAAAAAAAAAAAATTATTATTCGTACCCTGTACTTTCCACAGAACTATTAGACAAACGTATCTATAATATATGTAGCGGCAAAGAGTATACGTAATTTGGCGTTAGTTTCATCGAAATCGGTTTAGTCAGTATGTCCGGCCGGAGATATCTGCGTATGACCGGCAGACCCCCGTGAGGTCCCTTTTTTCTCATTTTGCGACGGGACCCTAAAAAGTAAAAAAAAAAAATTGGGTGGTCCCCATACAAGAAAAGTGCTCAGAATAGATTAGTCACGCCACTGAATAATAGATGGCGCCACAGGTTTATATATTTTGCATTGTAGAAATACAAAAGATAGACGGATATGGTTTTTTGACAGATATGTGTATGGTATACCGGATCTAAGGAACCTACGGTGCGCGAGAAAAACTCGCATTTGGCGGAGCAACTAAGACCTTAGTTAGCGCAAAAGTAAGACAAGTAATGCAATATTGCAGCCATTTTTGGGAGGGATCCCCCAGTACCTTCTCTCAGCCTTGGATTCTATACAACGACGAGCCATTCTTCTCATTGGCGACTCTGTAGATACTAACGAATAATCCTCAACCACTCAACCACAGACGCATCGTTGGATCATTGAGACTACTATGGCCACTGCTCGGATGAACTCGCTTCCCTCGCTCCTCCTTTTCGCCTTCTCTCCCGCCATATTCTCGCAGAACACCCCTTTGTATTCGACAGAAGGTTCTTCGAACGGCACGATTCTCTAAATCATTCTTGTGGCGCAATACAAAGGTGTGGAAAGGGCTTTCGGATATATTCCCTACTCCTACAATCCATGGATATTCAAATTTTGGGTTAATAACCTTTATCCAGCGACTTTAGTCCGTCTTCATGCCGGGTGGCACCTTCTCGGGGGTCAAATTGCCTGTACCTGAGGCTCCGACCTCGAGCACAGCCACCCAGTTCGGGTGGAATAAAAAATAAAAATTATTTTATAGAACTCTTTATAAGACTTCTTTACGCTTCGGCCCGTCATATCAAACGTTCAATTAATAAAATACGTAACAATATTTAAAACAATATTTATTTCGAATTACAATACATTCCTGTAGCAGTCTCCTTGTGTATCCATTCTATGTAGCGTGTCACCATTGTGTAGACACCTGAAAAAAAACGAGCATTTTAGTGAAATAATATTAAAATTGTAAGATATACCTAAAATACAATATTGTATATCAACTTGTTAGTGTTCCTGGGAAATTATCGCCTACCTGGATAGTTTGGCATTGCACATTCTATGCCCCACGATACGATACCTGAAACAAGGGTAGACACTAACATTATAGGGGTAACAGCCTTAATATGTCAATTCTATATTCAATCTACGATTCAATGCAGCAATATTAAATCTAACATTACTAAATACCTATACAAATTAAACTTCTATACAACACAAGTTTAATGTCCTTTGTTCTAATTACGAAACTAACAACTATATAAAACTATTAATTAGATCGATTTCAGGTACCTACTATGTATTAGGTACAGTGGCACACAGTTCCAGGTATCCGCCGCAAAGGCACGGGAACTTTGTGTGAAAAAATATTCACGCTCTCTCGTGCGGGAATACCTAATTGGGGGAGCTGTTTCGCGTGTAGTTTAATTTGCTGTCCTCAAAATTATTCGACATTCTCTACTTCACTACTATTTCTGCCAAATAATACAAAATATTATCGTGTACATGTAGTTTGTGCGTAGTATGTACTCACCCACTAGATAGTTTCTGCCGTAACCACTTTTATCGTAAGGCCGAGGTCCAAAGAGTGGTCCCCCACTGTCACCCTGGAGAATAAAGAAACGGTTTTTTTAAAGCCTTTCCTTCTACTTTGATTGAGTGACGAACTCGGAAAATACCTACTATACGTTTACGTTTAAAATATGTTTTGCTCCTGAAGGGGGTATGACGGTTTTAGAAAAGTCACACCTCAACTACTGGAATATGTGATCACCTGACAAGCGTCCTTGCCCAAGCTATAAGCACAAAGCATCGTAGGACCATCAAGGTTGACCCGATAGACGTTGGTCTGCTCACAGACTGAGGTGGACACCAGCGACACCTTAGTCTCTCGCAGATATCGCGATGACGTCGCCCCCTTGGGATCCGTTTTACCCCATCCTGCCACCGTTAGAGGAATTCCGCTGAACTCCATCCCTGGAAGCATAGACATATTAATGTCATCCTGGTACTACGGTGAACCTGTAAAATATATTATTTTATATACCTACATAATAATATGTTTAACCATTTTATAGGCTACACCGCTCTGTCTGATTGTAGGTTGGTCGAGAGGTTGGTAACCATTGGGAATTCGATGTTGCCCAAAGATTGCATTCGACGATTGCATTGTATCGTCGGCTTGACGAGTGCTTTATAAAGGCTCCTTTTTTAATTTTATTGAATCAGCTTAATACTAAAATTTGTTCCTATACCGAGACACATTATTATTTCGTTCATCGAGATTTTTTTTAGTTCTATACAATATTGTTTTGTTGATTACATCCGTTTGGGAAATCGAGGCGTAGATAGAACGTGCCCGTAAGTCAAAATATGATGCGTAATACGAAATAAATATTTACCCGAAAATATATATTTCCTAAAACTTCATAAATACTCCAGCGTGCTAACTCACCAGGGTCAGGAAGACATATAGGTGCGACATACTGATTGAACTTAATTTTCCCACTCAAAGTGAGCACAGCTATGTCGTTGATATCCCTCACCTCGTTGGACGTGAACTGGGGGTGTTTTAGGCCATTCGAGATTTTTAGTTGCTGAAAATCTGCCGTGAGGCGGTCGAACATTCCTATGTCCACAGTCAACTGTGTGAAATGGATCCTGGAATAAACATTTTGCCAATTTTAAATGCATTCATTACCTCGTTCATTACATAACATCGTGCTTATTGCACAAAGGGGTAGGCTGAGACAACCGATCCGGTCACACACGCCTCTGATACCTTTTCCGCACTCATAATGCTCTTCATACATGATCGTCGGCTACGAGTAAACTTTGTGATTGAAAAATCGACTTAATTAAGAGCTAATAATATCAACTATATATAGATAATATATATAGATAATATCTATAAATCTATACATATAATAAAATCGTTAAGTTAAGAAAGTCTGTACATTGAATGTATTCGAAAAAAAACTAACCAGGTTGGCTTAAAATGAGATACTGAACATGTTAGAACGTTTTTAAAATTTTTGTTTGTTTGTTTGTTTGTTTGTCTGTACGCGCATCACGCAAAAACCACTGAACGGAATTAGACGAAACTTTGTATAGTGGCAGTTTATATGCCGGGTTAACATAATACGTAAAAAAAATATCAAAAATAAAAAAAATTAAACAATTATAAACATTATTGCGCGTTTAAAATCACGTAGTCCAAAGTACATAATTATATCTTGAGAACTGGCAGCAAATACAATTTGAATAAAATACTCATTCGAAATTTAAATATAAGTAGATACAACGAAAATGACAGTTCTTCTTTTTATTTTATGATTAAACGGTTTTATTTAGCTTGACTCCGTATATTTGTTTCTATCTTTGTTTCAAATCTTGCGACAACTTTTTCAACTACTTCTACTGAACCGATTTTTATGAAACTTTGCACACACATTGATTTCTCGTGACAATACAATGTTATCATAATTTCAACTTGGTAACGAGGGTTTGATGATGGAGTCAGGAGGTGGACAGTGGAACTCTTCTACCGTTACTAGTAACCCCCTCGAGTTTGGGCTCATATGGTTGGTTTGGCCGAGTGTCCCATACTTCTACCAATACACTTGGTAACGAGGGTCTGACGATGAAGTCAGGAGGTGTTGTACAGTGGAACTCTTCAATCGTTACTAGTAACCCCCTCGAGTTTGGGCTCATTTGGTTGGTTTGGACGAGTGTCCCATACTTTTACCAATACACTTGGTGACGAGGGTCTGACGATGGAGTCAGGAGGCGTACAGTGGAACTCTTCAACCGTTACTAGTAACCCCCTCGAGTTTGGGCTCATTTGGTTGGTTTGGACGAGTGTCCAATACTTCTACCAATACACTTGGTGACGCAACGTCTGATGATGGAGTCAGGAGGTGTACAGTGGAACTCTTCAACCGTTACTAGTAACCCCCTCGAGTTTGGGCTCATTTAGTTTGTTTGGACGAGTGTCCCATACTTCTACCAATACACTTGATGACTGGGGTCAATTGGGAGTCAGGAGGTGAACAGTGGAACTCTTCAACCGTTACTAGTAACCCCCTCGAGTTTGGGCTCATATGGTTGGTTTGGACGAGTGTCCCATACTTCTATCAATACACTTGGTGATGAGGGTCTGATGATGGAGTCAGGAGGTGTACAGTGGAACTCTTCAACCGTTACTAGTAATCCCCTCAAGTTTGGGCTCAATTGGTTGGTTTGGATGAGTGTCCCATACTTCTACCAATACACTTGGTGACGGGGGTCTGATGATGTAGTCAGGAGGTGTACAGTGGAACTCTTCAACCGTTACTAGTAACCCCCTCGAGTTTGGGCTCATTTGGTTTGTTTGGACGAGTGTCCTATACTTGTCGAACGCAAATATATGAAACAGACATACCATCTGTTCAAATTGATTTTGAAAGGGACGGCGAACACCTTATCCAGTCAAAAGCCATACAGTTTCCAGTAAAGTTTAATTATGGAACAGCTGAGAGACGGATGTTACCGATAATTTGTCATGGGCCTCCGCTGTCCATAAAATGCAGGGCAGTACTGTGGACCATGCTGTCGTGTATTTGGGCTCCAGACTATTTGAGGAGGGTCAAGCGTATGTTGCATTGACTCGCGTAAAGTTTTTAGAAGGGCTATGTATTGAGGAGCTTGATTGTGAGAAATTGACAGGTAAGAAACCGTGCAACAAAGATGCAATGAGAGAGTTGGAATCTTTTCCAACTCTCTCATTGCATCTTTGTTGCACGGTTTCTTACCTGTCAATTTCTCACAATCAAGCTCCTCAATACATAGCCCTTGAGGAGTTTGCGTAATGAATGATACGAGCCAAAAATGAAACTAAAAACGAGTAAATAAAAAAATAGGTAAAAAAACTTTTAAGTTAAACGGTTTTATTAAAAAAAAACTAGAAAAAAAAAATCAACTGTACAAAAAACTAGAAAATAATAAGGACACAAGCCTGGGCCTTCTTAAGATTTTACGTCTGGGTAAGAAATCGTGCAATACGTACTAGCGTGCTGTCTTCTCATGTCGGATGCCAAAGGGCACTTTGTGTCGCTGCGTCAGCGGAATCAGTAATAAATTGAGACTTTTAACAGACTAATATAAAAACGTGGGGCGTATAATATGCGTAATAACATGCGCCCCACGATTTTATATTAGTCTGTTAAAAGTCTCAATTTATTACTGATTCCGCTGACGCAGCGACACAAAGTGCCCTTTGGCATCCGACATGAGAAGACAGCACGCTAGTACGTATTGCACGATTTCTTACCCAGACGTAAAATCTTAAGAAGGCCCAGGCTTGTGTCCTTATTATTTTCAAGTTTTTTGTACAGTTGATTTTTTTTTCTAGTTTTTTTAAAACAAAACCGTTTAACTTAAAAGTTTTTTTCATGGTCATACCCAAAAGTGATGCAGTGCCCAGCAGTGACTACGTGCTTGTCCGTGACGATGGCACCGCCGCAGTGGAGCTTGGTGCCCAGCATGAGAGAGACGAGCCAGGGGTAGCGGTGGGGAGAGGAGAGCTTGCCACCTACTATGCGCCGGTTTGTGTCCTCATACGTTATCCCACATTCTGCAAGATCATTTTAAAATTCCTCAAAACCTTTGAAAATTTTAGAGAGAGAGAGATTAGTAATTTCGCCTTTAGTATTTCTCCTCGACGCTCGACGCGATAATTTATTATATAACAAAATAATAAACAAATATTTTCAAACTTTACCACAACTTTGGTCGACGTTGATTCCCGTTACCTGTTGACGCAATATTGATTTAGTTAAATTCTGGTTGAAAATGTATCTGCCTAAAAGTTTAAAACCATAAAACGTTTTATTTGTGCATAGCTACCATTTGGAATATCAAAAGCAGTACCAGGAAAATTTGTCTCATTTTTTCGATGTGATTTACTTTGATAATTTGAATGGTCTGCTAAATTAAAATAAAAAGAATTCACTAACCAACGCCATTGTGATTTCATAAATTAAATCTTAATTTTTTACCTTATCGGGAAATTTATCGTGCATGATATTACGTTAAAGCAATTATGTTTCTGATTGAAAATATTTATTAATATTTCATGGTCATATTAATAAATGAATGCATTTTTTTAATTCGCCATTAAAGAAATATTTAGGAGTAAAATAAACTTGATGAGTTGATTACTAAACACTATCTAAACCAATTTTTAAAATTAGCATAGTTCCAAAACTCAACGTCAAGCGGGAACCAAGGAGTAGGCCAGTTTATGACTACCCAGGGAAAAATAAGAAAACAAAATCGCAGTCATTTATTTTTTTAGAAAAAAATTTAACTGAATATTTTTTTGGTAAAACTACAGGCATTCCGGTTTTGTTTGGGATACTGATCAATAGCAGAGTTATTTAGGCTACCAATATTTTTTTTAACAATTATATTTGCAAATTTGTAGTCGTAGTACCTAAAAATGTCAATTTTCAACATTTCTCAAAAAATGCTCATATCATAAAAAAAAACAAATGACTCCGATTTTTTTTTCGTATTTTTCCCTGGGTACTCATAAACTGACCTACTCCCTCGTTCCCGCTTGACGTTGAGTTTTGGGACACCCAGTATGTACGTAAACCAAATAAATAGGGCATCTACTTACCTTAATCCGATATGCAATTGATTACCATACCATTATTCAAATACTCCAACGAAATAACACGCGAAACATGCTGGGTGTGGGCTGGGCCTCCAGAACCCATTTGTTACCAAACATTTAAGACATACTCGAGACAATAGAAATCAGAGCAATATAAAAGGGCACTGTACTTGGTAGTGTGTCATTGCAACTAGCCCTGCGAGGTAGATTCGTATTCTCGGAAAATAGGAAATTTATTACCAATAATTTGTGAAACCGATATCATCAACGACAGCTGCAAGGAAGAATATATACTCAAAATGGAAAGTTCAACTAAAGAAATAGAACGAGAAGTAACAAAACCCATCTTGGCGAAGGATATAGGAACGGACTATAACTACAAAATTAATATTTATTGGCCTAACGTTATCGGATTTTTCATATTACACGTCTTGGGTGTTTGGGGCATGTGGATGGTTATAACTGGACAAGTGATGTTGAAAACTGCTTTATGGAGTAAGAAATCGTTTTCTTAATTTGAACTTCGGTATATTATATATAACGATAAGCAAGGCGTTTGCATTACATCTTCTACTATTTATAAGTTTATTACATTTGTATTCGAAATAATATTCCTCGACCATTGCATGCTTGCAGCTCTCATTGTGGGTTATACATCAGTAGAAGGTGTGACTATAGGCGCACATAGACTGTACACTCACAGAAGTTTCAAGGCGCAACCTCTTCTTCGAGCAATTCTTATAATATTCCAAACTGTTGCTGGACAAGTGAGTATTGTACTGTATTGTATCATCATCATCATCATCGTCCTCATAATTATCAATCATCATCATCAATACTTGTAATAAAATTGTAAAATTGGCGTGTCTGTACATTGAAGATATTTGAAATATATATATATTGATGAACTCATAAAGCAAACCAGGTACTCCTGAGCCTATTTGGAGCAAAAAAGTTAAATGACATTTTGTTCTACGGTGAATTTTTTTGACATTAGAAATGTCTTTTCGATCGCTTCAGTATAGGCCCCGATTTCCAGAAAAGTGCGAATTGACCCTGGTGTCGTGAGTTTTTAAGTTACGTGAATACTTAGGGTGTCAAATGACGCGTATCGACGAGAGCTAAAAGATTTTGAAAAAAAATATTTAAAAAATTTAAGAGTTTTTGAGAAAATCGTAAAAAAACGCTTAAAATAGCCGTTTTTAGGGGGTTTAACAAGGGCACTTTTAAACATATTTCTAAATATATATTTTAAACTTTTATATTTTTATATTGTAGATTGACTAAATATCTGGGGACGTTTTTTTAATTGTTTGAAAAAAGTGAAAATTTTGGGATTAATGATTTTTTTAAATTTTCCATTACGCGAGTTTCGTGTCGTCTTTATCTTGCAGTGTGTGTGAGTAGTTAAAATGGTTTTCGATTTTAATTTAATTTTGTTTTTTTTAATTTTGGTTTATTTTTCAAAATTGACATATTTCAGTATGAAAAAGCAAGTAAATTATAATCAAATTTTTAAATATGGATATTATGTTCTTTATTGAAACCCAATTTAGGCACAATAGGTGAGCCGTGAGGCATTCTATTCTAACTAAACTTTGGGATGTGGGAGAAGTAATATATATTATGTACAAGAATAGTTTGTGGCAATGTTTTAAGTAATGCATTAAGATAAACTACAAACTAATCTCTACTTTTTCTCTATCTTCTTCGTCTACTTTTTATAAAAGGGAACGTCTGTCTGTTTGTATGTATGTATGTATATATGTTTGAGGTAAACTCCGGAACCACTGAACAGATTTTGATGTGGTTTGCACCAATGTAAAGATAGTTCTTGAAACACACTATAGGCTATATACCATCACGCGAAATAGCCTTAGAACTGAGCAATATCAAAGAAAGTATATGAACGGAATTTAGTGTCGCATGGTTGTTGGTTTGGTAGAAGCGATGTTAGATATTATATATAGGTACCTACTATAAATATTTAGATACAATTTTGGGAAGAAGATAGATTGCATCCTGGGGACTAAATTTTCATCGAAAAAAAAACGGAAGGGGGTGAAATAGGGAATGCAATTATGTTAGGGATATGAAGGGGGAAGGTTTAAGGAGGATGGGTGAAGGGGGAGGGGCGGGGATGGAGGGGAGGGACGATAAAGGCGGGGGACGGAGAGGTGTGGGTTGAAGAGGGACTAGGAGGGAGAGGGAGGTATGAAAGGGGAGGGAGGGAGGACGGTGTGAGGGGCGGGAAGGGAGAGGAGGAAGGTAGGGGGATTGAGAAGATGGAAGGGATTTAGGGTAGGGGAGGTGTGTAAGATGGGTGAGGGGGAGGGGTGAGGGAGGGAGTGAGAAGCGGTGGGATTGAACAAGGGCTGAGATAGGGAGGGATAGAAGTGGCGGAGGGAGAAAGAGCGAGGGGGAGAAGGGAGGGGTGGATTGGAGGAGAGGGGGATAGGAAGGGAGAAGCGAGTGAGGCGAGGGAGGATGGAGGGGGGGAAGGGAGGAGGAAGAGGGTAAGCAAAAAGGAGGAGGGGGAAAGAGTGGGAGGTAGGAAGGAGGTGGGAGGGGAAGACGAAATGAGCGAGGGGGACGGAGGAAGTGGGGGATGGGAGAAAGACGGGGAGTAAGGGGAGCGAGGGAGAAGAGAGAGGGGAAGGAGGGAAATTAGGGAGAGAGGTACGCAGATAACGAGGTTAAAGAGAAGGGGAAAGAGGGTGAAGGAGAAGAGCGATGGGCGGGAGGGAGAGGGAGGGGAAGCGAGAGAGTTAGGGAGAGAGGGAGGGAGAAAGGGTTCAAAGAGAGAGAGAGAGAATACAATAGAAGCGATCGTTTATCATATTTGCGTTTAAATCGGATTTGCTATTGCGTTCGCTCGTTGAGTTCGTCGCTTCAACCATACCAGGATATTTTCACACTCATAGTCGGCGATTCGCTATACGCTTATATTTGAATACACCCTAAAAGTCATTTTCAATGTACCCGAAGGTCATGTAATGCATGAGATCTGTGAATTTTTTCCATACTAAACTAAATTATTTAGTTTAGTATGGAAAACAAAAGTTAACAAACCAGCTACAAATAGGCTCAGGAGTACCTGGTTTGCTATGACCTATGGTCATTAAACATCCTGTATATTGGGTGGATGAAGCATAAGAAACAGAATGCATTGAGACCATTTTTTTAAAAGTTGTCTGTTTATGTGTTTGTTTGTGCTCGCATCACGCAAAAACTATTGAACCAATTGGAATGGAGTTTTCAGAAAAATATAAGGCTTACTTAAGGCGCAAATAAGACTCAAAAGGTCAACTTTAAACAAATTATTGAGCTATTGGTAATGAAAAAAAATTTCTAAAAAATATAGATAGCTAGATAGAAAATACTTTATTGCTCCAGAAAACATTTTACACAAACAGACAATAAGTAATGTACATGAGGGGCAAAGGCGGACTTATCCCTTAACAGGGATTTCTCCCAGTCAACGTTTGGATGTTTGAGAGTCGTATGTTGTGAGATATAAGTAGGTAGTAGCAAAAGACTTGAGTGTGGGAATGTATAATATAATATAAGTAAAATAACTATGATAAACTATAATATACACTACATATAAGTACGTACTAGTTAATTAAACATATAAATTACTATTTATAAATATTATGTATTGATCTTTAATTAACAAACGTAGCGAAAATATATTTTTCTACTTTGGAAAGGTGTTAAATAAATCTCAAAAAAATAACGAAAAGTACGATAAATGTACTTTCAAGTTAAATTATCTTGAGAAGCATAAATTGTTTCAATACAAGACCCTCATAAAAATATACATAATATTTTTCCCTACAATCGTAGCGAAAAACATATTTTTTTCCATCTTTCCAACACGTGAAATTAAATATATAGTGTGATTTTCGCGCAAACGTTCATCGTCGGCGCGACGTATCAACCACCGCACGAGTAGAATGAATCTCGCACATAGGTGCAAATAGTTACATCTGCATACGGTTCGTGTTTCAATCATCAGTGCTCGGGTAGCACTGTTTGAGTTGTATTATATGGGCTTTATATCTATATCATAACGCCATTATTCATATGAGCTGAGAAATATTGTGAAACAATTTTGCGAAAGATCGGACCTCAGGACTAATTTAAATTTCCGATAGTAGCCCAACCCAGTTGAATTCGTCTCTCGACCTCCTTAAGCAGACCTAGTCTGCCAAGCCACAAAATTTGACCGAGATATACGTACTCTTCAACCTGTTCGATCACTTCTCCGTCATCGATTTGTACTCCCGTCATAACCTCAGTCGCCATAACCTTGGTTTTGCCCCTGTTCATCTTCAAACCCAAGGTGGGTAGACGCTGTATAAAGGTGTTTCAGCATGGTCTGAACTTGGGAATTTGACCGAAGAACATATCATCGTCAACGCGAAGATGACTGAGAAAACCTCAATTCACGTTGATATCCATGTTGTCCCACTCAAGCGGCTTGAACACGTCATCTTCTAGTACGTTTGTGAAGAGCTTGAGTGAGATCATGATGAGACATGTTGTGCGAAGTGCGAAAAAAATATGGCTGCGTCATATAAATCAACGTAACATTGGCTTGCCGCTTACAGATATTGAAAATGTTCATGCCTCCTATACCCTATACCGCGTTGTCGGTGTGTGGGTCACACACTCAGTGCAGGAGGCTATGAAATGATAAGAAGGAAATGTAGCATTTTCTGTAAAAAAAGTTCTAGGTCGATTTAACATGTCTAACTTCTAATCACAACATCTTCGCCCCAATCCGACAATGTTGCGTACGAAGTTGCGAGGAACAACTATTTGTAAATGGTGTTATTTTAACGCTGTATTTATCAGAACTGCATGTACATCTGGGTGCGCGACCACCGCCAGCATCACCGCTACTCCGACACAGACGCAGATCCTCACAACGCCAAGAGAGGCTTCTTCTTCTCGCACATCGGCTGGCTCATGTGCAGGAAGCACCCGATGGTGCCCAAGATGGGCAGGACTATTGACATGTCCGACCTGGAAGCAGACTGGATGGTCATGTTACAGAAGAGGTGAAATGGAAACATTTTTCGTGTTTCGTTACCTACATACACACACACATATCTCTCACGGCACACATCTTTCGACACGTTCTCACCGGCTTTGAGAACGACACACTTGACCAGCTGGGAACCTAAGCTAGATAACTTCAATTTATATTTAAATTAATCCAGCCATCGATGCAACTTGTGCTAGACGTCGGTACAAGTGTGCGTGCATTGTGCACGCAGTATTGTGATACGTGACACGATCCCTACGACGACGGTGCTATCACGTTCTCGTTCTCACTTGCCTACAGATGATAAGAGTGAGCGACAAAGATGTCATCGCTCGCCTACCGGCGCGATTGCCGTCTTTCCGCTCACTCTTATCATCAGTAGGCAAGTGAGAACGAGAACGCGATACCACCATCACACCGTACTGTGTGGGGTCGGTAATTAATAAGAATAGCCCCACTGCATCTCTCCCCGTGCATGTCGTAAAAGGCGACTAAGGGTTAAGCGGCCTGCAGACACCCCGGTCGACTTGTGGCTTTCATGGAAGACATAGGCTGGCTGGGGTAGCTGGAGACTGCGGGGTTTTGCACGAAGGTCCCCAACCAAGCGGGATTAGTTTGCAGGCCTAGAGCCAACCGCAAACCAAAACAACAACAACAACAACCACCGTCACACGATCCCATCCGTGACAGCATGGCTTCTTAAGACGCCATAACATGCTCAGGCGAAACAAACAACAACGTTTGTCACTGTCACTCTTTATAACAGCAATCGGGCATGCTGCACACACGCACTTTGTGCGTCACCGACTCGACTTGCGTGCGTTCAACACGCGCCGCACACGCCGTATGAAGCGGCTGTCCGTGAAATCTGCATTATATGCAGGGCTCGTCGAGAACATTTTTTTTCGGGAGTGATGAATGGGATGTGCTAATCTAAATGGACATCGATGAATCCACCACGAAAAAAAGCCCCCGACCCTTAAAAAGTAAAAAATAAATTTCCCTTCACTTACTTAAAGGAGTCGGTGGACCGCTAAGTAAATTCCCGCGCAGCTATGACTTATTTATATTTTATTTACTTAGCGGTCCCCCGACTCCTTTAAGTAAGTCAACGGAAATAATTTTTTACTTTTTAAGGGTCGGGGGTATTTTAAATTTGTAATTTAACTTTTATTTCAAGCTTTTTTAAAAAAACCGCATGCAAATCGGCCCACTTTTTAAGATAATATTTTTTTTTATCTTAATTACTTGATTACTTGATTTCAAACATAGTTATGAACCATCCCGATTAAACAATATGTATGTATTAAATAAGTATTCTTATTATTATTTTTATCTTCAATTGTCACGCAACTCTTTTGCTACTACCTACTTACATTCCACTATATTATCGAAACATCCAAAGGTTGGCTGTAAGAAATCTCTGTAAGGGATAAGTCCGCCTTTGCACCTTACGTAAATTTTCCAATGTATTTGTTACTGTTTAATGTTTACTGGAGCAATAAAGAATTTTCTATCTATCTATCTATCTAACAAGCTTCCTAATAAAAAAACCCGCATCCAAATCGGTTCATCCGTTTGGGAGCTACGATGCCACAGACAGACACACAGACACACACACACACACACGTCAAACTTGTAACACCCTCCGTTTTTTGCGTCTAGGGTTAAAAATGGTCAATTTCTTCTTTTCTACTCAAGGGTTAAGCCCGCCGTTGCACACCTCACGTAAACTACATTCAATGTGTGTTTTCTAGTAATTTTTTTATGGAGCAATAGTTCAAAGCAATAGCAATAACTCCTAATATATAACCTCTTTAAAGGTAAAAATAATAAGTGCCAACTCAGTAATTTTTATTAATCACGAAAAAAATAAATTTTTCTCTTTGTAATCTCTCATAGTAAGTGAACAAATCGCTCGATACAGCTGAATTTTGGTTTTCTTACGATAACAAATGTTCATACCTGTATTACTAAAATAAAATTTATTTGTTACTTTAGTGATAAAACAATAAATTGTGCTTGTTCACTTTTTCTTCTAAAATGAGTGAACTGAATAACTTAGGTAACGTTGTAAAAAGTAAAATGTATTTACTTTTTCTTCTAAAAGAGAAGAGAGCTGAACTGCCTCAGAGAACAGAGCTGAATAAGATACTTACAAAAACTATTGAAGATGCACGTTCAGTTTTACCTCTCGGATAGTTTTTCGTAATCGTTACCTAAACAAATAATCGAAAAATATCTTTGAAAGTGCTGGTCTTATTCAGTGTTTCCTCTCGTAGGGAATACTAAGTACAAAAAACTCACGACAACCCAACATGTCACTTGTTCAGTTTTAACCCCCGACACAAAAAAACGGAGGGGTGTTATAAGTTTGACGTGTGTGTGTGTGTCTGTGGCATCGTAGCTCCCAAACGGATGGATTTGGATGCGGTTTTTTTTATTAGGAAGCTTGTTTAATCGGAATAGTTCTTAGCTATGTTTGTAATCAAGTAACCAAGTAATGAAGTATTAAATAATTAATTATCTTAAAAAGTGGACCGATTTGCATGCGGTTTTTTTTAAAAGCTTGAAATAAAAGTTAAATTACAAATTTCAAAAATCCCCGACCCTTAAAAAGTAAAAAATAATTTCCGTTGACTTACTTGAAGGAGTCGGAGGACCGCTAAGTAAATAAAATATAAAAAAAGTCAGAGCTGCGCGGGAATTTACTTAGCGGTCCACTGACTCCTAGTAAGTCAACGGAAATTATTATTGTTTTACTTTTTAATGGTCGGGGTTTTTTTAAATTTGTAATTTTACCTAATGTATCAATATATTCATCTAAAGTATCTATCGTACATATACAAGTCACAGAGACTAACCTTAAATGATTAAAATTGTAACCTACAGTATAATTATTTATGTACCTTCTTGCACTTCCAGTGACCACTCTCAAACATCTGTTTTCCCCTCCAGGTTCTACAAGACGTGGTACACGATCTTCGCAATATTGATCCCGGTGGCAGTGCCTGTGTACTTCTTCGGCGAGGACTGGGTGGTGTCGCTCATGGTGGTCTATTTCGCCCGCTACATTATTAGTATCAACGGCACGTGGCTGGTCAACAGTGCTGCTCATATCTACGGAACTAGGCCCTATGACAAGTAAGACAATTTGAACCAAAATCTGAAGATTATTTCTGGCGTGGCGCTAGTGCTCCTGTGCGCCATTTTGCGAGGCAAGGATTTGGCTTGGCTGAAATCGACATGAGGATGAAGGCTAATGACAAAGTTACAGGTGCAAATCCTGGTCAGGCGATCAATTTATCCCTCGTTTATTGGTCGTATTCTTATTTACTGAATGTTATCTGAAACATTCACTTAAAAACAACCACACATAAACTCGCTAACAGCTAAACTGATATTAGCTATGAAAACAATTTAAGAACATGCGGAGTACTCATGCTGTTCATCGTGCCTATTTTGAGAGCATCATATCATATGGTCTTATGTTTTGAGGATACAGCAGATTTAAATATCATATTTCTATTCTATTCTTGCGATACATGATGAAAATAAAAACTAGAGATACTTGTACGGGTAGGATAACCATTGGCGTAAATAGGGGTAGGGCCGTGCCCATCTCAGAATTATCTCTCCAGGATGTTTTGTTAGCAACCTAAAATTCTAGGGTGAGTAATTAAATAATTTCACACAAAAACACTGCAACTGTAACCAAAACAACACGACGAATGTTTTTTTATTAATTCTATTTAAGTAAAAAAACATTACTAAATTCGATGACCGAAATAAAGCTCAACATTTCCAATTGAAATTAATTTTATTGCGTACTTAGGCTTCAGCGGCCATCGCCTTTCAGGGGCTAGCGCCCCCCTGGAAAATAACGTTGGCATATGCCAATGAGGACTGCGTTCGTGGAGATTGCAATAATGACTTTAACAAGTGCATATGTGTACCAAAACGTATGCTATGCCAGAAAATATACTCATGATTCCTCTCTCAATACCGACAATTTATAACTATAACTCACGAGGTAAGAATAATTTTAAATTATTAAGACATATAGATTATATAAAACTTCACAAAGCTTTATTTGTAAAAGTGTTAGATTATTTGTCATGAGAAATAAAAAACATATATGGGAATAATTTTAAACGATAATTTAAACTCGTGTTAAAACTAACAATAATTATTACACTGTTTATACTTTAGCATGCATTAGCTGGCCATATATGTCTGACCATTGTTTTCCCACAAACGAATTTTGACAATTGGATGCACTTTGTATCTCTAAACATGATACAAATATTAAATTTATTTATAACAAACTTATACTAATTTCCTGTTGACTTGGTATATTGAAGATGGCACTATACATTAGATGCAAGTAATGCATCTAATTGCAGGAGCATACAGCATAATAGGCTGAGTGGGCATAGTTTTAAGTATTCAACTTTATGCTGTAAATAATAATGTTCTATTGAGCGGTAACGTGGGTTAATTTTTTGTAAGAAACGTATAAGGTAAACGTATACACAATATTGAGACTTGCAAAGTTTGTTTGTGACATATCCAAGAGGATTTTGCGTAGTTGTCGATAAGATTATACAATAAACAATAACTCTCATCTTCGGTCTCTGGACTTATTCAATCTGTTCTTCACACTGATTTGGCTAACAGAGTTTCGTTTGCTTTTACCTTTTCAGGAACCTTCAGCCGGTGGAGTCTTGGTTCGTATCGCTCATCAGTTCGGGCGAAGGCTGGCACAACTACCACCACACTTACCCTTGGGACTACAAGGCGGCCGAGCTAGGCATGCATTTCAACTTCTCTGCCACTCTTATCAGATGGTTCGAGAGCATCGGTCTGGCTTCCGATCTCAAAGTCGTGCCCCATGACCTGGTAAATAGATTTGAACTGTATCCTAAATTAATATCTTCAAATTTCTGAATGACCTTTCTTTAGATATATTCGTCCACCTACAAGCCTTTGCACCTCCTCGGGAATGAAAATGATTTCAGCCTCTAGCAGTAGATCCTGTTTGACTACTATAATCAATGTATGAAGAATAACAAAATATGTTTTATTCCTGCTCTCTGATACAGACACAAATAATACATATATGCGATGCAAATGATATTAAAACCATTCCTTAATCAATTTCAACAAATTTACTAACACAACTTTGTAACTTGCGAAGTTTGTTTATTAGCTCTTCGCACTGAAATAACTGACGGAATTTTTGGCATATACAATAGTCGTATCAATGGAAATTATACAATAAATAATAAACATATATCTTTGTTTTCTGAAGATATAAATGAGCATACCACATAACCAAAGGTCCGAATATTCAAATAAACTATCGTAACAATCGTACAATACACTTCGTATCAAGGTAGTAGGTATAAAAATATCCTGAGTATCTTCTGTTCGTCAATATGTATAATTAATTGGTCGCCAGCTGCAACTGATCAAATTAATCCTAAATTGCAGGTGGAGAAACGCATTAGACGCACGGGAGATGCAACGCATTATAAGCTCGGAACAGACGAAGGCAGAGCTGCCGTCACCACTCCAGGCGGAATCCTCTTCCATCCGCTCAACCCTTGCTTCACCAGTGCCAAAAAAGACCCCGAGGTAGCCCTGGACAGCCGAGGACTGCCGCTCTCTCAGGAGGAGGACCCTCAGACTCAGGTTGATCCGAAGGAACCCACACCATTATCGAGGACAAGACATATTGGTCCGGCTTCAATTTAGAATGCGTTTTATAAATTAATTTTACATCATATCGAGAGGAAAATTAATTAATCTAGACACACGGCAGTGTGTCAGCCAAGTTCGCGAAGGAAAAAGGCGACACACCAGCCGAGGGTTATATTACACGAACCATTTCGCGCCACTTTCGACCCCCCCATAACTTAAAATCTATTTGACCTACACACTTGAAATTTTGTGTGTTTGTAAGACCCTCTTCTAATTACCAAATCTGAAATTTAAATACAAACGTTCTTACCATTCACGAGATAATGACGTCCGAAAATCACTATTTTTATCACTGACTGACTGACTGACTGACTCAGTCACTCACTCATCAAAAGTTTAGACTACTTCCAGGTGACCTAGAAAGTTAAAAATTGGTGTGTATGTAGGTTATTGGACGAATATAAAGGAAACAGTCTGAAATCGTCATATTAAGGCTTGGTATATGAGACAAAATTATTAATGCGGCCACTTTCGAGCATGTAATTGAACGATTTTACTCTAATAACCGAGAACGTGTTTGTGAACGTTATACCGTATATGTACATACATACATATAACACACGCTGAATCCCGACAATCGGTATAACGTTCTTCAGTTGCTTTAAAATAAAATTTGTTATGTTCTTTGCTACTCAACGTGCGACTTGGCAAGTTTTATCTTATTCAAAATCTAATTGAACTAGTTCTTTGTCAATGAAATACTTGACTAAAGTTGTTCTCAAACTCAAAGATTAGGTGGATAAGAACTTGCCAAGACGCACTATTGAGTAACAAAGAACATAACAAATTTTCTTTTAAAGCAACTGAAGAACGTTATGCGATAACAGAAGCTATGATTTATGGAACTTCGAAAGAAATTGGTATCCAGTTAGATCTCACTTCTTTTTTTAGCGAAGCCGTTATCCGAGTGCTTATCTTGCAAGTTTGTTTGTTGCGAACTTGGCAATTTTTTCACATTTATGTTTTGGTGGGATATTATTTAGAATTCTAATTTACAAATAAAAAAAACCGTTTAAGGCCGTTACTTAAAAATAATAGCGCCACTGCATGTCTTCCCGTGCATGTCGTAAAAGGCGACTAAGGCATAAGGACAAGGTGCCGTGCTAAAGGGCGACAGGATAGCCGCCTCTCACCTTGGCACGGTCCTTCTATCGAGTCAAGCAGCAGGTGGATATTCGTGCCTTACTCTAGCTGCTTGATAGTTATCTTGTCCTAATACATTGTTAAACGTGGTGGTCAGTGTTGTGTTGTAATTTACAGTGGTAATTGCAGCACAACACTGTATTCCGGTGTACTTCCAGGGGACCCAGTAGCAGGTGGGGTTGGCTGTGGTGAGGAATAGGTCGGTGGTCCCGACGCGGATTCGCTGTTCAGAGGTGTTGCATCAACACGGTTGACGAGGAGACCCAGTGAAACGGTTATTCCGCTGGCCGCCCGCCGAGTAGTACAGGGGCCCAATCGTGTCTAACCAACGCGAGAGGCTGCTCTGGTCAACCGGCGCAAAATCCCGTCCGTCGTGCCAGTTGTTGACCGGAGTTAGGGGTCCCGGCGGCCACTCGCAGGGGTGGACCGGGGGCCCTTCCTCCCGTGTCGGTGCGCCACCAACCTGAGTAGCAAGCGATGAAGCTAGAGTCACCAAAAAAGGTGACCGCTCAAACCCGTCAAACTACTGACCTAAATATAGCGATTACCTCCCTTCTCTGTAAGGTGATGGAGCGCATTATTAATGCGCAGATTATGAAGTACCTGGAGACGAATGACCTCATCAGCGATCGGAAATACGGCTTCCAGCCTGCTGAAAACGATCTGCTGGTGATCTTCTAGCGTACGTCACTCACCTTTGGGAGGAATCGCTTGACGGTCATGGTAAATCCTTGGCAATTGGCATTGATTTTGTACCGTGTGGGGCCGGTACTTTAAAAGAATAGCCCCACTGCATCTCTCCCCGTGTATGTCGTAAAAGGCGACTAAGGGATATGACTTCCTTCTTATATTACTAGGTGGTAGGGTTTAACCCGCCCGGGTTGGTACCACCGCACTGAATGAAAGGTCGGTCGAAACGGCTATGTAAATAGTTTGTGTTTCCGTCCAGTTCAGTGTAGCCGACACGACCAAAGGGAAGGCTGACGTGGCACCAAGTTCACCCGGTGTTATGGGCTGACATCACGGATGATGTAGGTGATGTAGCTAACCGTGTCAGTTTCCATAAAAAAAAAAATTTATATTGCCAAGGACCGGGTTTGGCAGAATTCGCTCTTGGGCAAATTGCCGGCTTACGGACTTCCTTCTGGCCTCTGTAACTGGGTCGCCGACTTCCTAGATGGGCGTAGCATTCAGATCCTAGTGGACGGTTAATCGTCGAACGCCACCAGTGAACGCCGGCGTACCACAGGGACTGTGTTGTCACCCACGCTGTTTCTTCTGCATATCAATGATATGCTGTCTCTGGGCAACATACATTGTTATGCAGATGACAGTACGGCACACGAATCCTACACCAGTCACCCTTCAGCCAGTCGGGATGTTGTGGATGAGAAGAGGTGTTCAGACACACTCGAACATACACTCGGCTCTATTTCTGAATGGGGCCGTAGTATTTTGGTCGATTTCAACGCTTCCAAGACACAAGTTTGCACGTTCAGTGCGAAGAGAGCAGCGTTCACACCGGATCCTTCCTTCCAAGGCACGTCGTTTAAATTAAGCGAACAACTCGGGGTCCTCGGAGTCAAACTGTCGCACGACGTAAACTTTCGTCGCCATATCGAGGGGAAGGTCAAGCTGGCTTCTAAAAAGCTGGGCATACTCATTATGGTGCGACGGTACTTCACGCTGGACCAAAAGCTACTTTTGTATAAATCTCAGATCAGGTCCTGCTTGGAGTACTGCTCGTACCTGTGAGATGGCTCTGCCAAATACCAGCCTGCACCTCTGGACTCGATCCAGCGTCGAGCCGTGCGGCTAGTGGGTGACCTCGAATGTCTCGCGATCTAGAACCACTGCCACAGGGTATGTCGGCTCCCTAAATGTATTCTATCGCTTATTTCATGGGGAGTGCTCGGAGGAGCTGTTTAACGCTATCCCGCCGTCCCCTTTCCACCTCCGCACCACACGCATTAGGCAGGGATTACATCCCTACACGCTGGACTTACGGCGGATGCTCTTGATCTTTCCTCTACAGAACCGGAAAACTATGGAACGCTCTCCCCCCCAATTACAGTTTCGGGTCCTTCAAGAGGGGCGTGAATGGGCACCTGTCAGGCCGGCATGGCATTCGCAACCTCCCGCATAGGACCGAATTTCCATGGGCGTCGTAAGACACCTTATGGATGGCTCGGCGCCATACGTCGCGCTTTCAATAAAAAAACAACACCGATTACTCTGCTTACCCCGATTGTCGGGATATAGCATGGTATGTATGTATATAAATAAAAATGCAAGCTACTTATTCAGGTACCTACCTATCTATATTTCTTAGATTCTAGCATTTATTGGATAGAGTTTAGAGTACGGTTAAGTTATAGTGTAAGATTAATAATTGAAGCTATGTAAAACTATGTTTATTGACTTCAATGGGGAGGGTGGGGGCATCGTGCACGTCTCCACTACACACAGTCTGTACGGACAATCGTTCACAGGCAACTGTAGATGACATGATATTATGTCCTACTATCTACCTCCTATACATTGTGTAATTGTGTGTACAAATAATGTAAAAATTTATTTATTTTTTGTATAAAATAGAAAATAGATCTCTTAAAAAACTTTGTTATAACTATTTTATATAATAGATTTTCGAGAATTTATTAGAAAATAATAAATTATTAATAAAAATAAAATAATTTTAATATTTCATTTCTGTTTAAGTGTCCATATCATTCTTTTTGTACCTGGGCGACCGAGCTTCGCTCGGCGTCTACACCTATATAGATAAACTTAAAAAAATTTACATTATCTATATACTAAATTTCATTCAAATCGTTAGAGCCGTTTCCGAGAAACCAATTGTATATATATATACAAGTTTATCATTAAATTATATTTTTATTACCAATTTTTTGGCTTTTTATTTAAATATTACTATATAATATACAAAAACACAAAATATTTCGGCCCTTTATGGGACGACGGCCCATAAAGGGCCGAAATATTTTGTGTTTTTGTATATTAGAAACCAATTGTATATATATATACAAGTTTATCATTAAATTATATTTTTATTACCAAATTTTTGGCTTTTTATTTAAATATTTTGTGTTTTTGTATATTATATAGTAATATTTAAATATATACAAGTTTAGCTCACATAAAGTAATAGGAACTCATTCGTTTACAAAATAACTAGACCACCCAAAGCTTACTTTAAAATTTAAATGTAATAAATTAAAGGCACATCATTGACAAACAATTGGCCATAACTGAAATAAACTCTTTATAGTAGGTACACACCCGAAGGAATTTTTATGAAGTTTGATTTATAACCTCCTATGGCCACAGATGCGACAGCATATGTCTACCTTATATGTGGAAGCCACTATAGCCAAAATAGTGAACTATAAATACATTTACTGTATTTACAACGCACATTTTATAGTATTGAATTAATTCTTATCAAAATACATACTTGTATCGCTTCTGGTATTTGAGTAGATAAACTTTGGCATGAAATGAAAGTTAACATTTTTTGATATTTTTTTACATTAATTGTTTATCAAGAGATCATACATACCTACATACGACGACATACATGCATTCTCCACGTGCCACCGTGATTCCATGTTTAAAGTACATCGTTTTTATTGATATCTCGACATATTATTATAGCGCTGAACCACCCATAAGGTCTCTAACGACGCCCATGGACATTCGGTCGTATGCGGGGGTTGCCAAAGCCAGATCGGCCTGACAGGTGCCTACTTACGCCGCTCTTGAAGGACCCGAGACTGTACTTGGGGGGAAATATATGGGCATATATTTTATTCTATGCATTGCCTTAATGTGAATTGTGTATTGCAATATCTTACTTGGGTAGAATTGAGTTGATTATGAGTAGGTAAACGATAAACCTCCTCGAATAAAGTAAGTAACTAATGGCGAGGCCGAAGGTCGAGCTCCGTTCAGGTAAACGCTATTCTGTCTCGATGAAAGTAAGCAACTAAGATGTGATTTTAAGTAATCAACTAAGGCCGAGGCCGAAGGCCGAGCTACGTTCATGTAAACAATAAACCTTCTCGAAGAAAGTAAGTAACTAAGGGCGAGGCCATAAGCAGAACTTCGTTCAAGTTAACGATATTCTTCTTGATCCGGCAGCGGCCGGCAGCGGTCGGCGCGGCAGGCTCGCGTCGCCGCGCGCTTCCGCGCGTCGCCGCGCGTGGCCGCCCGCGTGCCTATGCTAGAGTCGAGTAGGTGAGTAGAGCGGGGAGAGCGGGGAGCGCGCGGCCGCCAGCGGCGCCGCGCGTCTCCGCGCGGCGACGCGGGCATGTCCGCTGGCGGCTAGGCTGCGCGAGGCGCCCGCCGCGCGGCGCCGCGCGCAGCCGCTCGACCTTTTCGAATTTTTCAGGCGATATTGGTCTTTTTAAGTACCTATGTAGATAAAGTTAAAAATTATTTCACACCGAAAGTGCGCGCCGCGCCGAGCCGCACCGCTGCCGTCCCAATGTGGATGGAGCCTAAGTAAATAAGGGCGAGGCCGAAGGCCGAGCTCCGTTCAGGTAAACGATAAACCTTCTCCGCACGGGCCTAACCTTTAATGACGTCCTAACTTACTTTATTTGAGAAGATTATCATTTACCTGAACGCAGCTTGGCCTTTGGCCTTGCCCTTAGTTACTTTCTTTGAGAAAGTATATGGTTTAACTATACGGAGCTCCGCCTTCGGCGTCGCCATTAGTTACTTAGTATCTTCTAGAAAAATATCGTGTACGTGAAAGGAGCTCGGCCTTCGGCCTCGCCCTTAGTTACGTACTATTCGATAAGGTGTATCATTCACCTGAACACAACTCAGCCGTCGGCCTTGCCCTTAAGGACTTACTTTCTTCTTTTGAAATACGAATTTTACGCGAGCGAAGCTGCGGGAAAAAGCTAGTTTATTATTATGATGACCATGAAAAAATAACAATTTTTACTCGCTTTTAAACAAATATTTAGGAGAAAAATTTTCATGAGTTGATTAGCAGCGGGAGCACAAATGCGTCGATAAGCCTATATCGATCGATAAACATCTATTCGTCTTCTTCTATTCTACTTCGTCGAACGAAGCAAATAGATGTTTATCGATAGATATAGGCTTATCGACGCATTTGTGCTCCCGCTGTAGGTACCTATATTTATCTACAAATAAGTCTCTAAGCAATTTTTTTAATTCAGCGTAATATTCCTAAACCAAAAATACAGGGCATCTACCTGCCTACTTTAATCCGGTACGCTATTATTTACCACATCACCATTATTCAAATGCGTAACGAAATAACACGCGAATCGTGGTTGTTGACTGAAACTCGAGAACCGATTTGTTGCCAAATATTGCAGTCATACTACAGACAATAGAAATCAGAGGAATATAAAAGGACGCTGTACTTGCTAGTGTGTCATTGCAACTAGCTCTGCTAGGTAGATTCGTGTTCTCGGAAATAGGAAATTGTTACCAAAAACTGTGAAACCGATATCATCAACGACAGCTTCTGCAAGGAAGAATATATACTCAAAATGGAAAGTTCAACTAAAGAAATGGAACGAGAAGTAATAAAACCCATATTGGCGAAGGATATAGGAACGGACTATAACTACAAAATGAATATTTATTGGCCTAACCTTATCGGATTTTTCATATTACACGTGTTGAGTGTTTGGGGCATATGGATGCTTATAACTGGACAAGTGATGTGGAAAACTGCTTTATGGTGTAAGAAATTGTTACTTATTTTGAACTTCAGTATATGTACAGTACAATAGTTAAACTCCTTATGTACCTACATTGAGCACTAAAAATATATACATAGCCTTCTTGGTGCCCGCCGCGCGCCCGCAGGAACAAGAGCTGTGTGACATAATAGTTTTGGAGTTATATTTTTAGGTTTCCGTATCCCGTACGGAAGCCTATTACTAAGCCTCCGCCGTCTGTCCGTCCGTCTGTCCGAGGGCTGTATCTCTTGAACCGTAATAGGTAGCCCGTTGAAATTTTCACAGAATATGTGTTACTATGGCGGATATAACAAATAATAAAATAAGATGATGTTAAAAATTAAGGGGGGCTACAAACGTCCGAAAAATCGATTAGTTACGCTACTGAATAATAGATGGCGCCACAGGCTTTTATACATTACATTGTTGAAAGACAAAAGATAGGCGGATATTATTGATAGCGGATAGATACGGAAACCTCCGTGCGCGAGTAAAACTCGCACTTGACAGATTTTTCTATACTTACTTTCTGTTTCTACTTTACTGCAGCTTTTCCTGTTTATTACTTTTAATTATTTTATAGTAGATATTTCTGATATGAGTACTGTGTGGAGCCGGAAGTTAAAAATAATATCAAATCAAATCAAAAAACGTTTATTACACATAAAATCGTACAGAAGGTAGTACTTAATGCCTATGGCATTTTCCGCCGGCCTACCCTTTTTAAATATAAAAACCAGGGTAGGTGCAACAAAACATAGTCTTAGATAATATAAAAATAGAAAAACAAAGATTTATATATGCACATATAATACATACATATAATAACCATATAGTAACCGTAGTAAATATATATAAGCAAATACAAAAATAAAACTCAGACAATGATGAAAGAGAGACAAACATGTTATGAATTTACTCAGAAACCGATGAACGCCGAAACAGAAGGAGATGATGTTTAGGGTTTGAGGAGATGGTCTTTCAAGAGCACCCTGAACGTGTGGATCGATGCACACTGTCGTAAACGAAGAGGAAGTTCGTTCCACATGCGTGCAGCGTGCACTGTGAAAGAGTCAGTGTAAAAGACTGAGGAGTGGGACGGGATAGCAAGAACAAGGGTGTCAGAGGATCTTAATGATACTCCGTGGGATGAAAGCATTTGGAAACGGTCGGATAGGTATTTAGGAGCAGCAGGGTCATTCAGTGTGCAGTACAAGAGAGACAGGACATGGGAATTTCTGCGACGACGAATGCCGAGCCTAGATCGAAAGCTAGATCGGAACTAAGAAATGTGATCATATTTCCGCAGACCGAAAATGTAGCGGATGCACATGTTTAGTAGCTGGTCCAGCTTATTCAGCAGCTCTTCATTGACGTCGAGGTAACAGATATCCGCGTAGTCTAGAATAGGGAGGAGAAGAGATTGTACCAACATAGTCTTTGTGCTGATAGGTAGGAAATTCTGCAGACGCTTGAGAGAATGCATGCTGGCGAACACTTTCCGGCTAACCTCACCGACTTGTACGTTCCATGATAACGTCTCATCAATGTATAGGCCAAGGTTTTTTACCACCTTAACCAGAGGGACCGCGATACCATTAAATAGAATATGTGGTAAAGATGTTTTGTCAAGTTTGCTTAAGAGTTTTGTAGAACCGATAACAATCACCTGCGTTTTATGTGGGTATAGTAATAGCCCCGCTGCATCTTTCCTCGTGTATGTCGTAAAAGGGATACGGACAATATTCCGTGCCAAAGGGCGACAAGATAGCCTCTTACCTTGGCACGACCTTTCCACCGAATCATGCAGCAGGTGGGTCTTCACGCCTTACTTGCTGCTTGATAGTTATCTTGTCCGAATACTTTGCTAAACATAGTGGTCGTTGTTGTGCGGTAATTTAACATTATGTACTTGCAGCACAACACCAATTACTCTGCTTACCCCGATTATCGGGATACAGCGTATGGTGTGTATCAAATCAAATCAAATCAAATCAAATCAAAATTATTTATTTTTCAATTCTTTTTAACTGACTTCCAAAAAAGGAGGAGGTTCTCAATTCGTCTGTATGTTTTTTTTTTTTTTTTATGTTTGTTACGCGATTTCTCCGTCAATTGAGAGCCGATTTAGAAAAATCTTTTTTTGTTAGTTAGGTCATACTTCCGAGGTGGTCCCATTTCAATTTTATCGAAATTGGTTGAGTGGTTTTCGAAAAATCAGCATAATACTATGGTGTGTGGTTACCTTCAGCAAAACTTGGGATGTGGTCGTTTTCGGCAATTTTCAGTTTGATAAATTAGTATGATGTGTGGTTACCTTCAGCAAAACTTTTGTGATGTGGACTTATTCAGCAATTTGCAGTCTGACACATATGGCGAATAATTCTGTACCACTTCAATCGATTTCGATTATTCGATTTCGATTATTCTTTTTTATGTAATATTACTAAAAAGAATGAAATAAAAACTGTTTTAAAAAAATTTAAACCGATTTCCAAAAAACTAAAAAAAAAGAGCTAATAAGTATTAAATAAGTACCTAATATTTTGAAATTTTCTCTGTCCTGTTGAAATACATGAATCGTTATACTAGTGATACATATTCGGACCCTTGTTTCATGAATATTCTAAATTTGAAATTTTTTATCTTTTCCGACCGGCCAGGTGCGCTTAATTTATTATGGTACCTGACCGGTACCTACTGTACCGAGTACCATTGAGCTGGTCTGATGATGGAGACAGAAGGTGGCCATAGGAACTCCTAAACTACACATGATAAACCCATCGTGTTTGGGCTCGTTGCATTTGTCTTCATGAGAAATTTACTTTAGACCTAAGAGATTCTCAATTCGACGGCGAGTTCGACGGTATGTTTTCTTTTTTTGGATGTTTGTTACGCGATTACTCCGTCAATTGTGGGCCGATTTTGAAAATTCTTTTTTTTTATTTGAAAGGGGATAACCCTGAGGTTTTTGAAGTGAAAACTTCTTTAGCGGCGCTTGGCACTTTTTTAGGTGGGTAAAAAATGAATAACTCGCGACATCGCGTCAGCGTCATTTTTAAAATAAAACCTTAAGTGATTGCATTAGGGGTTAAGTTAGAGTGGCACGGGATCTGCCGGCACTCCCGGAGTGCAACTGTTAAGTAGGGTTCGGTAACACGTTTATATCTGTCCATTCTACTAAGTTCTGCAAAATGAATGTAGGGTTCCGTAA
Organism: Nematopogon swammerdamellus; assembly: GCA_946902875.1. Classification (NCBI taxonomy): domain Eukaryota; kingdom Metazoa; phylum Arthropoda; class Insecta; order Lepidoptera; family Adelidae; genus Nematopogon; species Nematopogon swammerdamellus. The sequence goes on from OX336344.1 coordinate 8,310,409, forward strand.
CAAATGCATGTCTGTCTGTTCTACTAAATTTAACATTTATTCCAAAATGAATATAGGGTTCCGTAACAAATGCATGTCTATCCGTTCTACTAAATTTTACAATTTTCAACCAAGGTCCTCCGACGGTTATTTTATAATAAAAGTAGGGTTCCGTAACACGTTTATGTCTGTCCATTTTACTAAGTTCTGCAAGATGAATGTAGCGTTCCGTAACAAATGCATGTCTGTCCGTTCTACTAAATTTTACAATTTTCAACCAAGGCCCTCCGACGGTTATTTTATAATAAAAGTAGGGTTCCGTAACAAATGTATGTCTGTCCGTTCTACTAAATTTCACAATTTTCAACCAAGGTCCTCCGACGGTTATTTTATAATAAAAGTAGGGTTCCGTAACACGTTTATGTCTGTCCATTCTACTAAGTTCTGCAACATCACCTACAACGTCCGTGATGTCAGCCCATAACACCGGGTAAACTTAGTGCCATGTCAGTGCTTCCCCCTTTGATCGTGCTGACTACACTGAACTGGTCGGAAAACACAAACTATTTACATAGCCGTTTCGACCGACGTTTAATTCAGTGCGGTGGTACCAACCCGGGCAGGTTAAACCCTACCACCAAGTAAGATTAGGAGGGAAGGGACCTACAGTTTTACGAGGAATCCGAACCTCGGTCAGCCTCCAACGGTCAGCGGTCGGAAAGCGAGGCGGATTCCGCCGAGTACATTAATAGCAAAAAATTACTAAAAAAAACTGTGAAATGAAAAAAAAGTTTTAAAAAACATAAAACCGACTTCCTAAAAAAAGTAAAACTAAAAAACTATTTAAAATAAAAATATAAAAACCGCCTTCAAAAATATATGAAATAAAAAACTAAAAAAAAAACGAACCCTAGAGTTGAAGGCGGTGCTAAAGCAAGCAAAAATGATGCATGAAAGAAAACATGAGTGGATGATAATATCCTTTGTGATTTGTGTAGCCTTTTTAGCACCGCCTTCAACTCTAGGGTTCGTTTTTTTTTAGGTTTTTATTTCATATATTTTTGAAGGCGGTTTTTATATTTTTATTTTTAATAGTAACATATACAATCTTTATACAATATACAGAATGATTCGTGAATTGAAGTTTGAATTGCATGTGGCACTGGCATTTCAGTGCCGCTGATTTTAAGCCTAACCTTGTAGGTACCTAACTAAAAAACCAAAAGTTACAATAATGTAAGTAAAAGGTAGTTAGGAAAGAATAAAATATAGGTGATGTGTTAAAAATATGAATGAATAGTCTTGAATAATGCTGTTGTGTGAAGGTAGTAGGTGAGAGTATTTATTGAATTTGATGATAAAAATTAATAGATTTAGTGGTTAATGTTCTTCTGTAATTGTAATAGGTGTTTTTTATAATGTGTTTTGAAGGTTAATATTTTTTTAAGTTGTCTAATTGGGGGTTGGATGTTATTCCAGCACCGGGTTGCCGCATATTTGAAGCTGCCTTCGAATGCGGCACCCCGGTGCTTAGGAACTGCCAACAACCTGTATGTATATGTGTTTCAGATGAATGAGCGATTCTGTTCTATTCTAAGGGATTCTACCATTTTAAAAGCTAAATTCAGGTACTTACTTACTAGTATGTACTTATATGTAGTGTATATTATAGTTTATCATAGTTATTTTCCATATATTATATTTTACATTCCCACACTCGTCTTTTGCTATTACCTACTTATATCTCACAACATATGACTCTCAAACATCCAAAGGTTGACTGTGAGAAATCCCTGTAAGGGATAAGTCCGCCTTTGCCCCTCATGTAAATTACTTATTGTTTGTTACTGTTAAATGTTTTTGGAGCAATAAAGTATTTATATCTATCCATCTATCTACTTATTTACCTTTTATTTATTTTAGGCGGCGGCGGCTAGATGACTTCACCAATAAACAATGAGTTTGCATTACATCTTTTATAACTACTATTAGTTTATTACAAACATTTGTGTTCGAAATAATGTTCCTCGACCATGGCATGCTTGCAGCTTTCATTGTCGCCTATACATCAGCAGAAGGTGTGACTATAGGCGCACATAGACTGTACACTCACAGAAGTTTCAAGGCGCAACCTCTTCTTCGAGCAATTCTTATAATACTCCAAACTGTTGCTGGACAAGTGAGTATTGTACTGTATTGTATCATCATCATCATCATCCTCATCATAAACAATCATCATCATCAATCTCATCCCATCTCATCTCACCTCACTTCTTATCTCACTAACATTATGAACGTGAAAGTAGGAATGTTTGTTTGTTTGTTCCACTTTCACGCCTGAACGGCTAAACGGATTTGGATGTTTGGTAGGTAGATGGATCAGGCATAATGCATGGTTCCAGTAGGTTAGCTATTATTTCATATAAATTATTTAACTGTAATTATTGTACTGTGTGGGGCCGGTATTTAAAAATAGCCCCAGTGCATCTCTTACCGTGCATGTCATAAAATACGACTATGTGGATAAGGACAAGATGTCGTGCTAAAGGGCGCCAAGCGTACAGAAAATGTTACATGTATTCTTTATTCATCTCATCATCCATAGACAGTACAATGCACTCGGATTCGTCATATTTTAACATTTAGTATTGGATTTAAAATAACACGTTACACGCCATTTAATTTCGCCAATTAATTATCATAAATTCATAATCTATACTAATATTATACAGAGGGAAAATGTTTTGTTTGTATGTATATCGGGGGTAATTTCCATCCCTGACCCTGAGTAACAGGTTATAATTAATTTTGATAAAAACATGTTTCAGTTCGTAATTTCAATATTTGTAAATTGAAGTATCATACGCGCGATGCTAGCCGGAAGGGAAGCGAGGGGGGAGGGGGAGGAGGAGCGAGGAGGAGGGTGAAAGAGTTCGGAGGCGAAAGATGGGAATTAATCCCTCAAGAGATAGGAACGGAGTTTAATCCCTCATAATAAAAGTAAATTTCTACGTTTGACCGACCGTGTACCGTACGTCAATATTTATGAATTTATGAATCTTGATATATGTATTACTCGAGAACCACTTTATGGATTTACTACAGTTTTCACTGTTACATTCTGTCACTTCTCAAGATCGTTTTAGGCTCTATAGCATCACGCTAGGTTTTCTTTTCCTCCCCTCCCTCCCTCTCCACCCGTCCTCCTCCTCTCTCCCTCTCGGGAGAGAGGGAGAGAGGAAGAGGGAGAGAGGGATAATAAAAGAGAAGAGATAGTTTATTATCATATTTGCATTCCAATCGGAGTTTACCGCGAGTGGTGCCGCGGGCAAAAGTCAGTACTTGTAATAAAATTGTAAAATTGGCTTGTCTGTACATTATTACAAAATTACTATAAGTATTACAAAATATATTCCGTGGATCTCCGGAATACCGTGGAAATACCCGATGGATTTGTATTAGAGCAGGCTCCAATGAGATGTTCGTTTGCAAAGATAGCGGACCGCGAAATGTTTTGTGATTCGTCTACCTCATACCCTCGACATTATAAAAAGCCATGTTGCCGCGCGCGCTCACGGTCCTTTGTCATTTTTGTCAATTACAGCTAGTGAAATTTCTATGCAAGCATACCTCGAATTATACAAAAGTCAATGAAAAAAGCGATGTATAAATAAGGTCTTTCAAAATTAGTTCATAGTACACTAAGGGGGGGTTCTGTATCATATAAGGAGTAAAACTTATATAAATTTTTTTGGACCTTGGGCTTTTTTTTATGTAAAATATTGTTTTATGTAAGTAAATAAAAAAAAAGTGGTTGATTTTTATCACCACTTTTTGTTACTGTTATGATTCAGTTTCATAACAGTAACAAAAAAGTCTTCATTACCATTATGATGTAACACATGTAAGTTGGTAAAAAAATCAAAATCTTTCTATTCCATACTAATAAAACTAAAATTGTAGTTTTTCACAATTTCTGAAAGAAAGAGATCTATGTGTTCGAAGATTTTTTTGTTCCTGGCATGAAACTGAAATGATTAAGAAATATTTTTTTTACATTACATAAAAAAATGTTTTTTTGTAAAAAAAAATTCTTTACATACATACATACATAGCGTCACGCTTGTTTCCCGGTGGGGTAGGCAGAGACAACGGATCTCCACGTGCCACGATCCTAACACACCTCTTCCGCCTCTTCCACTCCCATAATGTTTTTCATGCATGCTCGTCGGTTACGGGTACTACGCACTTGCCCCTTTTTAAGCACATACCAGATCTGGTCCAGGTAAGTGCGTCTAGGGCGACCCTTCCTTCCCTTCCTTTTGAAGAAAAAAATTCTTTGTTCTTCAAAAGTGATCTATTTCCGATACAGAACCCCCCTTAGCGTACTATTAATTAATTTTGAAAGACCTTATACAACGTGTCCCAAAACTCAACGTCAAGCGGGAACCAGGGAGTAGGCCAGTTTATAACTAGCCAGGGAAAAATAAGAAAAAAAATCGGAGTCGGATCGGATATCTTCGACATAAATTGATGTGCCAAAGCATAGGCTTTGCCTTAAATTTGAGTAAAATTGAGAATAATATGTACCTCTGCTGATGCATTGCATTTACACTGTTTAAGAGCATCCGCTCAAGTTTATCTGTGGAAAAGCTCTTCTGAACCGATATTTGAGCACATTGATTTCCTTCAATTTGGTTACGGGTTACGCGAAGGAAACCTTTACCCAAAGCAAATGACAAAAAATCTCAATTTGGCTTGCCGCTTACAGATGTAGATAATGCTCATAGCCTCCTATGCCGCGTTGTCGGTGTGTGGACTGTGCATCACACACACACAGTGCAGGAGGCTATGAAATTATAAAAAGGAAATGTAGCATTTTCTGTAAAAAAATCACAGATCTCATGCATTACATGACCTTCGGGTCAACCTGCGGGTACATTGAAAATGACTTTTAGGGTGTATTCAAATATAAGATAGTGATTCGCCGACTGTGAGCGTGATGACTGTGAGTTATATTTAAAAAGCAATTAGTCGGCCTCTGGTCAGTGAGCTAAAAAGAGCGTATGTATGTATTGTGTAATTTCATTGTAACGTAGTAGTCTGACTGAGGTAGCCAGAGAGAGCGATACTGATTGACCGCTCACTGGCGCTGTGCGCGTGCGAGTAAGCGGCTAATACGCCTTCAGTACGCGGCGTCGGGCATACTGTACGGCTTTATGAATATTAAAAGTAATATCAATAAAAAAAATCTGGGGGTAGGAATCACTTCGAACTCCTGCTGCTCTTCTTAAAGTGGAATCACTATTAGTTGTCCTAGCACACGATCCGAGACATGACCGTTTTAATTTTGACAGCTGTCATCCAAAATGAAGATCTCGACGAGATCTATCATTTGTCCCAGCCACGATGTAGGAAAAAACGGTGGCCGAACTGAGTAGAAAACGTGAAGCAAAAACTGACGACACTTTGTAGTTAGAGCGGCTACCACGCGCGCGCTGCAATCGCCTGATGCCGACCAGGCTTGGAATTCGTACGATTATTATCGTACTTTATGTTTTTAAGCTAGTGCTAAGCACGTACTCGCTTTGTATATATTTTTATTAGAAAAATGCAAAGCGAAAAACATTGGAAAAAATACATCCCGGCCAGGATTCGAACCTGGGTCTTTGGCTTGAGCTTCGCATTTTTTAACCGACTTCAAAAAAGGAGGAGGTTCTATGTTCGGCTGTATGTATTTTTTTTATGTATGTTCAGCAATATCTTCCCCAATTGTGAACCGATTTTGATGATTCTTTTTGTGTTCGGTTCAGTCTAGCTCCAAGGTGGTCCCATTTTTTTTTTTGGTCAAGATCAGGTTGGAAAGCGAGGCGGAATCGCGAGGCCGAAGGCCGAGCGATTCCGCCGAGTACATTAATAGCAAATAAAAATTACTAAAAAAACTGTGAAATAAAAAACTATATAAAAAAATATAAAAACCGCCTTCAAAAATGTATGAAATAAAAAAATAAAAATCGAACCCTAGAGTTGAAGGCGGTGTGGTGCTAAAGCAAGCAAAAATAACCGACCGCCTTCAACTCTAGGGTTCAATTTTTATTTTTTTATAACTACTCAAACTGCAAGATAAAGACGACTCGTAACTCGCGTAAAGGAAAAAAAAAAAAAATAACTCCCAAACTTTTCACGTTTTTCAAAATATAAATATATTTCAGTAAATCTACAACTTTTTAATTTTTTTATTTTTTCACCATCTTGTAGCCCTCAGCTATACGCGTCATTTGACACCCTAAATATTCACGTAGCCTTAAAACTCACGACACCAGGGCGAATTCGCACTCTCGCTGGCAATCGGGGACTATACTGAAGCGATCGTAAAAACATTTTCAATGTCAAAAATTCTACGTCGATTTAACATGTCTAGCTTCTAATCACATCTTCGCTTCGCCCCGATCGGAAATGTTGCGGACGAAGTTGCGAGGAACAAATATTTGTAAATGGTGCTATTTGAACGCTGTATTTTGCAGAACTGCATGTACATCTGGGTGCGCGACCACCGCCAGCATCACCGCTACTCCGACACAGACGCAGATCCTCACAACGCCAAGAGAGGCTTCTTCTTCTCGCACATCGGCTGGCTCATGTGCAGGAAGCACCCGATGGTGCCCAAGATGGGCAGGACTATTGACATGTCCGACCTGGAAGCAGACTGGATGGTCATGTTACAGAAGAGGTGAAATGGAAACATTTTTCGTGTACCTACTTACCTACATACACACACACATATCTCTCACGGCACACATCTTTCGACACGTTCTCACCGGCTTTGAGAACGACACACTTGACCAGCTGGGAACCTAAGGTAGATAACTTCAATTTATATTTAAATTAATCCAGCCATCGATGCAACTTGTGCTAGACGTCGTCGGTACAAGTGTGCGTGCATTTACACGCAGTATTGTGATACGTGACACGATCCCTACGACGACGGTGCTATCACGTTCTCGTTCTCACTTGCCTACAGATGATAAGAGTGAGCGAGAAAGATGTCATTGCTCGCCTACCGGCGCGATTTCCGTCTTTCCGCTCACTCTTATCATCAGTAGGCAAGTGAGAAAGAGAACGCGATACCACCGTCACACCGTACTGTGTGGGGTCGGTACTTAATAAGAATAGCCCCACTGCATCTCTCCCCGTGCATGTCGTAAATGGCGACTAAGGGATAAGCGGCCTGCAGACACCCCGGTCGACTTGTGGCTTTCATGGAAGACATAGGCTGGCTGGGGTAGCTGGAGACTGCGGGGTTTTGCACGAAGGTCCCCAACCAAGCGGGATTAGTTTGCAGGCCTAGAGCCAACCGCAAACCAAAACAACAACAACAACAACCACCGTCACACGATGCCGATGCCGAAGCCGCCATAACATGCTCAGGCGAAACAAACAACAACGTTTGTCACTGTCACTCTTTATAACAGCAACCGGGCATGCTGCACACACGCACTTTGTGCGTCACCGACTCGACTTGCGTGCGTTCAACACGCGCCGCACACGCCGTATGAAGCGGCTGTCCGTGAAATCTGCATTATATGCAGGTCTCGTCGAGAACATTTTTTTTCGGGAGTGATGAATGGGATGGGCTAATCTAAATGGACATCGATGAATCCACCATGAAAAAAAACCCCCGACCCTTAAAAAGTAAAAAATAAATTTCCATTCACTTACTTAAAGGAGTCGGTGGACCGCTAAGTAAATTCCCGCGCAGCTATGACTTTTTATATTTTATTTACTTAGCGGTCCCCCGACTCCTTTAAGTAAGTCAACGGAAATTATTTTTTACTTTTTAAGGGTCGGGGGTTTTTTAAATTTGTAATTTAACTTTTATTTCGAGCTTTTTTACAAAAACCGCATGCAAATCGGCCCACTTTTTAAGATAATAATTTTTTTTATCTTAATTACTTGATTACTTGATTTCAAACATAGCTAAGAACCATCCCGATTAAACAATATGTATGTATTAATAAGTATTCTTATTATTATTTTTATCTTCAATTGTCACGCAACTCTTTTGCTACTACCTACTTACATTCCACTATATTATCGAATCTCAAACATCCAAAGGTTGGCTGTAAGAAATCTCTGTAAGGGATAAGTCCGCCTTTGCACCTTACGTAAATTTTCCAATGTATTTGTTACTGTTTAATGTTTACTGGAGCAATAAAGAATTTTCTATCTATCTATCTATCTAACAAGCTTCCTAATAAAAAAACCCGCACCCAAATCGGTTCATCCGTTTGGGAGTTACGATGCCACAGACAGACACACAGACACACACACACACACACGTCAAACTTGTAACACCCCTCCGTTTTTTGCGTCGAGGGTTAAAAATGGTAAATTTCTTCTTTTCTATTCAAGGGTTAAGCCCGCCGTTGCACACCTCACGTAAACTACATTCAATGTGTGTTTTCTAGTAATTTTTTTATGGAGCAATAGTTCAAAGCAATAGCAATAACTCCTAATATATAACCTCTTAAAGGTAAAAATAATAAGTGCCAACTCAGTAATTTTTATTAATCACGAAAAAAAAAATTTTTCTCTTTGTAATCTCTCATAGCAAGTGAACAAATCGCTCGATACAGCTGAATTTTGGTTTTCTTACGATAATAAATGTTCATACCTGTATTACTAAAATAAAATTTATTTGTTACTACAGTACATACTAAGTAAATAAAATATAAAAAGTCAGAGCTGCGCGGGAATTTACTTAGCGGTCCACTGACTCCTAGTAAGTCAACGGAAATTATTATTGTTTTACTTTTTAATGGTCGGGGTTTTTTTAAATTTGTAATTTTACCTAATGTATCAATATATTCATCTAAAGTATCTATCGTACATATACAAGTCACAGAGACTAACCTTAAATGATTAAAATTGTAACCTACAGTATAATTATTTATGTACCTTCTTGCACTTCCAGTGACCACTCTCAAACATCTGTTTTGCCCTCCAGGTTCTACAAGACGTGGTACACGATCTTCGCAATATTGATCCCGGTGGCAGTGCCTGTGTACTTCTTCGGCGAGGACTGGGTGGTGTCGCTCATGGTGGTCTATTTCGCCCGCTACATTATTAGTATCAACGGCACGTGGCTGGTCAACAGTGCTGCTCATATCTACGGAACTAGGCCCTATGACAAGTAAGACAATTTGAACCAAAATCTGAAGATTATTTCTGGCGTGGCGCTAGTGCTCCTGTGCGCCATTTTGCGAGGCAAGGATTTGGCTTGGCTGAAATCGACATGAGGATGAAGGCTAATGACAAAGTTACAGGTGCAAATCCTGGTCAGGCGATCAATTTATCCCTCGTTTATTGGTCGTATTCTTATTTACTGAATGTTATCTGAAACATTCACTTAAAAACAACCACACATAAACTCGCTAACAGCTAAACTGATATTAGCTATGAAAACAATTTAAGAACATGCGGAGTACTCATGCTGTTCATCGTGCCTATTTTGAGAGCATCATATCATATGGTCTTATGTTTTGAGGATACAGCAGATTTAAATATCATATTTCTATTCTATTCTTGCGATACATGATGAAAATAAAAACTAGAGATACTTGTACGGGTAGGATAACCATTGGCGTAAATAGGGGTAGAGCCGTGCCCATCTCAGAATTATCTCTCCAGGATGTTTTGTTAGCAACCTAAAATTCTTGGGTGAGTAATTAAATAATTTCACACAAAAACACTGCAACTGTAACCAAAACAACACGACGAATGTTTTTATTAATTGTATTTAAGTAAAAAAACATTACTAAATTCGATGACCGAAATAAAGCTCAACATTTCCAATTGAAATTAATTTTATTGCGTACGGGCTTAGGCTTCAGCGGCCATCGCCTTTCAGGGGCTAGCGCCCCCCTGGAAAATAACGTTGGCATATGCCAATGAGGACTGCGTTCGTGGAGATTGCAATAATGACTTTAACAAGTGCATATGTGTACCAAAACGTATGCTATGCCAGAAAATATACTCATGATTCCTCTCTCAATACCGACAATTTATAACTATAACTCACGAGGTAAGAATAATTTTAAATTATTAAGACATATAGATTATATAAAACTTCACAAAGCTTTGTTTGTAAAAGTGTTAGATTATTTGTCATGAGAAATAAAAAACATATATGGGAATAATTTTAAACGATAATTTAAACTCGTGTTAAAACTAACAATAATTATTACACTGTTTATACTTTAGGATGCATTAGCTGGCCATATATGTCTGACCATTGTTTTCCCACAAACTAATTTTGACAATTGGATGCACTTTGTATCTCTAAACATGATTTATTATTATATCCTTTCGAGGGCTTACTTCAAGAATGCATTAAGTCAGAAAAAGTAGTTTTGAGATAATCAAGATTTAAAGTTTACGAAAAATTTATAAAAAATTCTACTTATATTTACAATATCAGTATTATGTACCGAGATTTATTATCTATCGAGGTTAAAAATGTTATTAATGAAAAAAATATATGTTCACACAATAGCACTTTATAATCAAAAGTGTAGGAGAAGGTACTGACTTAGTGTATTTTGTTTGACGGTTAATTCTGCAGTAAAATAAAAATACTGCGTTAAGTCTTATAGTAATTTAATGAAAAAGACAGTTGTGGTTGGTGCTTTGGTTTGGGGTTGGCTCTAGGCCTGCAAACTAGTCCCGCTTGGTTGAGGACCTTCGTGCAAAACCCTGCGATCTCCAGCTACCCCAGCCAGCCTATGTCATGGAAGAAAGGCTTTCATGGAAGAAAGCCACAAGTCGACTGGGGCGTTTGCAGACCTCTGCAACGGAAGATGGAGAACGGAGTATGTCCCTTCGTTGGTTGTCAAGCAAACTGCACTCCAACAAAACATGCTCGGTCATTTCATTCGTCGCCAAACATTCCCTGCACAGTGGGCTATTCGTAATAACAACGGTGTGTAGATATTTATTTAGCTTAGCCCGGGCCAGATTGATAAGCTTCAGAGCCAGCCTTCGGTCTGGTTTAGGAAGAGCAGCTCTCGACTGTCTGCACTCTGAGAGGCCCTTCCATCTGTCCCTGTGTTTCCGTGATGTCGACGCGTGCAACCAAGTCCAAGTTAAACCAAGTTTTCTGTATGCTTGCTGACGACATTATCACGGGTTCCGCTCCTATGGTTATAGTTCTAGAGCCTCTTCGTTGTAGTGCAGTGTACATGACATACGCCCATCTCAGTCCCAGCGGTTGCACTTGTAGCACCCCGATTACTTCCATTTGGAAAACTGTTGAGTGTGCACCAAGTCGTCCTGATCTATTAATGTTCAGCTCACGTGAGAAAATGCCCGCACCGGTCCAGCTGCTTGTCCTTGACCCGTCTGTGAAGATTCTTAGTTCTGTCTCACTAGATGGGCCGGGGGTTGGTCATTAATAAGGGTAGTTCACTGCACACCGTGTGCAGGACACTTGTGTGCTTTACCGGTTCGTCCCCTTTTCATAATCATAGTGCCTTGAGTCTGAATGCGGACGCCGCTGCCTCCTGTTTGACACATAGGTCCAGCGTTGACAGACAGAGTATGGCTTCAATGGTGGCCATGGGTGTACCGCATACAATCCGTAATATCCTTGGAGGTAATATCTATGCAGGCGAATCTCTAAAGCTTCTCTAATTGCATCGTTGATTAAAAAGACAGTTTTACGGGATTATAATTTTTCAGTGAATTAAAATGGTGGCTGCTACTAAACTAGTTGTATTGATCTTCATCTATCTATTACGATTACCAGAGAGAAAACGCTTCATCTTGCCAAAAAAAAATTCTTTTTTAACTAGATAACCTCAAATTACAACAGCTCACTAACAAATTCACTCAGCGAATGCTTGAGGTGCCATCCACGGTTCAGTATTGCAAGCACACAATTCTAATTTATGTCGACTTATTGCATCGGCCAGTGTAGTTGTTAACAACCACCACTTCAAGTAATATGGCCAAGAATACATTAAGTCCGACTTAGTGCTTTTCGCACTAAGTTTTGACGACGTTTCTAAAAATCGCGTCTTCGTAAATGCACTAAGTGACATAATGTCTTTTTGAAAATGATTTCATTAAGTCTGAGTAAGCCAAAACCGCAACATGAAATGCATTAAGTCACTTAATGCTTTCTTGTAGAATAGTATTCTACCACGAATTATCGAATTTGTATTTGTGAAATAACACTAAGTAGACTTAATGCATTTCAGAAGAATTACATTTTGCGATTAACCTAAAAAACATTTACAGTAAGGCACTAAATTGTACTTAGTGTATTTACGTTGACTATAATTACAACAATAATCAGAACTTAGTGCCATTCTATTCGAATCATGTCATTTAGTGCTTTTTGCTTGTACAAAGTAGTTATATTATGACTTAATGCTATAGCTATCTTTGGATCTCGTCAGTGTACAGCTTAGTGTGTTTTTGAAGAATGTAGCGCAAAAAATAATGAACAAAACTGTATAATTAAGTCAAAATCGATTTTTTTTGACATAGTGCATTCTTGAAGTAAGCCCTCGCTTTATTTCACATTTTTAAATACATTTACATTAATTTTACATATATTATAACTATAAAAAGTAATAAAAATACACAAAATTAATACAAACAAATAAAAATGGTAATACCGCCGGCGGCGGGAGGCAAGCCTCTAAGCACACCGGCGGGTGCAGGCCGTGGCTACGGAGCTCTCCGAGACGACGCGAGGCAAGCTACGAGCGATAGGTGGTGGTACTAGACACGTAGGCCACCACCACCCCCATCTCGGAGAGCTCCGTATCCGCCGGACTGCACGGCGACGTCGTCGCGCAGCTCTCTTAAACGTCTCCTTCTTCGCGCGCGCGTCGCCTTTTGGGTGCACTACACCACCGGTAGCGGGGGCACTAGACGGGACGCGAGGTCCCGATGACCCCAAGCTGACCGATGGTGGACGTCGCCCTCGCCGTAGTTGTTGTGGCTCGGGCGACGTCAACGCTCCATTTCATCGTCGATGGAATACACCGGCGGCGTGGAGCTGGGTGGTGGGGTGTGCATGTGGTACGAAGAACGGCGGCCCTTGTGTTGGACGACCCAGGTGCGGGGAGGCCGGGCGACACGGTGGGCGGAGGCAGTGCTGCTGCGGGCGAGCGGATGCGTTGGCGGCGGCGGCTGCGTCGAAATCGAGCGCGGCGGCGGCGGCCGATCTTCGCCGCAGAGCCCTCTCCATCACGCGTGTCGCGTCCCGAGTGGTTTGCAGCCGCTTCTGTCACCAGACATGTCTGTTCCGTCCGAGGACGCCGAGCGCCGGCGCGGCGGTGGTGATGCCGGCACGGTGCCTCCAACCGTGCGAGCCGCTGCGCCGCTGGAGATGGGTCCACACGTGGCGGAAGCTCGATTTGGTTGTCTCAGACAAGAACTTTTAAAAAATTTGTTTTATTATTATTATTATATTATCCATTTATTTACACATTTTTTTTTATATTAATTTTACATAATATTTACAAACTTAAAATCTAAAATTAATACAAAAACAAATGGAGTTTCCACCACCGGCGGCGGGGCGAGCCCAGGCTACCGATGGTCGGGTCCCAAAGAGAGGAACCTCCGGACGATGCGTGCAGTGTCGAGCAGGGCTGCCTTCTGGATCTGGCCCTTGACCCAACCACTCAGCGAGAGCCTCTGAAGGTGGTCGTCGAGGCTCTTCGCTATCAGCCCATGCGCCGAAACGACTATGGGCACAACGATGGTCGAGTCGACGGGCCACATTTTGGTAACCTCGTGCTGCAGATCCAGATATTTTAACATCTTCTCTGCTTCCTTACTGACGAGGTTACCATCGTGCGGCACGGCGATATCGACGAGCGTTGCGCGCCTTGCCTCCCGGTCTACTATCACAATATCAGGCCTGTTCGCGAGAATAGTCCTGTCTGTGATAATGGACCGGTCCCAGTAGAGTGTGACATGACCGTTCTCGAGAACTGGCGGTGGATTGTACTTATAGTAAGGCACCTCAGTACCCACAAGGTTGAACTTTAAGGCAAGTTGCTGGTGGATAATCCTGGCTACTAGGTTGTGTCTATGCAGATACTCGGTGTTGGCAAGCTGCGAACAACCGGAAATCACATGTCTGAGGGACTCGCCAGGTTGGTGGCAGGCGCGGCAGATGTCAATGGTGCCGTCCTTCATTATGTGTTTCCTATAGTTGTTCGTCTTGACAACCTCATCTTGTATTGCAAAGACAAACCATTCGGTTTCCCCGAAGAGGTCCCCGAAGCGTAGCCAGTGCACGGAAGCAAGTTGGTCTACATCCGGTCCCGTTATTATATTATTATTATAGCCTAATGCGCTTCTTTTATAATTTTTAATTTTTTTTTACTTTGTAATTTAAAACGCTACAGCGCACCCTATGCTGGGCTTCGGCCTCTCGCGTTCGCGAGGTGCGGTCTACTCTCCCTGGCTGACCAGGCCTGTCTGGGAAAGGTAAACATGATACAAATATTAAATTTATTTATAACAAACTAATACTAATTTCCTGTTGACTTGGTATATTGAAGATGGCACTATACATTAGATGCAATTAATTTAAATAGGCAGAGTGGTCATATTCTTAAGTATTCAACTTTATGCTGTAAATAATAATGTTCTGGTGAGCGGTAACGTGGGTTAATTTTTTGTAAGAAACGTATAAGTTACTATAACACAATATTGAGACTTGCAAAGTTTGTTTGTGACATATCCAAGAGGATTTTGCGTAGTTGTCGATAAGATTATACAATAAACAATAACACTCATCTTCGGTCTCTGGACTTATTCAATCTGTTCTTCACACTGATTTGGCTAACAGGGTTTCGTTTGCTTTTACCTTTTCAGGAACCTTCAGCCGGTGGAGTCTTGGTTCGTATCGCTCATCAGTTCGGGCGAAGGCTGGCACAACTACCACCACACTTACCCTTGGGACTACAAGGCGGCCGAGCTAGGCATGCATTTCAACTTCTCTGCCACTCTTATCAGATGGTTCGAGAGCATCGGCCTGGCTTCCGATCTCAAAGTCGTGCCCCATGACCTGGTAAATAGATTTGAACTGTATCCTAAATTAATATCTTCAAATTTCTGAATGACCTTTCTTCAGATATATTCGTCCACCTACAAGCCTTTGCACCTCCTCGGGAATGAAAATGATTTCAGCCTTTAGCAGTAGATCCTGTTTGACTACTATAATCAATGTATGAAGAATAACAAAAATATGTTTTATTCCTCCTCTCTGATACAGACACAAATAATATATGCGATGCAAATGATATTAAAACCATTCCTTAATCAATTTCAACTAATTTACTAACACAACTTTGTAACTTGCGAAGTTTGTTTATTAGCTCTTCGCAGTGAAATAACTGACGGAATTTTTGGCATATTTAATAGTCGTATGAATGGAAATTATACAATAAATAATAAACATATATCTTTGTTTTCTGAAGATAGAAATGAGCATACCACATAACCGAAGGTCCGAATATTCAAATAAACTATCGTAACAATCGTACAATAAACTTCGTATCAAGGTAGTAGGTATAAAAATATCCTGAGTATCTTCTGTTCGTCAATATGTATAATTAATTGGTCGCCAGCTGCAACTGATCAAATTAATCCTAAATTGCAGGTGGAGAAACGCATTAGACGCACGGGAGATGCAACGCATTATAAGCTCGGAACAGACGAAGGCAGAGCTGCCGTCACCACTCCAGGCGGAATCCTCTTCCATCCGCTCAACCCTTGCTTCACCAGTGCCAAAAAAGACCCCGAGGTAGCCCTGGACAGCCGAGGACTGCCGCTCTCTCAGGAGGAGGACCCTCAGACTCAGGTCGATCCGAAGGAACCCTCACCATTATCGAGGAGAAGACATATTGGTCCGGCTTCAATTTAGAATGCGTTTTATAAATTAATTTTACATCATATCGAGAGGAAAATTAATTAATCTAGACACACGGCAGTGTGTTAGCCAAGTTCGCGAAGGAAAAAAGGCGACACACCAGCCGAGGGTTATATTACACGAACCATCTCGCGCCACTTTCGACCTCCCATAACTTAAAATCTATTTGACCTACACACCTACACTTGAAATTTTGTGTGTTTGTAAGACCCTCTTCTAATTACCAAATCTGAAATTTAAATACAAACCCTCTTACCATTCACGAGATAATGACGTCCGAAAATCACTATTTTTATCACTGACTGACTGACTGACTCACTCAATCATCAAAAGTTTAGACTACTTCCAAGTGACCTAGAAAGTTAAAAATTGGTGTGTATGTAGGTTATTGGACGAATATAAAGGAAAACGTCTGAAATCGTCATATTAAGGCTTGGTATATGAGACAAAATTATTAATGCGGCCACTTTCGAGCATGTATTGAACGATTTTACTCTAATAACCGAGAACGTGTTTGTGAACGTTATACCGTATATTTACATACATACATATAACACACGCTGAATCCCGACAATCGGTATAACGTTCTTCAGTTGCTTTAAAATAAAATTTGTTATGTTCTTTGCTACTCAACGTGCGACTTGGCAAGTTGTTCTCAACTAAAGTTGTTCTCAAACTCAAAGATTAGGTGGATAAGAACTTGCCAAGACGCACTATTGAGTAACAAAGAACATAACAAATTTTCTTTTAAACGTTATGCGATAACAGGAGCTATGATTTATGGAACTTCGAAAGAAATTGGTATCCAGTTAGATCTCACTTATTTTTTTAGCGAAGCCGTTCTCAGAGTGCTTATCTTGCAAGTTTTTTTGTTGCGAACTTGGCAATTTTTTCACATTTATGTTTTGGTGGGATATTATTTAGAGTTCTAATTTACAAATTTAAAAAAACCCTTTGGGGCCGTTACTTAAAAAGAATAGCCCCACTGAATGTCTTCCCGTGCATGTCGTAAAAGGCGACTAAGGGATAAAGACAAGGTGCCGTGCTAAAGGGCGACAGGATAACCGCCTCTCACCTTGGCACGGTCCTTCCACCGAGTCAAGCAGCAGGTGGATATTCGTGCCTTACTCTAGCTGCTTGATAGTTATCTTGTCCTAATACATTGTTAAACGTGGTGGTCAGTGTTCTGTTGTAATTTACAGTGGTAATTACAGCACAACACTGTATTCCGGTGTACTTCCCGGGGACCCAGTAGCAGGTGGGGTTGGCTGTGGTGAGGAATAGGTCGGTGGTCCCGACGCGGATTCGCTGTTCAGAGGTGTTGCATCAACACGGTTGACGGGGAGACCCAGTGAAACGGTTATTCCGCTGGCCGCCCGCCGGGTAGTACAGGGGCCCAATCGCGTCTAACCAACGTGAGAGGCTGCTCCGGTCAACCGGCGCATAATCCCGTCCGTCGTGCCGGTTGGTGACCGGAGTAGGGGACCCGGCGGCCACTTCCAGGGGTGGACCGGGGGCCATTTCTTCCGTGTCGGTGCGCCACCAACCTGAGCAGCAAGCAATGAAGCTAGGGTCACCAAAAAAGGTGACCGCTCAAACCCGTCAAACTACTGACCTAAGTATAGCGATTACCTCCCTTCTCTGTAAGGTGATGGAGCGCATTATTAATGCGCAGCTTATAAAGTACCTGGAGACGAATGACCTCATCAGCGATCGGAAATACGGCTTCCGCCCAAAACGATCTGCTGGTGATCTTATAGCGTACGTCACTCACCTTTGGGAGGAATCGCTTGACGGTCATGGTGAATCCTGACTCCTAGATGGGCGTAGCATTCAGATCCTAGTGGACGGTTAATTGTCGAACGCCATCAGTGAACGCCGGCGTACCACAGGGATCTGTGTTGTCACCCACGCTGTTTCTTCTGCTGCTTCATATGCTGTCTCTCGGCAACTTACATTGTTATGCAGATGACAGTACGGCACACGAATCACCCTTCAGCCAGTCGGGATGTTGTGGATGAGAAGAGGTGTTCAGACACACTCGAACATACACTCGGCTCTGTTTCTGAATGGGGCCGTAGTATTTTGGTTGATTTCAACGCTTCCAAGACACAAGTTTGCACGTTCAGTGCGAAGAGAGCGGTATTCACACCGGATCCTTCCTTCCAAGGCACGTCGCTTAAATTAAGCGAACACGTAGGCGTCCTCGGAGTCGAACTGTCGCACGACGTAAACTTTCGTCGCCATATCGAGGGGAACCTCAAGCTGGCTTCTAAAAAGCTGGGCATACTCAATAAGGTGCGACGGTACTTCACGCTGGACCAAAAGCTACTTTTCTATAAATCTCAGATCAGGTCCTGCTTGGAGTACTGCTCGTACCTATGAGATGGCTCTGCCAAATACCAGCCTGCACCTCTGGACTCGATCCAGCGTCGAGCCGTGCGGCTAGTAGGTGACCCCGAATGTCTCGCGATCTAGAACCACTGCCACAGGGGATGTCGGCTCCCTAAATGTGTTCTATCGCTTATTTCGTGAGGAGTTCTCGGAGGAGCTGTTTAACGCTATCCCGCCGTCCCCTTTCCACCTCCGCACCACACGCATTGGGCAGGGATTACATCCCTACACGCTGGACTTACGGCGGATGCGTACCAATCGATTCCGCAGATCTTTCCTCTACAGAACCGGAAAACTATGGAACGCTCTCCCCCCCCCCCCCCCAATTACAGTTTCGGGTCCTTCAAGAAGGGCGTAAATGGGCACCTGTCAGGCCGGCATGGCATTCGCAACCCCCCGCATAGGACCGAATGTTCGTGGGCGTCGTAAGACACATTATGGGTGGCTCTGCTTACCCCGATTGTCGGGATATAGCATGGTATGTATGTATGTAAATAAAAAAAACTCGATAATTGTGTTGCTGATGCAAGCTATCTTATTCAGGTACCTATCAATATTTCTTAGATTCTAGCATTTATTGGATAGAGATTAGAGTACGGTTATATGACATGATATTATGTCCTACTATTTACCTCCTATGCATTGTGTAATAAATAATGTAAAAATTGATTTATTTTTTGTAGAAAATAGATCTCTTAAAAAACTTTGTTATAACTAGTTTATATAATAGATTTTCGATTATTTATTAGAAAATAATAAATTATTAATAAAAATAAAATAATTTTAATATTTCATTTCTGTTTAAGTGTCCATATCATTCTTTTTGTACCTGGGCGACCGAGCTTCGCTCGGCGTCTACACCTATATCGATAAACTTAAAAAAAATAAGATTATCTATATACTATATTTCATCCAAATCGTTAGAGCCGTTTCCGAGAAACCAATTGTATATATATATACAAGTTTAGCTCACTTAAAGTAATAGGATTCATTCGTTTACAAAATAACTAGACCACCCAAAGCTTACTTTATTTAAAATTTAAAGTTAATAAATTAAAGGCACATCATTGACACACAATTGGCCATAACTGAAATAAACTCTTTAAAGTAGGTACACACCCGAAGGAATTTTTATGAAGTTTGATTTATAACCTCCTATGGCCACATATGCGACAGCATATGTCTACCTTTTATGTGGAAGCCACTATAGCCAAAATAGTGAACTATAAATACATTTACTGTATTTACAACGCACATTTTATAGTATTGAATTAATTCTTATCAAAATACATACTTTTATCGCTTCTGGTATTTAAGTAGATAAACTTTAAAAAATTACTTAGTGTAAGTAAATGCCAATACTTACACTAAGTAATTTGGACAAATAGTTTAAAAGTAACGACGACGAGAATGTCTTGAGACAAGCGCTGCGCTTCTCTCAATCAATATCATGGCGTCCTTCAGCGCACAGTACTTGGGGCAGAGGGGCGAGGCGAATATGTATCTATGTATGAATTTCCTCCATAAAATTTAAACCGATCATCTAAATTCGATTAAAATTAGTACACGCACATTTAGCTATACGAGACACAGAATAAGCTAAATAAAATTCAGTTCTGGTTACGCTAATATTGGAGTATTTTGCTTAGTTTGGTATCTAAAGTATTTGATTTATTTTAACTGAAGTTTCTTATTTCAATGTCGATAGCTTTTATCCGCGGCTTCGCTCGCGTGAAATTATTATTTCAAAAGAAGAAAGTAAGTAAATTAGGCCGAGGCCGAAGAGCGAACTGGATTCAGATAAACAATAAACCTTCTCGAAGAAAGTAAATACCAGAACATTATTTACCAGAACATATGCTATGCCAGAAACTACATTCATGATTCCTCTCTTAATTCCGACAATCATAACTATGATAGACGGTGTGAGAATAATGTACAACTAAAATAAGACATAGATTAGCTAAAACCTCAAAAAGCTTTATAAACTGTCTTCTAACACAAAAAAAAAACAATTAGATGATAATAATGTTAAACGACGGATTAAAATAATGTTATTTGAAAAGAGTTATTACACTATTAAGGATCATTAACTGACCGTAATTTTATCTAAGAGTTTGACTACTGTTTTTCCCACTAACAAACTTTGACAATTTGAAAATTGGATACATACACTTTGTATCATTAGATTTTTTTATATGACTTATTACTTATTACATTTCTTTTTAATAAACGTAAACATTTTTTTTTTATTTGACTTGGTATAATATGAAGTATCGATTGACTTGGTATATATGACGATGGCACTATACACCAGTAGGCGGTGTGGTCAGATTCTTCAGTATTCATGTTTATGCTGTAAATATTGATGCTCTTGTGAGCGGTAGTATGGGTTAATTATTTGTAAGTCACTATAATATAATACTTATAACTTATAATAAGGTACTAACAAAACATTGTGACTTGCGAAGTTTGTTTGTCAGTTCTTCTTCGCATTGAATTTAGAACTGGACTGGCGGAATTTTGTACATGTCCAAGGTTACCTTCCTATGGATGAAATTATACAATAAACAATAAACTATAAGGGCGTGGCCGAACGCAGAGCTGAGTTCGCGGAAACGATATTATATTATTTTATCTAAGAAGGCCCGAGGGCTGGAGAAGGTTTATCGTTAACCTGATTTACGGAGCTCAGCCTTCGGTCTCGCCTTTAGGTCATTACTTTCATCGAGAAAGAATATTGTTAACCTGAACATAGCTCGGCCTTCGGCCTAGGCTTTAGTTATTTACTTTCTTCGTGAAAGTTTACTGTTTATCTGAACCCAATTTGGCCTTCGGCCCCGCCTTCGGGGCTCGACCTTCTGAGTCGCCTTTAGACACTTACTTACTTCCATCGAAAAATAATATCGATTATCTGAACCCTTCGGCCTCGTCCTTAGTTTCATCGAGAACAATATCGTTAACTTGATCGAAACTCGGCCTCAGTCCTCGCCTTTAGTTGCTATCTTTCTTCGACAAAGTTTACTGTTTACCTGAACCCAGTTTGGCCTTCGGCCTCGCCTTCGGAGTCGAATTTAGTTACTTACTTCCATCGAGAAATAATATTGATCACCTGAACGCAGTTCGCCCTTCGGCCTCGCCGTTAGTCGCTTAGTTTCATCGAGAACAATATCGTTAACTTGAACGAAGCTCGGCCTTCGGCTTCGCCCTTAGTTACTTTCATCGAGTAGGTTTATAGTCTTCCTGAACGCAGCTCGACCTTCGGCCTCACCCTCAGTTACTTACTTTCTTCGACAAGGTTTATGGTCTTCCTGAACGCAGCTCGGCCTTCGGCCACGCCCTCTGTTACTTGCTTCCTTCGAAAATGTTATTCTCTTCCTGAACGCAGCTCGGCCTTCGGCCTCACTCTTAATTACTTACTTTCTTAGAGATGGTTTATCATCTTCCTGAACGCAGCTCGGCCTTCGGCCTCGCCCTTTATTACTTACTTTCTTCGAAAAGGTTTATTCTCTTAACGAAGCTCGGCATTCGGCCTTGCCCTTTGTTACTTACTTTCTTCAAGAAGGTTTATCCTATTCCTGAACGCATCTCGGCCTTCGGCCTCGCCCATAGTTACTTACTATCTTCGTCTTCCTGAACGCAGCTCGGCCTTCGGCCTCGCCCTATGTTACTTACTTTCTTCAAGAAGGTTTATCCTCTTCCTGAACGCAGCTCGGCCTTCGGCCTCGCCCTTAGTTACGTACTTTCTTCGAGAAGGTTTATTGTCTTCCAGAATGCAGCTCAGCCTGAAGCCTCGCCGTTCGTTACTTACTTTATTTGAGAAGGTTTATCGTTTACCTTAACGCAGCTCGACCTTCGGCCTCGCCCCTAGTTACTGTCATTAATAAATAATATAGTTTACGTGAAGCAAACTCCGCCTTCGGCCTCGCCTTTAGTTACTCACTTTCTTCGAGACGGTTTATCGTTTACCTGAAACCAGCTCGCCCTTAGTTACTTACTTTCTTCCTTTGAAATAAAAATTTCACGCGAGCGAAGCCACGGGTAAAAGCTAGTACTAATAATAAATCTGTAAGGGATGGTCATGGAGTAAGTTGCTTTGTTTTTTGAGATATTGCGTTTGTAGACTCTGTGTATGATACTAAAACTAAATTGACGATTTTTAGAAATCTTTTCTGTATGTATGTATGTTCCAGTTCCACCTTAACTCTTAAACCGATCATAATAGTATGCGATGAAACTTCGTACAACCACGTTTATCTATACGGGACACAGGATAGGCTAAATAAAATTCACTTCCGGTTACGCTAAGATGTGGCTCTCATACAAACATATACATATGTTCCGTCCGCGCGCCTGAGTACTATAGGTATTTACCGAGCGGGCGGGGCGGCGGCAGCTGGCGACGGAGGCGGGGGCGCGGGGGCGCACTATGGGGCAATTTTGACGTTCGATGGCCATTAATCTGTAACTTCGTTATTTCTCGATAGATCTTTATGAAATGTTGTATGTTTAGAGAGGAAGAATCAAGGTATCAGGTAGATAAAGAAAATCAACATGGTTTTATTTATTTATTGAAAAAACAAATCAGAAATCAAAATATTGTCATGTTTAATTATTTATATATACCAAACTATATCTAAAATATTCATAACAATTAATTATTACATAATAATTATAAAAGAGAGAAGTTCGACGCACATCACACAGGCATTAAATGCAATTAAATCAAATATATTGTTTTAAATAAAATTTTCTTAAACAATATTACTGCACAGCAAAACTTGTCGAAAAATTATTAAATAGGTACTTTAAATTTATTTTAAAATAATAACCAGACCTAAGCTACTAATGACAAATAAGTAAAAATAATATTTTAATAAATTCTTAAATAATATGACATTAATTTTCATCATCCAACAAATCAAAAGCTGCATCATCGAGTTCCGAGTGTTTCTGAGGGGTTTGCTTTCTAATGCTTGTTATAAATGGATCGGATGTGTATAGCAAAGCATTGGATACATCTTCATTGGTTGCTGACCGAGAACATTTTCGAGCATGGTGTAATCTGAATTTCTTATACTTATAATCTTTGTTTCTGGATTCCTGAGCATCTTCAGACAGTTGCCCAAGAGGCAAGATCGCATGAAATTGTATTATGCTTTCTCCGTGAATAAGAACCTTGTGAACTGAAGCGGGCATGTAGTACCAATTGTATCTTCTTACTTCTTGCTGTGTTTCGGGCGTATTCCCCAAATTTAACTGCATGAATTTTTGTTGGTTGGTGACATTAGTTGAGTGATTTTATCAATTTGCAGGAAAAACTATTCATAATGCAACAAAAAGTGAACTTTCATAAAGCAATAATATTATTAAATCTTCGCTATCTTTTCATTTTTTTTTTTTTTTTTTTTTTTTTTTATCGATAGCGCGACATGTGGCATCGTTACACCTACAAGTAGGTGTCTAACGATGCCCATGGACATTCTGTGATGCACGGGGATTGCGAATGTCATGCCGGCCTGACAGGAGCCTTTTCACGCCCCTTTTGAAAAACCCCAGGCTGTACTTGGGAGGAAATAGATGGGCAGGGAGTGCGTTCCACATTTTCCCGGTTCTGTGAATAAAAGACCTACAGAACCGGTTGGTGCGCATGCGTGGTAGGTCGATTGAATAGGGGTGCATCCCCTGCCCAGTACGCGTAGTGCGGAGGTGGAATGGGGACGACGGAATCGCGTTAAACAGCTCCTCCGAACACTCCCCATGAAATAAACGATAGAACACACTCAGGGAGCCGACGTCCCTACGGAGTTGCAGTGGTTCTAAGTCGCGGGACACCACGGGGTCACCCACCAGTCGCACGGCACGACGCTGGATTGAGTCTAGCGGCGCAAGCTGGTATTTAGCTGAGCCATCCCACAAGTGCGAGCAGTACTCCAAGCAGGACCTAACCTGTGTTTTGTACAACGTCAGTTTTTGGCCCGGCGTTAAGTACCGTCGCACCTTGTTCAGTACGCCCAGCTTTTTTGAGGCCAGCTTGGCTTTGCCCTCAATATGGCGCCGGAAGTTCAAGTCGTGCGACAGTTCGACACCGAGGACCCCGAGGTGGTCGCTTAATTTCAGCGACGTGTTTTGGAAGGAAGGAGCTGGCGTGAACGCCGTTCTTTTCGCACTGAACGCACACACTTGTGTCTTCGATGCGTTGAACACGACCAAGTTGCTCCGGCCCCATTCGGCAATATACCGGAGGGTTTGCTCGAGTTCAGACACAAGTGCTAGCCTCTTCTCGTCCACAACGTTCCGTCCGGCTGAAGGGCGACTGGTGTAGGATCCGTGTGCCGTACTGTCGTCTGCATAACAATGGATGTTGCCAAGTGACAGCATATCATTGATATGCAGAAGAAACAGCGTGGGAGACAACACAGAACCCTGCGGTACACCGGCATTCACTGACATGGCGTCCGACGAGCAGCCGTCCACGAGGACCTGAATGCTACGCCCATGTAGGAAGTCGGTGACCCAGTCACAAAGGCCAGAGGGGATTCCGTACGCCGGCAGCTTGCCCAGAAGCGCTTTATGCCAGACCCGGTCAAATGCCTTGGCAATATCGAGTCCAATTGCCAAGGATTCACCGTACCCTTCAAGCGCTTTCCCCCAAAGGTGAGTGACGTACGCTAGGAGATCACCAGCTGATCGGTTTGGCCGGAAGCCGTATTGCCGATCGCTGATGAGATTATTTGTCTCTAAGTACGTCATGAGCTGCGTATTGATAACGCGCTCCATCACCTTGCAGAGGAGGGAGGTGATTGCTATAGGTCGGTAGTTTGACGGGTCAGAGCGATCGCCCTTTTTTGGGATAGGCTGAACAAAAGCTGATTTCCAAGCTGCCGGCACGCGGCCAGTTGTGTACGAGAGGCGAAAGAGGCGCGTCAGTACTGGAGCCAGCTCGGGAGCACACCTCTTCAACACCAATGCAGGCACTCTGTCCGGCCCACTCGCTTTCCTGGGGTCTAGGGCAAGAAGCTCCTTCCGCACAGTTCTCTGTCGGAACTGTACTTCTGGCATGGAGTTCTCACACCTAGGTATGGATGGAGGAGAAGCTCCCCCATCATCCAGGTGGGAATTCCCCGCAAAAAGAGATACCAGGAGGTCGGCTTTATCTTTTGCGGAGTGAGCGAGTGATCCTCCAGTGCGCTGCAGAGGTGGAAGTGAGGAGCGGCAGAAATTCGACTCGACAGATTTGGCGAGAGACCAGAACTCACGGCTCCCAGTTGGGTGCCGGTTCAGCCTATCGCCAATTCTGCCGATATGCTCGAATTTAGCCCTGGCGATAGCCCTCTTGCAGGATCTGGAGAGGCGGTTGTAGTTCTTCTTCAATTCGGAGATATTTGGATCTCGTCTGGTACGAGCACGTGACCATGCTCGATATGCCGCAGCTTTAGCCGCGGCAGCATCGGCACACTCCCGGCTGTACCAAGGTTGGCTCTTACCTCCGAGGCGAAGGGTGGCATTGGGAATAAACATTTCCATTCCACCCAAAATCACCTCGGCTACGGTATTGGCGCATTCCGACGGATCGTCCGAATTGAAGCATAGCTCTCTCCAAGGGAAGGATGCAAAATGCTCTCGCATTCCATCCCAATCTGCCGACGCGTAGTGCCAAATTCGACGTGCTCCCTCAGTACGTGTCTGAGGGGGCGACGAAGGCACTGTAGATCCCACTAGGCAATGGTCGGAGGAGCCAAGAGGAGCGCTCACTGTTACCTTATACCCAGCAGGATTAGACGTCAGCAGAAGATCCAGCAAAGAGGGTGTATGACCGTCTATATCTGGTATTCTGGTAGGTTGATCTACCAGTTGAGACAGATCATACGTCAGGGCGAAGTCGTAAGCGGCTCTCCCCGCGAAATCGGTTCTGTTGGAGCCAAGCCACACCTCGTGGTGGGCATTAAAGTCTCCAACGAGTACCATATCCGCTGTAGGGAACCGCTCTTGGACTTCGTCTGCCGCTCTACTCAGGTACTCAAATAGGCGAGCTGTCTCCGCATCACCTGAGTGCGACCTGTAGACGCAGGCGTACACGCGCGATTCCGACCCCAGATCCACGTGGACCCAGAGTACTGAAAACGCGAGGTCTTCTTGACAGCGCAGGCGACGACAGCAAATATCCGCCCTAGCAAACAAGCATACCCCGGCACGGGAACGGAAGGCTTCTTCCAGGGTGTACCCGGGGTAGTGCAAGTACGACGTGTCGGCTGGGCGAGATATTTGCGTCTCCGTCAGAAATAACAAAGCCGACTTTGCTGTCTCCAAATGGTGGTGGACGGCATCCAAATTGGAGTGCAATCCCCGCACATTTGTTACGTCCACGCTGAAATGTGTGGGGTTGTGCACCGCTGAGCATACGTTTTTTCTTTTAATTTGTGCTGCCATTATTGAAGGGGGGAGAGAAAGCATTGAAAGGCGGCTGCGACGATTTACGGGCAAAGCGTGGATCGTGGCTTCATCACTATCTGCTCAGGATAGTGGAGCGCCGACACGATAGACGGAAGGGCCCCCGGTCCCCCTCGGAAGTGGCCGCCGGGACCCCTACTACCGGTCACCAACCGGCACGACGGGCCACTCCGAGATTATGCGCCGGTTGACCAGGGCAGCCTCTCGCGCTGGTTAGGCGCGATTGGGCCCCTATACTACCCGGCGGGCGGCCAGCGGGACAGCCGTTTCACCGGGTCTCCCTGGCCATCGTGTCGATGCACTACCCCTGGGCAGTGATTCGGCTTTAGAGCCACTGGCCCACTCCTCGTCACAGCCAGCCCCTCCTGCTACTGGGTCCCCGGGATGTACACCGGAACGCAGAGAACTGTTATGGCGGTGTAATTGTTCCCGGGGTGTGGTGGCGAACCCAGGCGATCCGAAGATCTCCCACACGCTTTTGCTGTTCATTTAGCACCACCCAGGAGGCACGTGTGACTTAAGGACCTTAAGGTGTCACGGACGCGAACAGCGATACCCCCCATCACATTTGATTCACAAATGCAAGAAATAGAACGAATTTCTTTGCTATATTTAATTGGCCGATACGAGTACTTATACTAGGTTTCCTATAACATGTTATGTACTTAACCCAGGCAAATCTTATTAATTTGTATTGTTCAATAATGTGTAACATAGATATATCGTAAAATAGTAAATTATTGTCACCCTTGAGACAATACAAACGTGGAAATTAAAAAATTGCGTTCTTGGTTACAAAATTCTAATCGTACCCTTCTACACAATCATCTCATTTTAACATAGAAATGCATCGAAATGCACTCTAACTTATATTGCTTCCTAAATGTGATTAAATTAACTTTGCAATAAGGCCTCAGCAGGGGCAATCCCTGGAAATAGTTAAAACTTTAGTTAAATATGAAAAAGTTACTTTAAATTATAAGTGTTGTAAAAAAAAAATATATTAAATATCGGGCTATACTTTATAAAGAAAATCTTCAAAATAATAAAGACAAAGAATCACCCTTTTAAATGGTATATCACATGTTAATGTAAGTTAAATGATAATTTTTTTATTACAAGTTATTTACTAGGTGAATGCGCGAGCGCTCTTTACGACATATTAAAATACTAAACTTTGGGGCGGTCAAGACAAATAACGGAACTTGTGAAAAAAAAAATCTCTCGGGGCATAAAACTTCATTCTATCTATTATATAAAAAAAAATATTTCCATACTCTAGGATGATATGAACCAAAAGCATTTTCGGTCAACCCCTTGTAGGGGCAGGCCCTATAGTGCGGCGGCGCGGCGAGCGGGCGGGTGCCTATAAACTCAACAGCGAACCGAGCTGCCGCACTATTATAGAAAGCTAAAATTTTAATTTGTTACTATCTTAATTTTTTTACGTGGAATCACGTCTTACTCATATGGTACAAAGTGGGATGCATCTAAGGTTAATATATGACGTCACGGACACGAAACATGTACCGGTAAAATGGTGAGTGCTTAGTTCCTAAGTAACGCACATACAAAATACATATAATTATCAGCAAAATGAGGAAGGTGGCGCATATACAACAATAATAAAAAAAAATATTTGCAGGCACAGTGAGTCATCAAAGACGTTTTTTTTTCAATTCATTTCAAGAGAAACCATGACAACCAGATTTTTCGATATTTTTTGAAATTAATTGTTTATCAAGAGATCATACATACGACATACATGCATTCCCCACGTGCCACCGTTATTCCATGTTTAAAGTACATCGTTTTTATTGATATCTCGACATATAGCGCTGAACCACCCATAAGGTCTCTAACGACGCCCATGGACATTCGGACGTATGCGGGGGTTGCCAACGCCATATCGGCCTGACAGGTGCCTACTTACGCCGCGCTTGAAGGACCGGAGACTGTACTTGGGGGGAAATATGTGGGCATATATTTTATTCTATGCATTGCCTTAATGTGAATTGTGTATTGCAATATCTTACTTGGGTAGGTACTTAATTGAGTTGATTATGAGTAGGTAAACGATAAACCTCCTCGAATAAAGTAAGTAACTAATGGCGAGGCTGAAGGTCGAGCTCCGTTCAGGTAACCGCTATTCTGTCTCGATTAAAGTAAGCAACTAAGATGTGATTTTAAGTAATCAACTAAGGCCGAGGCCGAAGGCCGAGCTAAGTTCATGTAAACAATAAACCTTCTCGAAGAAATTAAGTAACTAAGGGCGAGGCCTTAAGCAGAACTTCGTTCAAGTTAACGATATTCTTCTTGATGAAAGTAGGCTTAATTCACACTGGGACGGCAGCGGTCGGCGCGGCAGGCTCGCGTCGCCGCGCGTGGCCGCCCGCCCGCGTGCCTATGCTAGAGTCGAGTAGGTGAGTAGAGCGGGGAGAGCGGGGAGCGCGCGGCCGCTCGACCTTTTCGAACTTTTCAAGCGACATTGGTATCTTCTTAAGTATGTAGATAAAGTTAAAAATTATTTCGCACCGAAAGTGCGCGGCGCGCCGCGCCACACCGCTGACGTCCCAGTGTGGATTGAGCCTAAGTAAATAAGGGCGAGGCCGAAGGCCGAGCTGCGTTCACGTAAGCGATAAACCTTCTCCGCACGGGCCTTACCTTTAATGACTTGCTATCTTAGATAAAATATAATATCGTTTACGCGAACGCAACTCGGCGTTCGGCAGCGTCCTAACTTACTTTATTTGAGAAGGATTATCATTTACCTGAACGCAGCTTGGCCTTTGGCCTTGTCCTTAGTTACTTTCTTTGAGAAAGTATATGGTTTAACTATACGGAGCTCCGCCTTCGGCGTCGCCATTAGTTACTTAGTATCTTCGAGAAAAATATCGTGTACGTGAAAGGAGCTCGGCCTTCGGCCTCGCCCTTAGTTACGTACTATTCGAGAAGGTTTATCATTCACCTGAACACAACTCAGCCTTCGGCCTTGCCCTTAATGACTTACTTTCTTCTTTTGAAATACGAATTTTACGCGAGCGAAGCTGCGGGCAAAAGCCAGTTTATTATTATGATGACCATGAAAAAATAATGATTTTTACTCGCTTTTAAGCAAATATTTAGGAGAAAAAAATTTATGAGTTGATTACCTATAATTAGCTACTATATTAAAAACTCTCTAAGCAAATTTTTTTATTTAGCTCAATATTCCTAAACCAATAATACAGGACATCTACCTACCTACTTTAATCCGGTATTCTATTAATTACCACATCACCATTATTCAAATGCATACCTACGCTAACGAAATAACACGCGAATCATGGTGGGTGTTGTTGACTGAAACTCGAGAACCGATTTGTTACCAAACATTGCAGTCATACTCCAGACAATAGAAATCAGACCAATATAAAAGGACGCTTTACTGGCTTGCTAGTGTGTCATTGCAACTAGCTCTGCTAGGTAGATTCGTATTCTCGGAAAATAGGAAATTGTTACCAAAAATTGTGAAACCGATATCATCATCGACAGCTTCTGCAAGGAAGAATATATACTCAAAATGGAAAGTTCAACTAAAGAAACGGAACGAGAAGTAACAAAACCCATCTTGGCGAAGGATATAGGAACGGACTATAACTACAAAATGAACATTTATTGGCCTAACGTTATCGGATTTTTCATATTACACGTGTTGAGTGTTTGGGGCATGTGGATGCTTATAACTGGACAAGTGATGTGGAAAACTGCATTATGGTGTAAGAAACGTTTCTTATTTTGAACTTCAGTATATGTACAGTACAATAGTTAAACTCCATAAGTACCTACATTGAGCACTAAAAATATAGACACAGCCACCTTGGTGCCCGCCGCGCGCCCGCAGGAACAAGAGCTGTGTGACATAATAATTTTGGAGTTATATTTTTAGGTTTCCGTATCCCGTACGGAAGCCTATTACTAAGCCTCCGCCGTCTGTCCGTCCGTCTGTCCGAGGGCTGTATCTCTTGAACCGTAATAGGTAGCCCGTTGAAATTTTCACAGAATATGTGTTACTATATGGCGGATATAACAACAAATAATAAAAAAAAAGAAAATGTTAAAAATTAAGGGGGGCTCCCATGCAACAAACGTCCGAAAAATCGATTAGTCACGCTACTGAATAAAAGATGGCGCCACAGGCTTTTATACATTGCATTGTTGAAAGACAAAATATAGGCGGATATTATTGATAGCGGATAGGTACGGAAACCTCCGTGCGCGAGTAAAACTCGCACTTGACAGATTTTTCTATACTTACTTTCTGTTTTTACGTTACTGCAGCTTTTCCTGTTTATTACTTTTAATAATTTTACAGTAGGTATTTGTGATATGAGTGCTGTGTGGGGCCGGAACTTAAAAAAAATAGCTCCGCTGCATCTTTCCTCGTGTATGTCGTATAAGGGATACTGACAATATTCCGTGCCAAAGGGCGACAAGATAGCCTCTTACCTTGGCACGGCCTTTCCACCGAGCCATGCAGCAGGTGGGTCTTCACGCCTTACTTGCTGCTTAATAGGTTATCTTGTCCGAATACTTTGCTAAACATAGTGGTTGTTGTTGTGCGGTAATTTAACATTACGTACTTGCAGCACAACACCAATTACTCTGATTATCCCGATTATCGGGATACAGCGTGTGGTGTGTATGTATATGTGTTTCAGATTAATGAGCGATTCAGTTCTATTCTAAGGAATTCTACCATTTTAAAAGCTAAATTCAGGTACTTTTTTACCTCTTATTTATTTTAGGCGGCGGCGGCTAAATGACTTCACTAATAAACAATGAGTTTGCATTACATCTTTTATACGTACTATTTATAAGTTTATTACAATCATTTGTGTTCGAAATAATATTCCTCGACCATGGCATGCTTGCAGCTATCATTGTGCTCTATACATCAGGAGAAAGTGTGACTATAGGCGCACATAGACTGTACACTCACAGAAGTTTCAAGGCGCAACCTCTTCTTCGAGCAATTCTTATAATACTCCACACTGTTGCTGGACAAGTGAGTATTGTACTGTATCATATCATCATCATCGTCCTCATAATAAACAATCATCATCATCAATCTCATCCCAACTCATCTCACCTTACTTCTCATCTCACTAACATTATGAACGCGAAAGTATGGATGGAATTTGATAGATATAATATATATATATAATATATTATAGATGGATCAGGCATAATGCATTATTCCAGTTGGTTAGCTCCATTCACGTTGATATCCATGTTGTCCCACTCAAGCGTCTTGAACATTTCATCTTCTCATACGTTTGTATAGAGCTTGAGTGAGATCACATCCCCTGCCTCACGCTATTACCAAAGAGGTTGGGTTTGGTATTTTCATAGAACCTCACAGTCATCGTCGCGGACCGATACAGTAACATCACGCCATCTCTAATAGGGACTAGGTTTGAAATTTGAGAAAATAAACGTCACTAGGTATTTTTTTTTTGTTTTTTTTTTTTTATTTATTTTTAGGGCTTTTAACAATAATTTGTTAATATCAGCCCCATAGTACTTATCTTCTCCATCCCTTAGGGCCCAGAGTCCCTAAGAGATAGAGAACGCTCCACAAAGTTCAACACAATCTCTAAATCCCTCTCACTTGGGCTCGCCAACAGTTTATGTATGCTAAAAATTTGTCATAGATAATTTAAATCATACTCTAGCCCTTTTAATATCCCACTGTTAGACATACATATTATGTCACATATATTTTTATTTTTTATGTGTACCAAATTGATTTTTCTAAACTGTCATTTTTCAACAAGAATGCAATGTGAGCAAGGTCATGGGCTCATCCAGTTGTATAGTACTTTCTGCAATCCAAATCATTTCAGGCACATGTCAAAGTGCGAAATAAATATGGCCGCGTCATCTAAATCAACGTAACATTGGCTTGCCGCTTACATAATCTGTTATATATATTATCTCTGTTAGCATTATCTATCTATATATAATACCTATAGATAATGCTCCGCGTTGTCGGTGTGTGAACTGTGGGACACACACACACACAGTGCAGGAGGCTATGAAATTATAAGAAGGAAATGTAGCATTTTCTGTTAAAAAATCACAGATCTCATGCATTACATGAACTTCGGGTACATTGAACATGACTGTTAGGGTGTATTCAAATATAAGATAATAGTGATTCGCCGACTTTGAGCGTGATGACTGTGAGTTATATATAAGAAGCAATTAGTCGGCCACTGGTCAGTGAGCTAAAAAAAGTTAATTTAAAAAATAAAAAAACCCGACTGCTTAAAAAATTTACTTTAAATAAAAACTGAAAAGAAAAAAACAAGTCCAGTAGTCTAGAACTCTGATAAGTAATATTGAATAACTACACCATTGAAATAGTTTCATGATCGATACACACATATAAAACAAATAATAAACTCTAAATGCGGAACATAGCTACTTTAACAGTCGGGAGCCATTATTGGGAAAATTATAATGGCTCCCGACTGTTAAAGTCGCTATGTTCCGCATTTAGAGTTTATTATTTGTTTTATATGTGTGTAGCGATCATGAAACTATTTCAATGGTGTAGTTATTCAATATTACTTATCAGAGTTCTAGACTACTGGACTTGTTTTTTTCTTTTCAGTTTTTATTTAAAGTTAATTTTTTAAGCAGTCGGGTTTTTTTATTTTTTAAATTAACTTTTTTTATTTTACACTTTTAGTTTAGATCAATAAAAGATGATCATGTTTTTATATAATATTTTAATTTTTCCAATTACTCAAGTACTGACATTGCCTATTTTGACAGTCTGCTTTTTCTACAAATCCATAGATGATATAACATCTAATCATGCCCCTCTTTATTAATAATAATGAAACATAACACAAAACTAATGAAACTTAACACAAAAGAAATTGCACTTCCATAGTATCACTTAATCATTAACATACATAGTTAGTATTATATTCTAATATTCACTTTATATAACAAACAAACAACATAAAAAGTAAAAACAAATGCTCATTACTCATTACTGAAGTGTAATTAATTAGTTATTTATTAAAACGAACTGGAACCTGCTTGGTTCTCACTGAGCGCCTAAGCTCATTTCTATTTTGACTACCTACTCTACTTTCCTCTTCCTCTACTGTAGGAGTGTATTTTTCAGGGCTTATGCATTTAAGTTTCCTAATGTGGTGCGAATTTCTTCTGTAGTATTGATTACCTGCTCTGACGATATAGGACCGAGGTGCTTTTAACTTTTCAACAATTTGGGCCTCTTGCCATAACTTGGTTTTTATATCTTGCAATAGAACATGTTCTCCTATGCTAAAAGTTTGTTCTTCTTTATAAGCATTTTTGTCATATAGTACCTTTTGGCGTCCCTGATTGTCGAGCATGTGTTTATGAACATTCGGACTAACAGTTATATGACGAAATT
Source organism: Nematopogon swammerdamellus (assembly GCA_946902875.1). Classification (NCBI taxonomy): domain Eukaryota; kingdom Metazoa; phylum Arthropoda; class Insecta; order Lepidoptera; family Adelidae; genus Nematopogon; species Nematopogon swammerdamellus. The sequence continues at coordinate 8,344,653 of OX336344.1, forward strand.
GATTATCCTTCATAGGAATTTAAGATCGCATAGTTCTGCTCATTAAAAGTTGCGAATGCGAATAGTTAAGATTAGCCACTGGAGAGTTCCTATAATTTAATAAAAATAATTCAATATCAATTTTGGACTCAATCGACTTCTTTATTATTAGTTTAGCTATGTCTACTCCTTTTTCAGCCAGTCCATTACTCTTTGGATAGTGAGGACTCGATGTTTCAAAAGAAAAGTTCCACTCACGAGCAAAGTTCTTCATTTCAAAACTATTGAATGGCATGTTATCAGAGACCACTATACGTGGTATACCAAATCTACTAAACACTTCTTTAAAAACTTTTATCAGTGTGCTGCTATTTTTGCTAGGCACCTTTGTTATTTCCAGCCACCTAGAATAGTAATCCATGACTACCAGGTAATCACTGCCACCATAGGATGCGATATCTGTCGCTATTTTGTACCATGGTATGTCAGGAATGTCATGACTCTTTAGAGGTTCATGTTTCTTTGACCTTTGATACTTTAAACATATACCACAAGAGTTTATAAAGTTATCTATGTCAGAGAGTATGCCAGGCCAGTAGATCGTGTTTTTTGCTAAACTTTTTGTTTTGAATGCACCTAGGTGAGTCTCGTGCAATAACTTTAAATAGTACCTTCTTAGGCTGGTTGGTATAATTAATCGATTAAGATAAAATATCATTCCTTTCTCTACAGTGATGTGATTTTTCAAGTTGTGGTAATGTTTGAGTTCCCCTCCTGAATTACAACTGTTAGGCCAACCGGACTGATACCATAGTAATACTTTACCTAACGATTCATCAGTGGCTGTTGTGTTCTTCATTTCAGAACATTTTTCCGAAGACATTCTCAGTGACGCCACACTGACAGTGTGCACGATGTCTCGCATGCACTCGTCTTCTTTTTGCTCATTATAAATATAATTTCTGCTGAGCAGGTCTGCAACGTACATTTGAGAGCCTGGGCGATACCTTAGGTCGATATTGTATATTAAAAGTTTCAGTCTCAGTCGCCTAAGGCGGTTATTCATAACTTGATCTAAATTTTTTTTCATGATAGATTCGAGCGGTTGATGGTCATTGTAAACTTTTATATTATGGCCATAAATGTAATTATGAAATTTTTGGCAGGCAAATGTTATTGATAACATTTCCCGTTCTATTTGAGCATAGTTGCATTCTGTTGGAGTCATAGACCGGGATGCGCATGACACTAACTTGCCTTGCTGGAACATAGCACATCCTAAGGCATCTTGCGATGCGTCACAGTGAACCTCGATTTTTTTAGATGGGTCAAAATTCACTAAAATAGTTTCCTTAGCCATAATGCACTTTACTCTGTTTAAAGATTTTTCATGGATGTCTGTCCATAACCATTCTACGTCCTTTTTCAGTAATGCTCGGATAGGTGAAATCATTTCAGACATTTTCGGAACAAACTCTCTCAAGAAATTTATTGCACCCAATATTTGCTGCAGTTCTTTTTTGTTGGTATCAGATTTTAAGTTTTGAATGGCTGTCACTCTTTCAGTATCGGCTCTCATTCCTTCCTCGCTAAAAATGAATCCATAAAATTTTACCTTATTTACATGGTACTGCAGTTTTTCTGGGTTAAATTTCACGTTATTTTCGCGGGCTCGTTTTAGCACCTTATCTAATATATTGTTCAGTTCTTCTGATGTTTCGGCTGCCACCAATATATCATCAAAGTACACAGTGACACCCTCAATGTCTCCAAAGTACTTTTGTGTCATTTTTTGAAATCGTTCAGGTAAAGAACACAAACCGAAAGGGGCTCTAAGATAACGGTAACAGCCAAAAGGTGTGCTGAACGTACAGAGTTTGCTCGATTCATCATCTAGTTTTATTTGATGAAATCCACTTTTCAGATCTAAGACACAGAATATTTTTTTATTAACCATTTTTGCCCGAAATTCTTCCAATGTGGGTATACTGAATGGTTCCCTGATTATGTGTTTATTCAGTTCTGTCGGATCGATACATACCCTTAGAGTTTTGTTCGGTTTTTCTACTACCACAATGTTGGATACCCATTCCGCCGGACTCTCGACAGGGGAGATAACGTTCATATGCTGCAACGACTCTAATTCTTCGCGAAGTCTCTCGCGTATCGCAAGTGGTACTCGTCTGGGTGGATTGAACTTGGGGGTCGCATCTGATCTAATTTGGATTTTATATTCATCTGGAAAACAACCTAAACCTGAAAAAACATCAATATTTTCTTTCATAAAAAATTTTTTTTCAGTCGTACCGGCTTGATGACATTTTTGCTCTGTGCTTACTACATCTATTCTTTGTATGCATTTTAATTGTAAACAAGTATCGAGCCCTAAGATTGGACCACAATTTTTATGATCAACGATTAAAAAATTTATATTTGATATTTTACATGAGTCTATCCTGTACACTAGTTGTTATAAAACCTATTGGTGTGATTTTGTGTCCGCTATAGGCCTCCAGTGTAACCTTGCACTTTTTTATATTATAGTCGCTAATTTTACATCTCTGCATTTCTCGATAAGGGAGAATGTTCACATCGGCCCCGCTATCTAATTTAAAATTAACACCGACCCCATTTATCTCAACAATTGTATGCCATTTTATTGTATTTATAGGTACCTCTATATTATCTATGGTATAGCAGGCTCCCTCCTCAAAGGGGCAAACTTCTTTGTCAACATCTTGAGCTGTCACATCGTGCACTGCAGGATGGAGAATCCTAGTCTTGCACATGCGCGCGAAGTGATTTGGCTTGTCGCATTTCTTACAAATTGTGTTCATGGCCGGGCAGTTGGACAAATAAGGCTTGTGTTTCGATCTCGGTGTTGAGGACTACGGTTTCCAGCGTGTCGTACGAGATCTACTTTTACTTGAGATTCACTTATCAGCTTGACGTTTTGTTCCGCGAGTTCAGTAGCTTTACATATCCGGACGACCTGATCCAGGGTATGATCTTGTCGCAATAACTTTTCTTTGGTAGTTTGGCTGCGGAGCCCTAGGATAATCTGAGACTTTATCATTTTTTCCTTTTGGTCACCAAACGTGCAGTTTTTTACTAGCGCTGTCAGATCCCTTAAGAACTTTTCAAAAGGCTCACCGGTATGTTGTATTCTTGACTGGAACCGAAATATTTCCATAGTTTCATTGGTTTTTGGAGTGCAGTGCTCATTCAAGGTATTTAGGATGCCGGCAACTGATTCGGGCTGTTTATCTTCATCTTGTACTTTTAAACTGTTGTACAGCTTTAAAGCTTCTGACCCTAAGAGATTTTTAAGGCGAGCTACTTGGATTGCCACATTCTTCTTGTCTGTTTCTGTTGCCGTGAAATATATTGTTACATCTTCTTTAAATATTTTGAAATTTTCCGAAAGGTTTCCCTCGAGCGAGAGTATCGCAGGCTTATTGTATTCCATATCTGCCTGTTCCACGGCTGCGCCAAGTTTAGATCAATAAAAGATGATCATGTTTTTATATAATATTTTAATTTTTCCAATTACTCAAGTACTGACATTGCCTATTTTGACAGTCTGCTTTTTCTACAAATCCATAGATGATATAACATCTAATCACTTTTTAGTTAGGATTATAAGACGGTAAATTTCGCAATCTTGTCCTTACATTGAGGGAGTTAATATCGTGGGGATTATTAAGTAGCTTGCGGTGGTCTACTAATTAATAATCCATCTAGAGACCTAACCCGGCTCAAGGCTATATAGGCTTGGCTTCGCAAAAATTTGTGAACTTAAATCAACCACAGCTCGGTCCAAAGTAGTTCCTTGTAACTTATGTACAGTAACACCCCAGCACAATATCAATGGCAATTCTATATTGCCCTGTCCACGAAGTGCATCTAAGTCTGTCGTCGATGGTTCGATTCTGACACCTACTCCATGGATATTGTTTTGACATGGAATCAGTGGCGGCTGGCCCTTAAGTGCGTTCGTGCGCCGCACTACCACAAAACATAACGCCTTCACCCGAAAGAAAGAAATAAATTAAAATATTAAACATTCTCCATGAAACCGATCGAAGTAAAAATATCAAACTGAATTCGATCCTATTTCCTAGACAACAAGGCACGATTTTGCTGTACGTAATACGTACTACATACTACGTATAGCCGCCGAGCTCGCCGCGCCGAGTGCAGTACAAAACACCGCGAACGTTTACTATGAGAAAATGTCAAACGCCGCTGCCCCGCCGCGTGAAACAAAACACTATTCATACGATTATGTGTGGCCTTCTGCGTGTGACACACGACGGAAAAAGAAGGACAGTATATTGTGGATAGACGCGCGTGCGACACGTCGCGACCGAGCCAGCCGACGATGAGCCGAAGTAAGCCGAGATCGTAAACCCGACCGAAGGCACGCGCGGGCGGGGGGCGCGGTCGCGCGGGCGCGGCGGGGGCGATCCAAACTCTGGGTCGAAGTCACACACACACAAGCGCTAAGTACCTACACATACGCTGTAGCACGAACCGACAGGCGAGTCCATTTTTGGAATATGGGTGTTTCTTATATTTATATAACAGATCGAGTTTGCAATTGAATAATTTGAATTATTCGAATATCGATTTGATACATATTCGAATGGTAATTTATAAAATATTCGAATGTTACGACAAACATTAATGATACTGCATATTTCGCTATTTTCGCGTTGTTGGTCGCGCGATCATCCGAACGATCGCTCGCCGCGCCGCGCCATCTCAGTTCGGGGCGAGACCCGTCGTCGTCGCGTCGACCGATGATGGCCGTTCCGCGCCGCCGCGCCGCCACCGCTTAGATGAAATATTGTACGTAATGTATCTTTGCCGCGCCGGGATGTTTTGCAAATCAGTTTTTTAGCAGTTTGAACGACTTTTCGTCAGTTAACAGTACATTGTGAAGTTTTCTTCATTGCCCGGCGCGGCAAGGCTGGCCGACGGGCGCGGGCGCGCGCGCCGGCCACGCCTCGCGCGCGGAGGCGCCCCGGCGGCCGCGCGGCTCGGTGCTCGGTGGCCACTGCGCAGTGAAGTGTCGCTTTGGTTCTTCGAGCAATTAGGACTCTGGTTGTGTTTCTAGTGCGTTATAAAAATGAGTGGATTCAGTGTTGACTATATTAAAAACGAAATAAATAGAACAATATTAGACCTACCCAATCAAACTGTAGTGTGTGTGGTGTGTGTGTGTGTGACTGATTTCTTCATAATTTTCATAAATTCGCTGGCAACTCTTCTCTTCAATTCAATTCTTCAAAACACCATACCTAGATATTTCAATCTAAAAGTGAGTACATTTTTATTACTTACATTTTAATAATTTTATCACTTTTATCCTTACCTTATTTTGTCTTTCAACTATGTATCTGTTGAGTGAGAATACTTTTACATAATTTGGGCAATTAACTCAGAAATGAAAATAAAATAAAAAATCACGTCTCGGTATCCATTAGATTCACGTTTGGGTTTAGTACTACGAGTAAGTTAGCGCACACTGTGCGCTAGGTACCTATGGGAATGGTGTGCTGTGCGCACACCCAGTCCCATAGGTCACCAGCCGCCACTGCATGGAATCATTACGCACTTATTGCGCGGTCGTCGCTGGAATTTGAATTTGAAAGATGTAACCCAAAAATAGTGACACAGTAGAAGCGTTAATCTCCGAATGTATAATACCTAGGTAGGAGTATGTTTGAAACACGATACTATAGATAAATGAATAAATTTTTGAGATTGTACATATTATTGTCGTTATTTCATAGCAGAAAAATTCTGGGTTTGTCATTCGATTTTGAGAATTATATTATGAAAATTATTTATACAGGGAGTTCGGCACATCGACCGACAAAATTGTTTTGTAGGTAAGTCGGGTCATTTGCAATGTTTTGACCCATGATACCTTCTATCAGGTGTCACGTGGTATCGAGACACGATTTTTTTTTCTTTATTTTTGAAAATTACCAAAATCCCAGCTTTGAACCCTTGTAACTTTTTTTATGGTTGTATCAGCACGAAATAAAATGTATTGCATTTTGCGATGTAGGGTACATCTTCTAGAAAAAATATCATTTGATGAAGTTAATACCATGAAAAGGGCTTATGACCTCCCAAAGTCCCAAGAACGAGTAAAAAAAAATATGACAGAATTTTAATTTATTAATTCATTAAAAAAACACACTGTCAGCAATTAAGAGCTTCGTTATCCTTTAAATAGTTTGCTAGTTTACGCCCTTTCCGACGGTATACCACATGTCATACAAATAATTCACTATGTGGTCAAAATTGGGGACAGAGACCAGAATAGAACGACAATTTTGGTAATTTTCAAAAATAAAGAAAAAAAATCGTATCTCGATACCACCTGACACTTGACAAAAAGTATTATTAGTAAAAACGTTGCAAATGACCCCACTTACTTACAAAAAAAATTGTCGGTCGATGTGCCGAACACCCTGTTCGGCACATCTTTATCACAACTCTATTATTATAAGTTAAGTGAGAATGGTTGCTAACCAACTTTAAATCGTTATAGATCCTAAATGGTCATTCGAAATGGAAAATGGTAAGAGAAAACTAAAGATGATTTTCAAATACCTATTCAACGATACCCCACTTAACATAGTTAGTCAACTTTAATTTTTTTCTTTTTCACAATATGGCACCTAGTTGTCATCATATTGAATTTTGATTACTGTCATATCTTTAGTGACACTTGCAAGACTAAGACAAATCGATTGACGTAAGAATCATCAAAATCGGCCCACGCGTTTGGTCTCTAGAGTGCCACAAAGGAACAAACATACATACATACATACATACATACATACATACATAGGCTGATAAACACATTACCCTCCTTTGCGTCGCGCAGTCGGGTAAAAAGAGCGTATGTATTGTGTAATTTCATTGTTCTGTCTGAGGTAGCCAGAGAGAGAGCGATTCTGACTGGCGGCTCACTGCCGCTGTGCGCGTGCGAGTGAGCGGATTTTACGCCTTCAGTACGCGGCGTCGGACATATAATACTGTGCGCCTATTATGAATAAAAGTAATATCAATAAAAAAAAATTTGTTGTCTGTAAAGTTGGTTTACGGACGATAGTTTTACGTGATTACGTGGAATAATCGTAGTACATAGAGCATGACACTCCTGGCGCCATCTTAGGACTTAAATGAAGACTAATTTCATGTTACCTTTAAAACGTAGCTGACGGTACATCTGACTCCCCCTATAAAATCAATGCCTCTCTATAACCTGGTTATTTTAATCTCTTTGATTTAAGTACATGACTGAAGTGCTAGATTCGCCTCATAAGTACACGACCGATTAGCCGTGTGGTTTAAGACGTCGTCGGTCACAATATATTGGTGGCAGGGACCGCGGGTTCGAAGCTCGCAAAAGACGGAAAAATATATTTTGTATTTCCTACTATTGTATATGCCTCTCTATCGCGCTCTCGCTTGCACACACAGATCTCTATCGTGCTCTCGCTTGCACACAAAGGTTTAGATGGAACGTGACACTTCTTCGTGCGTGCAGCCGGTGTTCATCAATTTATAAGACGTGACGTCATCACGTCAAAATCTGGGGGCAGGAATCACTTCGCACTCCTGTCGCTCTTCCTAAAGTGGAATCACTATCAGTTATCTGCACACGATCTGAGACATGACCGTTTTAATTTTGACAACCTGTCATCCGAAATGAAGATCTCGACGAGATCTATCATTTATCCCAGCACACGAGTAGGTAGTTTAGAATCGGTAGTTTCCGATAAGACCTTTTTTAATTTTGACAGCTGTCATCCGAAATGAAGATCTCGTCGAGATCTGTCATTTGTTCCATCCAACACACGAGTAGTCTAAGATCGGTAATTTCCGAGGTATAGCCGTTTTAATGTTGACAGCTGTCATCCGATATGAAGGTCTCGTTGAGACCTATCACATATACGATACTGAAAAAGGTCAATTTTGAAAAATTGACAAAATATAACAAAAATAAAAAAAAATATATTAAAAAATTTAAATTCCTAATTTACAAGTATATGCATACACTTTTCACGTTTTTCAAAAAATCAAAAATACGTCCCCAGATATTGAGTAAATCTACAATATAAAAATATAAAAGTTTAGAATATTTAGAAATATGCTTAAAAGTGCCCTTAAAAACTCTCCAACTATTTGATTTTTTTATTTTTTCACCATCTTGTAGCCCTCATCTATACGCGTCATTTGACACCCTAAATATTCACGTAGCCTTAAAACTCACGTAACCAGGGCGAATTCGCACTCTCGCTGGCAATCGGGCACTATACTGAAGCGATAGAAAAGACATTTTCAATGTCAAAATTCTAGGTCGATTTAACATGTCTAACTTCTAATCAAAACATCTTCGCCCCAATCCGACAATGTTGCGTACGAAGTTGCGAGGAACAACTATTTGTAAATGGTGCTATTTTAACGCTGTATTTTGTAGAACTGCATGTACATCTGGGTGCGCGACCACCGCCAGCATCACCGCTACTCCGACACAGACGCAGATCCTCACAACGCCAAGAGAGGCTTCTTCTTCTCGCACATGGGCTGGCTCATGTGCAGGAAGCACCCGATGGTGCCCAAGATGGGCAGGACTATTGACATGTCCGACCTGGAAGCAGACTGGATGGTCATGTTACAGAAGAGGTGAAATGGAAACATTTTTCGTGTACCTACTTACCTACATACACACACACACATATCTCTCACGCCACACATCTTTTCGACACGTTCTCACCGGCTTCAAGAACGACACACAAGAATTGACAATTTCTTCTTTCTCTTCAAGGGATAAGCCCGTCCTGTATGTGCAGGGATGTCTCATGTAATATGCAGGGTGTTCGGCACATCGACCAATTAAATTTTTTGTGGTTTAGTGGGGTCATTTGCAACGTTTTGACCCATGATACGTTTTATCAGGTGTCAAGTGGTATCCAGATACTATTTTTTTTCTTTATTTTTGAAAATTACCAAAATCCCAGCTTTGAACCCTTGTAAATTTTTTGTTTATGATAAGCTCAGCACAAAATAAAATTTATTGAATTTTATGATGTATCCTTGTTTTGTATTGTATTGTATTGTTTATTGATCATTCATATGGCAGTTAGACTGCGCTCGAACTTGCCACAATTTGTCCTATCCGGTTCGATTACACCCACGAAGAAGAACCGACAAGAAACTTCGCAGGGTATTTTTTTTTTTAATATTTTTACAAGTATTTAGTGACTAGCCACATAATAACACCGCCCTATTTGTTCTAGAAAAAATATTACTTGACAAATAAATATTACTATACAAATAATGGAAAAATAACTTTGAAATTACTGGTCTTACACACTTATTCGGTGTTTCCTCTCGTAGGGAATACTAAGTACTAGTGCCCCCAAAACTCACGTTAGCCCAACATGGCACTTGTTTAGTTTTACATGAAATGAAGGAAAGCACTTACGTGGCACCTAGTTCACCCGGTGTTGTGGGCTGACATCATGGTGGTTGTAGGTGATGTCAGCCCACAAAAACAACCGTGCCAGTTTCCATATAAAAAAAAACTAATGTGTCCATATATCCATCTAAATATATTATAGCAATACTTATATGAACATCTTTGTACATTACAAGTCACACAGACTAATCTTATAATCAAAATTCTAACCTCTGAGCCTAGATTCTTAATTGATGCAGGTACCTATTTCTTGCACTTCCAGAGACCACTCCCAAACATCTGTTTTCCCCTCCAGGTTCTACAAAACGTGGTACACGATCTTCGCAATATTGATCCCGGTGGCAGTGCCTGTGTACTTCTTCGGCGAGGACTGGGTGGTGTCGCTCATGGTGGTATATTTCGCCCGCTACATTATTACTCTCAACGGCACGTGGCTGGTCAACAGTGCTGCTCATATCTACGGGACTAGGCCCTATGACAAGTAAGATAATTTGAACTAAAATCTGCGTGGCGCTAGCGCTCCTGTGCGACATTTTGCGAGGCAAGGATTTGGCTTGGCTAAAATTGACATGAGGATGAAGGTTAATGACAAAGTTACAGGTGCAAATCCTGATCAGGTGATCAATTTATCCGTCGTTTATTTCTCGTTTCCTTATTTGCTGAATTATCATCTAACACATTCACTTAGAAACCACACATAAACTCGCTAGCTGCTAAACTGAGTTCCGCTTGATATGTGCTATAAAAAAAATTAAAGGACTATGAGAATACTCATGCTGTTCATCGTGCCTATTTTGAGAGCTTCATATCATATGGTCTTGTTTTGAGGAAATGCAGAAGATTTAAATATGGTTATACTTTTCTAGTAGAGAGCCTTGCGATGTCTTGAAAATGAAAACTAGAGATACTTGTCACGTACAAGTATCTCTAGTTTTCATTTTTTCATGACAACCCTTTGAGTAAATAGGGGTAGGACCGTGCCCACCTCAGAATTATGTCTCCAAGATGTTGCGTTACCAACCTAAAATTCTTAGGTGGGCACTTAAATAATTTCACACAAAAACACTGCAACTGTAACCAAGCAAAGAAACATTACTAAATTCGTTGGCCGAAATATAGCTCAATATTTCCAATTGAAATTAATTTTATTGCGTACGGGGTTCGGCTTCAGCGGCCATCGCCTTTCAGGGGCCGGCGCCCACTGAAAAATAACGTTGGCATATGCCAAAGAGGACTGCGTTCGTGGAGATTGCAATAATGATAAGTGCATATGTGTACCAGAAGGTCAGTTCTTGCGGTTCGTTCGAATTTGCGAATTTCATAAAAAGATTTTTTTTTTTGCACTTTTTTACCTTTTTATTATTTTATTGTGTTTATATACTCACTCAGATAAGTGTATTTTGAAAGGCACATTCGTGACCTAAATACTTTTTGAATAAACGGAATAAAAATGTGATGAAAACGCCTCGAAGGTTATGAACCATTTTTGGAAAGTAATGTAATTTCCTAGTGATATAAGGTCTTAGGTTGCAATAGTTTTGAAATGGTTGAAAGTAGATATTGTTTACGGTTAAAAAATTATTGATCTAAAGCCATTTTTATAAGATAAGTAATCAGCCTTTTATTGGTGAATGAATGAATCTATCTTTGGCTAGTTTCTCCTCTTTTGTAAGCTTTTTCTTTGTTCTTGCTATTTTTGCCTGAAAATGTATATCTTATTTAAGTACGACACGTACCTAATAAGGCAAAAAGTAAAGGAAAGAACTAAATTTATAATAGTATTACAAATTTATATATCCAGTTCGAAACCATTACAAACTTACATAAAGTAAGTTCCTACAAAATACTGAAAATTTTTATTTGAGATAATTATTATAGTATTGTTGTACGCATTATTCGGTATTTGAATTTGCTCAGAATTTTAAATAAAGAGCAACAAACTTTTTTGTATGGAGGCAGTCATACCTAATTTCCCATTAAAAAAATCGATTTTGTGACCAGTGATGAAACATGTGCCAATCAACAAAGTAAGTGATTTGATTACAAACATAAAGTGTTCAGTAATGAAATGTCGTAAAGCCTCTATTTTCAGAGATAAGCCAGTTCAAAAATAAAAAAATTATGTTTACAAAAAAATCACTTTTTGACGTATTCCTCAGAGAGCACAGGTTTATGAAGCTGCAAATTTGGGTTTCCACTACTCTGTGTTCCTAACAACAAAATACTTTTAATTAAAATAAAGATCATCCAACATTTTGGCATACCTACCAAAAAATCCGCAATTTTGAAAAAAAAATCGATTTTGCCGCCAGTGATAAAACATGTGCCAATCAACAAAGTAAGTGATTACAAACAAAAAGTGTTCAGTCATGAAATGTCGTAAAACCTATACTTTCCTAGATATTCCAGTTCAAAAATTAAAAAAAATTTTTTTATTAGGTAATATAAAAAGGTAAGTAATAACGCGTAATAAGTTGATGTATATTATTTATTGTGCATATTTTTTTAGTATAAGTAAACAGTTAATTAAGTAAAATAAACCAAATGTTTTATAAAAAAACTTGTTTGATTTTACGCAGTGGTACGTATAAAAAGAATTAACCTAATAGGTATTTGTTATATTCGAAAAGTTCAGTTTTCTGATAAAAAAATCAATGAAATAATTTAAAATTATGTCTATTTCAACTGAATGAAAATATTATATTATATTGTATTTTTTTTAACTTTACTATCTCGGAAATTTATTCACTTTACGATATTTCATCACTGCACACAAGTAAGTGATTACAAACAAATCACTTACTCTGTCGATTGGCGCGTCTTTCATCACGGGATTTTTTTTTCAACATGGCGGAATTTTTGGTATGCCAAAATGTTGGATGATCTTTATTTTACTTAAAGTATTTTGTTGTTAGGAACAGAAGTTAGAGTAGTGGAAACCCAAATTTTCAGCTTCATAAACCTGTGCTCGCTGAGGAATACGTCTAAAAGTGATTTTTTTATAAACTTTTTGCTTATACTTATAACTCGAAAACAGAGAATAAATACAGAGGAACTCATTATATATCTTAACATGTACATGGCGAACATATTGACTTAGAAATATATCCCAGCCAGCCCATGGTGTAGTGAAATTAACTTGAGAAATGGGGGTTTGTGAAAATGGTCATTCTTTTCCAAATGGTATCATTACGATCCATAAAATATTTCGTGAAAATGGAAGGTAATGAATTGGAAAGGAATGATGTTTCCGTAAATAATTGCAAATTACGAGTGACACGTATACCTAATCTGTAAAGTAGAGTTATTACATGCAACTAAACATGAAATGAATTCAAAGAGTTATTTATCGAAAATAGGAAACTCTTAATTGCCTTTAAAAACGCTGGATTGTAATATACATCGGAATCCGCGGGGCACGAATGATTCAAGGTTCTTTAGTGATGGGACAATGTATCCACAAATATCGAAAATCGATCGTTATTTTAGAATAATATGGAATAATGTCGATTATTAAAACTAAGAGTATTTCTATAGAAAATAAAATATAATAGACAAATGTTGTATTTACTTTGTAGGTACAATACAAATCTGTTCAAACCACAATATTAGTTTTATTAGTATGGAATAGAAAGAATTTGATTTTTTTTACCAACTCACACGTGTTACATCATAATGATATTGAAGACTTTTTTGTTACTGTTATGAAACTGAATCGATTAGGCTATAAAAATCAACCACCTATTTTTTTATTCAAACACAAAAACATATTTTACATAAAAAAAAGGCCAAGGTCCAAAAAAATAGGTCTTACAAAATTAGTTCATAGTACGCTAAGGGGGGGTTCTGTATCGGAAATAGATCACTTTTAAAGAACAAAGAATTTTTTTTTTTTACAAAAATTTTTTTAATTTGTTAAATGTAAAAAAAAATTTTTTCTTAATCGTTTCGGTTTCATGCCAGGAACAAAAAAGTCTTCCAACACGTATATCTCTTTTTTTCAGAAATTGTGAAAAACCACAATTTTAGTTTTATTAGTATGGAATAGAAAGAATTTAATTTTTTTTACCAACTTACACATGTTACATCATAATGGTCGTGAAGACTTTTTTGTTACTGTTATGAAACTGAATCGATTAGGTTATAAAAATCAACCACCTATTTTTTTATTTAAATACCTACATAAAAAATTTTTTACTTAAAATAAAAGCCCAAGGTCCAAAAAAATTTATATAGATTTTACTCCCTATATGATACAGAACCCCCCCCCCCCCCCCCCCCCCGCCCCCCCTAGCGTACTACGAACTAATTTTGAGGACCTTATATAAATATGTATTATATTTACTTAATCGTTAACATAAAGTATACATGTTTATATAAGTACTGTAGGTATATAAGTATTCAGGTCTGAAATATGACATGAATAAAATACAATAAACAAATAAATATGAGTATCGATAACAGTGTCGATTGTTTATTGATCGCCGTAGTCAATCCCTAACAAGGTCGTATTCGTGCCCCGCGGATTCCGATGTATGTGAATGATGAATGACCTGTGACAAAGTACATTTCGAACAGCGAGATCGTATATAACTCGGTTCGCAGCGACGCACGTCCACCTCCTCACTAATTCAGGGAAAGACGGTTAGATGAGAGGGGCGGGGGGCTTAGTGCAGTCGACGTGCAGTGACGGACTGACTCAAAACTTTTAATTCCGTCGACGCGGAAGGCAATGACGGTTTTCGCTTGACAAAATTAAAAAGTCCGTTCTTTCAGGGTTCCCACTACTATACAGATATAAGGGCTTTAAATTATTAATCTGTATTAGATTCTTTATGGCACAATAAATTTTATATTCTGGTTATGTTGTTAATTTAAGAGAAAAACGTCCCTAAAGTTACTACTTGGTCGTTTGGAAAGGGAGTGGAATGACATTTGGCCTAGTTTTTTCTCGATTACTCACTATCGTTAACACGTAGCTTATAGTGGCTAAGTGCAACCGCTGCATCTTTTTAGTAACCATTGATGACATTTCACAGAATTTGGCTAAACATTCTGGAAATACCAAATTTGGGCCTGGAAGTGAAATCTGAACGAACCTCAAGAACTGCCCACGTATGCTATGCCAGAAAATATACTCATGATTCCTATATCAATTCCGACAATCATAACTATAACTCACGACGTAAGAATAATTTTAAATTAGTAAGACATATAGATTATATAAAACTTCAAAAAGCTTTATTTGTAAAAATGTTAAATTATTTTGTCATGAGAAATATGCGGAAATAATTTTAAACGACAATTTAAACTCATGTTAACTAACAATAATTTATTATTACACTGTTTAGGCTTTATGATGCATTATAATTATATTGCATTATAATATATAAGCTGGCCATATAAGTGTGACCATTGTTTTCCCACAAACGAATTTTGACAATTGGATGCACTTTGTATCTTTATATTTTAAAACATGATACAAATATTAATTTTAATTATAACAAACTAATACTAATTTCCTGCTGACTTAGTATATTGAAGATGGCACTATACATTAGATGCAGGTAATTTAAATAGGCAGAGTGGTCATATTCTTAAGTATTCAACTTTATGCTGTAAATAATAATAATGTTCTTGTGAGCGGTAACGTGTGTTAATTTTTTGTAAGAAACGTATAAGTTACTATAACACAATATTGAGACTTGCAAAGTTTGTTTGTGTGTGACATACCAAGAGGAGGTTGCGTACCTGTGGATAATAAGATTATACAATACAAGCTGTACCCGCGGCTCCGCCCGCTCTCATATTTCACTTCACTGCTAACCTCATAAGCCATTTAGCGTGATAGTAAGTAGCCTATAGTTGATGGGAAGAATCAAGCTATCCGTAGAATTTTATTTTATTAAAATCGGTTCAGTGCTTCTCGAGTTATAAGCGGACAGACAGACACTCAGACAGAAAGCAGACGTTGGATTTTATTATAGGTAAGGAAGGAAACAATAACACTCATCTTCGGTCTCTGGACTTATTCAATCTGTCCTTCACACTGATTTAGCTAACAGGGTTTTGTGTTGCTTTTACGTTTTCAGGAACCTTCAGCCGGTGGAGTCTTGGATCGTATCGCTGATCACTTCGGGCGAAGGTTGGCACAACTACCACCACACTTACCCTTGGGACTACAAGACGGCCGAGCTAGGCATGCATTTCAACTTCTCTGCCACTCTTATCCGATGGTTCGAGAGCATCGGCCTGGCTTCCGATCTCAAATTCGTACCCCATGACCTGGTAAATAGATTTGGACTGAATCCTAAATTAATATCCTCAAATTTCTGAATGGATAATATTCGTCCACCTACAAGCCCTACTATAATCAATGTATGAAGAATAACAAAATATGTTTTATTCCTTCTCTCTGATACAGACACAAATAATTTATGCGATGCAAATGATATTAAAACCATTCCTAAATAAATTACAACTAATTGACTAACACAACTTTGTGACTTGCGAAGTTTGTTTGTTAGCTCTTCGCAGTGAAATAACTGACGGAATTTTTGGCATATTCAATAGTCGTGTGAATGGAAATTACACAATAAACAATGAACATGTGTCTTTGTTTTCTAAAGATAGAAATGAGCATCTCATCTCACTTTCTCACTTATATATAACTTTATCCTTCCGCATTTTCCGGAGTCGTCGGCGATACACCATTTGTACTCGCCGGTCTGCCACCCGTCCTCGCTCGAGTGCCTCCCAAGATAGAAGACGGGCCCACCGATCAATCTTGAGTTATATTATATATTATTATCTATTGATCATCACTGTCAGGTGGTAAAATTCCAGTTAGAAATTTCGTAATTATTTTTGTAGTTTCAATTGCAGCCTGTTGTTGGAGTATTTCTAATTTTATACCAGCGTCTAAAGTTTTTATATGTTTCTCTGCAGTTTTATTTATTATTCCAGTAGTGCCAATAACTATTGGGACAATTTCGACTCTTGTATTCCACAATCTTTGGACCTCAATTTTTAGTGCGTAGTATTTAGTAAGTTTTTCATTTTCCTTCCTAGTGAGGTTATAATCGGACGGTACTGTGATATCGATAAGGTAAGTTCTGTTTTTATTTTTGTCTACATATATGAGGTCTGGTCGATTGTTAGGTAACGCATAATCTGTGGTGACAGCAATCTCCCATATTAGTTTAAATTCTTCATTTTCCACCACATGAGGTTCATTTAACGGGCATTTCCACCAAAATTTAGTTGTTTCGAACTTGTGTTTCTTGAGTAAATTCCAGTAAACGTATTTGACTAGTTGATTATGTCTTTTTAGGTATAGTGGCTGTACTAATATTTTGCATCCTGAGATAATATGCCTGACTGTTTCATCTTTTTCATGACATAATCGGCATCGTCCGTCTGTATCAAGTTTTAAAATATCTCGTTCAAACTGTTTTGTTCTAACCGATTGTTCTTGTATTACAAAGATTTTAGATTCCATTTGGGGAGATGTAGGTTGTTTTTTTTGCCACAAAAAAGATTTTTCAATATCTGTATTTGGGTTCATTAGTACCTCTCTCACAATTTGACCATGTAATGGCTTTTCTTTCCAATTTTCTTTGGATCGTTCAGTCTGTTTTTTGTGGATTAAGATTTCATCTTCCGTGGGTAGTTCGATATTAAGTTTTTGTCTAAATTTTTTACCTTGTGAAATTATGTTATATAGGCCTTTTTCCTTATCATGATCAACAATTACTTTTAGGACGTTGTCATTTTTGTCATCTAAATATTTTTCCATTTTAATAGTTAATTTGATATATAGATTTTCTATGTTTAATAGGCCTCTTCCACCTTCATTGACTGGTAAATATAGTCTTTCTGTATTTGATTTTTGTTGATGCATGTTATATATGTTTAGGAGTTTCCTGGTTTTTCTGTCAATTTTTTTAAAGTCATCCATAGTATAATTTATTACATTGAAAGTATATATAAGAACCGGTGTTGCGTATGTATTTATGGCCTTTATAATATTTCTAGAGTTCAATGTTGATTGAATGATTTTTCTTACTCTTCTTATGTATTCATTTTTCTTCTCTTCTATTATTTGTCTGTGGTTGATTTCCCCATTTTCATCAATGCCAAGATATTTATATTTTTTGTTATTTATGGCTTCAAATTTGTTTCCATCAAGCAGTATATGGTCTTCACCTTCAGCATTTATTCTTTTACTACCTTTTATTTCTAATACTTTACATTTTTCTAACCCAAATTCCATTCCAATTTGTTTGGAGTATATTTCTACGGTATCAATTAGATTTGATAGCTGATATTTATTTGCAGCGTATAGTTTTATATCATCCATGTAAAAGAGGTGATTAATTATTTGGCCACTTCTTAAAGTATATCCGGTTTTTTCATATTCACTCAGTAATTTTGATAGTGGGTTAAGACATAGACAAAAAAGTAAAGGGGACAGAGAATCTCCTTGAAATATTCCTCGTTTTATAACTATTGGCTTTGTTGTAATTCTTGAGTCAGTGCTTATTGTATTCATAATCACTTGCCATGTTTTCATAACTTTTGATATACAATTTGTAATTACGTCAGGGCATTTATATATTTTGAGGATAAAAATAATCCATTCATGTGGTACCGAATCATATGCTTTTTTGTAATCTATCCACGCCATGTTTAGGTTTTTCTTGTATGTGTTTGTATCTTCTAAAATAGATTTATTGACAATTAAATGATCTTTGCAACCTCTCGCTCCCCATTTACAACCTCTTTGGTAGGGAGTCATTATATCATTGGCATTACAATGTTTGTATATTTCTACATATAGGATATATGTAAATAATTTGTAAGTGGTTGGTAAGCATGCAATCGGCCTCCAATTTTTTGGATCATTTGTATTCGTATTTTTTGGTATTAAAGTGACCATACCTGTTGTAAGCCACAGATCTATCTGTTCTTCGTTATTAAGAATTTTGTTAAAGTAATGCAGTATGTATGGATGTGCACTGGTAAAATATTTGAGGTAATAGTTTTGTAGTTTGTCTATTCCAGGGGTCTTCCAGTTTTTTAGATTTCTTATTGCATCTTTGAATGCTACATCATTTATTGCATTAAAATTGTTACTCTGGATTATTGGTGATTTATCTGCAATTGTTTGTATCATAATATTCGACTTATCAATGTTAACAGGCTCACTGTAAATTTTTGACCAAAATTCTTCTATTTCGTTCTTTGTTGGGATTTCTTTTGGAGTTATATTTTTTTCAAACATTTTCCTGTAGAATTTTCGTTCATTTTGTTTAAATAATATATTTTCTTTTTTTTTTCATTCTCATTTTCATACCGTTTGATTCTTCCCGCATACATTTTGATTTTTTGTTTGAGTAGTTCAATTATATTGTATAACATTATATCAGTTGTTATATTATACTTTTTATATAGGTTGTCCTTGATATTTCTCATTCTCCTGCTAGTAACACCACGTGAAATTTCGATCAGTTGTCCAAGGTTTTTTCTCAATATTTCAATTTTATCTTGTATTCTCTTTTTCCAAACTGGGACCTGATTACTATTGTTAAACGATTTTTCAAGTATTTTCTGTTTGTTTTCTTTGATAACTGTCATCGCTGCTGAGTAGAGGATTATGTTTAATTCTGTTATGCTCATGTTAAATGTTAATATATTTGGTAAATATGCATTTATTTCATTGACATTTTGTATGAATTGTTTGTTTATCATTCCTTTCGGTAAGTATTGTCTTTCATGTATGTCAATTTTCTTTATTTCTTCTATTGTATTTATTAAATTCTTTATTATATGACTTCTGTCATTACATAAATTTGATTCCGAATTATAATTGTTATTCATATTATAATTGGTTATATTTGGTGAGAATATATTGAAGGAGACATCTTCATTTATTTCTGCTATAGTGCCTGTCCTCTGTGGATTAGCAGCTGTATACTCGGTTCCATATGAATGGTCAGCATTCTGTTCTTTTCTTACATTTATTAATTCCCTGGACAATATTGATTCTGCAACTTCATTGTTGTTAAAGGTATCAGTGGGTGTTGTACTGGGTACCTGTTCAATGTGATTGTTAATCGAATCAGTTATTGGATTTATTAGTTCTCTGTCATAGGTGATTTCATTCTCTTCATTGTAGATGGAGTATAGTGAACCCATATACCTCATTGTTGCGTTAGTATTATTGGAATTTGTACCTATTTCCTGGGGTTCAGTTTGCCTGAGGAACTCCATGATATTTTCAGTTGTACAGGGCGCATTTTCAATATCACGTATGATTTGATCTGGTAACATTTTGTAAATAATAATTTTCCTAGCTTGGTTGGATAAAGTATGGCCATTGTGTTTGGAGGTTTTAGGGTTATTTGGGTTTCTTTCTTGGAACATATATTGTAATTTTTTTAAATACCCTTCCAGTTTCTCTTGCTTTAAAATAACAAAAAAGCAATTCCATCATTTCTTCATTTGACCATTTTCTTCTAGAATCATCAATATTTTTTTGTAGCACATTATTTCTGTCATTCATTATTGTCGAAATACAAGGGTCGACATTATTTTCCGCTTTGTTTTTTAATTCATTTAAAAGTTCTTTTGATATCATTTCGTTAGCTATAATTCTTCTCGCTTGAGTTGATAACGTTGTCCCGGTGAATCTTTTACTTTTTTCGTTGTTTGCATTCCTTTCAACAAATAATTTTTCTAGTCGTGCTAAATATCCAGTTCCTTGTGATCTTGTTTTATAATAACAGTACATAAGTTCAATCATTTCATTTTTTGACCATATTCGCCTTCGATCTTCAAGCATATTACAATTAGGTCTATTATTCCCACATGTACCGGCAGCATTAGTTGGAATACTCCTTTGCTGCAAGGTATCATCGGTAGTCGTCAGTAGTTCAGTGTGCGAATCCATTTTTTATCTTTCCCATTCAATAGCAACTTAGAATTTTAATTATGAAGAATAAGAAAAGCTTATGTAGCAACTTTATTAAATCATTTACATAACATGAAAATATTGTCAAGCCTTTATTTTTCTATCCGTCACTCTTGTCGCTACTGACAGCTCTTGGTTTTTTGGTATCTCCGGAGAAGGTGCCATATCACCCCCCCACGGAGAAAGGAAGCCTAATAATGCTTTGTAAACCGAACTAGACGGCCCGAACGTGTGGTAATGTTCATCGGAGCGGTTGGTGCCGTGTCCGGAGCGGTTGGTGCCGTGTCCGGAGCAGTTGGTACAGGGTCCGGAGAGGTTGGCGTGATTGTCGGAGCTGTTGGGACAGACATCGGACCGGTTGTTTGTAATCCAACGGATGTTTCACTCTCGACCTCAACGTGCGCTGGTTTAATGCGATCTATACTGACCGTGATTTCCTTACCCTTGATGGACAAGGTCACGGTCTTGTCCGTTTTGCTGATTATCTCATGCGGACCAGTATAGGGTGGCTGTAAGGATCGTCGTATTGCGTCTTCTCGTAAAAAAGCGTGAGTGGCAACTGCCAAATCCTTAAAAACAAACGTCCCAGGCTGTGCATGTCGAGAAGCGGCAACTGGTCTCAAGTTCGCCATTTTCTTCCTCAGTTGAATGACAAAATCCGTCGCATCGTCGAAACGTTCAGGAAATGGGGAAGGAACCAACAGTTCACCTGGTAATCTGAGAGGCTCTCCGTAGACTAGCTCGGCCGAAGATGTCTTAAGGTCTTCCTTCAAAGCCGTGCGCATTCCAAGCAGTACTAATGGTAGCGCCCTGGCCCATGTGTCAGCATGGCACATCAGAGCGGCCTTGAGTTGGCGATGGGGGCGTTCGACCATTCCGTTGGAGCAGGGGTGGTAGCTGGTTGTCCTGATGCGCTTAGTGGCAAAACTCGTCAACAGTCTGCGGAGTAGGTCAGATTCAAATTGTGTGCCCTGGTCTGTGGTAATGATGGTGGGAACTCCAAATCTAGATATCCAGCCGTTTGTGAAGGTTTCAGCGACTTCAATCGCTGTGATTGTAGACATTGGCCATGCTTCGAGCCATCGTGTATATCGGTCTATTGCAGTGAGGCAGTATTTTTTCTCATTACATACTGGCAATGGACCAATTATATCAATGTGTACATGTCTGAATCTGGCAGATGGGTTACTGAAATGGCCCAGTGGTGAGGTAATGTGTCTGGTAACCTTACTTCGCTGGCAGGGGATACATGTGCGAGCCCACGAGTGACAATCTTTCTGCATAGATGGCCACACGAAACGATCAGCCACCAAACGCGCAGTTGCTTTTGCCCCAGGATGGCTTAAATTGTGCAATTTGTTGAAAGCAGTTCGTCGGAAAGGAGTTGTTAGATAGGGTCGTGGTTTTCCGGTAGAGGTGTCGCATGTGACCGTTATGTTGGTGCCAGGAACTGTAACCCGTTCCAGTTTAAGAGAACTGTGAAGATTGCGGAGTTCATTGTCAGTTTCCTGGGACTGGGCTAAGGCGGCGAAGTCATCTTCTATCGAAATTGCCTCTATGCGGGACATGGTGTCTGCTACTATGTTATCTATGCCCTTGATGTGAACAATATCAGTGGTAAATTGTGATATGAAGGATAATTGATTTAGTTGGGCAGGTGGCAGTTTTTCTCGGCGTT
Source organism: Nematopogon swammerdamellus (assembly GCA_946902875.1). Taxonomy (NCBI): domain Eukaryota; kingdom Metazoa; phylum Arthropoda; class Insecta; order Lepidoptera; family Adelidae; genus Nematopogon; species Nematopogon swammerdamellus. The sequence goes on from OX336344.1 coordinate 8,366,796, forward strand.
GCACAAATGCATATATTAATGGTTTATGATCTGTAAAAATTGTGGCGTGTTGCGTTTCTAATATATGCCGAAAATGTTGCACAGCCTCGTACACCGCGAGTAGTTCTCGGTAGTATGCCGGCCACTGAACTTGATGAGTACCTAATTTCTTGCTAAAAAATGCGAGTGGTCTCCAGGTGTTGACTTCACGTTGTTGGAGACAAGCACCAATTTGCGCGCTGGAAGCGTCTGTGAAAAGGCCCAGAGAAGCATCGTACACTGGGTGCGCTAATGAGGTTGCATTGGATAAACTATTCTTGCAGGCTTCGAAACAGCGCTCGAGTTCCGGTGTCCACTTAACAGGCTTAGCGCCTTTACCTTTGGTCAATGCCACAGCGTCATTTAGGGGCGCTTGCAGCTCCGCTGCGTTAGGCAAAAAACGGCGATAGTAATTGATCATACCTAAGAATCGTCTGAGGCCTTGGACGGTCTTGGGAAGAGGGTATTCTTGTAGCGCGCTGATTCTTTGGGGAGGTGGTCTCGTGCCCTCTGCGCTGATATCGTAGCCCAGGAATGTGACCTTATCAACGCCAAGTGTGCATTTTGATGGGTTGACCACAACTCCGTAATCCTTGAGACGTTTGAAGAGAATACGAAGATGCTCAGCATGTTGAGTTGCGTCGCGTGAATACACAAGGATGTCATCAACGTATGCAAAACAAAAGTCAAAACCTTGTACCACTTCATCTATGAAACGCTGGAACGTCTGCCCAGCATTCCGTAGGCCGAAGGTCATGAACGGGAACTCGAACAAACCGAAGGGAGTGATGATAGCAGTTTTGCAGATGTCATCTTCGTGCACTGGAATCTGTTGGTAAGCTTTAACCAAGTCAATCGTGCTGAATACTGTTGAGCCTGCGATGTTGTGGGAGAAATCACCGATGTGCTTTACAGGGTAGCAGTCCGGCACTGTTCTGGCATTCAAGGAGCGAAAGTCGCCGCATGGACGCCAGCTGTTGTCGCGTTTTAGTACTAAATGTAACGGGGATGACCACGGGCTCTTCGATGGTCTGGCAGTGCCACAACGCATCATTTCGGCGAACTCTTTTTGGGCTGCGAGAAGCTTTTGTGGTCCGAGTCGACGAGGACGACAGGCAACTGGCGGTCCGTCCGTTGTTTTGATATAGTGCAATGTGTTGTGTTTCACCAGTCTTGGGACACCAGGCGGCCGTGTGATGTCGGGAAAATCTAAAAGTATTTTATTAAATGGAGAATCTGTTGCTGTGACTGCTTTAATGCTGGTCTGGTCTATGGTGGCTATAGAAGCGGGTGAGGAGAGTCCGGTGCTGGCATCTAACAGGCGTTTGTTTCGGCAGTCAGGCAGTAGATGATAGTATGCCAAAAAATCGGAGCCGATTATGGCTGTGCTGACGTCAGCGATGGTAAAACGCCAGTGGAAGCCTCGCCGCAACCCAAGGTTTAAATTCATCGGTAAGTCGCCATATGTTTTTATTGAACTGCCGTTGGCTGCGCTGAGGTCATAATCGGTGGATCGGTAGCGTTCTCGGAGGAACTGCCTCGGAAAACAGCAGAGGTCAGAACCGGTGTCGATGAGGAAACGGCGTTTACTAGCTTGGTCGGTTATGAATAGTCGGCGGCTTGGCAAGGGACAATCAGCTGCCGACGCTGCTAATTGTCGAATCTGTTTTCCTGACCAGCCTTCCAATTGCAGGGTGTGGTACACTTTCGGGCTTTAGATTGGAATCGTTTGTGGTACCAGCATATCTCGTCTTCGGGTGAATTAGACCTGCTCTGCTGCGGGGCTCGTCTTCTTGAGTTTGATCTTGATCGGCTTGGAGAGTAGCCGCCAGTGCTCAGGGCAGCCACTTGCATAGCTAACTCGTTAACGCGATCAGCTAGGGAAGACAGCAAGTCGGATGTAGTCTGCGGTGCTGTTGCGGCATGTACCATCTGTGATACTGGGGTTGGTGAGACCTCCATGATTTTATCAGCAAGCTCTGCCGTTTTGTCCAATGGGAGCTCTGCTTGGGTCGTTAGGATGGCCTGTACATGTTGGGGAAGACGACGAAGCCAAAGCTGCCGCAGAATGTCCTGATCTGATAGTGTTGCACCAGCGAGCGAACGGAGGTGGCGCAGGAATTGAAATGGTTTGCGGTCACCTATTTCTTCATCGCTGATCAGTTGCCTCACCCGCTGCTCTTGTGACGTTGAGAGGCGGCGTATAAGTTCTTCTTTTAATTTACTGTAACGATTGGCAGGCGGAGGATTGGTTATGATGTCCTCCACCTCTGCGGCCAGTCGAGAATCCAGCTGAGATATTACGTAATTATACTTTGTCGTATCGACCGTTATTCCGGCGATTTCAAATTGTGCCTCTGCTTGTGCAAACCATATTGCTGGTTTGTCTTGCCAAAACGTTGGTAATTTAATAGCCACTTTAAAAACATTTGAACCGGCCTCGCCTTGTGGTAGTGCTGATGTAGTTGCCACGGACGCACGCCCCTGCTGCAGCTGTTGTTGCAGGGCCAAGTTTTGCGCTTGTAGAGTTTCCAGGCGAGCCTCCATCTCCTCCGAGGTGAGCGGCATTGCGGAAGTGATTTAGTGGTTGTATTCGCTTTTATTTGCGGTTGCGAAAGATACGGCGCGGCGCGATGGTAGCCGGCCGTACGTGCTGTTCAGTCGAGGGTCACCAATGTAGCAACTTTATTAAATCATTTACATAACATGAAAATATTGTCAAGCCTTTATTTTTCTATCCGTCACTCTTGTCGCTACTGACAGCTCTTGGTTTTTTGGTATCTCCGGAGAAGGTGCCATACTTATCTGTGTTATTGATGTCATTGCTTCTTGTTGACATTCAAATTGACATTTGAAATTTACCACTTCGACGATTTGATCTTCTATAATTCAATGTGTTTTCAATGAAATTATGATCTCGTTTCAGATTTGTGTAAAGAAAAGCGGCACCTTTATTCTCGTATGTATTTTCCTGCAGTTGCTACTTTTTTTCAATAGGTTCCAAAATCTTCACTTACAATTTTCTTTCCTTGATATCTTCTAAAATATACACTAAAAATCTGAAATTGATATATATATATATATATATATATATATATATATATATATATATATATAATATCATATCATATCATATATCATATATCATTATCATTATCATTATCATTATCATATTATCATTATCATATTATCATATTATCATTCATTCATTTTAATCAATGACGTATCATGTATTCTACTAGACCTCTTACCCGGGCAACAGCCTTCGCTCCACCGCGGTGGAGTAACCATTACGCGGAAGGACCCTCTTGAGACTAGTAGCTCGCGAGCGACCGAACGCGGCGGACGCGCCGTCCGCGCGCTCGCTGCCGTCCGTCTGCGGCTCGCATCGCGCCAGTCATTCTTATGCCCGGTTGTGTGTTGCGAATTGCGATATTGCAAAAATCATACCAAAAATATTGGGAAAACTGATGGCATCTCATTTCATAGGTAAGTATCACTTCATTGTGATCTTAATATATAAGGTCTTTCAAAATTAGTTAATAGTACGCAAAGGGGGGGTTCTGCATCATATAGGGAGTAAAACCTATATAATTTTTTTTGGACCTTGGGCTTTTTTTATGTAAAATGTTTTGTATGTATTTAAATAAAAAAATATGTGGTTGATTTTTATAGCCTAATCGATTCATTTTCATAACAGTAACAAAAAAGTCTTCATTACCATTTTGATGTAACACGTGTAAGTTGGTAAAAAAAATCAAATTCTTTCTATTCCATACTAATAAAACTAAAATTGTGGTTTTCACAATTTCTGAAAGAAAGAGATCTATGTGTTGGAAGACTTTTTTGTTCCTGGCATGAAACTGAAACGATTAAGAAAAGAATTTTTTTTTTACATTTTACATTATTATAATTTTTTTTTTGTAAAAAAAAATCTTTGTTCCTCAAAAGTGATTTATTTACGATACAGAACCCCCCCTTAGCGTACTATTAACTAATTTTGAAAGACCTTATATATAATATCTTGTTTTCCATGTGCTTAGAAATATTTGGTTCAACTGGCCAATTAGGGCTGTCACAACGCTACTTCAATTAGAAAATTTTGTACATTTTATGTATTGACCTAGCATTGCAATAACATAAGCATTATTTAATTAAACAAATAAATTAAACGCGCTCATTAGGGCTGCCACATATGAATGATTAGAAATAGAGTTCTGGGATATCATGTATGAAAGTAAATAAATATGTATTAAACCACGTTAAAATATGAGAGTGAATTGACCGCTAATTAGGGGTGTCGCTATTCTCTTTTTTTTTTTTAATTAGTAAGTAATTGAGAAATTTTCAAGAAAAAAATTTTTTTACAAGGTTTCCACATCCTTCTAAGGGATCAATACGAGAAAGATGGATAAAAATAGTCCAAGATGATACATTGTTTAAGGGAAAGTGAAAATTTAAATTTGTGTAAAGTGAAATTTAAATTATTTTGTTTAAGTACGGAGGAAGAGTTATTTTAGTTGTGTTTGTGTGTGTAGTCCAAAGTATACCTAATGGTTTTTTTAGTTATATATATATTTTTTTATAAATGCTGCACTCTTTATTTTATGTATGTTTGGTTTGGAGATTTTAAGTTTAGTCCAAGGCCAAGACCGCAGTTATAAATTCTTTATTATTAAGTTTAGTTTTTTAGATATTATTCTAGTTATTAAGTGTAGGTATTATAAGAATACAAAACGGCTTTACTCGCGGTCGAAATATGAGCTATGTGGCTCGACGTTTCGGGCCAAACGTATGGCCCATCATCATGAGCACTCTGGCCGAAATGTCGAGCCACACAGCTCGTATTTCGATAGTGAGTAAAGCCGTTGTTACTTCTTAAAATGTCAAATAACCACGGTAATTTAAAAACCCATATAAGTTTAGGTATGTATTTCAAGTTATTATAGTTCTGTATTTTAAGTTTAAATACATAAAAACGTTTTTTTCGATGAAATTCACTATCTGTTTTCTTCTATAATCCTTTAAAACGTCCCACTGCTAGGCACGGACTCTGCTCACTAACGTAGGAGGTATTGTTTTTATTGTTGTTGTTTTATTGTTTATTGAGTATTCTTATGGCAGTCATATTGCACTCGAACTTGTCACAATTTGTTATATCCGGTTCGATTACTCGTACATGGTGACCAGTGGAAATCAGAAGCAGTTTACACAAAAATACCTTTCATAGACCAGTGTGCACTAGTTACCTAACTTTATTTTTCTTCACCGGAGCGATCGTACCTATTCGTTATGAAATGCACGTATATCAATCTTTATCAAGGAAATAAATAAGTACATTAGTTAGTGCCCGGGATTTGAACCCGCAACTTCTGCATTGAGAAGCGTTACCACTAGACTACGGGCACAATTAACCATAATACCTACTCGTAAAATAATAAATCGAAAAATATATTTTTGGTAGACTAAGTGACAACCCTACGTATTCCAATGCACGTGTTGACTGACCGGCCGGGCCGGCCGGGCCGCTAGCCGCTAGTCGCTCGCTAGCTAGCCCCTCTCCCGCTCGCTTCCCGCCCCGCGCGGCTCAGCGTTCCGCCACCCCGCTACCTTACCTCATACCTCAGTTATTGGCCGTCATTTCTCTGTATTCTTTCTTCGTAGTGCTCACTCTATACATAAAATCTCTTTGATTTTAATATCATAAATGTGAAAGTATGTTTGTTTGTTTGTTTGTTTGTTTGTTTGTTCCTCTTTCACGCCTGAACGGCTGGGCGGATTTTGACGAAACTTTGTATAGTGGTAGTGTATATCCCGGAGTAACATAATTTTGAAAAAAAGTGGTCAAGTTCGAGACGAGCTCGCGTAAAGAGGGTTCCGTACCATCCCGATTTCTGTGAGAACTTGAAGGCTTAGGATTTTCGTTTAGGTTTTCCTGTAAATGAAGTGTATATTAGGATTTTCGATTGGGGAGAGAAGGAGGGAGCGAGGGGGAGCTATGAACGCAGAACGAAGGGGGAAAGGGGGTGGGGGTAAATAGAGGCATAGAGGGAGGGAGGTGAGAGAGGGGCGAGAGGGGAGGTGGAGGGAGGTGAGGGAGGGCCGAGACCAGGTTGACGTAGAGAGATGGAAGGGAGGGGGGAGGGGCCGGCAAAGGGGGGGGGGGGGGGGAGGGGAGCGGATGTAGGGAGATGAAGGAAGGGGAAGGAGGGTGGGGGAGAGGGAGAGGGAGAGGGAGAGGGAGAGGGAGAGGGAGAGAGAGAGAGAGAGGGAGAGGGAGAGGGAGAGGGAGAGGGAGAGGGAGAGGGAGAGGGAGAGGGAGAGGGAGAGGGAGAGGGAGAGGGAGAGGGAGAGGGAGAGGGAGAGGGAGAGGGAGAGGGAGAGGGAGAGGGAGAGGGAGAGGGAGAGGGAGAGGGAGAGGGAGAGGGAGAGGGAGAGGGAGAGGGAGAGGGAGAGGGAGAGGGAGAGGGAGAGGGAGAGGGAGAGGGAGAGGGAGAGGGAGAGGGAGAGGGAGAGGGAGAGGGAGAGGGAGAGGGAGAGGGAGAGGGAGAGGGAGAGGGAGAGGGAGAGGGAGAGGGAGAGGGAGAGGGAGAGGGAGAGGGAGAGGGAGAGGGAGAGGGAGAGGGAGAGGGAGAGGGAGAGGGAGAGGGAGAGGGAGAGGGAGAGGGAGAGGGAGAGGGAGAGGGAGAGGGAGAGGGAGAGGGAGAATATAAGAGAAACGACACTTTATTATCATATTTGCGTTTAAATCGGATTTACTGTTAGATCGAGTCTACAGCGAGCGAAGCCGCGGGCAAAAGCTATCCTCCATAAAATTTAAGCCGATCATCTAAATTCAATTAAAATTTAGTACATGCACATTTAACTATACGTGACACAGGATAGGCTAAATAAAATTCAGTTCAGTTACGCTAATAGGTGGAATATTTTACTTTAGTATTTCATTTATTTTAACTGAAGTTTCTTATTTGAATAACGATAGTTTTTTCCCGCGGAATCGCTCGCGTTAATTTCGTATTTCAAAAGAAAAAAGTTACTTAACTTAGGCCGGGACCGGAGGGTGAACTGGATTCAGATAAACAATAAACATTCTCAAAGGAAGTAAGTAACATACTAAAGGCGAGGCCGAAGGCCGAGCTGCGTTCAGGAAGAGTATAAACCTTTTCGAAGAAAGTAAGTAACAAAGGGCGAGGCCGAAGGCCGAGCTGCGTTCAGGAAGACCTTCAACCTTCTCGAAGAAAGTAAGTAACTGAGGGCGAGGCCTAAGGTCGAGCTGCGTTCAGGAAGACTATAATCCTTCCCGAAGAAGACTATAATCTTCCCTTTAGTAAGTAACTAAGGGCCGAAGGCCGAGCTGTATCCTGGAAGACGCTGACACTAAGTAACTATGGACGATAGTTACTTACTTTCTTCAAGACGGTTTATAGTCTTCCTGAACGCAGCTCGGCCTTCGGCCTCGCCCTCAATTACTTGATTTCTGCGAAAAGGTTTATAGTCTTCCTGAAGGCAGCTCGCCCTCCGGCCTCGCTCTTATTTACTTACTTTCTTCGAGAAGGTTTATGGTCTTCCTGAACGCAGCTCGGCCTTCGGCCTCGCCCTTATTTACTTACTTTCTTCGAAAAGGTTATCGTCTTCCTGAACGCAGCTCGGCCTTCGGCCTCGCCCTCAGTTACTTACTTTCTTCGAGAAGGTTTATGGTCTTCCTGAACGTAGCTCGGCCTTCGGCCTCGCCTTCTGTTACTTACTTTCTTCGAAAAGGTTATCGTCTTCCTGAACGCAGCTCGGCCTTCGGCCTCGTCCTCAATTACTTAATTTCTTCGAGAAGGTTTATAGTCTTCCTGAACGCAGCTCGGCCTTCGGCCTCGCCCTCAGTTACTTACTTTCATCAAGAAGGTTTATAGTCTTCCTGAACGCAGCTCGGCCTTCGGCCTCGCCCTCAGTTACTTACTTTTTTCGAGAAGGTTTATTGTCTTCCAGAATGCAGCTCAGCCTGAAGCCTCGCCGTTAGTTACTTACTTTAGTTGAGAAGGTTTATTGTTTACCTTAACACAGATTGGCCTTAGTTACTTACTTTATTCCTTTGAACGTATTTCAAAGGAAATTTCACGCGAGCGAAGCCGCGGGCAAAAGCTAGTACCACATAACTCAAGGAAGTAGTAGTTATACAAATATCCTGAGTATCTTCTGTTCGTCAATATGTATAATTAATTGGTCGCCAGCTGCAACTGATCAAATTAAACCTAAATTGCAGGTGGAGAAACGCATTAGACGTACGGGAGATGCAACACATTATAAGCTCGGAACAGACGAAGGCAGAGCTGCCGTCACCACTCCAGGCGGAATCCTCTTCCATCCACTCAATCCGTGCTTCACCAGTACCAAAAGAGACCCCGAGGTAGCCCTGGACAGCCGAGGAATGCCGCTCTCTCAGGAGGAGGACCCTCAGACTCAGGACGATCCGAAGGAACCTACGTCGATGTCGAGGAGAAGACATATTGGTCCGGCTTCAATTTAGAATGTATTTTAGAAATTAATATTACATAATATCGAGAAGAAAATTAATGAACATATTTAGATTTTTAATTTACAAAAAAAACTTGATAATTGTGTTGCTGATGCAAGCTACTTCCGTTTTTTTTCTGGAAACTGACGGTTGGCTACATCACCTACAACATCCGTGATTTCAGCCCATAACACCGGAACTAGGTGCCGTGTCAGTGCTTCCCGTCATTTCATGTTGGCTACAATGAACTGGCAGGAAAACAAGAACTATTTACATAGGCGTTTCGACCGAAGTTTCTTCAGTGCGGTGGTATCAACCCGGGCGGGATAAACTCTACCACCTAGTAAGGTTCTCCAAGGAATAAGGTGACTTTATTTATTATTTATAGATATATCTAAGCAGTTTATGTAATTTATTTATCGAGTATCAAATTGTAGTAAATAAAAATTCTGCTGACTTTGATAATTCAAATTGTTTATACACATAAACTCAAATTTTATTAATAACTTGACTGAACCCTATGTTCTTAGTTTTGTATTCTATAACCTTTTCAATGGGTATATCTTGACTTAATATTTTTAATTTTTTGCTTATATATAGTATGTTATATTTAACATTATGAAAAGTTAGTATGTAAGTTATATTTAAAAAAATCTGTCAAGTGCGAGTTTTACTCGCGCGCGGAGGTTTCCGTATCTATCCGCTATCAATAATATCCGCCTACCCGCTCAGGTGGCATGGTCTTCGAATTTTAATTTCGAAGATATGTAGGACGATCGGAGAGAAGCCTCAATGGTCGATAGCAATTTACGGTGGGAAAATGACAGCACCTCAATGAGGTCGTTGGCAATTTAGCGGCTATAACAATGCAATGTATAAAAGCTTGTGACGCCACCTATTATTCAATAGTGTGACTAATCTATTTTAATGAAACGTTTCTTGTATAGGGGCCTCCCTTAATTTTTAACTTTTTCTTATTTTTCTTATTTGTTGTTTCATCCGCCATAGTAACACATATTCTGTGAAAGTTTCTTGTATAGTCACAGTTGTATAGTCAAGTCACAATATTCTGTGAAGGCTTCCGTCTGGGATACGGAAACCTAAAAAGCTCTGTAAGTTTTCTTACCCGGTTTTTCCTCTATAGATTCCACTGCTGAACGGGACATGACAAAAAAAAATTATGACGAATAATAGAATATGCATATGTCTCAATGAAATATTGTTATTGTTGTGTGTTCTTTATGGCGAAATATCTTTATGGCGAGATATATGAATCTGGATCTGAATCATCCAAGTGCTGACCGCGCTCAGGTGTGCTTAATAACAGTCAACCGACCGCACCACTGGGCTAACAGAGGCTGACAATTGCAGAAATTATTGAGATAGTTACCTATCTATATTTCTTACAAACTAGCGTTCATTGGATAAGAAAACAAGGACCCAATTACAACTAGGTAAATATTAAATTTAAATTAAAAGTATGTATAAGGAAAATATTAATTTAAACTACGTAAAACTAAGCTTATTTACTTAAAAAATTAGGAGAGACATACTGTGCATGTCTCCACTACACACAGCTGTACGGATAATCGTGTTCAGATCACTGTATACATATAGAATATTTCATCCTATATACTCGTATTAATAGGTAATTATGTTTGCACACAATTTTGTAAAAATAGTTTTTTTTTTATTTAGGATTTTTTTTTTGTGTAATCCGGTATGGGTGACTGAGCCACGCATATGCACCGACCAGCCAATATCACATCCGAGAACTATCATACCTGAGACTTCCCTTTGGATCGCTGTTTCCTTAAAATCCGTTTAGTGGTTTTTGTGCGTATAGACGAACAGTTAAACAAAATGTTTAAAACTATTCTAACATGTTCAGTTACTCATTTTAATTCGCCCTGGTAGTTTTTTTTTTCGAATATACAGAGTGTTCGGCCGAACATCGACCGAAAAACATTTTTTGTAGGTAAGTGGGGTCATTTGCAAGGTTTTGACCTAGAACGATAAAAAAGGTATGGACTCCGAACCCTATCCTCGCCAGCGTAACACGATATAAGCAAAAGCATGCTTGTTTCGTATGGACGGTCGCGCGCTGGCCCGTCAGTCTGTCATCGGCCGCGTGAAGCGACCACCGATAAGGTTACAAAGTTGTTGTCGTTCTGTTCTGGTCTCTGTCCCAAATTTTGGCCACATAGTGAAAGATTTGTATAGCATGTGATATACCGTTGGAAAGGGCGTAAACTATTTGCTTGCTCAATTGCTGTTAATGATTTAAGAAATTAAGATTCTATCATATTTTTAATCGTCCTCGGGACTTTGGGAGGTCATAAGTCCTTTTCATGGTATTAACTTCATCAAATGATATTTTTCCCAGAACAAGGATACATCTTAAAACCAAATAAATTTTATTTCGTGCAGATACAATCATAAACAAAAAATTTACAAGGGGTTAAAGCTGAAGTTTTGGTAATTTTCAAACAGAAAGAAAAAAGCCACAGTTGCACTCCGGGAGTGCCGGCAGAAGTGCAAACAACACCGTAACATTGCTTAAAAAAAAAATTAATGTTAAATTTAGTAGAACGGACAGACATGCATTTGTTACGGAACCCTACATTCATTTTGCAGAACTTAGTAGAATGGACAGGCATAAGCGTGTTACGGAACCCTACTTTTATTATAAAATAACCGTCGGAGGACCTTGGTTGAAAATTGTAAAATTTGGTAGAACGGACAGACATGCATTTGTTACGGAACCCTACATTCATTTTGAAATAAATGTTAAATTTAGTAGAACGGACAGACATGCATGTGTTACGGAACCCTACATTCATTTTGCAGAACTTAGTAGAATGAACAGACATAAACGTGTTACCGAACCCTACATAACAGTTGCACTCCGGGAGTGCCGGCAGATCCCGTGCCACTCTAACTTAACCCTTAATGCAATGACTTAAGGTTTCATTTTAATAATGACGCTGACGCGATGTCGCGATGTCGAGAGTTATACATTTTTTACCCACCTAAAAAAGTGCCACGCGCCGCTAACGAAAGTTTTCACTTCAAAAAATCTTATCTCGATACCACGTGACACCTGACAAAAGGTGTCATAGGTCAACAAAACCTTGCCAATGACCCCACTTACCTACAAAAAAAATTTGTCGGTCGATATGCCGAACACTTAACACTTAATGAACTTGTATTTTGCATGCACGATTTTATTATATATATTTATATATATGATGCCTGAGTAAATAAATAAATAAAAATCTATAATCAGATACGGCCACTTATTAATATTCCGTTTTCCATGTATCCCTAAAAGAAGGTCAATTGACTATTCATGACAGACATTGTTCAGCACACAATACATTTATACAGCAGAATAACCCCTCAGTTTACCTTCAGCTTACCGGTATTAATAACGTAGGTATCGTTAACATTTTTAAAGACAAAAAAGGGTTATAAAATAAAAAGATAAATTCTGAATTAAAATGATTACTAAAGTTATAACAACCAATAACAGCCATGAAACGAACGGAAGTGCAAAGGAATTAGAAGAAAAACCAGTGCTACCTAAGGACATAGGCACAGATTATAATTATAAATTTCAAATCTACTGGCCGAACGCAATTTTCTTCCTGCTGCTACATCTTCTTTCTGTCTGGGGATTTTGGATGTTATTGTCCGGTCAGGTGAAATGGACAACCTTCGTTTGGGGTAAGTTTTGAAAAATTAAATTATAAATATTAAATCGGAAACTGTCACCGAAAATTGTTACAAACCATATACTGCCGAGGACTTAATAGATTTCATTCCGTCCAATATAAGCAAAAACAGTTATTAAAACTAGATATTTTTATAGGTTTTGTTGTCATGTACGTGGGGGCTGAGGGCATCACGATTGGAGCTCACAGGCTCTACGCCCATAAGAGTTTTAAAGCAATCCCACCACTACGACTATTGCTTATTATTATGCAAACAATGGCTGGAGAAGTAAGAAAACTTACTTATTTATGTATAACTAATTTACTGTTGCAAAAGAACCCAAGCCCTTATACGAAATATTGCAGATAAGTGTTATGCTGTAATTTACCAGAGTTCTTGCAGTACAACATCGATTACTCTGCTCACTCTAATTGTCGTGATACAGTGTGTGGTATGTATGTATGTATGTAATGAATTTACCTAACACAACTAATGTACCATGTGGAGCCTGAACTTAAAAAGAATAGCCCACTGCATTTCTCCCCCAGAATACGACAAGCAAAAATGCAAATGGAAAAACGACTAAGGAAAAAGGACAAGATGCCGTGCTATAGGGCTACAGGCTAGCCACCTCTCACCTTGGCACGGTCCTTCCACCGAGTCATGCGGCAGGTGGGTCTTCGTACCTTACTTGCCGCTTGATAGTTATATTTTCCGAATACTTTGAGATAAACGTGGAGGTCGGTGGTGTGCTGTAATGTACGAGAGTACTTGCAACACAACAGCGATTACTCTGCTTACCCCGATAGTCATGGTACAGCGAGTGGTATATTTCGTTGTTTGAACTAATTTACTTCGTATGAGCACATAAAAATACTCTCAAACATTTTTATCATACATACTGGCATTGCTAACATACAAACAAAGAAAGAAAGAACGATCTTGTAGAACAGCTTGTACACGTGGGTCCGGGACCATCGTCTGCATCATCGCTACTCCGACACGGACGCAGATCCTCACAACTCGAAGAGGGGCTTCTTTTTTTCGCACATTGGCTGGCTCATGTGCAAGAAACACCCCATGATAAGAAAGATAGGAAAGAATATTGATATGTCTGACCTGGAGGCGGATGGCTTGGTGATGTTTCAAAAGAAGTGAGTTGCCCTTTCTATACTGGCTCCACCAGCATTTGATGTTCTTTGTAGCTATACAAACACGATTAAAAGAGATCTTTATTTATTGAAAATTTAACTTTTTAAGGTATTTTCAAATCATGTATTTGATCATTGGCGTAATCATCCCAATAGCAGTGCCGATATATTTCTTTGGAGAGAATTGGTTTGTGTCGGTGATGATCGCCTACGTCTACCGTTATACCTGCTGTCTGAATGGCACGTGGATCGTGAACAGCTTCGCTCATATCTACGGGATCAGGCCTTATGACAAGTATTTATAACTTCTTATTTAACTATTAGAAAATATGTTAGATTCTTCTCATTAATTACTTCGTTTCGTGAAAGAAAACAGAACATTGGCAAATATACTTTTTTGATCAATATTATTTTTTCAGGAAACTCTTACTCTAATATAACCTAGAATACATATGTCTGGCATCAGAGGTGTAGCTAGTTAACACTATACATGTTAAATTTCAGGAACCTTCAGGCAGTGGAATCGTGGTTCGTATCTTTCATCAGTTCTGGCGAAGGTTGGCATAACTACCACCACGCATACCCTTGGGACTACAAGGCGGCTGATCTCGGAATGCGCTTCAATCTCACAGCTATGTACATCGAGTGGTTTGAAAAGTTGGGCCTCGCTTATGATCTCAAGAAGGTGCCTGAGGATGTGGTAAAGTTATTTTCCCACCTTTGCAAAAAATCTTTTTCAAAGGTGGAAACAGTTTTCCACATGACTTGTCCAGTTATATATAAGCATCCACACGCCCCAAAAACCCAATACGTGTAATACGGTTGGTTACATCACCTACAACATCTGTGATGTCAGCCCACTGCACCTTGGTGAACTAGGTGCCATGTCAGTGCTTACCTTCGGTCGTGCTACATGATGTTATGCTACATGCATGCTACACTGAACTGGACGGAAAACACGAACTATTCACATAGCCGTTTCGATCACTTTTTATTCAGTGCGGTGTTATCAACACGGGCGGGTTAAATCCTACCACCTAGTAAGGTAAGAAGGGAACGCACCTACAGTTTTACGTGCAATCCGAACCACGGTCAGCCCCCAAAGGTCGAGCGGTCACACATCCAAATACTGTCCGCGTCCAGGTGTGCTTATGTATAATCACGACCGAAAGTCGACCGACCGCACCACTGAGCGACAGAGGCTGACGATTTAGTCTTTATAGGAAGCTGACATAGTTGGCTACATCACGCGCTACACCCGCTACACCCGCTGCACCCGCTACACCCATGAGTCGTCCCATCAAGGTTAGGACCAGAGACTCTTCCCTCGCGCCGCGTGCCGAACATTTGCGTAAACAATCATAAAACCGTTTAAAAACATGAACGTCTCGGTCGCGCACCGACCGCTCAATCTTGCGTTAGCCGTGGTCGAAAAAACAATGCCGGTTTGTGCTGTATTCTCGTGCAAAAATATCTGCAGGGTGACAATAATGTGAAGAATGGCAGAATATCGTATCATCGCATCGGTAAGTTTATAATTTGATAAAAGGTCGTATTTCTGTCCTAAAAATACAAATAATTGAGTAGTTATCCGACTGACATTCCGGGCGGCGCCGGCGGAGCGTGCGCGTAGCGTACACGTGAGTGGGTTCACTACGAGGATCGAGACTGATACTTTTTGTTCATTTGACTCACCTATTTGTTATTATAAATGTATATATACAATAATGTATATAAAGTATAATATATAAATAAATGCAATACCTACTCTTCACTTGTGTCATCACGTAAGTCTATTATAATAGGTACAAATAGGTTTTTTTAAGGAAAATGACACGGTTGGCTGCATATATAATACAACATCCGTGAGATCAGCCCATAACACTGGGTGAAATAGGTGCCATGTCAGCACTTCCCCCTTTATACGTGCCGGCTACATTGAACTGGACGGACAGCATGAACTATTTACATAACCGTTTTGACTGACGTTTTATATTAAGTGCGGTGGTAGCAGTACTACCACCGCCCTGAATAAAACGTTGCTACCGTAGCACCCCGGGCGGGTTAAACCCTATCACGATGTCTACAATGTTGATAGAATAACTTTGGCAAATTCAATTAAGTAATGTAAGTGATGTATTAATAAGATGATAAGATAATAAACGTATTTATTATAACGTTTTTATTATCTCGATTTTATTATTGAGTACCTACCTACACAATGTTTCTATCCACCGGCAGTGTTTCGTACTAATCCCGCTGTCTGGTCTGCTCTATTTTTACAACGAATCAGCGCACGCCGCACTCCTTATTGCACCGCGTCCCTCCCGCGCGCCTCAGCAATGGCGACGCGCTGGTACTGGAATTACGATGTTCTTGACACATTGCTTCTGATCTAGGTACCATCTAAGCTCTTCTCTTTGATAGCTGTTTCAATAGTAAATTGAACGAAGGACAATCTTACTATCCTCTCCTTAGATGTCCGGTTCAAAAACTACATTTACACAAAAAACCCTTTTTTTTCAGTATATGACTTTATGTAGTTGCTGAGGATTAACTAGGGAGCAAATTTCCTCGAAACATGCCGCGGAACATAGAGTCTACGCGCCGCGTGCAACGTTGAGCGATCGTTGCATTCAACATGGCGCGACATTTACGTACCGCGGGACATGTTACGGACGATATTTTTACAGGTGCTTGTCTACAGAGAACATGCCCCGCGGCATGTCCGAAGAAGTTCCCCGTAACATACACGGTAGAGTAGAAGTCTAACAATATGTCCCGCGTCATTTGTCCCCTAGTGAATCTAATGCTAATGTGTTAATGATTTACCAAAGAGTTTGGATTACGTCACTGCAGCGACGTAATACAAACTCTTTGTGATTTACCTGTTTGATCCAAAGTGGTGTCAGAACCACTATGAATGATTTATCAGTACACTTCCTAGCATTATAATATTTATTACATACATGTACTTAATCCATGGTTAGAATTCCATGTAAAAAATTTTGTCCACCGGGTTGACTGGAGGTAATTGCCTAAGGCAATAAGCCAGCCCTTGCCAAACATTAAGCGGCGTAAGGTTTATTATTATTATTACTTACTAATTTGCTTCAGGTTGAAAGCCGCGTTCTTCGCACTGGTGATGGAACTCACCGGACACTGGGTACTGAAGAGGCCCGCGCTGCTGTCGCCACAGTCGGTGGGGTGTTCGTTCATCCCGTAAATCCCTTTTACTCAAGCACCAGTACAGACCCGGAGATAGCCTTAGACGAGGTCGGCATGCCGGTCATGCACGAGGAGTCGCAGGCTAAAATCGCTGAATATAGTAAGGCGACAAAATTGACACGAAGAAGAAACCTGGGATCCGTTGAGTAGAGTTCTATAATAAGATGAAGAAGTACCCAGCTCGCACTGTTACTCTAAAGAATTATGTATTCCACATTGGTATACCATATATTTCTTTCTAGATAGTGTACTTATTCAAGGTTATTTGGTATTTTTGTTTGAATACATTTGTTACTTACTACTGAATGACTTATATACCAATGTTCAATGTCTGATTCAGTAAATATAATAATAACAAATACGCTATGTTGTTTGATTCATACAGGTACGTTTCGCATTTAATTGTAGCCTTTTCATTCTCTCATATTATAGTTCCGCCGCCGTCTCAGTTTTCTAATAATCAAGTCTTTTTAATTCGATTTATATATATCCGAAGCTCTTTATAATCAGTTGAAATATGCAAATCGGTGTAATTGCAGAATTATTGAACCCACCAGTGGAAGGTTGCCCATTGTGTATCTTTGAACGAATACGCACATATACAGTGTGAGTTAATTAATGTTAATTGTATTGCATTGTTTTCATTTCGGGCAATGTCAGTGCGTCAGTTGGTACAGTTTCGAATTGCACAATATTCGTATATTATGTAATTATGTTAGTCCATGTGGGCTTCTAAACAGGTGTGCCAAATTTCATAAGTGTGTTTGCCTACTCCCTAAAACGAGGCGTTTCGTCCGTCCACACTAACGAAACCGAGGCGCCGTCAAAAGCGAGACCGCCTCGGATTTGACAGGAAAATTCTAATGGCAGATTTGAAATCAGCGACCCCTGATTGGTCAGAAAACGTATATTTGACGGACCAATCAGAGCAGATCAAATTTTACGCCTCGTTTTTGGTAGTTTTGGCAGGTTGTGTAAGTGTGTATGAAAATGTCTAAAAATACGTAGTTCCAGTGTGTATGCCATAGGTGGCGCTGCAGTCGCAAGTGTGTATCCATCGGACACGAATCCGAGACCGCCTCGCTTTTTTAGTGTGTAATGTGTGTGTAAGTGTGTTTAGTGTGTATCCTAATCTATGCTATAATTACCGAATCTGAGACCTTTTCATTATTATTGTTACCTTGTAAATATGTGTGTGTGGAGCGCACGCGCCACCGACCCCGGACCCGCTCCGGTCCCTTCCTTCCTTCCGCGGATTCATTGAATGAGTCAAGCAGTCCGTCAGTCGCCCGGGTGTCGCCCCACAGAGAGGCGGTATTTATTTATGATGAGTAGCTTCAATTCAAATTTTCAAATTCCTTTCTATAAAAAAAATTATACTTTCATAAAAACTTTTATCCCCGATTTCCACCCCTTAAAATCTGAAAATCCAAAAACCCTGAAATACGTTATTATTCGTTTATGAAGAGTAGCTAAAATTAAAATTTTCAAGTTCCTGCCTTTAAAAAAATCGATAGTCCCATACAAATTTTCATCCCCCATTTCCACCCCTTAAAATCTGAAAATTCAAAAACCCTGAAACACGTCATCATTTGTTTATGAAGAGTAGCTACAATTAAAATTTTCAAGTTCCTACCTTTAAAAAAATCTAAACTATCATGAAAATTTTCATACCCCATTTCCATCCCTTGAAATCTGAAAATCCAGAAACCCCGAAACACGTCATTATTTATTTATGATAAGTAGCTACAATTGAAATTTTCAAGTTACTATCTATAAAAAAATTACTTTTCCATAAAAAAAATCATCCCCGATTTCCATCCCTTAAAATGTGAAATCCAAAAACCCTGAAACACGTCATTATTTATTTATGATAAGTAGCTACAATTAAAATTTTCAAGTTCCTATCTATAAAAAAATTTATGCTTCCATAAAAAATTCATAAAAAATTTCATCCCCGATTTCCACCCCTTAAAATGTGAAAATCCAAAAACCCTGAAATACGTCTTTATTTGTTTATGAAGAGTAGCTAAAATAAAAATTTTCAAGTTCCTGTATTAAAAAAAAATCTATACTCCTATACAAACTTTCATCCCCCATTTCCACCCCTTAAAATCTGAAAATCCAAAAACCCTGAAACCCGTCATCATTTGTTTATGAAGAGTAGCTACAATTAAAATTTTCAAGTTCCTACCTTTAAAAAAATCGATACTCCCATAAAAATTTTCATCCCCCATTTCCATCCCTTAAAATCTGAAATCCAAAAACCCTGAAACACATCATTATTTATTTATGTGAAGTAACTACAATTAAAATTTTCAAGTTCCTATCTATAAAAAAATTTATACTTCCATAAAAAATTTCATCCCCGATTTCCACCCCTTAAAATGTGAAAATCCAAAAACCCTGAAATACGTCTTTATTTGTTTATGAAGAGTAGCTAAAATAAAAATTTTCAAGTTCCTGTATTTAAAAAAATCTATACTCCTATACAAACTTTCATCCCCCATTTCCACCCCTTAAAATCTGAAAATCCAAAAACCCTGAAACCCGTCATCATTTGTTTATGAAGAGTAGCTACAATTAAAATTTTCAAGTTCCTACCTTTAAAAAAATCGATACCCCCATAAAAAATTTCATCCCCCATTTCCATCCCTTAAAATCTGAAATCTAAAAACCCTGAAACACATCATTATTTATTTATGTGAAGTAACTACAATTAAAATTTTCAAGTTCCTATTTATAAAAAAATTTATACTTCCATAAAAAATTTCATCCCCCATTTCCACCCCTTAAAATCTGAAAATCCAAAAACCCTGAAACCCGTCATCATTTGTTTATGAAGAGTAGCTACAATTTAAATTTTCAAGTTCCTACCTTTAAAAAAATCGATACTCCCATAAAAACTTTCATCCCCCATTTCCATCCCTTAAAATCTGAAATCCAAAAACGCTGAAACACATCATTACTTATTTGTGATAAGTAAACAATTAAAATTTTCAAGTTCCTATCTATAAAAAAATTTATACTTCCATAAACAATTTCATCGCCGATTTCCACCCCTTAAAATCTGAAAATTCAAAAACCCTGAAATACGTCATTATTTGTTTATGAAGAGTAGCTAAAATTAAAATTTTCAAGTTACTGCCTTTAAAAAAATCGATACTCCCATACAAATTTTCATCCCCCATTTCCACCCCTTAAAATCTGAAAATTCAAAAACGCTAAAACACGTTATCATTTGTTTATGAAGAGTAGCTACAATTAAAATTTTCAAGTTCCTACCTTTAAAAAAATCGATACTCCCATAAAAAATTTCATCCCTCATTTCCATCCCTTAAAATCTGAAAATCCAAAAATCCTGAGTTGTAAAATAAACCTGTGTTCTAAATTTCAGCTTTCTAGGTCTTGCGGTTTAGGCTGGGCGATGATGATTGAGGCGGGCGTATAGTTTTATTTATATAAAAGATAGATATAAAAGCGAGACCATATCCCAAGAACGACAACAAAACAAAAAAAGTAAACAGATAACTAAAAATAATTATTTCATACACTCCAAATCCGAGGTGGGTAATACACACATGCGATTCAATATACGAAAGTGAGACCGCCTCGGATTCAGGTAAAATAAAATACCGAAAGCGAGGCGTTTTAAAAAAAATCTCATACACACTCTAAATCTGTTGAAAATGACGAAAGCGAGGCTGCAGCCTCGCTTTCGTGCACGCCTCGGATTCAGGTGTGTTAGCACTTTTCTGAAAATTGCAATATCTCATGCAATACGCCATCTATCGAGAAACGGGAAAGATTGTCGTATACCTATATTCAAGTTACATCACATACAGACACAAAACATTGTGAAATACCGTTGTATCACTAAGGCCTCGTTTTCGTGCTTCTCAACAACTAAACACAGACCGCCTCGCTTTGGGGATTGAGCAAACAAGGGTGTGTGTATGTATGTATGTTTGTATGTATGTATGATTGTATGTATGTTTTTTTTTTATGGAAACTGACACGGTTGGCTACATCACCTACAACATCCGTGATGTCAGCCCATAACACCGGGTGAACTTGGTGCCACGTTAGTGCTTCCCTTCGGTCGTGCCGGCTACACTGAACTGGACGGAAAACACAAACTATTTACATAGCCGTTTCGACCGACCTTTCATTCAGTGCGGTGGTACCAACCCGGGCCTGTATGTGTGTCCACGCATTTCTCCAAAACTTTAATCGGATTGTAACCATTCTTTTTTTATTGGCTTACATTTACTTCAACGTAGGAAACAGTGCAAGTTTTATCAAAATCGGTTCAGTAGTTGTTACTTACATATGTAATATAACTAAAAAGAGTGAAATAAAAAACTGTTTTAAAAACATTGCACCGACTTGTTTTTTGAAGTCGGTGCAATGTTTTTTAAAACAGTTTTTTTAATACATGATATAATTTATAATAATGATTATTATTACAAAACTTAAATAAAATTAACTAATAAATCCTATTACTTTAAGTGAGCTTAACTTGTTATAAATATATATATACTTACATCACAGAGCACGGAATACCCCCGCCCGCGCCCCCTCCTAGAGGCGCCCTGAGCGCGATTTCCCTACAACGGCGTTGATGCCTGTAGGCGTGGCCTATGACTTACATATGTGTGTTGTGCGTGTGCATTTGTTTTGTTCGTGTGCCTAACTTGCTTCTCTTTGTGTGTAGTGTCGATACTAACACACACACACACACATACGAAGCGCTAGTAGCACTGCGTCCAGTTATTGGGTTTCAAATATTATCGCTTAGGGCGCCTCTAGGAGGGGGCGCGGGCGGGGGTATTCCGTGCTCTGTTATATATTTATCAGAAAAGATTTTGATGAAATTTTGTATTTAGATAATTTTATTCTTTTCAAGTGAATATAGATAGTGTAGATGCCGAGCGAAGCTCGGTCGCCCAGGTACTTACTAACTACTAATACTAGATTGTAACGTTGTCTGAAGTTGACTGAAAGAGAAGCGTGGTGTGGTAATATTTCACATACAGTTGCCTACCTACTGCAAGTAAAATATTTCGTCCAACTCGCCGACTCCGCTTTGGTTCCCTTGTACTGATTTTGTACGTCTTTCCACAAGCAAGACCTTCATTCAATGCGGCGCTGGCACCAGTCTGAGTGTTTTACTTTCCTACCACAATAAAGGTTTTAAGCGAACACAACAAACACACAGTTAAAAGATGTAGGAATCGAACAGGTACAAACGTTTAATGGTAACTTTTACATATTATAAATGCTAGGAAACAAACCTTACCAAAATGCTACCACACAGTCAGCAGTTCAAGATCAAAAGCATAGGCAATCGCTGCGAATGTTTTGGAGGATCCAAGTGAGATGATCAGAGACCCTAGTGTAGAGAGGGGTCACTGGCTCGTCACAGGCAGCCGCTGAGCTAGGCACGCCGTCAGACAGATCCGGAGCGAACCATCAGAGGACTGCCGGCGTCCGTCTGGAGGCATGTTTACATAACATAGAAATGAGGCGTTGCCCAGTTGTAAGGGTATATGATGCGTAACGACGCAACCCGCCGATTCTACTGAACCGATTCTTATGTGTATGGTGTATGTGTATGTGTACTCATGCAACTGACAAAATTATTTGTCATAGACTTTGTATGGAAAGGTACGTTTACCCGCATATGGGCGACAAGCTAGCCACCTCTCACCTTGGCACGGTCTTTCCACCGAATCATGCAGCAGGCGGGCCTTCGTGCATTATTACTTGCTGCTTTGTCTGAGTTATCTTGTCCGAACACTTTGCTATAAAAGTGGTGGTCGGTGTTGTGCTGTAATTTACCAGAATACTTGTAGCACAACACCGATTACTCTGCTTAACCCGATTTTCGGGATACGGCGGCCTGTGGTGTGTATGTGTATGTGTACTTATGCAACTGACAAAATTATTTGTCAAAGACTTTGTATGGAAAGGTAGTTTACCCAACAAAAAAAAACGGGGCTTAAATTTTAGGATGTTTCAGTTTTTCCTTTCGTTGTGGGCTAAACATTAGCTGAATCCAAAATTTCAAGTTTGTAGATCTGCTGGAAGTACCTTAGATTTTTGATTATCGGTGAGAGAGTGAGTGAGTGAGTGAGTGAGTGAGTGAGTCAGTGAAAAATGGAACTTTGACTGGCGATATCTCGCAAACTATAATAGGTACAAACTTATAATTGGGGGTATAGCTAGGTTTGGAATGTACTCTAGGTAAAGAAAATTTCAGGTGTTTATCTTTATCGACAACATAGATACGGGGAGGCCAAAAGTACCCTGAGTTGCTTCGAGAAAACGATGGTACGGCCGTGTTGCTCGACTTGGCGGGGGCACTTCCGTGCCCCCAGATTCCGCCTTTCTTTTTTTCTTCAGAACATATTTTGGAAATTAAAAACCATTTTTTTTTATGTAATCCGGTCTGGGTGGCTGAGTCGGAGGGGCCAAAGCGCATGCTCCGACCAGCCAATATCACCTCCGAGAAGGTAGGTGCCATACCGGAGACTTCCCTGGATTGCTGGCTATACTGGACTAGAGGAGAACACAGCCGAGGCTGCTATGCGGCCATCTTACATCCAGTACGGTGGTACCAACCCAGTCGGCTACAATTTGAGCCTACCACCTAGTAAGGGGCAAGGGAAGGGACCTACAGTTTTACACCGGTTCCGAAAGGTGAAGCAGCAGGTGTAGGTATGTACGTAAATTTTTTCGTCACTAGAAACTCATTGGTAAACGCCGACCGGATTCGAACCTCGGACCTCTCGCTCTTAAAATGTAATAGTGTGTTTCATCCTTTTATTCATATTTATCGCTTAGGTACCTCTAAATCGGAACAATAATTTTTAACTAAACTAACTAAACTTAATATATATACCTATGTATGTATACGTACGTATACATCATACATGGTATACGTATACCGCAGTGGTACGGACGGACGGGAAAGAATAAAATAGAGAGTACCCTACTACACATCTATACAGTACGAGTACGAGCTAGGTACCTAAGTACTCCGTAGAACGCGCTAGTAGAGTGTGTTTGGAAGGAAAGTTGTCTCTCCTTTGTTGAGTTATAAAAATTTTACGAAAAAAGTGCACACTCTCATAGTCCGCGGAAGTCTAAAACTTTTCCGCGGGCAAGACTTCAAAAAAGAGGACTGTCCGCGGTAAAAGTGGACACCTGGCAACCCTGTCAGCCTTGATAGCTCAGTGGTGCAGGCAGGCAGTCGACTGTTGATATTGATTGTTAAGCAACGCTCGGCGCGGTCAGTTCTTGGATGGGTGACCGCTCGACCGTGGTTCGGATTCCACGTAAAACTGTAGGTCCCTTCCCTTCTTACCTTACTAGGAGGTAGGGTTCAACCCGCCCGGGTTGGTACCACCGCACTGAATGAAACGTCGGTCGAAACGGCTATGTAAATAGTTTGTCTTTTCCGTCCAGTTCAGTGTAGCCGGCACGACCGAAGAGAAGCGCTGACATGGCAACTAGTTCACCCGATGTTATGGGCTGACATCACGGATGTTGTAGGTGATGTAGCCAACCGTGTCAGTTTCCATAGAAAAAAAAAGGTGGAGTCTGCATAATGGTACGACCAAAGGGAAGCACTGACATGACACCTAGTAGACCAAGTTATTATGGGCTAACATCACGCACGGGTGATGTGATGTCATCAACGAGGTCAGGTTCCATATAACCCCCCTTGGTCAAATGTAAGTGATAGGTACTCGCGCGTTAACGGTCCCATATCAGTCAATCTTATAACCACATTCTCTTAGGCCTTCGACCTGGCCCTAATTGACTCACTTTGGAAGATGTAAATAATAATAATTTTTTTTTTTTTTATGTCGTAAAAGGCGACTAAGGGATATGACTCCCTTCTTATATTACTAGGTGGTAGGGTTTAACCCGCCCGGGTTGGTACCACCGCATTGAATGAAAGGTCGGTCGAAACGGCTATGTAAATAGTTTGTGTTTTCCGTCCAGTTCAGTGTAGCCGGCACGACCGAGGGCAGGCACTGACGTGGCACCAAGTTCACCCGGTGTTATGGGCTGACATCATGGATGTTGTAGGTGATGTAAGCCAACCGTGTCAGTTTCCATAAAAAAAAAAAAATAATAATAAATTCGCATATCTAAACGCTTTCTTCGTCTTCTAAACTTACTTTCTTCGTAAAACTATATGTTTTAATTAACTTTTAATCTTCGATAATAAGTTTTACCCTACACTGAGATTACTTATTATTGTTTGATTGAATATTATGTTTTTGTGTGTGTTTTTTTAAGAATACAATATTTTTAACTTCTTTACCTATTTATAAAAAATACATATTTTGCTTTCTCAGATTGTGTTCCTACCCTATCATCATCCATCATCAATCAATCAATACTAATAATAAATCTGTAAGGGATGGTCATGGAGTAAGTTACTTTGTTTTAGGAAATATTGAGTTTGTAGCCTCTATGTATGATACTAAAGCAAAATTGACGATTTTTAAAAATCTGTTCTGTATGTACGTATGTATGTATGTTTTACCATAACTCTTAAACCAATTATCTGAATTTGATGAAACTTCGTACAAGCACATTTGCCTATACGGGACACAGGATAGGCTACATTTAAATTGGATACTGTATTTACAACGCACATTTTATAGTATTGAATTAATTCTTATCAAAATACATACTTTTATCGCTTCTGGTATTTAAAGTAGATAAACTTTGGCAAAACAATTTAAAAGTTACGACAATGAGAATGTCTTGAGAGAAGCGCTGCGCTTTTCTCAATATCATGGCGTCCTGCGGCGCATAGTACGGGCGTGGCGGGGGGCAGCGGGGCGAGGCGAATATGTATGTATGAATTTCCTTCATAAAATTTAAGCCGATCATCTAAATTCGATTAAAATTTGTACACGTACATTTTTTTTTTATTTAAACCAACATGGGTGGCTGTGTCGAGAGACCAAAGGTACAGTCGACAGAGCCAAAAACCCCTCTCCTCGCGAAACCACGCTCAGTGAGGCGCCATGCCAGCATATTTGCGGACTGTTGCTAGGCTGTCTAGCCCGTTGATACGACGACGTTTGAAGACACCCAGGTTAAAGGATTCGGGAAACACACTCGCCGGGAGACAGTTCCACAACCTAGCGGTGCAACAAAGAAATGATTTTGAGAACCGATGGGTTCTCAAAAGCCCAATGTCGACAACAAAAGGGTGCTAAGTTTCTCTGCGACGAGTGCTGCGAAGATAGGTTGGATGGCAAGGAATAAGGGAAGCAAGTTCCTCCGAGCAGCGTCCATGATAGTACCTGTAGAACAGATTCAGTGACCCTACAAATCGTCTGTGACTGAGAGACTCCAGGTCATCAGTCAATTTCGGGTCTCCCACCAGACGGACGGCTCGGCGCTGTATTGAATCCAAGGACGCCAACAGATACTGGGGGCCGCCTTCCCAAATGTGGCTACAGTATTCCATCACCGGCCTAATCTGTGATTTGTACAACATGAGTAGTTGTGCCGGTGAGAAAAACCTCCTATTTCGGTATAGGATCCCCAGTTTTATGTTAATAGTTTTATCCGGTTTTGACTTTGGACTCAATAAACTGCCTAAAGCCCACGTCCTTGGAAATGTTGCACCCCAGTAGGTCTAGGTGCTCCGAGACAGGAACGACACTGCCTTGGAAACTTGCAAGGAAAGGGAAGGGGTCGACCTTAGCAGAGAATACACAGCATTGCGTCTTGCGAAAGTTGAAGGCAACAAGATTCTCGTTGCCCCAAGTGGCAACTTTTTCAACAACCTTATCGACCCTTTCTACAACAGAACGTTGGGCCTTGCTGGGCTGTGCATCTCTGCTCTTCCAGTCCTTGACATAACCTGCATGTGCTGTGCTGTCATCTGCGTAACTGTGAATCATGCCCAGGGACAGTAAATCGTTAATGAAGATTAAAAATAACGTAGATGACAGCACAGAGCCCTGCGGAACACCAGCGTTAATTGGAAAGTCATCCGACTTCGTACCATCAATCGAGACGAAGAGGGAGCGACCCGTCAGAAAGCTGGCAATCCAGGCGCAGAGCTTTGGAGGGATGCCATAAGATGGAAGCTTGCATAGAAGGCCGCGGTGCCAAACGCGGTGAAAGGCTTTGCAAATATCCAATGCGACTGCCAGCGACTCCCCGATGTTGTCCAGTCTTTCGGCCCATATGTGCGTAACGTACGTTAGAAGATCTCTTGTGGACCTTGCTTTACGTAAAAACCGTATTGTTTGTCATCCAGGAGTTTATTTAATTCTAAGTACGTTAGGAGCTGGGAGTTGATGAGGCGCTCCATAACTTTGCATAAAAGCGAAGTTATCGCAATGGCCCGATAGTTGGAGGGGTTCGCTGAGTCGCCCTTTTTTGGGACCGGTTGGACCGAGGCTCTCTTCCAGCAAGAAGGTACAGTGCCACTGGCGAAGGAGAGGCGGAAAAGACGGGAGATTATTGGTGTCAACTCGGGGGCACACATTTTGAGCACGATGCCTGGAATGCCATCTGGACCACTACTCTTCGAAGTGTTCAACGTTCTCAAACATTTGAATACCTGTCTAGGGTGCAACTTCGGCTCCATCATCGAGATCCCACAGTGTGGTATCGAGGGTACATTTATCTATACGAGACACAGGATAGGCTAAATAAAATTCAGTTCCGGTTACGCTAATATTGGAGTATTTTACAAAATAATATAAACTTAAAAAAATATTTTTAATGAAAAGAAGCTTTCATTAAAAACAAAACATATTTTATTAAAAACTTGAGGCGTGAAACGTCATTCATTTTATTACACTTGAAATAAAACCTACGTTGTGTTTTTTTTTAAATAAAAGTTTGTTAAATATAATACATGTAATAATACTATAAAACAATACATGTAAGTGGGTACCTAAAATTTATTCTTAATTTTACCCATTTTTCAGAAAAAAATACTTGATGTAAGCATTTCATTCTAAACTCAAGTATTAACTACTTATTGATTTCAACTTTCTTCTCGATAGGATGCGCCAAATTGTGAGAAAAATTTAATCTTGATTTTACCCTATACAGAGGGGCCTTAACTCTCACACTTTAAATAATAATCACTCATACGTTGCCACGTTGGCACGGAAAACCGAGGCGTAGAGCATGCTCTTAAGGCGGTGACAAACGCCAAATACGCAAAACATGCAAAAAGTGCGACAAAGAAGGTCCAAAACTGACCAATTGACACACATTCAGAAAATTAAAAAAATACCAACCTATATTTTGGTTCCTTACCAACAAAGTGCATTGCTGGTTTTTTTAATAATGAGTAAAAGTAAGTAATAAACATAAAATTAAAAATATATAAAAAAAGCATGAATTTTTGAAAATCTGAGTATGTGTGTATTATTACAATTTAACAATACCACCGATTCAAAGGTCACAAAGCTCTGAGAAAACTCTATTCAATTTGTTTTATTATTTTATCCACGAAAGGAGATAAAAATAAAAAACAAAAAACGCCTACATGAAATTATTGACGTAATTCTTCAGTCGGAAGGGTAAAATTTTTGCCTTCGTCAATTTAGCAGGCACTTCAATACTAGATACAATTTTAGTTCCGGGCTCGCTTGCTCGCTCCTGCCCTGCTGCGCCCGCGTGTCGGTCGTCATTTCTGTCTTCTGTGTTTGGATCGAATGGAAAAAAGGAAGGTAAGTTAGGTATATTTGTACCGTGTGGGATGGTAATTTAAAATAATAGCCCCACTGCATCTCTCCCCGTGCATGTCGTAAAAGGCGACTGAGGGATTTTTTTATGTAAACTGACACAGTTTGCTATATCACCTATAACATCCGTGATGTCAGCCCATAACACCGGGTGAACTTAGGTGCCATGTCAGTGCTTCCCTTTGGTCGTGCCGGCTACACTAAACTGGACGGAAAATACAAACTATTTCGGGATATGAATCCCTTCTTTTTTTCCGTCCAGTTCAGTGAAGCCGGTACGACCGAAGAAAAGCACTGACATAGCACCTACTTCACCAGTTGTTACGAGCTGACATCTCGGATGTTGTATTGTAGGTGATGTTGCCACCGTGTCATTTTCCGTACCAGTATACAGTACGACCGTATCAGTAATATCTCTCTTCTGTGGTATCTATCAGTATACGCTCCGGTACGTAACTTGACGGGGCGTTATACGCATGGCTTTCGTTGGTATAACCACAGAATAACTAATAGGTACTGTGGTATAACGCTGTCTGCGCCTCCCGCGCCTCCACCGCGCCGCCGCCGCCGCCGCGTCCGCCGCCGCCGCCCCCGTGCCGCCTCCGCACCGCACGCTGCTACTGAGTTACCGCACCGCACCGCACCCCACCGCACCGTGCCATGCTGCCGCCGCGCGCGCCGCGCGCGCCGGCCGGTACCTATGTTGCTATGATATTTGCCATACATACCTAAATGCCTATCTACCTATTACCTACCTACCTATTTTTATTTTAGTTTTCATCGATAGTCTATTTAGAGGTTTATAAAAAGTGGTAAGTACATGAACTAAAATAATTTGGAAGAAATTACAATACAATGTTATTTAGGTAAAATAATAAAAAATAAAAAATTAGAATCACGCATCAGTTACATAAGCCACAATCATTTTAATAATTAAAATAATAAAAAAGCAAAAAAAAAAAAACATACGAAAGTGGGATTCGAACCCCGAACCATCAACTCTTTAGGCTGATAGCGACAAACTACGCTAAATGTGACTTGAACGTGCAAAGCGAAATTAGCAGTCGCATGGTACATTATGTAGAATTCCCGAATGCCGGTACCTATGTTGCTATGATATTTGCCATACATACCTAAATGCCTATCTACCTATTACCTACCTACCTATTTTTATTTTAGTTTTCATCGATAGTCTATTTAGAGGTTTATAAAAAGTGGTAAGTACATGAACTAAAATAATTTGGAAGAAATTACAATAAAATGTTATTTAGGTAAAATAATAAAAAATAAAAAATTAGAATCACGCATCAGTTACATAAGCCACAATCATTTTAATAATTAAAATAATAAAAAAGCAAAAAAAAAATAACATACGAAAGTGGGATTCGAACCCCGTACCATCAACTCTTTAGGCTGATAGCGACAAACTACGCTAAATGTGACTTGAACGTGCGAAGCGAAATTAGCAGTCGCATGGTACATTATGTAGAATTCCCGAATGCTCAAGGTCGTTGGCGTTTGTCACGGCCTTAAGTCGGTGTGACGGCACTTATTAATATTCCGTTTTCCATGTATCCCTAAAAGAAGGTTAATTGACTATTCATGACAGACATTGTTCAGCACACTATACAATTATACAGCAGAAAACCCCTCAGTTTACCTTCAGCTTACCGGTATTAATAATGTAGGTATCGTTAACATTTTTAAGACAAAAAAGGGTTATAAAATAAAAAGATAAATTCTGAATTATAATGATTACTAAAGTTATAAGAACCAATAACAGCCATGAAACGAACGGAAGTGCAAAGGAATTAGAAGAAAAACCAGTGCTACCTAAGGACATAGGCACAGACTATAATTATAAATTTCAAATCTACTGGCCGAACGCAATTATATTCCTGCTGCTACATCTTCTTTCTGTCTGGGGATTTTGGATGTTATTGTCCGGTCAGGTGAAATGGACAACCGTCGTTTGGAGTAAGTTTTGAAAAATTAAATTATAAATATTATTTCGGAAACTGTTACCGGAAATTGTTAAAAATCATAAACTGCCGAGGACTTTACAGAAATCATTCCGTCCAATATAAGCAACAACAGTTATTAAAACTAGATATTTTTATAGGTTTTGTTTTGATCTACGTGACGGTTTTGGGCATGGCGATTGGAGCGCACAGGCATTACACCCATAAGAGTTTTAAAGCAACCCCACCACTACGACTATTGCTTATTATTATGCAAACAATGGCTGGAGAAGTAAGAAAACTTACTTATTTATGTACCTACCTATAACTAATTTACTGTTGCAAAAGAACCCAAGCCTTTATACGAAATATTATAGAAAAGTGTTATGCTGTAATTTACCAGAGTTCTTGCAGCACAACATCGATTACTCTGCTTACCCTGATTGCCGTGGTATGTATGTATGTAATGAATTTACCTGACATAACTAATGTATCATGTGGAGCCGGAACTTAAAAGAATAGCCCCACTGCATCTGTCCCCTAGCATACGACAAGCAAAAATGCTAATGCAAAAAGCGACTAAGGGCGGCTTTAAAGGAAAATATGGCGTGCTAAAGAGCCACAGGTTAGCCACCTGTCACCTTGGCACGGTCCTTCCACCGAGTCATGCGGCAGATGGGTCTTCGTAACTTACTTGCCGCTTGATAGTCATCTTGTCCGAATATTTTGAGAAACGTGGAGGTCGTTGGTGTGCTGTAATATGCTAGAGTCCTTGCAGCACAACAGCGATTACTCTGCTTACCTGATACCTGATAGGGAGCGCTCATAAACCACGTGACGGTTTTAGGGCGGGGAGGGGTCCAGCGCCAGCCGTCGTAGATACGTACGTAATTTAAATTGTTGAAGTGAGACAAAGTGTGCAAATTAACGCAAATGAGTATGTTTAAGGTCCTGTCAACCCGTATTCACCCGTACCAGGCCTCACGCACTCTATGTACTTGCGCGCGCTACCTACCTACCACCCGACGGGCCGCCGCGCCGGCGGTCTATTTCAGTGAAAATTCGTCAGCCGCGTGAAGTATACATAGACGCTCGCCCACGCAACTGCGCGCAGCTGCAAAGCAATAACCACTTTACACTCGATCGTTAAGGTACATTTTCGCAGGCAGCGATTGACGACGTGAAACAGTAGGCTATTAAAGCCCGAAGGTAGGAACATTTTCTATGGAGTGATTTATCTGTTACGAAGTAACTATTAAGTAATCTGTGCCCGTACTCCTCTTTCAAGGCGCCGCCGCTTTCGATTGTTGATGACAACAATGAATCAATAAAAAAATCGGTTTTTATTTTTTTATTCCAAAACTACGGATCGAAACAAAAACTTAGAAATCTACGGATTTAGATATATATTCAACAAATAAAATATATTTTTTCCAAAGCCTTGATCTGGTTACGTTGCCTTAATTACATTTTTATAACAAAATTCAGAGGCATGTTCATGATTTTTTTCTATCGAGCGAAGTTAATCAAATCGTGTTTCCAAAAAGCTATCGATCTGCGCTGATAGATGAAATTTTACATATATTAAAACAGAATCTGTCAGGTAAGTAATATAGGCTTTTGTCACTTCAAGTCACTAGGGGGGTGAAGGGGGGGGGGGGGTCCAAAGTCAGCCTAAAATCCGTCACGTGGTTTATGAACGCTCCCATAGGCGGGGTACAGCGAGTGGTATATTTGATTGTTTGGACTAATTTACTTCGTATGGGCTATGGACACATAAATACTCTCAAGCATTTTTATCATACATACTGGCATTGCTAACATACATACAAAGAAAAAAATAACGATATTGTAGTACAGCATGTACAGGTGGGTCCGGGACCATCGTCTGCATCACCGCTACTCCGACACGGACGCAGATCCTCACAACTCGAAGAGGGGTTTCTTTTTTTCGCACATGGGCTGGTTCATGTGCAAGAAACACCCCATTATAAGAAAGATAGGAAAGAATATTGATATGTCTGACATGGAGGCGGATGGCTTGGTGATGTTTCAAAAGAAGTGAGTTGCCCTTTCTGTACTGGCTCCACCAGCATTTGATGTTCTTTGTAGCTATACAAACACGATAAAAAAGAGATCTTTATTTATTGCAAATTTAACTTTTTCAGGTATTTTGAAATGATGTATTTGATCATTGGCGTAATCATCCCAATAGCAGTGCCGATATATTTCTTTGGAGAGAATTGGTTTGTGTCGGTGATGATCGCCTACGTCTACCGTTATACCGTCGGTCTTAATGCCACGTTAACTGTGAACAGCTTCGCTCATGCCTACGGGACCAGGCCTTATGACAAGTATTCATGACTTCTTATTTACCTATTAGGAATGTATCTTAGATTCTTCTCATTAATTACTTCTTTTCGTGAAAGGAAAGAGAACATTGGCAAATATACTTTTTTGATCAATATTATTTCTTCAGGAAACTCTTACTCCCGGTTTAATACCTAACCTAACCTAGAATACATAAATGTCTGGCATCACAGGTCTAGTTAACACTATAAATGTTAAATTTCAGGAACCTTCAGGCAGTGGAATCGTTGTTCGCATCTTTCATCACTTCTGGCGATGGTTGGCATAACTACCACCACGCATACCCTTGGGACTACAAGGGGGCTGATCTCGGAATGCCCTTCAATCTCGCAGCTATGTACATCGAGTGGTTTGAAAAGTTGGGCCTCGCTTATGATCTCAAGAAGGTGCCTGAGGATGTGGTAAAGTTATTTTCCCACCTTTGCAAGAAATCTTTTCACATGTGATGTGTAAACAGTTTTCCACATCACTTGTTCAGTTATAAGCATCCACACGCCCCTAAAACCCAATACGTGTAATACCATGTAATACGGTTGGCTACATCACCTACAACATCTGTGATGTCAGCCCACAGCTCCTTGGTGAACTAGATGCCATGTCAATGCTTCCCTTCGGTCGGGCCGGCTACACTGAACCGGACCGAAAACACGAACTATTTACATAGCCGTTTCGAGCACTTTTAATTCAGTGCGGTGTTATCAACACGGGCGGGTTAAACCCTACCACCTAGTAAGGTAAGAAGTGAAGGGACTTACAATTTTACGTGGAATCCGAACCACGGTCAGCCTCCAAAGGTCGAGCGGTCACACATCCAAATACTGACCGTGTCCAGGTGTGCTTATAATCACGACCGAAAGTCGACCGACCGCACCACTGAGCGACAGAGGCTGACGATTTAATTTTTATAAGGAACCTTACATGGTTGGCTACATCACCCGCTACACCTGCTACACCCATGAGTCATCCCATCACACATTGCTTCTATCTGATCTAGGTACCTACCATCTAATTAAGCTCTACTCTTTGATAGTTTCAATACTAAATTGAACGAAGGACAATCTTACTATCCTCTCCTTAGATGTCCCATCGGGTTTTAAAACTACATTTACACAGAAAATCCTTTTTCAGCATATGACTTTATGTAGTTTCTAAAGACTTGGATTAACTAGGGGGCAAATGTCCTCGAAACATGCCGCGGAACATAGAGTCTATGCGCCGCGTGCAACGTTGAGCGATCGTTGCATTCAACATGGCGCGACATTTACGTACCGCGGGACATGTTACGGACGATATTTTTACAGGTGCTTGTCTACAGAGAACATGCCCCGCGGCATGTCCCAAGAAGTTCCCCGTAACATACACGGTAGAGTAGAAGTCGAACAATATGTCCCGCGTCATTTGTCCCCTAGTGAATCCAATGCTAATGTGTTAATGATTTATTTGTATGATCCAACATGATATCTTCAGAACCACTATGTATGATTTATAAGTAGGCTAGCATTATAACATGTATTACTTATTCCATGTTTAGGATTCCATGTAAAAAATTAGGTCCACCGGGTTGACTGGAGGTAATTGCCTAAGGCAATAAGCCAGCCCTTGCCAAGCATTTAAGCGGCGTAAGGTTTATTATTATTATTACTTACTAATTTGATTATAGGGGATATAAACGGGGGACTGAATTGATCTCCTGCTAATGCTGCCCCATCACACGATGGTGAAGTAGTGGCGGAGTGAAATTCTTTCTCCAATTTCCGACTCACACCTCCTCGCGGTGTATCCTGGATACTTAGGTGCGTAATACCGTAGTTATTACAATCCTAAGGCTGACGAGAGCGGAAGACTCGCCAAGACGTTTGGCCAACGTGGCGATTTATGGCCAAAAACCTCCATGAATAGCAAAACAGTACCTCGGCCCCTAGTTCCCAGCGGCCCCGCTATTCCGGATCATCGTGGCGGCGGTCCAGGTTCCGGCGGGGTGAGGGGTGCTAAGAATCCCTGGGTTAGATCTGGCTGCCACACCCAACTACACTTAGCTACTTACAATATACGGACAATGAGAACGCACGAGAAACTGGTCGAGCTGGAACAGGAGCTGGCTTATATAAAATGGGACATCCTGGGTCTTTGTGAGGTCCGAAGAAAGGGCGAAGAGACTGAAGTGTTACGTTCCGGCAACTTGTTTTATTTCAGACGGAATCCTCAAAAATCGGAAGGTGGAGTGGGATTTATGGTGAGGCGCAGCCTCGTGAACAGCATCATTGAAATCGACAGCGTGTCGGACAGAGTGGCCTACATCATCATCAGGCTGAACAAGCGGTATCAGCTGAAGGTGGTGCAGGTATACGCTCCCACGAGTTCGCACGCTGACGACGAGGTGGAGCAGTTCTACGAGGATGTATCGAAAGCCTTAGAAACCAACCAATCCCACTTCCAGTACGTGATGGGAGATTTTAATGCCAAACTGGGCAAGCCTCTGAAGGGAGACAGAGCAGTAGGTCCGTACGGTATCGGTGTCAGAAATCGACGCGGCCAGATGTTAGTCAACTATCTCGAGGCCAACCAGCTCCACGCCATGAATACCTTTTTCCTGAAAAAAGGAGAAAAGGAAATGGACGTGGGCCAGCCCCGACGGTTGTACGCGAAACGAGATCGACTACATACTGGCGGACAGTAAATCGTCGTGTATAGACGTTACTGTCCTTAACCGCTTCGATACTGGTAGCGATCACCGACTAGTGCGAGGTACGCTGAAGCTAAACCTCAAGATGGAACGGCGCAAACTCATCCACAAACCGCTGGCCAAGCTGAACATACCGGACGAGACGCTCGAAAATTTCGAAGCTAAACTCGAGGATGCTTTTAGCTTGACGCCGCGAGATGAGGATGCCGACATCGACAAGGTGTATACGGGCTTCGTATCCGCACTAACGGACACTGCAGAGCAGCACTTCGGTAAAAGTCGACAGGCACCCCGCAGCAAGTTATCCGCAGAGACGTTGAGGCTCCTGGAAACACGGCGGAATATGAAACCGGAGACCCGGAGCAGTGTCGTGCACAGGAACCTCAACAAGACCATAAGCAAGTCCATTCGCCGCGATATTCGCCGAGAGAACATGAAGTTGGTTGAGCGCGTTATAGAGGAAAATCGAGGCAGCAAAGTGTTTGCCCGTGCCTTCTCTACTGGCGCTAACCAAATTTCTAAACTCGAGCGAGCGAATGGGGTTGTCACCGCAAAAAAGCCGGATATACTTGAGGCGGTGGAGGAATTTTATGGTGAATTGTACTCCGCAGCAATTCCTGCCCCGAGTCCAAGCAAACCAGTCGACTCTGATAGGCGTGCGCCGCTCACTAGACACTATACGGAGGATCTGCCCGAGATTAGTGTCTATGAGATAAAGGCTGCCTTGAAAGGACTCAAAAAACACAAGGCTCCAGGTGAGGACGGGATAACGACAGAGCTGCTGAATGCTGGCGGACGACCAATCTTGAAGGAACTGCAGAAACTGTTCAATGCAGTTCTTGAAAATGGTGTAGTTCCGGCCGCATGGCGAAATAGTGTCGTTGTCTTGTTTCACAAAAAGGGGGATAGGGCGAAGTTGAAAAACTATCGACCTATCTCACTTCTTAGCCACGTGTACAAGGTCTTTTCAAGAGTCATCACGAGTCGGCTGACACAGAGGCTGGACCAGCACCAGCCTCGTGAGCAAGCTGGATTTAGGAAAGGATACGGCACCATGGACCACATATTTACTGTGAGACAAGTGGTGCAAAAGTGCGAGGAGTACAATAAACCGCTCTTCCTAGCCTTCGTCGACTATGAGAAGGCGTTCGACTCTGTTGAAAAATGGGCTGTCGAAAACTCCCTCCTGAGGTGCAGAATCGACCACCGCTACATCGAGGTGCTCCGAAATCTGTATCGGTCCGCGACGATGACTGTGAGGCTCCACGAAAATACCCAACCCATCCCCCTTGGTAAAGGCGTAAGGCAGTGGGATGTGATCTCACCCAAGCTCTTCACAAACGCATTGGAAGATGTGTTCAAGACGCTTGAGTGGGACAACATGGGTATTAACGTTAATGGAGATAATCTCAGTCATCTGCGTTTCGCCGATGACATTGTTCTTTTGTCAAATTCCCGAGATCAGCTTCAGACCATGCTGGAAGACCTTTATACAGCGTCGATGAAGGTGGGTCTGAAGATGAACCGGGACAAAACCAAGGTCATGGCGACCGAGGTTATGGCAGGAGGACAAATTGTTATTGACGGAGAAGTGATCGAACAGGTTGAAGAGTACGTATATCTCGGTCAAATTCTGCGGCTTGGTAGACAAGGTCTGCTAAAGGAGGTCGAAAGACGGATTCAACTGGGTTGGGCTGCCTTCGGAAAGTTAAAATTCGCCCTGAGGTCTGACCTTCCGCAAAATTTAAAGACCCGTATATATGACCAGTGTGTCCTCCCGGTTATGACGTACGGGTGTGAAACGTGGACTCTGACGGTCGGTGTAGTCCAAAGGTTGAAAGTTGCCCAGAGAGCAATGGAGCGAGCCATGCTGAGAATATCGCTACGTGATATGGTGCGTAACGAGGAAATCCGCCGACGCACCAAAGTAGTCGATATTGGATACCGGGTGGCTAAGCTCAAGTGGCAGTGGGCTGGACACGTCAGCCGAAGAGACGACGACCGTTGGAGTAACCGTGTTCTACACTGGCGGCCGTGGACAGGAAAACGGAGTGTGGGAAGACCACCCGCCAGGTGGGACGACGACATCAAGTGCGTCGGCGGAAAGCAGTGGTTCCGTACCGCTGAAGGCCGGGAGAACTGGAGGAAAATTGGAGAGGCGTATGTCCAGCAGTGGACGCTTACACGCTGACTGACTGACTGACTGACTGACTAATTTGATTTAACTCTGATCAAACTGCCCATACACATTTGCTAACCCGCTCAGATAATGTAACAAAGGAAATATTATTGAATGAATATAATAAATACTATATTGGGGTAGGAGAAAACTATGCAAACGAAAATTTAAACCAACTAGGACGAAATGAACAAGAGCTTATCAAAGAATTTGAAAAAACTACAAAAAATACTGGAAGTGGCTCATTCTACATGAGACCAACGAGCAAAACAGAAATTGCAAAGATCATAAAAGAGCTAAAAGACGATAGCGCGTGTGGATGGGATGACATAGGAAGCAAACATCTAAAATCTTTATGTATGAATATTCTAGAACCTTTATGCCACATTTACAACTTAAGTATGGAAACGGGGTGTTTCCCATCAGTGTTCAAGACAGCCATTGTCTGTCCGATTTTCAAAGCGGGCGAAAAAGATCAAATAAAAAACTACCGACCAATATCCTTGTTACCGACTCTATCTAAAATATTAGAAAAAATTGTAAAAATCAGACTTATGAGCTACTTAGAATCAGAGCGTCTACTCTCGAGTAATCAATATGGTTTTAGGTCTAAGAGGTCATGTGAAGATGCCATTCACGATGTTGTTGAACACATAGTCGAGTGCCTTGACGGGGGTGAGAAAACTCTTGCAGTCTTTCTGGACCTCGCTAAGGCGTTCGACACTGTTTCAATATCCATCCTACTTAAAAAAATGGAAAATATCGGCCTTCGTGGTGTCACACAGAAATGGTTTAGGTCCTATCTAGAAAGCAGGCAACAAATGATCAAAATTGGTGCCAGAAAGAGTTCGTGTGAGGTAATAAAATACGGCGTCCCACAGGGCAGTGTTTTGGGTCCTATACTCTTTCTGATATATATAAATAATCTATGCAACCTCACAGTACTTAATTGTAAAATAACGACATATGCAGATGATACGTTATTGTTATTTTCGGGAAACAACTGGACAGAAGTTTTTAATGAAGCTGAAAAAGGTTTAAGAAAAGTAAAAGAATGGCTGGTTCTGAATCTCTTAACATTAAATGCATCAAAAACCAAATACATTTGTTTCTCGATAAATTCTAGCGGTCAGCCAACGGACACGTATGAACTTAAACTTCACACGTGTTCCATTTCAGCAATCACGACGTGTTCTTGCGACAAAATTGAAAGAGTAGAGCATATAAGGTACTTGGGGGTCATCATAGACAAAAACCTAACATGGAGGAATCACATTGCCGCAATTTCAAATAGACTGAGGAAACTCATTTACTTTTTTAAATGTATCAGAAACTCTGCTGACGTACCACTCATGAAAACTGTATACAAAGCTGTCGCGGAATCAATAATCACATACTGCCTAACTGTTTGGGGAGGAGCAGCCAAAACACTCATGATTGAAGCAGAACGAGCACAACGATCTATTCTAAAGGTCGCCTTCAAGAAGCCCTTCCGTTTTAACACTCAAGACTTGCTCTTAGAGACTGGTATGCTCTCGATCCGACAACTTTTTATCCTTCGTACCATCCTCAGAACTAAGGAAACACAAAACACAGCAGGCATCTCTGAAATCCGACCACACACGAGATACAGAAATAACCCGGCATCAACGCGAGTACGAACATCATTTGCACAAAGATTTTCAAAGTTCCTATCGCAACATCTCTTCAAGAAAGCTTTACGTGTTTGCAATATTAACAACAAAACAAGTCATAAACGAAAACAAGAAACTCTTAAATGGTTGAAAACTTTAAATTATAACGACACAGAAAATGTGCTAGATATTCAAAAATAAAATAAAATAAAAACATATAAATGAACCTACAAACAAACCTTAGACAAACTAAACACCTTACTAACTAATTAACATTATAAAACCATAAAATATTCATATTTTATTTATTGAGGTATTTATTTGATATATTATATATTAAAACTAACTTGTATTTATATACTAAAAAATTCGCTTCATTTAATTATAATATGAAATAAACTAAAAATAATATAAAATTATTACTAGTGAGCGCACAATGAAATACAATAAATTATGTTTACTAAAAAGTCTTTCTGCGAGACAGAATTTTTCTAGTGCAGAAGACTCGGTTATTGTACTGTACGATTTCATGTGATAATAAATATTTTTCATTTTCATTTTTCATTTCATTTTCATTTCATTTCATTTCATTTCATTTTCATTTCATTTCAATTTGCTTCAGGTTGAAAGCCGCGTTCTTCGCACTGGTGATGGTACTCACCGGACACTGGGTACTGAAGAGGCCCGCGCTGCTGTCGCCACAGTCGGTGGGGTGTTCGTTTATCCGTTAAATCCCTTTTACTCAAGCACCAGTACAGACCCGGAGATAGCCTTAGACGAGGTCGGCATACCGGTCATGCACGAGGAGTCGCAGGCTATCGCTGAATATAGTAAGGCGATAAAATTGACACGAAGAAGAAACCTGGGATCCGTTGAGTAGAGTTCTATAATACGATGAAGAAGTACGAGTACTTAGCTCGCACTGTTAATATCTAGAGTTATGTATTCCACATTGGTTTATCATTATTTCTTTCTAGATAGTATACTTATTCAAGGTTATTTGGTAATTTTGTGTGAATACGTTTGTTACTTACAACTGAATGACTTATATAACAATGTTCAATGTCTGATTCA
The DNA here is from genome assembly GCA_946902875.1 of Nematopogon swammerdamellus. Lineage (NCBI taxonomy): Eukaryota > Metazoa > Arthropoda > Insecta > Lepidoptera > Adelidae > Nematopogon > Nematopogon swammerdamellus. The sequence goes on from OX336344.1 coordinate 8,407,067, forward strand.
GTAAATATAATAACAAATACGCTATGTAGTTTGATTCATATATTAAGTACGTTTCGCATTTAATTGTAGCCTTTTCATTCTCTCATATTATGGTTCCGCCGTCTCAGTTTTGTAATAACCAAGTATTTTTAATTCGATTTATATCCCAAACGTTTATAATCAGTTGAAATAAAATATGCAAATCGGTTTCATTGCAGGATTATTGAACCCATCAGTTGAAGGTTGACCATTGTGTATCTTTAAACGAATACGCACATAGGTATAGACAGTGTGAGTTAATTGATGTTAATTGTATTGTATTGTTTTCATTTCGGGCAATGTCAGTGCGTCGCTTGGTACAGTTTCGAAACTACAATACAGGTTAAAAGGTCAATAGTTCAATGTTACAGGGTTATGGTAGGCACTCGGAGGAAACTTTCTCTGAGGGTAGGTAATAGCCGTCGTCGCCCTGGCACAATTAACAATTGGACACGTATGTATGTAATATCGTTGGAATTGCACAATATTCTTATATTATTTTAGTCTATGTGGGCTTCTAAACAGGTGTGCCAAATTTCATAAGTGCGTGTGTGTATGTACATATGTATGTTTGTATGTATGTATGTTTGTTCACGCATTTCTCCAAAACTATTAATCGGATTGTAACAATTCTTTTTTTATTGGCTTACATTTACACTTATGTAGGGAGCAGTGCAAGTTTCAATAAAAAAACCGGTTAGTAGTTCTCAAGACATGGACTTTTAAGAGTGTACCAATCACTGGAAAAACACATCGTCGTCGGGTCGGTTTAACGCCCATTTGAGAATATGGTATTCAGCGCCTGAGGGCCCAATTCTACGCAGAACTTGTTATACATAACAAGATTTTTATTTCACTATTTTTAGTTATATATTACACTGTAACTACAAATTATATATTACAATATAACTAAAAATATTTAAATAAAAAACTGTTTTAAAAAACATTGCACCGACTTCAAAAAATAACTGGAACTGAAAAGTGTTCAATAATATTTTGATTAATATTCCGACCCTTGAGTTGAAGGCCGTACAAAAGCACACGTGAAAATTGATAGATGGACCCCCTTTGTGCTTTTGTACCCCCTTCAATTCATGGGTCCAAATATGAATCAAAATATTATTTAAAAAATTTCAGTTCTACTTGTTTTTTGAATTCCGTGCAATGTTTTTAAAACAGTTTTTTTAATACATGATATAATATAATAATGATTATTATTACAAAACTTAAATAAAATTAACTAATAAATCCTATTACTTTAAGTGAGCTAAACTTGTTATAAATATACATATATATATATATATATATTTCTCGGAAACTATTTTGATGAAATTTTGTATTTAGATAATTTTATTTTTTTTCAAGTTTATCTAGATAGTGTAGATGCCGACCTACTGCAAGTAAAATATTTCGTCCAACTTGCCGACTCCGCCATGGTTCCCTTGTACTGATATTGTACGTCTTCCCACAAGACCTTCATTCAATGCGGCGTTGGCACCAATCTGAGTGTTTTACTTTCTTAAGTTAAAAGATGTAGGAATCGAACAGGTACAAACGTTTAATGGTAACTTTTACATATTATAAATGCTAGGGAACAAACCTTACCAAAATGCTATCGCCTATCACACAGTCAGCAGTTGAATATCAAAAGCATAGGCAATCGCTGCGAATGTTTTGGAGGATCCAAGTGAGATGATCAGAGACCCTAGTGTAGAGATGTGTCACTGGCTCGTCACAGGCAGCCGATGAGCTCAGCCAGCACGCCTGTGAGACGCTACGCACCAGATCCGGAGCGAACCATCAGAGGACTGCCGGCGTTCTGTCTGGAGGCATGTTTACATAACACAAATGGCGTCTTGCCTAGTTGTAAGGGAATATAGCTACGTGATATGGTGCGTAACGAGGTAATCCGCCGACGCAATAAAGTAGGCAATATTGGATGCCGGGTGGCTAAGCTCAAGTGACAGTGGGCTAGGCACGTTAGCAGTGTCCTACACTGGCGGCCGTGGACAGGAAAACGGAGTGTGGGAAGACCACCCGCCAGGTGGGACGACGAAATCAAGTACGTCGGCGGAAAGCAGTGATTCCGTACCGCTGAAGGCCGGGAGGTTTGTAGGAAAATTGTGGAGGCGTATGTCCAGCACGCACATGAAAACATTATGAAAAGTGAACCTTTGAAGACAATGTCGAAAAGTTCTCTCACCTTACACACAATGCTCTTAGCACCAATCGGTCCCAGGCAGCCCTTGTCGTTGGTGACGAGTGCGGAATCCAGCGCAGCCTTCGAGCAAGATCGAGCCGGCAGTAGAGGCAGAGTGGCCACGCGGGGGGCGCAGCTCCACTTCAGGAGGCCACCAGGAAGGGTGTGCTCGCCTCAGGTGACTACTGCTCCCACTAGGCCTTCGTCTGTACTTCCTTTAGGACAATGGGATAACGGTTACCTGCATGAATAGGAAAATGTAATCTCGTACTTTTCTGTTTTAATATTACTTTTCGTTAGAACTTGACTTATGAAACCCTCATGAAATCTTTTCCAGCTAATGAGAGGAACAAAAGATAGAAATTCTTTCTCGTTTTAAACAAGCTCAGATTGCATCATCCCAGTTGAGCTAAATCATACTCGTAGTAACCTTTTTGATGATAGAATTAGTATTTTGTCTGTACTGTAATTTTTTCTAGTAAGCTGTGACGAAAATTTCGAGACGGTAAACAGATCGGTGAAATGAACTGGCTGAAAGGCACCACGTGTGCCAGCCTTAGCAGCGCAATGTCATTGTGCTTGTGTAGAGGAGAGTATCGCGAATGCAAGGCCAGAGGCAAGACGCTGCTGTTGAGAGCGACTCCGCTGTCGTTACAGCGCTCGTGGGCTCCTAGAGTCACTGTCAACTCGCTGGCTGCTAGGCTGTGAGTGAATCATTATCATCATCATCATCATCAGGCCGTATCGGTCCACTGCTGAACATGGGCCTCTCCAAAGGTAGCTGAGGTAGCTGTGAGTGGATAGATGAGGAGAGCGAAAGACCGCGTGTGAGTGAACGAATGTTATTGCGGTGGAATGTATTCAGAGCACTCAACAAATTGAATGAAGAATATGGAACATTTCTTCTTTATGCACCGCTGGAGACAATATGGTGGAAGAAGGGTGCATTGGTTTATGTAATGTGGTATGAATGGATGAGTCAGTATTTATGATATGTGATCCCCCGTATTTACCATACATACGGGGGATCTCGGACCGTATAGGTAAGTTGATGAGCAAGTTAATCATAAAGAATAAAATAGAATAGAATAGAATAGCGTTTATTTCCTCTTCACATCAGTATTACAGTAGGTACATTATACACATGGGCTAGGAGGAAAAGGGAGCCAGCTCAGCTTGTATGCTGCGGCTCCCTCGCGATGAGAGCGCCGCAGCGCTGATCTTCCGCTGGTCCCAACACACGTAAGCATACAACATTGCAAAATAACGTCAGCTATCACCACTTAAAATCATTTAACAATCACACGCACATAAGACACACTAAAAACACGACATACTTTTTCTAGTAGGAAAAAAAAGAACATTTGGATTTACAAATGATAAAACAAATTGTGACAAGTTAGGGTGCAGTCTAACTGCCATATGAATGATCAATAAACATTACAATAAAATACAATAAAATCAAGAAAACAACAATACAATTAATAAAACAACCAAAACAGCAATTAAAATAAATTAATTTAAAAGTTTAAAAACAAGATCCCGATCAGGCTCGAGGGTTAGCCCGTTGCGACTCTAGAAGCCAAGCCTTGCAAAAGACCTTCTACAAACCTCTCCCAAAAATTCAAAGCATGTTGAGAACAGTCAAGGATCAGATTCCACTGCAGGCTCCAGGTGTATACAAAATACCATGTAGCTGTGGGAGGTGCTACATCGGACAAACGAAGCGGAGTGTTCAGACAAGGTTGTGGGAACACACTCTCAAAAAAAAACTCACGTACTAACAATACTTATTTTAGGATTTCAACTTTCTTCTGGATAGGATGCGCCAAATTATGAGTCAAAAAAAATACTTGATGCAAGCATTTCATTCTAAACTTAAGTACTAACAATACTTATTTTAAACTTTCAACTTTCTTCTGGATAGGATGCGCCAAATTGTGATCAAAATAAAATTAAACCTAGATTGTATCCTTTTTTTCAGAAAAAAATGCTTGATGTAAGCATTTCATTCTAAACGTACTAACAATACTTATTTTAAGATTTCAACTTTCTTCTGGATAGGATGCGCCAAATTGTGAGAAAAATTCAATCTTGATTTAACCATTTTTTAACCGACTTAAAAAAAGGAGGAGGTTCTAAATTCGACTGTATTTTTTTTTTGCTTTTTTTTATGTTTGTTACCACAGAACTTTCGACTTGGTGAACTGATTTTGAAAATCTTTTTTTATTTGAAAGCTGGTGCTTCTTGCGTGGTCCCATTTTAATTTTGTCAAGATCGGATTGGAAAGCGAGGCCGAGTACATTAATAGCAAAAATTTCTAAAAAAAAAATGAAATAAAAAACTATTAAAAAAATATATAAAAACCACCTTCAAAAATGTATGAAATAAAAAAAAATCGCCGTGGAAACCCTTGGCGTGTGGTCGCCCGACGCAAAATGCTTTTCTGATCAGCTCGGAAAGTTGTTAAGGCCGTGACAAACGCCAACGACCTTGAGCATTCGAGAATTCTACATAATGTTCCATGCGACTGCTAATTTCGCTTCGCACGTTCAAGTCACATTTAGCGTAGTTTGTCGCTATCAGCCTAAAGAGTTGATGGTTCGGGGTTCGAATCCCACTTTCGTATGTTTTTTTTTTTTTGCTTTTTTATTATTTTAATTATTAAAATGATTGTGGCTTATGTAACTGATGCGTGATTCTAATTTTTTATTTTTTATTATTTTACCTAAATAACATTTTATTGTAATTTCTTCCAAATTATTTTAGTTCATGTACTTACCACTTTTTATAAACCTCTAAATAGACTATCGATGAAAACTAAAATAAAAATAGGTAGGTAGGTAATAGGTAGATAGGCATTTAGGTATGTATGGCAAATATCATAGCAACATAGGTACCGGCCGGCGCGCGCGGCGCGCGCGGCGGCAGCATGGCACGGTGCGGTGGGGTGCGGTGCGGTGCGGTAACTCAGTAGCAGCGTGCCACTCACGCATGCAAGCAAGCAATAACAAGCCGCTCCTCCGCGCCGCGCCGCCGCTCCTCCGCGCCGCGCCGCGCCGCCGCGTCGTCACCGCTCCGCGCCACCACAGTGCCGCCGCCGCCGCCGCCCCCGCTCCGCAGCGCGCCGCTGTTGCTAGGCTACTTTTATTTAGGCACGGTTCTATAGTCCTTGCATCTCAAGCGCAGACAGTGACACTAGTCACATTTTCTATGAAGCGGCCGAAAATGTGTACCTACTGCTCACGTACGCGGGCGCCTTTGCGTGTATTGGTGCGACCTCGATAACTTGGGTACAGGGTTGGCACTCTTTATGAGAAGTTTGTAGTGGACAATATTATAAATTATATTTGATGTAATTTAAAAGGAAACATTTTTCATTATGACTATCTATGTATATGTACCTCTTAACATTATTGGAGGGCAAGAAAAAAAGAAAAACATCAACTTATATGCACATGTTTTATTTTTACTCGCTAACTAAACGACAATTTTGCAGTGAAAGTTTCACTAAATTTTGGAAACTTTGCAATAGGTATTCCATTTTTATTATTTTTAAGCCGAATCGTATGTGAAGCTAAAGTGAAATTTTCAATGTATACTTGCCGCCATTTTGAACTTTTTAGTTACTGGACCGATTGCTTTCAAAATTGATATCTGGGTGTCTGTGTAGGCTCTGAATACGAATCTGTAATCAAAATTAAAAAAAAGTGGCCGCCATTTTGAACTTTTTAGTTACTGGACCGATTGCTTTCAAAATTGATATCTGGGTGTCTGTGTAGGCTCTGAATACGAATCTGTAATCAAAATAAAAAAAAGTGGCCGCCATTTTGAACTTTTCAGTTACTGGACCGATTGCTTTCAAAATTGATATCTGGGTGGCTGTGTAGGCTCTGAATACGAATCTGTCATCAAAATAAAAAAAAGTGGCCGCCATTTTGAACTTTTTAGTTACTGGACCGATTGCTTTCAAAATTGATATCTGGGTGTCTGTGTAGGCTCTGAATACGAATCTGTAATCAAAATAAAAAAAGTGGCCGCCATTTTAAACTTTTCAGTTACTGGACCGATTGCTTTCAAAATCGATATCTGGGTGTCTGTGTGGGCTCGGAATACGAATCTGTAGTCAAAATTTAAAAAAAGTGGCCGCCATTTTGAACTTTTTAGTTACTGGACCGATTGATATCAAAATTGATATCTGGGTGTCTGTGTAGGCTCTGAATACGAATCTGTAGTCAAAATTTAAAAAAAGTGGCCGCCATTTTGAACTTTTCAGTTACTGGACCAATTGCTTTCAAAATCGATGTCTGGGTGTCTGTGTGTGCTCTGAATACGAATCTGTAGTCAAAATTAAGTGGCCGCCATTTTAAACTTTTTAGTTACTGGACCGATTGATTTCAAAATTGATATCTGGGTGTCTGTGTAGGCTCTGAATACGAATCTGTAGTCAAAATTTAAAAAAAGTGGCCGCCATTTTGAACTTTTCAGTTACTGGACCAATTGCTTTCAAAATCGATGTCTGGGTGTCTGTGTGTGCTCTGAATACGAATCTGTAGTCAAAATTAAGTGGCCGCCATTTTAAACTTTTTAGTTACTGGACCGATTGCTTTCAAAATAGATATCTGCGTGTCTGTGTGGGCTCTAAATATGAATCTGTAGTCAAAACTAAAAAGTGCAAGATGGCGGCAACTATTTTTAAATTTTGAAAACGGATTCGTATTCAGAGCCCATACAGATACCCAGATATCAATTTTGAAAGCAATCGGTCCAGTAACTAAAAAGTTCAAAATGGCGGCCACTTTTTTTTAATGTTCACTACAGATTCGTATTCAGAGCCCACGCAGACACCCAGATATCGATTTTGAAAGCAATCGGTCCAGTAACTAAAAAGTTCAAAATGGAGGCCGTTTTTTTTTTATTTTGACAACGGATTCGTATTCAGAGCCCACACAGACACCCAGATATTGATTTTGAAAGCAATCGGTCGAATAACTAAAAAGGTCAAAATGGCGGCAACTTTTTTTAAATATTCACTACATATTTGTATTCAGAGTCCACACAAACACCCAGATATCGATTTTGAAATCAATCGGTCCAGTAATTAAAAAGTTCAAAATGGCGGCAACTTTTTTTAAATGTTCACTACAGATTCGTATTCAGAGCCCACACAGACACCCAGATATCGATTTTGAAAGCAATCGGTCCAGTAACTAAAAAGTTCAAAATGGCAGCCGCTTTTTTTAAATTTTGACAACGGATTCGTATTCAGAGTCCACACAGACACCCAGATATCGACTTTGAAAGCAATCGGTCCAGTAACTAAAAAGTTCAAAATGGCGGCCACTTTTTTTAAATTTTGACAACGGATTCGTATTCAGAGTCCACACAGACACCCAGATATCGACTTTGAAAGCAATCGGTCCAGTAACTAAAAAGTTCAAAATGGCGGCCACTTTTTTTAAATTTTGACAACGGATTCGTATTCAGAGCCCACACAGACACCCAGATATTGATTTTGAAAGCAATCGGTCGAATAACTAAAAAGGTCAAAATGGCGGCAACTTTTTTTAAATATTCACTACATATTTGTATTCAGAGTCCACACAAACACCCAGATATCGATTTTGAAATCAATCGGTCCAGTAATTAAAAAGTTCAAAATGGCGGCAACTTTTTTTAAATGTTCACTACAGATTCGTATTCAGAGCCCACACAGACACCCAGATATCGATTTTGAAAGCAATCGGTCCAGTAACTAAGAAGTTCAAAATGGCAGCCGCTTTTTTTAAATTTTGACAACGGATTCGTATTCAGAGTCCACACAGACACCCAGATATCGACTTTGAAAGCAATCGGTCCAGTAACTAAAAAGTTCAAAATGGCGGCCACTTTTTTAAATTTTGACAACGGATTCGTATTCAGAGTCCACACAGACACCCAGATATCGACTTTGAAAGCAATCGGTCCAGTAACTAAAAAGTTCAAAATGGCGGCCACTTTTTTTAAATTTTGACAACGGATTCGTATTCAGAGCCCACACAGACACCCAGATATCGACTTTGAAAGCAATCGGTCCAGTAACTAAAAAGTTCAAAATGGCGGCCACTTTTTTTAAATTTTGACAACGGATTCGTATTCAGAGCCCACACAGACACCCAGATATCGACTTTGAAAGCAATCGGTCCAGTAACTAAAAAGTTCAAAATGGCGGCCACTTTTTTTAAATTTTGACAACGGATTCGTATTCAGAGCCCACACAGACACCCAGATATCGACTTTGAAAGCAATCGGTCCAGTAACTAAAAAGTTCAAAATGGCAGCCGCTTTTTTTAAATTTTGACAACGGATTCGTATTCAGAGCCCACACAGACACCCAGATATCGACTTTGAAAGCAATCGGTCCAGTAACTAAAAAGTTCAAAATGGCAACCGCTTTTTTTAAATTTTGACAACGGATTCGTATTCAGAGCCCACACAGACACCCAGATATCGACTTTGAAAGCAATCGGTCCAGTAACTAAAAAGTTCAAAATGGCGGCCACTTTTTTTAAATTTTGACAACGGATTCGTATTCAGAGCCCACACAGACACCCAGATATCGACTTTGAAAGCAATCGGTCCAGTAACTAAAAAGTTCAAAATGGCGGCCACTTTTTTTAAATTTTGACAACGGATTCGTATTCAGAGCCCACACAGACACCCAGATATCGACTTTGAAAGCAATCGGTCCAGTAACTAAAAAGTTCAAAATGGCAGCCGCTTTTTTTTAATTTTGACAACGGATTCGTATTCAGAGCCCACACAGACACCCAGATATCGACTTTGAAAGCAATCGGTCCAGTAACTAAAAAGTTCAAAATGGCGGCCACTTTTTTTAAATTTTGACAACGGATTCGTATTCAGAGCCCACACAGACACCCAGATATCGACTTTGAAAGCAATCGGTCCAGTAACTAAAAAGTTCAAAATGGCAGCCGCTTTTTTTAAATTTTGACAACGGATTCGTATTCAGAGCCCACACAGACACCCAGATATCGACTTTGAAAGCAATCGGTCCAGTAACTAAAAAGTTCAAAATGGCAACCGCTTTTTTTAAATTTTGACAACGGATTCGTATTCAGAGCCCACACAGACACCCAGATATCGACTTTGAAAGCAATCGGTCCAGTAACTAAAAAGTTCAAAATGGCGGCCACTTTTTTTAAATTTTGACAACGGATTCGTATTCAGAGCCCACACAGACACCCAGATATCGACTTTGAAAGCAATCGGTCCAGTAACTAAAAAGTTCAAAATGGCGGCCACTTTTTTTAAATGTTCATATGATTAAGATTCGCTCCGGTGAAGGAAAACACCGTGAGGAAACCTGTGCACAGCAGTACATATAAAATTGTTGTGGACACCGCTTCCAATCCAGCTTGTCACGTGGAAATGTATAACAATTCCCTTCCATGTTCATGGGAAAGGCTTGCGCTCAGTAGTAGGACATTAAAATTGACTCAAGAAGAAGAATAAGAAACCAAATTGATATCTGATTTGTGTAACATAAATTTCATTATTTCACATAAGAATGAAAATTTCACAGTAATTTTGCAGAAAGTGCAAAATTTCACTGCAAAATTTCAAGTGAAATTTTTGTGCAAAATTGCGCCTTGCATCTCTAAGTAAGTGCGAACAAGGAGGTTTGAAGTCCACCGCGCGCGCGGGCGCGGCCGGCCCGATCGTTGTTCTGTGCTGTGAGTGCGAAAGAACCGCGCGCGTACGTGTAAGTAGCTACTACTCCCTCTCGAAGGTGCGCTCGCTCTCCTCTCGACAGTCGGTGCCAGCCTGACTAGCCGTCCGCCAGAAGTCGACCAGACAGCGCTCGCGGGCTGCGGGGCGCGGGGGGAAGCAAACTCGCTTCGAGGCGGAGCGTCGCTTCTATACGCCAGTATTATAAGTATTCTATGGTTATACCACAGTACCTATTAGTTATTCTGTGGTTATACCAACGAAAGCCATGCATATAACGCCCCGTCAAGTTACGTACCGGAGCGTATACTGATAGATACCACAGAAGAGAGATATTACTGATACGGTCGTACTGTATACTGGTACGGAAAATGACACGGTGGCAACATCACCTACAATACAACATCCGAGATGTCAGCTCGTAACAACTGGTGAAGTAGGTGCTATGTCAGTGCTTTTCTTCGGTCGTACCGGCTTCACTGAACTGGACGGAAAAAAAGAAGGGAGTCATATCCCGAAATAGTTTGTATTTTCCGTCCAGTTTAGTGTAGCCGGCACGACCAAAGGGAAGCACTGACATGGCACCTAAGTTCACCCGGTGTTATGGGCTGACATCACGGATGTTATAGGTGATATAGCAAACTGTGTCAGTTTACATAAAAAAATCCCTCAGTCGCCTTTTACGACATGCACGGGGAGAGATGCAGTGGGGCTATTATTTTAAATTACCATCCCACACGGTACAAATATACCTAACCACCTATCTTTTTTCCATTCGATCCAAACACAGAAGACAGAAATGACGACCGACACGCGGGCGCAGCAGGGCAGGAGCGAGCAAGCGAGCCCGGAACTAAAATTGTATCTAGTATTGAAGTGCCTGCTAAATTGACGAAGGAAAAAATTTTACCCTTCCGACTGAAGAATTACGTCAATAATTTCATGTAGGCGTTTTTTGTTTTTTATTTTTATCTCCTTTCGTGGATAAAATAATAAAAAAAATTGAATAGAGTTTTCTCAGAGCTTTGTGACCTTTGAATCGGTGGTATTGTAAAATTGTAATAATACACACATACTCAGATTTTCAAAAATTCATGCTTTTTTTATATATTTTTAATTTTATGTTTATTACTTACTTTTACTCATTATTAAAAAAACCAGCAATGCACTTTGTTGGTAAGGAACCAAAATATAGGTTGGTATTTTTTTAATTTTCTGAATGTGTGTCAATTGGTCAGTTTTGGACCTTCTTTGTCGCACTTTTTGCATGTTTTGCGTATTTGGCGTTTGTCACCGCCTTAATAGAAAAGTCGGGCGACCGCCGCGCCAAATCTTTTTTTCTCCAGCGAATAGGGCTGGAGATTCAGAGGGGCAACGCGGCTAGTGTTTTGGGTACGGTGGGGGAGTCGGCGGAGATGGATGAAATTTTTTTTATTTAATAGGTGTTAATTTTAGTTTAAGTTTTTTTTTTCATTGTTATTGTGATTTTTAGAAAAAGTTGATTAATAAAGAATAATATTATAACAAAAAAAAAATAAATTAAAAATCTAACCCTAGAGTTGAAGGCGGTGCTAAAGAAAACACTGACTTCAACTCTAGGGTTTGATTTTTTTATTTCATACATTTTTTAAGGCGGTTTTTATTTTTTTTTTTATAGTTTTTTCAGAAAAAAATACTTGATGTAAACATTTCATTCTAAACTCAAGTATTAACAATAGGTAATTATTTTAAGATTTCGACTTTCTTGTGGATAGGATGCGCCAAATTGTGAGTCAGAAAAAAAATACTTGATGTAAGCATTTCATTCTAAACTTAAGTACTAACAATACTTATTTTAAGATTTCAACTTTCTTCTGGATAGGATGCGCCAAATTGTGAGAAAAATTAAATCATAATTTTACCCTTTTTTAAAAAAAAAACTTGATGTAAGCATTTCATTCTAAACTCAAGTACTAGCAATACTTATTTTAAGATTTCAACTTTTTTCTGGACAGGATGCGCCAAATTGTGAGACAAATTAAATCTTGATTTTACCCGATACAGGGCCCAGGGGCCCTAACTCTCACACATTAAGTAATACTAATAATCACTTATACGTTGCCACGTTGGCACGGAAAACCGAGGCGCGGGGTGACGGCCACTTATTAATATTCCGTTTTCCATGTATCCCTAAAAGAAGGTCAATTGAATATTCATGCCAGACATTGTTCAGCACCTATACAATTATACAACAAACTAACCCCTCAGTTTACCTTCAGCGTACCGTAGGTATCGTTAACATTTTTAAAGACAAAAAAGGGTTATAAAATAAAAAGATAAATTCTGAATTATAATGATTACTAAAGTAATAACAACCAATAGCAGCCATGAAACGAACGGAAGTGCAAAGGAATTAGAAGAAAAACCAGTGCTACCTAAGGACATAGGCACAGACTATAATTATAAATTTCAAATCTACTGGCCGAGCGCAATTATACTGCTGCTGCTACATCTTCTTTCTGTCTGGGGATTTTGGATGTTATTGTCCGGTCAGGTGAAATGGACAACCGTCGTTTGGAGTAAGTTTTGAAAAATTAAATTATAAATATTATATCGGAAACTGTTACCGGAAATTGTTAGAAACCATAAACTGCCGAGGACTTTACAGAAATAATTTCGTCTAATATAAGCAACAACATTTATAAAACTAGATATTTTTATAGGTTTTGTTTTGATCTACGTGACGGTTTTGGGCATGGCGATTGCAGCGCACAGGCATTACACCCATAAGAGTTTTAAAGCAACCCCACCACTACGACTATTGCTTATTATTATGCAAACAATGGCTGGAGAAGTAAGAAAACTTACTTATTTATGTACCTACCTATAACTAATTTACTGTTGCAAAAGAACCCAAGCCTTTATACGAAATATTATAGAAAAGTGTTATGCTGCAATTTACCAGAGCTCTTGCAGCACAACCTCGATTACTCTGCTTACCCTGATTGTCGTGGTATGTATGTATGTAATGAATTTACCTGACATAAATAATGTATCATGTGGAGCCGGAACTTAAAAGAATAGCCCCACTGCATCTCTCCCCAAGCATACGACAAGCAAAAATGCTAATGCAAAAAGCGACTAAGGGCGGCTAAAAAGGACAAGATGCCGTACTAAAGGGTCACAGGTTAGCCACCTCTCACCTTGGCACGGTCCTTCCACCGAATCATGCGGCAGGTGGGTCTTGATCAGTCAGTCTGAGTCATCTTGTCCGAATATTTTGAGAAACGTGGAGGTCGTTGGTGTGTTGTAATGTGCGAGAGTCCTTGCAGCACAACAGCGATTACTCTGCTTACCTGATACCTGATAGGGAGCGCTCATACAACCACGGTTTTGACGGTTTTAAGGGGGGGGAGGGGACCAGCTTTTTGTCACCTCCCGTCACCAAGGGGAGGGGGGGAGGGGGGCTCGGCTTTGGTCACTTCAAGTAACTAGGGGCTAGGGGGGTGGGGAGGGGGGGTCCAAAGTCAGCCTAAAATCCGTCACGTGGTTTATGAACGCTTCCATAATCGGGGTACAGCGAGTGGTATATTTGTTTGTTTGGACTAATTTACTTCGATGGGCTAATGGATGGACACATAAATACTCTCAAGCATTTTTATCATACATACTGGCATTGCTAACATACATAGAAAGAAAAAAAAGCCACAGTTGCACTCCGGGAGTGCCGGCAGAAGTGAAAACAACACCGTAACATTGCTTATTAAAAAAAAAATAATGAAAAAAATAATAATAAAAAATAAAAAAATTATTAATGGAAAAAAAATATAAAAAAAAAAAGTTTAATTTAGTAGAACGGACAGACATGCATTTGTTACGGAACCTTACATTCATTTTGCAGAACTTTGAGATGTCATGTATTAAGCGTTGTCATAGCAACGATATATTGTTATCTGACGCGGTTGTCATAGCAACTATAGATTGTTATCTGACGCGGTTGTCATAGCAACGATAGATTGTTATCTGACGCGCTGAAGCGAACATAGATTTTTTTCCCCATATAAAAAGTGCCAAACGCCGCTAAAGAAGTTTTCACTTAAAAAAAATAACGATATTGTAGTACAGCATATACAGGTGGGTCCGGGACCATCGCCTGCATCACCGCTACTCCGACACGGACGCAGATCTTCACAACTCGAAGAGGGGCTTCTTTTTTTCGCACATCGGCTGGCTCATCTGCAAGAAACACCCCATTATAAGAAAGATAGGAAAGAATATTGATATGTCTGACCTGGAGGCGGATGGCTTGGTGATGTTTCAAAAGAAGTGAGTTGCCCTTTCTATACTGGCTCCACCAGCATTTGAAGTTCTTTGTAGCTATACAAACACGATAAAAAAGAGATCTTTATTTATTGCAAATTTAACTTTTTCAGGTATTTTGAAATCATGTATTTGATCATTGGCGTAATCATCCCAATAGCAGTGCCGATATATTTCTTTGGAGAGAATTGGTTTGTGTCGGTGATGATCGCCTACGTCTACCGTTATACCGTCAGTCTTAATGCCGCGTTAACTGTGAACAGCTTCGCTCATGCCTACGGGACCAGGCCTTATGACAAGTATTCATGACTTCTTATTTAACTATTAGGAATGTATCTTAGATTCTTCTAATTAATTACTTCTTTTCGTGAAAGGAAAGAGAACATTGGCAAATGTACTTTTTTGATCAATAATATTTCTTCAGGAAACTCTTACTCCCGGTTTAATACCTAACGTAACCTAGAATACATAAATGTCTGGCATCAGAGGTCTAGTTAACACTATAAATGTTCAATTTCAGGAACCTTCAGGCAGTGGAATCGTGGTTCGTATCTTTCATGACTTCTGGCGATGGTTGGCATAACTACCACCACGCATACCCTTGGGACTACAAGGGGGCTGATCTCGGAATGCCCTTCAATCTCGCAGCTATGTACATCGAGTGGTTTGAAAAGTTGGGCCTCGCTTATGATCTCAAGAAGGTGCCTGAGGATGTGGTAAAGTTATTTTCGCACCTCTGCAAGAAATCTTTTCACATGTGATGTGTAAACAGTTTTCCACATCACCTGTTCAGTTATAAGCATCCACACGCCCCTAAAACCCAAATCGTGTAATACCACATGTAATACGGTTGGCTACATCACCTACAACATCTGTGATGTCAGCTCACAGCACCTTGGTGAACTAGGTGCCATGTCAGTGCTTCCCTTCGGTCGGGCCGGCTACACTGAACCGGACGGAAAATACGAACTATTTACATAGCCGTTTCGACCACTTTTAATTCAGTGCCGTGTTATCAACACGGGCGGGTTAAACCCTACCACCTAGTTAGGTAAGAAGGGAAGGGACTTACAGTTTTACGTGGAATCCGAACCACGGTCAGCCTTTAAAGGTCGAGCGGTCACACATCCAAATACTGACCGCGTCCAGGTGTGCTTATAATCACGACCGAAAGTCGACCGACCGCACCACTGAGCGACAGAGGCTGACGATTTAGTTTTTATAAGGAACCTGACATGGTTGGCTACATCACCCGCTACACCTGCTACACCCATGAGTCATCCCATCACACATTGCTTCTATCTGATCTAGGTACCTACCATCTAACTAAGCTCTTCTCTTTGATAGTTTCAATACTTAATGAACGAAGGACAATCTTACTATCCTCTCCTTATATGTCTCATCGGGTTCTAAAACTACATTTACACAGAAAATCCTTTTTTAGGATATGACTTTATGTAGTTGCTAAAGACTTGAAATTGCACGCGTTTGTCTACAAAAGCACACGTGAAAATTGATAGATGGACCCCCTTTGTGCTTTTGTTTGTACCCCCTTCAACTGAAGGGTCCAAATATGAATCAGGGGGCAAATGTCCTCGAAACATGCCGCGGAACATAGAGTCTACGCGCCGCGTGTAACGTTGAGCGATCGTTGCATTCAACAAATCAACATGGCGTGACATTTACGTACCGCGGAACATGTTACGGTTGATATTTCTACATGTGCTTGTCTACAGAGAACATTCCCCGCGGCATGTCCGAAGAAGTTCGCCGTAACATACACGGTAGAGTAGAAGTCGAACAATATGTCCCGCGTCATTTGTCCCCTAGTGAATCTAATGCTAATGTGTTAATGATTTATCTGTATGATCCAACATGATATCTTCAGAACCATTATGTATGATGTATCAGTAGGCTAGCATTATAACATTTATTACTTATTCCATGTTTAGGATTCCATGTAAAAAATTAGGTCCACCGGGTTGACTGAAGGTAATTGCCTAAGGCAATAAGCCAGCCCTTGCCAAACATTAAGCGGCGTAAGGTTTATTATTATTATTACTTACTAATTTGCTTCAGGTTGAAAGCCGCGTTCTTCGCACTGGTGATGGAACTCACCGGACACTGGGTACTGAAGAGGCCCGCGCTGCTGTCGCCACAGTCGGTGGGGTGTTAGTTTATCCGTTAAATCCCTTTTACGCAAGCACCACTACAGACCCGGAGATAGCCTTAGACGAGGACGGCATACCGGTCATGCACGAGGAGTCGCAGGCTATCGCTGAATATAGTAAGGCGATAAAATTGACACGAAGAAGAAACCTGGGATCCGTTGAGGAGAGTTCTATAATAAGATGAAGAATTACCCAGCTGGCACTGTTACTCTAAAGAAATATGTATTCCACATTGGTATACCATAATTATATTTCTTTCTAGATAGTGTACTTATTCAAGGGTATTTGGTATTTTTGTTTGAATACATTTGTTACTTACTACTGAATGACTTATATTATACCAATGTTCAATGCCTGATTCAGTAAATATAATAATAACAAATACGCTATGTAGTTTGATTCATATCACGTTTCGCATTTAATTGTAGCCTTTTCATTCTCTCATATTATGGTTCCGCCGCCGTCTCAGTTTTCTAATAACCAAGTCTTTTTAATTCGATTTATATATACCTAAGTATCCGAAACTTTTTTATCAGTTAAAATATACAAATCGGTGTCATTGCAGAATTTTATTGAACCCACCAGTGGAAGGTTTCCCATTGTGTATCTTTGAACGAATACGCACATATAGACAGTGTGAGTTAATTGATGTTAATTGTATTGTATTGTTTTAATTTCGGGCAATGTCAGTGCGTCGGTTGTTACAGTTTCGAAACTACAATACAGGTTGAAAGATCAATAAGTTCAATGTTACCGGTGGTAGGCACTCGGAGGAAACTTCCTCTGAGGGTAGGTAATAGCCGTCGTCGCCCTGGCAAAATTAACAATTGGACACTTATGTATGTAATATCGTTGGAATTGCACAATATTCGAATATTATGTTAGTCCATGTGGGCTTCTAAACAGGTGTGCCAAATTTCATAAGTGTGTGTGTGTATGTATGTTTGTATGTATATATGAATGTTTGTATGTATGTATCATTGTATGAATGTTTTTTTTTATGGAAACTGACACGGTTGGCTACATCACCTACAACATCCGTGATGTCAGCCCATAACACCGGGTGAACTTGGTGCCACGTCAGTGCTTCCCTTCGGTTGTGCCGGCTACACTGAACTTAACGGAAAACACAAACTATTTACATAGCCGTTTCGACCGACCTTTCATTCAGTGCGGTGGTACCAACCCGGACATGTATGTGTGTCCACGCATTTTTCCAAAACTATTAATCGCATTGTAACCATTCTTTTTTTATTGGCTTACATTTACTTCAACGTAGGGAACTGTGCAAGTTTCATCAAAATCGGTTCAGTAGTTGTTACTTATGTAATATAACTAAAAAGAGTGAAATAAAAAACTGTTTTAAAAAACATTGCACCGACTTGTTTTTTTAAATCGGTGCAATGTTTTTAAAACAGGTTTTTTAATACATGATTTAATTTATAATAATTATTTTTAATACAAAACTTTAATAAAATTAACTAATAAATCCTATTACTTTAAGTGAGCTAAACTTGTTATAACTTATACTACTTGTTATTACTATATACTTACACTAGCTGAGCCAGCGGCTCCGCTCGCGTGAAATTCGTATATCAAAGAAGACAGTAAGTAACTATGGGCGAGGCCGAAGGCCGAGCTGCGTTCAGGACGACGATAAATTTTCTCGACGAAAGTAAGTAACTGAGGGCGAGGCCAAAGGCCGAGCTGCGTCCAGGAAGAACCTTCTCGGCGAAAGTAAGTAACTAAGGGCGAGGCCGAAGGCCGAGCTGCGTTCAGGAAGACTTTAAACCTTCTCGGTAAAAGTAAGTAACTGAGGGCGAGGCCGAAGGCCGAGCTGCGTTCAGGAAGACGATAAACCCTCTCGAAGAAATTGAGTAACTGAGGGCGAGGCCGAAGGCCGAGCTGCGTTCAGGAAGACGATAAACCTTCTCGAAGAAATTAAGTAACAAAGGGCGAGGCCGAAGGCCGAGCAGCGTTCAGGAAGACGATAAATTTTCTCGAAGTAAGTAAGTAACTGAGGGCGAGGCCGAAAGCCGAGCTGCGTTCAGGAAGACTATAAACCTTCTCGGCGAAAGTAAGTAACTAAGATCGAGGCCGAAGGCCGAGCTGCGTCCAGGAAGAACCTTCTCGGTGAAAGTAAGTAACTAAGGGCGAGGCCGAAGGCCGAGCTGCGTTCAGGAAGACTTTAAACCTTCTCGGTAAAAGTAAGTAACTGAGGGCGAGGCCGAAGTCCGAGCTGCGTTGAGGAAGACGATAAACCTTCTCGAAGAAATTAAGTAACAAAGGGCGAGGCCGAAGGCCGAGCAGCGTTCAGGAAGACGATAAACCTTCTCGAAGAAAGTAAGTAACTGACGGCGAGGCCGAAAGCCGAGCTGCGTTCAGGAAGACTATAAACCTTTTCGGTGAAATTAAGTAACTAAGGGCGAGGCCGAGGGCCGAGCTGCGTTCAGGAAGACTATAAACCTTCTCGGTGAAAGTAACTGAGGGCGAGGCCGAAGGCCGAGCTGCGTTAAGCAAGACGATAAACCTTCTCGAAGAAAGTAAGTAACAAAGGGCGAGGCCGAAGGCCGAGCTGCGTTCAGGAAGACGATAAACCTTCTCGAAGAAAGTAAGTAACTGACGGCGAGGCCGAAGACCGAGCTGCGTTCAGGAAGACTATAAATCTTCTCGAAGAAAGTAAGTAACAAAGGGCGATGCCGAAGACCGACCTGCGTTCAGGAAGACCATAAACCTTCTCGAAGAAAGTAAGTAACTGAGGGCGAGGCCGAAGGCCGAGCTGCGTTCAGGAAGACCATAAACCTTTTCGGTGAAAGTAAGTAACTAAGGGTGAGGCCGAAGGCCGAGCTGCGTTCAGGAAGACTATAAACCTTCTCGAAGAAAGTAAGTGACAAAGGGCGAGGTCGTAGGCCGAGCTGCGTTCAGGAAGACGATAAACCTTATCTAAGAAAGTAAGTAATTAAGCGCGAGGCCGAAGGCCGAGCTACTTGCAGGAAGACCATAAACCTTCTCGAAGAAAGTAAGCAACTGAGGGCGAGGCCGAAGGCCGAGCTGCGTTCAGGAAGACTATAAACCTTCTCGAAGAAAGTAATTAACAAAGGGCGAGGCCGAGCTGCGTTCAGGAAGACGATAAACTTTCTCGAAAAAAGTAAGTAACTGAGGGCGAGGCCTGGAGTCTGGAGTCAGCATCTGAAAAAAAGGTATTAGTCGTAAGACTATCACACCGCTACCGGTCTTTTTTGCGCGGTAGACCGAAGGCCGAGCTGCGTTCAGGAAGACCATAAACCTTCTCGAAGAAAGTAAGTAACTGAGGCGAGGCCGAAGGCCGAGCTGCGTTTATGAAGACTATAAACCTTCTCGGTGAAAGTAAGTATAAACTATGGGTGAGGCCGAAGGCCGAGCTGCGTTAAGAAAGATTAAAATGAAAGTATGTAACAAAGTAACTTCTCGATGAAAGTAAGTAACAAAGTAACAAACACCGCCAGTATGAATAAAATTATTTAAAATCATTTAAAATACTAAAATCTAATTTTGAAATCAGCCGCTATTTTAATTTATGAAAAACGCTGAAACACGTAATTCTTTATTTAATACCAAAAGCCTAAATATGAATTATCATATCCCTAACTTGAGAAATGATGGGTTCCCCGTACAAACGTTCATCCCCTATTTCACCCCCTTAAGGGTTGTTTTTTGAGACAATAGGTAGTCTATGTCCTCCCTCAGGATGCAATTCATTTCCTTACAAAATTTTATAAAATCCTAAGATATAATTTTGAAATCATCCCCTATTTTAATTTAAGGGTTGATTTAGCAGAAACGCTGAAACACGTAACTCTTTATTTCATACCAAAAGCCTAAATATGAATAACATATCCCTAACTTGAGAAGTGATGGGTTCCCCATACAAACTTTCATCCCCTATTTCACCCCCTAAGGGTTGTTTTTGAGACAATAGGTAGCCCTTCCTCAGGATGCAATTCATCTCCGTACAAAATTTTATAAAGTCCTAAAATCTAATTTTGAAATCATCCCTACATACATCAATTGAGAAGTTTGCGAACAATAGGTCAAGAAATTTCCCGTGTGAGTTTACAATATCATACAATTGTTGGAGTCCAAAAAAAATTTGCGTATCGGTTAATTTCAGGCCCGCATTTAGGATGTCAGGTTGTGGATCTTATCATCATACTTGATGTAAACATTTCATTCTAAACTTAAGTTAATACTATTTTAATACTTATTTTAAGATTTCAACTTTCTTCTGGATAGGATGCGCCAAATTGTGAGAAAAATTAAATCTTGATTTTGCCCATTTTTCAGAAAAAAATACTTGATGTAAGCATTTCATTTTAAACTCAAGTACTAACAATAACTAATTATTTGAAGATTTCAACTTTCTTCTGGACAGGATGCGCCAAATTGTGAGAAAAATTAAATATTGATTTTATCCTTTTTTTCATAAAAAAATACTTAATGTAAGCTTTCATTCTAAACTCAAGTATTAACAATACTTATTTTAAGATTTCAACTTCCTTCTTGATAGTATGCGCCAAATTGTGAGACAAATTAAATCTTGATTTTACCCTTTTTTCAGAAAAAAATAGTCGATGTAAGCATTTCATTCGAAACTCACGTATTAACAATACTTATTTTAAGATTTCAACGTTCTTCTGGATAGGATGCGCCAAATTGTGAGAAAAATTAAATCTTTATTTTACTCTTTTTTCAGAAACAAATACTTGATGGAAGCATTTCATTCTAAACTCAAGTATTAACTACTTATTTTAAGATTTCAACAAGCGCCAAATTGTGAGCAAAATTTAATCTTTATTTTGCCCTATACAGGGCTCAGGGGCCCTAACTCACTTTAAATAATAATCACTCATACGTTGCCACCTTGGCACGGAAAACCGAGGCGTAGAGCATGCTCTTAAGTCGGGGTGACGGCCACTTATTAATATTCCGTTTTCCATGTATCCCTAAAAGAAGGTCAATTGACTATTCATGACAGACATTGTTCAGCACACTATACAATTATACAACAGAATAACCCCTCAGTTTACCTTCAGCTTACCGGTATTAATAACGTAGGTATCGTTAAAATTTTTAAAGACAAAAAAGGGTTATAAAATAAAAAGATAAATTCTGAATTATAATGATTACTAAAGTTATAACAACCAATAACAGCCATGAAACGAACGGAAGTGCAAAGGAATTAGAAGAAAAACCAGTGCTACCTAAGGACATAGGCACAGACTATAATTATAAATTTCAAGTCTACTGGCCGAACGCAATTATATTCCTGCTGCTACATCTTTTTTCTGTCTGGGCATTTTGGATGTTATTGTCCGGTCAGGTGAAATGGACAACCGTCGTTTGGAGTAAGTTTTGAAAATTAAATTATAAATATTATATCGGAAACTGTTACCGGAAATTGTTAGAAACCATAAACTGCCGACGACTTTACAGAAATCATTCCGTCCAATATAAGCAACAACAGTTATTAAAACTAAATATTTTTATAGGTTTTGTTTTGATCTACGTGACGGTTCAGGGCGTGGCGATTGGATCGCACAGGCATTACACCCATAAGAGTTTTAAAGCAACCCCACCACTACGACTATTGCTTATTATTGTGCAAACAATGGCTGGAGAAGTAAGAAAACTTACTTATTTATGTATAACTAATTTACTGTTGCTAAAGAACCCAAGCCCTTAAACGAAATTTATTAATATTATAGAAAAGTGTTATGCTGTAATTTACCAGAGTTCTTGCAGCACAACATCGATTGCTCTGCGTACCCTGATTGTCGTGATACAGTGTGCGGTATGTATGTATGTAATGAATTTACCTGACATAACTAATGTACCATGTGGAGCCGGAACTTAAAAGAATAGCCCCACTTAAAAGAATAGCACCTACCTTCTCGGAGGTGATATTGGCTGGTCGGAGCATGTGCTTTGGCCCCTCCGACTCAGCCACCCATACCTGATTACATAAAAAAAACTGCATCTCTCCCCAAGCATACGACAAGCAAAAGTGCTAATGCAAAAAGCGACTAAGGGCGGCTAAAAAGGACAAGATGGCGTGCTAAAGGGCCCCGTCAGTCACCTCTCACCTTGGCACGGTCCTTCCACCGAGTCATGCGGCAGGTGGGTCTTAGTAACTTACTTGCCGCTTGATAGTCATCTTGTCCGAATATTTTGAGAAACGTGGAGTTCGTTGGTGTGCTGTAATGTGCGAGAGTCCTTGCATCACAATAGCGATTACTCTGCTTACCTGATACATGATAGTCGGGGTACAGCGAGTGGTATATTTGCTTGTTTGGACTAATTTACTTCGTTTGGGCTATGGACACATAAATACTCTCAAGCATTTTTATCACACATACTGGCATTGCTAACATACATACAAAGAAAGAAATAACGATATTGTAGTACAGCATGTACAGGTGGGTCCGGGACCATCGTCTGCATCACCGCTACTCCGACACGGACGGAGATCCTCACAACTCGAAGAGGGGCTTCTTTTTTTCGCACATGGGCTGGTATATGTGCAAGAAACACCCCATTATAAGAAAGATAGGAAAGAATATTGATATGTCTGACCTGGAGGCGGATGGCTTGGTGATGTTTCAAAAGAAGTGAGTTGCCCTTTCTATACTGGCTCCACCAGCATTTGGTGTTCTTTGTAGCTATGCAAACACGATAAAAAAGATATCTTTATTTATTGCAAATTTATCTTTTTCAGGTATTTTGTAATCATGTATTCGATCATTGGCGTAATCATCCCAATAGCAGTGCCGATATATTTCTTTGGAGAGAATTGGTTTGTGTCGGTGATGATCGCCTACGTCTACCGTTATACCGTCGGTCTTAATGCCACGTTAACTGTGAACAGCTTCGCTCATGCCTACGGGACCAGGCCTTATGACAAGTATTCATGACTTCTTATTTAACTATTAGGAATGTATCTTAGATTCTTCTCATTAATTACTTCTTTTCGTGAAAGGAAAGAGAACATTGGCAAATATAATTTTTTGATCAATATTATTTCTTCAGGAATCTCTTACTCCCGGTTTAATACCTAACCTAACCTAGAATACAATAAATGTCTGGCATCAGAGGTCTAGATAACACTATAAATGTTAAATTTCAGGAACCTTCAGGCAGTGGAATCGTGGTTCGCATCTTTAATCTCTGGCGATGGTTGGCATAACTACCACCACGCATACCCTTGGGACTACAAGGGGGCTGATCTCGGAATGCCCTTCAATCTCGCAGCTATGTACATCGAGTGGTTTGAAAAGTTGGGCCTCGCTTATGATCTCAAGAAGGTGCCTGAGGATGTGGTAAAGTTATTTTCCCACCTTTGCAAGAAATCTTTTCATATGTGATGTGTAAACAGTTTTCCACATCACTTGTTCAGTTATAAGCATCCACACGCCCGTAAAACCCAATACGTGTAATACCACATGTAATACGGTTGGCTACATCACCTACAACATCTGTGATGTCAGCCCACAGCACCTTGTTGAACTAGGTGCCATGTCAGTGCTTCCCTTCGGTCGGGCCGGCTACACTGAACCGGACGGAAAACACGAACTATTTACATAGCCGTTTCGACCACTTTTAATTCATTGCGGTGTTATCAACACGGGCGGGTTAAACCCTACCACCTAGGAAGGTAAGAAGGGAAGGGACTTACAGTTTTACGTGGAATTCGAACCACGGTCAGCCTCCAAAGGTCGAGCGGTCACACATCCAAATACTGACCGCGTCCAGGTGTGCTTATAATCACGACCGAAAGTCGACCGACCGCACCACTGAGCGACAGAGGCTGATGATTTAGTTTTTATAAGGAACCTGACATGGTTGGCTACATCACCCGCTACACCTGCTACACCCATGAGTCATCCCATCACACATTGCTTCTATCTGATCTAGGTACCTACCATCTAACTAAGCTCTTCTCTTTGATAGTTTCAATACTAAATGAACGAAGGACAATCTTACTATCCTCTCCTTAGATGTCCCATCGGGTTCTAAAACTACATTTACACAGAAAATCCTTTTTCAGGATATGACGAATGGATGAAAAAAACAGGATGAAAAAAAAATTTTTATTATACTCGCAGTGTTTCATTAGCTTACTATTAAGTTTATACGGGTGTCCCAGAAACCGACGATAATCCTTTAACAGGAGATAGTGCTGCTAATTACCTCTCAGAATATCTAGTTTTAGGTTTAGTAAAAATGGCTTAGTTTTCGAGATATTGTCATTTTTGTAAAAATCCAAAATTTTGTCCCTAAGCAAATTTTTTTAAATGCCACAAGTACAAATGTAAGATTTTCTTAAATCTAGTTTTTGTCAAATATTCCTGAAAAGTAAGGCTTTCACACGGTATAATTTTTTTTCTCGTGTTTAATCCTGTTTCGCTGAAAAACGACTTAAGAGCCACATGTTAAAACAATTTCAGCCTCATGCCTTGAGTTTGGCCCTTCGCGGTGAAAAAAAAAATTATTATACTAAAGTGGCATTATGCAACTAAAATACGCCCATCTAATGTAGTTTTTAAAGTAAATCTTTACAAATGCCCGGTTGATACGTCGAGCAAGTAATCGATGCAAGTGCAGATACGTGCACCTATGCTATGTAAATAGTTCGTGTTGTCCGTTCAGTTGACCATAGTCGGCACGACCGAAGGGAAGCACTGACGTGGCACCAAGTTCACCCGGTGTTATGGGCTGACATCACGGATGTTGTGGGTGATGTAGCCAACAATGTCAGTTTACATAAAAAAAAAAACCTGAGCTACTGCCGTAATTCTTTCTTTGAGCTCTATCAAGTTTTCCACCGGTTTCCCGTAAACTTTTTCTTTTAAATAGCCCCAATAATAAAAATCTAACGGATTTCAATCCGGTGACCTAGACGTCCGATCCATCTGTGGGGATATGCTTGGTCTAAAAAATTACGCACTTCTCTAGCGTAATGGGCTGGACAGCCATCATTTTGCAACCACCTCCGTATGGCCAATGGTACATCTTCTAAAAGGCTCTGAAGCTCCTGTTGCAGAAACTCAAGATAATTCGCCCGTTTAAAGTCTCTACAATTCAACGGACGTCTTGTGGCCTCCTAGCCACTTGCATCCCCACAGATAGACCGGACGTCTAGATCACCGGATTTAAATCCGTTAGATTTTTATTATTGGGGCTATTTAAAAGAAAAAGTTTACGGGAAACCGGTGGAAAACATGATAGAGCTCAAAGAAAGAATTACGGCAGTAGCACAGGTTTTTTTTATGTAAACTTACATGGTTGGCTACATCACCTACAACATCCGTGATGTCAGCCCATAACACCGGGTTAACTCGGTGCCACGTGAGTGTTTCCCTTCGGTCGTGCCGGCTACACTCAACTGGACGGAAAACACAAACTACATAGCATAGGTGGACGTAGCTGCACTTGCATCGAGTAACTTGCTCGACGTATCAACCGGGCATTTGTGAGAAGATGTCGAGCTAGCATTTGTGCAGGTGGTAAACAATTTGAACATCTACTTTAACAGGTCAATAAAGACCAATTACTTCAAGTGTTTATTTTATTCCAATTCGTAGTTGGTAGAACAGTTATCAAATTCAGAGGTCTTTTTGCAGTTAAATAATAATATCTCATAAATTATTGGGCAAATCGGTAAGTGATGTACCATTTTAAAAACTACATTAGATGGGCGTATTTTTGTTGCATAATGCCACTTTGGTGTAGTGATTTTTTTTTTCACCGCGAAGGGCCAAACTCATGGGATGAGGCTGAAAATTTTTTAACATGTGGCTCATAAGTCGTTTTTCAGCTAAACAGGATTAAACATGAAAAAATAAATTATACTATGTGAAAGCCTTTCTTTTCAGGAATATTTGACAAAAACTAGATTTAAGAAAATCTTACATTTGTACTTGTGGCATTTAAAAAAATGAGCTGAGGGAGAACATTTTGGATTTTTACAAAAATGACAATATCTCAAAAACTAAGCCATTTTTACTAAACCTCAAACTAGATATTCTGAGAGGTAATTAGCAGCCCTATCTCCTGTTAAAGGATTATCGTCGGTTTCTGGGACACCCTGTATATATTTTTCTCCTTTTATATTTGACAAGCTGTGCCCGCGGCTCCGCCCGCTCTCATATTTCACTTCACTGCTAACCTCATAAGCTATTTAGCGTGATAGTAAGTAGCCTATAGTTGATGGGAAGAATCAAGCTATCCGTAGAATTTTGTTTTATTAAAATCGGTTCAGTGGTTCTCGAGTTATAAGCGGACAGACAGACAGACAGAAAGCAGACGTTGGATTTTATTATAGGTAAGGATAAGGAAGGAAGGAAGGATTTATTTTTGCATAAATATATTAGTTTGGGTTATAGATTTATTATTTTCTTTTGACACAATAAAATTGTGTCTTTTTAAGTTAGCATCATACTTTTTTTGTTTAAATATTACTACTTATATGTTAATGTAATCTTAGCTGGTTTTTAGTTTGTTAAATATTTTATATTAATTGTTTACTTATGTACTGTATGATTACTGAATAAATAAAATAAAAAAAAATGACTTTATGTAGTTGCTAAAGACTTGGATTAACTAGGGGGCAAATGTCCTCGAAACATGCCGCGGAACATAGAGTTTACACGCCGCGTGCAACGTTGAGCGATCGTTGCATTCAACATGGCGCGACATTTACGTACCGCGGGACATGTTACGGACTATATTTTTATAGGTAGTGTCTACAGAGAACATGCCCCGCGGCATGTCCGAAGAAGTTCCCCGTAACATACACGGTAGAGTAGAAGTCGAACAATATGTCCCGCGTCATTTGTCCCCTAGTGAATCTAATGCTAATGTGTTAATGATTTATCTGTATGATCCAACATGATATCTTCACTATGTATGATTTATCAGTAGGTACACTTCCTAGCATTATAACATTTATTACATACATGTACTTATTCCATGGTTAGGATTCCATGTAAAAAATTAGGTCCACCGGGTTGACTGGAGGTAATTGCCTAAGGCAATAAGCCATCCCTTGCCAAGCATTAGGCGGCGTAAAGTTTATTATTACTTTTTTTTTTATTACTTACTAATTTGCTTCAGGTTGAAAGCCGCGTTCTTCGCACTGGTGATGGAACTCACCGGACACTGGGTACTGAAGAGGCCCGCGCTGCTGTCGCCACAGTCGGTGGGGTGTTCGTTCATCCCTTAAATCCCTTTTACTCAAGCACCAGTACAGACCCGGAGATAGCCTTAGACGAGGTCGGCATACCTGTCATGCACGAGGAGTTGCAGGCTATCGCTGAATATAGTAAGGCGACAAAATTTACACGAAGAAGAAACCTGGGATCCGTTGAGTAGAGTTCTATAATAAGATGAAGAAGTACCCAGCTCGCACTGTTATTATCTAGAATTTATGTATTCCACATTGGTATACCATATATCTCTTTCTAGATAGTGTACTTATTCAAGGTTATTTGGTATTTTAGTGTGAATACATTTGTTACTTACTACTGAATGACTTATATACCAATGTTCAATGTCTGATTCAGTAAATATAATAATAACAAATACGCTATGTCGTTTGGTTCATATAGGTACGTTTTTTTTTATTGTAGATAACACTTTATTTATTTAGATACGTTTCGCATTTAATTGTAGCCATTTCATTCTCTCATATTATGGTTCCGCTGCCGTCTCAGTTTTCTAATAACCAAGTCTTTTTCATTCGATTTATATATTATACATATCCGAAACTTTTTTAATCAGTTGAAATATGCAAATCGCTGTCATTGCAGAATTATTGAACCCACCAGTTGAAGGTTGACCATTGTGTATCTTTGAACGAATACGCACATATAGACAGTGTGAGTTAATTGATGTTATTTGTATTGTATTGTTTTCATTTCGGGCAATGTCAGTGCGTCAGTTGGTACAGTTTTGAAACTACAATACAGGTTGAAAGATCAATAAGTTCAATGTTACAGGGTCATGGTAGGCACTCGGAGGAGGATGAGGAAACTTCCTCTGAGGGTAGGTAATAGCCGTCGTCGCCCTGGCACAATTAACAATTGGACACGTATGTATGTAATATCGTTGGAATTGCACAATATTCGTATATTATGTTAGTCCATGTGGGCTTCTAAACAGGTGTGCCAAATGTCATAAGTGTGTGTATGTATGTATGTTTGTATGTATGTACGTTTGTATGTATGTACGATTGTATGTATGTATGTGTGTCCACGCATTTCTCCAAAACTATTAATCTGATTGTAACCATTCTTTTTAGGGTTCCGTACCTCAAAGGAGGAAAAAACGGAACCCTTATAGGATCACTTTGTTGTCCGTCTGTCTGTCTGTCTGTCTGGCTGGCTGGCTGGCTGTCTGTCTGTCTGTCAAGACCTTTTTTCTCAGGAACGGGTAGAGGTATCAAATTGAAATTAATACCAAATACTAAGGTCTACGTTTCCTCGGAGGTGTAAAAAAATTAAGCTTCTAGGTCAACGCAATCACTAGATACGCCCATTTAAGTCACATATTTTGCTACCGGCAAATCAAATCAAAACCTATAGAGTACTTCCCGTTAATCTAGAATCATGAAATTTGGTAAAAAGCAAGGTCTCACAGCACAAGTAAAGGAAAAAATCGAAAATTGTAAATTTATAGTTATGTGACATTAAAAAATGTTTTGTTTGTTTTGTATGTCAAGGTCCCTTTTTCTCAGGAACGGATCAAGATAACAAATTGAAATTAATACGAAATACTAAGATCTACGATTTCTTTAATGTGTAGAATATTAAAGCTTCTAAATCAACGCAATCAAAAGATACAGCCATCTATGTCAGATTTCATACTCGCAAACTCACTCAAATCAAATCAAGGGTATTTCCTGTTAACATATAATCATAAAATTTGGTAAGAAGCAAGGTCTTACAGCACAAGTAAAGGAAAAAATCCGAAAACTGTAAAATTGTAGTTAATATGACATTAATAAAAAAATTTGCTTGTTTTGTGTGTCAAGCAAGACCCTTCTTCTCAGTAACGAGTCAAGATATCAAATTGAAATTAATATGAAATACTAACGTCTGCGATCCCTTCGAGTTATAGAAAATTAAAGCTTCTAAATCAATATAATCAAAAGATACGGCTATTTATAACAAATTTGAATACTTGCAAACTCACTCAAATGAAATCAAAACCTATAGGGTATTTACCGTTGACCTAGAGTAATGAAATTTGGCAAGAAGCAAGGTCTCACATCACAAGTACAGAAAAAATCCGAAAATTGTAGATATTATGTCGTTATGTCATATAAGAAATATATTTTTGTATATTTCAACTTCACGAATGTCGCCAGTCAAACTATTGCTGTAGTGTTTATTTAGGCGGTTCGTGATTTTCCAAAACAATTGTTTTTGTACATACATAATTAATACAAATATATTGAGTGATGCTGATGACACGGAACCCTCGGTGCGCGAGTCCAACTCGCACTTGCCGACTTTTTTATTGGCTTACATTTACTTCAACGTTGGGAACAGTGAAAGTTTCATCAAAATCGGTTCAGTAGTTGTTGCTTATGTAATATAACTAAAAAGAGTGAAATAAAATCTGTTTTAAAAAACATTGCACCGACTTCAAAAAACAACTAGAACTGAGAAGTGAAAATAATATTTTGATTCATATTCTGACCCTTGAGTTGAAGGCGGTACAAAAGCACACGTGAAAATTGATAGATGGATCCCTTTTGTGCTTTTGTACCCCCTTCAACTCAAGGGTCCGAATATGAATCAAAATATTATTTAAAATTTTTCAGTTCTAGTTGTTTTTTGAAGTCGGTGCAATGTTTTTTAAAACAGTTTTTTAATAAATGATATAATTTATAATAACGATTATTATTACAAAACTTAAATACAATTAACTAATACATCCTATTACTTTAAGTGAGCTAAACTTGTTATAAATATATATATAAATATATATATATATATATATTTATAACTATATATTTATCGGAAACGATTTTGATGAAATTTTGTATTTAGATAATTTAATTCTTTTCAAGTTAATATAGATAGTGTAGATGCCGAGCGAAGCTCGGTCGCCCAGGTACTAACTACTAATACTAGATTGTAACGTTGACCGTAAGAGAAGCGTGGTGTGGTAATATTTTACATAAAGTTGCCTACCTACTGCAAGTAAAATATTTCGTCCAACTCGCCGACTCCGCCATGCTTCCCTTGTACTGATATTGTACGTCTTCCCACAAGAGCTTCATTCAATGTGGCGCGGCGTTGGCACCAGTCTGATTGTTTTACTTTCCTACCAGAATAAAGGTTTTAAGCGGACACAACAAACACACAGGTAAAAGATGTAGGAATCGAACAGGTACAAACGTTTAATGGTAACTTTTACATATTATAAATGCTAGGAAACAAACCTTACCAAAATGCTATCACACAGTCAGCAGTTGAAGATCAAAAGCATAGGCAATCGCTGCGAATGTTTTGGAGGATCCAAGTGAGATGATCAGAGACCCTAGTGTAGAGAGGGGTCACTGGCTCGTCACAGGCAGCCGCTGAGCTCAGCACGCCTGTCAAACGGTACGCACCAGATCCGGAGCGAACCATCAGAGGACTGCCGGCGTCCGCCTGGAGGCATGTTTACATAACACAGAAATGGCGCGTTGCCTAGTTGTAAGAGAATATAGCTACGTGATATGGTGCGTAACGAGGTAATCCGCCGACGCACTAAAGTAGGCAATATTGGATGCCGGGTGGCTAAGCTCAAGTGGCAGTGGGCTAGGCACGTTAGCAGTGTCCTACACTGGCGACCGCGGAAAGGAAAACGGAGTGTGGGAAGACCACCCGCCAGGTGAGACGACATCAAGTACGTCGGCGGAAAGCAGTGATTCCTTACCGCTGAAGGCCGGGAGGTTTGGAGAAAAATTGTAGAGGTGTATGTCCACCACGCACATGAAAACATTACTAAAAGTGAACTTTTGAAGACAATGTCGAAAAGTTCTCTCACCTTACACACAATGCTCTTAGCACCAATCGGTCCCAGGCAGCCCTTGTCGTTGGTGACGAGTGCGTAATCCAGCGCAGCCTTCGAGCAAGATCGAGCCGGCAGTAGAGGCAGAGTGGCCACGCGGGGGGCGCAGCTCCACTTCAGGAGGCCACCAGGAAGGGCGTGCTCGCCCCAGGTGACTACTGCTCCCACTAGGCCTTCGTCTGTACTTCCTTTAGGACAATGGGATAACTCGTACTTTGCTGTTCTAAGATTACTTTTCGTTAGAAGTTGACTTATGAAACCCTCATGAAATCCTTTCCAGCTAATGAGAGGAACAAAACATAGAAATTGTTTCTGGTTTTAAACAAGCTCAAATCGCATCATCCCAGTTGAGCTAAATCATAGTAACCTTTTGATGGTATAAATTAGTATTTTGTCTGTACTTTAAATTATTCTAGAAAGCTGTGACGAAAATTTCGATAAATGAAATAACTTACCAGGAGGCGGTAAACAGATCGGTGAAATGAACTGGCTGAAGGGCACCACATGTGCCAGCCTTAGCAGCGCAATGTCATTGTGCTTGTGTAGAGGAGAGTATCGCGGATGCAAGGCCAGAGACAAGACACTGCTGTTGAGAGCGACTCCGCTGTCGTTACAGCGCTCGTGGGCTCCTAGAGTCACTGTCAACGCGCTGGCTGCTAGGCTGTGAAGGAATCATTATCATTATCATCATCATCAGGCCGTATCGGTCCACTGCTTAACATGGGCCTCTCCAAAGGTAGCTGAGGTAGCTGTGAGTGGATAGATGAGGAGAGCGAAAGACCGCGTGTTAACGAATGTTATTGCGGTGGAATGTATTCAGAGCACACAACAAATTGAATGAAGAATATAGCACAATTCTTCTTTATTCACCGCTGGAGACAATATGGTGGAAGAAGCATGAATTGGTTTATGTAATGTGGTATTAATGGATGAGTCAGAAGGGCCAGATCACATGCTCTGATCAAGCAATATCACCTCCGAAAAGATGCCGTACCGAAGATTTCCGTTTGGATTGCTGGTTATAGTGAATAGAGGAGTGTAGTGGTGACAGCACAGTGCAATTTGTTCTAGTTAGTTTGTGAAAATCAACACTTTCGGTTATCTTCGTCATCGACATTAGTTCGGTGTCCGATCTGACAAACAGCTTGAGATTATCTATATAAAATAGGTGTGATATTCGAGAACCTTCTCTTCGAAGACAGTAGCCCAGCCCTGAGTCCTCCAGCAGAGTGCTAAGAGGGTTCAGAGCCAGACAAAACCAAAGCGGACGCAGACTGTCTCCCTGGAAGATTCCCCGTTGTAAATATCTTTGGTTGTATGGGAATCCGGTCTGGGATACGGAAACCTAAAAATAACTATAAGTTTCTCACCCGGTTCTTCCTTATAACTGCTGTACGGGACATGACAAATAACGAACTATACTGAATATGCATATGCCTTAATGAAATATTGTTAATGTTGTGTGTTCTTTATGGCGAAATAAATATCTGAATCTGAATCTGCAACCGGAATCCGTCCACCACCTTGAACACGAAGGATAGTGCTCCACTGTCCCATACATGCGCCAAGAACTGACAGGCCCTGTTGATTTCCAATTCAGTGCCTGACGGATGGCAGGACCTACGTCCTCTTGGTCGATGTTTATTTGTGATTTTGATTATTTGTTCATTATTGAATTATTTTCGTCATGCTGTCAGAGACTACCCATTCATGCAGGGTTCGTATGTCCCTAATAACTAGATAATCGAATAGAATGTACCCGTAAACGACAGTAGCCGCGGTGACAACGTGCGTGTCAGTGAGCAGTGCCCCTCCCGCACCATCGGAGCCTGGAGCCAGCACTAGAGCCAGCCAGGGGAACTCGTGCGGAGCTGTGCCCTCTCCGCCCAGCAACCGGCCGCTTCCGACCCCGCCTGCGCTGCCGTGGTGAACCCTGCTGGCCAGACCGCAGCCTGCACAAATAATCATACAGAGAGAGAGAGTGGTGCTGGTGCCCTTGCAATATAGTCTTTTTTTTTTATGGAAACTGACACGGTTGGCTACATCACCTACAACGTCCGTGATGTCAGCCCATAACACCGGGTGAACTAGGTGCCATGTCAGCGCTTCCCCCTTTGATCGTGCCGGCTACACTGAACTGGTCGGAAAACACAAACTATTTACATAGCCGTTTCAACCGACGTTTCATTCAGTGCGGTGGTACCAACCTTCTGCTCAGAAGTCTGAATGAAATAAGCGTTCAAATTGTTCATATTTTTCGTCCAGTTCAGTGTAGAGTGTTTTCATTTTACGAAGGCACGAGGGGTATGAGGTAGGAAGTGGTGCGAGACCGCGCGGAGCTCAGTAGGGAACGACTCGGTTCGACAGAGCGACGCGGAGACGTGTAGAACGTGTGTACCGACCGGGCGCCGAGTTCGTTTTCTACTGATCTCCGCGCGGTATCCTCTCGCACCACTTCCTACCTCGTACCCCGCGTGCCTTCGTAAAATGAAAACACTCTACCTGGCACACGACGTGACCTGGCACGACCAAAGTGAAGCACAGACATGGCACCAATTTCACCGAGGTGTTATGGGCTGACATCACGATTGGTGTAGTGTTGATGATGTAGCCAACAATGTTAGATTTCATGAAAATTAATTTAATTAAATTAAATTTTGGTACAGTACCCGGCAGCAAATAATGAGTGTCGAGATTTAGAAATAGGCCATCCGGTTGTAGAGCGTCGTCCCTGTTGCACGAACCGCACGTCTTTGTGCGACTACCGCTCGACCGTTGGAGGCTGACCGTGGTTCGGATTCCACGTAAAACTGTAGGTCCCTTCCCTTCTTACCTTACTAGGTGGTAGGGTTTATCCCGCCCGGGTTGATACCACCGCACTGAATGAAACGTCGGTCGAAACGGCTATGTAAATAGTTCGTGTTTTCCGTCCAGTTCAGTGTAGCCAATAGAAATTAAGGGAAGCACTGACATGGCACCTAGTTCACCCGGTGTTATGGGCTGACATCACGGATGTTGTAGATGATGTAGCCAACCGTGTCAGTTTCCATAAAAAAAAGATAACTTACACTATTCTCCTGACCTGACGGAAGGGTCATATAATAAGTGTCCCGTAAGTATCTATCTCAGTTGATTTCTACCTGTATAGCTGCACGTAATGTGGAAATGGTTCAAATTATTCATTTTTATGTTATTACGAATATTCTAGATTAAACAATAATTTAAAATAAGACAAGGAAATATTTTCAGTAATATACTAAGAAAAGTTTATACTTACGGCAAAGACATATCTTCTGAAACCCAAAAAGTAGTCCAAACCATCCATTTTGCGATTGGAACCCAGCCTGATAGGTAAATAAATTGCTTTGAGTCATTTATATAAATTAAAGTAGGTAGGTAATATTCTGTAGCTGAATGAAGTATGAACAGTTTAAAAAACATAATATAAACCAACAACCAGTAACCAGTAATAAAAAAAATCACAAGTAAATAAAAAAATAACACTATTAAAATTTATTAAAGATTTTAATACGAGTATGTTCATAACGTTCTTACCGTCCAGTTCGTTATTAAATCTATTAGCACAATTAAAACAAATATTTTCTTAATCATACTGAATTATTCAACTGTATTGTCTGCTTCCTGCTAAGTTCTTCAACACACTGAAAACAATCCTCGATATTTTATTTTCTCACACGAAACGAAGTATTGCCTAACACTATTGAAATACGCAATTATATTTCCATAGTGAATGCCATCAGCACCTACTTTCGCAATAATTACTTATCAGAAAGCACTCCGTGCAATGCGGGCGCTGACACCTGCCTGTTTTCGCCGACGGCGGCCGCAAAACAATGATTTTATTTTTTTTTATGTAATCCGGTATGGGTGGCTGAGTCGGAGGGGCCAAAGCGCATGCTCCGACCAGCCAATATCACCTCCGAAGAAGGTAGGTGCCATACCGGAGACTTCCCTGGATTGCTGGCTATACTGGACTAGAGGAGAACCAGTGGCGATTCCTTTAAGTTGGCTAGGTTGGCGGCGCCAAACCAAATAAAATGAATGCCAGCATTATTATCGAAGTATAAGCAAAAACAAATGTGAAAAAATATCGGGGTTATATTATTTTTATTATATAACCCACGATGAATAAGCTAAAACGTCAATCCCTTTACACAATTTGAAATTTCGCGCGCGTCACACTCGGGCGACGAATGACGACACATCAAGGCATTCATTGGCCGGTTGGCTACATTTGAAGCGCCATCGTATTCCATACAAGCGGCCGATGCCCCCGTCCCGCGCGCACCCGCCATAAGCGTTTCGAGTTGGCGCAGCGGGGAGCGCATTTAGCGACTAGGAAGCTAGGCTAGGTGAGTTTTGTGTGCGTGTGTGTGCGTGCACGCTGCTGCGGCAGCGTATGCGTGACTGCTTTGTAAACAAAATCTCGCGAGTTGATAGCTGCATTATATTTCGTTTTGTAGGTATGGAAATTAAGAAAAATAAATCCTTAGCCAGAGCCAACCCAATACTCAGCACCAGGAGTCGCTACTGAGGAGAACACAGCCGAGGCTGCTATGCGGCCATCTTACATCCAGTACGGTGGTACCAAACCAGTCGGCTACAATTTGAGCCTACCACCTAGTAAGGGGCAAGGGAAGGGACCTACAGTTTTACACCGGTTCCGAACGGTGAAGCAGCAAATTTACGTATGCACGTAAATTTTTTCGTCAGAAAAAACTCATTGGTACACGCCGACGGGATTCGAACCGCGGACCTCTCGCATGAGAAGCCGATGCCCAAACCACTCGGCCACCCGCCGCTTCATGATATTTAAAACGTTACAATGCACAAGCAAATAATGTTAGAATTCAATGCCAAAGACGTTTTTATTAAACATGAATAAGTTCCGATTGCGATGACGGATTTGCAGAAATGTGAAGTAAATATTATTATCATACTTAAGTGGATTAGTATAGTATATTATGTATTATTTGTATATACGTAGTATATGTACGTTCTTACATTGTTTCATACATATTATATTCATAACTTCAGTAATAATTTTATATAACATTCTAAGAAAATATGGACGGATAAAATATTTCATACCATTTACCCCCAATGCATTCTAAGGTTATGAAACATTATACAGAATTTCATTTAAAGAAATAGCAAGTAAGTATTGCATAAAATGTTCTAGTCAGTGCAGTAGCAGCCAGGCCTCGCGTTGTGTCGGATCCAATAGAGGTACTTGGTGACCCGTGTGTACACGCCGGGGTAGCCCACTCGACCACACCCGATACCCCAGGACACTATTCCTGTAACCAACAACAATGGCCAGTATTTGAAAGTGTTTTGCATTTTTCGTCCAAAATATTCTTCATACACGGTTATTTCAGATGCTCAAAAATGAATTTGTTTTTTGGCATTTTGTTGCGTACAAGTAACATGCTCAAGTAAAAATTGGTATGATAAATGTTAGGAGCAACTGACCCGCTAGAGGCGCGGCATCTTTTCTCCATACAAAATTTACTTACTTGGGCCTTAATCGAGCCTTGGAATGCAAAGAGAAACGACTTGTAACTCTGGCACTATTAGCCAGTGTGTTGTCATCTTCCCGTGTCTGGAGACAACAGAACAGCATAGCAATGGAAAAGACATTAATAAAGTTTACGTCCTTGCAAGTAGAGCCGATGTCGGGGATAGCGTTGCTAAACGTACCATACGTATGGAATTCACACCATATTTTCATTCCCTGTACTACCTCTCTTGAGTTCATACTTTATAAAATAGAGAAGAATCACGGATGTTGTAGGTGATGTAGCCAACCGTGTCAGGTTCCATAAAAAAAAAAAAAAAAAAAGAAGCACTACTACAAACAACGCTTGCCTTCGGTCGCGTCCGTGTGCTCGTTCTAAACAAATTACAGCATAGCTAATAATGAAATTAAAATATTTTGACCTGTCTGTAGTTCTGTACAATACCACTATTGTACTGACAGGCCATGAAAATGTATGAAGAGCACAATTATTTTACGTTTACAACGCTACCCTCCTTATCGGCTGTGGTTGCAGACGCAGACTGCGTAAAAGAATGGATGATTGAATTCATTTGAAAGAGAAGTCCAGTAGCGAAAATTAGCAACACGCTGACGGTTGATGTCAAAGTTCCTAGTTCAAACCGTGGGCGGGGCAAAGTTTTAATTAAAACTAACCCAAGATCTCGTATCGTTTGTCGTGCTTTCTCTCTGCTGCAAGTGGTCCGCCGCTGTCTCCCTGAAACATATAACACAATTATTTAAAACTACCTATAGTGACCTGTGTCTACCTAGTGAGTGACTACCTAGGTGAAAGCAGAGATAAGTAAATAATTGTATTAATTTATCAAACAGACTAATAATTAATAAGTGGGCACGGACTTCTACACAGTTTCACATCAAGTTCGAACTATGGGCAAGACTTGTTTATTAAGAAGAAATTACTTATCAAACTCGGAAATATAATTAAAATGGCTCACAAAAAATTCAAATTAAAAAGAAAACTAACTTAAAATTAGAAAGATAAAGGCGGTATCCACTACGCCTTACTGAACACCATCTGGTATCCAGCCGACTCGGACATATCTCAAAAAGGATCAAGTGCGTGGTACCCGTATCCGACGAGCATAAATATGAAGAAACATTACGAGAGTGGAAGAAGCGGCGGCTGTGTCAGGGTTATTCAGGATCGTGGCACGTGGAGATCTGTTATATCTGCCTACCTCATTCGTAAACAGGCGTGACGTTATGTATGTAACAAGGCCTTTACCCCCTATGAATGAGCAGCTGAACACAACAATGCTAGCACAAGGTTAATTGGATGATAAGTAGGTAGGTTATATTGCCCTGGAGAATTCACGCACGAGCCGCACAGACCGGCACACGGCAACAGCGGCCGCAGCGCGGCGGCGGTGAAGCGGTTGTGAACACACTGGCATATGCACACTGGTATCCACGCTGCGTCATCGTGCGGTTGCACTGACCCCTATGGCACCCTATGGTGGATTCCCTATGGCAACAACCACCGACCTCTCACACCGCCCGCGCCCGCTACTTTTCCACCTAAGTTCATCTCTTGCCTGCACCGCAGAATTTATGCAAACATAAGCGAAGGGTGGCTGAGTGATTTGGGCATCGCCTTCTCATGCGAGAGGTCCGAGGTTCGAATCCGGTCGGCGTGTACCAATGAGTTTTTTCTGACGAAAAAAATTTACGTGCATACCTACACCTGCTGCTTCACCGTTCGGAACCGGTTTAAAACTGTAGGTGCCTTCCCTTGTTCCTTACTAGGTGGTAGGGTCAAATTGTAGCCGACTGGTTTGATACCACCATACTGGATGCAAGATGGCCGCATAACGGCCTCGGTTGTGTTCTCCTCTAGTCCAATATAGCCAGCAATCCAGGGAAGTCTTCGGTACGGCGGCACCTACCTTCTCGGAGGTGATATTGGCTGGTCGGAGCATGTGCTTCGGCTCCTCCGACTCAGCCACCCATACCAGATTACACAGAAAAACAAAAACAAATCTCCACCAATCGTCCGGGTAACTTGACACGCTTGCTCCTTACTAGTTGATAGGCCCAATTGTAGCCGAAGGGTTAATTAGTACCAACATACTGAAAGAAAGATGAGTACATAGAAAACTCGGCTGTGTTCTCTTCTAGGTTCAGTATTAACATTACAGCCATCAAACTAAAGAGAAGTCTTCGGTACGGCTACTTCTCAAATGTGATTTTGCCTTATCAGAGCATTATGTTATGGCCTCTTTGACTCAACCACCTATAGTGAAATGCACAGAAAACCCCTGATGTGTAATAATAATGTAGCTAATCACTTTATTGGTAACGAACCTGACAGGAATCCTTCTGTCCCGTCTCAGGATAACCGGCGCAGAGCATCTCGTCCGAGATCATATCAGGCTTGTACTTGGTGCTGCGGCACTGCGCGTTGCTCAGAACAGGCAGCTCCACCTCCTGCAGTACGCAGGAACCGTTGTTCTTCTCGTTCGTGGAACCCCAGCCGGCCGCGATGGCCTTGGTGCCTTCGTACGTTGGTTCTGGTGAGTGGAGCAACAAAGTACGGCCAACTTTTTTTTTTTTTTCTATCTTATACGGTATGGTTGGCTGAGTCGGAGGGGACAAAGCGCATGCTCCGACCAGCAAATATCACCTCCGAGAAGGTAGGTGCCATACCGGAGACTTCCCTGGATTTCTGGCCATACTGGACTAGAGGAGAACACAGCCGAGGCTGCTATGCGGCCATCTTACATCCAGTACGGTGGTACCAACCCAGTCGGCTACAATTTGAGCCTACCACCTAGTAAGGGGCTAGGGAAGGGATCTACAGTTTTACACCGGTTCTGATCGGTGAAGCAGCAGGTGTAGGTATGCACGTAAATTTACTCGTCAGAAAAAACTCATCGGTACACGCCAACCGGATTCGAACCTCGGACCTCTCGCATGAGAAGCCGATGCCCAAACCACTCGGCCACATTGATGAATGCTTGCCTGGTCTTAAATGTTCATGTTCGTTGAAAGTATTTAACTACAAAGGTTCTGTGTTTTCGGTTCAGTTCGGTGTGGGCGGATAAGTGAAGTACTGACTGTGGCATCTAATTCTGATACGGTAAAAGGAGCTGACATCACGACAGCAGCGGGATTGTAGCTAAGACTTCAAAAGACTGGGCAACGCAGCCAACGGCCCTCATTGGCTACTGGTACGCTCTGCCCAGCCAATGAGGAGCATTGCAACTTCCGTTCAAACTTTCGTGACGTTTCACTTTTTCCCCAGTTAGGTCCCGATCCCAAACGGGCGTAAAAAAGCTTCACTTCAAAAAACTCAACTACATACTCACATACACACAACATAGATTATAGGTATCCTCCTTTGCGTTCGCAGTCGGGCTCAAATATAAGACAATAGCAACAGCAGCTCTCTAAAAGAAGAAACAGAGAAATTGACAATAAATGTGAGCGTACCGTCATCGTGCGGTAGACATATTGGTTTTATTATCTCGGAGATGACGAGTGGTTCGTTGAGGAGCAGCAGCGCTATGTCGTTCTGGAAATGGCTGAAGCTGAAGTTGTGTGCGGTGACGCGCAGCACGAAGCGTGTCTCCGGTCTGCGCGTGCGCCCACATCGGCTGTGCTCACCCAGTGTCACTCGGATCATGAACCACATCAGCCTGAACATTCAACCGTATTTTCTGTTTCTATGGATCCATAAAGTTCATAATATTTTTTATGGTAACTGACACGGTTGGCTACATCACCAATATTTCTATATGTTTCAGGATAGGCTTGAGAAACTTCAGGAATAGAAAGTACTCCTTATTAGAAGAAAAACATCGAAATTTCGTATTTTTTTTTTTCATACAATTTAAAATCGTAACAAAACAACAGTGCTGCCTAAGTAGAGGGAGTGGAATGACCTAGTCTAGTCCCCTTTTCGTTTTGATTTTAAGTAATTGTAATTTACCTACAAATCTCCGCGAAACGATTTTCACTCAAAAGTACTATAAAATGACCTAATCTGGGAAAACGTTTCAGAGCTTTTCGACTTCAAACATGGACCTCTTTCGAACCTTGAAGTTACGAAACCCTATCCTGAAACATCCTGTATAGCTGTCATCGAGATCCGTTGTTCGGAAGTTAGAGGAGAAAACGGAAAACTATTAATTTGTATTGTAACGTAAGACACATTACATTACAAATACCTATTGGCAATATGATATTTACAAAACTACTACAAAACTACGTTACTTTCCTGCTTATATCAATATAATTAAATGAAAATTACATCTCGCAATATGTCCGTCTTCTACGCAACAGACAAGTGTAATAAATAACGAATGTATTTTAATACCTACTAAACCTGAAATATACAGCATATTAATTCTTTTGAAAGGTAGGATTCGAGGTGTCAATTTGGTAGGGGATCGCATTATCGGGTCACAAATCAACCAAAGGAAAGTATTTCAATAATAGTCAGACGGTGCAAAAGATGCTCGAAAAGATGCGACAAACCCCTTCACGCAGTGAGCAGCTGTAAGCACATGCTTGCTATTGAGTACTGCTCCGCCGCAGTAGGAACGCTTGAAGTAGGAGAGACGTACCAGCCACGGGAATTCGCTCACGCCAGACTCCACGCCACCGGTGATCCGAGAGTCCTCGTTTCTCTCCCCGCATTCTGCAGTCATCAAACGTTCGGATACAGCCTAACTAGAATATACATATGTGGAGTCTGCATAATGATACGACCAAAGGGAAGCACTGAAATGACACCTAGTTCACCAAGTTATGATGGGATAACATCACGCACGGGTGATGCGATGACATCAACGAAGTCAGGTTCCATTTAACCCCCTCTGGTCAAATGTAAGTGATAGGTACTCGCGCGTCAACGGTCCCATATTTTATCTCATCAGTCAATCATATAACCACATTCTCTTAGACCTTCGACCTGGCCCTAATTGACTTACTTTGGAAGTAAATAATAATAAATTCGCTTATCTAAACGCTTTCTTCGTCTTCTTCTAAGCTTACTTTCTTCGTAAACTACCTATATGTTTTACTCTTCGATCATAAGTTTTACCCTACACTAAGATTACTACCTTATTATTGTTTGATTGTATGTTATGTTTTTGTGTGTGTGTGTTTTTATAAGAACAAAATATTTTTAACTTCATTACCTTTTTATAAAAAATACATATTTTGCTTTCTCAGATTGTGTTCCTACCCTCTACATAATACTATATTATAAGATTCAAAGCCTGCCATCTGTCTGCATGTAATTTCGCTTATAACTCAAGACCGGCTCAAACTATTCGCTTACGGTTTTTGCTTGTTTAATGCGATATATCTCCGCCAGGCAATAGGCTATATAGCATCACGCCATAATTATATATATCATATTATATGTGTTACGGACAACGACAGCCCCGCAGCCAGCGCACGAGCGCACGACGCGCGCGTCTTAGCGTAGGGCGTAGAGTAGCGAGGAAGCGGCCGTCGTAGTGTGTAGAATAGGGTTTTTAAGTTAGTTTAGGCGTTACGATTAAGTTAATATAAGTTAGAAATAAGATATATATAAATAAATATACATTTTACGCAAACCGTAGGCTAGTTAGTCTGTAAGTAGTTATTATTTTAGCAAGTAGGCGCTAGGTTTAGTTTTCTGTGCGTAGGTTAGACATAAGTTTTTGGAAATAAATAATATTATTAGACGGCCTTTTACTGAAGTAACTCGAGACGAGAGCGACAGGTAGCGAGACGAAGGGATTAGCGGTGTA
Source organism: Nematopogon swammerdamellus (assembly GCA_946902875.1). NCBI lineage: Eukaryota > Metazoa > Arthropoda > Insecta > Lepidoptera > Adelidae > Nematopogon > Nematopogon swammerdamellus. Next base: position 8,449,917 of record OX336344.1, read on the forward strand.
GTAGGATTCAGTGGAGTAGGGTTGAAAGTGAACGCAATATGAAAAAAATCTACCAATTCGGTTAGATTTCATGTGATTTACTCTAAAATTGCTCCATCGATTTAAATAGAGTTTTCACCGACTTTACCGCGAGCGGAGCCGCGGGCACAACTAGTCTTGTCAATAAGTTCTTCATTTGCCGGTAAAATGTATATTATGCGCATTCTAATAGCGAGTAGGGTCGATCTATCGTTTATCATGCAAGTTTATTGATTTTAAAGTTAAAGTCGTAAATATAAAAGCATTTTACATAATTATCTACATAAAAATAAGAATACATTATAAAGAAATGACTAAACAATTATTTTCTTACGGCATTTCCCGCATTCGGCAGGAGAATCATCGCTCGCTGAATCTTTTGCTTGTGATTCTTTCTCGGCGTTGACTACTCCTTTCAAATTGCTGTTAAGTTTCACCTTCACAATAAAAAACAATTTCATTTTAAAAACTACCAATCGCTTCAAATTATACAAATAAAGAATTAGGTGAATATTTATCATCTCATTAAACATAAAAATATCAGGCATCAATAAAAAACGCATGCAAAAGAGATATTTGAACTCTACAATAAAAATATATTGACTTTAGATATTATTCAAATCGAGTTTACCTGAATCGGAACCAGTTTAGTAAATTCCGTGCTCGCCTCATCATTAGCAAACACAGCGACGACCATTAACATCACCACGGACACACCTACTAACTTCAACATTTTATTTTGATTGTTCTCTTCCTCAAATTGTTTAATCCTTTAATAAATTCAAATGCATCTAAACTCGACCGATATGGCCATATACGCGATGGAGAATAAGGCTCGACTCCTCGAACTCACAATCCTAAGCATGGAACAGGAAAACTTGTTTACCTGCAGTGCCAATGATCCCTAGGAAGGAAGATATACCTCTGTACCTTTCTATAGCTAATACAAACACCTGTAGTAGTAAAGTAAGTAGTTTAAGTGTTTCATTCAGATCCTGCGGAAGAATTGTTTTGAATAATAAAAGTGCTGAGCAATAATTGTTGTATTATTAATTTAATATTATTTACACATTTTAATCTACAACTATTGGATGAGACACAGTTTTGAATATATAAAATCAGAAATAAATTAGTTATTATTATTCTAATTACTGTAAGTTCTGCCAAAATGCATAATCTGGGTTTAACTGTTAAATATGGCAAACGATATATTCACACTTATCCTAAGTCTACTACGATCTACGAATGAACCCCATACAACATAAGCAGACATTTTTAAGGAATTTAGATAAACCCCTCTTTAAACCTAAGCTGTCGTTAAATAACATGCTAAAGCAGACTAGGAATCGAAGAAATGACACGAAGGTACCTATCAGTAAAATATCACCTTTCGACCAAGCCCTAGCTTGTGGTTATCACTAATATAGCCATGTTGGCAGATGGTTTACTCTTCACAATAGCAGCTGTCCATGGTGTTGTCTCTGATCCAGTCGAGGTAGTTGGCCACTCGGGTGTAGACGCCTGGATAACCCACTCTGCCACATCCGTTACCCCACGACACAACACCTGGAGACAAGACACTCACATTTATGGAACTGGAATTCTGACGTAAACTACGAAACGAATGTTATATCTGTGAAATGTAGTTCGTAGCCTTTTCTGTAAAGATTTTTATGAGTTTTAGTCGAAATGGATAATCCTGCAATAGAAAAATGTTTGGTCTAATGTGCCCAAATTGTCCAAGTCCATTGTCATCAAAAGGGGGAATGTCATCTATGTTAATTTTGATTATTAGTAAAAGTTTTATTTATTTAATCCCAAAGTATATAATTTGTTGTTGTTTCTATGAAGAAGTAACTAGTAAGTGAGTGGAAAACCTATGTTTATTTTAAAACCTTAGTCAAATTAGTAATTGGCGATATGGGTGTTATTCGGATTAAAGTAATATTCACCAATGAGGTGGTACCGCTTGTCTCTTCTCTCCGTCACTAGAGGTCCACCACTATCACCCTGAAAAAAAAACACTTCGTCAAATGGTAGCATGGTAAAGAATTTGAAGTTGGCAACATTTCTCGTGCTTGATCAAATGTTTGTATGGTTAGCTAAAGAGCGTTCCACGTAACTTGTCCCTTGAAGTAAGCCATTTCAATCTCTATTGCTGAACGCTTAAGGATTACCGCGAGGGACAAGTTACGTGAAACGAACACTACATCATCGACTACAGACATGACAGACATTCGCATGCAGACATGACAGTCCTTCGCTTTGATAGTTTTAGTACACACCTAACTACTCAGTTAAAAGTGTTACGGTTTGTATAACGAACCTGACACGAGTCCTTCATTCCCGTCTTGGGAAACCCGGCGCACATCATGTTGTCAGAGATCATGGAAGCTGTGTATTTGGTTTTTCTGCACTCCTCGTTGCTGAGCACAGGCACGGTCACATCTCGGAGTGTGCAGGAAGGTTTCCCATCCTCTGTGATTGTACCCCAGCCTGAAGCCACTGCATTCACACCGACGAAGAGGTCATCTGCGAAAAGAATATAGTTATATTCCAAATTCCAAATTATTTATTCAGGACTTACATTATAAAAGATACATCAATGACTTTAATCTTTATATGGTTAGTTATTTGTATTACTTGTTTATATTTTCTTGAATAAATAATGTATATAATACATACCTAGATACTTTTACGGTTGTAAACTTTCTGCAGAAACTATAATAACAGCATGTACATACTTATTAGAATTTTGTCGTTATACTGAAATGGACTGAAACGTCACATTTAGTTTACATATATACGTACATACCACACGCTGTATCCCGACCATACATACATAATACACATAATATAATATACATAAGCAGAGTAATCGTTGTTGTCTTTCTTTTAGTTTCTATTATTGTTCAATCAGTTCACAACCTTACTGGCAATGTAAGGTACCTACTTATAGATATTTAAATTATGTTTCATACAAGTGTTTACAGAATACAAAAACACTGCTAAGTATGTGTAATGTTATGGAAGCAACAACATATTTTAGTATAGGAGTTATTTATACACTGCACAACTACTTAATAATTAAATCTAAATTATTGTTAATTAACTAAAATTAAGCATATCGAATACAAAAAAAAATTTATAGAAATGAATGTTTTACATTTTATAGACTGAATTGTATAATAAAGAGAATAAGAAGAGAAAGTTTTTGTCAGCCTCGGTAGCTCAGTGGTGCGGTCGGTCGACTGTTGTTAAGCAACCCTGAGCACGGTCAGTATTTGGATGGGTGACCGCTCGACCGTTGAAGACTGACCATTGTTCGGATTCCACTTAAAACTGTTAGGTCCCTTCCCTTCTTACCTTACTAGGTGGTAGGGTTTATCCCGCCCAGGTTGACACCACCGCACTGAATGAGGCGTCGGGCGAAACGGTATGTAAATAGTTCGTGTTTTCCGTCCAGTTCAGTGTAGCCACATGAAATGAAGGGAAGCACTGACATGGCACCTAGTTCATCCGGTGTTATGGACTGAAATGACGGACGTTGACGGAAATGACGAATGTTGTAGATGATGTAGCCATAACCGTGTCATTTTCCATAAAAAAAAAAGCTTAAAGAAAAGAGGTAAACAAATTTACAAAAACAAAAGAAAAAGAAATAATATAAAGAAGAGGAAAATAATATAACCTTGTTATGAACTTAACGAGGTGACTAAACAGAATACTTAAATGACAAAGTCAACGCAATACTAACGGTGGTTCGTCGGCAAGCAAATGGGCTTGATGGCATCGGAGATGGGAACGCGCTCATTGAGACGCAACAGAGCGATGTCGTTGTCGAAATTGGTGAAGCTGAAGTTGTTGGCGGTAGCACGAAGGACGAACCTCGTCTCCGGCCGCCGCGTCGCGTTGCAGCGGTCGTGCTCGCCGAATGTCACGCGAATCATGAACCACATGAATCTGGCAAACAAGGTGCCAGTTTTAATTTCATCTTCTTCATTGATATCGTGTAATGGGCCGACGATATACATCTTACCGTGGATACCTAGGCGAAATATGATCATTTTAGATCCAGAGTCTACTGAGTTACAATAAGAAGATCTTCTTTTAAAAGAAAAATGTTAAAGATTTTAATTGTTCATGAGTCAAAAGACATATCCATATTGAAAAATGTAATGATAACTCATATCAATTAAAAAGTTGGCACATTTATCATAAATGTGGATGAGATCGCACTGCAACCTAAAACAATTTGTGTTTATGGCTGCACAAAGCAGTACGCCCTCTAATAATCGAATTAGGTAGGCACTAATGTCTTGAACAATTTAGAGTTATTCATACCAGCACAAGCTAAAACGGATGACGGCTAAAGGCGTTGTCGTATTTAGATAAGAGCCGAAGGATAATGAACTTTTAGGTAGATATTTTCGGACGCCAGCGTGTGCCTCGGGCCGGTTCTCAGGTTGTTGAACCGAGGGTTACTTATTGAAATTGAGCGCATTTTATTGACACTAAATCGTTTATGGAAGTATTTCGGTGCTTCTGCGCCGTTCGTCAAACATGTTTGACTGCTGAACGAAGTAAGCTTACTGTTGTAAGTGGTCTGTGGCAGTTCATTGACTGGTTACACCTTCAGCATTTTACACCGTTTGCTCTGTTCGGATCAATTAAATTAAACTGAAAATGTGGAACGCACTCCCTGCCCATCTATTTCCTCCCAAGTACAGCCTGGGGTTTTTCAAAAGGGGCGTGAAAAGTCCAGGAGTCTTTCCACAGGCCGGCATGGAATTCGTAATCCCCGTGCATCACAGAATGTCCACGGGCATCGTTAGTAGGTGAAACGATGCCACATGTCGCGCTATTCATAAAAAGGAACACACCGAGACTTTAATATCTCGGTAATTGGTTTGGAAAGCTTGCGAGAAAATTACCTATGGTTTATTATCACCCCATGACACTTACCCTTTAACGCAATGAGCGGCAGTGAGCACATATTTATCACTAATGAGCATTCCTCCACAGTAGAAACGCTTGAAGTAGGAGAGGCGAGCCATCCACGGGAACTCGTTATTTCTCGCTTCAACCCCGTACAGGATGCGGGAGTCCTCGTTGCGCTCGCCACATCCTTCAAGGGGCAGAGAAGTAGGGCGGTAAAAACTGAGATCGTCCCTTAGCAAGACAATAAATTAAATCTTGTAAAAAAAGAACATCGTTTAGGATAGCTTCGGGCTAATTACTGATAATGCTTCGTGAAATTAAAAATCTGCAGCCATGGCGTCATAAAAACTGGTCGATTTGAAATAAAATAGGATGTAAGTTGTCTGGGAGAAGTTCGTTATCCCACAAGCAACCTGTGCACAAGATTGGGCATTTAGCATCTGCTATTTTGCTTAATCTCTTGATTTTGTATGATCATTGAATTCAGGAATGCTATCGTTCCAAAGTGTCACATCATTGCATTGAAAGCGAATCAGTCAATCAGGCTGACAAGATCGCCCCGACGTGTGCACGCCCCTCCCTATCGCAAATCTTACCCAGTATTTCACTACAGCGACCAACTGCCTGTGTAGGTAGGATTTTTTTATGTAATCTGGTATGGGTAGCTGAGTTAAAGGGGCCAAAGCACATGCTCAGAGTAGCCAATATGACCATCATACCGAAGACTTCCCTTTGGATTGCTGGCTATATTGGACTGGAGAAGCACACAGCCGCGGCTGCTATGCGGGCATCTTTCATCCAGTACGGTGGTACCAACCCAGTCGGCTACAATTTGAGCCTCTAGTAAGGAACAAGGGAAGGGACCCACAGTTTTACATCGTTTCCGAACAGTGAAGCAGTAGGAATAATTTGTGATAATTACTGCAAGAGCACGATGCTCGTTGTACGTCTGCCATCGGAGGCCTGTTGCCCCACACGCCACCGAAGAAGTTCTTGGTGAACACGCCGCGACTGCTTCTGAGACCACTCTCTGCCATCTCGTTGTCCTCATACCGCGCCTGCAAGTGGATTATGATTTTTGTTAAACCGAATTGTTTGGATACTCTCAAGTGGCCGATACAAAATGCTCATTTTATAAGAATAGTGTTTTTATGTAATCTGGTATGAGTGGCTGGGTCAGGGCCAGAACACATGCTCCGACCAGCCATTATAACGTCCAATAAGGTGCCATAACGGAGACTTTTCTTTGGATTAGCTGGCTATACTTACTGGACTCACAGACATACAAGACTGACAGATTGCTATCTTTTGTCCAGTGGTAGAGGGTCACAATTGCACAATGGCAGGGTTGTGACAATTTACTTCCGTTATTCTCCAACTCGCATTCTCTCTCTCTCTCCCTCTTCCCCTCTTTTCACCCCCACCCTCTCCCGCTCTCGCTCTCTCTTCCACTCCCTCTCTCTCTTACTCTCACTTTCAAATTTCTGTCAGCCTTCGAGGGAGTAAACTACCTCTCATTTGGACCCTCACTATCTCTCACTCGATGTTTTACTCTTACTGCCCAAATTACACTAGCTTGCCTTACGAGTTATGTTAGCTGTGTTTATTAACTACTTTCACTAACTTTTCCAATAATAACGAGCAAGATACGAACTAAAGTTTACTCGGAAGCGTTCGCTTTCTATATTTCCTCAAACAAAGCGGTACCTTGTGGCCTGCGGAAAATGTATACTATTTGTATTCAGTACTGCACGCCTCTAAATTGCTCCGGTAAATGTAGAGTTGCTTTCTCAGAGGGACCTGGTGTGCGCTCAATAACTGCTTCTGTTAGTGTATTATTATTGTTATTCAATGCATTGAAATATAAGTGCAGTAGAAGCAAAATCGTTTTAAGAAACTATATTTTCAATCGTATAAAGAAAAGCAAACATGGATGAATTTAACGATAAATTATAGGGTAAAGCTTTGCTAACCCTAGAATGGGCCGAACTGTGTTTTATAATGACAATGCAGCTGCAGTGTTTGCTACCACCGACCAGAATTTATTGTGTTTATATGCTGGATCTAAACTTTATATTTTGAATTCAGTTATGTACTTAAAAACAAATCTTAACACCTTTTGAACCTACCTCAGTACAATGTACAGACAACATAAGCACAAACAGAGCACATATATACCACATTTTTAACACAATTACAACTATTTATTTACACCAAACACAACGTTTTAAAATTGTATATACTAAATTCAAGTATTCGAGAAACCGCTGTTCCGAATTTGAATTTCGAAGTCCGGCGCGCTCTTGAACTTGAGGCGATGCGCGCGGTCCGACCACGCGCTGGCAACTCGAGACGCTTGTGTCGCGACTTGCGGTCAGCGCGCGGCTAGTAAGTAAGCGTGCTTTGAGAAAATTGTTTATTCACTGGGGCAACTTTTAAAACACACGCATGCCCCACGACCATTGATTCCCACGACAACTTAAAATAATCTACGCTGCCCGATGATTAGTTTATTTTCGATACACTTTCGAATACACAAATTAAACGAAATGCAGATTTACTAGTAGATTAGGTAATTACCACATAATATAAACTCTAGACGTGTTTTTTTACCTAACAACGACTACGAGAAAAAAGTTTCTTGAACTCGTTCTCAATCATTTCAAGATTCAATCAATAATGTCGAATTTGATCAAAACTATTCTTAAAATATTGTGAGCGGATTGGTTGGTTGAACTATTAGATCGAAGTTTCAGCACGAAGTAACTATTAAGTAATCTGTGGTTTCAGGCACATACTATTTCACCCCCAACGATTAATACCTACAATACGAGTATTATATTGCAACATTTGTGTTTGGGACCGAGACCTTGTACCTTGTTCTCAATGCAACTTCGAAACTGGACCGTTTGCTTGCACTTGACTTTTGAATTAGCTCGATCACAAAACGGCATGAAAGGCAACAAACTGTGTATAACTAACATAAGACAGCATATATGTAAGTATAACCTATACATTCCTAACGCGATGCATACTAATTTGATGCGACAAGACATCTGTGGTACAACAACCGAGCTCGACAACAGTCGACCGGCGGCGGCGCGCGGCAGGCGGCGGCGGCGGCGCGCGGCAGGCGGCGGCGGCGGCGGCGGCACCCAATGCTGTTGCTGCTATGTAGGTTGGCGGCTTGGCGGGCGACAGTGAAGGCGCCACGCCAACTTTCTTCTTCGCACAAAGCCTTTTTGTTTTAGTGACGTCTTGCCCGGTAACACAAGAGTAAATTTTTGCGTGAAGGTGCCCCACTTGCATCTAATTAATGTTGTTATTTTTATGTGTGTAGAATGAATATTAAAATAATATAATTAGAAATCTTCTACATCCGGCAGTTGCTTGATATTTTTTTTATAGTTTCTATAGAAACTAAATTAGTTTTACGTGCTATATATATAACTTACCGGTTGTTTAGTAACCAGTGTTTTATACACACAAGGCACATTTCTACATTATTTCTGTGAAAAAGGCAAAGATCTAGTTACAAAATTATGACAAAATAGAGAAAGGAAAATAAATTATTCTCTGTCATTCTACTCGTTTTACCGTTATAGGTACCTACGTAATCAGTTCGTGCGATAACGGCGGCGCGGCGCGAGGGCGCGGAGCGGAGCCCCATCGAGACGTGTTTTGAATTTTAGTAAAAGCGCAGCGGCCATTTATCTAATTATTGGCATTCGGTGCTAGATATTTTGGTGTTCCGTTTGACACTAAGTATTTACAAAAATATATATATATTCTATTCGATCATAATTTTATTATACCGCTTGGAGTCTGGTACATAAAAAATAGTACCACTGTATCTCTACCCGTGCCTGGTGTAAAATAAAAAAACCTAAATTTGCCTTGCCAAAGGGAGACGGGGTAGTCACCAGTCACCTTAGCAAAGTTCTTCAACCGGCCGAGGGCAGTGATATGATATATAAGTCAATGGCCGAGGCACGCAAAGATTGGCGGTTGAGACCAAGAACCAGGCTTTTAGGCGGTCGTGCGTCCGTTCAGTGAGGCAACTTGATCCTCCTTCAGGTCTTGCAAGCGAACGCTCAAGGTAGTCAAGTTACAGCATGACCATAAAATTGGCGAAAGACTAGTGCGTTGTCCAAACGGTGGCCATGCATTCTGGTCTCTCGCCAACTCTATTGGTCGTAACTTCTGTCGCTCCGCTACACCGCCCTGCTGGTACGTCCTGATTTTTGTCCTTGGTCACAGAATAGAAAAGAGTACTCCGTACAGAAGCTGCTCTGTACAAACACTCACAAAGAAATAGCTACTCTGCGACGACGCGATAAAGTACAAATTGACTCGCACAGAGCTGCATGCCTAACCACGATAACCGCCTACATTTCGCTTCTCTTTCTGTCGTGTAACTCTATCTCGAAAGCGCGTCGTTCAGCGCGTTAAGGGCTGTGTCTTTGTGCTGTCTTATTGTGAGGAATAAAATGAAGATGATACCTACCAACTTTTATCGTTCTAGCTACCAACGATAAGATATTTAGCTACGGCAAATTCATGCGAACAAATTCATGCATGCGTTAGCGTCACAATTAGTTTCTCACATCGAAGCGTGCATTGCGTGCAACCTTCTAGTGATAGTTTTGTTTGATCAATAAATTAAATGATCAATGATCATCTACAATGTACCTATTATCCTTATACGAATTAGGCCATACACACCACGCTGTTCGGCGTCATCTAACTAATGTTATTGGCAATATGATATTATTTTTAAATCTATGACCTCCTACTAAATATGAATAAATAAATTACTAGAAATAAATCAAAATGCTACCTACTAAACAAAACACTTACCTTTCTTTGTCTCTCGGCAATGAAAAAAAAGACAAGTTTTCATTTTTCTGTTGACTTTTGCACCCGTCCACTGCACAATATTTACGTGATTTCGACATTTTCTAAATTCGAAAGCGCCACGCGCCCGGTCTGGCTGGATAGCGGCAGCCCACTGTTAATTGTAGATTAGCCGCTACGCCAAGCGGTAGGCATTTAACTCGCGACCTTGAGCGAGTGACGAAGGCCTGCCTTGGTCCTGCTATCCTCACGAAGGAAAAGGCGAGGGAAAAGGCAAACATATTTGATCGTATTTAGCGTCTCTCAAAATTAGATGACCAAGGTGTTACCCCTCCTTCGATACCAGACAGTGGGATTTAGATGTTGGAGCCGACCCAGGATACACCCTAGACAGCTGCAACAAATTTATGAGAACGTAGCACTTCGAAGAGTAGTCAAGTGGTACTGATGACATATTCCAGCGATGGTTCTCAGTATTAGTGCTCCAGTTGACACCGATAATTACCCGTCTTTTCCGCCTGCGTTTGGGTGATGTGTACCTGATTTGGTAATTTATAGAGAGTTTTCTGCAGATAACGGCGCAATAATGACGAGATTTGTTTGTTGATTGAAACTACGGTTGCTGAGTGAAGAGCTTGACGAAGAAGAATCTCAAGAAGGAGAATCTAGAGAATTTATAGATCTGAAATTTTAAGAAGAAATAAGATACGAAGACCTGATTTGCATGCAAAATACACACATTGTGTCCTGAGCACACTGCACTTCGTCATATCTGCCACGTTAAAACAGTTCGTGAAGAATAATAAATGTATGTATGTATCATTAGGGTTATAAAATCAATGGTATGTATATATTCTTTATTGAACACCAATTTATAAAATTAGGTACAACAGCTTAATGCCGCGAGGCATTCTATTCTAACTAACCTTTGCGATGTGGGAGAAGTACACGCAGGCGAACAAGAATAGTTTATGGTAATGTGTTAGACTGTAAAGAAATATGTATGATAAACTACATATGAATACTACATAAATACTTTAATAAGCATATATAATGTATTTAATAAACTTACATATTATGTACATTAATCGGTGGTACCGGTAAGAATAATAAATAAAACAATTTATGTTATAATGATTTATTGTAGTTACTAAGAAATTAATGTCATAGAGTTTATGTTTCTTTCTTTTTTCATATTTTATGGAGTAGTCCAAATTGCAAGTTGTTCACCTAATCTTCTTCTTTATATATATAATTCTTCTGTACGTGTGTTTGTCACCTAACTTGTGGGATGGCTCAGACAAATACCAGCTTGCGCCTTTGGACTCGATCCAGCGGCGAGCCTTGCGACTAGTGGATGACCCCGACGTGTCCCGCGATCTAGAACCACTGCAACTTCGGAGGAATGTCGGCGGCCTAAGTGTGTTCTATCGCTTATTCCACGGGGAGTACTCGCAGGAGCTGTTCAACGCGATTCCGCCGTCCCCTTTCCACCTCCGTACAACGCGCACTGGGCAGGGATTGCATCCCTATACGCTGGACTTACCGCGGTTGCGTACTAATCGGTTCTGCAGATCCTTCCTCCACAGAACCGGTAAACTCTGGAACGCTCTCCCTGCTCACATAATATTTCCCCCCAAGTATAGTCTCGGGTCCTTTAAGAGAGGCGTGAATGGTCAGGCCGGCATGGCATTCGCAGACCCCGCATGCGACCGAATGTCCATGGGCGTCGCTAGACACCTTATGGGTGACTCGGCGCCACATGTCGCGCTTACTACAAAAAAAACTCGTCCTAAACGGCTGGACCGATTTGGATGAAATTTTGTGAGTATATTTGAGTGGGTCCCTGGATGGTTTGAAAATACAATTGGACTCGGTGGATAGCGTCGTGATAAGTCCACGCGGACGATGTCACGGGCACAGCTAGTAATTATATATAAGTTTGATCTTTGTTAGGGTCTAATATTTTAGGGAGGGTTACCATACCCACTCAAATAAACACGTTACGCAAAAAAACTATGTTTATAGGAGCATTTTACTCCTAACAAAAAAAATTAATGAAATATGTAGCTCTACAATTCAATCAATCCTTATAAAACACTAAACATAGGCACGACAAGCGCGGCGTCTATAGTTCCGACAAAAGTGACTTAGTGACACAGCTTGTCGGCAGGTCATAAAGGTCGTGAACCTCCGACAAAGGACATGCCGTTTCTAAAAAAAAGCAAATACAAAAAAAATTAATCCCATCTACCGAACGATTATTAAACATTTTACCTACAAAACTATGAAGGGTTACCAATATAGATGACGACGTGAGGGAACACGTCATGCAATTAGGTTGTCATCTTGCTAGATACGAAGAACTCATTATATCAATACGAAATAAGCTGTGCCGAACGTGAGATACGCGCGAGTGCGGCCATGTGATTGCTGCGCACAGTCGCTATATGTGCAAGAATGAACATAATGGCTACGGAACCCTCCGTGAACTTTCAATACGCTGCCGGCCAACATCTGAGTATGTCACCTCGCCGCGCGCCGCCGCCGCTCCGAGTAAGTCATCAAACGTCGAAAAATTTACCCACGAATTGAAAAGCAATAGCAAAAAAAACAAAACAAAACAAAAAGAAAACTGGTCGGTCCGATTTTTTTACAGATGAAATACGAATAAATAAAACGGACATTTTGAATACAGTAAATGTATAATTTAATATTCATATTTTGCTTAAACATACAAAACACATGTTTAATTTTAAATTGTCAATTTATTATAATGGGAAACAAAGAGCCATACAAAATATTTAAAAATCAATGAGGGGATATCTAACTTCTGGCGGCGGAAGTGTGTACGAAGTACCTGCGGGCATTTACAATAGGTACATATACATTTTATTAATTTATATAAAAAACATGTAAAAAGTATTCTTAAAAACTATGTAAACTTTTACTTTTAAAAAGTGTAATCATTTACAGGAAAACATTACAATATCCATGCAATTACGTTTAATAATATTCTATAAGCTGTACAACACTCGTACCTATTCAATAACCGTTTGTCACGAAAGTAACGAATTAAATTAATTTATTAAATATCACACTACAGGTACATCGTGTATTTAGTTATTATTATTTTATTATAATTTATAAAATGGTAATCTGCACCACCGGCCTCTTACAAATTAAATAATATTCTTAAGAGAATACCTAAATACTGTCAGATATTAATTAATACCTCATTCCTCTTTTTACATTACGAATACTTATTAAATAATACATTTTTTTTCAGTATAACATGCAAACAAACAACTAATATAAACAAGCACAAATAATTTATTAAATTACAAATAGTTTTCCTATGTTCCAAATTGTTGAATACCAACTTACGAGTGGTGTGGAGTTTCCAGACGGGATATTGTTAATGTTAAGTTTTTCATATAATAAAACTACCACGCAAACCTGACATTCATTCGCACCAATATGTCTAACATTTAATAAACCATTAATAAATTTAATAACGTTTAATATGTATAAACCATTTAAATAAATCACTCATAGATGTGGCTACATTTTAGTTAGACGATACCACAGAATACGAAGATCTTAAAATATACATTTAACCAAATCATGACTTTGCACAACATCAAATAATGTGTTAGTAATAACTTAGTAACAAAGCTAAATTAATAAATCTGTAATTGAAAAATATAATTAAAAAAACACTACCCTCCTGATGGCTTCGCGCAGTCAGGTAATTATTCGAAATTGCGCTGGCAATGCCAATTAAATACAGAATGAAATTTACTAATGTAGAGTCTAGTGTAGAGTATTGTAAAATGTTCATACCTAGAAAATATTACTAGCTACATATTACTGTTACAGCTAGCTAAGAAATATATCGAAAACCTTTTTTTTTTTTATCCGCTATGGGTGGCTGAGTCGGAGGGGCCAAAGCGCATGCTCCGACCAGCCAATATCACCTCCGAGAAGGTAGGTGCCATACCGGAGACTTCCCTGGATTGCTGGCTATACTGGACTAGAGGAGAACACAGCCGAGGCTGCTATGCGGCCATCTTACATCCAGTGCGGTGGTATCAACCCAGTCGGCTACAATTTGAGCCTACCACCTAGTAAGGGGCAAGGGAAGGGACCTACAGTTTTACACCGGTTCGAACGGTGAAGCAGCAGGTGTAGGTATGCACGTAAATTTTTTCCTCAGAAAAAACTCATTGGTACACGCCGACCGGATTCGAACCTCGGACCTCTCGCATGAGAAGCCGATGCCCAAACCACTCGGCCACCCGCCGCTTAAATGTCTAGTAGATTTTTTTTGTAATCGTTCATCAAACGAAACCTTTTTGCATAAAATCAAACTAAATTAAATTTATAGTACCTACCTACATAATTTATAGAGATCAGACTCCACAATTTAAATAAAATCTGCATAAGTAAATTATCTTCTATTGGATTAAGCTCAACTTGGTTAATCTGCTGTTGCTGGTTATGATGCGTCGTACGTTCTTGTCGTACATTCACCCCGATTTTAGTCATTCGAGGCAGTCTGGTTTCAGACCGTGAGTGAACTCAACTCTTGTGAGTGGAAAAGAAGAAACTCTTCGCAGTCGCCGTCGCGGCCGCGGCGCCGACGACGAATATGTGGCGTGTGCACTCACGGGCGGTCAAATTCAAGGACTCAAAGTAATGCAGTATTAATTATTGGTTTGTGTCCTTGAACGCCTTTAGATTAAGACATCAGAATAGAGAGAGAAGCAACATAATCAATTTGCAACCGCGAGTTCTCTCCCTCGAAGTAGCTGAGTGCGTTGTGCGCGAGAGACAGTATGGTCACAAAGCCAGCGATGATGTTCCGAATAATAGTTTAATTGGCACACAAGCAGGTGTCTTGAAGGTTGGCTCGAAGCCAGGGCAGGTAGCGGGTGACGCGAGTGTAGACGCCTGGGTAGCCGGGCCGGCCGCATCCCACTCCCCATGACACTATACCTGCGGGCGCATCAATCATCACTATATATATTATATACTACTTGTCCCAAAACTCAACGTCAAGCGGGAACCAATTAGGGTAGGCCAGTTTATGACTACCCAGGGAAAAATAAGAAAAACAAATCGGAGTAATTTGTTTTTATGATATGAGTATTTTTTTGGAAAACGTTGAAAATTGACATCTCGTACAACATTTTAGGTACTACGGCTAAGACTACAAATTTGCAAATATAATTGATGTGGGACGCCACTTGTGTCGACACATTGGCTCCAAGACACGTTCGGGCCTCTTCAAGAGCGGCTGGCGCGGCCGCGGCCGGAGCGGAAAGCCTCATTGAAAAACAATAATTTGAATAGGAGCATCACAATTCAAACGATAAACAAAAACAACCAAATTCATTAAAATTCAATTTACCTAGGTAGTATGAACTAGTCCACAGCTGTGTTATCTCAGCGATTGCATGAAGAAACGTTTAAATTACCTAAAGCCTATTTAGGTTACCTACCGCTTACAAACACGCATGACTAACCTAACCTTCGAAAAATCGACTAAGTAGTACACTTACCGACGATTTGGAACTTATCATCTTGTTGTAGCAGAAGGGGCCCACCGCTATCGCCCTGGCAAGAATCTGTGGACGCTCGACCAGCACACAGCTGCGAATAAAACCACATGTATAACTAAATAAATGAGGAAAATAATAAGATGTGTTCGCCGCCAAATAAAAAAGTCAATAAAACATCGACCAACATAAATTTATTTAGATTTGAATTTTTTGCTCGAAGGTCACTTCAAGGCCCTCATGCATTCCTGCCTGACTCCTTAGGTCGATGAAAGAAATACAACAATGTAGATAGCACGAGGGTTATATATTGGCGATTTTTAAGCCCTAGGATGAGTCATCTTAGCATGCAATGTTGTGGCCACGTACCATGTTGCTGGTGATGCGTGACGAGCGGTACTTCATCTTACGGCACTGTGAAAGCGTCAGGATCGGAACCTGCACCTCCTGTATCACGGCTGGCAGGGTTCCACCCTCAGATGTGCGCCCCCAGCCCACCACTACGCCGTTCTTGCCCGAAGGGTCGAATCCTGCAATCAAAGTGTTTACATAGATTAAAAAATGTTATCGATACTCGGTCATCATTAAACGTACATTGGCGTGAGGTCAGCCGAAGACTCAGATGCTGGCCGGCAGCGTATTGAACGGCAGAGTAAACAAAAATTTTTAAAAACAACACGACGGTGCGGCAGATCAAAGGGCAGGGACAGGGGTAACTTTCCCACCACGCCTACGTAAAATTACTATGATCGAAGCCAGGGTCCAGCAGTGTGACGATGGTGGTAGCTTCGGAACAGGGAGGCAGGTGCCTAACCCAAATAATCGTCACTGAATCACAAATAATGTGATACTACGACTATTATGATGTACCAAATAACAGACTCAGATATACAACTGGACAACTTTATTTATCACAGGAGATTAGTTCCATGCATAGTCGGCCAGCTAATGGGTGTCACAGGAGAACCTGTGGAGAAACACTTATGCTTCGAATTGAGGACTTGACTGTGAGAACTAACCGTTTGGTGGGAGGCACACAGGTTTGATAATCTTGGAGAATACCACCGGCTTTCTCAGCTTGAGAAGAGCGATGTCGTTGTTGTATGAGTCGGCGTCGAAGGAGCGATGGCGCACGATGGAGGAGACTGCCCGCATGATGGCAGAGCTCTCCGTAGTCACCGTCTGGTCGTGGTCACCGAGGATGACGCGAATTTTCGATCGTTTCAGTCTGGAAACATCAGTAGTAGAGTGTGTGAGTGTGTGTTCAGTTGTGTGTCGGGCACTGGCTGAACACAATAATTCGGTTAATCGTGAGATCATCGCCCCTATGAAGCCTAATCGTATTAGACCAAGATGAGCGGTCCTCGTGTAAAGAGGCCATTATGAACGTTTCAATCACTGTTTAGTAATCATCCGGTGATCCTGCTACCCTGGTGTTAACTTGGCCTTAGTGATTGCAATGAGAATTCTAAAATTCCCACAAGTTTATGTCTACTACTCTACACAACCACAGAAACGAAATAACTTCAATTTCACAACACAATTCTGATGAGCTACAGAATACTTAAAAACTTGTTTAGGACAGCGATCAACAGAGATCGACAGTTTAGGAGCGGGGTCTGCAAAAATACTCCCCGCATCCAGGTGATTTTGCAGACCCCGACAAAACTATCTCCTTTGGTCCTTATTTATGGAGAAGGAAATTGGTGCCCTTACTTGCGCACGCAGTGAGCTGCTGTCAGTACGTAATCCTTGGTCAGGAGTGATGCACCGCAGTGAAACTGGCCGTCGTATACAAGCCGGGCCATCCACGGGTATCGGTTGGTGCCGGCCGGCAAGCCGCCGACTATGCGGTTCTCTTGGTTCGCTCCGCCGCATTCTGGACAAAGGAACTGTGCTTAGGGAACACTCAGATTTTTTATATTTCAGCTGGAAGGTCAAAATTGTTAAAAGCTTTCTTGAATGCTATCTAATCAAATATTATTATATTTATGTTTTGAGTACTTAAGTAAATATCTACGTAGTAGTTATTTAATGTATAGAACAAATTCACATTTTTCATATACCATAAATACATATGAGTTAGTTCGAAAATAAGATGTCTAAGCATATGTAACGAAATATACTATTAGGTTATATTATATAGCGTATCTAACATATGGTGGTACTTAAAGCACCTTCTGAACTTTGTCAACTAACTTTTATGTCGGTCTTGAACCACAGTTTGAGTTAAGAAGTATTAGGAAGGTATACTCCAACAGGGTTCTATTAGTTGTTTTGGAAAGGGATATTTCTTTCTTACAAGCGAGTGCAGTGCGTGGAACGAAGACATCAGATAGTGCGACACTACGTGCAGAAAAGTGCATAGGTACATGTACATGTTTTGAACTTACCAACTTTTTTTGGGAGTGGATTGGCTCTGCCACACTCTAAAAACAGTGAATTTGAAAATATTTGACATTAAAAACAGTGCTAGATTAAACAATATTACTCGTGTACTTAGATTATTTTATAGAAATGATGTTCAGGCATTGTGTACGAAAGACAGTAGGTACGATATCAACAATAGCGGATGTGTTCACAATACTCCTAGGTCCTAGGTACATTAATTGGCTAATAGTGCGTAGTAAATGAGTTCTAATACAGTAGGTACCATACAAGTACATAAGGTGAAATATGAGATACAACTCGAAGAAATTTTAAAAACCTCGAATTTCGTGTGTAAATAGAATACAATTATAATTATTAGCTTATCAATGTTAGGTACAGTTACCGGCAGCAAATGATGCGTGTCGAGCTTTAGGAAGAGACAATCCGGTTGTAGAGCGTCGACAGGGATGGCACACGAACTCGCACGTCTCTGTGCGACAGGAACGACGCTCTACAACTGGATTGTCTCTTTCTAAAGCTCGACGCGCATTATTTCTGCCGGGAACTGTACCTCCGTAGAGATACCATACCCAATTTAGGGTACCTAGATAGGTACATAATAATGTGTGACAGAGAAGCAAGCAACCGATAATTGAAGCGTAACATTGGAAGGGCGTCGTCAAACTCTTCATTTACATACAATCAATTAGATAAAAACAGATTCTCTGTTGCCCTGCCGCGCCGCTGCCGACGCAGCGTCACAATTTGCAATTCAAACTATATTTTATAGCATACCTGTTAAAAATTTTAACAACAAATTGTGGGTAGGTCTATAGACTTATGTACTCACCGCACGCGCAGTTCTTAATCTTGATATCATCGTCGTCGTCGTCATCTTCCACGGACTGCTCGTCGAACACGGGAACCTCCAGTCCGAAGATCGCGTCGAATAGAAACCGCTGCGTTCGGTTCCGCGTCGCATCCTGCAATCACGTTATTCGACTACAAACTTCCTCATTATCAATTACATTTTTTTGTATTGCAGATGACAGACTTATTGCAAAACGCTATTTGTATTCCATGTGTACAACAGTCCCCTAATATTATTAGTCTACAGCAGTGTTTTTCAATCTGTGGGTCGCGACCCCTGGAGGGGTCGCGAAGCCTTACTCGGGGGGTCGCCGGCAAAAGGAAAAAAGCAAGGTTTTATCTATCTATACATATAATAAAATCGTAGAGGTAAGAAAGTCTGTACATTGAATGTATTCGGAAAAAAACTAACCAGGGTGGCTTAAAATGAGATACTGAACATGTTAGAACAGTTTTAAAAATTTTTGTTTGTTTGTTTGTTTGTTTGTTTGTTTGTCTGTACGCGCATCACGCAAAAACCACTGAACGGAATTAGACGAAACTTTGTATAGTGGCAGTTTATATGCCGGGTTAACATAATACGTAAAAAAAATTAACAAAAATAAAAAAAAATTAACAATTATAAACATTATTGCGCGTTTAAAATCACGTAGTCCAAAGTAAAGGTAAAAACAATTTTAAAATGTCATGTTGACAATGCAGAACTGTCATCTCGACGTGAGCTGGCCGGTGACAAAATTGTTTGATAAATAAAAATAATAATTGAAAGTCGAAGTTATGTCGCTGTCATTGGTGCAATAAAATTTATATATCTGTTGCCCGCGGCTTCGCTCGCGTGAAATTCGTATTTAAAAAAAGAAAGTAAATAACTAAAGGCGGGCCCGAAGGCGGATCTGCGCTCACGTAAACGATATTCTTTCTCGATGAAAGTAACTAAGGGCGAGGCGAAAGGCGGAGCTGATTTCAGGAAGAAGAAAAACATTCTTGAAGAAAATAAGTAACTAAGGGCGAGGCCGAAGGCCGAGCTCTATTCTGGAAGACCATAAACCTTCTCGAAGAAAGTAAGTAACTATGGGCGAGGCCGCAGGCCGAGCTGCGTTCAGGAAGAAGCTAAACCATCTTAAAGAAAGTAAGTAACTAAGGCGAGGCCGAAGGCCGAGCTACGTTCGGATAATTGAAAAACCATCTCGAAGAAAGCAAGTAACTAAGGGCGAGGCCGAAGGCCGAGCTGCGTTCAGGAAGAAGCTAAACCATCTTGAAGAAAGTAAGCAACTAAGGCGAGGCCGAAGGCCGAGCTACGTTCTGACAAATGATAAACCATCTCGAAGAAAGCAAGTAACTAAGGGCGAGGCCGAAGGCCGAGCTGCGTTCAGGAAGAAGCTAAACCATCTCGAATAAAGTTAATTAACATTAAGATTGAGTTAATTTAATTTAAATTTTATTATAAAGTCCACGCTTCTAACGGCAAATATACCGTGCATCCTAGAACCTCGCGGTTATTCCCGGCTGGATGGCAAGAGGCCCGATGCTAGAGACCTTAGTGCCATGGACTAAGGGTAGTTCTTTGATGTGGGACGCCACTTTGGTTCTCACATTGGCTCCAAGTCACGTTAGGACATAGCGGCTGGCGCGGCCGAGGCTGGGGCGGAGAGCCTCCAACGCAGCAAATATAGAAATATAATTCAAGATTTCGAATTTGTTGCGTTTGCGGTTGAAACCCTCGGTCCGTGGAGCAGTGAAGCCAAAAGAGGCTTGAGCTGGTTGACGCAACTGGTGTCCCGTCATCAAGGGCTTATGTACTTCATTCAAAGGGTAAGCCTTGCCATCCAGCGGGGTAATGCCGCAAGTGCTCTAAGAACATTTGAAAATGCCCGTTTTGATAGTTATTTTAATGTTTGTTAGGTAGGTTTAATTCTTTAGTTATTAATATTACTTTTTTATTTATATGAAATAAATAGATTGAGTAAACGATATTATATTCTATCGAAGAAAGGAAGTCTTTAAGGGCGAGGCCCGAAGGCGGAAGAGGGTTTTTGGTTTACCTGAACGCAGCTCGGCCTTCGGCCTCGCACTTAGTTCCTTCCTTTCTTCCAGAAGGTTTGTCGTCTTCCTGAACGCAGCTCGGCCTTCGGCTTCGCCCTTACTTACTTCCTTTATTTGAAAAAGGTTTATCGTTTACCTGAAAGCAGCTCGGCCTTCGGCCTCGCCCTTAGTTAGTTACTTTCTTTGAGAAGGTTTATCGCTTACCTGAACGCAGCTCGGCCTTCGGCCTCGCCCTTAGTTACTTACATTCTTCTTTGGAATACGAATTTCACGCGAGCGGAGCCGCGGGCTCAGCTAGTACTATAATAAAACACAATTTACAAAATTTCAGTGAGAAGGATGGGCCTGTTTATTATGTCTGGGATGTTTTTGTTTATTTATTATACTGTCTGGGATGAATATAGGTACCAAAATAGAGAAAATCATAAACGTAGTGTTTTAAATTAGTAACTTTTTTCTTTCTACGGCCCAAGGGGGTCGCGAGAATTTTTCAACCTGTAAAGGGGTCGCGTATACAAAAAGATTGAAAAACACTGGCCTACAGGATTTCTTAATACTGTATTCACCGTGGCGGGTTTATTAACAATTTATATTATACCTATATTCTTAAAAAGAAAACACCATTTGCGTCTTCAATCAAAATATGTACCGCTGGGGGAGTTAGCTTTAGAAAAAATCATTGTTTAGCCTTCCGTCACTAACGCTCCGAATGTTTCTCGTCCTAGACGAAGTCTCGAGCCTCCATCACCATTCAATGTCACCCACGTAGAAAAATGACAATGGCTTGTAATTCAAAGCGTATATATTAAACTTATCAACGAGAATCCACGTATAGTCAACGGCCGCGCCTGCTACTTTCGCCCGCCTGTCGTCGCGTCCGTTCCTCGACGCCACTTAGCCACTGCAAGCAATTGCGCAACAGCCTCGGCGAAACGACCCGTTGATAATGGCTTTGTAATGTCAATGTTAACTTTCTCGAGGCCGGCGGCGGCATCGCGGCGCGCGGGCGGGAGGCGACGTCTTCAGCCCCTAGTGTAAACGTAAATTTTAAGCGTAAACAATACATTAACAGCTATTGAGAGCAGGTCACGCAAAATAAGATACTGCGACCCTTTGTTTAATATGGATGCGTAGGAAAAGATGTAGAATAGCATTTCACAGCTCAGTTAAAATAAAAGTTGAAGAAAATAGCAAACCATCGTTTGGAGGTTTGAATTTTTATGGAAACTGACACGGTTGGCTACATCACCTACAACATCCGTGATGTCAGCCCATAACACCGGGTGAACTAGAGTGCCATGTCAGTGCTTCCCTTCATTTCATGTCGACTATACTGAACTGGACGAAAATCACTAACTATTTACATAGCCGTTTCGACCGACGACGTTTCATTAAGTGCAGTGGTATCAACCCGGGCGGGATGACTCCTACCACCTAGTAAAGTAAAAAGGGAAGGAACTTACAGTTTTACGTGGAATACGAAGCACGGTCGGCCTCCAACGGTCGAGCGGTCACCCATCCAAGTACTGACTGCGCTCAGGGTTAACAACAGTCGGCCGACCGCACCACTGAGCTACTGAGGCTGACAATGGTGGTAGTCTACGGGAGCATTAGGTACCCTGAAGGAGCGTCGGATAAAGCTGGCGAGTGACCCATAATAAAGTTTGATTCCATACGTGGGCTGTTCCGAAAATTGTTAGCCACAGAATAAATAAAAAATTTTTTTTCCTGAAACTATTTTGATTTGACGGATAATTTAAATACAAATCTCCTTGATGAAAATTATTGGCCACCTATGTGTAGTTCTTTTTTTAAATATTTTTAACGGTTATCCGTCACTCATATTTTATTTTCAACAATGGACGTCTCGCGAGAAGCTTTTTGTGTTATGATTTTCTATGCTTATAAACTAGGGTTAACCTTCAAGGAATCTCACGAAAATTTGCAAGCTGCTTTTGGGGAGTCTTCTCCTGTGTTAGCAACAGTTACTTATTGGTTTCGTGAATTTAAACGTGGTCGAGAGAACCTAAACGATGACCCCAGACCCGGCCGACCATCAACTGCAGTCACTCATGAAAACGTCATCAGGGTAGAGTGGCTATTGCGGGAGAATAGACACATTACACATCGGGAGATTCAGGCTGAACTGAAGATTGGTATTGCGAAGTTTGTCTGCCTCAAGTTTTCGGGGAGTTGAATAGCGAGCGCCCAAGGAGCGGCGTCCGTGGCATTCTTTTTCACCAAGATAACGCGCCCGCTCACACACCGGTAG
The DNA here is from genome assembly GCA_946902875.1 of Nematopogon swammerdamellus. Taxonomy (NCBI): domain Eukaryota; kingdom Metazoa; phylum Arthropoda; class Insecta; order Lepidoptera; family Adelidae; genus Nematopogon; species Nematopogon swammerdamellus. Next base: position 8,472,852 of record OX336344.1, read on the forward strand.
AAACATGGATTATTTGACAACTTCGGGGGTACAAATGTCATCCCATCCTCCGTATAGCCCAAATTTAGGTCCATGCGATTTTTTTTATTTCCCACGGTAAAAAAATGCTTCGCGGGCGAAAATTCAACACTGCAGACGAGGCCGGCAAGATACGTTTTTTAAATGTTTTGAAAGCTGGTTCACCCGAATGCATAAGTGCATAGGGATTGGAGGGGAATATTTTGAAAAGCTGTAAATATTTTTTTTACATATTCTAACTATTTTTCATTTCACTAACAATTTTCGTAGCAGCCTATGCACATATGTAAACCAGAAAAGGTGCCGAACCTCTCTGCGACGAGTGTTGCGGAGACAGGATAAGGAATGCTAGCTTCTCTAAGCAGCGCCCATGAAAGAAGGATCTACCATAAAACAGACTAATGAACTCTAGTTAGAGACTCTTAGCTAAACCATCTGCTTCTGCAAGCTTCGTGTCATCACAATACGGATGACTCTACGCTGTATCGAATCCAAGAACGCAAATAGGTATTGGGGACTACCTTCCCAGATGTGACTGCAAGTACTCTAAGGCAGTTTTTTATGGACAAACGTCACGGGCGGTTGTGCCCCACAAGTTCAAAAGAAGATTAGACACTGCCACTCGTTGCGAAACCACACTCCATCACCGGCCTAATCTGTGTTTTCAGCCGACTTCCATAAAGGAGGAAGTTCTCAATTCGTCTGTATTTTGTTTTGTGTGTATGTTACTTGATTTCTCCGCCAATTCTCAATTCCTTTTTTTCATGAGAAGTATATATCTGAGGGGTGGCCCTTTATTTATGAAAGAATACCACCCCTAAGGGTGGGAAATTAAGAGATGAACACTTTCACACTAAGCAATTTTTCAATAACCCACTTCCCGTCAACCGGTTTTAATATTAGGTATGTGATATTACTAATAAGTAATAAAATTAAGCTCTAAATAAATAAGCTCACCAGAAATTTATAGATGGACCCTTTTGTGCTTTTGTACCGCCTTCTACTCAAGATACAAATATTATTTATTACTTTTTAGGGTTTAAGTCGGTTCAATGTTTTTTTAAAACAGTTTTTGTACAACAGGAATCGTTGTGATTGTGCCGGTGAGAAGAACCGCCTATGACGGAAAAGTATTGGAAAATTTTTTTGGATGCAGTTTTAGCCTTGGACTCAATAAATTGCTGAAAACCTACGTCTTTGGAAATGTTGGTGCCCAGTAGGTCCAGGTGCTCCGAGGCAAGTACGACGCTGCCTGGAACATTTGCTTGGAAAGGAAACTGTCAACCTTAGCCGATAACGCGCAGCACACCCTGTCTTGCTAACGTTGAAGGCGACAAACCTCTTGTGGTTCCATGTGTATGGTTTTCCAAGAACGTTGGCGAGCTTTTTTAACACCCATGTTGCGCTTCACTATGCCGCAAATCCTAGCCCTCGTGGTTATTTAACCTGTGCTCGTGGTCCGTGCTGCCATCTGCACAAGTGCATAGCTGTGTGTGTATCATGCCCAAGGACAGTAAGTGAATAGTTTATAAATACTAAGAATAGTCTAGGTGACAGCACATAACCCTGCCGAACACCAGCGATGAATAAAAAGTCGTCCGATTTCGAATCACAATTTTGTGACAAGCTGGAATCACGGATGGTGAAGGTGATGTTGTTAGACTCAATACAAAAATTTCCACCCAGGCAGCATCGTATTATGATGCAATGAAGGATAATAGTCCAATAATAATAATCTATCTATCTATACATATAATAAAATCGTAGACTTACCGTGTCTGTACATTAAATATTTTTGCAAAACAATAACTGGGGGACGGAAGGAATAAGTAATAGAACGTAAAAATATAGTTTTTCAAATTTTTTGTCTGTTTGTCGGTTTGTTGGTTTGTTGGTTTGTGGGTTTGTTGGTTTGTTTGTTCGTTTGTGCGCGCATCACGCAAAAACCACTCATTTGATTCAAAATATAATTACCAAAAAATATGAAGCTTTATTTCGAGTAACATTTAGTGTTTATTTGATCAAAATCAAACCACAGAATGAAAAGATATTAATTTTTTAAGTTAAGTTAGAAAGTATCTTATAGAACCACGCCGCCGCGACGCGCCACCGCGCGCAGCGCCGCCGCGCCGCGGCGCCGCGTCTCGCGCGGATCTTTTGTTTAGTGTCTTGGAAAAGAAACACGGCTGCTGTAGACTGGTGAGGGTGAAAAATTTCGTGTGTGCAGTTTTTATCTGTTTTTATAATTTATATTATTTAATAAAAAACACATATTTGATATGATATTTTGAAAAATTTGTCGTCTTCAGATAAAATTGTGTATATATTTAATAAGTCAACTAATGAATGACAGATGGCGTTGTTATCTGGTAATTACATTTATTAGTTCTTTTATCCTTTCATTTCATTTTTAGGGTTCCGGATCCGGTACGGGACCCTATTACTAAGCCTACGCCGTCTGTTTGTCTGTCCGTCCGTCCGTCTGTCTGTCCGAGGGCTGTATCTCTTGAATCGTAATAGGTAGCCCGTTGAAATTTTGACAGAATATGTGTTATTATGGCCGATATAACAACAAATAATAAAAATAAGAAAAAGTAAAAAATTCACGGGGGTTCCCATAGAAGAAACCAAAAAAGTGTATGCGCGCGCGCCATCTACCGAATAGAGCGTGAAGTATTTTAACTAATCATGACATTTAACTAATATGAAGCATTTCATAACACGCCATCTAGATGGCGTGAGTGGCGCTAGCCATGACATGGCGATACGGAACCCTCGGTAGCTCAGTGGTGCGGTTGGTCGACTGTTGATAATCACCAAGAAGCATAAGAAGAATTAGTATAAATATATACGCATGTAATAAATAGTAAAATAGTATTTAAGTATGTAAGTATTATTAGGAGAAGGCTGTGACCTGAGGCTGTGACTTACTGATTGGTCACTGTCATTGGTTGGGTAGCAGGCTTAGATCTAAGTTTGGGTTGCTTTTCGCACGGTCAGCTATACGTGGCTCTTTCCCGTATTAGTTATTCAAATAATTTATATGCACACATTCCTGGATATTCTAATTCTAATATAGTTTACAGAGAAGCGTTATTGTAGATTATAAATTACCATTGGTTGCGGCTTCACTTATGTAGGTCGAATCAAATCTATAACCTGCCCATCAATTAAAAAACACCAAAACAATTGAATCATACTAACGAACGGACAGACAGAGTCACGTTGCGTTTTATAACAGGCTGAGAAAGATCAAGTCCACGCGGACGTAGTCGCGGGCACAGCTAGTATCTAATGAAAATCTTTGTTGTCGCCAAAGGCCAAACCTAAAATTTCAATTGTCTCCACTTATGATTCCGCGAGTCCCAACAGTGACTCGTCTGCAGACGTGGTAGATCAGGTGCGCATGAAGTGGGTGTAGAATAATGAAGATTGCGTCTCCTGTCTGAGATTACGCAGGAACGGCAGTGTAGTGGCACGGCAGGGCAGTCAGCTCCGGGGCGGGTTCAGCATGCGCGGGGCTCGTGACCTCCAGCTGAAGGCGGGGGCGGTTGTAGCGCTGAAAAACCATAGCACCACCGGAGGGCCAGAACTCGTGACTAACTAATACTAAGCAAAACGCTTCCAATCTTGTATGTACATTGCTATGTACGTGGAAACGTGTAAGACTGGTCAAGCAAGACATAATAAAAAGGTAATGTTGACGCCATCGCCACTTTCTCCGTTCGACGTAATTCATTGTGATGAAATATGCATAATTCGTTGCATTAGCTAATCGCGCAGACGCTCGGCCCGAGGCACTAATCATTAACACGACGACACTCATTATGTTTTTACAAAGATTTCCATTTCGGTAATACAACTACAAGTGCAAGTTTTTTTTTTATAAAAAATTTATAAATAAATAAAAATTAGACAGAAAACTCTCTTAGGAGAGGTTCAGGATTCAAATATCTTTCATACTTTCTGAATCAAGTCCGGTGAAGAAACATTTCAGAGGCGAACATACGTGGAATTTTCAAGACCCTAACTAAGCCACCCATTCCGGATTACATAAAAATCTGTTTGCGACGATATCCCCCCACTTAGGACAAATCGATCCTGTAAATCCTTTATTTACAGGGTTGCCAACAATGCCAACATGTGGAATGCACTCCCACCTGAGGTATTTCCTGTAATGTACAGTCCTGGGGTCCTTCAAATATAATGTGAAGGTGCACCTAGCCGGCCGACGTGATATTCGCCGCCCTCGTAAATATCCGAATGCCCGTGGGCGCCGTCGGACTACACCTCTGCGTTAGTCTGGCGCGCGCCATATGTCGTACTTCACATAAAAATGTGCCCAGCCTACTGCCACTTCAGTTTGCTAATTTTCTTAACAATGTCGACTTCTTCTTTGTCGTATTTCTTCATTATGGATTTTTGCTATTTCCATAGAATTAAATATGATACTTTTAGACAATGTATTTATTATCGTTCACAAAAACTTATGTAGGTGTACGAGTAAATCCACTTTTTTATGTAATCCGATAGTGTATTTCCTTTTCCGTGTTCAATAGGAGGCAGCCTTGAACTGCGCACGGGTTTGTTGAGCTAACTCCCCTTTCAAACTCGTGTTCAATTCAAGGCGTACTTCCAATAACAATTGTTGTAGCTTTTGCTAGTAAGTAAACGTACATAATTAAACGATAAACGATCGCTTTTCTGAGGTATATTCTCTCTCTCTGCTCAGCCCTAAGGCTATTTAACGTGATAGCATATAGCCTATAGTGAGCCTCAAGAACTACTCTTTCCATTGGTGCAAACCGCATCAAAATCTGTCCAGCGGTTTCGGAGTTTACTTCAAACATACATACAGACAGACGTTCCCTTTTATAAGAAGTAGAGATAGAGATAGAGATAGAGATAGAGAAGATAGAGATAGAGATAGAGAAGATAGAGAGTAGAGATAGGTACCTAAGTACAGTTTCCGCCAGCAAATAAAGCTTTAGAAAGGGACCATCTGTTTGTAGAGCGTCGTCCCCACTGACCAGGGTTGCCACATGTCCGGTTTTGGACCGGACAGTCCGGTTTTTGAGGCTTGTGTCCGGTCTCCAAAATAATTAAAAACCGGACATCTAAACATACGGTTTTATTCTTCATATATTTATTTTGTGCAGAACATTTAAATACTAATCTTTTTTTTTTTTTACTAATACTAATCTTTCTTTAATATTGCAAACACTTCGATCAATTCAACCATAGTACTCTCAATAATTGTTGGCTGCCTTTTATTTATTACCATTTCATTTTCGATATTAAAGTATTAAAAATCTAAACATTTTGTACTTAAAAATGAAACATTGGTCAACTCAGCCCACAGCCCACTCAGCCCGCGGGCTCAAATGACCACTATGAAAAAATCAAAGGCGCTTTGATGAAAAATGTCCGGTTTTTTTTCAACTGAACCTGGCAACTCTTCCACTGACATATCTCTGTGGTCGTCCCTGTCGCACGAACTCGCACCTCTCTGTGCGACAGGGACGACGCTCTACAAACGGATTGTCTCTTTCTAAAGCTCGGCACGCATTATTTGCTGGCGGAAACTGTACACGCATATTTATACAAATCAAGTTACTAGATGGTAGGGTTTATCCCCGCTGGGTTGATACCACCGCACTGAGCGAAACGTCGGTCGAAACGGCTATGTAAATAGTTTGTGTTTTCCATCCAGTTCAGTGTAGCCGACATGAAATGAAGGGAAGCATTGACATGGCACCTAGTTCAAACGGTGTTGTGGGCTGACATCACGATGTTGTAGATGATGTAGCCAACCGTGTCAGTTTCCATAAAAATCCATAAAAAAATCGTATACATTCAAACAAGTGGATATGCATTTCGCTTGCAATGTATGATAAATGCCTACTATTCACTCACACACAGCAATATTATATACATAATTAAATAAGAAAATAAAACCTTACATCTGATACTGAGACTGGTCGAACAACGTGCCTGACAGTTTCGACGTCGTCACAGAAAGGAATTTGTTCGAAGAAACTGCAAAACGCAATGAAAGACCTAAAAGGAAAGTGCGGTGACCGGTGACTCAGTGCGTAACCGAATGTTGCTTTTTGGCAAAAACACGCTGCAGTGAAGGCAGCAGATATCTCTAGAAGTCAATATAAAGGAGAGATCTTGCGAAAGTTGAGTGGGTTATAAATAGATATACATAAATAACCAAAAAAAGGTAAGGTTTCGTGAAAAATCCGACAGAAGCGAAGCTCTGACGCTTTGTATTTAAACCCAATTATTAAATTAAATTTCGGTCGGGACAGCGATATTCCTTTCAACTTGTTCAATAGTTCTACTTCAAAAGACTCTCCTAGCCCAGCTAATGTGGAGCCATTGCAACTTTCCGTTCGTACTTTTGTGACGTTTCACTTTTTCTGAGTTGAGTCCCCATCCCAAACGTGTGTTAAAAAGCTTCTCTTCAAAAATAAGTTATGTATGAAACAGTGAAGTTATTATCAGTCACAGCGATTGCATGAGTCAATATTTTTTGTGGCATGCTTCGTATAACACCAATTTGTAATTCAAAACAAATGCGTGTACTTACTCGTACATACTCATACGTTTTTACAATTTGACTTAATACATACCTCTGTACGAATAATACATTCATAAATGTTCTTGTGCTAAGTAGTTTGTTAAAAGCTACGATAATAGAGATAGAAATAATTCATTGCTCCAAAAATATTTTACAGAAACAAGCACGATCGCATCGTGCGTGTCTCGCGTGCGGCTGGCGGCGGAGGCGGGGCCCCGCCGCAGTGTTAAGTCATAAACTTCTAAGTAGTTTTCATCACATACGGACTAACTACGGAACCCTAAAAAGAAGGAAGTTCTAGGTACCTCCAAATCAATGATTCAGATATGAATCCAAACGGTATAGTTATGAAGACATTTTTATTTTATTCCGTTCGATGTTTTTTTAAACAGTTTTCATTTCACTCTTAATAGTCATAGAATATTATTTTCTTAATAACCGGATCATTTCCGATAGTCCTATTTCTATGATGCCAGCACTTCACTTGGCTGTATGCACACAAATATTTGGCAAAAATTTCGGTTTCGTCTCCCTTTAATGGCTTGTTTAGAGCGAGATAAAACTAAAATGTTTGCAACAATCGCGATATACGCTAAGCCAAGTGAAGTGCCACCATAATATAGTACACCAGCAGCAGATCCGAATTATTCGTAGCCCAAAGGTAATAATGGCTATGCACATATAATTTTTTCTCGGTTAATCGTAAAAATTTGAATAAGCGGGATACCTCTATGACGTTCTGTTGAAATCCATATTGAATATCGTAAGTAGCATAGTTAATAGATTGAGGTAGGTACCGTACCGTAGATATAGGCACCATAACTATTTCTCTTCTGCGCCGAACACGCCGAACATCGGAAAACACTAATTAATATCCAATGCACTTCCGATATTAAATATCTGGTACGCATGTGAATAAATGTAGAATTATATGTTTTGTCGTGTTCCGGATTTCCTGGATAGTTAGCGAAAACAGTAAAGAGTTCGTGCAGTCCGCGCTGGAGCCCCGCGCCCTCCCCCGCGCGGCCCGCACCGCCCAAGCAGCGCCTCCGCAGCGCCGCCGCGCCCGCCGCCCGCGCCGCGCGTGACAGAAAGTAAAAGTGCTTCTCACGCACGACCAAGTGCCGTTGCACTGCAGCTGTACTGCTGAACCGAACATTCCTGTCCTCTTAGAGCACGCTTACAGGAACAACTATTCACTGCTACATCTACAAACTCTACATCAACTAACCTACTCTGTTCTAGACTGCCTGATTATTAGCGACAAAAAACCCGTCGGGAAATTTCAGAAAATTCAGTTTAATAGCTGTGAAATCGATTGCTAAAACCCTATGAAATATACTGGGTATTTTCCGTTGAAATACGTGTGATCTACCTTTAATTCACGAAATAACGCGTTTCGAAGAAGGACTCACTGGATGGTGTGTGGAGTTGGCAGGATGCACCAGCAGATCGGCGAGCGAGCGACTCGTCAGCGCGAGAACCACCAAAACAATTGTCGCGATCCTCCATCTGCACATGGTCGTGGAATGTGTACCGGGCTCGGAAGTGTCGGAGCTGCAGCACGATCATCGATCCGGCGTAAATGTGTCGCGACGATTATTTGACCGACATCTCCGAGCGGCTCGCATGAACTGGCGCGGGCGCGTCCGTCTCACAAAATTAATGGCATTATTTCGCAAACGGCCTAATTCGCGAGTGCGGCCGTGGAGCTGACCGCCGCTGTTGCCGACTGCGCGCCGGCGATGTGTCCGGGCGCCTGCGCGTCGCGCGCTGCCTGCGCGCGCGCCTCCGCCGCGCCGCGCCGCCGACAACACCGGCGGCCGCGGCGGTGGTGGTGCGCTCACCTTACTTTCTCCTCCGAGCCGCACCGAAAAACGTAATGCCAAGATCAATGCCGATCCCCTGCCCCGGCCGCGCCGGGCCGCAGACCTTAGCAGATCGAGCGTGACGCCGCGGCGCGCCGCCGCCGGCGCGGCGCGGTGGCGGCCCCGCGGCGACGGCGGCAGTGGTGCTGCTGATACTGATCTCGACACGATTCAGGTACGGCAGCGGGGTTACGAACGGCTCCTCAGCAGCACTGCGGGCAGCGTTGCGGAGACGACGACGCGACGGCGGCGGTGGCACGTGTCGGTGGCGGCCGCGAAGCGGGTTGGCGATGTCGGGCCACCGTCGCGCCGCCGCCGCCGCCGCCGTGGGGCGGCGCGGAGAAGGGAGGGGTCAACGGATTTTCCGCTGAGACAAAATGAAAGTGAAATGAAACTCGCTATTCCTCTTCAGCGGAGCGGAGCTACTTCCTCGTACAAGACCGAGATCTTGCTTACGTACGATCTTGGTAGTTTATCAATGTTTTGATTTACTATGCTTTCTACTCGTGGAACGTTCTCTTTTTATTTCTTTGAGCTTGAACAATAACGAGTGTGCCTGAATGTTGTCGAGATAATAAACAATTTAAAACAGAACGGCTAAAAATAAAATATACATTTATACAACCCGATTACGAATAAAAATAAAGGAAATAACAAGGAAAGTTGATCGAAAATGGTATAGTTGGGCTACCTATCCATTTGAATCCTTCTCACGCGAATAATTCCTAATAACGAATTAAATAATAATTAATGGTATTATAAACCGAATGATCTACGTGTTACTTCACAAAAAATGTCATTGTGTTTAAAAAAAAATTATGTTTGTAAATAAGCTGGGCTCGTAGGTACCTACTACGGGTAGTAGTGTGTGAATGCCGATTTGAGGATGTAAGAGTTTAGCGCCACCGTCACACATTGCTGTGCCCTGCTGCGTGAGTGTGGAAAGTAGGTAAGTTGGAAAATATTAAGAGTTTAGTTTTTTTGTTTTTTGTTTTGTTTTTGAAGACTACAGTCAGTCCCAGTCAATCAATCAGTCAGCGCGTAAGCGTCCACTGCTGGACATAGCCTCTCCAGTTATCCTCCAGTTCTCCCGGCCTCCACCGGTACGAAACCATTGCTTTCCGCCGACGCACTTGATGTCGTTGTCCCACCTGGCGCGTGGTCCTCCCACATTCCGTTTCCTGTCCACGGCTGCTTGTGACGGATACCTATAGCACATTAAAAAAATCGGCCAAGTGCATATCGGACCACGCACATTGAAGGGATGTCGGGAAGATCGTTCACAGTTAAAATTCAAAGTGTATAATAAATTTGTTTAAGATCTATCCAATGATGCCTCACATGCTTATGTGCATTGAAGTTTTTTTTTCATCCCTCGGTTACATGTATGGTGTGCCACCCCTATTTTTAATTTGCTAATTTCACCCCGACTTTGTATAGAATTACACATTCCTTCCAAATTTCATCTATATAGTGCCAATAGTCTCCGAGTAAAATGCCTGTAACATACGGACGGACGGACAGACCAACATGACGAAATTATAAGGGTTCCGTTTTTTCCATTTGACTACGGAACCCTAACAAAAAATATTAATATATTTTAAATTAATTTATTGCCATAATCTTGTGTTTGTATGGACAAAATCTCTTGGTGTCGCCGATGCAACGTCCGTCCGACCGAACCGAATCTAATAGAATGCAAGCTTGTTAATCTAATTGGTCACATCGGAAACTACACCTCTTTCCACTTTCTATTTCTTTCGAGCTTTTTAGGTTTCCGTACCTTAGGGGTACAGAACAGAACCCTATTAATAAGCCTACCCCGTCTGTCTGTCCGAGAGCTGTATCTTTTGAATCGCAATAGGCGGCCGGTTGAATTTCACAGAATATGTGAAAAAACAACATGTACAAAATTAAGGGATCCCCATACAAGAAACGTGTTTTTTCAATGCTTCTTATTTTTGCTCTATCATAAAAACGGTAATACATACAAGCGACAAACCTGGTGTGATTATAGTGCATACTCTAAGGCACACATGGGCAACCTACGGTCCGCGAGGTCTTTTTGTCAGGCCCGCGTTCCTTTCCTGTAAATTATTTGGGTCCGGCCCTGGTTTTCATCATTTCTATATTTCTGATTTCATTTCTACATTAATAAGTATAGTAGAGTCTCACTAATTCGGCACTTCAACGGCACGTTCAATAGTCTGGCACCCTACTACCCCGCCGCCGCCGCTGCCTCCGTCCCTGCATCCGCCGCAAAAAAAAAATATATTTTTTATATTTATAAATGAACATCTATAGCAAATTTAGAATCCTTTTAACATTTCCAACAAAGTTACACACTGACCTTAATTTTGATTCCAAATTGTGAGTTGAACATTGCACTTCACTAATAAAGTTAAGTTATGTTTTGGTTTCGATTCACACATACATATTAATATTGAACTTTTTTATCCATTCGGGTGAATGGATAAAAAAGTTCAATATTAATAATGTTTTATTCTTGTAATTGTCTGGAAAACGGAGTGTGGGAAGACCACCCGCCAGGTGGGACGACGACATCAAGTACATCGGCGGAAAGCAGTGGTTCCGTACCGCTGAAGGCCGGGAGGACTGGAGGAAAATTGGAGAGGCGTATGTCCAGCAGTGGACGCTTACACGCTGACTGACTGACTGACTGACTGACTTGTAATTGTATGTGTTCTTTCGAATTTATACAACAATGACTGAAAACACGAGAAAATAATTTTTATATGCGGGGCGGGGCGCGGCGGTGCGCAACTTTTCTAGATAACTGCAAAAATCGTTATTTTTTTCTCCAATGTTGGCATCAGATCAACTCTAGGGTATAACTTCACATAGACTTCACGTTATTTTAGAAGTTAAACACGTATATTCCGCTGGGCATACCTCCATCTCTTTATTACTACATACGTACAGTTCCAGGCAGCAAATACTGCGTGTCGAGCTTTAGAAAGAGACAATCCTATTGTAGAGCGTTGTCCCTGTCGCACAGAGACGTGCGAGTTCTTGCGACAGGGATGGCGCTCTACAACTGTATTGTCTCTTTCTAAAGCTCGACACGCATTATTTGATGCCCGGACTGTAATGCTTTATTTACCTTGAATTTTCCTATACCTACAATTCAGTAATCCGAACATTCCAATAATCCGACACCCCTGGTCTTTCGGACTAATCACGTGCCGGCACTTCACTTGCCTTAGCGTATTCGTGTATTTGGCAAACAATTCCGTTTCGTCTCCCTTTAATAGCTTGTTTAGAGCGAGATAAAACTAAAATGTTTGCAACAAACACGAATACGCTAAGCCAAGTGAAATGCCGGCATCGGACTAATCCGGCACTATCCGGATTAGTGAGACTCTACTGTAAATATTATGTTTCATATTATGTGTTATTCTGTTCGTGTTTTCCCAAAACATGACAAATGCATGACACTCGTTCTGCATACTACCGTGTCATGCCTTTAAAATTATGTGCGTAGGTAGGTACCTCCATCGACCGACTCCATCGTACCTACCAACATGCCGTCGCGTCGGGTCAACTCGGGTAAAGATTGTGTGCAATGCAACATCCAATCCGACAAGGCAACAACGTGAAGGCGACAAGCGCTGCACGCGCGCACATAACTGGAGGAAATTGTGTTGCCTTGCGTGTTAAGTTGCTGTAATCTGTATCAAGCAAGATTATACCAATAAACGCGGTTTCTTCAGATAAGAGATCCAGTATAAAAGAATAAAAGATGTATTTGACCTTTTATTGACCTTTCTTCTTCCTATTATATTTAAATGTGTAGAAAGGTAATAAATAAATAAAAATTCCTGAATCATAATATTATCTAATTAATTACCTACATTGCCTTTTTTAAATCTTGTCAGTAGATATAGCTACCTATTATACCTACTTACTGACAAGATTTAAGAAGTAGGTGCCTATTAGAGAATTTACAAAATAAAAAATAGATCTTCGTAGATCTGCGATGCGGTCAATTGCATAGAAAAATCTGTCAGACAGAAAAAAGACAGTAAATGCGTACCTACGCATCGCAGTTCTAAACTGTAAAGTGGAAGTCTGGCGATGATGGCGACTGGCGAGTGTAAGTATGCCAACGAAATCAATGAAATGAACGAACACTTGCACATATTTAAGTGACAACTAACTACATAGGACATAGGACTTAATACCTCACCTTCAATGTACCGTCTGCTGCATTTTTCTGTCTATGCAATTGACCAAACAAAAAGTGTCCCCAATTTTCAATGCTATCATTTAGTTATGTTAGACCTGCAAATCTAAAAACAAAGCAAATTTTTCACGCTATTGACCTACTCCGTTAGGTAGGATTCGACGTTTTAGATTTGTTAATATTATTTGTAGTCGTCTCGTTAACCGGAATATTTTTGATAGGACATTAAAAAAGTGCGCGATGCGATCTGATTCGAATCGCGGTCCCGGTCGCATATTTCCAAAGTATATAGGGTGAGTAACAAAAATAATTTTTGTGGGACTCGAACCCATGGTCAAAAAATACAAACCCTACACCGTACCACTGAGCCACGAAATCACATAAACGACCTAACGAATATCGGGTTCAGTAGGTTCGCTAGGAGTGCCGGAGGCGGAGCCAGACGAAATTTAAATTTCCCGCCAAACTGGCATCGACCAATCAGAGCAAGCGACCTATAGATTTTGGATATATATGCGTCCCGGTCTATTCGGAACTTTCTACACGCCCGACTAAAACATTTTCTACTGCACTTTAAGTTCAACTTTCTTGTTATTGTTAGGTATATTTTAATACGAGCCATTGCGTGTACAAAGTCTCTCTATGGGATTTGCTCATTCCCTCCGTCACATTTTCGGAAATACAACCGCCTCAACATTAGGTTAGTCGTCGCTACGCGACGCATCTTCTTTAAATTAACCCTGGTTATTTTTTTTTTAAACCACCAAAGCTGTTTTTGACGGAGGAAATGAGCGGAGACTTTGTACGCGGAACGACTCGTTATTTTAATAGGGTTTGAAAACTTTTTTTTCCGTTTTTTTTTTCTAACCCATTGAGTGTTGTATTGTATATTTTTGATATCGCCTTTTTACCACCTCGTTTACCACGGCGCGCGGCGGCATATTTCCAAAGTCCACTAGGCGAGTTGCTCTGATTGGTCGTTCTCAGTTTTGCGGGAAAATTTAAATTTCGGAAGTATTTTCGAAAATAAAGTTTTTTTAGGTGGTTATAAAAAAATAACCTTAATCTAATTTTAACACCCTAACATAACTTAACAAAAATAAAGGAAGAAATATAAATTTCGGAAGTATTTTCGAAAATAAAGTTTTTTTAGGTGGTTATAAAAAAATAACCTAATTTTAACACCCTAACAATGGTTCACAAAAAAAAAACAAAAAAAAATGTTGGCAACGGGACTCGAACCCATGGTCGAGATCGAAAAAATAAAGCCCTACGCCCTACACTATACCATTGAGCCACCAACTCACATAAACGACCTAACGAATATCGGATTCACTAGGTTCGCTGGGAGTGCCGGAGGCGGAGCCAAACTGGCATCGACCTATCAGCATAATTCGCCTAGTGGACTTTGGATATATGCCGCGCGGCGTTACAATAATAAAAGATAATCCGATTAGAGTTTTCTATAATGGCAACACTGTACATTAGGGTAGCTGCCAATAACGCGCACCTGAAAGCCTCTTTAGATCCTGCGGTGCCTCGAACCTGCGATCCTATTCCTTTTGGAAACACTCGGGTTGACTCGGCTCGAAAGGTCGTTTATGTGATTTGTTGGCTCAGTGGTAAGAGTGTAGGGTTGGTTTATTTTTTCGATATCGACCATGGGTTCGTGTCCCTCAATTTTTTTTTTGTTCTGTTTTTTTTAAGCAATGTTATGTTTAGCAATGTATATGTTACCACCTAAGAAAGAAAGCTTTATTTTCGAAAATACAAACGTAACAAAAACGACATGCACCGCCTCAACATTAGGTATGTAGAAGATGCGTCGCATCTTCTACATACCTCACATAACTCTACATACTCTACTATAATAATCTCTCTACTATAATAATCTAATAACTATACTACCTAACTCACATAACGACCTGACGAATATCGGATTCAGTAGGTTCGCTCAGAGTGCCGGAGGCGGAGCCAGATTTCCCGCCAAACTGGCATCAGCATAACTCGCCTAGTGGCTTTGGTAATATGCTTCCCGGTCTTCGGCCACACACACAACGCATTCACAGCAGACTTAACCTATATCCAATGCTTCCAGTTTCCTAGATTTTTTTATGAGGACGGGTCATCTATTAGGTACTATAGAAGACATCTGGGCACATTGTGTGACTATCTACTAAACACTTGTTCCCAAACCGATGTCTCTAATGTGTTGCTTGCTGAGTTCCTTTCGAAGCTCTGTTAGAGCTGATTATTTTGAGAACGGCTGGGCATGTATATGAACCTTCTCGCAAATACTAGCTTTCGGTTATAAAGATACCGTATCCGACTAATTATTATAAAATAAATAGGCCCCATATATTTTTATTACTTCAACTCAA
This sequence comes from Nematopogon swammerdamellus, assembly GCA_946902875.1. Taxonomy (NCBI): domain Eukaryota; kingdom Metazoa; phylum Arthropoda; class Insecta; order Lepidoptera; family Adelidae; genus Nematopogon; species Nematopogon swammerdamellus. The sequence goes on from OX336344.1 coordinate 8,487,915, forward strand.
CAAAAATTACTTGAAAGCGTGTAACTGAACTTATAGGTATTCGAATTTTCGCGCGTAAAATATCCGCCTTACTTCACTATCTATGGCCGATAATAACATTGCTGTAGATTGGTATATAGTATTTAATGTGCAGGTATTAATTTTGGTACCTATTGAAGCTGTTATAAAACTCTCTAGAACGGAAATGTCTATTCGTAGGTATACCTGCATGTTTCTCCTGTTTATACAAAAACGACAGGTTAATTTATAGAAGATGCGTCGCGTAGCGATAGCGATAAATAGATAGATTTTTTAACCATCAAAACCACCGAGCATACATACGGGAGACGCAACGCTACTGCGTTTGTATCGGAGCACGGCTAGCCAAAAATCCCTACTACTACGAAAATCGAAATCGCAATTTAATATTTTATGACGTGACTTGTCTATCTCCGTTACCCATATCGCGCCCTGCGATATGGAGAGAGACAGAGCGAGCAAGGCCAGCGACAGGTTTGTTATCGCTGGCTTGGCTCGGGTATCTGGTAGTAAGAGCCGACCGTCCGACCAATCGGAAGCCTTGCTTGACGGCAACTTGACGGGATCACTACGAATGCCAGTCTGACGGACGATGATGGTGCGGTATATTTGTGAATTTTGAAATTGTTATTTGTAATATTATTTCAAATAGTTTTTACTGAACGAATATTATTGTTTGAATCCAAAAAAAAAATATTGAAAAATTAAACCAGACTGTTGTTCTAATATTTTTGAAAAGTTGTACTAATAATCAGTGATAGGAATAAGTAGGGCTTATTTACCTAAACCTTATGGTATACCTTATAACACTTACCTTTTTTTCCGGTTTAATAATATTCATGGTGTTTTAATCTCGCGATTTAAAAAAAGTGGCCGCCATTTTGAAAATGGCGGCCACTTTTATAAAATTTTGACAATGGATTCGTATTCAGAGCCCACACAGACACCCAGATATCGATTTTGAAAGCAATCGGTCCAGTAACTAAAAAGTTCAAAATGGCGGCCACTTTTTTTAAATGTTGACAACGGATTCGTATTCAGGGCCCACACAGACACTTTTATTATAAAATAACCGTCGGAGGACCTTGGTTGAAAATTGTAAAATTTAGTAGAACGGACAGACATGCATTTGTTACGGAACCCTACATTCATTTTAAAATAAATGTTAAATTTTGTAGAACGGACAGATATGCATTGGTTACGGAACCCTACATTCATTTTGCAGAACTTATTAGTAGAATGGACAGACATAAACGTGTTACGGAACCCTACTTTTATTATAAAATAACCGTCGGAGGACCTTGGTTGAAAATTGTAAAATTTAGTAGAACGGACAGACATGCATTTGTTACGGAACCCTACATTCATTTTGAAATAAATGTTAAATTTTGTAGAACGGACAGACATGCATTTGTTACGGAACCCTACATTCATTTTGCAGAACTTAGTAGAATGGACAGACATAAACCTGTTACCGAACCCTACTTAACAGTTGCACTCCGGGTGTGCCGGCAGATCCCGTGCCATTCTAACTTAACCCTTAATGCAATGACTTAAGGTTTCATTTTAAAAATGACGCTGACGCGATGTCGCGATTTCGAGTTATAAATTTTATACCCACCTAAAAAAGTGCCAAGCACCGCTAAAGAAATTTTCACTTAAAAAAAACAAGCAAACAAATAAACAAACAAATATGATTTCGCATTTATGATAAACAACATGATAGCAAACAAATAAACAAACAAATATACTTTCGCATTTATGATAAACAACATCGCATTTATTTTAAACAACATCCCCGTATACAATAATTGATTTCAAATTTCTTTTCAGTCTGTCAAATTTGCCTATCATGTGTACGCGCCCGGTATGGCGCGCAGTCGTGCTCCTAACTCGCGGAATTATTGTATTTTTCACGTTTTAAGCGTTGTATTATCATTAAAATGACTTACCTATGAAAGGTTACGCCATCTTTTGTTATTGATGATGATCTTGAGCTCTTTCGACACGTACGAACTGCACAACTCGCCATTTTGCGTAGTGCACATATACGTGTTCTTTGTCCCCAAGTCACATGTGCACTGACGTTCGATCCCGCAGACTATTATATTGTAAGAGCATAATGCACTAAGACGCGGCTAATTTTCCCATATAATAGCGCTCGACGGTTGCCACTCCCGTATGTATGCTTGGTGATCAAAACGGCCTGTTTTTACATTCATATACACGTTCATTTTACATACCTGCGAATAGCACTGTCCCGCCCCGCCTAGTAGGTATATTCGCAGGAAATCAAATATGTAGGACACTCCTAGTAATCTCTGTTTGGCATACCTACACGAGTCGTTCGTTATTCGTACAGTGAAGGCCTGCCTCATCATTCCTGAAATAGCAGAAAGTGCTATGGGATGGGTGAATGTTTTGGTGGTTAAAAAAAATTTTGAGGCGGCGCTACTTTTTTTTAATATATTAATTCGTCTTCTCCCGAAACAGGCAAAACTAATTAGAGTATACAGCCATTTCTGTTGTAGCTTTTAACGTCTGTTGTATAAATTCTCGCACCGCGAGTACCACAAAAATATATATTTTTAATTACAACGACGTGACAAACTTCCACCGTCCGCTATCTTTTTCCACCTTTCATCTCGTTTTTGTTACGTGTCGTTTCTCGTTGACAGTGATGATGAGCCGGCCTTCACTGTACGAATAACGTCTCGTATACCTACGGGCTACGAGCATATCACCGGCATATTTCCAAAGTCCACTAGGCGAAGTGCTCTGATTGGTCGCTCTCAGTTTTGCGGGAAAATTTAAATTTCGGAAGTATTTTCGAAAATAAAGGTTTTTTAGGTGGTTATAAAAAAATAACCCTAACCTAATTTTAACACCCTAACATTGCTTAAAAAAAAACAAAAAAAAATTCTGGGATTCGAACCCATGGTCATAGAATTGCAATCCCTACACCATACCACTGGGCCACCATATCACATAAACAAGCTAAAGAATATCGGATTCACTAGGTTCGCTGGGAGTGCCGGAGGCGGAGCCAGACAAAATTTAAATTTTCCGCCAAACTGGCATCGACCAATCAGCATCATTCGCCTAGTGGACTATATATGCCTTATATGCCACCGGGTGAACTTGGTGCCACGTCAGTGCTTCCCTTCGGTCGTGCCGCCTACACTGTACCATCTAGTAATATAAGAAGGGAGTCATATCCCTTAGTCCCCTTAGACATACACGGGGAGCGTTGTAGTGGGGCTATTCTGGCCCCACACGGTACATCCATGGGCGCTGTTAGACACCTCATGGGTGCCTCGGCGCCTTTATGTCGAGCTTACAATAAAAAGTCGATTGGGAATCTCTATGATTTCTATTTGTATTTCGAATTGGAAATGGCTTCCTATTTTTGTTGTCCACCAAACTCTAGATGTCGCTGCTGACAATGAAAATGCAGCCATTAGGAAGTGTGCCCTCGTCCTACGCAGGTATAGCAGTTCCATAAAATTAGTGAGTTGGATTCGCTAAAGGTTCAATTGACCAGTTTTGGAACTTCGTAATCAGGCCGATCAGTCCACTGCTGAACGTAGGCCTCTCCCAAGGCACACCACCACACGCGATCTTCCATTCTCATCCATCCATTTCCAGCTATCTTATAGGTTGTCTGTCCACCTCAGTGGTCCACCTTCGATACTTACCCTGGATAAATTTTGTGTTCCCAGTTTTACTCCTGTTGTACGTGCGCCGAATTATGGCGACCGCATGCTAAATACAATTTATGGCTTTGTGTAGAATTTTGAACTGCTGTAGGTATGTTCCCCGTACCTTCAATTAATTTTATTTTTCGGTATTTCAGGAACCTAAAAACCTACGAAATCCTGGCCAGTCAACCAGTGTTTTTTTTTTAATTTGGGCATGTTTCGGCATGTATGCAGATCTGATGAAAGTAAAAAACAGTAGGTTGTATATAACATCTTTATTTTTCACTTAGTATTTTCACAATGCACCTTTCAGAATATAAAAACTTACCCGTTTGGATGCCCCATCATGTATCCAATTGAGGCCCCCTGTTTCAGCCACATGACCCCGAAGTTTCATGCAAAATTAAATTTGGTTAATTAACATGAAAAATGTGTTGGAGCCTATATTACTGACTTGTGGTTGGAAAGCTGAGCTTGGTGTAGTGCAAACTAAACATTCTGTTGAAGTTACATTTTAGAGTGGGTATGTAGTTGTTTGAACTAGCTCCTTTAATAATATTATAAAAGTATCCAAAATTATTTTTAGAACCCTATGAAATGGCCCTTAAGAGGTTTTTAACCAGGCACTAAACTATTCGAGTTTGCAATAATAAGAACGCCTACTTTCAAAATATTCTAATGAAAGATATGAAATTCTAATTAATATTGTACAAAATACCTACACAACTGTCAGCTACACTTCCAGACTTGAGGACAGGCGCCTATACGGACGGCGAAGATACAGCTGCTACTCGATGCCCCTATATGTCAAAAGCAAGTGCAACATTCCTAGGGTTCCATCGTCCAAGTATATCTCCATCATCTCTGTGAGACATAACTGTACTGACCAGTGACCACCACCTGAGCTGTAAACTGAGTTCCCAATGTGTTTGCGAGCAAATAGTCATAAATAAACCTCCGAGTGAGTCCCCGATGCAGAGGCCTGTCTATATCAGCTTTTATCGTGCTCTGATCAACAAACAATACAGAACTACATGAAATATAATTTTCAGGCAAACTTTATTTAAAATAATTTATTTCCAGCAAAAAATTTTATAACCTTACCTTTGTGTATGTTCTGCGTTTAGGGACCTAGCCCTCGAAAGATATAAAAACGAGTTTGCTGAAGGAAATGTAGTTAGGAGAATGTTTGAAGGGAATAAGACTTTATTACGAACGTAGGTGGTATGTTCCTCCGAAAATAAAGTCTACGGGATGGACGGTTGACAGGGTAAAACTTCTGTTGGTGATTGTGTATAACATGGAATATTTTAAAATATTCCTTAGCCATAGAAGACGCCTTGCGAGTCAAGGTGTCCTTTCTCTCTAATAAAAAAATCTCACCAACCAATACCAACAGGCGGTCTTATTCCATGCAAGATACGGTTGAATTGTCTAAATAAAGAAACCTACTTGTTTACGAATTAAATTTATTTATTAACTAACCTTAAATTCATGTCCTATATCTTCATAATATAAAGGATCCAAAAAACATCAACTACATTGGAACATTGATGTCGTCGGGCAATACTGATGGAGTCAAACAAAACTATTGTGAACAATATGAATGCAAAAGTATGCACACTGATCCTTACTCATAATATTGTTAGTCATCAAAATATAATCTACTCCTAGCGTCTATTGTTAACATTACTTATTTCTAACCTAGCTTTATAAATTGTACTTTCAATATGTCGTAAAAATGAGATATTAATCCTAAATTTTATAATCATTCACATCTATTGACTTAATTAAGTACCTGCTACAATAAATAGAAGACTCTAAGTTGACATTACTTACTTGATAATTAAGAGTACATACAGAATGAATTGAACTATGCTTAAATGTTGCGGAGAAAGTTGTAGAGTTGCGACTACTCGACTACCCGTGTCCCACGTGGTCTAGCTGGCTCTAGCGAGGGTCCACCGCGCCCAGACCCACAACGAGTGCTCCTGAGCGTAGCCTACACTAGCCGCCAAACTACCACTCTGCCTCACTAGTGTTCTAGCACGACAACCTAGAGATTGAAAAAGCTTATGGTCAGACATTTCCAAACAAACAACTACAAACATATTACATTTCAAGGACTATATTTTTATTTCAGCTTTGGAGTCTCTAACCCAACCTCCTACTAGTAGTTTAGAGGAGAGAACTCTTCACTAGTGATGAGTAATATTATGTGAGTGTCGGTGAAAAGGGGGCTTTGTGAACTGTAGTGAGTTCATAAGGTTTTATAATCTATTTGAAATATTAGAGGTAAAATTTAATGTATCAAAAGTGAGGACAAGTCTTGGACAATCAATGTGAATAATGTTGGTAAGAGATTATAGCAAGTGTGTTGATAAAGCAATAAGTATACTTACATGAAGCCTAGAACCTCCTCTGGCCACCGCCATAGTTGTTTCCGTAGCCACCGCCGCCGCCGCACTGGTTGGAGTTGTAGGGAGTGGAGCGGTTGTTGGAGTAGCTGTTCCTCTGTGGGCCCCCACTGTAGCCCTGCTGGTAGTCATTGCCAAAGCTGTCTTGGTTACCCCAACCCCTCTGGTTGCCGCCGCTGTAACCACCCTGATTTCCCCAACCTCCCTGGCTGCTGCTATCCCAAGGATTTGAATTACCCCAGCTGCCTCCCTGGTTATCATATCCTCCTGGAAGAAAGCAAGTATAATTTTTTAACGAACTGTATTTTCGAATTATTTTAAATTATTTAGAGGTTAATATTTAGACTGCCGAGCCGGTTAAACATCGCTCCAGGACAACGCTGTCTTGAGGAAGCCCGCGTTGTGCGAGACACATGCCGACAATGTCCAAAACAGTAAAAATCGTAAATATCAAATCTATTATAATAAGCAGTATTTTGTCCATTGTAAAACTGGGTAGATGAAAATGGAATGTACGTTAACTTGCGTACAAGAAACCCTATAGAATGAGAGTATCCTGTATAGCTTAGTGTCAACATTAATGCTATCCACAGTATAAGGAAGCCAGACCTGGACATTGTTAATTCCATCCTGGGGCAAAACTGTGGGTTTAGTTGTGTACGTATGGTGAGCGCTTACCCTGGTTGCCCCAGTTGTCATTGCCGCGACCCCCGCCCTGGCGGCCACCTCCCCCGCGCTGATCCACTTGCTCTTTCGGGAGGGCTTTCTTTACATCCAGGAGTTTGCCATTGATTTTGTGGGGAATGTTTACTGTGAACAATAATTTCAATTGTGACCTTATCTTGAATTTAAATATTATATTCATCTTAGAGTTTGAGTTATTGTACCTTTACCCCTGTAACAGATTAGGCAGCACATCTGCTTATCTTGTGAAAGAGGATAAAGAATGTAATGTATGCAGCTTGAAACGATACTGTAACTACAGGTGTTGCAGTATAGCTGGACTGCAATGTTCCGTTTTCCAGGGTGATAAAGAGTTTGCATTAGCGATAATTGATAGTGGTTTGTTTGACCATAATTACATCATTAGTGCACAATATACAAAGTAGAAGTTTTTACAGGACGTTTCAAACATTTTATTAAAAAGTATAGAAAACTAGTGCCACAATCTGTTTTATTGTATTAGTTAGGGGTGGTTAGGTAGGAAGCTGACCGTTTATGTTATGTATGTACGTATTATTTGTTTAATTCTGTATAGATTACCAATAAAAAACACTCACAGCAAACTTTATCCACCGGATCATAGTCGTCAAACTCTACGAAGCCGAAGCCTCTCTTCTTGCCGGTGACCTTGTCGGTCACAACGCTCACCGACTGCACATTGCCGTACGACGAGAAGTACTGACGGAGTTGATCCTCATCGTGGTCGTCCTTGATGCCACCGATGAACAGCTTCTTCACTGTTGCTCCCGACTCAGGGTTCTTGATCTCTTGGCGGGCAACCGCTCGCTTCGTCTCCACCACACTGTCATTTTAGGATTACAGTAAAACCCGTTTAATACGATTCTCAAGGGGATGGGCGAAAAAATTGTCTTAAGCGGGAAATCGTCTTAAGCGGGAAGAGTTAAAATCATGCAAAGTACACATTTTAAAATCTGTTTATTGTATTTCTGACATAAATCAATCTTCGCAATCGTTTACGTGTTAAGAAATGAAGAGCTTTCTATGCAGTTTAGTTTGTTAAGAGCATCACCACTGGAATAAATCGAACAAAGATATCGCCTTAGTTGGACAACATCTTCTATCACTAAGTGAGAGTGCTTGTCGTTTAATATTGGCCGTCATGGCACGAAGAAGGATACACACACATGTTAATTTCGATACAGTTCGACAGTTCGCGGCGGGTGACGATGTGCTACACAGACAGAACATGCGCGGGCGGCACCGGAATGCGTACTAGCTGCGAGCTCGCTCGGCGCGCGGCGCTAGGAGCGAGCGCGCGGTTCGGGCGGTAGCGCCGCGCGGCGACCTTCGTCACCAAAAAGATCGTTTTAAGCGGGTTGGGGTAGTATTAATCGGGAAAAATTTGTTCGTAAAATGAAGGGACCAGCACAAAAGATCGTATTATGCGGGAAATCGTATTAACCGGGATCGTATTAAGTGGGTTTGACTGTATGTTTAAATCTTTTATGCAAATGTTAATATCGCATCAAGCATCAGTTCATTTTTATTAGCAGTAAGTTTTAAAATTGTTTTTATTTTATTTGAAACTTTTTAATTCTAATCCATAATGTGTAGTATATTTTTGAAATTGCCCTTTTAAGCTCTAGACAACGATGCCCTACTGGTCGGGTTCAAAGCAAAACAATTTCAAAGATTGTTAATATGAGACCTAGCGTCCGCCATTTTGTTTTGTCTCAGTGATAAGACAAATCTATGGACATACCCTCCTTTGCGTTCGCAGTCTGGTCAAAACTAAATAAAATGCATTATAAATACCTAATAATATAAGAAGAGATGTCGGTAAGGAGTGGTAGTGGCACACCGCAAAGTTAGCCACCATTATTGACTCAGAAACATTTAATTTCTGCAGTTTGAAACGACACAAGAGGCTATTATTGTGATCTCAGTGTAGCTGGACTGCAATATCTATTCTCCAATATGAACAATCAAAATTACAGATTATCTAATGTTAACTGAAACCGAAGACATTCAAACTATGTGACTATTAGACCGGACGAGAACAAAATTGTAATCCTACTGTTACCTAGGAAATTAATAAGTCGCACATACTGGTGTGACATGAGTTTGACACGCCCGTATGTGAGGTTATAGACGGCATTGACATTCCAAGATCAAAGTTTTTGTATGAAAATATCCTCAATGCCCGCTCTATAGCCTATTACATTTCAATCTCTTTGAAACCCTTGAGACTACTAAGTATTTTCTATACCTACCTACTTCATCATTATGACTCACCGTCCATCGATCCTGTGCGGTCTATTGTTCTGCGCATCGTCAACCATGTGCGCCTTCGAGTAGGTGATAAATCCGAAGCCTCGTGACCGCTTCGTCTTATTATCTTTCATGACGACCACGTCCACGATCTCGCCCCATTGCTCAAAGTGAGACTTGAGATTCTCGTCTGTCGTGCGGTAGTTCAGGCCTCCGATGAAGATCTTGCGGTGGACTTCAGGCTCATCCTAAGGAAGTAGTTGAAGTAAATATTTCATGAGCAATCAATAGTTATCGCTAAAACGGTACCTAATTAGTAATTACGTACAACAGTCTTCTATTTCCTAGAGGTATTCTCGTAAAATAAACCAATACTTTTTTACAATACCTATGAGATAAACCCACAATTGTTATTTTCTTTCCTAGCCATAGCATAAGGCTGTTGCCCCATCAAAGCCACAAATAATTCAATCACACCAAAGAAGCGTCGAGAAGTGGGACACGCCACGCGCCAGCTTACGCGCCGCGTCACCCAAGATGGCGGCGGATAAATTACGCCAAGTCATGCAGACCATGCACCGCGCCCACAAAATGGTATTTGCGAATACGTTGGGCTGGCTGGGCACGCGTTCCCGGTATTATGTTAAATATTGGTAACAACATCACTCTTGAAAGTGCGGATAAACTAAATGTGGGATACTCACGTAGCCATCATCGCCCTGGTTCCCGTTCTGAGGACGCATCTTCCTTGATTCAACTGAAATTCCTAACTACGTCAGCAAAACACTAAATGCAATGAAATATTACAAAACGCAAAACACTACGTCGCTCACAATAAGTACGTTCACAGGAAGGAAGGAAGCACAAGCAAAGCAGCAAAAAAGCACGCCGCGCCACTCACACCACTTCACGCGTCCGTCAGTCAACGAACGAGGAGACGAGACGAACGAAAATGGCGATTGGCGAGGCGAGCGAGAAGAGAGAGAGAGAACGAACAAACGAGTGAAACGACGACGAGCCGCGGAGCGGAAGGAAGGCAGGCGGGGTTGCCAGAAAGAAACAATAACCACAAAGAAATGCCATAGGCGTTGACTACACGTTCAATAAATACTGTGGTCCTCAAGTATTTACCACATATTATCGTGGTATTTACTGATAGTGTAGGCTATTGTATTGACGGATGACAATATTTATCACAGGATTTCTAGATTTCCCAATTCCGGACTGATGATCCCTCGTATTGTGATAAATATTGAGCGTGTAGCCTCGTGTCAGTATTTATTACGTCAGTACGCATCGAAACAGCATAAGTACGTTAGGGGTCTGGCCTGGCTTAGTGATTCTGGTGACATTATCGCCGAATACCTTGCTAAGTAGTTTTTTTGTTTTTTTTTTTTATGGAAACTGACACGGTTGCTTACATCACCTACAACATCCGTGATGTCAGTCCATAATACCGGGCAGGTGTCATGTCAGTGCTTCCCCTCGGTCGTGTCGGCTAAACTGAACTGGACGGAAAACACAAACTATTTACATAGCCGTTTCGACCGACGTTTCATTCAGTGCGGTGGTACCAACTCGTGCGGGTTAAACCCTACCACTGAGTAATATAAGAAGGGAGTCATATCTCTTAGTCGTCTTTTACGATATACACGGGGAGATATGCAGTGGGGCTATTCTTTTAAAGTACCGGCCCCACACGGGCCAATGTAGGTAATGTCAAGGAATTTTTCTCTCAGTGAAATCGACAATGTATCTCGTTTAGTTAAAAAGGGTGTTATCAACTTCAGAAGACTATCAAAACAAACGTCAGGCATTCGAAAAAAAATTCGTATCATCCATTTCATTGTGAAGTCGAATTTCATCTAACGTGTTTTTAAATGTGTGACTTTGCTCTATGCTGCGGCCAATTTTTCGTCCATCGCCTTCTTATTCGCTGAAGGCCGGGAGGACTGGAGGAAAATTGGAGAGGCGTATGTCCAGCAGTGGACGCATACACGCTGACTGACTGACCTTCTTTTTACCGTTCTTTTTTAACTAAGCGCTAAGATAATGGCCACACAAGCTTTAATAATGTTTTCTGTATCTATTACTAACGTCCTCACTGCACGAAGCACGACCGAATACTGACGTGATAAATATTGTAGGTCTAGGGTGGTCTAGAATACTGAATGTTTTCAGTATGATCCATCAATACGAATCGTGATATGGATCACGTTACGTATAACCTTAGCCGGTTTGTGTTGGCTCAGCCAAGTCCATCGTGATGGCTCAGCTCAAACCGTGCGTCGCTCGTCGTCTCCGGCACGCACGCCTCACCCCGCCCCGATTATAATAAAGAGAGGCTTTCAGGCTCATCTACACGCTGGCTATAGCATCAAGGGCCAAGGCCAACGTGTAGGCAGGGGTTATTGTGTCGGTATTTTAGCGTTGGCCATCGCATTCGACAAATTGTAGTGGAGCCTGCTAGCGCATTTATAAGCCCCTTGGCGAAAGATTTGACCAACAAATAGAGGCACATTAGAAAACTTAAAACTTATTATGTATAAATACACTTATCGAACATACAAAGATTTACGGGAGAGAAATCTCTTCCATGGATAAGTCCGCTTTTTCACCTCTTAAACTGTAACTATCTAGTGCGTTTTCTTTGTGAACAATAACATTTTTGTGGACCAATAAATAATTTTCTATAGGTACATACATCTGTATTTCCCGTTTCACTGATTGACATTGTGGTGAAAACGTTTTTTTCCATTGGGCCTTTTAGTTATATTTTTTAATATTACTGTGACATAACATTTTTACTTTTTACTTACGGAGTTGTTACGGAATCCTCTGCGGGGAAATAGTTCATACTTGATCGCTTTTTACTTTCATATCATAAACGTAGACTTTTTACAATGACGGCCCTTTCAGGGGTTTAATCTGTATAAAAAACTAAGTAAATTAATAAAAGAACGGTGGCGAAATTGGAAAAGAAAATTAATTGAGTTCTCGATACATTTTCGAACCTAACCTCAAAATGTTCCAAACGAAAATTATCTTTTTTTCGATTTCCCGCTGTTCTTTTTTTTAATCTACTTAGTTTTTAATACAAAATACCCAATGAACGGCCGGGCATGGTCAAAAAAATCACCTTATATATGAGGCGATGAGAGTAAAAGTGGACCAACACCAAATCGATGCTTTCGAGATATGAACTGTTGATGTTTTTGAGATTTTATCGATAGAACTACACATGTATATATACATTTGATATTTTTATCCCTTTTAATGGCAATATTCATAAAATAACTTCTAGTTTTAATGAAAATTTAAATTTTTCATAAATTTCAGTATTTCATTGTTTCTTTGTGGGTTGGTTCACTTTTCCTTTAAGTAGCTTTGTGGGTTGGATTACTTTGCTAGTACATTTCTTAATGATATGATAACTGTTTGATAAAAACGAGATTCTGGTAGAAAAACATCTTTAATGCCAGAATTTTTTTTAAGAATTCGGAAATAATGAAATGTTTCTTCGTCGAGCAAAGTAAAACTAATCTTCGTCTTCTGAATCGGATCCTGGTCGAGGAATAAGGTCTCTTGCTGTCTTTTCTATTGAAACTATGGTATTTTGAAGAGAGATTGTGACATGCAGCAATTCATGAAAAAGTGAAAACATTTTTACTATGAAATTGTATGGACTACTGGTTTCTGTCACAAACCACCACATGTCGTTATCGCATAACTAATTAATTACATTCATATCGCATCATTAATTATATTTATTTGTCATGTGATTCTGACAACTTGTGAAGTCTATAGGTATTATGTAAAAAGTCCGGTGTATAGTGTCATCGTCAAATTTGATAAGAAATTTTATCAAGTCATTATTTGATTTTGTTAGTAAGCAAGTAACATACTACAATGTAGTATAAAATGTCGAGGGTAAAAAAAAATAGATACACAAGTACCCATTGTCTTAGAGTTAGTAGAGAACATTACGTTTTGTCATACTTTTGTACTTAATTTATTATGTGTCAGAATCACAAAATTCGTCAGTTAAGGCATCTTTAATACTGTAATAGCTTTTTTTGGTTAATATTTTTTTCAGGGTTATTTTGCAAGAATTTTCACCTAGATTCCTTATTTCCTGTGGTATTTTGTTATAAAATCTAACACTATTACATATAAAAAATTTTGACATTTTAGACAACCTATGTTTTATTCCCAGTAAGTTATCCATATGTCTAGTGTTATAGTTGTGATTGTCCGAGTTAAAAGTGGAGACTAATAGATGCTTTCAAGTCATTATTCCTATTTCATTAAATGCATAACGACAAGTGTCTCTAGGTTTCATTCCTAGTATACACCGTAGGGCTCTTTTCTGTAATACAAATAATTCGGTAATATAATAATGGATTGAGAGTTCCTCTTTTGTACATTCAGTGCTAGCATTATTTGAGTAGGAATAGAAAATCTTTTCATGAATGAGGATCAACGCAGTTTTTAGTTTTGAATGTAGTATTAAAGTCCACGAAAAATCCAAAACATTGGTATAATTATTTTTGTCGTACGACCAAAAATGAGCTAGTAGCAATCAAATGAATGCGCCGATCTCGACTAGTCGCGGGTGCGGAGTGCGTGACGTCACTGGGATGTACGCTGCTCCGCACCGTAAGGCGCGTAGTGTTTATGTTTGGTTAATTTGTGTTTAAAACAATTTAAGTGTCCGACTTGTGCCTGGTTTCACTTTTTCACAATGTATAAATATTGTATTGTGCCGAAATGTGCAAATACGTCTATCAAAACGCCAGAGAAACGATTTTTAAACGTTTTTTTTTAGCTTGACCCCTTGTTTGTTGGTTTCAAATCTTGCGACAACTTTTTCAACTACTTCTACTGAACCGATTCTTATGAAACTTTGCACACACATTGAGTTCCCGCGACAATACAATGTTATGATAATTTCAACTTGGTAACGAGGGTCTGATGATGGAATCAGGAGGTGGGTAGTGGAACTCTTCAACCGTTACTAGTAACCCCCTTGAGTATGGGTTCATTTGGCTGGTTCGGACGAGTGCTGCATACTTCCACCAATACACTTGCTGACGATGGTCTGATGATGGAGACAGGAGGTGGACAGTGGAACTCTTCAACCGTCACTAATAACCCCCTCGAGTTTGGGCTCATTTGGTTGGTTTGGACGAGTGTCCCATACTTCTACTAATACACTTGGTGACGAGGGTCTGATGATGGAATCAGGAGGTGGGTAGTGGAACTCTTCAACCGTTACTAGTAACCCCCTCGAGTTTGGGTTCATTTGGTTGGTTCGGACGAGTGCTGCATACTTCCACTAATACACTTGGTGACGAGGGTCTGATGATGGACTCAGGAGGTGGTTAGTGGAACTCTTCAACCGTTACTAGTAACTCCTCGAGTTTGAATTCATTGGGTGGGTTTGGACGAGTGTCCCATACTTCCACCAATACACTTGGTGACGAGGGTGTGATGATGGAGTCAGGACGTGGACAGTGGGACTCTTCAACCGTTTCTAGTAAACCCCTCGAGTTTGGGTTCATCTGGTTGGTTCGGACGAGTGCTCCATATTTCCACCAATGCACTTGGTGATGACGGTCTGATGGAGACTGGAGGTGGACAGTGGAACTCTTTAACCGTTACTAGTAACCCCCTCGAGTTTGGGTTCATTTGGTTGGGTTTGACGAGTGTTCCATACTTCTGCTAATACACTTGGGGACGAGGGTTTGATGATGGAATTACCTACCTCCCCACCTCCTGATTCCTTCATCAGACCCTCGACACCAAGTGTATTAGTAGAAGTATGGGACACTCGTCCAAACCATCCAAATGAGCCCAAACTCGAGGGGATTACTAGTAACGGTTGAAGAGTTCCACTACCCACCTCCTGATTCCATCATCAGACCCTCGTCACCAAGTGTATTAATAGAAGTATGGGACACTCGTCCAAACCAACCAAATGAGCGCAAACTCGAGGGGATTATTAATAACGGTTGAAGAGTTCAACTGTCCACCTCCAGTCTCCATCATCAGACCCTCGTCACCAAGTGTATTGGTGGAAGTATGGAGCACTCACCCGAACCAACCAAATGAGCCCAAACTCAAGAGGGTTACTAGTAACGGTTGAAGAGTTCTACTGTCCACCTCCTGTCTCCATCATCAGACCCGCGTCACCAAGTGTATTGGTGGAAGTATGGGACACTCCTCCAAACCCACCAAATGAGTACCAACGCGGGCGGGTTAAACCCTACCACCTAGTAATATAAGAAGGGAGTCATATCCCTTAGTCGCCTTTTACGACATACACGGGGAGAGACGCAGTGGGGCTATTCTTTTAAAAGTACCGGCCCCACACGGTACATCAGTTTCTCTGGCGTTTTGATAGACGTATTTGTACATTTCGGCCCAATGCAATATTTATACTATTTAAAACGGCCAAGAGCGAGTCGAACTCGCTTGGTTTCTTCTATGGGAACCCCCGTGAATATTTTACTTTCTCTTATTTTTTATTATTTTTTGTTATATCGGCCATAATAACACATATTCTGTGAAAATTTCAACGGGCTACCTATTACGGTTCAAGAGATACAGCCCTCGACGAATGAGTGCGCGTTGGCTGGCTAGCGCGAGCGGGTGCGTCTTGAGTCTTGATTACAGTGACGTCACGTCACGCGCAGCCGCGGCGCACTGAGTTTTAGCGGCAGAAGGGCTTATGTTTATTGTTAATATCTCCATAACTAATGGCCCGATTTGGATAATTCAAAAAGATATGACATTCTTATGCCATAAGGAACAACTTGGATATAACTTCTATTGAATTTGCTGTTACTTTACTGATCCTCATTATTTTGTCAAACTTTAGCTGTTAAAATAAAAAAAACAATTATATTTTAATGTGATTTTTTTTATCCGTCCCTTTTCGAGACAGGCAAAACTAATTAATATATGCAGCCTTTTCTGTTGTACTTCTAATGTCTGTTATTTTCTTCTCGTATTGCGAGAATCTCAAAAATATATACTTTTTATTTACGACGACGCGGCAAAGAAACTCGTTTAGCCGCCATAATTTTTTTTTGTTTTTTTGTTTTATTTTAAATACATATTTCGGCCACAAAACTGTAGTTTTTTTAAGCAAACTTAGTGATACAGCCATGTAAAAGTTTTCCTAATTTCCGCAATATTAAATACCTAAAGCATGACATGGTACTGGATTTATTAAAAAAAAACAAAATTGGAATGGAACGAAATGGGAAAGGCGTTATTACTTTGAGTGATTAAATTTCTTGGGAAATAAATCCAACGGACTACAAGTCGGACTTTTCACTAAAATTGCTTCCAGTCAACTTTTAAAATGGAATGGGTGCGTCACACGGATGATTGTACGCGTTTAAATAAACACGTTCGATTTTCTGAAAAAAAAAAACACATTTTAGATAGGTATATTTTATTTGGAAGGCTGAACCTATTCTATTGTATCATGTCATGACAGTCGAATGGAGAAATTAGTTCAATTTCTTGTTACTTTTTGGATTTTTTTTATTTGAACACGTGGCAATGTGTACGGCAGGTTGAGCTGCACTGGCTAATCACAGTTAATTTTCCAAAACAAAACGTTTAGTCGCGGAGACGCAATTTTACTGACAGACGTAGCGAAATCATAGCAAAGCATTTAATCTATTGACCGATGGACTGATGGACCAGACTGATGGATTTTAAAATATTTTGATAATTTTCGTCAGCCTAGCCAGGGCAGACTGATGGCAGACTGATAGTGCGAATGTATTTTAACGTCTGGCGTCAGTCTGGCGTCAATCTGGTTGTGACCAAGGTCACATACTGAACTGATGCCAAACCTAGCGTGTAACCTCCGTCAAAGAATTTCTTTGGTCTGTCTGACTGATCGCACAGACTGAGCACACCGTTCTAGAACATATGTACCAGAGTGAATACAATTTCCGGTCTAATGAATGGCTTTATTGGAGTATTGTATTGCCACATAATTGTTTATGCATTTATAAAAACATTTCATATTATTTACAACATAATGTAAAATGTTCTATTTCAGCGGCATGAAATAAAATACTTAATAAATAGGTAATAAAATAGTTTGTGCTTGAGGCTAACTCAAGAGCTACCTATATTGTGGCTGTGAGTGTGAGTCACACTGGCAACATAGCCACGCAAACACAGGTTAGCCAACGTACCCAAGAACAACATCCCGTCCCGCCGCGTCGGTTGGCCCCTTCCGTCCGTCCGTCTTTCGTTCCTTCCTTTCTCACCGCGCCGCCCGATAGCTGCCAGCCATCTTGCAAAGTTGACTTTAGTTTCGGTCTTGTAGCTTGAATACTCTCGTGATTTATAGAAAATAGTGCCGCATTCGCTAGCATTTTCCTGTTTCTACCGCAGCGCTTATAATTAAACATCGACATGAAGGACGAACACGGGGATAACGACAATGACTACGTGAGCACTTTCCTCGTTTCTTCATTCATTCATTCATTAGACATTCACAGCTAGATAACCTGTACACTTTTACCGCTACTTATTTCCTTCCACAACTAAAACGAAGCTAGTAAATGTGAAATATGCTTATCGTTGTGTGCTTGGCCCTAAACTGATATAGTATGGGGATGACGCTGGACAGGAGGAACCCGAACACCTGCGCAAGCTTTTCATCGGAGGTCTCGACTACCGGACCACGGACGACTCGCTCAAGGCCTTCTACGAGCAGTGGGGCGAGATCGTCGACGTGGTCGTCATGAAGGACCCGCAGACGAAACGTTCTCGCGGGTTCGGCTTCATCACATATTCCCGCGCGCACATGGTTGACGACGCCCAGAATAACAGGCCACATAAGATCGATGGGCGGTGAGTTATTGCTATTTATTGTTTATTTTGCATTCCACATAAAGTGAGTTCGCTTGTTTACAGGTACTGAGGAAATAGCTTCCCTTATTCCCTGCCATCCGTCTAAACTCCTCAACACTCGTCGCAGAGAGGCTCAGCACCCTTTTGTTGATATGGGGGTTTTGAGAAAACATTGTTTCGCAAAATAGTTCCTTTGTCGCACTGCTAGGGTGTTTTAACTGTCGTCGGCGAGTGTTTCCCGAATCCTATAACTTGGGGTCTTCATAAATGTCTTATCAATACTCTAGGCAGCTGCAGTCTGCTGCCATGGCATCTCACTCAATGTGGTTTAGCGAGGAGAGCGGAATATCGACTGCACCATTGGTCCCTCGGCATAGCCGCTCATACTGTGTTTCATAAAAAAAAAAAAAGGAAATGTATCATTTAGTTACTTCTATAAACTAAATAGAAAGTCCAGCCTATGCCTAACTCTCTATGCGGAGCCGTGGCAAAAGCTGGTGTAATATTATCCCATGGATTGGACCTTGGTCGCCGTAACAAATCTCGATCTTACAACACCTACAAAACCAGCAGGCATTGATGTGCGTGAAAAAAATGTGTACCTACTAAAATGGATGATCTCCTTTGTTCAACAGTTGCAATTATTAATTTCATTAAAATGCTTTACGGAATGCAAGAAATAGTTTGTGCTATTGAAAACTTTAAAACCAAAAAAAAAAAAATCTGTTATGTGCGAGTTTTACTCGCGCACGGAGGTTTCCGTATCTATCCGCTATTATCCGCCTATCTTATGTCTTTCAACAATGCAATGTATAAAAGCCTGTGGCGCCATCTATTATTCAATAGTGTGACTAATCCATTTTCGGACCTTTGTTGTATGGGAGCCCCCCTTAATTTTAAACATTTTTTTTTTATTATTTGTTGTTATATCCGCCATAGTAACACATATTCTGTGAACGGGCTACTTATTACGGTTCAAGAGATACAGCCCTCGGACAGACGGACGGACGGCAGAGGCTTAGTAATAGGCTTCCGTACGGGATACGGAAACCTAAAAATCATTACCTACTTTATAGAAAAACACTGATTTACCTATCGGATGGTATGATTTATATCTAATCACATCGAAAATTACTTGAATTGAAATGGTCCTACCGTCTCTTGGCCGGCAGTGTGGTGGAACCGAAGCGTGCGGTCCCGAGGGAGGAGATCAAGCGTCCGGAAGCAGGAGCGACCGTCAAGAAGCTGTTTGTCGGAGGCCTGAAGGACGACATCGAAGAGGAGGACATCCGGGACTACTTCACCCCCTGGGGCAAGGTTGCCACCGTCAGCCTCGTCACCGAGAAGGAGACCGGCAAGAAGAGGGGCTTTGGCTTCGTGGAGTTCGATGATTATGATCCAGTTGACAGGATTTGCTGTGCGTATCACCTACGACTATATGCCACAATGATTCACCAACGTCCATTTATTTTGTCACAATGTCGGACTCACACCTCTCACAATAGGTACACTAACAATGTCCAATCCACTGCATCTCTCGCCATGCATGTCGTAAAAGGCGACTAAGGGATAAAGGCAAGATCCCGTGCATAAGGGCGACAGGCTAGCCACCTTCACTTTGGCACGGTGCTTCTATCGAGTCATTTAGCAGGTGGGTCCTTTGTGCCTTACTTGCTGTTTGGTAGTTGTCTTGTCCAAATACTTTGCCTAATGTGGTCGGTGTTGTGCTGTAGAGTACTTGCAGCACAACACTGACTACTCTGTTTACCCCAATTGTGTTGATACAGTATGTGGTATGTATTTTTTTTTATAGAAACTGACACGGTTGGCTACATAACCTGCAACATCCGTGATGTCAGCCCATAACCGGGTGAACTATGTGCCATGTCAGTGCTTCCCTTCATATTTCATGTCGGCTACACTGCACTGGACGGAAAACACGAACTATTTACAGAGCTGTTTCGACCGATGTTCCATTCAGTGCGGTGGTATCAACCCGGTAGGGATAAACCTTACCACCTAGTGGGTAAGAAGAGAAGGAACCTACAGTTTTACTCGGAATCCAAACCACGGTCAACAACCAACGGTCGAGTGGTCACCCATCCAAGTACTGACCACACTCATAATATACATACAACGGACCGCGTTGAGGTCTCATGTGTAGAATGACACACCCATCCCACTAACACAACAGGTTGTGCAGCAAACAACAACATAGGTACACCAACAGTGTGAACTTGGATGCTTCTGATTATATACTTGACCAAACCACATAAATATGCCACCACATAATATGGGTTTAGTAGGGATGCAATGATACACCGATTACAATGGGTCGTATAATCGTTTACCACATAGTTTATTGAAGTTTCTTGACCTAGCAGCTTGGATATTATTGCAATATTATCTTTGTGAAATAAAATATGTGGTCTCTTTTGGTCGACAGTGCAGCAGAATCATAAAATAAAGGGCAAGAAGGTAGATGTGAAGAAGGCGATATCGAAGAGCGACATGCAGCGCGGGGAGATGGGAGGCGGACGGCGCGGGGGCGGCGGTGGCGGACGCGGGGGAGGCGGCGGCGGCGGTGGCAACTGGGGCAACCGCGGTCAGCAGCAGAGCCAAGATTGGGGAAACTCTGGTGGTAAGTATCTTCCAAATGAAATGAAATAATATGTTTATTTATGTTATTTTAAAGGAGTCTATACACTGAACCCTCCGACGCCGCCGACACAGCCCGGCGGGTTGGTGTCGGCGGCGACACCAACCCGCCTTAGAGAATAATGTCGGCGACCGTGCTACCTGGCGACTTGTGGCGGCATGTCCGCGACTTGCGTACGCGCTCAGTTTGCCAGCCGATACTCGAGGTATAGTGACGTGCTACTGTTTGAAGTTGATGATTCAATGCCGCCGACAAGGGTCGGCGGTTCGGTGTATAGAGTCCTTGATTTGAAGCCGCCGACAACGAAGCCGCCGGGCAGTGTCGGCGGATCGGCGATTTTGGTGTGTAGACTCCTTAACATCATTAGACAATTGAATCAAGAAAACAATAAGATAAATGGGTGTATGTCTGAGCTTAATGCCGCGACAGCTTCCACTAAGTCAACAAGTAAGTTCATTGTACCACAGTTCTTGCCCCATACGATGTTGGAAGCTTCGCGTGGGTTATAAACAAACTGTGAATATTAAATGTATTGTCCATAAGCTATGTTGTTCTGAACTCATTTCGGAATTAACACGCACACAATAGACATTCCAATTTCAGTAATTTCTCTAAATAATCAGTAAATTTATCTTTAGAGTTTCCGCCTCTACTTGGTTTGTGCTGTAGGTAGCTGTGTTTGTCTGCAGGATACAATCAGAGCAGCGGCGGCGGCGGTTGGGGCAACCAGAACCCGTGGGAAAACAGCAACCAGAGTGGTTCATGGGGAAGTCAGGGCTACGGCACGCAGGGCGGAGGCGGCGGCTGGGGACAGCAGGGCGGAGACAGCTTCGGAGGCGGATACCAGCAGAGCTACGCCGGCGGGCCCATGCGCAACCAGTACAACCAGACGCGCCAGCAGCCGTACGGGGGCGGCGCTCCCGCCACGGGCGGCTACGGCGGCGGCAACAACACCTACGCCAACATGAGTGGCAGCTCCGCCACCGGCGGCGGCGGCAACCAGCGGAGATACTAGTCTCCTAGCCTCTTGTAAGTATCGCTTCTTGTCTTACTCCACTCTACCATCCCCCACACTTTATCTTCACTCGCATGTTCGGACTCGCAGAGACAGTAGACAGTGTTGGCCTATCACTGGATGTTCCTCCTCAACCAGCATGTAACGACTCATTCATAGCTCTGCTGGTTCCGTGCACCTCTGTGTGAACCCACCTTATATAAACAAGCTATCTCACTCTGAGATAAGAAAGTTTCCCAACGCTTATCCCCACTACTGATATAACTTGAGTATGCGATGTTAATGTTGTTTTTCAATCTGTAGGTGCCAAGTTGCGCTATGTTGAGTGAGACTAGTGAGGCAGGGCACACGAACAGGCAGGGGCAGGGAGGCAGGAAGGCAGGCGGAGGTAGCGTAGACGAAGAGGTCTAGTCGTATCGTCGCCCGCACGCGTCGCGCGCGCGTTGCCTAGCGCCGAAACCATCGCCGCTAGCCGTCACTATAGACTCGAACTACTAAGACTACTCCTGTAGGCAGTGTTTTCATATTATCTAGATAATTACGTTAAGATTACTGTGCACTAGGTAATGCAAGCAAATTTTTTGATTTTTAAATGTAAAGGTGTAAGGACGACACGCTTTATTTAGAGCACCACAGTTTTTACATAGTACATTGATGCCGCACAATCGAGCCGACTGGCTCTTCGGAGCGGGCGATGTTTCGTTTGCTCGTGCAGTACATAGGTACACAAGTGAGGCCTCGAGAGTTTAGACCCGTTGCAAGTTTACTAAATTCACCTAGGGGCAGGCAACTTGTAAAAGCTGTGATTATTAATTAGGCGTGAAGACCCACCTACTTAGTGTTTATATTGATATGATATCTGGTATACTTCCCCATGGGATATTCATTAGTGTAATTCTTTTGACTAAGATGAGATTGTATGTTTTTTCACAAATTTAACTCGGAATGACATGTCGAGCGTTCTAGAAGTAGATTTTATCATGGAATCATTTCTTATGTTTATAGTAGAAGCTACTTTCTAACTATTGATTGTATATCTCAGGTATGTCCTAATTTCCTTTCTTAGGTCCGTTGTCTATAGTTGCTGTACTAAAATTATTATTTTCATATCTCAGAAAGTGCATATTTATTGATTTTTTTTTTAGACTGGTTATGAGTTTTGTAATATTATTTTAAGAGCATTTTATCAAATGAGAAAAAAAAATGTCTATGCTGAGAACTGTCGTTACCGAAACACAAATGCTTCAAAAAATTATTATTTTGTTTCAAACCCTTCATGTATGCCTTGGTCACAGTGGTTCCTCAGTTGGTGTGAATATTTTGAGTGATGGATGAATAATGTGAAAAGACAACATTTTATATTACCCTCGTTGGTTAGGTATCAAGCCTACACTGTTTGCAACTGCTTGTATTTTCTCACGTGTGCAGTGTTTCTGGTTCTTGTCCCCACCAAATGTTGAATGTCAATAAAGTATTCACACATCTGATAAGTTAAAGATGACACCGTGAAATGAGTCTCTTGTATAAGTTGAAACTAGTCTCTCGGTGTTATCTTTAAAGTGCATTCAATGCGGTCACTGCAATGTATTAAATAAGCATTGTTTTCCATGGACTCTACCTGCACTTGGGTGAAACAAGCGACCCGGATATGGGCCGAGCGCGGGGTAAGTGATGAAAATAATTACAAACTTTTCAATAAAACTACTTTTAATTCAGAAGTGTTTTTTAATTTATAAACCTTCCTGCCCTGTAAATAACATGAGTACATAGATCAAATCTAGTTTGCCATGGTGTATTTGAAGCACAGCTTTTTCCATAATAATTTGTTCATTGAAGCTGCAATGTTAGAGGAGACAGTCCTAAAATTCTTCTGGTCCACACTGGTGGGACAAAATGGTGTGACGGTTAGTCAGCACACCTCTATTAATGTATTAGGTAATTATTCCAAGGAGAGGTTTTGGACCCTATCTGTAGTATGTGGGTTAGAAGTTTTGTTGTACTTTATATTAGGAATTTGTTTTATGATTTAATACTTGTATTTGCAATCAATCCTCTTATCTGACCACATAAAAATAGTAAAAAATCACTTAAGTAACATATAAATACTTTCAGTCTACCATGGATATTCATATTATGGTTGGTATTTGGCTTACCATGGTTGAAATTCGCTGTCACTGTGGCCGACGTTTCGGACTGGCGTGTGCAGTCATTTAAGTAACAGTTTTCAGGTTTTAGTTACATACAGTTTATGTTGGCTTCGTGAATTCAATAAATCTAAGGGTCGAAAATAATAAAATGTATTAGGTACAGCAAATTTGTGATAATCATCCATACAGGATAGCTTGATTCTTCCCATCAACTATAGGTTACTTACTATCACGCTAAATGGCTTATGAAGTTAGCAGAAAGTCAAATATGAGAGCGGGCGGAGCCGCGGGCACAGCTAGTATTTTATGTATATGCAATGATAAGCTTTCTAATATAAAAAAACCGCATCCAAATCGGTCCATCTGTTTGGCAGCTACGACGCCACAGACAGACACACACACACACGCCTCCGTTTTTTGCGTCGGGGATTAAAAAACAACCAAGTTTCTTCATTATCCTGTAAAGTGAATTTTTTGCAATTGAGAGGTTTGTGAATTCCTGGAACGTTATACAATTTGAACATGAAATAATTGAACCTACATATATCTAAAAAAGAAAATGGCTCTAAATATAAAAAGCTTATGAATGGTGATCGGGTGGCGCAGCGGGAGGCGGAGGGGCGGGGCTGGCAGCAGGTGTGCAGGCGCAGGCTGGCGTGCAGTACGAGGGCAAGCTGAACATACCGGACGCTGCTGCTAAGTTCCTGAAAACCGACATGTAACATAGAGCCTCGATGGGTCTCTTACTAACTACACTAGCGTATTATAGACTATAGACCACAGAGCATGAAATGCGCGCGCCCGCCCCTACTAGAGGCGCCGTGAGCGCGATTTCTCTACAAGGCCGTTGAAGCCTGTGGGCGTGGCCTATGACTTACATATGTGTGTTGTGCGTGTGCATTTGTTTTGTGCGTGTGCCTAACTTGCTCCTCTTTGTGTGTAGTGTCGATACTAGCACACACACACACATACGAAGCGCTAGCAGCTCAGCAGCGTACGGTTATTGGGTTTCAAATATCATCGCTTAGGGCACCTCTAGTAGGGGGCGCGGTCGGTAGGTATTTGATGCTCTGTGCTATAGACCAAAGGGAACACAAATTATGGGGACATGAAATATTTATTTATTTTAGTACGTCTAAATCCAGTTAAGGGTCGTTCCGCCATTTCGTTCAAATTGCATTCCCGCGCAATAAAAGCGTGTGAAAATGTACGTTTTTTAAAATAATTTTATTGAAATATATAGGTTTAGATGAAAGGAAAAAGTAGTATTTAACGAATCAGACATTTGTCCATTCAATTAAATAAAAAAAAATAAAAACCTTCAAAATTCTCATTCCTATCCTCTTCCAAACGAAGGATCGGTATTTAGTATAATTATTTTTTTTAGTTTCTTCTAGTAAAATGAGTATATTAATAAACCCACCTATAGTGTAACTAATAACGCATGTTTCTTTGGGATTCATTTATTTTTAGAGCCATTATATCATAAAAAGAATTAATATTTCATTTATGTCCGTGGAAAAACGTCATTACCTTCCGCAGAAGTGGTATTACAAATTAGACAGAGTGTGACCCGACTTTAGCCTTCGCTCTTCGCTCCGCACGTCGAACGCCCCTCATTGTGTCCCTGGATCTAGACAGGAGAGGACGAGCATCGCTGGGGAAGAAAATACTCACGATCTTCGTGCTCATCAACTACTTTGTCACCGTGCAGGCATCATTACCTTCCGGATTTTTTTAACATAAGTACACGATATAAAAATTTCATTTAAATCCTAATGAATCAGATTTTAGTCAGAATATTCGTTAATTAATATAATAAATTTGTAATATCAGTAATAAGGGAGCAATTGAAGAAATACATCAAAATTTCATCACCCTCCTTTTCATTACCCTCCTTTACCCTCAAAATGTTTGCCGGACGGTAATGAAGGGGTTCAGATGGTAATGAAATGTTTACTTGATTTTCCTTCCCTCCTACCTAACTGGGTGGTAGGTTATATCCCGCCCGTGTTGGTACCACCGCAGCACTGAATGAAACGTTGGTCCAAACGGCTATGTAAACGTCCGAATGTCCATGGTCATCGTTGGACACCTTATGGATGTCTTGGCGCCATATGTCGGGCTTTAAATTAAGCAAAATATTTCGTGTTTTCACTCGAGTTCAGTGTAGCCGACACGATGAAAGGAAATTACTATCAGGGCACCTAGTTCACCAAGGTGTTATGGGCTGAAATCACGGATGTTGTAGGTGATGTAAACATGTCAGTGTTCACAAAAAAAATTGTGCGCACGTAGTAAGTAGTACATAAATAATAAAAATCCAATAAAACTGGACTTTTAATTCTATTTGGCACGTAAAGTATCTACATAACGTATACTGGAGTACGGGGTTTAACCCGACCGGGTCGGCACCAACGCACTGACTGAAGTTCGGTCGAAATGCTATAAAAATTGTTCATGTTTTTGACCAGTTAAGTGTAGCCGGTTCAATTCAGTGATATGTAAGAGTATAGTTGTTTCCACTCAGTGCATAGTGTGTGTGTTCACTAAGTTACTGTATTTTAATTGCGTAGCAACGGTTGGACTTCAATACAGCGCCGAGTCTAGTGAAATATTCACTAGATTCAGCATAGGTTGTGGCCAGTCCTATTTTTTTCTTCTTCTCTTATTAACTGGCGAAAGCAAAAAGGAGTAGGTTCTCAATTCGAAGCTCATATATTTTTTTATATGTATATGACCAATAATTTTTTTATTGGATAGGGTATACGTCAAAGTTAGTCCCATTTTTATTTGAAAAAAATAAAATAAATAAAAGCTTTAACAAAAAATTTTACCGGCGAAAAACTGAAAAGCGAAAAATCCAATTTTGGCGGGTAATACACCTTCCTAGTCTTACTAACAGTCTCAAAATTAGTCACTTGCGTAGCTATTAAGACTAAAAGGGTTTATTACCCGCCGAAATTATATTTTTCGTTTTTCAGTTTTTTGCCGGTTGAATTTTTTGTTAAAAAGTTTTTTACAATGTATTTTTGTTTTTTTGCTGGTTGTAATGAAGGAACAGGAACCCTCTTGAAGGACCCGAGACTGTACTTAGGGGGAAATATAGGGGCAGGGAGAGCGTTCCAGAGTTTACCGGTTCTGTAGAAGAATGATCTGCAGAATCGATTGGTACGCATCCGCGGTAAGTCCAGCGTGTAGGGATGCAATCCCTGCCCAGTGCGCGTGGTGCAAAGGTGGAAAGGGGATTTGTTATTTCAGTTAAAACTTTTTACACTATGAATTATAAATTACTTAGCTAAAATTTTGATGTTAACAGTGTCGAACTTTTGATAATCGTTAACATTATTACTACCATCAGGTAAATAATTATATCTTTATCATTATCATAATAATAATAATATAATAAAGCAAATTTCATTAAGACATACTAGCATGCTTCATTACCATCCAACCGCATAAATTACCATCCAGGTGTTTTTCATTACCATCCACGCCTTCATTACCTTCCATCAATTTTCTCCAAAACTAAAAGTTGTACATAGATGCCTCTCTTATGTTACTACATCTAATAAGTACAGGAACTCATATATATATAAATATATTTCAGAAAATAAAAAAATAAAAATTCCGCCGAAACATGCAAATTTGAACGAAATGGCGGAACGACCCTTAAACTTTGTTGTTTTTTTATTTTTTTTTATTTAATTATCGTTCTTGAGCACTCTTTTTTTTTAGATTATGTTTTATTTGTTAAATATTTATCTAGTCTATTTTTGAATTGGTTGGTACTAAGTGCGCTTATTACTTCCTCTGGAAGTTGGTTCCAGTCGTCCACCACTCTGTTTGTTATGAAATGTTTGCGAGTATTGCTGTTAAAAGATTGTTCGACTTAGTTTCATGCTGTGGCCTCGAAGATGAACGTTTTGGTTCAATGTGAACATTTGGATCAGCTCAGGGCAATCGTATTTACACGTAATATGGTGTGAAAAACTTAAGAATATTATTTTAATTTTGGCTTGGATTCGAGGTTCTGACATAATGCCCCCTCTTCACACTGGCGAACACCTTGCATGAGTCGGCGTGAAGAGGGGGCTTATGGATTTATTTTTTGCACTCCGTCGACCTAATTTTCCATATTGTTTTATGGTAATTTGTTTTAGGCGTTCTTAGAGTTTGAAAAAAAAGATGGCAGATGGCGGATGAACAAGTTTGTTTGCCGCGTCGTCGTAAATAAAAAAAGCCGTCAAGCGCGAGTTGGAATCGCGCACCGAGGGTTCCGTACCATCACACAATAAAATATATTTGTATTTTGTATGTATACAAAAATTATTGTGTTTTGGAAAATCACGAAACGCCTAAATAAAAACTACATACAGTTAGGCACTCTTGTAGTTGAAATATACAAAAATATTTTTTTTATATGACAACTCCAAACTATTTTAGGATTTATCCTTTACTTCTTGCTTCTTGCCAAATTTCATTATGCTAGCTAGCTTAGTCAACGGGAAGTACCCTATAGGTTTTGATTTGATTTGAGTGAGTTTGCGAGTATTAGACATAATATGTACATATCATGTATAATATGTATCTTTTGATCGCGTTGATTTAGAAGGGATCGCAGATCTTAGTATTCCATTTAATTTAAATTGGATATCTTGACCCGTTCCTGAGAAAAAGGGTCTTGCTTGACATACATAACAAGCAAATTTTTTTATTTTATTTATAAAACTACAAATTTAAAATTTTCGGATTTTTCCTATTACTTGTGCTGTGAGACCTTGCTTCATACCAAATTTCATGATTCTAGATTAACGGGAAGTACCCCATAGGTTTTGATTTGATTTGAGTGAGTTTGCGAGTATCAAATCTGACAGACATAGATGGCCGTATTTTTGATTTCGTTGATTTAGAAGCTTGCATTTTCTACACCTTAAAGAGATCGTAGATCTTAGTATTTCGTATTAATTTCAATTTGATATCTTGATCTCTTTCCGAGAAAAAAAGGGTCTTGCTTGACTTACAAAGCAAACCTAATTTATTTTTAATGTCATAACTACAAGTTTACAATTTTCGGATGTTTTCCTTTGTGCTGTAAGACCTTGCTTCTTACCAAATTTCATGATTCTACGTTGACGGGAAATACCCTATAGGTATTGATTTGATTTTAGTGAGTTTGCGAGTATGAAATCTGACATACCTATAGATGGCTGTATCTTTTGATTGCGTTGATTTAGAAGCTTGATTGTAGATCTTAGTATTTCGTATTAATTTCAATTTGATATCTTGATCCGTTCCTGAGAATAAGAGTCCGTGACATACAAAACTAAAATTTTAATTTCATAAACTAGGTACAAATTTACTATTTTCGGAATTTTTCCTTTACTTGTGATCTTGCTTCTTACCAAATTTCATGATTCTAGGTTAACAGGAAGTACTTGCCAGTAACAAAATATGTCACTTATATGGCCGTATCTAGTGATTGCGTTGAATTAGAAGCTTACATTTTTTACACTTCCGAGGGAACGTAGACTAAACGAACGTAGTATTAATTTCAACTTGATACCTCTTCCCGTTCCAGAGAAAAAAGGTCTTGACAGACAGACAGACGGACAACAAAGTGATCCTACTATAAGGGTTACGTTTTTTCCTGCTTTGAGGTACGTAACCCTAAAAATTTGCTGTTCTTACAATTTATGGGTGGTAGGTCCACCACTTTATGAGAAATGGCAAAATGCTAAGAGCGTTCCGTGCAAAATGACAGACGACAGTGCTGCCACTCAAGTAAATAATATATATCTCCTAAATAAAGCCATAACTGGAAAAAACAAGCTATGAAGCTGTAGTTCATTTTGATTATGATATTCTAAGTTTCTAAGATACTGAAAACAGTTTTGTATTGCTCAGTTTATGCACAATCATTATAACGGATTTCGATGGCCACCGTAATCCGTTATTATGATTGTGCATAAACTGAGCAATACAAAACTGTTTCCAGTAGATAACTATCTTAATATTATAATCAAAATCAACTACAGCTTCATGGCTTGTTTTTTCCAGTTATGGCTTTATTTAGGAGATATATATTATTTACTTGAGTGGCAGCACCGTCGCCTGTCATTTTGCACGGAACGCTCTTACCTAAGTAGTTACAGCAACTTCAAAACCTCGAGAATCCAGAATCCATCCAATCCACCCAACCAAATGTGCGGTTTAAGGCTTGAATACTCGTAGAACCGCTTGTGTGTAGCCACGTGTAGCTAAATGATGATAAATTCTCACCGATACTGCTGGTCTAGGTGAGCCTTCTCGATCCGCTTGTCTTTCGCTCGTCTGTTCTGGAACCAAATCTTCACCTGGGTCTCCGTTAGCGCCAGGGCGGCTGCCAGTTCGCATCTGTTGCACCAATTTAGAAATTATATTATAAGTACCTACATAGCTAGGCTAGGTACCTACAAACATTGAAGTTCGTACCTACTTACTATTTATTTATTTATTTGAACTTTAAACTGTGTCGGGCTGTCCCAGTTACGCCGGATTTACGTACCAAGACAGGATTACTAATATTACTAGGTGGTAGGGTTTAACCCGCCCGGGTTGATACCACCACACTGAATGAAATGTCGGTCGGAACGGCTATGTAAATAGTTTGTGTTTTCCGTCCAGTTCAGTGTAGCCGGCACGACCGAAGGGAAACACTGACATGGCACCTAGTTCACCCGGTGTTATGGGCTGACATCACGGATGTTGTAGGTGATGTAGCCAACGCAGCCAACCGTGTCAGTATCCATAAAAGAAAATGTATTATTAACTTTATCTACCTAACTATAACCCAGTGGTTCCAGTGAACGGTTGTTAAAGTTCAATTCATTCATAAGATATTTTTTTGTTTCGCAAGCGCTAGATTAGATAAATTAGATTTATAGAGATCATAGATAGAGCCAGAAATTTTCAGTGCAAATTTCAATCCCTTTTTAATTAATTTAAACGGAATGACATCACAGGAAGGTTTTTTGTTTCGCATCTAGGTAAAAAAATGCACAGGAAAGTACTGGCATGGCACTTTGTTCAGACAGCAACATAGCGCAATGAGCTGACTTAACGGCGTAGGTACTAGGTGGTTTAGATAGTTATAACTATATCCGTGTGGCAACGATGAAATCAATCAAGAAATGAAACAAATCAAAAGCGGCAGGTGACCGAGTGGTTTGGGCATCGGCTTCTCATGCGGGAGGTCCGAGGTTCGAATCCGGCCGCCGTGTGTGTACCAAGTTTTTTCTGACGAAAAAATTTACGTGCATACCTACACCTGCTGCTGCACCGTTCGGAACCGGTGTAAAACTATGTAGGTCCCTTGAGTCCCTTCCCTTGCCCCTTACAAGGTGGTAGGCTCAAATTGTAGCCGACTGGATTGGTACCACCGTACTGGATGTTATGGCCGCATAGCAGCCTCAGTTGTGTTCTCCTCTAGTCCAGTATAGCCAGCAATCCAGAGAAGTCTCCGGTATAGCACCTACCTTCTCGGAGGTGATATTGGCTAGTCAGAGCATGTGCTTTGGCCCCTCTGTCTGACTTAGCCACCCATACCGGATTACATAAAAAAAAAAAACAATGAATAAAAGTAGAGTGTGAGGACCTGCGTGCGCGCGCGACGTACTCGCCTCGCGCGTACTCCAGCTCGAGCCTCAGGGTCTGGTGCGCGGAGAAGGTGGTGCGCTGCCGCCGCGGCCGACCCTCCTTGCGGCGTCGTCGTGCCACTGCAATCATACATACATACAACTATACATAGACATTGCATACATACATATCACACATGCTGAATCCCGACTATCGGGGTAAGCAGAGTAATCGGTGTTGTGCTGCAGGAACTCTGGTAAATTACAGCACAACACCGACCACCGCGTTTAGCAAAGTATTCGGACAAGATTACTATCAAGCACCAAGTAAGGCACGAAGGTCCACCAGCTGCATGACTCGGTGGAAGTACGGTGTAAGGTATGAGAGATGACGAACCTGTCGCCCTTTAGCGAGGCATCTTGTCCCTATCACTTAGTCGCCTTTTACGACATGCATGGGGAGAGATGCAGTGGGGCAATTATTTTTAAGTATCTACCGGCCCGGTATTTTGTAATTTTTTGGATTTTTTTGGGATTTCTGTGAAAATTGCAACCGGTTACCTATTACGGTTCAAAAGATATAGCAGTAGGACGGACAGACAGACACATGGCGTAGGTACTCCAGGTACTCCAATAGGCTTACGTATGGATATGGAACCCTAATAAACGTGCCGGTCTAGTTGACAATCTCCTTTTTCAGAAGTCAGGTGTTAGATTAAAGTGAAAATGCGGCAACAGCTTTAGACAGTTTTACAAGGTTTTAAATTTGGTCGGGACGCTAATCTGAAACTACGAGTATCTACGTGGCTGAACAATAAGCCTTTCCTCCCCTCTAAAGCATAAGGAATCATGACAAAACCGAGCTTGTAAGAGCTCCCCCAACGCATCATAGTCTTGCACCGCGATTCAACAAACTGGCCGTGTACAGCGAGCCGTGCCTTCAACCTTGTTCGCCATACTGTCATTCATGATCATGGAGAAAAGATGAGAGAGGAGTTGAGCAAACTGAATACGTCGACACAAACTGGGGGCATGCGTCATCGAAACGCGTGTGACATTGCATCAGTCGCGTCGATTTATTCCCAGTAGTTTTCCGTGGTACAGTTCCGTGGCGGTTTCCCATAAGTTCGCGGAACAAATGATACACATCGAGGGTCATATGACGAAGGGGCGTAACTGACAAAAAAAGCGAAATTGAGTTAGGTCCATAGTTTTGCTTCAATAGGTACCCCGGATGTTCTGACGAAGAGGCGGAACTGAATGTACTACGGTTTTCCCTCTAGGCAGTACTATTTATTAGGCATATCTGCTAAATTAAGATTAAAAAGTTTCACGATTGGGCGTAACCGTTCCGTTAGGGCCATTCGTGAAAATTATTATTTCTTTAAAAATCTGATCTGGATCTTCGGAAATATAAAGAAATATGTCCATACAGTTAAATATACTCAAAATTCGTACGGATAATGAAGGAAGTGAAGTCAACTAGACCGAAATGTGCGAATTCTTAGTCAAGAAAAGTGATGCTGCCAAAAAATTTCAAAAAATGACAGGCCTAACTGACATAAAACTTAATGAAGTAAAAATAAAAATTTTCACGAAATGGGCGTATTTGATTTGGTTTTTTTTTTTATACTTGGGTAACTACAATATCAATTAATTATATATATTATGAAAGCCTAATAAATTCCTTACACGGAATAAAAAAATTAACTTCGTATCTTTTATACACTTCCAAATTCGTTCATAACCATATCAGGCAAAACACAAAAACTGCTCTCCTGAACAATTGAGAAAAATCAATTACGCCCCTTCGTCATATGACCCTCGACATAATTTAGTCCCATTAGTTCCTATCTATCTGAAGTACGTACAGTTAAACATAAAATAGCTCAATAGGTTTACTTAAAAGAAGGTCACCTATATCCCTTTGTTTTCATTTGGTCAGATTTTCAAATCGTCAGACTTTCAAATGGTCAGATTTGCAATACTTCTCCATCGCACTGGTTTTTTTTCGTCGTCACCTACAACATCCGTGATGGTCAGCCCATAGCACCGGGTGAACTAGGACCATATCACCGCTTCCCTTCATTTCATGTCGGCTACACTGAACTGGACGGAATAAACGAACTATTTACATAGCCGTTTTAACCGACCTTTCATTCAGTTCGGTGGTACCAACCCGGGCGGGATAAACCTTACTAAATAGTAAGGTAAGATGGGAAGGGATCTACAGCTACAATTTTACGTGGAATTCGAACCACGGTCAGCCTCCGAAGGTCGAGCGGTCACCCATCCACGTACTGACTGCGCTCAGAGTTTTTCAACAACAGTCGACCGACCGCACCACTGAGCTATCGAGGCTGACACAAACATCAAACATGTGACTGGTGGCGTCACATGTTTGATGTTTTACTAGAAATTAGAGCTAGCAACGACTTCTCTGATCTCTTTTCTCCGTGGTCATATCATAATACTCGTAGATTGGCCGGAAGTTCGGAAGGTTTGACACCACTTCACCCCTAATCAGAAACCCCGCGATGTCCACTACTTCCCGGATTTCTTTAATCACGATAATCGAATGTCCAGTGTGCAGTGAAAAGATTTAATATGAAGCGCGTAGGTGTAACAATGATATACGACATATGGCGCTAACTAAACGCAGAGGACGTGATGTGGGGCTACTCACGAAATGCATCCGCTCAATTAGAAATTAGTTCACATTTCATTTCATGTGAACGGCAACATTTGAGAGGATTCACTCTTTCCTCGTGTGAGGAAGATACGTAAATTAAATAAAAAATTGTATTACTATAGCTTGAACGCTACTGAATTTAGAATATCCGTATACATTTTGTAAGATACATAGCTACCTACATAATTTAATTTTCCACATCTCGGTAAAGGTGGGGCCAATAATTTTACAAAATGAATTTTCGAGCAATATATATTTTTTTTACTTTTAAAAAATAAGAACAAGACCTAGGTATATACATATATTGATATAATAGATTGATTAGGTATATCCTTAAAATTTATTTCCGTCCTTGTGTCTGCCATAGTTCTCTAGATCGTAAATCACCATAAAAAACATATATTTACCTATTGATTTCATCTAAATTAGACCAATATTTCAGAAGTTTCCATTTGATGTGCCATAAGCATAACTGTGTCTACTCTACACTCTACCTAATACCTAACTGTACGAGTAGGTAGTATATATAGCCATCAAGACAAAAGTATTGGATAATGATCGTACACTAGCAATAATAAATAAAAAACGGGAATGTTTCCATTGTTCACAAATTGTGGTGAAATAAAGAAAGGAAGAATAGCGTGGCATGACTGGTATCATTAGGCTCTCCAGGTTGTTGGTAGAAAACACGAAGCTAATAAGGATAAGAAATAATGTAGAGCTCGCTTCTGTTGCAAGAGGAGGTAGGTACTACATGCCTACTAAGAAAGATCATTACGATCATTAAATCGGGATAATACTAAATGTAACGAAAATTTGGGAAACATGTTTTTCTTCATACATACCTATTTATTATACTCAGCCACGCACCATAGTGTAAGTAGGTAGCACATCGATGGGGCAATTCGCGTCACTCCAAAAAAAAAATATGGACGTCCGAGTAGGTATCGATTTAAAAATACCGCCCATAAAACTCGTCTAACGTTGCCATTTTTGTTTTATTTATTTATGTATTTTTACCCGACTGCGCGAATCAAAAAGGAGGGTCATGTTTTTCGAGTTTATTTACGTATGTAGGTATGTATGTACCTATGTATATTTCTTTGGCACGTCAGTCAGTCAGTCAGCGTGTCCACTGCTGGGCATACGCCTCTCCAATTTTCCTCCACTCCTCCCGGCCTTCAGCGATACGGCATGTGCTGTAGCCTAAACGGCTTGATTGAGGCACAATTGAGGTGACAGTGGATTCGTCTCGCTCGCGCGAGTGTCATAGTTTTTCTTCATACCTGTCCATACCCATCGAGTTGCCAAGAGCAGGAAGATGCGATTTCAAAAATACACTTAATGTTTTGGAACTAAAATTTATTAAATAAAAAAAATATAAAACCCAACTGCTAGAAAATTAAGGAAACAAGGAAAGATCTCAGTATAAAATGCTGTGTCGGGCGTGTAGAAGGATTGGAATAGACAGATAGGCCGACTACACCATTTTCTACTGATCTTTCATTGTCTTCTTAATTTTTTTAGCAGTCGGGTTTTATATATTTTTGTATTTAATTCATTTTAGTTTATTTTTTTTTTCTAAAGATCTAAGGTGCCTACAATTTTACACTTGTTCCCTGCAAACCATTAAATAGTGCCCTTATATCTAACGGGTGAGCTATGGAAGAGATTATCATAGATAGTGCAATAAACTCACATTGCATTTAAAGAAACTTTTGATATGAAGTACAAGTACGTAGGTACTAGGTACTTAAAAATGTTATTTTGTTTTGCAATGTTTTTCTTCTAATGAACTGTTATATTATTTATTATACTTGTTTTAATTTACTTTAATCATACTGCAAAACCAGAAATGTTTTTTTATACATACATACATACATATCACACACGCTGAATCCCGACAATCGGGGTAAGCAGAGTAATCGGTGTTGTGCTGCAAGAACTCTGGTAAAGTACAGCACAACACCGACCACCACGTTTCGTAAATTATTCGAACAAGATTCAATCGATCAAGCAGCAAGTAAGGCACGAAGACCCACCTGCTGCATGACTCGGTGGAAGTACCATGCCAAGGTGCCTTTAGCACGGCATCTTGTCCTTATCCCTTAGTCGCCTTTTACGACATGCACGGGGAGAGATGCAGTGAGGCTATTCTTTTTAAGTGCCGGCCCCACAGGGTACAATGTTTTTTATTGATAAAAAATATTTCTACGTAGGTAGCTAGGCTATTTTTTGCAATTGATAAAAAAACATGATGAGTGATGCTCTGATGCTTGTCTAAATGCACACAATGGCCAAGCGAGGGAGGGGGTCATCTGCTGCTATAATACTCATTAGAGGTGGTCCACAACAATTGAGCCTGCCGCACCACCGCACCCCGTTTGCTCCGCTTCGTTCCCATTCATTAGACTCCTTCGCGGGTTCTATACCCTAGGTTGAAAACTCTGTGGATCACCTAAGAATGTCTCAGCAAGAACTTGAATTTCGAATCGCACGCCATTTTCGACTGTCAGTTGTTTGGTCAGCCTTATTTGGTATTTGCTTTTTCACATGTTTACTGGTATATCGCCGTTGTAGAGGTAAAACTCATTAACTAACAAACTGTAAGTTCTGAGATAATCCAGTTTTAGTGAAATTTTGGTACCATAATTCACACTGAAGTCCAATGAAAGCCATTTTTTCAGGACACATACCTAATAGTGTAGTTTACAATTAAAAGTGGAATTTGAAGTTTTTTTATTGTTGGTTTTACTGTAAATTTTCAAAATGTACTTAATGATTTTTACCTTAAACATGTTAGATTGTTATTTCCACTTAAGTAATTTAAACAACTACTTAGTGAGTTTTTGCTCCAAACACTTTAGATTGTCATTACTACTTATTTCCTGATTTTTTATTCAGGTTCACAAAGCGTGCAAAGTAAAAAGAGCTCAAATAGAATCATAGAAATAAAGCAACAGCTGATTCTCTATCACGCATTCGGCTACGCCAATTTCATGCCTCGCCCTCCAAGGCGGATTTCTACAAAACACAACCTCCGCGCAATGTTCTATGTATCAACTCACGCTTCGGCCCACAATGACCCCATCTGTACAGTACACCTGGGCTCTGGAAGTACATCGTGGAAAAGCTATTTCGAAAATCGAAATTAATCAATTCGAAACATTGATTGAGTCATGCAACTCAAGATGTGAATGATAATAATATAATAACCGACCATCATCAAGACAAATAAATCGACGAATATTTAGTTAACATAATATGTTAACTAAATATTCGTCGATTTATTATTTGCAGTAAACACAGACTAGTATGACGCAGTAAATAATAAAAAAATAAACCTATCATGAAACTTATAAATAAAAATGTCTTCCAGTTCAGCCGAGGCAGTTGAATTTCCAGGCTTATAGTTATGTGGCGTATGAAGAAAGGCTTAGCACGCACGTCACCGGACTTATCCGGTGGTTTCGGCAAAAGCCATTGCGTTCGAAACATAGGAATTTAGATATAATTTTTCTTTTGGTTTTTTTGATAACCGGCTGGGCACCGATGTTGGGCCCAGCCTCAGGGCCCAGCAGTCGGGCGAGTGAACCCGTCCCGTCGCGAAAATACGCTCAGCGAGGTGAGGTGCCATGCCAGCTGGCAGCTATGATAAATCTTATTTCTAGGTTTCCTCTTAGGAGGTTTTCAGCAACTACATAGTAGGACAAAAACACCAACGAGACGCACACCGGTAGCTTACTCAGCGACCTCAAAACTGATGTGAAAAGGCTCCTGTTAGGCTGGCATGACATCCGCAATCCCCGTGCATCACAGAATGTTCATGGGCATCGTTAGACGTTGCCACATGTCTCGCTATCCATAAAAAAATGTGTATGGCGATGTAGGTATGACTTTTGCATTGCATTTTGACTTTCTGTTTTCATTCTTTATATCAAATTATATCACATAATATCTTTATGAAAGCGGCATGTATGTTACCGCCCTAAAGCGAATGAAGTGTTCATTATTACACACCCACACACACACACACACACACACCACACGCCGTATCCCGACAATCGGGGTTAGCAGAGTAATCGGTTTTGTGCTGCAAGTACTCTGGTAAATTACAGCACAATACCGACCACCACGTTTAGCAAAGTATTCGGACAAGATAACAATCAGGCAGCAAGTAAGGCACGAAGGCCCACCTGCTGCATAACTCGGTGGAAAGACCGTGCCAAGGTGAGAGGTGGGACTAGTCTATCGCCCTTCTGCACGGCATCTTATCCTTATCCCTTAGTCGCCTTTTACGACATGCACGGGGAGAGATGCAGTGGTACCTACCGGCCCCACATAGTACATGTTCATTATTGTATATGAATTTATCTCGTTTGTACTAAACGCAACTTAAAATGAAAACAAAAGAAGGTACCTACTACCTAAATACTTCATAATAATAAAACTTTACATTTTCGACATATTACAAGTAACAACTTTACTATGAACGAATGCCCCCACTCGCCCGCTCGCCCGCTCGCTGATGCGGATGCACCCGCGCGGAAATCCGAAGATGATTGAGAAATATTTCACCTGAGTTGTTTATTTTTGTTTTTAATTTTCTCCCGCAGACAGGGCACTGAATATTGAAGTGGGGAACGAATGGATTTGCGCGCTGAGGTAGAAGCGTACTTTTCAATTTGTTATCAATAGGGTAGAGC
Organism: Nematopogon swammerdamellus; assembly: GCA_946902875.1. NCBI lineage: Eukaryota > Metazoa > Arthropoda > Insecta > Lepidoptera > Adelidae > Nematopogon > Nematopogon swammerdamellus. Next base: position 8,526,730 of record OX336344.1, read on the forward strand.
GTATTTTTTATACACGGATTAGATTAGATATGGGAAAGATGTGTGTTTTGCTAATAGTCAGAACCGAGGTTAGAACAATATTCGGGGCGTTTTTAGCCTCAATTAAGATTTGAGCTTTTGGGAATTTTATTGAAATACTAATTATGTAAATAGATACTTCTTTATGGAATTTGTGGGATGCAATGACTTTTTTTCACGAATACCTGCGAATGTGTGTTTCTCTTTCTTAGTTTTTTAATGTTGATAGTTTCAGACGTAGAGGTTGTGAAGAACATAGGTAATTAATTATTTACGCCTATAAATAATTGTATCTCTATTACTAGTACAGAATAATATTCACTGTTATCGCATAGTAGAGAGAATAAGTAATTTATATTAAATCAACCTAACTGGAGGTTTTCTCTTTTTTCCATGAATTTCATATGCTATTCATAAAATATTCAAATAAATATTGAAATAACTAGACATAGGTACAACATTTAGTATTGATTCTAGAGTCTGAATTGTTGAACCGACATCACGGTTCAATACAACGTTTCTTCCGAAATCTGAAGTGTTGGTACCTACCTAAATCATAAGTACCTATTTTGATTATGGTTTCCATATCTTGCGAAGACAAAGAAACAAACACTTGCATATATGCATGCATTCACATTCAGAAATAACCTATTTCTAATAAAAGTATTTCTGTATTCAAAACACAAATAAATAACTATGATACAATAAAAAAAATCCCTAACATGTGTATTCTCGTGTGCTCACAAAATGTTCTCAGCTTTTGCTCTCAACGTGCTTTCCATACGAGAAATGACGAAACGATCTCCAAAACGCATCCGATCGAGTTAGGGCGGGACGCACCGAAGCGCCTCTCCGAGCATTCGCCAAATGCGATGTAAAACGAGCACAATACCAATTGTCGCTAATGTAAATCGAAATGTTACATTTCCACTTGGGCGCGCGCGACAAATCCCGAGAGCACGTGACGAATCCCACGCCCCCCCCCATTCTCACTCCCACTGTGCGCAGTACAACACCCCCACACTCCGTTCCGTTCCGTTGTGCACCCCCACCCATTTTAACGTGCTTCACAGCACAGTTTACCACAGAATCAAGATTGGTATAAATTAGCTTCGAGACTGGATTAGGTACGATACGATCCTTGAAAAGCTATCGATATCTTGGGCTATTATGCTTACCATCCTGGTGGCTTTGCTGTGGGCGATAAACCACATAGTCTAGGTCTATATAGGTCGTCACTATCCAACGTTGGAAAGCGGCGCATGACTTGTAAAGAGACTAGACTGCTCAATGTTTAGTAAGTTTGTATCAATTAATTCTTCTCACACAATGACGTATTGAAGTCAACACAAATCGGTGCAAGTAAGTAAGAACAATGTGAAAAGCATTGCTTTTGGCTCGAGGGACTTTCTTCACACTTATGCTTATTGACAGTTGACATCCGCATTTTTCAACATGCTAACATTATTTAAACATTTCTAAATAAAAAATACATTTATTATCATTATCATACTGACACGGTTGGCTACATCACCTACAACATCCGCGATTTCAGCCCATAGCACCGGGTGAACTTGGTGCCACGTCAGTGCTTCCCTTCGGTCGTGCCGGCTACACTGAACTGGACGGAAAACACAAACTATTTACATAGCCGTTTCGACCGACCTTTCATACAGTGCGGTGGTACCAACCCGGGCGGATTGGACCGGACCTAGGAAGGAAGTCATATCCCTTAGTCGCCTTTTACGATATACTGAGAATACTTACAAACAAGCTATAAATGGTCCTTCGAGTCGGATAGCAGATTTATTTCATACTAGCTTTTGCCTGCGACTTCGCTCGCGTTAAATTCGTATTTAAAAAGAAGAAAATAAGTAAGCCCGCTACTCTAGTGTACCTTTATTTCGGCGCGCGGAATAATTCGGTTTGTATGAGAGCTACACCTTAGCGTAACCGGAAGTGAATTTTATTTAGCCTATCCTGTGTCACGTGTAGATAAATGTGCTTGTACGAAGTTTCATCGAATTCAGATGATCGGTTTAAGAGTTATGGTGGAAAATACATACATACAGAAATGATTTCTAAAAATCGTAAATTTAGTTTTAATATCATACATAGAGTCTACAAACTGAGTATCTCATAAAACAAAGTAACTTACTCCATGACCATCCCTTACAGATTTATTATTAGTATTGATGATTGATGATGATTGATGATTGATTGATGATTGATCCATCATTCTGGTATTGCATAATAATGACCCTCAGCAGTTCATCAACCTTCACTCTGTCTGGTTCGGCTCCTCGGCCATGCTATCTCGCTAGCAAAATGCGCGAGAGGATAGACACTATCGCGAAGCTACATAGGTGCAAGGAGTGCTTCGGTAGCAAAGGGGATGGACGTTCAAGTCTCCGTATCCAGTAGTGCCAGAGACAGCACGTTATTTCCCAAGGATGGATCCCTAATTCCCGTTAGAGCACAAAATATACTCGGTTTCACGCGCTGTTATGCCATAATAGTTATTATCCGAGAACAATGCGAATATTATTAGCAGTAGAACGGAGGCAAGGCAATTTTCACATGACGGCGCGCGGGAACAATGGCGACGGCGCCGCTGTTGGCGCGCGTTCAGTCGTGGCGCTGTAATCGCATCACTGAAAGCGAAGCGATCCTCCGTCACTTGGGTAGGAAAGGAAATATTTTTCAGCTCCGCGCCAACCCAATGCGAACTCACGCGCGTCGCTTTAAAGCTCGTCGTTGAGAACTCGTCGAGAGTCGAGAGCCACATAATGTTTTGCTATTGCACAATCTGAGTTTGGTACTGAGATATTTTGAGTGACAATGTTTTGATATAGCTGGATTTGAGCGGCGGGTGGCCGAGTGGTTTGGGCATCGGCTTCTGATGCGAGACGTCCGAGGTTCGAATCCGGTCGGCGTGTACCAATGAGTTTTTTCTGTCGAAAAAAATTACGTGCAACCCTACCTACACCTGCTGCTTCACCGTTCGGAGCCGGTGTAAAACTGTAGGTCCCTTCCCCCTTACTAGGTGGTAGGGTCAAATTGTAGCCGACTGGGTTGGTACCACCGTACTGGATGTAAGATGGCCGCATAGCAGCCTCGGTTGTGTTCTCTAGTCCAGTATAGCCAGCAATCCAGGGAAGTCTCTGGTATGGCACCTACCTTCTCGGAGGTGATATTGGCTAGTCAGAGCATGTGCTTTGACCCCTCTGACTCAGCCACCCATACCGGATTACATTACATTTTGTATGGAGAAACGAAGTTCGCAAATCTATCACTAGAGGCGCTGCTCCGTTTCTCCATACAAAATGATGCGGAGAACACGGCGTAGCCTAGTACGCGGTGTATGTTAAATCTCGTGATAAGGGTACAGATCGGGCATGTGCTCAAAAGGGTCAAGTGCGTAGTACCCGTAACCGACACGACAAGCATGCATGAAGAACATTATGGGAGTGGAAGACGCAGCAGAGGTGTGTCAGGATCGTGGCACGTGGAGATTCGTTGTCTATGCCTACCCCACCGGGAAACATGCGTAACGATATGTATGTATGTAAATCCCATTCAATTTTATTTACTGTTGCGCACGTATTTAAGTTTCTTCAATTTCGCGATTCTTATTGGATTTTTAGTTTTTTTATGTTATTTTATTTTTATTGCTACGATTTAAGTTTTAAGAAGACCGAAGTTGAATCTTGCTCTGTGCGGTTTAATCTACATATTTAATTTGCTATAATATTTTGTTGAGGTATTTGTACTCTCGTGTCTAACACATGTCTTATTCATTGTACATACGTATATGTACGTATACACATAAAATAAATAAAAAAATCCTTAAATAACTCGAATTTGTAATAATAACATATCTAAATATCTGTCTATGGGATACTTTAATACCGCAAAGAAAGTCCGGCTAGGAGCTTGAGTCTGCAAAAGAGATTTAAATAAAATAGTCCGAGGGACCCGCCCCGCCCGCCGCCGCCGCCGCCACCCCGCCGCGCCGGCGGACCGCAGAGGACTTAGATCTCGATCTCCATCGACCTGAATGATATTTTTCTAGTGATATTTTTATTTACAGAATTCAATAGAAGTTGGCTATTCATGAACGCACCCTTTTGATGTAGAGAAGATAAGCGTTCTTTCTATGTGCTTAACTGTGGTTGTTTTGAATTTTAATATTTAATATCATTGTAGGTAAGTAAGTACTGTTGTATACCGACGCTCGTAGGTTTTTATTTTCATTTTTCCTTCTTATTGTTTTTGAAAATGTTTAAAGGCCCCTTGCATGGAATTGGGCTCAGTCTCCAACAGAGATTCATATGTCATAGAAAGGGATTCTGTTCGTACTTAAATTTTTGACGTGATAACGTCACGTCTTATAAATTTGATGAACACCGGCTGCACGCACGAAAAAATGTCACGTTCCATCTGAGCCTGTGTGTGCAAGCGAGAGCGCGTAACAAGCGATAGAGAGGCACAATCGGCCCAAGCCGAAAGCGAACCAAGGGAATCCGATGTTCGTTTGGTCGTTTATGTGATTTCGTGGCTCAGTGGTAAGAGTGTAGGATTTGTATTTTTTGACCATGGGTTCGAATCCCTCAAATTTTTTTTTGTTTTTTTTTTCTTTTTTAAGCAATGTTACGGTGTTTTTAAATAAATTGATGAACACCGGCTGCACGCACGAAAAAATGTCACGTTCCATCTGAGCCTGTGTATGCAAGCAAGAGCGCGTAACAAGCGATAGAGAGGCACAATCGGCCCAAGCCGAAAGCGAACCAAGGGAATCCGATATTCGTTTGGTCGTTTATGTGATTTCGTGGCTCAGTGGTAAGAGTGTAGGATTTGTATTTTTTGACCATGGGTTCGAATCCCTCAATTTTTTTTTCTTTTTTAAGCAATGTTACGGTGTTAAAATTTATTTAGGGTGTTTAGTTTTTTTTATAACCACCTAAGAATTATTTTCGGAAATACAAACGTAACAAAAACGACATGCGTAGTCTTACCACTTTATGACGTTATCACGTAAAACTATCGTCCGTAAACCGACTTTACAGACAGCCAATTTTCTACTTAGGGTACCAAGTTCAATTCCATTGCAGAAAAAAGATAAACACGTAAATTGGTTTCTAAGAAAAGGTTAATGTTAATTAGAAATTGGCTATTGTAACAATGAAAATAAAAGCGATCTGTACTTTAAAAAATTAATTCGCAGATAAAACAATAAAAAAAAATACAATAAAACAGTAAAACTATTTAATAATTCAACCAGTTTCACCCAATACTCCCCAACCCCTCACTCACAATCACAACACCAGTCACACCTAATAACGCGTCCCTGAGACGACCGCTCGCTCAACCAATTAGATTATATTGATACCTATATAAAATATTGTTTAATATGAAAACAGGTTTTTTTTCAACTTTTGCACCTGGAATGAATAAAAATCTTAGAGTGTCGTAAAACAAAAACTGGAATATATTAATAGCAAAATTACCCTATTGATTCTGCACAGAAATAAGTTTATACGTACCCTATATTTATGGTAGAACCTATATTAATAACAAAACACACCCTATTGATTCTGCACAAAAATAAATTGCTATCTTTATATTTATGATAGAATAAATATATCTCGAAATATATTAACAGTTATGTCATCTCTGTTGGTGGGCGAGCCCCACGAGTCAGTAAGCCTGGAGGCGCTATACATAGGAGGACAGGGGTAGCCGCGCGTCGGCGCACACGCGCCAGCGCGTCAGTCTAGCGCCGGCGACCGATCTTAGTCTCCGTCCGCCGCTCAGGCGGAGCGAACGTGCGCGTCTGTCACAAAATGCCTCATTGTGCAGTGCTTTGGTGCAAAAAGTTGTCGAAAAATTCAAACTTGAAGACAGATGGAGTCACCTTTCACGAGTAAGTACTTTCATTCAATTTGATAGCATTTTTCGCTTGAATTTCAGTAACAAACATCGGCGTAAATATGTATGGAGAGCTCTTTTCTGCTTACCCACCATAGGTCGACTATCGTGTTGGATGCAGTTAGCTCTTGTAATTTTTTTTGTTTATTGATAAATATGTATGTTAAATGTATACAGATATTTCATGCATTCTGCCTTATTGCCAAAGGACATTTCTTCTAGTCAACCTCAGCAGGTTTCCTCGTTCAATATTCGTTTATCGCGCTTTTTTCATTCAACCAGTACCTACCGGTTTTTACTTTTGAGCGACTCTAAAGGAATTAATTTCTTTAGGTCATGCGTCTACCGGGAATTAGTCTTGTTATGCTTAGCATTAACAAAATTAATTCATAATGAATACCCCGTTAGCATTTAGAACTGCTAAGCGCCCTGATGAATAAAAATTAATGCTAAATGCTAAGCAATAATCACATTTAATTTTAGTTAGCATTGCTGTTTCGTTCGTAAAACTTTGTTGGTTCGTTTGTTTTGGAACGCACAAAGCAATGAAGTATGTGCTATTTATCTGTGGTACTGCTAAATGCTAAATGCTATATAGCGCCTGCGCTCAGCTGCTAGCTAGCTAGCTAGCATCTAAATGCGAAATGCGATGCGATCATGCGAGTGAGGGGTCGGAATTATCATCTGTCACGTGATCATTAGTTTTGGTCATATCTACAGAACCACTGGACTTAGACCCATCGTGTTGGTACTCAATCTGAACGTCTCGATGAGATCTATCCATCTGTCACATTAACTATTGTTTTGGTCATAACTCGAGAACCACTGGTGCTAGACCCATCGTGTCGGTACTCAAACTTCAGGTCTCGGTGAGATCTATCCATCTGTCACATGAACTTTTGTTTTGGTCATAACTCGAGAACCACTGGTGCTAGATCCATCGTGTTGGTACTCAAACTTTAGGTCTCGGTGAGATCTATCCATCTGTTGCGCGACCATCTCTCGAGACACATGTTAGTTCTTTAGTTCTTTAGTTCAACAATAACAATGTAAATGTCAACAATGTAAACAGTAACAATGTAAATGTCGTAAATTGTGCTTTTAAATTTAATTCAATTGTTCAAAAGTTACCAAATGAAAATTTTAATATAGATACCGATCTATAAATAAATAATTAAGTAAATTATTGTTCTGTTTCAAATATATGTTTCTATTACAGACTACACAGCCTTTCATTTGTTATTTTATTAACCCTTATATAACGAATTCACACCGTGAAACTGACAGAGAGACGCATGGTACATTTTATAAGGCTCTAGCTGCATGGCTGGTTAGTTTGTTAAAAAAGGCTAAGCCTGGAAAACCTCATTTTACCCTAAAAAAATTAAATATCCAGGTGGGTATGGCTGGTTAGTTTGTTAAAAAAGGCAAAGCCTGGAAAACCTCATTTTACCGTAAAAAAATTAAATATCGAGGTGGGTACTCATAATTTTTTTATGGTAGGGTAGATTTTCGCGAATTTTTCGCGAAGTCATATTGCAATATAATTTGTCATATCGTTGGCTAAGTAATTAGAAAATAGTTGTTAATAATATAATTTTTTTTTTTTTGGTTACAAAACTTTTCGACTTTCTAACATTATTTTTTTAATTTTGGAAAATTCCAATAACAAATACTCCAATAAGATAATACCAATGTACGAGGTCTTACATATCATTGTTTTGGAAATTTGATGTAGATTTATAATAAAGTATCCGAGGTATCTCAGAACTTAGAACTATTATCGTGTTTATGCGAAAATCTGCAAATTCGCAAAATTGTGAAAGGGGCGTTGCCTTTGTTCATTTAAGAGAACGTTATATTATTCCCTTGATGTAAAGAAGGGTTAAATATTGTTAAATCCGTTTCATCTTTTCATCGCGAATCGACACAATGAGCGACTTATTGTATGAATCCCGTTCAAACGTATGGAAGACTGGCGTCACTTGGCTACCTACTCGCTCGGCCAATCACGGCGTTCCATGCGCCGCTCCCGCCTCAGACTTCACACCCCTTTGGCGGCTACCTCGGTTCTCATACAAACGATGCCGTATTTCGTATCCAGGCTTACTGACTCGTGGCGAGCCCATACATTTTTGCCTATCATCGTTGAGATTAGAAAACCTCGTATCTGATTTTTTTTTTTCATAAAGTGTTCCTCGAAATCATAGCGCATAGCGTCGTTAAGATTCGAAGCACTCGTATCTCAAAAATCGGGATTTTTCAGGAGAGCAAAATAACCGTTTATTTCGAAATTTTATTAGAAAACATGAAAGCTGTTCTTCCGAAAGTTGTTGATAATATCAAAAGAAACCTTACCGTGCACACTCAATAAAGGTATTACTTACACACATAATGTTATTACAATTTAAAGCAAGATACGAGGTTTTGTGTTTTTAATTTTACGATGAATTGCCGATATACAAGGTATATGTCTATACATGTATATATATATAGTCCCAAACTAAGAATAAAATGCTTATTTCGAAAATGTTTTAGATAATGTAAAGTCAATCAGCACTTGCAGATAATTATATTTAATATACTATACAAATATTCAAAATTTTACAATTAAAACAAGATACGAGGTTTCGTGTTTTAATTTTTGCCAATGCAAATGTATGGAGTTTTGAGATACGAGTTATTCGTTTTGCTTATATCTTTGTTAGTACGTTTCGTATTCAGATACGAGTAAAAGTGGCCTATGCGCTATGATTTCGAGGAACACTTTATGAAAGAAAAAAAAATCAAAAATTTTCATACGAGGTTTTCGAATCTTAACGACGATAGGTCACTTTTACTCGTATCTCAATACGATACGTATTAACAAAGACTAGCTGTGCGCGCGACTACGTCCGCGTGGACTTGATCTTTCTCAGCCTGTTATAAAACGCAACGTGACTCTGTCTGTCCGTTCGTTAGTATGATTCAATTGTTTTGGTGTTTTTTAATTAGAATCAAAAGATATTAATTTTTTAAGTTAAGTTCTTATTTTTAATATTTGTTGTTATATCGGCCATAATAAATAACACATATTCTGTGAAAATTTTAACGGACTACCTATTACGGTTCAAGAGATACAGCCCTCGGACAGACAGACGGACGGACGGACAGACAGACAGACAGACACACAGACAGGCGGCGTAGGCTTATTAATAGGGTCCTGTACCGGATACGGAACCCTAAAAATGAAATGAAAGGATAAAAGAACTAATAAATGTAATTACCAGATAACAACGCCATCTGTCATTCATTAGTTGACTTATTAATATTCTGTGAAAATTTCAACGGGCTACCTATTATTACGGTTCAAGAGATACAGCCCTCGGACAGACAGACGGACGGACGGACAGACAGACAGACAGACGGACGACGTAGGCTTAGTAATAGGGTCCCGTACCGGATACGGAACTATAAAAATGAAATGAAAGGATAAAAGAACTAATAAATGTAATTACCAGATAACAACGCCATCTGTCATTCATTAGTTGACTTATTAATATTCTGTGAAAATTTCAAAGGGCTACCTATTACGGTTCAAGAGATACAGCCCTCGGACAGACAGACGGACGGACGGACAGACAGACAGACAGATGGACGGCGTAGGCTTAAAAATGAAATAAAAGGATAAAAAAACTAATAAATGTAATTACCAGAAAACAACGCCATCTGTCATTCTTTAGTTGACTTATTAAATATATAAACAATTTTATCTGAAGACCACAATTTTGCCGAAATATCATAAAAAGTATTTGTTTTTTTATTTAATTTAATAATATAAATAATTATAAAAATAAAAACAGATAAAAATTGCACACACGAAATTTCTACAGCCGTGTTTCTTTTCCATGACACTAAACAAAAGTTCCGCGCGACGCGGTGGGGTGGCGCTGCGAGCGACGACGCAGCGCTGCTGGGCGCGGTGACGGCGTGGTGCTATAAGATATTTTCTAACTTAACTTAAAAAATTAATATCTTTTGATTCTGTGGGTTGATTTTGATGAAATAAACACTGAATGTTACTCGGAATAAAGCTTCATATTTGTTAGTAATTAGATTTTGAATCCAATGAGTGGTTTTTGCGTGATGCGCGCACAAACGAACAAACAAACCAACAAACCGACATACCGACAAACAGACAAAAATTTCAAAAACTATATTTTTACGTTCTATTGCTTATTCCTTCCGTCCCCCAGTTATTGTTTTGCAAAAATATTTAATGTACAGACACGGTAAGTCTACGATTTTATTATATGTATAGATATAAGCAAAACGAATAACTCGTATCTCAAAACACCATACATTGCGTCCCCAAAAATTAAAACACGAAAACTCGTATCTTGTTTCAATTGTGAAACTTTGAGTATTTGTATTATATAATATTATATAATTATCTACAAGTTTTGAATGTCTTTACATTATCTAAGAAATTTTCGAAATAAGCATTTTATTCTTAGTTTGGGACTGATATCGGCAATTTATCGTAAAATTTAACACAAAAACCTCGTATCTTGCTTTAATTGTAATAACATTATGTGTGTAAGAAATACCTTTAATGAGTGTGCACGGTAAGGTTTCTTTTGATATTATCTACAACTTTCGGAAGAACAGTTTTCATGTTCTCTAATAAAATTTCGAAATAAACGGTTTTTTTGCAAAATCACAATTTTTGAGATACGAGTTTTTCGAATCTCAACGAGACGCTATGCTCCTTTACTGGAGTGACCGAAAATTTTCTTCCGCCGTTATTTACCCGACTATGGCGAAGTCAAAAAGGAGGGTTACGATTTTAGCAGTGTATGTATGTTATGTAGGTATGTGTGTTCGTTTGTTCCCTCACATAGCCTAAACAGCTATACCACAGAATGCTATACCTAACGGATTTCAACGTAGGTATTGCTGCATTCCTGTCGAAAATCCGCGTTATTCGGTTAGATTTTAGAATGACGGGCGCCGCGCCGGGCGCCATACCTTCAAACAATTTTTTTTTCAAACCCTATCGCGTGGGGTAGCTTTTGTCAAGAGCTGCTTCCACATATTTTACCTACTAGGCTAATGTAAAGTGAAGATTACCTATCGGCGGTTGATTAGCGCGGTCTTGACATGGATTCTTGATTTAAAGGTCCGAGGTTCGATTCCGGCCGACATGCACCATCGAGTTTTTGTGAAAATTTACGTGCCCTACACCTGCTGCTTCGCCGTTCGGAACCGGTGTAAAAGTTTTACTGTAAAACTGTAGGTCCCTTACCTTGCCCCTTTCTACTTGGTAGGCTCAAATTTTAGCCGACTGGGTTGATACCACCGTACTGGACGTAACATGAACACATAGCAGCCTCGGTGGTATTCTCCTGTAGTTCAGTATAGCCAGCAATCCAAAGGAAATTCTCCGGTATGGCACCTTTTCGAAGGCGATATTGGCTGCTCGGAGCATATGCTCGCTCTGGCCCCTCTGACTCAGCTACCCATATCGGATTAATGAAAAACTTGATGGTTTAAAAATAAAAACAATATAAAATTAAAATTTAATATTTACCGCGACTAGGTAATATTATAGTTATTTATTATACAAGATAAAAAACACACACATACCCTAATCTAACACAAAACTGACTCACACACAACACACATGCTACACTAATGCAGTCTTTATCTATATTTTTTATATTCAAATTTTTATATTTATTTATTATATCAAAATTATATATTTTTATTTATTTATATATTTATACAATTTTATTTATGCACAATAACTGAATAACACATATTGAAAGAACTAATTTATTAACCTAATGAAGCACATATTAATATACAAAAACTAAATAAGTGATTAAAATTGATTGATATTTTTATAACTACGTAGAGTGTTTTCATTTTACGAAGGCACGAGGGGTACGAGGTAGGAAGTGGTGCGAGAGGCGACCGCGCGGAGCAGAGAACGAACTCACTCGGTGCCCGGTCGGTACACACGTTCTACACGTCTTCGCATCGCTCCGTTGAACCGACTCGTTCCCTACTGAGCTCCACGCGGTCTCACACCAATCCCTACCGCATACCCCTCGTGCCTTCATAAAATGAAAACACTCATATATTTAAAATTTTTTTTGCTGAATTGTATTTTTTTTTAATTTCAAGTTGTACATCTAAATCGGTTGAGTCGATCTCGAGTTATAAACTAACTTACCTACATACAAATGATAAATGTTGCACTTTGTATTACCTATCAGGGAATATGGATAGGGAAGAAATTAAATAGGAGTATTTAAGTAGGTACCAATTTGAAAATTGCTATTTCGAGAGATTTTTCTCTCCTAGTATAATACAAACTTTTTAGAAAACGACTTCGCCAGAGCGAATCCGTTGACTGTAACTAATAAAATATTTATGTAGGTGATTGACAGTAGGTATTTTAAATAATTTTATAATTTTTTTCCTAATATGCGTCCTTTGCCAATCCCGTTCACCTCTATTTTGTCATTTCATCATGAATATCCTCTACTGACTGTCTACCTAATATAATAACTATAATAATGTTTGTGTTTGTATTTATTTATTTCGTCATTAAGTACACTGTCTGTACACTCGAATTCGTCACATCAAAAGGCAGTGAATTATGTTGGGAGTCTATCTAACCATGGCAAGGGAAATGTTTTTTAAATGGTGTTCACATTAAATAATAATATAATTTTTATGTGTTTTCATTAGATACATAGATGCAAAGCTGAAAATGAAGAGAAAAAATTCGTCCTGACTAGATTCTAACCTGGACCTCTACCTTGAGCCGCCAGCGCGTTACCATTTCGCCACCGGAATGATTTTTTTTCTTTTAATTTTGGGCTTTGCATATATCTTATCACGCACGCGTAAAGTGCTACTACTAACGTTACTCACGGTTTTCTGAAAACATTTTTACACGTCATGGCTTTACTATCATCGCTGTCTTCGCTGCCGAATTAATTGGATCGACGTATCGGGCCAAACTGGAGGATGGGCTATCTATAATCTTTTATATTCTCAAATTAAGAATATTTTTCGACGATAATGCTTATCAATAAATAACCTCAATTTAATATGTTGAAAATTAGGTTATTGAATTGATAAGCATTACTTATCATCGTTACGCGGCGGCGCGCCGGGCGGGAGCGCCAAAATGCAGCACATTTCAGCGTTAAATCTAGTGAAGTGGTTCACTAGCCTGGATTCAGCATAGACAATGTTTGATCCCTTTTTAAGGTTCCGTAGCCAAATGGCAAAAACGAGATCCTAAAAATAAGGGTGAAACACCATACATGTAACTGAGGGATAAAAATTCAATGCACATAAGATTGTGGCACCTATATATATAGGTACATAGTTGGATAGGTCTTAAAATTATATATAAAATTTAATTGCAAAGAAGTTTTAAAATTAATGTTTGGTCAAATCAATATTTGGTGAGATATGCGCTTCTAAAGTCATAAAAAGTGTGTTTTTAACAGTGTTACTGTCACTTTGCAAAATTACTTGCACCTTGTAAAATTCAAATTTAGAATATTGAATAAAATTTAAAGAAAGTAGTTCTGCGAGATTGTGTTTTATTTTTTTTCGCGAGAGACACAGAATGGCTACCTTGCTGGAAAGGGGCGGAAAATTATATTCTGGTGGCTTCTTCATTTTTGGTTTTTGGAGCATACCTACACCTTCTAACACTTTTTCCGACACGGAACCCTTCACTGTGCGTGGTCACGTGGACAAGCACTTGGTAGATTTTTTTTCATTTCGTCAATTGTATGCTTCGGTCACGAAAACGTGATCGAAAATTGTGTTTTATAAATTGTAATATTGAATGGGTAAGAGAAAAAAAAATCGTTCTTTCTGAATCTTTCTGAATTCCCACAAGTCTAGTGCATGCATAGGCGGCTGGCTGCGCAGTGTTCTAACCGATCATAGGTGTATTTTATAAATAATCAAGAGTTAGTCAGTCAGTGTGAAGAACGTATTATTTTAATCAGTTAGTGACGGATGTTACTTACAAAATGCCGTCAGCCCTGCACCTAAGGGCATCTGATGGGGCAACATGAACGTCCTCGTTGGGTACAATGGCGGTGGTGGCAGCAACGGTCCTACTGGCCTTCCGTACGTCATCCACGGGAACGCTGACGCACACTGCGCTATATCCATCGCGTTGCCATCCACCAGTCTAGCCCCTACGGTACTATCACTCACGTTGATCTCAACATCGGAATCGGACGAAGCACTTTCGTTGTCCTGTTCATTTTCGCAACTCTTTTCAACAGTTTTGTTAGTTCCGAGGTCCTTTGACGGCGTTTCCAGGTGACCGTAAAGACGGGCGAAAAATTTGCGCGGTGACGATGGGCGCGGTGCCACCACGGTCGTGTTAGCATTTGAGCCCTGACTGGCAACGTGTGGGGTGTTCATGCCATCTGATTTGTTACTCATTTTAACGTTTAATTATATTCACAACAACAAACATCAATAAGTACATAGGTATTTGGCTACCTACTTGTAAGAATACACATTCAAATGATTTCATTTTTAACCATTGATTCCATTTTTGAGAAAAAAGTTTTATCGAGGCCAGTCCTTCAAAGCTTTCAATAAAAATCTAATTGAAAATCGGGCGTTAGCAACATCTCTGTTACAATTTTAAATCGCGTGCGTTACGATCCCACGTCACGACATCGTAGGTACGTGTTTGCGGTTGGGGCTATTGTAACAACTGGCCACAGCTGACAAGACATTCCCGCCAAGGGACAACATCCATCTCGAATTAAGCCCGAACATACTCCACCCCCACCCTGCGTCACCGCCGTCACCCCGCTCGCGTTTAAGCCGTCTCTCCCTTTCCATCCCACACAGTTTTGTCGCCAAGTGAAGGCAACAGAAAGGGATGAAAAGGGTTGTTTTTCTCTGAAAAGTTTTCTGCTGTAACTTGATTCGTCTAGCTTGTATCGAGCCAAGGTGGTATAGGTAACGTATTTGCGTTTAAATAAATACTACCTACTTATATGAATGCCTGGACTTGGCCATGCTATAGTAATTAAGTAAATAAATTCGAATAAATGTAATGTAAAGTAAATATTCGAATGCCCGTGGGCGCCGTCGGACTACACCTCTGCGTTAGTATGGCGCGCGCCATTTGTCGTGCTCCCCATAAAAAAAAAAAAAAAATAGGTACCTATGTACTCATTTAAAGATTAGTTTTTATTTGAGGACTTGTTAAAAATTACAAAGTTAGGTAGCTTACCTAAACTTTGTAAAGTGAAACTTACATAAGTCGTTAAGTAAGTAGTAAACAAAAATTAGGTATGCACCTATTCATTTTTACTGCTAACCAAATTTAACATTTCCCGGCCATGCATATACCTATCTATAGATTTACAATGTACATACCTATATTTAACCAACACACTATTTGCATGTCTGTAAGTACATATTCGGAGTCGAAAATCTTTTCAAATTCGAAATTAGAAAGTTGTTTTCAATTAATGTATGGTATAAAAAGATTACAAAAATGAAACTTGGGGGCGGAGCAAAGTTGAAACGGGGATAGAAAGCAGCCAATCACAAAGTCTCTATAAACAGGGGTTCCGCCGCCGCGCCGCCGCCGCCCGGGAGGGAGAGGAAGGGTAGACTTCGACTGAAAACTTGTACTGTTCGACAATATTACTCATTAATATTATTTTCAAACTTTTTTTAAGTTCATTTACTTACCTATGACTTAATTCCTTACGTGGAAACAATTTATTTAAAATTTAAACATTAATTAATTTTTGTTATAGAAAATAAAAACTACCTTTATTGATGGCACCTACACGGATGTTGTAGGTGAGGCAGCCTCACCTACAACATCCGTGATGTCAGCCCATAACACCGGGTAAACTAGGTGCCATGTCAGTGCTGCCCTTCATTTCATGTCGGCTACACTGAACTAGACGGAAAACATATCTGAAAAACAACGCCCTCCCTGCAAGACCGTTGGTACGGTCTATGGCTTCCTGCCGATATATTTCTACCCAAGGATAGTCTCGGGTCCTTCAAGAGGGTACGTAGTACTATATTCTTTGTTCAACTAACTGTAAACTCAAAGAACTTAAAAAGGTGTACCTACGTGTAAACCATGTGAATAAAATCTATGTATATGTACATACAGGTCATTGACTTGAAAAAAAGAGATAGTTATTATCAAAGAGTAAAGTAATATAGTTATTATACAGTTAGTTAGGTACCTGTCTAGACAGAGAACGTACCTCAGACGATCTTACCATTTAAATAACTTAGTTATTTTTTTAGTCGATGGATTTTACGCACTCAAAGTTTTTCATTCTCTGGCTGTCAACCAAAGCGTCTCTGTCAGCACTGTCAACTTATCTAAAATTAATAAGACGAAACCTGTAACGAAACCATCGACATGACAAAACTGTAAATAAATGACTCGGAAATGGTGAAGTGGGCCTGGTTTTGGATTTTCCTTTTATTCAAACTGAATCGAACATTTCCGCTTGACATAAGCACTGAAGCATCATCATCTGTTCAAGAATACGGTTAGCTCTACGAATGTTCATATCTTGTGCCTAGACTAGACAGCTTATCTTCACATTCTGCTGACCAAGATTGACCAGCTTCTCTACATAATATAAAATAAAATAAACATATGTACTTCTCTACATGAAGTTATTAGTGTTCAGCAACCCATTTACCTGTTCAAACATTAAAACAACCTCAGAATGGTTGGCCTGACCCAATTGCAGAAGGGAGGATTATCCTCTGACTGTTTGTGGGTGGTCCCGTACTAATCTTAAGATTATCTCATGGATAAAGAAGAAGATATTATACATTCCCGCGACATAATCTTATAATTAGCGGAATCATAGGTTAATCCTCCTTCCGGGCGATGCGCGGGTCAAGGCCCAGGTTTGGCTGTATTTGAAGGATTTTAGGATTTTTAGGTATTCCAGTCTAGTATAGCCAGCAGACAGCAGATCCTACTTCTTCTTCTTATTTTTAATCCTGGGAATTACCCGTTTTATCTACGGCTTATTTTACCAAAGTAAAGTCTTGAAAGATCTACGGTAGGTACCTAATAAAAACAAATAATTTTGGTTTATTAATTAGTGAATAATTTGCACTCACAGAGAACAGCAGTTTCTACAAAAGCATCATTAAACATAATATTGAAATATTACTTATCAGTAGATTTTACACGTAGCATATTAATAGATGAATCGGCGAATTCTTATAGCTATTCAGATTAGAGATTGACCCAGCCGGGCATTAATTTGAAAAGACAAATTTCTTGCAGAGCATAAATCTAGCCCAGCGACCATTCTTGAATCGATTTGCAACAACAGCTCAGAAAATAAAAACAAGAGAAAATTACAAGATTTGGAAGAAATTACTTCAGAAATAAAAGAAACTATTCGTCGTATGAAATTAGTGAAACCAGACCATGCCGACGTCGGTATATCTATAAAACCAAACCATATGGACAGTGCATTAAGATCTGATAATGTTTACGACGGGATTAAACCAGAACGCGGTATACAGCACGATCGAGGAAATTTAAAAGACTTAAGAGAATATGAGAAACTCGTCATCAGTAAGAAATATCCTTACCTAGAATTTGATGATGTAAACCCCAAGATGCTTTCACTAGAACCAATCATAGGTCCTCGTGAAAGTCATTCTAGACCGAACTTACAGTTATTCGAAGAACAAAGCTTAACTGTGTCATCAGATGACAGTCGAAATATCGAAATTACGAATCGAGGATTGTCAGGTTTCGAATTTCCCATGTTCAAATATTTGAGAGAGAAACATCCCTCGGAAGGTAAGACTAATCAAACTGGTGATAAATTAAAAGATAAGACACTGGATGACAGTATTGTTCGTCAACTGAAGAATCTTATTAATGAGTACGAAAATAAGAAGAAACGCAGTGGAATGTCTTTTGTGAAGAATGTGGGCATTAATGAAGTTTAAATTATGCCATACCCTTTCCCTTCTGGAAGGGCCTTAATGGGTGCATATTAGTAGGTGTTTTGTTAAAAGGGCGAATAAGTATGTATCTATACAATTCTGTGAAGTATTTACCCTAAAAGCCTAAGTAAGGTCTTGAAAAAGCTTCCTTATTATATTTTATTAGATTATGTTCCTACTTCTTACGTTGAAATAGCATTATCTATTCGTTCAAGCACGGCCTTCTTTGTTCAAGAATATTTTTTTCTGTTTGACTGAATAATATTTCCTTGAAACGTTTATATATTTTTTATTTCAATGTTTATTTAAATATAGGTAGGTAGGTATATATACTTATAGATACACTTATCAGATGACTGAAATAACCTAACCTAACCTAACCTAACTAAGCTTTAGGTGAGATAGTTGAAGAAGTATATACTTAAGAAACTACTTAAGTACTTACCTATTCCATAATCTGTGACTAATAGTGTGCTAATAGGCGAAATGAGAAGAGTTTAAATTCGTCGCTGCTGACCTACCCACCTACCTCCTATCCACCATTGAAATCGTATTGAAATGAAATAATCCGGCGGCGAAAGGGTCAAAATATCGTCTGCCTGCCTGCTGTATTCGATCGTGAAGTTATCCGAAGATAAGCGCACCGGGCGGCGCTGTTGAACTTTAGGTCGGTGGGCGGTACCTAGCCTTCCTTTGTACGTCGTACATAGATCCCTTCCCTTTCCAGGTAGCAGGGTTGTTTAACCTGTCCTAATTAGTACGACCGCACTGAATTAAGATTGGTCGAAACTTCTACGAAAATAGTTCGTTCGTATTTTCCGTCAAGTTCAGTGTCACCGACACGACCAAAGGGAAGCACTGACATGACACCATGTTGTGTAATGTTAACATGTTAACCATGTCAGGTTTCATAAATTATATCGGCCATAGTAACACATATTCTGTGAAAATTTCAACGGGCTACCTATTACCGTTCAAGAGATACAGCCCTCGGACAGACAGACGCCGGCGCCGGCGTAGGCTTAGTAATAGGGTCCCGTACGACGGACACGGAACCCTAAAAATCCTGCACTGCAACAGTAGCTGCGTTCTAGCGACACTCCGCCAAAGACTCGGCCCTTGCCCCTCCTGCACCTCGATGCTCGCCTCTCCTCGCCTTGCCTCTCAGCACTTTTTTTTATTATTTATATGCAGGATGTTCGGCACATCGACCGATAATTTTTTTTTGTAGGTAAGTGGGGTCATTTGCAACGTTTTGTTTGACCCATGATACCTTTTGTGAGATGTCACGTGGTATAAAGATACGATTTTTTTTCTTTATTTTTGAAAATTACCAAAATCCCAGTTTTAAACCCTTGTAACTTTTTTGTTTATGATTGTATCAAAACGAGATAAAATTTATTGAATTTTACGATGTATCCCTGTTCTAGAAAAAAATATTATTTGATGAAGTTAATACCATGAAAAGGTTTTATGACCTCCCAAAGTCCAGAGAACGAGTAAAAATGTGACAGAATCTTAATTTCTTAATTCATAAAAAAAAACCTATAGCAATTTAGCGCTCCATTTTCTTTTAAAAAGTTCGCTAGCTTACGCTCTTTTCAACGGTATACCACAATATGTCATACAAACAATTCACTATGTGGTCAAAATTAGGCACAGAGACAGAACAGAGCGACAACACGGGCACTCGCTCATAAGACCTTTTCATGGTATTATCTTCATCAAATACCTAATATGTTTTCTAGAACAAGGAGACATACTAAAATTCAATAAATTTTATTTCGTGCTGGTAAAATAATAAACAAAAAAGTTACAAGGGTTTAAAGCTGGGATTTTGGTAATTTTCAAAAATAAAGAAAAAAAATCGTATCTCGTTACCACGTGACATCTGACAAAAGGTATCATGGGTCAAAAAACGTTGCAAATGACCCCACTTACCTACAAAAAATTGGTTGTCTGTAAAGTCGGTTTACGGACGATAGTTTTACGTGATGTCGTGGAATAATCGTAGTGCATAGATCAAAGATCAGTAATTTCTATTTCCAGTAGAAAGAATAATCATCTTGTGACTGGCCATCAAAACTTCTGTTGTCTGATCTTGATAGTTTTACTTCTTAAGACGTTTCCATGGTAACTTTGAATATCAACGTGACACGCTTTCGTGCGTGCAGCCGGTGCTCATCAATTTATAAGACGTGACGTCATCAGGTCATCACGTCAAAAAAATTGTCGGTCGATGTGCCGAATCACCGAGCATACCTACGGGAGTGGCAACCGTCGAGCGCTAATATATAGGAAAATTAGCCGCGTGTTAGAGCATTTGCACTAACATATAGCGCTGCTGCGGGATCGACCGTCAGTGCGCTCGCGACTTGGGAACGAAGAACACGTATATGTGCACTACGCAAAATGGCGATTTGTGCAGTTCGTGCGTGTCGAAAGAGCTCAAGATCATCAGGAATGACAAAAGATGGCGTAACCTTTCATAATTAGGTCATTTTAATGATAATACAATGCTTAAAGCGTGTAAAATACAAAAATTCCGCGAGCTAGGAGCACGACTGCGCGCCATACTGGGCGCGTACACATGATAGGCAAATTTGACAGACTGGAAAGAAATTTGAAATCAATTATTGTATATGGGTGTTGTTAGTTTTTTTATGGCAATGACATGGATGAATTCAATTTATAATATGTATTGTTATTATTTCTTTAATATTACGTTTTCTATTTTTTATAATTATAAAACAAATATACCTATACAAAACTAATATATTGTATATTATGTATTATTATTATCAGTGATAGGAATAGGTAGGACTTATTTACCTAAACTTCGAGGAACAGAGTAAAAAATTGGAGACTTCCTTACGATAATATTTTTTTCCGGTTTAATAATACCTATTCATGGTGTTATAATTTCGCGATTTAAAAAAAGTGGCCGCCATTTTGAACTTTTTAGTAACTGGACAGATTGCTTTCAAAATCGACATCTGGGTGTCAGTGTGGACTCTGAATACGAATCTGTAGTCAAGTTTAAAAAAAGTAGCTGCCATTTTGAAATTTTTAGTTACTGGACCGATTGCTTTCAAAATCGATATCTGGGTGTATATGTAGGCTCTGAATACGAATCCGTTGTCAAAATTTAAAAAAGTGACCGCCATTTTGAACTTTTTAGTTACTGGACCGATTACTTTCAAAATCGATATCTGGGTGTCTGTGTGGGCTCTGAATACGAATCTGTAGTCAAAATAAAAAAAAGTGGCCGCCATTTTGAACTTTTTAGTTACTGGACCGATTGCTTTCAAAATCGATATCTGGGTGTCTGTGTGGGCTCTGAATACGAATCTGTAATCAAAATAAAAAAAAGTGGCCGCCATTTTGAACTTTTTAGTTACTGGACCGATTGCTTTCAAAATCGATATCTGGGTGTCTGTGGGGGCTCTGAATACGAATCTGTAGTAAAAATTAAAAAAAGTGGCCGCCATTTTGAACTTTTTAGTTACTGGACCGATTGCTTTCAAAATCGATATCTGGGTGTCTGTGTGGGCTCTGAATACTAATCTGTAGTCAAAATTTAAAAAAAGTGGCCGCCATTTTGAACTCTTTAGTTACTGGACCGATTGCTTTCAAAATCGATATCTGGGTGTCTGTGTGGGCTCTAAATACGAAGCCGTTGTCAAAATTTAAAAAAAGTGGCCGCCATTTTGAACTTTTTAGTTACTGGACCGATTGCTTTCAAAATCAATATCATATTTTTTGTGTTAACTAAATATTGTTATTCAGAGCCCACACAGACATGTAGATATGGGTTTTGAAAGTAATCAGTCCAGTAACTAAAAAGTTCAAAATGGCGGCCACTTTTTTAAGATTTTGAAAACGGATTCGTATTCAGAGCCCACACAGACACACAAATATCGATTTTAAAAGCAATCGGTCCATTAACTAAAAAGTTCAAAATAGCGGTCACTTTTTTTAAATTTTGACAACGGTTTCGTATTCTGAGTCCACACAGACGCCTAGATATCGATTTTGAAAGCAATCGGTCCAGTAACTAAAAAGTTCAAAATGGCGGCTACTTTTTTTTAATTTTGACTATAGATTCGTATCCAGAGTCCACACAGACGCCCATATATCGATTTTGAAAGAAATCGGTCCAGTAACTAAAAAGTTCAAAATGGCGGCCACTTTTTTAAATTTTTACTACAGATTCGTATTCAGAGCCCACACTGACACCCAGATATCGATTTTGAAAGCAATCGGTCCAGTAACTAAAAAGTTCAAAATGGTGGCCACTTTTTTCAAATCGCGAAATTAAAACACCATGAATATTATTAAACCGGAAAAAAATATTGTCTTAAGGAAGTCTCCAATCTTTTACTCTGTTCCTCGAAATTTAGGTAAATAAGCCCTTCTTATTCCTATCACTGATTATTAGTACAACTTTTCAAAAATATTAAAACAACAGTCTTGTTTAATTTTTCAATATTTTTTTTGGATTCAAACAATAATATTCGTTCAGTAAAAACTATTTGAAATAATATTACAAATAACAATTTCAAAATTCACAAATATACCGCACCATCATCGTCCGTCAGACTGGCATTCGTAGTGATCCCGTCAAGTTGCCGTCAAGCAAGGCTTCCGATTGGTCGGACGGTCGGCTCTTACTACCAGATACCCGAGCCAAGCCAGCGATAACAAACCTGTCGCTCGCCTTGCTCGCTCTGTCTCTCTCCATATCGCGGGGCGCGATATGGGTAACGGAGATAGACAAGTCACGTCATAAAAGATTAAATTGCGATTTCGATTTCCGTAGTAGTAGGGATTTTTGGCTAGCCGTGCTCCGATACAAACGCAGTAGCGTTGCGTCTCCCGTAGGTATTCTCCTTGTGCCGAATACTCTGTATATGCGACATACATAACATAACATAATAAATAACATATGTATAGCGTGTAGGGTTTGTATTTTGGCTGCGTGGGTTCGGTCGGACCCCACAAACTTTTTTCTTTCTTTCTTTTTTAAGCAATGTTACGGTGTTAAAATTTTTTGAGGGTGTCTAGTTTTTTTTTAACCATCTAGAAGCTTTATTTTCGGAAATACAAACGTAACAAAAACGACATGCACCGCCTCAACATTAGGTTAGTGTTAATATATAGAAGATATATATTAACCCTGGTTTTTTTTTTACCACCAAAATACCACTTATTTATCACTTGCCGAAGAACCAAACGAGGGATTGCAGGATTAAGGTTTCGAGGGATTGAGAAAGTCTTTCAGGAGGCGGACCGCAAAAGGGATGCTTTTGATGCGTTTCAAGACAACGACAAAGTCCTGTCTCACTCTCCACTCAACGGAATAGTGAGAGAACAATAATTAATTTTATGGCTGATATTGGCTGGTCGGAGCACAGACCTCGAATTTTACGCTATGGGTCGGATCGTGGTCGGAGCATGCGCTTTGTCCCCTCCGACTCAGCCACCCATACCGGATAACATAAAAAATCCTCTCCTCGATATGAGTGATGTTGTGTGGTATGTATTAGTAATGTTTTTGGTGGTTAAAAAAAAATAACCAGGGTTAATATAGAGAAGATGCGTCGCGTATTAACCTCTATATTAACCTAATGTTGAGGCGGCGGCGCATGTCGTTTTTGTTACGTTCGTATTTCCGAAAATAAAGCTTTCTTAGGTATTTTAACACCCTAAAAAACAAAACAAATTTTGAAAACTGGGACACGAACCCATTGTCGAGATCGAAAAAATAAAAATCCTACACTCTTAAACCACTGAGCCAATAAATTACATATAAATGACCGAACGAATATCGGCTTCTGTTGGTTCGCTTTCGAGCCGAGTCAACCCGAGTGTTTCCGAAAGGAGCGTAGGAGGAGAGGAGGCGCAGGATCAGCCAGAGCTGTCAGGTGTCAAACCCGTTGGTACCATTGTACGTACAGTTCACGGCAGCAAATGATGCGTGTCGAGCTTTAGAACGAGACAATCCGGTTGTAGAGCATTGTCCCTTTCCTCCACTGTCCCTGTGCGAGTTCGTGCGACAGGGACGATGCTTTACAACCTCAGCAAGGCCTCTTTCTAAAGCTCGACATGCAATATTTGCTGCCGAGAACTGTACACGTCCGTACCATACTATTACCGGATCGGTATTCTGCTTACCCCGATTGTCGGGATTCTTTTTCCTTGTCGGGATTCTTTTTCCTTTCGTTATTATGGCCGGAGTCGCCCTAGGTGAGTAGGATTCTAGTTACTTTCTTTGAGAAGGTTTATGCCTCGCCCTCTGTGACGTCCGTGGGCCGTTTTGGTCAGAAAAAATCGAAGGAAAAGGAAGGCAGCAAAGAAGATCACAACTAAATATACCGATTCGGTAATAGTATGGTACGGACACGTACAGTTCTCGACAGCAAATATATCCTATGTCTCTAGCTATTTGTTTTCTATTTAAGGCAATAAATCCGCCAACTCTGGCCTCAGCGAAGATTGCTGAGGCAGATAGTGTGAGTGAGAGAACGATTCAACTTGGTGGTCCGCCACCTGAAAGACCTGCTCGATCCTGCAACCTACTCCTTTAGCTCATTTCGGCAAACTTCGGCTTCGTGTGGTATGAGTGATGTTGTGTGGTATGTAGATATTAGTGATATTTTTGGTGGTTTACAAAAAATAACCAGGGTTACTAACAGGGTTAAAAACAGGTAACCTAATGTTGAGGCGGCGCATGTAATTTTTGTTACGTTTGTATTTCCGAAAATAAATCATTGTGGGATTCGAACCCATGGTCAAAAAAATGCAAACCCTACACGCTTACCACTGAGCTAAACGAATACCGGCTTCTGTTGGTTCGCTCCGGGCGAGGGAGTAGGAGGAAGGATTTGAGGGATTAAATAAGTCTTTCATGTGCCGTACGCCTCTTTTACCACTGAGCCAACAAATTATTACCTATACGACCAAACGAATATCGGATTCAGTTGGTTCGCTTTCGAGCCGAGTCAACCCGAGTGTTTCCGAAAGGAGCGTAGGAGGAGGCGCAGGATCAGCCAGAACTGTCAGGTGTCAAACCCTTCAACTTGGCTGCAAATTATTTTCAGGCAAGTTTGATTGAGGACTTTGAACATAGATAGAGCAACTTAAATGGTGGGGCGACTTTGAAGGTTGGTTTGGTTGAGCGAGATTGATTATATTATAAAAAAATAAATAATAATAATTTATAATACATACAGTGCTTCTTGCAGTGCCGTTCACGGGGGTGACAGCTCCTTACAGCAACACATTCATTATAGAAGTCGGCCATTTTAAGGGCTCATGATAAACCGACCAATCACATTCCGCTGTCAAATTAGACATAGATCTAAGTGGCGGTGCTGGCCCCTAGGTATTAGAACAGATTTAAAATATAAATTTTGAAAACTTTGTTTATAGTCTTGTCATTGCAGACTTGTCAATCTTCCTAATAAACAAAAATATATTATTATTTTACGAGCATCATATTATTTTATCCACCACGAGCAGCTAAATATATACCGTCGGCGCCGGGCGGCGGTCGTCGCGTCGCGTCTCTCCAAGATTTTACGTTCGTTCTTTTCTTTCGGCCTGTGATTTTGGTGCGCGCTAGCAATCGCAATACTTACACTTAGGTGTTTTTTTATTTGTTCGCTGTGTGAAGTAAATAACAAGCCTTGTGATGTGAAGATGCCTCTGATCGTCGTGAAGAAGATAGTGCTGTACTATTAAGTAATCTGTGGTGCTGTGTGCCCGGTTGCATCAGCAAGAAGGGTGGAATCACCCCTGTCTACAGCGTCCGGACTCTGTATGTAATGTACTCTGAATGTACTCTGTCTCAAATAAAAGTGTATCATCAACTTATGCTCTTTAGTGTGAATAAATTTATCTGAGCAAGAATCTGGTATGATTTGTAATATTTTAAAATATATATATATATTGTGAAAACGTACAAGTTTTATTTTTATGTAGATATTTGCTTGATTGTTTTTGGAAAGTCCTGTTTTACGAGTCTAAATATCTACATCCAACAACCTGAAGATGCACTGGGCGTGAATTTTCAATTTTCGCTTGAATAAACTCGAAAATTGAAAAGTCGCGCAAAACAAATAACACCTTTTCTATAAAGAGTGAGAGAACATCGATAGTACGTGCATCCCTAGTGTATCGATAATTTTCGTTCACATTATTGCACCTCACTAATCCTTCCCTCCTATTGGCCAGCTTTTTAACAGCAGTGATTAGCTGTTTTGTCTTGAGCCCTTTAACGTCACTCATTCTATACGGGCTGCCAGTCATAGTGGCAGTGTCGCATCTGTCCCCAGACATATTGGTAATCTGTGGTGCCGTTTTTTATTGGAGCTAGCTGATCGTGCTTACTTGACGAGTTTTGTTATTGGGGCTAGTATCTGGAAATCTCAG
Organism: Nematopogon swammerdamellus; assembly: GCA_946902875.1. Lineage (NCBI taxonomy): Eukaryota > Metazoa > Arthropoda > Insecta > Lepidoptera > Adelidae > Nematopogon > Nematopogon swammerdamellus. The sequence continues at coordinate 8,553,130 of OX336344.1, forward strand.
GTTATCCTCAGCCGACGTTGCAGACAAGAGAAAAGTGAGAATTTCATAGTTTTCATAATACTTCCTATTCAACCGTTCAGAAAGTTCTTGGAGTACTTAATAAAATATTTTATAATGCTAAGTATCGCAATAGCAAAAACATTTTACCAAAATAGGCATAGTGTTATGTTATGGCCCACACTCCTTTGTTAATTTGTCATGCTCCCTAATAAATGTCTAAATAATTCTATCTAAAATCATGTGTTTCAGAATGGAACTTCGTTGTCCAGTTCAGAACTACGACTGGGGAAAACTTGGAAAGGATAGCACAGTAGCTAAACTGCTAGCCAGCGGTGACAGTAATGTGGTTATTGATGAAGAAAAACCCTACGCGGAACTGTGGATGGGCACGCATCCTAACGGACCGGCGTTGATTATAGAGCGAGATGTTCTACTGTCAGAATACATCAAACTGAACGCCGATGCTGTGGGACCCGATGTCAAGAAGCACTTTGACATCTCAATACCGTTTCTATTGAAGGTTCTTTCTATTCGGAAGGCGTTGTCTATACAAGCGCATCCAAACAAGGTGTTTTATTTATATTTGGTCGCAGGGTGCGTGGATGGTGCAGGATTACATTATCACTGTGTAATTTTTGGAATGTGTGGATCTAAGCTTGCGATGGCTTCACCGAACATATCCGGGCCCATCGGCAGTAGAGGAGGGTATTAATCGAGGCCGGGACTAGCGAGTGGCCACTCTAAATTTCCCGCGCATGCTTCACGTTTCGGCTCGCTTCAAGCCCTCGTCAGCTAGTCTGCGTTGACTAGGACGCGGGGAAACCACCAGTCCCGCTCTCGACCTCCCTCTCTCTACCTATCCATATTCTGTAGGATGCTTCCAGTGACATATATTAACCTGTAGACTTCCGTAAGGGCCGATCGTAAAGAGTTTTATAAATTGGGGATTCTAGCGCGTTTACTAAGAAAAAATAATTGAAATCGCTATTAGCAATATTTTCGACCCTGACCTTCGGGACTGATCAGCCCTTCCGGAAGTCGACACGGAACTTTTGGAACTTTTGGGGAATTTTTGGCGTTAAGACTCTTCCCAGTTATCATTGTATCACAATACCCATCTTATGTAAGATTCAAATATGTAACTTCTGCATTGTAGGTACGTGTAAACAAACTTAAAGGCATGACATTCTATGTTAAAACTTGTGTAAATTAAAATCAATTTGAAAGATATAAATTTATCACAATGGATAACAAATGTGATAAGTTTGTAATATCTCATTATTATTTTCAGACAGTACAGTCAGCTCTAAAATTGGAAATAAACCTGTAAACTGTTGACACATTCACTAGTTAGCTAGCATGCATCTAATTGTAGCAATTAATTCATTTTAACTATGCACTTAACACATGCAAACTATTATTGCATGTATGGTTGATTGGATGAAATTGCATTCTGTAAACCACCTATGCGTCATTCATTACATTAATTCTTCATACAATTTGTTGTATGCGACATTTAACTTGCAATACAAATATTTATTGATTCGGCCAAAACTGATGAAGATTTTGGCATGTTTAAGTCACATGTTATATTCACAGGCACACGCAGAGATCTTGCACCGCGAGTTTCCGGACTTGTACAAGGATCCCAACCATAAGCCAGAGCTGGCCGTCGCTCTCACACCATTCGAAGCCCTCTGCGGCTTCCGACCCTCGGATCAAGTTCAATATTTCATATCGAGTTTGTATATTTTGTTTATAATTTATGTTATGTATAAAATTAATAATAATACACTTTTAATATGCCACTTAATGTGTGGCAAGGGCAGGCTTATTTCCTTAGACTGGAAGAAATTGCCTAAGGAAATAAGCCTGTTATTTCCTTAGGCAATTTCTTCCAGTCAACCCGGTGGACCTACATTTTTACATGGAATCCGAACGAAGGTGTGGATCTAAGCTTGCGATGGCTTCACCGAACATATCCGGGCCCATCGGCAGTAGAGGAGGGTATTAATCGAGGCCGGGACTAGCGAGTGGCCACTCTAAATTTCCCGCGCATGCTTCACGTTTCGGCTCGCTTCAAGCCCTCGTCAGCTAGTCTGCGTTGACTAGGACGCGGGGAAACCACCAGTCCCGCTCTCGACCTCCCTCTCTCTACCTATCCATATTCTGTAGGATGCTTCCAGTGACGTTTTCGAAGCTCTCTCCATATATGAGCTTAGCGTCGATCTTGGGAGCCCTAGATTCTTGAAGAGACTGTAGAGCGACTTCGCTGGTAGTCCTCTTGCTCCGACTTCCACAGCGAAGAGATCAGTCTTGAATCCGTTTCTCACAATCCGGTCTACTAAGTTGCAGTACTTGTTAAGCTTGATGTTGTGGTCCTTCGGTATGTTACTTTCCCATGGAACTGTAAGTTCAACAAGTACTACATGCTTTGTCGCTTTTGAGAATATGAGTATATCCGGTCTTAATGCTGTGGTACAGATTTCCGAAGGCATTTGGTAATGCTTCTCCTGTGTGTCCATCAACAATTCCCAATCCTTTGCTGCTCCCAAAATTGAAGAAGGTTTAGTCCTATCTTTGGGCAGCTTATTGGCTCCAGGTTTCACAAAGTTGACCTTCTGGAAGCCGCTACTGGTTTGCCCTTTCCTGGTCCGTGCAATTGACAGGTTGATGGCCTCTCTGATGATTTGGAGGACTTTATCATGACGGTAGGAATACTGGCCTCGCTCAAGTAGTATTTTGCATCCGCATAACAAATGTTTGGCCGTGCCTACGAACTCCTTACATGACGGGCATAGTCTATTTGTAGATTTCCCCCATCTAACTAGGTTACTCGGGTCGGGGAGAGTAAGCTGGAATGCATTTAAGTAGAACTTAAGCAGCTCAGGGGACCAGTTGTATATTATGGATTTCCACTTCAATGCAGGAGGGATGCAGAAGTCACCCACTGTTAGCCAATCATTCTGCATTTCTAGGTTTAAGGCGTGAAGTTTGAAGCCTTGTTCCATGTCCTCCTGAGCAAAACCTTTCAGTATTTCTTTATCAGACTTTGCTGTTTCTATGCCCAATCCAGATCTATTGGTGCGTGTACCAACTTGGAATGATTTGTAGAAGTCGAGTCTCGATTCCAGTTCATCTGATAGTGATGTGTTGGGTAAGGCTTGAATAGCGCTATCATTGGAGTCTTTGAGTATACATCGTTTGGCTATTCTCGCCTTTTGATAAAATATCGACGGTTTCTTAATGTTCAGTCCAAAGTTATTGTGAGATCTGTGTGGAGCAATGGGTGGGATGCACGTAATTTTTTTTTTCAAATCGGAAAAAACTCATTGGTACACTGCGGTTGAATTTGAACCTCAGACCTCTGTGATGTCAGTGCAGTCCGTCAGCGTGTATGCGTCTACTGCTGGACATACGCCTCTCCAGTTTTCCTCCAGTCTTCCTGGGCTTCGGCGGTACGGAGCCACTGCTTTCCGCCAGCGTACTTGATGTTGTCGCCTCACCTGATCTTTCCACACTTCGTTCGGCTGTCCACGGCCGCCAGTGTAGGACACGGTTGTCGTATCTTCGGCTGACGTGCCCAGCCCACTGCCACTTGAGCTGTTGTCCAATATCGACTCCTATTCCGTGTCGTATGCCCTTTTGGATTAGTTTTAAAATAATCAATCAAAAATTGTCCTGATATTTTTTTAATGGAAACTGACGTGGTTTGCTACATCACCTACAACACCATTGCATGTCCTCGGTGAACTAGGTGCTTACCTTTGGTCGTGCCGGCTACACTGAACTGGATGAAAAATACAAACTATTTACATAAACACTGCGATCGACCTTTCATTAAGCGCGGTGGTATCAACCTGGACGGGTTAAACCCTACCTAATGTTATCGCCTTTCAATTACAGACATTCCGGAGCTGAGAGCAGTGCTGTCTCAAGATGCTGTGAAGAGAGCGCAGGCGGGGGAGACTGGTGGTGACATTACGAAAGCACTTTTCAAATCGCTGATGACTTGTGACAAAAACATCATCAGTGAGAATATCAGCAAGTTTCTAGCCAGACTGAACACTGAAGGTTGGTAGGAAAGTGGATCACAAATTTTATGATATTTAATGGAATACCTAGAACTTCATACAATTAGTAATAGACATACACAAGAATACCATCAATCATCAATACTAATAATAAATCTGTGAGGCATAGTCATGGAGTAAGTTAATTTGTTTTATGAGATATTGCTTTTGTAGACTCTATGTATGATACTAAAACTAAATTGACGATTTTTAGAAATATTTTCTGTATGTATGTGTGTATGTATGTATGTATGTTTCTCCATAACTCTTAAACCGATCATCGGAATTGGATGAAACTTTGTACAAGCACATTCAACTATGTGGGACACAGAATAGGCTAAATATAATTCAGTTCCGGTTACGCTAAGATATGGCTCTCGTACAAACCGAATTGTTCCACGCGCCGAAATAAAGGTACAGTAGCGGGCTTACTCACTTTAGTCTTTTTAAATACGAATTTCACGCGAGCGAAGCCGCGGGCAAAAGCTAGTTAGTAATAATAGACTTACACAAGAATACTAAAGCATTATAAATAAAACCGGGTGGGGCCGGTACTTAAATAGCCCCACTGCATCTCTCCCCGTGCATGCGTAAAAGGCGACTAAGGGATAAGGACACCAAAGGGCGACAGGATAGCAACCTCTGAACTTGGCACGGTCCTTCCACCGAGTCATGCAGCAGGTGAGTCTTCGTGCCTTGCTTGATATAGTTATCTTGTCCGAGTACTTTGCTAAACGTGGTGGTCGGTGTTGTGCTTTAATTTACAAGAGTACTTGTAGCACAACACCAATTACTCTGCTTACCTGGATTGTCAGGATAAATCGTGTTGTATGTATGTACATTTATATGTATGTATGTATAGTATCGTGCAAATGTCAACCATTCAAATTAGATTAAATTCCATTTGCAATATTTTTATTAATTTTTCTTTTTATTTTCTTTCTTACTTTCAAATATTCGGAAATGGTCTCTACTACCTCAGTGAGCTTACGTCATGACCTGCTGCTTCACAGTTCGGAACCGGTGTAAAACTGTAGGTCTCTTTTCTTGCCCCTTACTAGGTTGTAGGCTCAAATTGTAACCGACTGGGTTGATACCGCTGTACAGAACCAAAGGCATAGTCCTCTAGATCAGAATAGCCAACAAACCAAAGGGAAGTCTCCGGTATGACACCTTCTCGGAGAAGATATTAACTGGCGGACCATGTGCTCGCAACTGCATGGTCGTTGCCAGTTGACTGAAACTTGTTGTTTGTTAGTTTTTGTGGTTGGCTCTAAGCCTGTAAACTAGTCCCACTTGTTCGGGGACCTACGTACAACACCGCTTGATCTTCAGCTATCCCATCCAGCCTATGTCCTCCATGAAGGCCACAAGACTACCAGCGTGACTGAAGACCTCGGACGCAACGGAGAATGGAGTATCTCCCTTCATTGGTTGTCAAGTATACTGCACTCAGGACGTGCTCAGCCATTTCTGCCTGGGTTAAGCAACTGTGAAACTTATTAATTCAGTACACGAAACAGCATTCTCTGCGTTTATTAATTAGTATTAATTAACAAAATATGTATTTTCAGATGAAGAAGTTCAGAGCAAGTTGCTGCACGGGTTGTTGACACGACTGGCGGCCGACTTTCCCGGAGATGTGGGCTGCTGGTCCATCTACCTGCTCAACTATATGACCCTGAGGCCCGGCCAGGCCATATTCCTGGCGCCGAACTTGCCACATGCATATTTGAGCGGAGGTAATTTTACCTCCGCTATTTTGTTGTATTTACAACACTTATATTGCTAAACACCCTTTAATGCCTTCAAATGTACATATCAACTGTGAGGAAGAACTGGGAAAGAAATTTCTCTGTGTTTAACAACTCATTGAGAGAGATTAGGGAAAGTTGCAAATCGTGCAAGCTAAAGCCAAACATTTATTTCTGCATTAAAACTCGCCAACTAGCCTGCGTCGGCTAGCACGTTGCACACTGCAGATGTCCCATTCACTTCTCCTCTCTCTACCAATCCACATGATGCATGATGCTTTATGAAAACAGTTTAGAAGTGTGGCCAGAAGCTACGTCTATGTTATCCACAATATCTGCACTGATCTTTATGGAGTAAAAGAGAGACCGTAACGGAGTGGGCACTGTGCGTCAAAATATTCTTTTTATGAAGTAAACCGCACTACGCGGCAGCAGCGCTGCACAGAGCGGCAAAGAGCTCGTGTGGGAACATTTCTACCGCTCTACAATTTTGTCTGATTTTCACCTTTAGAGATTTTACTTTGTCGTTATAGTGAAGGACTTTTTTGCCTGCAAACATTTCCCTCAAAGTCGGCATTCGTGCAATCCCCTTGTTTCAACTGACCTTGCATGGCTTCGCTGAACATATCAGGGCCCAAAGGCAGTAGAGGATGGTGTCAATCGTCGGGACTAGCAAGTGGCCGCTCTGTAGTTCTCCAGCATGTGTTACGTTTCGGCTCGCGGGCAAGCCTTCACATAATATAGAAAGAAACAACGGAAACTATAATTACGGACAGTCACATGAATTATGTACATAAATTCATATAGCACATAATAAATAAAAGGGGTTTTAAAATTTCAGACTGCGTAGAATGCATGGCGTGTTCAGACAATGTTGTGCGTGCCGGCCTCACGCCCAAGTATCTCGATGTGCCGACCCTGGTGGAGATGCTGGACTACGAGAGCCGTTCGGTTGAACAGCTGTTGTTCCATCCGCAGCTCGAGGACGAGTTCAGCTGCGTGTGGAGACCGCCCATCCCGGATTTTGCCCTTGTTAAAATTAATGTGAGTTTTTATGACTTTCTTCATTATTTTGCCTACAACACTCCTATGTCAACGAAAATAAAAACCAAAGAAAGCATTTCAAAGAATATATTTTTTTTCATTTGACATGTTTTCCATGGAATCCTGAATGATTTTTGAATTTTGGAAAATTGTACGTACTTAATTATTTGTCATGCATGACTCTTGAATAAAGTGTGTCTGTAATAGTATTATGATACAGACAGATACTATATAGAAAAATATTATGTATATTATTATTGTTTATTGTATAATTTCATCCATATGTAGGTGACCTACGCTTATCAGGCTATATAGAAAATATGCATTTACAGATCCCAGCGGGTACTGAGTCGTACAACACGCGCAACCGTGCAAGCCCCAGCATCCTGCTGGTGGTATCCGGAAGCGGGACGGCGCAGGACACCGAGGCCGTTCTGCTCGCGCCCGGAACCGTTATTTTCCTCAAGGCCTCTCGCCAGCTCACTCTCACGCCCACCACCGACCTGCTGCTCTACCAAGCCATATGCAACGTATCCTGAGGCACGATGCACTACTCGCATAGAGATATCCGGGAGCGGGACGGGGCAGGAGACGGAGGCCATTCCGCTCGCGCCCGGAACCGTTATTTTCCTCAAGGCCTCTCGCCAGCTGACTCTCACGCCCACCACCGACCTGCTGCTCTACGAAGCCATACGCAACGTAGGCACGATGCACTACTCGCATAGAGTTATCCGGGAGCGGGACGGGGCAGAAGACCGAGGCCATTCCGCTCGCACCCGGAACCGTTATTTTCCTCAAGGCCTCTCGCGAGTTGACTCTCACGCCCACAACCGACCTGCTGCTGTACCAAGCCATATGCAACGTAGGCACGTTGTACTACTCGCATAGAGTTATCCGGGAGCGGGATGGGGCAGGAGACTGAGGCCATTCCGCTCGCGCCCGGAACCGTTATTTTCCTCAAGGCCTCTCGCCAGCTCGCTCTCACGCCCACAACCGACCTGCTGCTCTACTAAGCCATATGCAACATATCCTGAGGCACGATACACTACTCGCATAGAGATATCCGGAAGCGGGACGGGGCAGGAGACCGAGGCCATTCCGCTCGCGCCCGGAACCGTTATTTTCCTCAAGGCCTCTTGCCAGCTCACTCTCACGCCCACCACCGACCTGCTGCTCTACCAAGCCTTATGCAACATATCCTGAGGCACGATACACTACTCGCATAGAGATATCCGGGAGCGGGACGGGGCAGGAGACCGAGGCCATTCCGCTCGCGCCCGGAACCGTTATTTTCCTCAAGGCCTCTCGCCAGCTCACTCTCACGCCCACTACCGACCTGCTGCTCTACCAAGCCTTATGCAACATATCCTGAGGCACGATACACTACTCGCATAGAGATATCCGGCAGTGGGACGGGGCAGGAGACCGAGGCCATTCCGCTCGCGCCTGGAACCGTTATTTTCCTCAAGGCCTCTCGCCAGCTCACTCTCACGCCCACCACCGACCTGCTGCTCTTCTAAGCCATATGCAACATATCCTGAGGCACGATACACTACTCGCATAGAGATATCCGGGAGCGGGACGGGCCAGGAGACCGAGGCCATTCCGCTCGCGCCCAGCTCATAGAGTTAATTAAATAATAATAGTTCCTATTGTTATTAATTCAAATGTATAGGCAAATGTATATACCTGGTAATTTTAGATGTTCTTTTACAAAGTTATTTTGGATTTACAAAATTGTAGGATATATTTTGAAGCATTTTGAATCTTTATATACCTTCAACTTGACATTATTTTGTATGTTATTGAGTTTCAGATTCCTCATTTTATAATGTTTTCTTAAATCTATTATTTAAATAACTGCTGCACCCGCAGCTTAGCTTCGCTGAAACATATCATATATATAACTATGCTTAGCTTAGCCTGACATTGCTTCGGATTCCACGTAAAACTCTAGGTCCCTTCCCTTCTTGCCGTACTAGGTGGTAGGGTTTAACCCGCCCGGCTTGGTTGGTACCACCGCACCGAATGAAAGGTGGGTCGAAGCGGCTATGTAAATAGTTCATGTGTTCCGTTCAGTTCAGTGTAGCCGGCACGCCCGAATGATAGCACTGACATGGCACCAACGTATTAGGGGCTGATATTGCGGATGTTGTGATGCAAGGCAATTTTGTCGGTTTCCTTTTAAAAAAATGAGAGTTCGTTAGTGAAAAGCTCATCCAAAATAATTGAGTAGTCCTCGGCATAAAGGCATAGGTATATTTGATTTTTATTGATTAGGATAAGAAAATTATATGAAAATATGAGCACAATCTATTATTACAATATATTGTTAGGGATTCATTGTAAGATTGAACCAATGTAATGTGCCTTTTTATTAAAATAAAATGTTGATGTTAATAATTACGTTTTATTTTAACAACTAGTTACTAATCTATCAGGAAATCTACAAATAGACTATGCCCGTCATGTAAAGAGTTCGTAGGCACGGCCAAACATTTGTTATGCGGATGCAAAATACTACTTGAGCGAGGCCAGTATTCCTACCGTCATGATAAAGTCCTCCAAATCATCAGAGAGGCCATTAACCTGTCAATTGCACGGACCAGGAAAGGGCAAACCAGTAGCGGCTTCCAGAAGGTAAACTTTGTGAAACCTGGAGCCAATAAGCTGCCCAAAGATAGGACTAAACCTTCTTCAATTTTGGGAGCAGCAAAGGATTGGGAATTGTTGATGGACACACATGAGAAGCATTACCAAATGCCTTCGGAAATCTGTACCACAGCATTAAGACCGGATATACTCATATTCTCAAAAGCGACAAAGCATGTAGTACTTGTTGAACTTACAGTTCCATGGGAAAGTAACATACCGAAGGACCACAACATCAAACTTAACAAGTACTGCAACTTAGTAGACCGATTGTGAGAAACGGATTCAAGACTGATCTCTTCGCTGTGGAAGTCGGAGCAAGAGAACTACCAGCGAAGTCGCTCTACAGTCTCTTCAAGAATCTAGGGCTCCCAAGATCGACGCTAAGCTCATATATGGAGAGAGCTTCGAAAACGTCACTGGAAGCATCCTACAGAATATGGATAGGTAGAGAGAGGGAGGTCGAGAGCGGGACTGGTGGTTTCCCCGCGTCCTAGTCAACGCAGACTAGCTGACGAGGGCTTGAAGCGAGCCGAAACGTGAAGCATGCGCGGGAAATTTAGAGTGGCCACTCGCTAGTCCCGGCCTCGATTAATACCCTCCTCTACTGCCGATGGGCCCGGATATGTTCGGTGAAGCCATCGCAAGCTTAGATCCACACCTTCTGCTAATATATGACCAGTGCGTCCTCGCACGTTACGCACAATATCGCTCCGTGTTATGGTGCGTAACGTGCCAATCTGCTGACGCACCAACATTGTCGATATTGGACACCGGGTGGCTAAGTTCAAGTGGCAGCGGGCTGGACACGTAAGCCGAAGAGATGACTGTTGGAATAACCGTGTCCTACACTGGCGGGCGTGGACAGGAAAATTGAGTGTGGGAAGACCGCAAGGTGGGACGACTGCGTCAAGTACGGCGGAAAGCTGTGGTTCCGTACCGCCGAAGGCCGGGAGGACTGGAGGAAATGAGAGGCGTATGTCCAGCAGTGGTCACATACACGCTGACTGATTTTATCATAATTACATTATCCTATAATTTCGGGTTTTCCCAGTGGTCAGACTAGTCTTGTCAACGGGATTTTTTTCCCCATTGGTTAGATTAATTTGACAGCTGGATAAAAAACAAAAAATACATAGAAAAAAGTACAATTAAAGTAAAAACTGTTGCATTTCGAGGGTTTGAGTTATAAAGCTGTGGTGGTCCACAGATTTGATTTATTTATTTTGTTTGTTAGGTTTATGGTATGACATTTGTTTTTTGTGAAAAAATACTAATGTCATTCTTTGACAATTATTCTTTTGCAATTGTTTTAACAAGAAAAACGAAATAAAATTTCACCACAAAAGCAAGAAATATATTATTTATTAGTTCTGAGAAATACCCCAAAACTGGTGACCCCGAACACGCAAAATGGAGGAACAGATACAACAATTGCAGGAACAACTACAAAGACTTCAGACTGAACACCATCAGGTTTCACCTGTTTCAATCAAACTTCCTACTTTCTGGCACGCAGATCCCGAACTGTGGTTCACACACATCGAAGCACAGTTCGAAATTTCTAGAATTACAATTGATAAAACCAGATACAACTATGTTATTGCCGCACTCGAACCAACAACCATGTCAATAATATCAGACATAATAAAAAATCCATTGACGAGGACCTATGGTGCAGTAAAAGAAGCCATTATCAAACGATGCGGCGAGTCAGACGAACATAGACTGAAAAAACTGTTAAGCAACATCCAAATCGGTGACAAAAAACCATCACAGCTCCTGCGAGAGATGAGAACGCTAGGAGGTTCCTCTGCATCCGAGGATCTCATTAAAATGCTTTGGTTACAACAACTACCGACCACTACACAAGCCATTCTGCAAGTAAGTAAGGAAAGTCTAGAAATACTCGCAGAGATGGCCGACAAGATATCGATTGTGATGGTTTCTCCGGGTCTAGTCGCTCAAGCCTCTACAACCACATCTCCAACGAACGACAACATTTTAGAAGAAATATCAAGAGAATTGAGAGCGTTGAAGAGCGCTGTTATTTCGATGTCTCAACGTTCATCTCGTTCCAATTCAAGAGACAGCTCTCGCTACAGCTCTAGAAGCAACTCACAATCTACAGCAACTACTCCAACAACACTTTGCTGGTATCATGCAACTTTCAAGAACAAAGCTCACAAGTGTTGCCAGCCGTGCAACTATAAAAAATCAACAAATTCGGAAAACGATCATCCGAACCTCACTCAATAGCGGTTGGTGAAGAGTTCGAAAAGATAAACCGCCTAATTGTTATGGATAAACACACTGGCCTTAGATTCTTAGTTGATACAGGAGCTTCATTGTCACTGCTACCTGTCAAGTCAACAGAAAGACAAAATCGTACATCTCCAACACTATACGCAGCTAACGGCTCAACTATAGCTACATATGGACAGAAACTTCTTACCCTGAACTTCGGACTAAGAAGAAATTTTCAATTCGTATTTATCATTGCTGACGTCACAATACCAATTCTAGGTGCAGATTTTTTAAAGCATTTTGATATTCTTGTCGACATTAGAAATCAAAGATTAATTGATACAGCCACAGGAATGAAAACCAATGGTAACATCACGCGTACATCTCCGTTGTCAACAATTACGTCAATCAATGACAAAATCTTAAATCCGAAAATAAAAGAGCTACTTCAAAAATATACAGATCTAACCCAGTACAATCAACAATCTAAGAACCTTAACGCAGTACCTAACAACGTTTATCACCATATTGAAACACACGGAGCACCTTGTTTCGCAAGACCACGTCGCCTCGCTCCAGACAAACTAAGTGCAGCCAAGGCCGAATTTGAATTCATGATGCAACAAGGCATTTGCAGATCCTCAAACAGTCCTTGGGCCAGCCCCTTACACATGGTCAAGAAAAAAAATGGTGACTGGAGACCATGCGGTGATTACAGGCGCTTAAATTCCCAAACTATCCCAGACCGATACCCCATTCCTAACATTCAAGACTGTACAGCGTTACTACACAACAAACATATATTTTCAACCATCGATCTCACCAAAGCCTATCTCCAAATTCCAGTTAATCCTGAAGACATTCCGAAAACGGCTGTAACAACACCATTTGGTTTATTTGAATTTACTCGCATGCCATTTGGCTTACGTAATGCAGCACAAAGTTTCCAACGCTTTATTGACTCTGTGGTGAGAGGTATACCAGGCATTTTCGTCTACATAGACGATATTATAATCGCATCTGAAAATATGGCGGAACACATGACTCTTCTTGAACAGCTTTTCGCTCGACTACAACAAAGCCATGTAACCATCAATATAGATAAATGTACTTTTGCACAACCTACAGTAACATTCCTTGGTTATCAACTTTCATCTCAAGGTATCGCTCCCACAGATGAAAAAATCAAAACAATAAAAGATTTTCCCAAGCCAAAGACAATCTGTGAATTGAAACGCTTCCTGGGAATGCTAAATTTTTATCATCGTTTCATTCCTGGTACTGCTGCAACACAAGCACCTTTGCATTGTTCTGGAACTAAAAATGACACAACACCAGTAAAGTGGACTACTGCCATGGAAGAAGCCTTCGAAAAATGCAAAATAGAACTTCAACAGGCTACACTTCTTTCATATGCAAAGCCCGATGCTGAGCTCTCGCTGATGACTGACGCGTCAGACACAGTCATTGGAGCAGTTCTCCATCAAGTTATCAATGGGAACAAGCAACCACTTGGATTCTTTTCAAAAAAAATTGACTCGACACAACAGAAGTACTCAACTTATGACAGAGAATTATTAGCGATTTACTCAGCAATAAAACATTTCTCTTTCATGTTAGAGGGAAGGGAATTTGTTATATGGACCGATCATAAACCGTTGACCTACGTCTTTACAAAAAAAAACGACAACAGTTCACCTCGTCAACAACGGCAACTTGCATTCATTAGTCAATTTTCAACAAACATTCAACATGTAAATGGAGCTGACAATATTGTGGCAGATACATTGTCCAGAATTGAAACTATTGAGAAACGCCAAATTAGTCCCAGGGAACTGCAACAAGAGCAATATGATGACCAACAGTTAAAGATAATTTTGGACAATCCTAAAAGTCTAAAATTAGAAAAAATAATTATGGAGGATACCAATATTTTCTGTGATGTTTCCACTGGACGCTCCCGCCCATACATACCTAGCTCTTTACGACGCAAGATATTCGAACAATACCACAACTTAGCACATCCCGGGGGCAGAGCAACACAGAAAATTATATCGGAAAGAACAATCTGGCCAAATATGAATAAAGAAATAAAAGATTGGGTAAGACAGTGTCATGAATGCCAAATATCTAAAGTCCAAAAACATGAAAAAACACCTTTGACACGATTTTTACTACCGGATGAAAGATTTTCTCATGTGAATATCGATATCGTCGGCCCACTCCCTCCATCCAAAGGCAACGTTTATGTCTTAACATGCATCGACCGTTTCACACGTTGGATCGAAGTTTTACCTATTCCAGATCAAACCGCTGAAACTATAGCAGAGGCATTTTTCAACGGTTGGGTCGCACGTTTCGGTACTCCAACTCTCCTCAAGTCCTCATCACAGATCAAGGAAGAAATTTCGAGTCAAACCTTTTCAGGAATTTGACAAAGATGCTTGGAATTCAAGTCAATCATACAACAGCCTACCATCCACAAGCTAACGGACTTATTGAACGATCACATCGCACAATTAAAGCAGCACTTATGTGCAGACTCGGAGAGGCTAAGGAACATTGGTATGCAGAACTGCCTGTAGTTTTACTCGGATTACGTGCAGCATATAAAGAAGACTTGAAAGCGACATCTGCTGAACTGGTCTATGGCACAAGCCTACGATTGCCGGGAGATCTTTTTGAAAGGCCTGCAACGGGAACATCCGAACAAGAGTTGTATATTAACAAACTAAAACGGGCTTTCGAACAAGTCAAGCCACAACAGACATCGTGGCATAACAATGAACTAATTTTCACACATAAAGCATTGGACAATTGTACGCACGTCTACATACGCACTGATTTGGTACGTACATCGCTCCAAAGACCATATACAGGACCATACTTAGTCGTGCGACGCAACCCCAAACAATTTGAGTTGATGGTTAAAGGGAAGAAAGTATGGCTAACCAGAGATCGGCTTAAGCCTGCCTTTACAGAGGGGAATAATGGAGACACCGGTACAAACAAAAATAAAACGGGGACTGATGAATCCACAGAGTTGCCATGTGAAGACAGCGACACCTCACAACAATCAGAGTCACCGCCAATTCCAACACCGAAAGTGACCAGAGGAGGTCGAAAGGTGCATTTTCCGAGACATCTAGCGGATTTTGTGTGACCCTTACTAGAGGGGGAGTACTGTGGTGGTCCACAGATTTGATTTATTTATTTTGTTTGTTAGGTTTATGGTATGACATTTGTTTTTTGTGAAAAAATACTAATGTCATTCTTTGACAATTATTCTTTTGCAATTGTTTTAACAAGAAAAACGAAATAAAATTTCACCACAAAAGCAAGAAATATATTATTTATTAGTTCTGAGAAATACCCCAAAAAGCCATTTACTACACTTTTTTGCGAAAATTTGTTTATAAACTCACTCTACTTGTTTTTTTTTCTTTTCCCGAATTTAACAAATAAAACCTATTTATATTTATTTTAATAGTTATATGAACTCTTCGTATTTTCGTATTCAACTGTACTTCACTAAATCATAAGCTAATCTAACCAATGGGAAAAAATCCCGTTGGCCAGACTAGTCTGACCATCAATCTGATCACTGGGAAAAACCCTATAATTTCACTGATAAATTTTTTTAAGGCAAAAATGTATCCCACGATCGCCCTGCATCCAGCTCGCATGTGCAACGTTTACATAAGCAGCCGTTGCCGAGTAGAGATAGGCTTTTAAAGGAAATAATAAAGTGGGCCGAGTCTAGATGTGGAACAATCTGCGCCGCGCCGGTCACGACACTGCCTTGCTAAACTCACTGCGCTGCACACTGCACACTATACGTGACCGAGCGCTGCAGCTTGTACATGTACAACAAAGACATTAAACCCACCCTCTTCCATTTTAATCTCTTTTAATCTCTAATAGCCCCGTTTAATCTCTTTGATGTACAATGTACAGACAAGTGCTCTCATTTCTCACACTTCAGGAACCCTGTCAAAATGAAATATTTGATTATTTATATAATTTTGTAGGGGTAATGAGTGAATGTTAATTTGACAAGGTTCCTAAAATGTGAGAAATAAGAGCAGTCGTGTGTACATGGACTGGACGCTGAGTGCGTGGGTATACGATAATGTTACTGAAATTACCGGCACAACCAAAAGAAACTAAGTATATTCCTATGCACTCCACCCGCTCCCGCTGCCGCCGTTACCTCAGCCGGTTTTATTCTTTTTTTTTTATGGAAACTGACACGGTGGCTACATCACCTACTACATCCGTGATGTCAGCCCATAACACCTTGGTGAACTAGGTGTCATGTCAGTGCTTCCCTTCGGTAGTGCCGGCTACACTGAACTGGACGGAAAACACGTACTATCCGTTTCAATCGACCTGTCATTCAGTGCGGTGGTATCAACCCGGGCGGGTTTAATTAACCCTACCAAGGGACCAACCTACAGTTTTACGTGGAATCCGTACCACGGTCAGCCTCCAAGGGTCGAGCGACGACGTTGCGAGCGAGCGGTTTTTGCGATTAGTAGGTATTAATTCAAAATTATTTAGATAGGTAGGTAGTTTAGTTATATATATGTATAGGTATGCATGGCGCTAACCATTAAATCTGAATGTAATTACATACCTAGGTATTTAAGTAGTAGGCCTAGTAGTAGTAAGTAGTAGGTATATAGTATAGTAGTAAGCAGTAAGTACTAGGTATATTAAGTAAGTAGACATCGGATCGGATCATTAACTAGTAGATGTGAGTAATTAACTGATAGCTGCTCAACTAACTGGTAGATAGGTAATTTTACGCGTCTTAGTCGAGCGAGAAGTTATTTAATTTGACCGCTTCAACAGAACTACGAGCGAGGGTCGATCGCAAAGATTGCAAAACAGTGCGAAACCCACATTTTATATAATGGAATGAAATGCTTAAATAATTTACTTAATTCTTAAGCCGCGTTTCCACTTGTTTTTTCGAAACATTGCACAAGAAACGTTACACAAAAACATTTGTATTCATACAAACAAATGTTTCGATGTTTCTGTGTAATGTTTCGAAAAAAAACATTCGCAGGATACGCGGCTTTAGTGTTCTGTGTAGGTATAAATATTTAGTTCCACATGTACAGTTTACTTTGTACGGAAGAGCCTTTCGTCTTCTATCGCCCTACCATTTCAGTGAAATTACTATTTAGCCTAATTAGGCACCTACTTGGTAAGTTAGGCAGGTACACATTTAAGGTAAATTATCAAAGTATCAGATATGTATGGCCGGTTTTCATAAGGCCCTCCAGCTTACTGGAGAGACTGTCGCAACTGAAAGAATAAATCTTAGCGAATAATGAGAAAAACCAACGTGCAGCGAGCATAAACAATTCTTATCTAAACAGACCTTTCACAACTCAAAAAAGCCGTCTGTTTAATCTCAGCGTTGCTAAACGGTCGCCGACTCACATTTCATGGATCTCGGATTAATCGATTGCTATAATTTTGCAATGGCGGCTCGGCGGCGTATGATCGGTAGTTGAAGTGACATAAAAGTCTTAATCGTTGTCGGTTTGTCGCCGCTGGACTTGCACAATGATCACTGAATCGATCAATTGATTTTATCGGTCTTTCGGCAGCTTGAGCGCTATTCCGTACGTATCGATGTCATAAAAAAAGGTGCTTATGGACCACCCTAGTTTAAAGAAAGAAAGAATTTTTTTTTCCCCCCTACAGAATTACATAATTTTTACATATTAAGACACATTTAAACAATCAAGACAAGTAATATTAATTAAGACACACATATTTAAACAAAATTACAGAAGGAAAAAGGGGGAAAAAAAAGGACTGAACACAGTCTATGCTGAGTATAATGAAGAATTCACTAGACTCAGCGCTCAGTTGGATAGGTCCCACCCAAAGAATAATATAATACTACGTGGTGGTACCACCTATCGCCGGGACGGGCTCGCGATCACTGAGATGCCAATTCCAGCAGATTCGCGGACTAGGTATTACACAGGGCATAAGACCTCAGGTTAAACATTTTGGGAACGTCGCCCGTCTGTAGACAGTTCCAAATCCCAGAGTGATGCAAAAAGGAAGGCAAAAAGGATTAACTGAATGTTCGTCCCATTATTTTACCGAATACGCTGGTACCCGGTTACATGACTTTTTTTTTTTTTTTTTTTTATACTAAGCGAGACATGTGGCGCCGAGTCACCCATAAGGTGTCTAGCGACGCCCATGGACATTCGGACGCAGGCGGGGGCTGCGAATGCCATGCCGGCCTGACAGGTGCCCATTCACGCCTCTCTTGAAGGACCCGAGACTATACTTGGGGGGAAATATGTGGGCAGGTAGAGCGTTCCAGAGTTTGCCGGTTCTGTGGAGAAAGGATCTGCAGAACCGATTTGTACGCATCCGCGGTAAATCCAGCGTATAGGGATGCAATCCCTGCCCAGTGCGCGTTGTACGGAGGTGGAAAGGGGACGCCGGAATCGCGTTAAACAGCTCCTCCGAGCACTCCCCGTGGAATAAGCGATAGAACACGCTTAGGGCGCCGACATCCCTACGAAGTTGCAGCGGTTCTAGATCGCGGGACACGTCGGGGTCATCCACAAGTCGCACGGCTCGACGCTGGATCGAGTCCAAAGGCGCAAGCTGGTATTTGGCTGAGCCATCCCACAGGTGCGAGCAGTACTCCAAGCAGGACCTAATCTGCGATTTATACAGAAGCAGCCTTTGGCCCGGCGTGAAGTACCGTCGAACCTTATTGAGTACGCCTAGCTTTTTTGAGGCCAGCTTGGCCTTGCCCTCGATATGGCGCCGGTAATTTAGGTCGTGCGACAGTTCGACTCCGAGGACCCCGAGGTGGTCGCTTAATTTAAGCGACGTGCCTTGGAAGGAAGGAGCTGGTGTGAACGCCGCCCTCTTCGCACTGAACGCGCAAACTTGTGTTTTTGAAGCGTTGAACTCGACCAAATTGCTACGGCCCCATTCGGAAATAGACCGAAGCGTTTGTTCGAGTTCAGACACAAGTCTTCGCCTCTTTTCATCCACAACTTCTCGTCTGGCTGAAGGGTGACTGGTATAGGATCCGTGTGCTGTACTGTCATCCGCATAACAATGTATGTTGCCGAGTGGCAGCATGTCATTGATATGCAGAAGAAACAGTGTGGGTGACAGCACAGATCCCTGCGGTACGCCGGCATTCACTGACATGGCGTCCGACGAGCAACCGTCCACTAGGACCTGAATGCTACGCCCATGTAGGAAGTCGGCGACCCAGTCGCAGAGGCCAGAAGGAAGTCCTTGATATGCATCTCTCAATGTGGCCTCGGAAAGAAATTTGATTCAGTAAAATACGGACTGCAATACAAAATTAGGTAGTTCTGTAACCACATGTGTTGGGCGCCAGTTTGTAACATGAGCCAACGCAGTGGATCGACTCAGACCCCACTTACGAAGCAGTTTAGCATATCTGATCTAAAGGATAATTTAGTGCGTGTGCGTTCAGCCCACACGGCACGACATGCCTCAAGATGAAAATATGTAGGTACCTACCTACCTACCTAGGTATTTCATGAGCCATTAGGCTTAGCGAAAATTCACTCATTTTGATCCGCTCAGTCGGCCAGCTATGTACCTAGGTAGCTGATATGCACACTTTTAACTATACAAAATTCAACGCCAAGCGGGAACCAGGGAGTGGGCCAGTTAATGACTAGGTACCGAGGGAAAAATAAGAAAACAAAAATAGGAGTAATTTTATTTCAATGATATAATGATTTTATTGAAAACGTTGAAAATTTACCTATCGTTACAACATATTTATGTACTATGTCTACAAATTTGCAAATATGACTGTAATTTTTTTTTTTGTATTGGTAGCCTAAATAACTGCTATAGATCGATATCCCAAATAAAAGCAAAATGTCTGTAGTTTTACCACAAAAAAATCTGTTGAATTTTTTTGCTTTAAATTTTGAGACCTAATAATTTTTAGTTTACTTTGACACTTCACAGTATAAAAAAAATTACATACAATACTATGATGGCAAGTTGTCACAAAAATTGACGCGACTAATCAAGATTTTAAAATGGTATAACACCTCAAAAAATACTCAGTGAGAATGGCATTCAGTGCCTGTTTGCAGGTTACATTTGATAAATAAAAAAATACTCTAATTTGTTTTTTCTTATGTTTCCCTAGATGGTTATATATAACTGGCCCACTCCCTGGGTCCCGCTTGACGTTGAATTTTGGGACACGTTGTATACCTATTGTAAAGTTGTAAATATATTAATATTTGAAGGTGTACTTTAGTTTAGGAACGATTAATTGAACAGGAAGGTACCCACATTGATAATTTTGAACAAATTCTTTTATTCTTTGATTTTCACATACTTAATGGGCAATTGTGTTAAATTCCTAACAATAGGGTGCGATTTTCCAGTATAGATGACTCAATATATCCACAATATTACAATATTATAAAACCAAGTCGCGTTTTCATTAAAAAAACCCCGTCTAAGGCTCTTACGAGATCACAGTTCGAACTCAAGATTATCCATCCGAGATGCAGTTTGAATGAAAGCGAATCAGAAACAGCTGACGACGTTTTTATGCAGATGACATGGGTGGCTGCGCGCTAGGAACCCGGAGACGGGTGGCGGCGCGGTGGCGGCGCGGCGGAGGGGCGGCGGCGCGGTGGGGCGCGGCGGTCATGCGAGACCAATCTCAAATAAACTACTCTCTGTGTAATTCCAATGTTCGAATAAGTACTTTTATTTATAAGTCGCGATTTCTGTGATAACATGAAAGTTTCTATGTTTCATCCCAGTTTAGAAGTCTTATTGTTATAAGAAATGTTATTTGTGTTTTGCGCGGGCGGCGAAAGTCAAGTGGCCTGTACTTAAGAACACTACAAGTCCGGCGCTGGGGAACACCACAAGTTGTAACATAATTCTCGACATATAATTTATTAGATTAGATAAAGCCTTACCGTGTGGGGCCGGTACGTAAAAAGAATAGCCCCTCTGCATATCTCCCAGTGCATTTCGTAAAAGGCGACTAAGGGATAAGGGCAAGATGCCGGGCGACAGGCTCGCCACCTCTCACCTTTGCACGGTACTTCCAGCGAGTCATGCAGCAGGTGGGTCTTCCTTCGTGCCTTACATGCTGCTTGATAGATATCTTGTCCGAATACTTTGCGAAACGTGGTGGTCGGTGTTGTGCTGTAATTTACCAGAGTTCTTGCAGCACAACACCGATTATTCTGCTTACACCGATTGTCGGGATTTAGCGTGTGTGATAGATATGTATGTATGTATAAAGCAATTTTCTCGCCTTTTCGTGTCATTTCGATAATTTTTTTATTGAATGTTTTATGGATAGATTCCTGTGATCGAATGGCACTATAAAAGATAATAAATCATTTTAAATCTTGAACCCTTGATGGTCATAATGTTTCTCGTATGCACGTACTCAAACTCATACCTAGTACTACCTACTCGTAATTGCAATGACTGTTTTCTCTCAACCGATCGTGCCTATCAATCAAAGCTACCTATGTTATGTACTAATATCCACTGATCCCTGTTGTGGTATACCTATTATGAATGAGTAAAGCTCTCAATCCCAGCAACACTGACGGGGCGACGACGGTAGACATCGATGACGGTAGACACTTCCATCACCAGACGTTTGCACAATTTGACCATTCTAGCGTTAACTCGTCGAATGTTCCGATCTAAATAGCCAATGTTAGTAACTTCTTTCAACATTCCTCTTAATTAGCGGACGTCGCGTCGCTTCGCATCATGTAACCGCCTCTCTCTTTATATCCGTAGTTTTATTTTGTGGTTCAATAAAGAATTTGACGAATCATGACGAGCTCCGCCTAGCAGACTTTTGTGTGAAATATGCATTATTTCCGTGTTTCCGCAAAATACGTCTAAAAGCCTTTTCAGTGGTCAGTTGCGCTGCAGACTCTATCTCTGGAGAATGTAAAGGGTTAAGCCTTCCCATCCAACGGGGAATAATGTCGAGAGCGTTCTGAGAACCTTTGAAAACATCCCTTTTCATAGTTATTTTAATGTTTCTTAGGTAGTTTTTAGTTAGTTGTATTGCTTTTTTATGGAAAGCAATTTGTCAGTGTTTGTAAATTATACAAAACTGACAAATTGATTAGGTATACATTTATAAATTTATACTGATTTTTACATTTATAATTTATAAAATTTTTTAATAAATTAATATAGATGCAGGCGAAATATTTTCGGTATTTCTTACTGGAATATCATTGCAGTGCGACACAGAAGTAGAAAATCGTGCTCTTTGAAGAACTTTTGTGGCGATTACAAAGATGATATTGAGCGAGTTCACTGTAGGTTTGGTGCATGAGATTAGGTATATAGTTCCTCAGTTTAGCGCCACAGTCGTTCGTTTGATCCTTTATTTTACCAGCATCGAATCGAAGGCATTTCGAGTCTAAACTAATGAGTGTGACTTAATTTCTGTACGTGCAAGCTGCTCGTACCAGAATATCTGACCTGTCAGTATTGGAAGCTTTGACGAAACCGCTTCGATCTACAAATCCTTATTTAGCTCGGCTGCATTTGCTTGGAATAACAAAATGTGTAGCAGTCGAAACGGAATGCCTTTCCCGACTCGCGCGCGACGCGACGCGAAGGACTTGCCGCTTCGCCGCCGCGCCGCCGGCGTCGCGCCGCGCCGCCGCCGCGTGTGTCCGACGGCTGTGGCACGAGTTAGTAGCATGGGAGAGTGCGTGCTTTTGAACTGTCGTAAATACACACAATGTTTAGACTATAATATAAAATACTTTGGACTTTTTTCCTATTTAGGTACTTTTTATTGAGTTTTGATTGTTGTCTGATTAAGGCCCTGTAAACCCTATTCACCCGTACTCCTCTTTCAAGGCGCCGATTTCGCTGGTTGGAGTAGGATGCAACAAAATCAATGAATTTTAGCGCAAGCGAAAATTAGTTTTTATTTTTTTATTCAAAAACTACGGATCGAAAAAAAGTAAAAAGCTACGGATTTAGATATATATTCAAGAAATAAAAGAATTTTTCTCCAAAGCCTTGATTTGGTTACGTTGGTTAAGTTTTTATAACTAAATTCAGAGGCATGTTCATGATTTTATTTCGAGTCAGACACAGTCTCACATCACCTTAAGTATTTGTACATCTGTGTGTACATAGGGAAATACATTGAACAATGCGGTCCTCCCCAAAATCCGAAGTTCGAGTTGTGAAGAAATTAAAGCTTATAATATTAGGTATGCTAATATTCAACATAATATACTTAGGTACCTACTCAAAAGTTCTAGGTACCTAGGAAAAAGGTTTGTTTCAAAATGACAACAATCAATTGACGCTTTGTTTTATGAAACATTATAGTTGATGTACTAAAGTTGTTACGAGACACAATGACGATGTTGGCGGAACAAGGCGCCTCCAGTATACATATCTCGATGTAGTATGGGGCGGGCGGGCGGGACAGGCGCGGCGGCGGCGGCGCGCGACGCAGTGTGTCGGTTCGCGCCTGTGTTGAATTTTATTCATCATCTAAGAACACAGTGTGTGCTCTAGACATTCCCTATAGCAAACATGGCACTTGAACTGGATCATAGAGTAGGTATAATATTAAATTAAACAGATAGAAAATACGGCATTGGGCCACGTTGGGCCGGTGCTTAAAAATAATAGCCCCAGTGCATCTCTCCCCGTGCATGTAGGCTACTAAGGGATAAGGACAAGATGCCGTGCTAAATGGCGACAGGATAACCACCTCTCACCTTGGCACGGTCCTTCCACCGAGTCATGCAGCATGTGGGTCTTCGTGCCTTACTCGCTGCTTGATAGTTATGTTGTCCGAATACTTGACGAAACGTGGTGCCACAACACCGATTACTCTGCTTACCCCAATTGTCGGGATCTCAGATCAATAAAGTGATCTGAGGTCGGGATAAAGCGTGTGGTGTGGTATATGTATAATGTATGTATGTGGAAAATACTTTATTACCCCAAAAACATTTTACAGAAACAGCAAAATAAGTATTTACATGAGGTGCAAAGGCGGACTTATCCCTCACACATATTTCTTCCAGTCAACATTTGAATTACGGAGCGGAATTTTTTGAGAGTCCATTAGTCTAGTGTAAGTAGCAAAAGACCAAAAGACTTGAGTGTGAGAATAGAAAAAAAAAAATTATTGTGGTTATTACTTAGTTGGTGAGGTTATTCATTCTTAATGCCCTTTCAAATACATGCTGTAGCGCTACAACGACACAGAAAATAATAAAACATCTTCAGGAAATTATGAGCAAGTGGCATGTATAAAAGTTAGCAATTTTGCTAAGAGGAAAATTTTAGTAACTTTAAACTGAACAACGAAATTTAACATACATTACGAACTGCATGCGTGCACGCATACCCAGAAGACTAGACGAAAATTGATCATTGGAAAAATAGTTGAATTGCATACATTTCCTCGAAAAATGCCTTGAATGCAACTCAGGAACTTTGCCTGTGTTCGGCCGGACGCCAGAGTAGCTGCCAGTCAATCAGACAGCGTGCATGCGTCCACTGCTGGACATACGCCTCTCCAATTTTCCTCCAGTCCTCCCGGCCTTCAGCGGTATGCAACCACTGCTTCTTTCTGCCGACGTACTCGATGCCGTCGTCCCACCTGGCTGGTGGTCTTCCCACATTCCGGTTTCCTGTCCACGGCCGCCAGTGTAGGACACGGTTACCCCAACGGTCGTCGTCTCTTCGGCTTAACGTCTGGTCTGGCTCAAACCGAGGCACATGTGTACGAAATAGTCACTCATTCATTGCACAACTTCAGCAATTTAAATTAAATAAGATTATCTAAGCCTGATCATAGATAAAGACTGTCCAGCGTGCACATACGTACCAGCATACACACCATGACTATAGACACAAGCTTTGAATAATTGGATTTGCATGTAAGCATACACACAGGTTTAGCCATTGACAGCTTCAAGGCGGTAATCAGTAGGGTCACCATCCGTTCGAATTTGTCCGAACATGTCTGGCCTTTCGGCCTTCGGTATTTGTCCAGGTTTTAATTTTTCAGAATTTTCGACTTAGATGGATTTTTTAACGAATTTTAATTTTCGCATTATTTCGAAGTTTCTTGTCGGTTCTTCTTCATGGGTATAATCGAACTGGATAGAACAAAATGTGACAAGTTCGAGTGCAGTCTAACTGCCATATGAATGATCAATAAAAAAATACAATACCTACAAAACAATATTACTTAAAAATTAAACATAAGTATTAAATCCTTCTTCAATCTTTATTGAACTAAGTATACATACATGGGCGCGTGAAACAACAGCACGAGTGGAATTTATAAGTGAGAATAGGTATTTTATTCCGGAAATACAAACAATTACATGTAAATTACGGTTGAATGTGATTTCATCCAGTTATTCGTGTGAAAAATCTCTTCTGCAGTTTTCAGGTTAGATCGCCGGGCTTAGAAGACGGCCGCCGATAATTGTTCTATTGTTCTTCGGTGCGATTTATTATTTCATTTTGTGACTAAAATGTGCGGACTTAATTTTAAATGTCCGACTTTTTGTCAGAACTTTTCAAATTTCGAAATGGTAACCCTATTTATGAGAGCAGTTCATTGTCTTTTGCGTTCACTATTGGCCAACAGTAACAACACACCTTAGCTTATCACTACCCTATCTATCGGACAGGCTGCGCTAACAGATTATATCTGGCGTAGGTAACCTAAGTGTATAGAGTGAAATTTCCACTTTATCTTACCTCAAATGACACGAACAGGAGAAATAACAATACGACATGGTGCTAGAGTTAGTAATTTAGTAAAGTAGATTTTTATTTCATGTAAAAGCAACAGGATTATGACCACTTATCGTCCAATGACGTGGCACCAAGTTCACCCGGTGTTATGGGCTGACATCACGGATGTTGTAGGTGATGTAGCCAACCGTGTCAGTTTCCATAAAAAAAAAAAAAATTTATATGGAAACCGACATTGTTGGCTAATTCACCAACTTACACACGAGTACTCACCCCATAACACCTTGGTGAACTAAATGCCATGTCAGTACCATTTGGTCGCGCCGGCTACACTGAACTGGATGGAAAACACGAAATATTTACATAGCAACCCCCGCGAGAAAAACCCTACCATCTAGTAGAGTAAAAAAAGGGAAGCGTCCTACAGTTTTAGGTGGAATCCGAACCACGGTCAGCCTCAACACGAGCTTAACACGAACGGCGGTTAAGCACACCTGGGCGCGCCCAGAAAAACAAATTCGTAAAATGTAAGGCACGTTATGTAATTTATTAACAAAATCTCTATTACACTGGCAGTCACTTCATTAACAACCTTATTTATTATATAGCCACAGAATGGGTACATCTATATTTACCTACATGGGTTAGGTCAAATATCATGTCGGCTTCATTGAAGTGTTAAATAGACAGGCTGGTTCTTGTTGGCTAAGCTAGCGCGCTCGTGCTATCTTGCAATAAGTGTAGGTCTGCGTAATTAATTTACACTAAAATGTATTTTAGAGAGTATTGTAACAATATCTCGTTCAAATCTTTTGTTCATCGAAATAAATGAGAAGTTATATAAATGCACTTAATTTAAAAGTATCAAAAGCAACTATAACGATATATTTTATTCGATTATTAATTAGGTAAGTAATATTTATCTTATTAATAAATAAATGCATAGTAGATTGAAAATTTATCATTGCTCAAAAAATTTACATAAGAGCTTAATCTTGATAATTATAAATGTACAGAAACATATATAAAGTAATACATTATGGAGCGAAGTGTGAATGAACAACCAGTGTCCTACTGACTTAATTAACATGTACTCGGAAGTAATCTAGACAATTAAAAATATGAATATTCAAATTGATATAATTAAAAGAAGAACGAAAGGTGCAAATGATACTGCAATGGCATTAGCCTAATTCTAGTTACTCAAGAGCTTCCTGTAGATCGACCCTGACATTTCCAAAAGCCCAACCATTTTTTTTATCCATTTGTGCATACACTTACGTAGTTGATTGATGATATCTCGCTTAAAACGTATCATGCGTTCACACTGAACTCGTTCGCTATAAATATTGCTTATCTATTACAGAATACATGCTCAAATCACATCGCTAAGTACATCCATTAACATTTTGAGCGCGTTGTATATCGCGCAGTGTTGCAATACTTGCAATCAACTTGATTTATTCATAAAAATTAATCATTACTTAATGTATAGAATTACAATATGATGTTTAATATTTGTTCTTCTATTTTCTTCGAACGCAAATTTTACGTCAGAATAACTTTTTTAGTATCTATGTATTTGTTCTAGTAATATAATTTAATGAAATTGTGTGGCAGAATCAAGAACAATGTTCTCGGGCGGAATAAGACCTGTTCATAATCCTTACGCATTATCAACTATTCTGTATTAATTATTTTAATAATAAAATTTTACGCCATTTTGTAACGAACGGTCCTCAAGTTACCGAACTAAAATATATATCAAAACGGTGCAATAAAAATTGCTCACAAACGCATAACATGCCATACACCATGTATCTATAAGATTTTAAGTAGACGTATCGGTATACTTACAATTTACATGAGATTAGTTCATCAATGTACTATTTATACAAAGAGTTACTTTTAATGTAACTTTCGCCTGTGCACCGCGAGTCCCAGGCCCCAGGAGACAATGAAAGGAGTGGCCCATGGCAGCAGGCTAGCCTAAGTATTACAAGTCCTAGTGAAGTAATTGTGTAACAAAGCAAGTTACGGTATTGCAAATGCAAATATACACACATAAACGGCATTGCATTATATGTTTACTCACGTAAACAACATTTGGTCGGGATGCACTCCACGCGCTACAAATATGTATAACATACATGATAGACGTATTTTTCTCCATTTATTTCATCTCCTGGATCACATGACGCGTCTTCTAGGTATTTAAGTCCATGGTATCACTATTGTCCCGTTTGGTTGCGTCCGATGTTATCACCCGGCCGGCGTTACGTTGGGAAAGCTGCTGTATAAACCCGGTGGGCCACCGGTCTGTACAAATCGATGATGCGAATTTGAATTGACTGAAAGCAATGAACCGCACTGAATGAAAGGTCGGTTGAAACGGCTATATAAATAGTTCGTGTTTTCCGTCCAGTTCAGTGTAGCCGGCACGACCGAAGGGAATCACCGACATGGCACCTAGTTCAGCAAGGTATTATGGGCTGACATCACGGATGTAGTAGGTGATGTAACCGTGTCCATAAAAAAAAGAAAAAGGATAATTTTTTCTACCCAAATCAAACTTACAGAATGGGTTTGCGAACATGACAATGAAAATAATGACCGTAGGCTGTAGGTAAGTATCAAATACAAAGACGGAATATTACTAAAAAGATCTCGTGTTAAGTAGGAAGAATTATCTATTAATATTCTTTTTAGTTAGATAAAAGCAAGGAGTGATCAATATTCAATGCAAGATAGCTACAATAGCTAGAATTAAAAAAAAAAAGAATACCTACTAATAAAATTAAAGCTTCGCGACGATGCATTATAATTACTTTTATTCCGAAGAAGTATTACATTTATCAAAATTAAACGGTTAATTGAAAGATCAGTACACATAGTTCAATCATATTGGAAAACATTAAGTATTGGAAACGTTATGTTTCGAATGTGCAAAGTTCGAATTTCGATTTCCTCAGTGCAGTTGGTCATGTTGATCACGTGAACGAGACTACACCTCTGTGAGAGAACAAGTTTGTGCGTATGATTCACGATATGCCTTAAGAGTTTAATCCACCAACAACCGTGTTATATTATAATTAAACGGTTACGAAGTCTGGTGATAAGAGTGTGTGAAATACATATGCGTGTACATAGGGATGGAAAATGGATTGACTTCATTAATTGTTTTCGGTTAATAAAATCTCAGCACTTAAAAAAACAACTATAAATTCACAACAGAAACATTTACATTACATCTTAGAGTGTGGTTTCCATAAAATTATCGTAGTATGCATAATGTAGTAGGTACTTTTTTGGAACTTATATCTTCTTTGATATTGTCAGTAGAAGATTAAATACATGCATTGTGTCTTGTTTTGTAGGAGTGAGTGCTCATCAATTCGAAATTTGATATATAAATATTTTATTTGCACACATGCCTCACCTACCCAATATTTTACCGGCAGGTTAAACGGTCTATCTGAATATCTTTGAGTTTTAACCACTTCTGTAATCTTTTACCTCGCCTTGATCGGCGAAGGCGTCCGGCCGGTGTCCCACATTTTGCCAAAATACCACCGAGATGTTCCTTCGAAGATAAGTACATATATTTCAACAAGGCTCTGTTTACACCTGCGATATTCAGACTGTTTCGAAAGAATAAACCTGCGGCGCCCCGCTCGCTGGGCTGGTTGCCATTTACAGATGAGTAAAGAACCTGATTCTACATAAACATTGCCACACATTTACATTGCTCGATGATTCGCCAAGTTTTTATCTTCGGCATTCATTGTGTTTAACGTGCTTTGGTAGAGCGCGTTGATGCAATAATAGAACGTCCAAGTAGCTAAACACGAAGTAGATAGAGACACGCGGAACACCCAGGTAACTGATTTAGAATGTATTAAATCATGTAATATTTTAATTAGTTTATTGCAATGTTTTTTAAAGTTTAAATAAATACGTTTCGCGAAAACAAATGTGTAAAATTAAAAATTATCGATTCAATTTGTATATGAGGAAATATCTACAGAATTATTTAAAATTATTTTAAACTCCTTGGAGACTAACGTCAGACATTCAGGTTGAAATCCTGATCGAACAATCGGATTCGGAATTTAAAATAATAAGAAAATTACGAACCTTTGCACAAAAAATAAACAAATATGTTCAAATGTATAAGGGATGTCAAGATATATCAATCTTACTCTACCAAAACACTTGCACTTCGTAAACGTTTATAAAGTGCTTTGGGCCCCCTGTGGGGGCGTTCCATTGTTATGTATTTAGAAGCAGATCAATTAGACTCAATAGAGAGATAGGTCAAAGCACATGAACGATAAGCCCCTGGGGCCTCCAACCACCTCGAACTCAACCCGATATGTTGATCAATCCGGTCACACCGCAATGTCAGATTGGGTCAACCAGCGGCGGATCGAATCTCTCTTGACTCAATTTTGTAATTCAATTTTGTATTCACTGTGGCCGGAGGATTAGTCTTTAATTTCTCTACCTGTCTGTGACTGTAATCTGTATTATATTTCAAATTTTGATTCAATTCCCATCAATAAAATCACTACTCTCTTTGGTTTGGCCGCAGTCGGGTAAAGCTTCTCATCCATCCACTCCCGGCTACCTTTTTTAGGTCATCTGCCCACCTAGCTGGGGGGCGTCCCACGCTACGTTTGCTTGTATGTGGCCTCCATTCGAGCACCCGTCTACCCCTATGGATGAGAAGAGCGGAAGACCGCGTGTGGTGGCGTGCCTTGGGAGAGGCCTATGTCCAGCAGTGGACCGATACAGGCTGATGATGATGATGGGTAAAGCTTTAACGTTATAGGGTTATGAGCAAGTATAAATGTTGAAAGTAACATTTATACCGCGCGGCACGTAACTTGGCCGCTGTGCGAGCGGGACAGCGTTATACCAACGATCGCATGCGTATAACGTGGTCCCTCTCGCACAGAGGCCAAGTTACGTGCCGCGCGGTATACGTTCAATATTTAATTTAATTTCAAGTTTGAATTTACCGTATGTAAGTTTTCCCGCGGTTTCGCTGCCCTCAAGTTCGGTTTGAAAGAAGCTCGTTCGAAAAAAAATTTATCCAGCCAGACGATGAGATGAGCTACATAGATGAAGCTTCAGCGCGACAGCACTCTGACTGACTGAAGCGACAGAAGCGACAGACAAGCAAATTGGCAGACCACAGAAACCACATAATTTGATAGATTTTGTTGATTCTATTACAATTGTTTTAAGACGAGACGGAAGTCAACTTTCTCCATACAAAATCGCTTTCGGCATTTAGGTATGTTTTCTTGCTCCTTAAACCTTATCCGATTTTTACCATTATTTTTTTTTATCTTAAGGACAATCCAATCTACTTTCCTACGTTCTTTGTTTAGATGAAATATTATACAACACCGGAGCCAAAAATTTGTATTTCGAAAGAAAAAAATTATATTTTTAATTTTTTTGATGTCACGAAGTTCATTAAGGTTTATTGAGTCATAATTTTAGATATTAAAAAAATAAAAAGACAGCAACGTAGATTTGACAGTCCTATTACAACAGATAAGTGGGTGAAAAACATAAACCCCGAAAGACTAAGTTTGACCTCGGTACAGTGCCCACATCGTCACACCTGGAGGAGGGTTATTAAGTATTGTATAGGTTATACGTTTATATTTTATTTTGTAATTAGTATTACTATATTATAATTCCTTTATTAACACATATATTTACAATAATTTTACATATAATAAACTATACCTAAAATATACAAAAATTATATATAAAATTATTATAAAATAAATGGAGTTTCCACCACCGGCGGCGGGGCGAGCCCAAGCTACCGATGGTCGGGTCCCAAAGAGAGGAACCTCCGGACGATGCGTGCAGTGTCAAGCAGGGCTGCCTTCTGTATCTGGCCCTTGACCCAACCACTCAGCGAGAGCCTCTCAAGGTGGTCGTCGAGGTTCTTCGCTATCAGCCCATGCGCCGAAACGGCTATGGGCACAACGATCGTCGAGTCGACGGGCCACATTTTGGTAACCTCGTGCTGCAGATCCAGATATTTTAACATCTTCTCTGCTTCCTTACTGACGACGAGGTTACCATCGTGCGGCACGGCGACATCGACGAGCGTTGCGCGCCTTGCCTCCCGGTCTACTATCACAATATCAGGCCTGTTCGCGAGAATAGTCCTGTCTGTGATAGATAATGGACCGGTCCCAGTAGAGTGTGACATGACCGTTCTCGAGAACTGGCGGTGGATTGTACTTATAGTAAGGTACCTCGGTACCCACAAGGTTGAACTTTAAGGCAAGTTGCTGGTGGATAATCCTGGCTACTAGGTTGTGTCTATGATACTCGGTGTTGGCAAGCTGCGAACAACCGGAAATCACATGTCTGAGGGACTCGCCAGGTTGGTGGCATATTATTACCGTGGTTATTAAAGTTTGACATAATGTGTGGGTATATTAGCTGAGAACGTGCAACTGTCCCTGTTGCACGTTTCGGTGAGGGTGGAGGAGAATGGAGACAGAGATACTTCGTTGAAATATCTAACATGTTATCCACGAGGCTGAGTTCCGTCTGGTCTTAAGAACTAAACTGCAGCAACGGCCACGACACGGCACCTAATAGATAGATCATGAAGTATCAGAAACTTACCTCAATTGAGTGCAATCAATCATGGCTGCTGCGTGCGTGATCGTTTTCACGGGTTTACATATCTCAAATTGCCATCGTCGTGTCATACTTACCTTAAGAGTCTATGTACCTACTTGTCAAGTACGAACGGCAAATACATAATAAATTATATAAATGACAAAAAAAAACATATTTGAAACATTGACAGACAAATTCGACAAACAAACAAACAAACAGGACAAATTCAAGCGTAGTGTACTACCATACGAATGATGAATAAAGAATAAAGAATAAAGAATTGAATTGTTTTGTTCTATACACGGCTATAACATTTTTTTTTCCGTTGATCACTCAGTGCGTTGGTAGCGATACTAGCGATACCGTCACTAAAACCTATAAAATAAATTACCTATGTCTATGTATATAGTTTTATCTGAATTGAATGCGTACATGGTAACTCTATGATTATGCACTCGGTACATAGTCACTCAAAATCTGCCCCTTACTGGGTGGTAGGCTCAAATTGTAACCGACTAGGTTGTGTAACCCACCGTAATTGTAACCCACCGTACTGAATGTAAGATAGTAGACCGCATAGCAGTATCGGCTGTATTCTCCCCTAGTTCAGTATAGCCAGCAACCGAAGGGAAACCTCCGGTATGGCACCTACCTTCTCGGACGTGATTTGGCTGGTCGGAGCATGTGCTCTAGCCCCTCTGACTTAGCCGCCTATACCGGATTACATAAAAAAAATCCAATAAATTGCACTACGGGTATGTTTTCGTTTTGTTTGCCTATCCTACCTTACTAGTCAAATGATAAACCACCATTACCGACACAGACTATAATTTCGAATGACCACACTTTATAATTCAATATGGTAATCGGCCAACATGTTACTCGTTAGATTATTGGTTTTGGAATTAATACTGCACACACAGTGACAACGACCGTATGGATTTGTCAGTATTGAACTATGATTAATATAATTAACTATGAATGTCTGCGCAGCAGGTGCATCTGTCGTGATTATGTAAATAATCATGTACAATATTCAATTATTGTTCACGCTTCACTTACCCTCAATCCATATTTACCCAGTTAGGTCAAATAATTAAAAAAAAAATCCCACCCGAGGGTTACGATTATCAATCAACCATCATAATATCGTCATAAAAATCTTATCATTGAGTTTAGTCAGTGCCCTGAAATAGCTTGGAAGTACTTACGCAACGCGTAGACGTTCGCATGGTGTACCTACTATACGCAGTTCGGCCTCATACCTCATCTTACTTGGATTACTGTGTGTACATCATTCGACTATTACACGCAGCTCGGTCTTCAGCCAGCAGCCTTACTTCAACTTTCTTACTTTATTGCCTTTGTCAACCTCAGTGGCTTATTGGTACGATCGGTCGACTGTCGGTTGTGATCACAAGCACACCTGAGCGCCGTCAGTACTTGGATGGGTGACCGCTCGAACGTTGGAGACTGAGCGCGGTTCGGATTCCGCGTTAAACTGTAGGTTCCTTCCCTTCATACTAACTCAAACTCTAACTCTAACTTCTAACTCAAACCGGTGGTAGGGTTTAACCCGCCCGGGTTGGTACCTCCGCGATAAATGAAAGGTCAGATGAAACGGCCATGTAAATAGTTCGTGTTTTTCGCCCAGTTCAGTGTTGCCAGCACGACCGAAGGGAAGCACTGACATGGCACCTAGTTCACCAAGGTGTTACAGGCTGACATCACCATCATCATCACGAAGAGATAGAAAATTCTTTATTGCTCCACAAATTTTAAAATACTAAAACAATGAATAAAGTAGATGAGGTGAAAAAGCGGACTTATCACTTTAAGAGATTTCTTACAGCCAACCTTTGTGTAGGTGATGGAGCCAATCGTGTTAGTTTCCATAAAAAAAAAACCACAGTTGCACTCCGGGAGTGCCGGCAGAAGTGAAAACAACACCGTAACATTGCACCCTTCATTCATTTTTAAATAAATGTTAAATTTAGTAGAACGGACAGACATGCATTTTTTATGGAACCCTACATTCATTTTGCAGAACTTAGTAGAATGGACAGACATAAACGTGTTACGGAACCCTACTTTTATTATAAAATAGCCGTCGGAGGACCTTGGTTGAAAATTGTAAAATTTAGTAGAACGGACAGACATGCATTTGTTACGGAACCCTACATTCATTTTTTTATAAATGTTAAATTTAGTAGAACGGACAGACATGCATTTGTTACGGAACCCTACATTCATTTTGCAGAACTTAGTAGAATGGACAGACATAAACGTGTTACGAAACCCTACTTAACAGTTGTAATCCGGGAGTGCCGGCAGATTCCGTGCCCATCGTAACTTAACCCTTAATGCAATGACTTAAGGTTACATTTTAAATAATAATGACGCTGTCGCGGTGTCGCGAACAGATTTGATCCCGTGCCACTGTAACTTAACCCTTAATGCAATGACTTAAGGTTACATTTCGCTTTTCGAGACTGACGAGGACGCGATGACGCGAGTTTAAAAATTTTTACCCAAGCGCCGCTAAAGAAGTTTTCACTTCAAAAACCAGAAGTTAGACGAATGTATTTTATTATTGAACTAAGTATAAACCGATCGGCCTTTGGCTTTGCACTAATATTGACTAATGGTATGGCGTATTCTAAACTAGATCTAATATTGATGCAATAGTTATAAAGGCAGGTATGTCTAAAGAACATTTTCTAGACGGCTAGCGCATCTTTTCCTTGGTCGTCGTCACTAAGGACTGTGCCATACTGTATGTACAGTTCAGGGATGTTGCGGATGCGATTTATTTGACATCCGCAGATACGGATGCAGATGCGGATTTTTGGACGCTCACATCCGCGGATGCGGATGCGGATGCGGATGCGGATGTTAACAAGATTGCTTGAAGAGCCGGTTAGTTTAAGTCCTTGAATAAAAGAGACTATGCTTTTAATATCTTTTATTGATCAATCAATTTTTAGTAAGAAAATTTCAAGATTGGGCTATTGTATTTAATGAAAAGTAACTTGTTACACTTTATGAATAACATTCACTTCTGGGACACTATACTTCGCCGCACTATATACAGTGGAAATGGAATACTCGAGTCGGAAATTCAACTTAGAAGACGTGTCGTCGCGCGTGTTTAGTTAGACACGCATGCATACACGAAACGTGACGGAATGAAATGACGCAATAATAATGGAAAACAAAGTCGTCAGCACTGCACTGCACCGTCGCGTCGCACAGCATATTCCCTTCCTATTGGTCAATTGCAGCGCGCGCCACTCGCGGACTCCGCCCAATTTCATTCAAGTCTCAACCTGCACTACATCCGCATCCGCATGAGTTCCGCATCGATTTAATGCGGATGCGAATGCAGATGCGGATGTCAAAATCAATGCGGATGCTCCGCATTTACGGATGCGGATGCGAATATCCGCAACATCCCTGGTACAGTTGTAGTGAATGAAAACTACCTGCCGTTACATTTTCTGTGTCACAAGAAGTAGTACAAAACACAATGGGCGTCTATGACCAGGCCGAGTTATAACCTGGAGCGTTGCGCCTGAGACCCGGCACACGGAAACTTAGCAACAAAGGGCAGAATAGGCTCGTTAAAGATATTGGTTGACAAAGCGAAGTGTTGTAATGTTCCCCAGTCAGTAGGTAGAGTATGCAGAAAAATACAGACTATGTTAAATACATTAATATTTGAGATATTATTTATTATTTTGAGATGAAATTGGGGATATCTCAATAAATTTATTATTCGCTCTCACTACTGTTGTAGCATGTCTATATGCTATTTTCAATAAAATAAAAGTATTGCACTTTTATAACATTTTAATATAATTTACAAACATGTTAGTTCATATGACATTACTACCTTTTTTACAACAACTACACGTGCAACCGGATCACAAGAAGATAGACAATGAAATTACTGTTATTTTGTCAGCTTCGATATCTCAGTGGTGCAGACAGACGACTGTTGCTATTGATTATTAGGCAACGCTGGGCGCGGTCAGTACTTGGATGGGTGACCGCCCAACCGTTGGAGGCTGACCGTGGTTCGGATTCCACGTAAAACTGTAGGCCCCTTCCCTTCTTGCCTTACTAGGTGGTAGCGTTCAACCCGCCCGGATTGGTACCGCCGCACTGAATGTAACGTCGGTCGAAACGGCTATGTAAATAGTTTGTGTTTTCCGCCCAGTTTAGTGTAGCCGGCACGACCGAAGGGAAGCACTGACATGGCACCTAGTTCACCCGGTGTTATGGGCTGACATCACGGGTGTTTTAGGTGATGTAGCCAATTACCATAAAAAATAATTTGTTTTGGTGACTTACATTTTCATTGTATTGACTGCCTGCGAAAGAGAGAAATACCCCGGCAAGCCAATCTAGTGCTAACGTTGTTGTCGACACATACTGAGGGTTGTGTGGCCATTTTATTTTCAACATAGCTAAAATATGTACACAGGCGAACTAACGAACGGACAGAGTGCGTGATCGATTTGGTTGCATTGGAGAATACCTGACTACGAAACCCTAAAAAATTATTGTTCTAGAAGGTATAGTGTCCCCAAGTGTCCGGCTCCGTTTTGGCGGATCACGGTCGTCCGAGCGAGCCGCAAAAAGAGTCTACAGTGATGTTCCTTTTGTTATAAAAGGTGAACTGGTTTCGTAAGAGCGCGCAATGAGTCTAAAGCTAAATTAAAATTGCACAACTCAGACGCCGCGCCGCCGCCGCCCGCCGAGCCGGACCCGCGTTATTCAATAGAACAGCCTTCGATGCCATTCGGAGTCCATCTTCTGAATCGAACGTTTTGCGCTGATGTTAGCGATGCAGCGCTGCCTGCTGCAACTACCTCACAGAAAGGTCACAGGTTATTTGAACTGCCCATGTTCCAATTTTGAATTACGCACGAATACGCTGCGCTGGCTGGTTCATTCACAAACGTTACCGGTGGATTAGATATCCAAGATGGCTGACTGTTGGGAGTC
The DNA here is from genome assembly GCA_946902875.1 of Nematopogon swammerdamellus. Taxonomy (NCBI): domain Eukaryota; kingdom Metazoa; phylum Arthropoda; class Insecta; order Lepidoptera; family Adelidae; genus Nematopogon; species Nematopogon swammerdamellus. Next base: position 8,590,400 of record OX336344.1, read on the forward strand.
AAGACGACGGCAGTGTCGGTGGTACGTGGTATGTGGACCGAGGCCGTCCTCTCATTAAGCAGCCAAACTGCTATTTGTCTTATCGACAACATGTCGTCGATTGCACAATATTTTGCCTAAATTTTAATAAAGCGATGCGAGATAAAATTCTTATTAGCGTGGGATAGCGCGGCACTGCGACGACAGGTTCTGTCCTACGTCGAATAAGAACACACTAATTACATTGCGACGACTCTACGAGTAGGTAGACTATAAGCAACATTGAAAAAGCTTAGTTGTTAGTTCAGGCCCTTTTGGCGTAAATTTTAAGTGCATATTTGCACTTGACCTTTATGATTGTAAATTAGCTTAAATTTAATTAGCTCGCGGCATACGAAATATATTCTCTCTCTCTCTCTCTCTCTCTCTCTCTCTCTCTCTCTGTCTCACTTCCTACCTACCTCCCCATCTCCCTCCATCCCTTCCTCCCTAGGGACATAAGGGGCTGAATTTCCGAAATAGCCGATAGTACTGACTTTTATTTATAAACAGAAGCCTAAACGCCAATTTCCATATTTCTAACTACTAAAAAAATAACGAACTTCAATACAACCTATTTAACCTTCGTAGGGGATGAATTTTCAAAAGTCCTTTCTTAATGCTCACCTACGTTAATTGAGGACCGTTTTCACAAAGCGAAATATCTACAGAAAAATCGAATTTGTTTTTTTGACGGATTTGAATTCTTTCATACGAGATCTATCGATTGGTGAAAGAAAATTTTAACAAAACGAAATATCTACAGAGTTATATTGATGCAAAAACAACGAATTTTCACAAAGTGAAATATCTACGCAATTTATGTACCCGCGGGTAAACTATTGTCAACTATTTTGGTTCTTTTCTTGCGTTATGGCAACTAAAACGTTAGCTGTCATTAGTGTCTAGACTGTCATAATCAGCTGTGATATTTGCATTGCCGGTTAGAATTCAACACTGTGAAATATAAAAATCTAAACATGGATGAATCGGAGTATAATTCACCGGTGACGGAAGTTAATCGTGGCCGACGAAGCAGGAAGAAGGATGCAACTGCAGCACGTCCATCTACCGCGTACACGGGCGAGGGGACCCCAGATCCGCATATGAACTGTGACCATGGCTTGGAAGTGACAGAACGAATGAAGAAAACTGTCACATGTAAGGCCGCTGAACTAACATATAATGACTTCTGCAACTTCAAGCACAGGCTGTATGCAAATAAGGGTAAAATCAAGCAAGATACTTTTCTATTGAAGTACATGATCATCAAGAAAGTAGCTCGACTAACTGTGGAAGATGAAGTGAGAAAAATGAGCCGAATGTGGACCGTCACATACCATATTCCGAATGAAACTGGAGATTTAATTCCTGTCTGCAAGAAGACATTCCTAAACGTCACTGCCGTTCAATCGTTGCGACTGTGGCGTATAGTGAAGGCGGTTGGTACGTCTGGCAAGACTCCGATAGAACTTAGAGGAGGGAGACGCCACAGACAAGTAGATATTGACAAAACTGAACTCATAAAGGCAAATATAATAAAGTATCGTTGTCGTAAAAGTCACTACTCCCGCTCCAAGTGTCAACGATCCTTTCTTCCGCCAGAACTTAACCTCAGGAAGATGTGGCAGCGGTTTGATAGCGATAGAAAATCCAAAAGCCTAACTAGCGTAAGTTTGTCAAAGTACAAAAGTGTTTTTTATAAAAACTTTAACCTAGGATTCGGAAATCCGCACGAGGATACCTGCTCTGCTTGTAAAGAATTCCTACTTAAAATAAAAAATGAACGTGATCTCGAGTTGAAAAACGAGCTAAGGACACATTATCGCCTGCACAATATGAGGGCTAAAGCCTTCTTCACATTACTTAATGAGATCGAACCAAACACAGTCAAAGTCTGCTTCGACTGTCAGCAGAATCAACCACTTCCTAAACTAAGCGTCGGTGAGGTGTTCTACTCCCGACAAGCCTGGATGTACAACTTATGTATTATGCGGCACAGAGATGATAAAAAACAATATAAAGATGATATTTTCTTTTACACCTGGCTCGAGACCCAAGCTCCTAGAGGAGCTAACGAAATATCGTCAGCACTTTTAAACTACCTAAAAAAACTGGACAGTAATCTGTTTAGAAGCGGAAAGACCAATCAAACGCTGAAGCTGTTCTCAGACTCGTGTAGCAGCCAGAACAAGAATTCAATCATGTATGGTGTTTTATCATATTTTCTGCAGACAAACAAGGTGTTCACAAAGATAATACATTACTTTCCGATTCGCGGCCACAGCTACATGCCTCCTGACCGAGTATTTGGTCGGGTTGAGAAAGATTTCCGAAAACATGAGTTCCTGTTGAGCCCAGCCGACTACAGCAAAATCCTCAAAGAGCACGGCATTGAAAGAAAATGGGGCACAGAATGGGAGACATATGACTTTAAAACAACTTTGAAAAGCATGCTCAAAACGAAACTTCCCTTTAAAATGACGCACGCAAGGAAGCTAGATTTCGTGAAAGTTCACAATAATGTAAAGTATTACTTTTCGGATACTTTTGCTGGGATACCTGTAGAAGTGGACGTGTACAAGCCCGGAACATCAGACATAAAGAAATTGGTGCTAAAATAAAAAAAGATAAAAAAACAAAACATGGTTTCGACTAAGAAAAAAGAAGATGTCAAGAAACTCCTGACATTCTGCAACCTTGACGATGAAGGAAGGAAATTTTATGAGGAACTTCTCCAAGATGGCAATGGTGATGGTAGAACTGCTGACGAAGATGACATCAGGAGAGACTTCGATGATTCAGAACCAATATTGTAAAAACATGTCCACTTGTGATTTCTCTTAAATAAATATTATATAGTAAAAGTATATAGGAATTTTTATTAACCGACTTTTTATAAATATCCTAATAATTTTTTCACATACTAATTTTATTAATTAAATATATAAATAAGATTTTTTTACTTTTAAAATTACGTATTTATGATTTACACATATTGATGTGTAAATCATAAAAACATCATTCATCACCAAAAATGTAGATATTTTGCATTGATAAAAATTCTGGTTTTTTGGTAATTTTTTATTGTTAGTTGCATAACCTCAATATTGTTAATTTTCACTATATGCATAAGCATGATAATTTGTCACAAATTATTATTTATTGCTTCCCTAAACTCCTGCAAGTTCATTTTGTAAACACTATAAACCTTCTCCTGAAAAAAAATGTTTTTGTAGATATTTCACTTTGTGAAAACGGTCCTCAATTATGGAACTCCTATGCAAATTTCATGCTTCAAAACTCTAGAAGCCTAGACCGACCAGTTCAGGCTGAGCGTTGTCTGTCAGTCAGTTATAAAATTTTTATTAAGTACATAGATTATTGAAAGGGCTTGCGTAAGGAGTGAATGAGTTATTCACACGACCTTTACCATGTTCATGTAATAACTGATTAGAATCATTATCATCGTTAATGTGGCGAAGTTATCCGGGCATAGGTCTCCCCCAGACTCGTTCACTGTCGCCTTTCAACGGTGAACCGATATGGTTGCTTAGAATATTGCACACAATAAGTAACCGCAGAGAGCCAGCTCACTGACCATCGTGACAGTAGCAAAATGGATATATTTAATTAGTGAAGAAATTCGAAAAAACGAGCGCTCTCTTGAAAATTGTTCAGTTGCGTCGCAAATAATAATGTTAATTATTCTGTGTCATTTGTTGCACATTTACATCGAGCTGTTTTCCTCCATGCACATACATAAACATTGTTTAAAAATATTGTTTAAAAATATTGTAAGTTAATTTCATATATCTTTCTTCACTAGATAGAAGGAGCTGACTAGTATCCTGGTCGGGACGTTTTTTGTTTTGTTTTTTGTTTTTTTATGGAAACTGACACGGTTGGCTACATCATCTACTACATCGGTGATGTCAGCGCATAACACCTTGGTGAACTAGGTGGCATCCTTCCCTTCGGTCGTGCCGGCTACACTGAACTGGAGGGAAAACACAAACTATTTACATAGCCGTTTCAACCGACCTTTCATTCAGTGCGATTGAGAAGAAACCTTACCACTTAGTAAGGTAAGGAAGGACGTATTTTTTCTCTTCATTTTCGGCTTCGCATCTATCAACTGAAGAAATATAAAGCGAGTACATGCTTAGTACTAACATGTATCGATCAAAGGGGGAAGCACTGACATGGCATCTAGTTCACCCGGTGCTATGGGCTGACATCACGGACGTTGTAGGTGATGTAGCCAACCGTGTCAGTTTCCATAAAAAAAAAAACATAAAAAAAAAAATTTAAAAAAAATTCAAATATCTTGACCATACGTCAAGATTAAATTACTTAATCATGACACCAATGTTTTCTTAAAAAAAAAGTAAAACGTAATATATAATAGGATATTTTTGCATAGTACGTTTTCTTTGATAAAGATTATTATAATGTAATAAATAAAAAGTTTCATCACTCAATTCACACAATTTAAAAAAAACTACAACAAAACAATGCATATAAAGAAAAGTGAAACCGCCACACGATCAAAAAAGTTCATAAGCAATAAAACGTTAATATATTTAGACTCGTAAAATATCCAATACGGAAATAGCAAAATTATACAAAGATCATTTACAATACAAATTATGTATGCATAATAACTTATTAGCATAAACAATACGATGCATCCTTTCCTTTTGTTATACAACTATCAAATATTTCTCCACGGCCTGTGCGCGAGATTCGCTCAAATTGGATGAAGCCTCGTCGCCCGTCGAAACTGCTCCCACCGCATTCTGCCGTACCGCACACTGCAAGGATACACTTGCCAGCGAAGACTCAAGAGCGCATATAACTCACAGTAGAGATCAGTATGACTCGTACTCGACTCGACGACGAAGCTCAAAATATATTGATTTTATCATGAATTAAATAAACCAGCCTTTTCAGACAATGGCGTAATTAGTACTGGCATTTTTTCAGTCGCCGAACGTAGGCACGCCGACCTCTATCATATATTTTACAAACAAAATCTAATCCGGTACGAATAAAATAAAACAATAATATTATTATAACTAAATTACAAACTAAACATTATGAATAAAACGTATATGCAAAATAATTAAAACTAACTACTAAATCTTAACAAATCTAGAATATAATTAACTTATGAAATAAAAATAAATGATTTGTTATTAAGTAGCTCTCATAAAGGAAACCAAATAATTGATAAATGTATCTACCATCCTCATGTTCTTTCATCGCATCACGTTTTATGAAATTATCTTACATTACATTTTAAGAAACATTGCTTGTTATGACACAGTTTCTATCAAAACCAGAGATAAATGAGAATGATTTTTGCCGATCGAGCGAATGTATCGCTCGCGATGATCGCCGCTCATCGCCTCGCTGCAGCGTGCCGCCTCATGCGAGTTTAACACGCGTCTCGCCGCCGTGTGCAGTAACATTTTATAATATTTATTAAGAGGTGCCCGGTTTCGATGCTGCTCCAGTTTGAATCGGGGCGTGTTCTCTCGCGCCAACACTAGCTAGCCCTGACTTCTTTTCGGCATATTGGAAGCGTATCATTAATTTGCTGCAGGCGACTGGTGGGCTAAACGGTTCGATTTGATCCTATTTATCTGCGGTTTTGGGTTTGATCGGTTGTCAATCATTCCATGTTAGGGCTGTAGTTTAATAATCTTAAATGAAGGTCGAATATCGAATCGAGCAAGCATGAGTACTCAAACACAAACATTTACACTATCTACTATAATCCAAATGAAATTCTCCGATATGGCACCTTCTCGAAGTATATTAGCTGGTCGCAACATGTTCTCTGGCCTCTCCGATTCAGCCACCCATAATAAAATGCATAAAAAATTTATTAGGAGTAGAGAATTATGCAAACAATTACTCGTACAAGTTAGTTCAATGGCGAGGAAAGTTGCGCGTTGAAATCTTTTGCCCCTGAATTTTAATATTGAATGATTAATGTTATAAAATGTTTGTTTTGTCTCAGTAGAAGTTATGCAGGTTTACGCAACTTATGCTGCCTTGTGATGCAATGAAAAAAAAATAACAGTTCATGTAAGACAATGCAATGTTGCAGCAGAAAAGCGCATTACTGTTTTTTTTTATTCCGAATGTAATTTATTCTCAATTTCGGCAGACGCTGCTGAAAATGAGCATAGTAAAACTTTATTGCAAACCATATTTGGTAGTCTTATTGACAGTATCCAATTATGTTATAAACATCATAAAATGTATTTGCCTGCCTCGAAACCTTGGTCATCTGTTGACTGGTATAAATGGCGGAGAGGTCTATTATTCCGATGATTTATTTCGAATAACTTCTTAGCATTTTCTACTTAGTTGCCGAAAATGTATTTGTTCTGCACTCCCCAAGTATGCAGGCTGTTCGCTGTAAGGTAAAAAAGGAAAGTTGAAAAAAATTTAAGGTGTAAAAATTCCATACCTTGGCTTTACGACGGACATCCTATATAAGGTCTCAATCATCAATACTCAATACTAAATAATAAATATGTAAGGGATGGTCATGGAGTAAGTTACTTTCTTTTATGAGATTCTGAGTTTGTAGAATCTATGTATGATACTAAAACCAAATTTACGATTTTTAGAAATGTTTTCTGTATGTATGTTCCTCCATAACTCTTAAACCGATCATCTGAATTCGATGAAACTTATTACAAACAAATTTAACTATACGGGACACAGGATAGGTTAAATAAAATACAGTTCCGGTTACGCTAAGATGCGGCTCTCATACAAACCGAATTGTTCCGCGCGCCGAAATAAAGGTACTGTAGCGGGCTTACTTACTTTCTTCTTTTTGAATATGAATTTCACGCGAGCGAAGCCGCAGGCAAAAGCTAGTTCTTAATAAGTATACTAATACCTAACTTTGGAGGAGTAATCAAAATTGCTTTTTTAGTAATATCTGAATGAAAGGTCGGTTGAACGGCTATTTAAATTGTTCGCGTTTTCGTCCAGTTCAGTGTAGCCGGCACGACTGAAGGAAAGCATGACATGATGTGCCACTGACATGGCACCTAGTTCACCAAGACATTATGAGCTGACAACACGGATGTAATAGGCGACGTAGCCAACCGTTTCAGTTTGCATAAAACCGGCCAAGTGCGAGTCGAACTCGCGCACCGAGGGTTCCGTATCGCCATGTCATGACTAGCGCCACTCACGCCATCTATGGCGGGTTATGAAATGCTTCATATTAGTTAAATGTCATGATTAGTTAATATTCTTCATAATCTATTCGGTAGATGGCGCGCGCGCATACACTTTTTGGTTTCTTCTATGGGAACCCCGTGATTTTTTTACTTTTTCTTATTTTTATTATTTGTTGTTATATCGGCCATAATAACACATATTCTGTGAACATTTCAACGGGCTACCTATTACGGTTCAAGAGATACAGCCCTCGGACAGATAGACGGACGGACGGACAGACAGACAGATAGACGGCGTAGGCTTAGTAATAGGGTCCCGTACAGGATACGGAACCCTAAAAATAAATGAAATCATACAGTGTGTTCGCACGTACAGTTTAATTAAATGTGAAACTTTTACTTAGTTATTTATTTAAAAAGTGATACATTTACTATAGAAATCGCAGTATTACTTTTCACTGCTTTTTTCTCAAATTCCTCAGCGCCCAACGCTCTCGTTATGAAATATCAAAACGGACAGGCACGCAGGTGCACGAACGGACCTCGGACAGCCCCTCATTAAGCTCACTTATTATAACAGTCACCAAAATTGCCCCGCGCGAAATATTTCGTCTTTGCCATGTGCCAGTTCGTCGTCTCTGCTTGCTCTAATTACACATAAACTGGCGAATTAAACACCGACCGAAGTCTTCGATACAATCTCATGACACATTTTATCCTATATACATATACATATGTTTCTCTTCATCAGCCTACTGCATTACTCTACGAAAGCATTTCTAAGCTAAAAATATTTTTTAATATTTTCATAATTCTGGGTTTCTAACAAGGGAAACTTTTTTTATGAAGTTGACATGACCGGCTATATCACTTACAACATCCGTGATGTCGCTCATATCATAACACTTTGGTGAACTAGGTTTCATGCTGACATGCATTTGGTCGTGCCAACTACACTGGACTGGACGGCAAACGCGATCTATTTACACAGCCGCGTCGATCGACCTTTCATTCAGTACGGTGGTATCAATCCGGTCGGATTAAACCCTACCACCTAATAAGGTGAGAAACATGAAATATTTTAAAGTCGTAATGACAATGTTGATCAGTAACTTCTATCCAGGAGGCTATCATTCCCTAAACTCTTTGTTATTGATGATTTTCGATATGAAATTGATGATGTAAATAGTGTTTACACATTACTAACTAGCTATTTGTATATTTGTCGCGCGTCGGTGGAGGTATAACAAGGCTATATAAGTAATTATCAAATATTTATAATATTAAAAATTAATAAATCTACATATATTTATTTATTTTATAAACACACACAATTAAATTAAATAAGTACCTGTCAAATTAGAGCTAATTACAAATTAAAATAGAAATGAAAACTACCTATCAAATTAAAATTACCCAAACTAAAACAAAACAAACTAACCATAAAAATAATAACCTGTCGAGAGACAGCCACGATCCGGGTTGACCTACCTCAGAATCATATAGAATTCCCTCGACGGCCTCAGTTTGCTAGATAAAAAATTTCATCCAAAGAGGCCGACGAGAGGAAAGTTCCCGCATGACACTAGCGGTGTTACCTCGCTGCACCGCCTCCTCCGGGCTGATTCGTTGCAGGAGGTACGCCCGGGTCCGGCAGTCACTTCAGTTTTTGGGAATTTAAATTTTTAAAATGTTAATAGGTAAAATCACAAAGTTTTAACGTACTTAGCAATTGATTATTCCTTAACACTCAGTTAATGCGTAGCACCCGTAACCGACGAGCATATATGAAAAACCTTACGAGAGAGAGTGGAAGAGGCAGCAGAGATGTGTCAGGATCGTCTGCCTACCCCCCGGGCAAACAGTCGTGACACTTTGTGTATACACAGTAAATAATATTTACATATTAAAATAATATGTGTTTCGACTTGCTTGACATAGAGTAAGATGCCCATTATAAATAATTAAATCCGTCGTGGTAGTGTCACTGGAGTTCCACTAATCCTACCGATACACTCAGCTGGTGCACATCGACAGTGGACAGACAGGTGCGAGATATTGAACGTTTGACAAATGGTCGCTGAGCCTATTAAATAGAGCCGAAAGTGAATGCAAAATAATGTCATATGTAGTCTGTACAGTTGCGAGCACAATTAGATACGATATTTATAATTTATATACCTTTGAAATTGCCGTGAAAATTACTTGCATTATTTTTTCTGTTATTTCTCAACGTTTTGTAATTCAGTTGATTTAGTATGTCACAGCAAAACTAGAAACTACAAAAACAAGCCTATTTAACTTGAAACATTTTCTGTAACAAAAAAAAACATAAGTGAAAAACAGTCCTCGTTTTTTAAATTCTAACCTCTTTTCGGCGATAACCCCGGAAATACTCAATGAACTTGCCAATGAAATAGAACATTTAACTTTCAAACTTATACTGTATGTGGCCCGGCGGTACTTGAAAAGAATAGCCCCAATCGCATCTCTCCTCGTTCATGTCGTAAGACGACTAAGGGATCAGGACAAGATTCAGTACAAAAGGGAAACAACGTGATGGTATGTATGTATTTATGTACATTTAAACCAAAATTTCAAGAAACATTTTGAACTTCTTTCCGAATTGAAAAACAAAATTTAATTAATATGGCGACTCTACATACACCAGAACGCACAATATGGCTGCGTAGCCGAGCTAACTAATCTCTGTCTTAAATTATTCTCAACTGATCGAACTCCACTATCTTTAATTGGTTTACTTAAGCCGCAGTCACACATGGGCAACGAGCATTTTGCGAAACAACTTCCTCAGGACATTTATGTAATACCAATCATTGGAGTGCAAGTGTGAAATTGACAATATTTGGGTCTCACAGTTATTATATTTGTTTCGTCGGTCACTCTTTATTGCTGTCCTTTTTATAACTTATGAAATAATACGAACTTTTTGTGAAATATTTTAGGCACTTCTCCTCAATGATCGTTTTATTTATATTCATTTATTTATATTATTTCGAATATATTGTAATATTTATTTTTAACTACTAAATCCAAGATCCCTGAATTACTTTTTGATTAAAGTTTTGTTAGCATCGATAATGACGTTCTAGAACTTCATTCATTCATACACATTTATATTCTTACCTGTACACGTATGCATCGTATTTTATAATTTGACAAAGATGTGCGGTCAAGTTGTGAATGTAATAACAAAATTAGGGTGACTCTGCCTTTGGATTCGATCCAGCGTCGAGCCGTGCGACTAGTGGGTGACCCCGAAGTGTCCCGCGATCTAGAACCAATGCAACACCGTAGGGATGTCGGCTCCCTAAGTGTGTTCTATCGCTTATTCCATGGGGAGTGCTCGGAGGAGCTGTTTAACGCAATCCCGCCGTCCCCTTTCCACCTCCGCACCACACGCACTGGGCAGGGATTGCATCCCTTTATGCTGGACTTACCGCGGATGCGTACTAATCGATTCTGCAGATCTTTCCTCTACAGAACCGGTAAACTCTGGAACGCTCTCCCTGCTCATATATTCCTCCCCAAGTACAGTCTCGGATCCTTCAAGAGGGGCATGAATGGGCACCTGTCAGGTCGGCATGGCATTCGCAACCCCCACATACGGCCGAATGGGCGTCGTTAGACACCTTATGGGTGGCTCGGCGCCATATGTCGCGCTTTCAATAAAAAAAAAAATAAAAAAAGTAGATATATAAGTATTATAGCAAGTACTTATAACGTATAGTGCAGTATATTAAAGCTACCAGCAGTATTGGTAGTTTGTGTTAGAACGTGTGAATGCATTCTCTGTCTGTAGGTCGTTGCATTGAAACATACCGAACCCTATAAGTTAGCCTCACTTTAGCACTTACGGCTTGCGAGCGTTGCTCCAGTTATATCGCTATGCTCATTGTGCGTGAAATATTATGTTCTTCGAACGTTACTCTGTTAGTAAAACTTTCGATCTTTGGAAAAATATGAACACGTCATACTTAAATTTTTTTATAGGATTTTTGGACGGGGCTTCGGCGGACTTTTCAGAAATTTATTTTTTAATATTAATTTAGGTAGTAGGTTTTATTAATATTAATTTTAGATTAGTTTTAGTGTATTAGTTATTTAGTATTTATTTATATTAAATAGTTGAATTGTATTTTGTATATCTTTCTGAAAAAAAAGTTTTAGTGTTTTTATGTCTGCAAGGTTTATGCAATATATAATACCTACATTAATATTTTGAACTAGGGCGCTGTACGCCTATAATTATATATATATATATTTATGGACTATGACACGGTTGGCTACATCACCTACAACGTCCGTGATGTCAGCCCATAACACCGGGTGAACTAGGTGCCATGTCATTGCTTCCCCCTTTGATCGTGCCGGCTACACTGAACTGGTCGGAAAACATAAACTATTTACATAGCCGTTTCGACCGACGTTTCATTCAGGGCGGTGGTACCAACCCGGGCGGGTTAAACCGTACCACCAAGTAATATAGGAGGGAAGGGACCTACAATTTTACGAGGAATCCGAACCTCGGTCAGAATGTGCGATGGAAAAAGTAAAACTGCTGTTTCTTCTAATTAATTTCAATATTATTGGTAATCGAGATCAGTATATTGCTTTAAACGTTACTTAAACATACTTACAATTTATTAAAGTAGTCAGTCGAGAATGTGGACGCTTATAAAATTCTTCTCTGTAATCAGTTAGTGCTAATAAAAAATGCGAGTAGGCTCGCCGGAGCGCGGCGCGGCGCTGCGCGGTGGAGGCGGCGGCGGCGCGTCGCGGCGGCGGCGTCACTATCTTTCGACGAACATCGTATTTATTCCTGGGCAGCATGCGGCTTGCACAACGTATGTTTGTCAGCCTCGGTAACTCAGTGGTGCGGTCGGTTGACTGTTGTTCGTGATCATAACGACAGCTGGGCGGGGTCAGAACTTGGTTGGGTGACCGATAGATGCTTGGAGACTGACCGGGATTCGGATTCCAGTTTCCACGTAAAGCTGTGAGCAAGGGACCTCATACATACATACATACTTTTTATTTATTTATTTTATTTATTTATTTATTTATCTCTTTATTTCAGCCAACTAGGGCCATATTGAAAATACATTAAATGTCTTAACCTAAGAACTAAAATTACTTTTTCTCCACTTGTGTCTGTACGGGTCCCAATAGAGACCCGTATGCGTCATATTAGTCTGCTGACGCGGTGGATCAGGTGCGCGTAGAGTGGGCGCATATTGCGTCCATATCACACACGCTGAATCCCGACAATCGGGTAAGCAGAGTAATCGGTGTTGTGCTGGAAGAACTCTGGTAAAGATTCGCAAAGTATTCGAACAAGATTCAATTGATCAAGCAGCAAGTAAGGCACGAAGACCCACCTACCATCCAATATCTGTTCCGTGCCTCCTACCCTTCTTACCGTACTAGGTGGTAGGGTTTAACCCGCCCGGATTGATACCACCGCACTGAATGAAAGGTCGGCCGAAACGGCTATGTAAATAGTTCGAGTTCTGTGTAGCCGGCACGACCTAAGGGAAGCACTGACATGGCATGACACCTAGTTCACCCGGTGTTATGTGCTTCCATCACGGATGTTGTAGGTGATGTAGCCAACGGTGTCAGTTTCTGTAAAATAAATTATTTTATTGCGATTGAATTTTTGTTTAATTTTATTTCAATTTGTTTTGGAATGAATGTAGAGTGCTCGGGTCAGATAAATATTGGATAGATAAAATATTTTTGAATCTACTATAAATGTGTTGTATGTTAAAAAGGGTAGGCTGGCGGAAATTCCATAGGCATTATGTAAGTAATGATGAAAAGTAAGTTCTGTACGATTTCTATGTGCAATAAACGCTTTTTGATTGATATATTATGTAATGTTTATTGAACATTCTTATGGTAGTAAACTACTCTTGAACTTGCCACAATTATTTAAATCCGGTTGGATTACATCGACGAAGAAGAGCTGACAAGTAACTTCGCAGGGATTTTTTTTTTGTAAATATTTTTAGTTTGTCTTTTCAATTAGGTAACTTGTTTAACTTTGTTCAACGTTTTAAAAAGACGTAAATATTATTCAAATTAAATTTGAAATACCTCTATGTGAAGATGACATTTATTAATTCAATATTTATAATATTAATTGGTCTTATCTAAATTATGGTTCATAACCTTCCTTATGATCTTCACGGATAGGTAAACTCGTGAAGGCCGTTCCGCGCAACTACCAGTGTGTTTATTCAATAGTCCGATCCAGTTGCGTCAGTTCATGTGTAACTACGCTACTATGAAGAAATAGCTGCATACAGCATACTACAGCAAATTGTGTTTACTGTTTGTATAAAAAAATGTTTACAGGCTAGTTGGTAATGTCAGAATATCTCTTTCTCTCTCTCTCTCATTTAAAAAGAAGCACTGGAAGTTGTTTCACTTTTGTTGAATTTATTTCTGATATTCTACTGCGGATTTTGTTATAATGAGTTCTCGAAACCTTGAAGTGTGTCGTTTCGCGAATTACCTAGTACGACCTTTTAAAAATATAACCACTGTGAATATTTTTCTTTTTACCAAAAACTGATAAATATGTACGCAGCGGCGTGTTTGTATATTCAAGAAGAGGTCAAGGCGATGTCAGCTACCTCAATAGAGATTTCAATAAATCTGAATATTACTTAAATAGTACAAAACACGGAAAAAGATACGAAATACCAGAAGAATATCAACACGGGGAAAAATGGCAAACAAATTAAAAGAAAATTTTAATTTTTAGTTTTCTGTATCCGTACGGAAGCTTATCACTACGCCTGCGCCGCGCCGTCTGTCCATCTTTGTATATCCGTCCGATGGCTGTATCTTCGGAACCGTAATAGCTAGTCGGTTGAAATTTTCATAGAATATTCATTATTAGTACGGATATAACAAGAAATAATAAAACATAGACACAGTAAAAAATTAAGGGGCGTCCCATACAAATACTTAAATTTTCAGAATAGCGTCATCTACGAATTATCCAAACATATTAAAAACAAATGTATGAACGGTCCCCGATCGATGGCGTCATACTGAGAGTGCCACTCTAAAGTAAAATAACAACAAAAATCTACCATTTACGTGGTGGGTGGTACGAAAAACTCGGTGCGCCAATCTGTTTGATCTATAATATTTTGGAATTGTTTTGCATTTTTAAATAATTTGGACATTGAAATTATATTTTATGTTTTATGTGTGTAGTCCTATTGACGATTTCTATGCTCGCTAAAATAAAATACTTTTGACTTCGACTTCGAATTGTTTTGTGACTATGTTACTTGTCTATTAATGCCCAATTAATTTATTCATATGCATTGCAAGTAAGTATGTATGTATATGCAGGGTTTTCTTAACCCTACCCCCAAACATAGGACAGTAATTTAATTTACATATACATACAGAGGATAATTCGATTATACAGGCTGTTTCAGGATAGGCTTGAGAATCTTCAGGAATAGAAAGTACTCATTAGTAGAAGAAAAAAATCCTTATCACTCAAATAGAAATTCCGTATTTTTTTTAATACAAAAATTACAAATTTTAATAAAAATCGATAGACAGTGAGATTTGGCAAAAGTGCTGTCTAGATCTAGGGAATGCAATGACCTAGTCCAGCCCCTTTTTCTTTTGATGACATTGATGTCATTCAAATTTATGTGTTTGGAATTTACCTACATGAAGTTACATTCTACTAGTTAAGCATGTAAGTTAGTAATTTTATGTTTATTTAATAAAGGTGAACGTTAACCGTCCACCAAAGCTCGATGAAACTATTTTCACCAAAAAGTCAGGTCAATGCAAAAAGAAAAAGTACTATAAAATGGCCGAATTTGGGAAAAAGTTTCAGAGCTTTTCGTCTTCAAATATGGACCCCTTTCGAACCCTGAAGTTACGAAACCCTATCCTGAATCATTCTGTATATGTTCATAAGTGTACTGACTTGGGCATTATATTCTCATGGAAATAGCCCCTGTTCAAATGGGCATACCGTGATGGCTTTATGAGAGCAAGACCTCACTTTGAATATCGGGTCATAAGTGGAGCCACTCCCTGCAAGATACGTTGCGATGTTGCAATATCTGTCCAGCGTTGTGTACCTAATTATTACGTGCGAGTATGTCATGATTGTACAGTTATCGGCAGCAAATACTGAGTGTCGAGCTTTAGAAAGAGACCATCCGGTTGTAGAGCGTCGTCCCTGTCGCACGAACTCGCACGTCTCTGTGCGACAGGGACGACGCTGCTCTACAACCAGATTATGTCTTTCTACGCGACACGCATTATTTGATGCCGGGAACTGTACTAGTAGATAAATTACATTATTTGTTACAAATAAGATTGTTTTGGTATTATGACGTAACTCCTAACATGCGTGATGATAAAGATATTATGAAATTAATAAATTAAATGCAATATTTTTAATTAGAAAAATGCAAATCGAAAATCATTGGAAAAAATACATCCCGACCAGGATTTGAACCTGGGTCTCTGGCTTGAGCCGCCAACGCGATAACCAACTACGCCATCGGGCCGTTACGTATTATCTCCAAATTTTTCGGTCTATTGCACCTTCATGATGTCGCATAATTTTTGCGAACAGTCAACTTGCACGGTTCCACGTTGAACCTTCATAAACATAAAATGAATTGAAATATGTCTATTTATCTTATTTACACGATTAGAAAATTTTATTGACTGTTAGTCCACTAACTTCGGTTTTGTACACTTCAAATAAATGTGTAGGTCGTTAAAGGTACTATAAATTTGATTAAATAATGATTTTTCACTTGAACAACGAGTTACTTAGTAAGGCCTCTGAGCTAATTGTTTGGTTTAAAGATTTTGTGTGAAAATGTCTGTGGTATACATGTGTTGGGTTTATTTGCTTCATTTTGCTTTAGTAAAAATAATAGTCGCACTGCTTTATACTGCAAGAACCGACTGTACATTATCTTAAATTAATTTTGATCAACTCTACCGCATAAACTTTGTACAATATGTTCATATATATTGGTAATCTGTGAGCTCAAATATGGAGTGTCATAGATTTGTTTGTCTAAAATTGAACGAGAAGAGCAATGGATGTGCGTAAACACAAAACATAGAAACCGGCCAAGTGCGAGTCGGACTAGCAAACCGAGGTTTCCTCACTACAAAAAAAAAGTTGAAAAAAAAGAAAACACCTTTTTTTCATGGGTCTATCGTTTGTTTATATTCGATGCAAAGTACCTGTGGCGCCATCTATTATTTAGTAGCGTAAATATGTACTAATCTATTCTTAGCACGTTTCTTGTATGGGAACCCGTTAATTTTTTACTTTTTCTATTTTTTATTGGATTAGTTGTTATATCCGCCATCATAACGCGGTCTGGAAAAATGTCAACCGGCTAGCTATTACGGTAGTAGACAGCAGTAGGACAGACAGGCGGGCGTAGGCTTATATAGTAATAGGCTTCCGTACTGTTTACGGAAAACTAAAAACAAATGAAATGTGAATGACATCTGCGCGCGGGGGAAAGCAGCGAGCGCTATGTTACGGGAACCTTTCCGCCGTCTCGGTGATCGTGTCATCGCCCATGGACGAGCGTTGTTGGTGGCTGCCGGCACAGCTCCAATGCCGGCTCGCCTGCACATGGACGGTAATTTTTTTATTTATTTTTTTATTTCTATGTTAGTTTGTTATAATAGTCAAGATGATGTTGACCAAATAAGCAATTTTTTATTCCGCTTCAAGAGTTTAAATAATAATTTTAAGGAGAGAGAAAAAACAATAAATGTTTAGATTATTCGGTGACAACTTGTGGACATAATGGCCAATGGTCATAGCAACCTCGCTTCTAATGTCGTGGTAGAGCAGTTTCGCAGTCGATTACGAAGCTCCATTTCGTTACATTACACGGACACGCCCTTCGGCGCCTGCGCACGTCCCATGAGAAAAAAAAATCAAAGCACACCTCATTGTCTAGTCTAATCGAGATATAATTACACGGTCTACATCTCCATCTCTTTACCAACACAAAACGTAACGAGGCGTATGCCGAGGAGGGTGCTTGAGAATTCATTATAATCCCAATTGGGCAACTTTTTGCAAGCATTTCGAAAATATAGTTACGTGAAATCGAAAAAGCGCAAAACAGTTGCGAAGCGACTTGCGAATTTTGCGATTTAATTAATTCACGCCTGTTAAAATGTTTTCGTTTATTATGATCTCTTCTTCTTGGTACACATGATTCATATCTGTGAAACTATTGTTATCATAACTCCAGGTTCTCACATGTAGGTTTAAGTTGATTTAATTAATAAATGAAGCATCGTCGTCGGTCGAAACGGCTATGTAAATAGTTGTGTAGCCGACATTAAATGAAGGGAAGCAACTGACATGGCACCTAGTTCACCCGGTGTTATGGGCCGACATCACCGATGTTGTAGGTGGTGTAGCCAACCGCGTCAGTTTCTATTAAAAAAATGTTAATAATAATAACGTGATTTTTAATGAAAAATTAACAGCATCTAAGCATGATTTAAGTACAAGTACAGCTCAGTCATCAAGTGCAGTCTCCAGTCCTTCAAGAGGGCCGTGAATATGCATCTGTCAGGCAGGCCGACATGGTGTTCGCAACCCCCGCATACGACCGAATGTCCATGGGCGTTGTCAGACACCTTATGGGTAGGCGGCTCAGGGCGCGCTTTCTAAAAAAAAAAACAAAATCAACAACCGTCAGTCGAGCGTTAGTCAAAATATGTTTTACAATTAGTGACGTAAATGTAAAATATCTTTTGATAAGCAATTATATTTAAAATCCGTTTGAAAGTCCGCGTTCCAAGTCTGCGGTGCAAGTCTTGATTTCCTGGTGACATAAAAAAGCGACTTTGTATCACCCATGTTCAAAATCTTTCAGAATATTATGTCTCATTGTTCCTGACTTAATCCAACTGAACATTTCGAAATCGACAAGGACCACAGCCTCGGTTACTTTACGGTTATGTATCAAGTTAACATAATATTCGCATAACATTTTAGAAACAGCAACTAGGTACGAAAAGCGCAGTTATATTTACGATGTCGAGTTGAGGACGTTGAGTAACCTCGAAACAAGTGTGCGTACGATTTAAATTATAGATATGTAACTGATGATCGTCTGAGATATATCGTCATGCTCGTCAGTTAGCTACCTTGTTCATCTATCCGCCATATAGTCGATTTCCATTGCTGAACGTAATCGTAGGTCTCCCGAAGACGACAACACTGCACGTGATAGCACAAATATTTTAGCTGTCGCCTTTCTTACTATGTGCTATATTATGTCATAGGCGTGCCGGGAAATGGAAACGAGTTTTGGAAACTGACACGGTTGGCTACACCACCTACAACATCTGTGATGTCGGCCCAAAACCACTGGGTGAACTTGGTGCCATGTCAGTGCTTCCCTTCATTTCATGTCGGCTACACTGAACTGGACGGAAAACACGAACTATTTACATAGCCGTTTCGACCGACTTATTTTAGACCGTTTAGCTCAGTGTGGTGGTACCAACCCGGTCAGGATAAACCCTACCACCTAGTAAGGTAAGAAGGGAAGGGATCGTATCAGCCACCGCACGAGTAGAACGAATCTCGCACCTATTACATCTGCATACGGTTCGTGTTTCAATCATCAGTGCTCGCGTAGCACGGTTTGAGTCTTATTTCCGCCTTAACAACAGTTGACCGACCGCACCACTGAGCTATCGAGGCTGACGAACCTCCTTGCTGACGAAAGTTGAAGTTAAAACATCAATTTTTTTTGCACACTAACTACGCATGCAATGCTTTGAAAACCCCCCCGAACCAAAATCCTGGGCACGCCAGTGTATTATATCATAACAAGATGATCTTCATTTAAGTGTCACGCATATGTAGGTACCGTTCAGGCGTCTACTTTGCCGTACAAGCGATAACTGTCATGTCATATCGATACAAAACAGAATCAAGTCGCCGAGAACGCCTCGAAAGTTGCATGCCAAGTCACTGAAGATGAGCTTGCCAGTATCGAAAGCACGTGACTGACGTATATATTCTTATTGCTTATGTGTTATGTATTATGTATTTGTGAATAGAGCTACATTGCGACGAGTGCGAAGGTCGTTGCGTTCTTGCAATGTTATGAGAAGAGCCAGTTATACTGTAGTCTTGGTCTGCTGATCATTTTATACACTTTAAAATTATAGTTTTCAAATAAAAATAATAATAAATTCGCATAAAAACAAGTACAAAATTAAAAGGTAATGAACTTAATTCGAAAAGCATTTAGGCATTTCTCTCGCACATACAGTCACCGCAGTAATCAGCATGCTGTTTTCTGCCGGCGTAGTAATTGCAGTCGTAAGCTTCAAAGAATACCAGCTGAAAGTCTCAATGTTATGTACATTTTCGAAACCTGTCTCTTCCCCAGTAGCTCGCATACCGGCTGTCTGCAGCACTTAATCATCGTCGTAGTGACGATAAAATCACGAGACCTTGTTCCAATTTATCTGAGTCGAACGTGAGCTGATCATCATCGCACTTCGCACTTCGAGTACGGAGCGCAGTGCCGACTAGTCGAGCAAGCGTACGAGTGTGTGAGAGGAGATCTGACTGTGCAAAATCCGACTGGTTTAATATATATTTTTATTTAATTTTTTACAATATTTGACTTATTTAGTTTAAGCGTATGAGTGTGTAGAGAGGATCGGATTGTCCAAATTCGACAGACATTATTTTTATAATGTCTTAAAATGTAAATTTACTTATTTCTAGAAAACATAGCACATGCCGAACCGAGAAACAAAGCGTGCAAGTCTTTGGAGAGAATAAACCCGTGCAACATCTGACTAAAATATGTCTTTGACTTTTTATTGGCGTGTTTCTATGAAATATACAAACAATACTTGCACACACTACCTACTCGTGTTAACGATTCATGATATCAATTCACGATTAAATGAAAATTTGCCTGTATCTAATACCTAGATTAAAGTTTTAACAACTATGTGAAACTTATTCGTCCACACATGCAAGTAATGTGTACAAGTAAACACATATGGACCTACCACGAAATCGCACCAACCGGTTCTGTAGGTCTTTTATTCACAGAATCGGGAAAATGTGGAACGCACTCCCTGCCTATTTATTTCCTCCCAAGTACAGCCTGGGGTTTTTCAAAAGGGGCGTGAAAAGGCTCCTGTCAGGCCGGCATGGCATTCGCAATTCCCGTGCATCACAGAATGCCCATGGGCATCGTCACCTACTTGTAGATGAAACGATGCCACATGTCGCGGTATCCATATTTTTTTTTTAAGTAACGAGTCCAGTTTGTGCAGCTGGAGAATAAAAATTCTTCCTAAATTTTACAGAGTCATACAAGTCGTCTCCATCGTCCTCATCTCATCTACGGGCACGCACAATGGCGGACGCTGTGTTTCCCCTCTGCGCGGGCAGGCAGAATGATTTGCTGGAGAAGAAGCGACCCGTCTCTGCTGTCCCCGGACGATGGCTGAATCGGAGCGGCCAACTGAAACTCCCTGGGTAAGAGGCTGCATAAGTCCTACGGTAAGTACGTGGATTAGATTTTCTATATTGCTTAATGGAAGCCGACGTCCTTGTCCTTTGTACAATTTGTATATTAATTTTGTAATTTACATAGTTTTAGTTTCAGATAAGCATTTTTATTTTTATTTATTTGTGGGTAATTAATTGTGGTAAATGTTTTGCTAAATTACCTTATTTTAGTTAAGATAATTATATGTATTACATTTAGTTTTAAACATTTTGTTTTGTTGCAATAACGTTTATTTGAATATTTGAATTTGTAGAATAATAAATAGGTACGTTTGGTTTTGCAAGTCAGCACCCCTCCGGCGGCGCGGCTGAGCAGTAGCCGTCTCTACATCTTCGCGCTCGGCATTCCAGTCCAGATTGCTCAATCGCGGAAACTTCATAACCTTTACTCAATGGCGCTACTCTCATACACGCTCGCTGTCTCATGAGGGCACTCCGAGCCAGAGTGTATCTGCATAGGAATGGAGAAGAAATGAAGCGCATATGTGAGATGTTACAACTATCCATGTACGATCGCAGAACATAGAGCTCATTTTAGGGCGCTCTACACTCAGACGATCTCAAGAAAATTAATAGGAAGATATTTAATCCAACAGTTAACAATAAACAGTTTGTTTAATAAAATAATATTACCATTAAAAAAAATTAATTTGGTCAATATGTCTTATTAAATATTGTAGAAATGACAATCACATCTCTTTATCTATCTATATATCTGTATTTTAATTACATTTTGTCTTCTATCCAACAGGCGATTCACCTAGCTAGTGCGATACGTGCATACATTTTTTAAGCACTGTTTGATTGCAACGTTTGACGTAGACCCTTATATCCAGCTAAGATTTATAATATGAGAGACAGTTTCTATCCATTGTTTGATGTTAAATTAAAAAATCTGTCAAGTGCGAGTTTCACCCGCACACGGAGGTTTCCGTATCTATCCGCTATCAATAATATCCGCCTATCCGCTCAGGTGGCATGGTCTTCGAATTTTAATTTCGAAGATATGAAGGACGATCGGAGAGAAGCCTCAATGAGGTCGATGGCAATTAACGGTGGGAAAATGACAGCACCTGAATGAGGTCGTTGGCAATTGAGCGGCTATCTTTTGTCTTTCAACAATGCAATGTATAAAAGCCGGTGGCGCCATCTATTATTCAGTAGCGGGACTAATCGATTTTTCGTACGTTTGTTGTATCGGAGCCCCCCTTAATTTTTAACATTTTCTTTTTTTTTATTATTTGTTGTTATATCCGCCATAGTAACACATATTCTGTGAAAATTTCAACGGGTTACCTATTACGGTTCAAGAGATACAGCCCTCGGATAGACGGACGGACAGACAGACGGCGGAGGCTTAGTAATAGGCTTCCGTACGGGATACGGAAACCTAAAAATCTTACAACTGATTATTATATTATACGTCCGCTGCGCCTTACTTTCTATACGTACAAACTTTATTTCCCGCATGCGAACTTGGCCGAAATGAAATGTGCCTGAAAAGTGTTGCAATTTAAAGTCCGAGTTGCGAAATTTCGCTCGTTGCTAACTTCACAACATCAAAGTGGGCGGACAGATGTTATGACTTAATTCTACGAAGTGGAAGGAGGCAAATTGGGCATATTGTTTCTGTATGTCGAGTGAGGCAAATTGATGTGAAGGCTGGAGTCAAAAGAATCATTAGACCAATGCCGTGTAGTGTAGACCGTGACGTGGCTTAGCTCTGTGATGAGTCGAGTCGAGCTTTGTGAAGTAGAGCTTTGCGCGGGAAACAGAATCAGAACTGCATTTACGTAAAAATAATTTTCTAATGCACACGGAGTACACACATGAGACACCATAACGGAGTATTTAAACCTCATTATTATAAATTTTCAATTCTTACTAGGTACTACATACATAGATACATATCACACACGGTGAATCCCGACAATCGGGGTAAGCAGAGTAATCGGTGTTGTGCTGCAAGAACTCTGGTAAATTACAGCACAATTACTAGGTACTCTAATTTGAAAATTGCATTCTCTAGCTCTCACATTGCGAAGCTTCAATTTTATTGTAGATTATGTACTATATGTAGGAATAGCTTATGTATAGATGCGAATCATTTCTGTGGTTTTAAGTATACGGACAAGTTAAGGACATTTTTAAAAACTTTGCAAGATGGATAAAATCGAGTAGATATTTTTATTTAAATTCTGTAACACGCGAGGGTCTTTAAGTATGAGTGCGCGTCGCATATCTGTACACTCATTGCTCAGTTAAAAAAAGCCGGGTAAGTGCGAGTCGGACTCGCGTATTTCGGTACCACCACGTAAATGATCGGCCATCGGACGGACAGGCAGATGGGGTACAGAAGATTTACTAGATGGTATTTATGACTATAAGAGTGAGCCACACTATGGCAAATGTACATAACTCATATGTAGCTGAACTATAAACTCCTAAGTTCTTTCCAGTAATGCACAGTTCGACGAATAAGTAAATTTCCAAGAAACAAACGTGTCCAACACAAAAGACAAACAATGTATTGACAAATGTGATTTAAGATTACCGTGGTTAACATTCATAGTGGAAATATTTGTTTACGGCTTTACTCACGGTTTTTGTATCGCGTTGCCGCGACGTTTCGACTCGAACATTCGAGCCATTGACCGCCGCCGGACACAGGAGCTCGCTTGATAATGGCTCGAATGTTCGAGTCGAAACGTCGCGGCAACGCGATACAAAAACCGTGAGTAAAGCCGTAAACAAATATTTCCACTATGAATGTATTGACAAATTAGTAACTAAATGTGACATTGAATGCGAGAATCGTGCTGCGCGACCGGACTTTGTAACTGGTCCCCTAGCGTGCTCCTGAACACGACATTTGTTCCATGCTACGCCCATTGGCGTATATAGAGGGGGGGCCGGGTGGGCACGGCCCACCCCAGAAGTGTCTGGTGCCCACCCCAGGATGTTGGGTTGCCAACCCAAAATTCTAGGGTGGGCACTTAAATAATTTCACACAAAAACACTTAAATAATCTACAGCTGAGGAATCAACATAAAATTCAATTTCCATCCAGGTAATCAAAATAAACACTTAAAATTTTTTTTAATTTTATTTTACGCAGTGACTATTTATACGGGTACTGGATAAATAATTTATAATTAATTGTCCGGCTTTAATTTAGGTAAAGAAACTTTCCTAAATCAATGGTCAAAATACGGCTCAACACTTCAAGTTCAAATTACCTACTTTTATTGCGTAGGTACATCGGCCATCGCTTTTCAGGGGCCAGGCCCACCCTAGAAAATAATCCTAGATACGCCAATGGCTACGCCCTTGCACTTCCATATGCAATATATGCTACCCACCCTGACACACCGATGCTATTTTGAATTCAAAGGAACCAGGACATAAGAGACAAAATGCTATGGATTGGCAGCGGCCGTGCGGCCGGTCTGGTAGGTGCATATGTTTGAAAAGTGGGCGGATTACAAATTGCGAGCTTTCGAAATGTTAGGCGTAACCGAAATACTCACAGTATTCTGAATCACTGCAGTGCTATTAACTTTTTACTCCATAGAATACAGAGAAACACAACTTGGCTATTACCAAATGGAACAATCTGACCAAATTTTGATATTGGTTTCAGTAGCAATGGCCTACGAGCTCATTAATGTTTATTTTAATCCTTTTGATTTTGCTACTTTATTATTTTATTTAATACAAACTACCTATTATTTAAATATAAAGAATAAAGAACAACCCCGGACCAATGATAAATGAATGAGATCTGTAAATCAGGTTGACAAATAAAAAATCTCATCCATACCGACCGATCCCGGGAAAGTTCCCAAGACACTCAGCGCATTAGCCCTCTGTATGGCAAGACTAATGCGCTGAGAGAGGTAGGCCCCAGCTCGGGCCTCCCCGGACACTTCTATCAGACGTCTGCCTAAATCCTTGCAGAGAGACTTTGCTTTTTTTTTCAACAGCCAACAGTCCACAACTGCAAACAGTTCTCTTCCAACCGTCGCACCAGGCAAAGCGCTCATGAATATGGGCCATATTTGCCCGAAACGTCAAGCCACATAGCTGGGAGACGACCGCGAGTAAAGCCGAGATATTTTGTTATAATCTTTAATTACCACGGTAATTAAAAAAAAACATAATAATAATGACTTTTTGTTATCGTCTAGCTAGTACATTCATTATTCTGTATGTAAACTCATACAGAAGATTTACTATGAAATTACATCACTTAAATTTGCACTAGGGAAATATGTTGTAAAAAAAAGTAAATACAAAAGTATAATTTTAGGGAAGACGTAGGTAAATAAATTAAAGTAAATTGAATAAAAATATTCATGCATCCTCGGAACATCGCTCATTGCCCCGAGGACAGCCGCCGGGTTTCCACGCTGAATAGCGAGAATTATATGTTGTGTGAGGAACGCTCTGGCACGGCGACCCCCGATGGATGCATTTTTTTATAGTAAGCGCGACATGTGGCGCCGACGTGTCTAACGACGCCTGTGGACATTCGGTCGCTTTGTTGTAAATCGTAATTAATCCGCGACGAAATTATAAAATTTGTCCTTTATACTTAAATTATTTTAGGAACATTTAGTTTGTAATGCTACTTACATCGGGCAGTCAGTATTAAATATAAAAACAATTAAAACAATCAAAGATTTCATTAATTAATTATTATTCTGCAAGTTGTTTCAAACAACAACATTCAATTGAGAGTAAGATAGAATATCACAAAGCATTACGAAATACTAGTCAAGTACATCGATCATATCTGCTAGTTTGACATGCGCACTGATACCAGCTGTCAAACTCCACGTTACCGCTCACGACTCCGTGACAACTGACAATATATTGGGGAACTATTTATTACAGTAAGTTAGCATTTTCTCAAACAACTCTAAAGCGTAGAAGAGGCATCGACTTTTCGAGAAGGTGAAAGTCATGGCCTATAAAATGGTTTGCATAAATATACAATTCCAATTATATGTAATATCTCTATCACACATCTGGACACACGTATCTTTGTCACCATGCGTATAACGATCCGTTTGGTGCAAGTGTTGTGTAGATATTGATGAGACCGAAGTAAATTGTATGAAATGTATGACAACAGCGGTTCTTTAGTTTTGAATTCATCGTCATTGCCCATTTGTATTGATCGCTAATCTTCACAAAATCACAGATTGATTTATAATCGCACCAACCGGATACAGTTGGAGTACCTTTCTGTTGAGCAAGATTCTTCTGGGCCATTCGCAACTTTTCGGGGATTATTGGAGCAGAAATTTCCAAATTAGCGTAGATAGGTACTTTACTGTAAATAAATACGTTGTTTCGGCAACGACCCCATGCCGGCGAAGTTTACCTTAGTGAAATTTAAATAAAAAAATTACTCAAATTTTACTATTAATTGAAATAAAAAATTTACTGAACCTTCACAAATTTTACTGCGGCCAGCATCCTGAACACTATCCCGGGGGCAAAACGTTTTGTCCAAATAAATATTCCAAATTTATTATATTTATAGGTTAGTTTAATTTTATTTTTAAGTAAGTTATTTATTATATTTATATTGATGTGAACTATCTTAAAAATCATTAAATAAGCAACTTACTTAGATATAGAATAAAAACTAACTAGTTATTTATTTATAAGATAGTTATAATTGTGCATTCTTTGTTTTATTTAGATTAATTTAGTTTTAGAATGCATTCAATAATTGTTTTAAATTTATCTTACATCAATACATTACTTTATCCAAAATAAAATTGAGTAATGATGTAGCACGCACGCACACACACACGCTCATAAATAAAGTGATAAAGTGGAGTTATTCAGAGCGAGAAGTCGTATGTACAATAAGTTATAACGAGCTGTAACAACTTGAACGTCGATTTGTTACCCAGGCTCTACTGTATCTTATTATTACTCACTCGTGTTACGGTACGGCGCATTACTCTCGGTACAGAGCTCGCACGCCGCGCTGTTGCGCCTCCTAGCGTCACATCTCATGGTACGGGATTGCACTATTTTTGTTTGTTAGTTACATCACCTGTGATGTCAGCCCATGACACTTCGGTGAAGCAGATGCCATGTCAGTGTTGTCCTTTGATCGTGCCGGCTACACTGAACTGGACTGAATTCACGAACCATTTATATAGCCGCTTCGACCGACCTTTCATTCAGTGTAGTCGTGTCAACCCGGAAGTTTAACGTGGAATTCGAACCAGTACAGTCAGCCTCAACGGTCGAACGGTCACCGATTCAAGTTCTGACCGAGCCCATGTGTGCTTAAGATCATGAACGGCCGTCGAACGATCACACCACTTAGCTGACGAGGCTGACATAGGTGCTTAAGTCGCTTCTTCGTTTCGATGCATTCTTATTGTCACAGCAACGATGCAGTCATTAAATTTTGTTAAAACAGATTATTTATTACACATTATTAGCCATATTAAGCAACCTAAGATAATTTTTAAATAGTTTTTATTTTCCAAATTTACTTAACGTAAAAGTTACTTACGTAAAAGTACTTAAAATTTCTACAAGTACCTAGATATTCATTATTAGTTTATTAATTTTTCTGTCGTGTGGTGGGATTATTGCCTAATTACATTTCTTGGCATATGTATACGCATTGTAAAAAAATCTGAAAAGCTAATTCTTGCATACGTAGGTTTCGAATCATCTTACTAGCATGAGAAATTGACCTTCCTTTCCACTTATTCAAATGTATGTACGATAATAAATACACACCACACGCTGTATCCCGGCAATCG
The DNA here is from genome assembly GCA_946902875.1 of Nematopogon swammerdamellus. Classification (NCBI taxonomy): domain Eukaryota; kingdom Metazoa; phylum Arthropoda; class Insecta; order Lepidoptera; family Adelidae; genus Nematopogon; species Nematopogon swammerdamellus. Next base: position 8,618,074 of record OX336344.1, read on the forward strand.
AGGTAATCAGAGTAGTGAGTGTTGTGCTTCAAGAACTCTGGTAAATTACAGCACAACACCGACCACCACATTTAGTAAAGTATTAGGACGAGATAACTATCAAGCAGTTAGTAAGGCACGAAATGTATTCTATATTCATATTTTTTAAATATTATCTAAAACCATTGATAGTTACAGAATAAACATTTAAGCGATTTAACCTCGACGACAAACAATTTAACGCCACAGATAACTAATAGCTAACACTCGTAAAAAGTTGTTGACAGGCGGAGCACAGCGTGGACAGCTGAGCATAGCGCGCGTGCGCGGCGCGCGCACTCCGTTCTTGTCGGAAGTAGAAACTACCTACACAACCAGTCCAAGTAAAGTTCAACAGTCAAAAGTTGAATCTTCGCGCTGCGTGTGGCGCCCAACAGGTTTCCAATACATTTCGCTCTCATCTCGTAATATACTAACCATGGAACTACCCAAGCCTCTCGTCTAAAAACGTTTATTTATTTATTTATTTATTTATTTATTTATTTAGGTAAATTCACAGTGCATTTACAATGTTACATAGACATAAAAAAATGGGTACTTATGACACCATTACGAATTTACACAAGATGGACACAGATGTAAAATTAAAATTACACTATACCTATCCTTACTTCAAATTGACATACAAATTAAGAACTATAATACTTACTTAACTATACAATTGTAAAAACTAAACAGGACAAATTCAAGCATAGTGTACCTCCGTACGAATGAGTGAATATAACTTAACATAGAAGTTATTAGGGAAAAAATATTATATATTTGTGTGTGAGAAATAGAAAATGTATTTTTTTAAGTATAATGGACAAAATATTACTTATGGAACTAATTAACATTCCATAAAGGTTTTTATGTATTTTGATTTGAATGAAGAGGGACTAGTGCAAAACAGATCAACATCATCACAAATTGAATTGAGTAGGTATCCAGCTCGCCAGAAGAATGAGTTCTGTCTATAGGAAGTTTGGACCCTAGGTAGATGGATGATGGTGCGACTCCTGGTTGTGTATGATGGTACTTGCAAGTCGAGGAAGCCTAAGAGTTCGGGGCAGTCGATTGATCCATTAGCCAATTTAAGCAGGAAAGCAACATCCAACATTTCGCGTCTGTATGTCAGGGGAAGTAGTTGATGATACTTGCACGCGCTATCCATCACTGGGAATGACACGCCTGTACGGTAGTTAATATGTCTCAAAAATCTCTTTTGAATGCGCTCTAGTCGAAGCTTGTGTATTTCATATCTTGGGTTCCACACTTGAGAACCATATTCTAGGTGACTGCGCACATATGCGCAGTACAGTGTTTTTAGTGCCAAAGGATTTTTGAATTCTTTCGATATTCGTAAAATGAAACCCAGAGCTTTACTTGCTTTCTTTGCTGCAGTAGTAACGTGTGCATCAAAGAGAAGTTTCTCATCAACTAAAACTCCTAGATCCCTTATCACATTGACTCTGTTTAATTTGTGTCCAAGTAAACTGTATGTGTTATTAATTATATTTCGTTTTCTCGTGAATGTTATGTAGGTGCATTTTGCAACATTGAGGTCTAGACGATTGATACGGCAATAATTCTCAAATCTTTTAAGATCATCTTGGAGTAGTGAGGCATCAGAGGGTTCCTTAATAGGCATTATAATTTTCATGTCGTCTGCGTATAATAATATTTTTGCATGACGGAAAGATTCGCTAATATCCATTATAAATATTATAAAAAGTAATGGCCCCAGAAGCGAACCTTGAGGCACTCCAGAAGGTACTTGAACCCAGCTCGACGCAAAACCGTTGATAACCACAGCCTGACTCCTATTTTTGACATAAGAGCAGAACCAGCGATAAAGGTCACCATGAATGCCAGCTCTGTGCAGTTTCGACAACAGAATACAGTGATCAATTCTATCAAAAGCCTTACTGTAATCTGTGTATATTGCATCCACCTGTATTCTGTTGTCCATGCTGCTACTGACGGTTTCAGTTAGGAGCAGTAAGTTGGTCACCGTCGATCTTCCACGTAGGAATCCGTGTTGTGCAGAACAAAGAGATGTTTTCAAAGCTTCGTATAGCTGGCTATGCACGATCTTTTCAAGTAATTTACTGAAGATACAAAGTTTTGATATGGGGCGATAATTCTGAATATTGTTTTTATTTCCAGTTTTATGTATGGGCGTGACAAACGCTGATTTCCATAATGAGGGAACAACTCCTTCAGATAATGAACGTTTGAATAGGATTACTAGAGGAAGACATAGACTATCAGCACAGTTTTTAATAAAATTTGGAGATATTTTGTCGGGTCCTGCAGACTTAGTGAGATCGACAGACTTCAATAATATGTTAACTGTTTTATGATTTATTTCTACACCATTTATTAGGTTTGATGTTAGAAGTTTGTCATTTAAGTTTGAATTTAGAGGTGTTCCTAGTGACTGTGTGAATGTTGAGTGAAAATATGACGAAAAAAGATTACATATCTCATCCCCGGTATTAGCGTTATTACTTTTGTAGAACATATTGAGTGGCATACCATGTGATTTATTTCTAGTTTTAGCAAAAGACCAGAAGATTTTAGGATTGCTAGTAACAGCCTGCTCGACTCGCTCTAGATATTCGTAGTAGCATTCAGTTTCGAGTTTCTTAGCCCGAGCTCGGAGTAGCGAAAATGTTTGTTGGTCTTGTAACCTCCCATATATTTTATATCTTCTATGATAGTTGGACTTTTCCTTCAGTAGCTTAATAAGTGGTCGTGTGAACCATGGAGGATGCTGATTCTCGGATATGTACTTGTGTGGTATAAAAGTGTCTATGTTTGAATAAAGAATGTTATAAAAACTCTCCAGTGCTTGTTCAATACTTACTCCACAAAGAAGATCACTCCACTGTATATTATAAAGGGCATTGCATATTGCCTCGTAGTTACCCTGCTTATATAGATACCTTTTATATTTTTGTTGTTTGAGAGCATGTTGTACCACGCTATGGACTGTCACGGTAAGTGCCATATGGTAGGGATCTTCATCAACGAGAGGACCAGAGCATTTTGAGACACTAATGCAGTCATTTGACATTACTAAATCGAGAATTCGCCCATGCTGATTGAGAATATCATTGAATTGGCTAAGATTGCAAAAATCCATAGTATCTATGAAGTCAGTTTCGAAATGTGTTGTAGCATTGATAGGTGATATAGCTGGAAACGCTGATAAACGGTGGCAACGGACACTCGCCGCCGCTGGACGCCGACGCGTTCGATTGGCCGTCGCTCGGGTCGTTCCCTGCCCAACTCTCCCTGTTACATTCTCTGTAGGCTAATAATTAAATGGGGACACTTGAGTGGGGCGGCACTTTGACAGTGATTAGAATGAAGCGATGACCCAGATCTATACACGGTGTTGCAACCCCAACCGTAAAACCTGAAAGAGGGTGATTCTGTACGTGAAATAGAACAACTTTTGTTCTATGACTTTTTAATTTGAAAAAAAAAATTTTTTTTTTCTTCATACATTTTGAGGATAGGCATTTAAAATTTGTATGTAAAAAATTATTATTTTTTTGTTTCAAAAATGTTTTTTTCGACACAGAAGTTGTTTAGTTTCACATATAGAATACCCCCTTATGTCAGTTAAAAATATTACGGGGGCAACTGCAACACCAAAAATTGTGTTTTAAGTTAAGTATGCGGAAATGTTTGTTAAATCGTAATCTGCTTGTTTCATAATGATAATACCTTTTTATATTTATTTTATATTGTCCTATTTTACTACGTTTTTTTTATTAAGTTTACAATATTTAAATGTTATTTTCTCGAAACTGAGTTGTTTCATTATAAACCTGAGCCATCGCGTCATTTTAATCGTCTTATAGTTTATAGACTGGTGTATATTAATACTCGGCTACGCGCCTGCGCGCGCTGCGTGCGCTTTGATCAGTCCGCGGCCAGCATTGGTATCAAAAGAATGAATATAATAGCCGCAACGATAGAGCACAGTAAAATATAACTACTGTAAACGAAAGTGCAAATAAAGTGTGCCTACAATACTACACTGCGATATGTCAAAATGATAAATAGCTTCTTCACAATACACTTGCGAGCTATTAAGACACTGTCTGCGGTAGTTGTAACCGCTTATACAATACTTTAAATAGTACGATAGTGCCTACATATGTATAGTATTGCACTTAGAAGACTTGCGCTGTAAAAGTATACTAAAAAAAAGAATAGCTTAATATTGTATCCTCATTACAATGGTCGGTGTATTTGATACGCGAATTGACAAATTAAGTGTAATATTTCGTGTTATATAAATTGTATATAGACACTATTGATATTCTTGATTACTGTTGATGTACAAGTAAATATGTGCATGCGATTTCCATACACAAATGTAATTCTAGATATTACATAGTTTGGATGGCGATGCACTAGCTTTTGCTAAGTTTGAAAAGTCCTGAGATCCGCGAGCCAAGGCTTTCTTTATACGCCGCGTAAGTCTAGAGATTCAGAGATGGAACGCTATATAAGCGTTCTGAGGACTATTGCAGCCTCGCCCTAACTCGAGGAAAAGTTTTATTTTAAAATTTTAGTTATAACTTACTTTAGATAGATGGTTTAGTATATGTTTTATTTAAATTTGTTATTATTAATTATGTTAACTATTTAAAATGATGATTACGAACCGAAGTGTGAAATATTTTACATTTTGCTTCGTTCTATTGACGTATCTTCAAATTTTCAGTCCACGAACGACCAATTCTACTTGCAAATAATTGTATTCACATTCAAAATTGTAATAATTCTTAATTAAATCCACTAAATGAACAGATATGCGCGCGGGTTTCCTCGGCGTTGAAGTCTTTCATAAGATAGCACAGTTAAACGAACAAATTTAATTTCGTAAAATTGAAGCCGTTGTACACGCACTCATATTTTTCCACGCAAATTACCACACACGACATGCAATTTACTATAACCCAACACAATTTATAAATTCACAAAATATGCATCATGTGGCTCGTAACACGCATGTTGAAAATTATACATGTGTCGACAAGTGTGACAGAAATAGACATACTATGTAATTTTATCCACGCAGATATTAATAATGAGTATTAAGGTCTTTTTATTAATGAAACTAACATGGGTTGCTGTGCTGTGTGGACCAATAGTGCAGTCGACAGAGCCAAATTCACTTCTCCTCTCGAAACCACTCTCAATGAAGTTCCATACCAGCAGATTTGCGGAAAGTTGTCGGATTCTCTAGCCTGTTAATACGAAGTTTGAAGACATTTTGGCATTGTAAAGGATTCTTAAAATACTAGTATGAAGACAGAAAGACGAAGAGCCGCACCCTAATGGTGCCACAAAGGAACGATCTTGCTCAACAAGTTGATGTCTATCAGTTATTTGCGCACGGGTTTCCTCGACGTTTAAGTCTTTTATATGCGCATGCAATGCACCGAAGAGATTACTTAAAATAAAAGCGCACACGCAACAATATTTTATCTCACACATGGCCACAAATTGTCCGGTCATTTGTCAGAGTTAACGTTGTTTATGACTCGCTCATGAATGTCATAATCTGTCAACATGCTGGGCTGGGGTCCGTTAATCTGTAGAGGGAACCGTATTCATCTTTGCCGCAAGTGCCGCACACTTTCGCTTTGGATCTGTTAAGAAGGTAAATATTATTATTTTATTATTTTTTTTTTATAAAACTAACAGCTTGAAAGATGCGTTCATTTAACTTTTGTTTTTCTCCGGAGTGCACTTGTTAATATTTGAATGAAAATTTGTGTAGCTATTTACATTCTATAGTTTTTGGTTTACTTTTAGGTGTTTATCTAACTGGTTTTATAAATCCGTTTACAGTTTTCGAACTTATACACTGCAAAAATTAGATTTAAAATACATTACTAGAATGGTTCATAATTTTGTAAATAAAAAAGTACCAAGCTGGAAAACCACTTTGACAAATTGAATTTTTTAGAAAAAAAAATTAATCCATAAAATTAATGTTGTCGTTTATATGTCACAACTGGAATGAAAAAAAAAGAAAAAGAAATGGAAAAAGAGGACCAGAAGGGTACGATTTCAGCCTATGAGCAGGACAATATGCCAGAAGAATAAGAAAGTTGTGAACATATTATTTTAATGGCGTGTACAATTAGCTCGTTAAAGAGATCTAGGCTAGATAAATCAATCATTTGATCTATCAATTTGCGTTCTATTGTACATTAAAATATTATTTTTGCACATTTAAACAGCACATATACTATGACCTTGAGAGGTCAAAGTATCAAGAATGCAACTGTGAATAAGAATGGAGCTGTTAGAAATTGTGCACACATAGAAAATGTGATAGTGATATATACTGACAGTATTTTTTATTACTTGAAAAGTAATACATACATATAGACAGAGATTGTCTTCCCTTTTTGGCGATTTTCGTCAACTCCAGTTAAGTGTCATCCATTGATTAGATATTATAATTTAGTCGGGACTGGGGTTATAATGTCAATGGTCTTGTTCAACGTTATTTATCGGTTGAACGGACATTTCGCACACATTCGGCAGGAGTTAACCGACAGCAAAATTTTTGCTGGAGATGGTGAAATTAGCCGTATAACGGATACAATTCATTTTTTCATTTTATGAATGTTTTTAAGTTTACACTGTTATTAATTATATTCATTTTTAAGTTTCCGGATTAACAGTAGGTTAATCCGGAAACATAAAAATGAATATAATTATGAATGTTTTCTTATATTTCACTTTAAACCGTTTAATTAAAAATAAATACAAATAAATTGTTTATTGAGTTTATGGGACTAAAACTGCGCTCGAAGTTGTCACAATTTGTGTAATCGATCCGTGTAGCGGTTGACCCACGAAGAAGAACCGGCACGAAACTTCGCAGGGTATTTTTTCATACATAATATTACAAGTACATATTTAATTTTAGTGCCTATCCACCTACAGTCTATCGAAAATACAGCTTGAGATCAAGATTAACCATAGTACTGAGAGTTCTAACTACAAATACTGATTAATTAAGCGTGTAAAGAGCCTTAAATAAAGAGAAAAATAAAAGTTATGTTTACTATTATGCCACTGAAATATATTGTAGGATCTTTCTGTGTCGGCTTCCATCTGTACAGGTATCGACCACGCAAACATGAAACGACCATCTGTCGGCGATCTGCCTGGCCATCATACAGACAGGCTCTTTGTATTCTACGTAATATGCTCTTAAGTAATGGAACAACGGGTTTCTTAAAAGTCAATTTAACGGCTACCGGAGCTTAACATTTGCTAAATCGCTAATTTAGGTGACAATGAATAATGTTGACAGCGGGTTGACAGTTAATTCAGCTAAGCGTTAAGCGTTAAATTAGTGTTCATGAAACCACAATGTCTATGTTAATTGATAAAATAAAAGCAATTAAAATCGTGTCAAATTAAATGGCATGTAAATTCAAATAAATGTACCTATATTACAAAATTCACAATTCATTAAGAGATACTGTATACAAACAAATACATAACCTAGATATCATACACTATATGGCTAGGCCATGATTTTATAAAAAAATATATATATATAAATATCATGTGGTCCTGGAAATCAATAGTAATTTTGATATATCCGGCATAAATTTGTCAGTATCAAGATTGGACTAACGCCCATTTTGTAACAATTTCCAAATTAAAAACATCGTTAAACGTATTCAGAAGCTGTTGCATTTCCTCCGTTACAACAGCCTCTGTAAACACTCCGGCGCATTACAAATTCGACTATCAAACACCGCTGCAACTGTTTGCCGAATTCTGTTTGCGTAACGACCATCTTGCGGACTTCATTTAACTGATCTTGCCGTTCACCTCAGTCGATCTTCCTTCGCGTATCTTCGTTACATCGGATAACAGATGAGTCCGGATAGTGCGGACGAGCTCCAGCATCGAATCGCTTTCAGAATGGCGATGTTTTTCGCCCAGACTTCCGAAATGAGGCGCAATTTATCGGTGAATTAGTGACATAATTCGGCCGTCCATTTCCTGAGGTCGTCCTGACGTAACAGACACCGCAACCGAGAGCGCGTAGTGTCGTCGCCGCCGCGGCCGGTATGGTGTGGTTTGCGACACGGGCCGGTGCGGTGGCGTGTAGGTCACATTACCGCGAATATATGAATATCTGCATTATGTTTTCAGAATCGAAGTGCCGACCATAAAGGCGAAGTTCGCCAGCTTTATGGGCATTTATGACGCAGAAATAGATAGATAGGTGGGATGATACTTTATAACTTGAACTGCAAGTTCAAGTATTGCAAATCGTTTTTTTTTTAATTTGCGTCTTAAAAACTTGGCATGCTAGATAGATAAAAATACTTTATTGTTCCAAAACATTTTACAAAAACAAGCTCGCTATATAATTTAGAGGAGGGGCAAAGGCAGCCAAGGCAGGCATATCTTTTACAGAGATATCTTCCAGTCAACCTTTGGATGTTTGAGAGTTCTATTATGTTAATGTTTAGGGTTGTAAAACCAGGCACATCTACACAGATGCAGTTGTCAACATAATAATCATATATACGGATGAATGTTACCCTAAATCAGAAATGATCTCTCACTCAGGAATATTCAGGGGTAAAGGCAGCTGTTTTGAAACCATTTCTACTTAGGTTACTTAGACCTAGTTAGGCGCAACAAAAATTACGCACAATATATGCTTGATTAATGTTCGATTCTCCTAACACTGCGGATTGTGTTAAGGCTGCGATATGCAAATGTTAGAAGAAAACGAGATTTTTGAAATTTTCAAAAATTTATTTCATAGAAACCAGAAAAAATATAAAAATTGATCACGAAAGCCAAGAAAAGAGAACTTTATAAAAAAAATTGTACTCAAAATGTGGCTTATTTACTTAACAAACCCCATTCAAACCCCACCTTGTCGTAAACAATTGCTGACATGGTGTTTTTAGCAGCTTTTTCCAGGGTCAACCTATACAAAAACTAAAAAAACAAGCAGGATAAATAATCGTTCTCATCTTTTTTTTGTATTTCTCCAGAATATTTTCTGTATAGGTGTTTTGATTTTCTTAAAAATGTCTTCTAAAAAAACGTAATTTATAGTCCTCTGTCGTGTTTTTTTTTTTTGGCAAAAGTTACATGTTATAAGAAATAAATCACTAAGCATGTAATAATTCATATATTTTTATTGAAAAGAAAAAAAAATCCGATTGAAAAATATGAGTATTTGGTTTCGAAAATTATTCTAACAAATGGCACATAATATAAGCCAAAACGCTCATTGTTCGCATGTTTTGCATCGGCGGAATAGGGCCTTAAGTCATTTGGAACAGCCCACATTTTACCATATTTGTCAATCATCATCTTCGAGCAATTAACCTATACAGGGTTTTTCAGGATAGGGTTTCGTAACTCCAGTGTTCGAATGCGGTTCAAAATTTAAGATGAATGCTCTGAAAGTTTTTCCCGGAATCGGTCATTTCATAGAAATTTTTCGTGAAAATCGTTTCATCAAGATTCGGTGGACGGTTAATCTACGCGAGACGGCGAGGGCAGCAAACTCCAAACACTGAAAGTTCAATGTCATCAAAAGAAAAGGGGGACTGGGCTAGGTCATTGCACTCCCTAGATCTAGACAGGACTGTTGCCAAATCCCCCCAGACTCACTGTCCATCGAGTTTTTATTACAATTTGAAATTTTTGTATGAAAAAAAAATACGGAATCTCGATGTGAATGATACGGATTTTTTCTTCTAATAATGAGTACTTTCTATTCATGAAGTTTCTCAAGCCTATCTTGAAACACCCTGTATATAAATATTACCTAATATACGGCAGTACTTTAAGAATACGGTTTGCACTGTTAGCTTAGTGAATAACGTCTAGGCACTAAACTAAAGTTGTAAACACATGCGAGCTTTCGAAATATATATCATCACCAGCTGTAACTGAGATCATCTCGTGCTCATCGATGGCATCATCTATTCCGAGCCGCCACTGCTGCCCCTTGCCACCCCCACCCCTATGGACCTACTCCAGGTAGCCGGCGCGATTAAAGCATCACGTGCTCTCGAAAGTGAGAGAGACCACGTGACCCAGGCTTCGAGCTGCTCGCGCCGAGTCAAACTTTCAGTAGTGCTTCGGCCGCAGGTCGAGCCGCACGCGTGTTCGCTACAGCCGCACTCGCGCGAACATCGTGAAATTCGATATTCGAATGATGATAATGAATGGCACCTCACGCTGACGTTTGACAACGGGTGGTTTTTAAAAACACCGTGTGGATTCTGAGTGAGTGGTCGCAGAGGAAGTGAATTGGAAAACGGAAGGAGTAAGATGCATATAAGGTAATTAAAAAGTGATCTATCGGTTTATACGTACATAGTAAATCTCGAAGCTTACGATGGCTTGTGAAAAGTTTAATTAAAATTTACACTCCGTTTTATGGCGAAAGTAAAAGTATCTTATTACTTTGCCTATGTTTATGTGTACATAAAATTATGTATTTATATTAGTTAGTTATGTTATTTTTTTCTTTACACATTCCCTGTGCATATTTTTTTAAATATTTATTGAATAAATCACGAGACTAATTATTAGACGCGCAATAATGAATGACAACGAAATAATAAATATCCAACAAATTGTCATCGTTCGATACATCTAATTGTGAATAATTGCTGGCACAATATTGCATATTTGTTTTTATTGGCGAAGAGTGGCACGTATTTTTTATACTGAAATAAATACAATAATTTTAAATCTAAACTCAAAAGCTCACGAAAAGCTCCGTTAGATGTTTTGGCATAGAGGAAAATAGCGCGCGGCGTCGGCGTAGCACTCGCTACGACAACTCGTAGCACATACGTTGCGCTGTATCATCGCGTTACAAAACCATTTAATGTTACCAAGTTATAAAATTGTCAATATGATCGGGCGTCTCTTAATGCTATTCAGCATTTACATGAACCATTGACTACTGTCTTGCGAGCGATATTAAGGCAACACTTTGGTAAGATAGATAAGATATATAAGATAGATAAGATATTCGGGAGTGAATGGATAAGAAGAGCGGAAGAGCGCGTGCGGTGGTGGCGTGCCTTGGGACAGGATTATATCCAGCAGTGGACCGATACGGGCTGGTGATTATGATGATGATTACTTAGTTTTTTTTAAATAAGTATTATGTATATTTATGTTACCGAAACCTCATTTATTCAGACTACATTTTGAACGTGGACCTTGAAAACCGACACCTCAGCCACTGATGTACCCGTCACCATATACCCAATCTTCAATATATATCTTTTTTTTTTTGTAAGCCAAGCTGTGCCGAGAGACCAACGGTCCAGTCGACAGAGCCCAAATCACCTCTCCTCGCGAAACCACGCTCAGTTAGGTTCCATGCCAGCAATTTTCCGGACTGTTGCTAGGCTGTCTAGCCTGTTAATACGACGATTGAAGACACCTAAGTTAAAGGATTCGGGAAACACTCGCCGGAAGAGAGTTCCACACTAAGCGGTGCGACAAAGAAACTATTTAGAGAACCGATGGGTTCTCAAAAGCAAGTACTCAACCACAAAAGGGTGCTGAGTCTCTCTGCGACGTTTTATGTCTTAAATCTAAATGTATATATCTTAAATATATGTATTGTTTTTAACCCAATATAACACAAGTCATAAATAAAAAAATTAAAAAAAGCCGATTCGAATCGAGTGAGCCAGGTGTCTGTGCATATTTATCACATAGTGAATATAATATAATAATTATTGTATGTCATCAAGTGTTTCAACGTCAAAGATATTGATTTCAAGTCAACATAATTTACCTTTATAAAGTTATACACACTTTATCATATTATTTCGAAAAATAATTTTAAAAGTTTCGCTGAATTACCGTATTCATTGAACTAAAACCCTGGTTTCCAAGATAGGATTTCCAATAATTGAGGAAGTATGTAGGTTATCAATATTTTCGCAGGGATAAGGTCAGTACTTAAGGTCTAGGTTAACTAATAATGATGAACATCTACACCAACACAACTTGTTGAATACACACAGTTCATTTTTACGAGTGCGGCCATTATGTATGTACGAGTGCGTCTATTGAAAAATAAATAGTTAGGTTAATAGCGTACTTAGCAAAGTAATTTAAAAAATTAATGATGAATAAAAAACATTTTATGTATTTTTATATTGCATAGCTACATTAAGCCTGCAATTGACATTGAGAAAATGAAGCAACTTCTCATCAGATATTGAAATTTAGAATTTGAAAAATCTCTCTTTTATTGGTTGTAACATTAATCGATAATAGTTAACGTTTTAATCGATAATAGTTAATGTTATAAATAGTTATTATGAATAATTAATATAAACGTGCGACATAAACAAAAATTATATAATTAAAGGCCTCCACCATTCACAAATAAACTAAATAATTAATTAAATATATAATCTTGGCATCTTTAAAGGAATATCTAATGTGAATATGCAAATTGTTTACGTCAGCTCAGTTTATTGTCGGAAGGCAAGATCGGGTGAAAGCACAAGATATGTAGTTACGCGTTTCAAAATCGTTCATTTTTATGCTCGACTATCTTTTCTCCGCGGCTTCGCGCGCATCAAATTCAAAAAGGACAAAACAAGTCACAATTTTATTGTATGGATTGACTACTCTAACAGTTAGAGCCACTGATCAGTACCACAAGTACATAGCGTGATGATATATATCTTAACATCATAATTTATTCAATCAATTATACCGTTACCGGTATTACCGTTTTTGTTTTTTATGTTTATATTAGTTTTGTATATTTTTAATTTTATTATCTATATAGAATTAATGTAAATATTGTATTATAAAAACGTGAAAATAAAGTAACAATATTATTTTTAAATTTTCTAATTTTGAAATTATACCCATCTAAATGTTTATTATTTTCTTACTCTGAAACGTTACTTTGGATACACTTAATTGCACACATAAGTTAATTAGTCAAATTTCGTTCGGAATATGTATGAGAACTGCAGAATACAATTTGAATAATGAAAGCAAACTGAAACTAATTAAGATAAGATTAAATGCAGATTTTTTGTTGGATCCGCTGCTTGAAATCTTTTTTATATGTTCCGATGAACTGGCTTCGCCTGTCCCTCCTGCCCCAATCCGTATCCGTCCCACCCTTCAAACTCGCGTAATATCAATATGTTGTTTACACCAAACTTCCGAGGCCGTTTTTCGAAATCGTTCCTGTGTCGTACGGCGAAAATACGGAACGGTCTTCCGATGAGTGTTCCCTACTACCTATAACCCGAAATCTTCAAAAGGCGTATAATAAATTAGAAGACGCCTTTTTGTCCGCATTGTAGCTGGCATGGCGCCTATGTAAGCGTGGTTTCGCAAGGAGTGGTGATATTGCTGTGTCTAATCTTCTTTTGAACTTTTGGCACAGCCATAAACAAAAATATATATATTGAAAACACAACATTGGTTAACAAACATACTCATATTGTTAAGTCCACTTACATACTTCTTTATTGCAAATTACATATATTTACAAATAATTACAAATAATTACATATAATTACAAATTGCTTTACTTTTAAAATGTGCGCAATGCAAATGTATCTTCTACCTTTTCTATGTAGTTAAGAATATAATTAGCAATGAAAATTTAAATACCTACATTCCTTACAGAAATTAAGATAATCCCTTTGAAAATACAAAAATACGTAGTACTAGTTAGTATTCAACTTTGCGGCGACGCGCGGCGTAGGAGGAGAATCAGAGAGGCTGAAAGCGAGAGTGACCGAGTCAAGAGCCTGTGACCGGAAAAACACGATGATTACCCGCGGCTAGCTAGCGGTTACTCAGAACCAGACAGAGCACATATGGGACCCACCTACTAGAATACGGACAGACAAAGTACATATCGGACCCACCTACTATAATACGGACATACAGAGCATATATCAGACCCACGTACTTTAATACGGACAGATAGAGCACATATCGGACCCACCTACTATAAATAGGTACGGACGAATAAAGCACATATCGGACCCACCTACGATAAGTACGGACAGAGATAGCACATATCGGACCCACCTACGATAAATACGGACAGACAGAGCACATATCGGACCCACCTACTATAAATACGAATAGAGAGAGCACATATTGGACCCACTTAATAGAATAGGTACACAATATGGATCTCTTCCTTGTAGCAATCTTAGATTAATAGCACCTACTTACAGTACATTATTACTTCTCAACATAGTATAAAATGCTGCATCTGCCGTGTATGTACATACATCACGCTGTATCCCTACACTCTGGATAAGCTGAATAATCGATGTTGTGCTGTAAGATTTCGGGTAAATAACAACACACACCGACCACCAAGTTTGGCAAGACAGGTCAAATTAACAGTCAAGCTATATGTATGGACGAAGACATTTACCGACTGTGGTAGGACCTGTTTACAGTTTTCACCGATGTAATCATATATATCCATGAACTTTTATGGATATATATTTTATATGCTATAATATGTTATAACATCACGGCATCCTTAAAGCGAGCGAAACGGCAGGCGCATCTGTACAAGTTGTATTTCTTTAGCACCTTTCTCTAGATCAGCAAAATAATATAAATAGCTAAATTTCTCCGATAAATTTTAAGAATCAAGTTGCGAGTTCGTCGAACTAGCGGAGCCGATATTATCATATAAATCGATGTTTCAGGCCAAAAACGTCCAACCATAAAACAGATTGAAGAGGCGCTTCGCTGCATACTGCTTCTGCAAAAACATCTGCGAAAGATTTCTCCACGAATGACAAATGCATTCCGTTACATACCTGTTTTCATTCAATATTAAATGTTTCTAGTTACCATAATATTTCATTAACTGAACAACAATAAAGATATGACTAATACTAAATTAATATAAATTAAACCTAAAAAACATAATATTACAGTACAAAAATTTCCTCTAATTCGACCTATACTACTATATAATACCTTACATATATATTTAGTAACCAAACATACAATATTTAAATATACGAGTAATACCACTTAAAGAAATTCTCTGCGTGTACTTATCAGACTTATCTTTCTTCTAAAAAGTAAACATAGGTAAATAAATCAACAAAAACAGTAACGGCGAATGATACAATGCTAGAATTTGTTGGGTCAATGTGAAATCAATTTATTGCAAAAAGCACCTAATCCGTCTCACGACATGAGATAAGCAAATACTATAAGCAAACTTCATTTTGGCATGTCATTTAATTGAGAAACTTGAAAAATTCTGGTACTTTAAAACGGCAAGTGTCGGGGAACCAGAATAGTTTTGACGTACTCGACATGATATTGAATGATTCGTGAGTTCATGACTAGAAAAGATTGCGGAGTCTATTACTAAATAAAGTGTAACATTAAGTTGAAATAAATCAATGTAACGGTCTTAGCGACTTGTTTATTTATTTGTATCTCGATAAATATCGACGTGTTCGTGTTAGATCGCTTGATAACTGGTTCAATTCACGATTGGGATAATTATTTATATTTAAATTAAGACATCAGTGTCGAGCGACTGCGACCGACAAACAGCTGTTGACTAATTTCAAACACTTAAGTGACTTTATTATCCAATAAAAAGTACAAAAAAAGAAAGGTTTTAAGCTGCAGGCACACTTATAAGTTTAAGTTGATCTTACGTTAAGCTACGGCTTAAGACGTGCCATAAGAAGGTTAGAGTAAGACTACTAACTTTCACTTGAAAGACGAAACCAGAACATACACTCACGTACATATGTACATCACGTTCGCAGAGTTACTTACTGTACTGAATAATATGAACTTAACTTAACACGTGACAAAGTTATTTAATATACGATCCATTTCGAGAAAATAAAAATAAAACGCAAAAAGTGTTTTATTAATAATTTCGAATTACAAATCATTCTCACAGATTTTCCACAGTAGGTATAACATATTTTAGACAGACAGATATAGATAATAATCACTCCTTACCTAAAATGGCCATTGATAGCTGTACCACAGAATAGAAAAGAGTACTCCGTACAGAAGCTGCTCTGTACAAACACTCACAAAGAAATAGCTACTCTGCGACGACGCGATAAAGTACAAATTGACTCGCCCAGAGCTACATGCCTAACCACGATAATTGCCTACATTTCGCTTCTCTTTCTGTCGTGTAACTCTATCTCTAAAGCGCGCCGTTCAGCGCGTTAAGGGCTGTGTCTTTGTGCTGTCTTATTGTGAGGAATAAAATGAAGATGATACCTACCAACTTTTATCGTTCTAGCTACCAACGATATGATATTTAGCTACGGCAAATTCATGCGAACAAATTCATGCATGCGTTAGCGTCACAATTAGTTTCTCACATCGAAGCGTGCATTGCGTGCAACCTTCCAGTGATAGTTTTGTTTGATCAATAAATTTAATGATCAATGATCATCTACAATGTACCTATTATCCTTATACGAATTAGGCCATACACACCACGCTGTTCGGCGTACTAATGTTATTGGCAATATAATAATATCATTTTAAATCAATGACCTCCTACTATATGAATAAATAAATTACTAGAAATAAATCAAAATGCTACTAAACAAAATACTTACCTTTCTTCGTCTCTCGGCAATGAAAAAAAAGACAAGTTTTCATTTGTCTGTTGACTTTTGCACCCGTCCACTGCACAATAATGACGTGATTTCGACATTTCTCATGATTTCGTGATTTCGAAACGAAACGTAGTAGATGCGCGCACCGCACGCTCGCTCTGGCTGGATAGCGACAGCCCACTGTTACTTGTGCATTAACCGACACGCCAAGCGGTAGGCATTTAACTCGCGACCTTGAGCGAGTGACGAAGGCCTGGCTGTACTAGGTAGTTGATCAATATGTACTTCTACCTAGTAACAAGTACATCTCACCACACATCTACCCGCAAACTCATTCACCTGCTCCAATCAGTTTTTACTATGTAGGTAGAGGTAGGTATTTACGTATTTACATTGACAATTACAACGCTGCTAGCGTATTGGGCACTGTGGGAGAGTCGGCTGAATTGGATGAAATATTTTACTTACAGTAGCGAACCCCCCCTTTCTCTATCGTTTCCTCCTTCTTTCCACATTAGACTTAATTAGTTTTAGTTCTTCATTAGGTTAATTTTAATTCTAATTAGTTTTATTTTTGTTTCATATTTTATTAAAAATGTACTGTGAAAAAATGAAAGTATTAAATATTGTCGTGAAATATGACAATTAAGAACGAAATAGGTAATAATGCCGCGCGTGCCAAGCAACCTCGTAAGGTATGATAAGTACTCGCGCTTTCTGTGCCTTACTCGCGCTTACTATGGAAGTCGTAATATTTTTGACAGCGCCTGTCACTAGAATTTGAAACGATTAGCTGACATGAATCAACATCAACCATGATTCATTACGTTGTGATTTAATCAATGATTGAGACAAGTTTGCAATCGTTTTTTTAAATAACTTCTTTATTACACTAAAAAAAGTATTGATAATCACGTAGATATAACGATTAAGACAACGCAATACAGCCGCAGTTCAATGTTTTAAATCAAGTTTATGAAGAGTACCGGGACCCCCGAGAATTTTGGGGCTGGAGTGGATTGTGATTTGATGACGTTCGCGACTTATGTTTACACATTATAAACTTATTGTTGAGCACGGCACTCAGATCATACATTTTTTATTGTTTTTCTACGATTTGTTCCATTTTATTTAGAAGAAAGATAAAGTATTGTGCAGTCTGCATTATTATTGTTAGCTAGAAATTAGACTAGGCCCAGACCATACATTTTATTTTTCAAAACAAAAAAAGGAATTCGGTCATGACAGAAATGTGAAAAGTATGGGTGGGTCGGCCGGCACCACATGTCGCGCTTTCTATAACAAAAAAAAAAGATCGCTGGTCACGCACGCGCCTGGTGGCAAATTTATAGATTTATTGAAATATTAAAATTATGTTTTAACAAACTAATTTCATTAAATTGTTCGTAAGTCTCAATAACAGTTATTGTCAACAGCATTCAAATGAAACCGTACGCGATCAGCGTTGTGCGGTCAGTGCGCTCGCGCGGTGCGGTGAACACTGGTATTGTTTCACAACATATCGCGCGTACCTGCGCATACACTTGTTCGAGGTGATCGTCCGTTGCATCACGCGGAGGCTGCGGCGCATCTCGTAACCGCCGCCGCCTCCGCCGCGCCGCTGAGCATACGACTGGTGGGAAGCCCTTAGTTGTAGATTTAATCGCGCTCCATTTAAACGCGTTTGTGCTAAAACTGATATGTACGTACATAAGAAAGGCGTCTCAGTGTTGTGTCAAGACCTTAGCACGCCAATATTCGTTTTCTCTGTCTATCCCATTGGAAAAAAGACCTGATGTATGTCATTAGTAAAATATAAAAAAATTTGAACCTTTACGATTTTTTTAAGTCAGAAGTGGTTCAGGAAAATACTGTAGGTATAATCTTAATAAACAAAATCCTATAGATAAAGAAAAAATCATAATAATATTAATCGCGTCTCCTGCGAATGTTTTTTTTTTATTCGAAACATTACACAGAAACTTCGAAACATTGGGGCGTGGACATATAAATTTTTATGAAAACAAATGTGTTTGTGTAATGTTTCTTCTGTAATGTTTAAAAAAAAACATGCGCAGGATACACGACTTAATAAAGAAGAAGAAAAAACGTTTGAAACGCCAAAAAAGTTTTTTAAAACTTCCAAAAATATTTTACAGAAACAAGTAGCTACAAGATACGAATTTACATGACGTGCAAATCCGAACTTACCCCTTACTGATATTTCTTCCAGTCAACCTTTTAAGGCGATCGTAATACGTTTGAAACAAATAAGTTTGTAATAGATAATTAACGTGTGGACGGACGGACAGAAAACAATATGTTATCTCATATGTTACAGCTGAACAATTTCCCATTTACTCTAAAATTGCATTTTAAAGTATTAAGGCTCAGCTCAGTGGTGCAGACAGTCGACTGTCGCTATTGATTGTTAAGCAACGCTGGGTCGGTCAGTTATTGCACGGGTGACCGCTCGACCGTTGGAGGCTGACCGTGGTTTAAACGGCTATGTAAATAGTTTGTGTTTTCCGTCCAGTTCAGTGTAGTCGACACGACCGAAGGGAAGTACTGACATTCAGCACCTAGTTCACCCGGTATTATGGGCTGACATCACGGATGTTGTAGGTAATGTAGCCAACCGTGTCAGTTTCCATAAAAATAAAAAAAATAAAAAAATCATCGAATTGTAATGAGACGGATGTATGTATTCAAAATGGCACATTTAAACAATACAATTTAAGTTTAAACTAGACACATTATCATAAATATTGCAATTCCCACCGTCACACCTCTTTACCACTCATCACCTTCAAATGTTAATCAATGTGCCACAGTGATGGAGTACTCAAATTTACTTCCGGTATTAAACCGTAGCTTAATGCGAACCGGAAAATTGCTCTTTGCGAGTTACCACTAAAGGTTAACCACCAGGCGACCAACTCGACAGTCGACGACTTTAAACGAGGTGCTCTTTACACCGTCCTCTAAAGATTAGAACAGCCATTATCTTTCATTGCATACAGTTTGCTTCGTTCACAGTTTAATTTAAAAATTCTACAATTTGCATGAAAAAACACTCTTTACTTTCAGGCACATGTCATGCATGTCACACACAACGCAATTTGCAGAATGTACATAAGATTCAGCTAAAGTATTAAAATAATAATCAAACAAAAAAGAAAAATTTTAAATCATAATACTGTCAACTTAATAAAATAAAATAAAACTTAAAATAAATGAGAAAGAATGAAATTGTAATGAAATAAAATAAATTAAAATATAAGTAGGTACATTGCCTTAATTTAAAAGTAAAATACAATACTACATACAATAGTATTAACAAAATACAATAGTATAATAATATTAACAAATGCTTAAATTATAAATTTGTATAAATAGAGTCAACGTGTGTGACAGAGGTATATTTGTAATTTCTTTATGATTAAACTCGACTTGGTTGGCTAGATCGCTTGTATGCTACCCCCGTGATGTAGGCTTATTACAACTAGCTCCTTCCGCAATTAGGTACAAGACACGGCAAGGGAAACACCTTGCCGTGTCTTGTACCTAATTGTAAAACATTTATGATTTTCCGATTTTCGATTGATGCCACTTCTAAGCTTTCGAATAGTTTGCCGTCCTCGCCTCGTCGTGAGTGACGAACTAATGAATACACAGCTCGGTTAGATAATAAGTGCAATACCTAGGCTAATGGGCAAGTGGCTGGTATGAAATTTGCTATAAAGTCAAGGATATTTTATGCAATTCGTTTTAAATTTTCATTATAGGAATATGTAGTCAAAACTTTTACTCAATATAACTTGCAAAATGGTAATAAAAATTCGAAATATTAAAAAAAAAAAACAACAATTAAGCTCTATAATTGGAAAGTGTGTATTTAAAGAATGTAGTCAACATGTATTTGACGCTGGAGTAGTTCAATTCAGAACATCGATATATCGATGATTTAAATGATAAGATTGTAGTACGTACGTTTCTTTAGAGGTGACTCTGAGCCACCGAGCATACAAACAGTCTGTATCCGCCTTGCTCTGAGCTATGCCCGACGTTCGTGGCTCCGCTCGCATAAAAAATATCGTAATGTTATGTTATAGCCTATATCCATCCAGAGATATGTCAGGTTCCATAGGTGAACACCGCATCCAATTCGGTTGAGCAGTTCTCGAGTTATAAGCGAACACATATGCACACAGACGGCAGACGTTGAATTTGATTATACTCGTATGTAGAGATAGAGAAATGAGTTGTTTCTGGAAACATAACTAAATCACACGGTAATTCTGGAAGATTTCAACGCCGCCGCATTGCCCTCCTATATTATGTATCATTCATACAATTTATGATTTCGTAATTTTGATCATCTAGTCACTAAAGTCCAGTGGGTACCGCTTATTAGCTCGCCCGCGCCTGCGCGGTGCGTGTAGCGCCCGCCCGCAGCCGCCGAGTCAAAGAAAATATTCATTATTTCCCAAGTAGCGACAGTGCGCACTAGCACATTAAAATAGTCAGTCAGCGTGTATGCGTCCGCTGCTGGACATACGCTTCTCTAATTTGCCTCCAGTCCTCCCGGCGTTCAGCGGTACGGAACCACTGCTTTCCCCAGACACACTTTATGTCGCCGTCCCACCTGGCGGTTGGTCTTCCCACACTCCCTTTCCGTCCCTATACTGGCGGCCGTGGACTGACCACGGCGCCAGTACAGGACGCGGTTACTACAACGGTCGTCGTCTCTTCAGCTGTCGTGCCCAGCCCACTGCCATTAAAATAAGTAAATGACGCGAATACAAATATTTTAGATAATGTTACAAAAAATTAACATGTGAATAAATTTCAGTAAAACTTTGTACCAATCAATTAAAATTTACTTTAATTACCCATCTGGTACCACAATCCATAGCCCCAAAAGTACAATTAGACCACATATGCGTAGAAGGTAAATATTTCCCCCCAAGTACAGTCTCGGGTCCTTCAAGAGGAGCGTGAATGGGCACCTGTCAGGCCGGCACGGCATGGCAATGTCCATGGGCGTCGTTAGACACCTTATGAGTGGCTCGGCGCCATATGTCGCGCTATCAATAAAAAAAAAAAAGGTATTGCTCTACATAGTCGTACGTCGAGTGGTCCAGTGGACAAAATATACGAGTATATCGGCAGGAAATGATACGAGATCAACAAACCGCGACTTGTGCAACCGGCTCGTTACAGATATTGCTCTTGGGTCTATTCTCTCTGCAAAGCACGTTTTACTACAATTCTATCTTAGCACAGGGAGGAGAATTTTTTTAGGAAAATATTTTTTCTTGATACGGTTGTAATATTATTTCATATGTCTCTTGGCTTCTCTGCGCTATTCCCGGTGCGACGGTTGGCAGAAAATTAACGCACCGGGCAGAGTGCTCATGAGGATGAGCCATACGCTTGGCCCGAAACGTCGGGCCACATCCGGAGCCCATAGCTCGGAGACCACCGCAAGTAAAGCGGATAAATTTTGAAATAATGTTTAACAACCACGGTAATTTAAAACCCCAATTAAGATTATAATAGTAGTTATTTCATTTTAGGGTATATTCATTTTATAATAATTGAATTCCTACTTTCAAACAGAGTCCTCGTAACCAAGGTCGATGCCGCCGTAATCATCAATTAAGTGAGTTCAATAGTGGCAGTGCACTACGGACAGAATAGATACCGAGAATATTCTGTGTAAATAAGTAAACATCTATAAATATATTTTTTTTTGCCTACGTTTATGAAATTATGTGATTATATATTTACATACCACACACGCTGTATCCCGACAATCAGGGTAAGCAGAGTAATCGGTATTGTGCTGCAAGAACTCTGGAAAATTGCAACACAACATCGACCAAAGCAAAGTATTCGGACAAGATAACTATCAAGCAGCAAGTAAGGCACAAAGACCCACCTGCTGCACGACTCGGTGGAAGGACCCTGCCAAGCTGAGAGGTGGCAAGCCTGTCGCCCTTTAGCACGGCATCTCGTCCTTATCCCTTAGTCGCTTTTTACTACATGCACGGGGAGAGACGCAGTGGGGACATTATTTTTAAGTACCGGCCTCACACAGTGCATAGGTATTTACAGTAGGTATTTACAAACATACCAAACATCGAACTGCATATATGAAATGTAAAAAAACGTCCTGACTTCGGCCCTGTTTGATCTGTATCAAATCAACCGTGTTACAAGAGTTCGCCCACCGCAAGCCAAGCTGGAACTCGTGCCACTGTTTCAATTTATACCATTTACCAATAATACCTAGCAAAAAAGGCCTAGCAAAAAACTTCACTCAGTTATCAATCGATTGCAATATTTTTTCTAGCTTCGCCTTGTCACCAAGCTCATACGAATCTGACATACCGCACCACCTTGTGTGGCAATCGGAATGTGAAACACTTGTCGGACATGCTATGAAGGTGGTATTAGAGAATATTATATTAGTTTTTAATTTAGATTTTTCCCCCGGTTTTTTTTTGTTCTCCGAAAATTATCTGCGATCCGGCGGAACAGTGATCTTAGCAGATGTTCTGGAGGAGTTTTTGTTTTTAGTTGCAGCTTCATGGTAATTTAACCGCTTTATCGGGTGATGTTAGGTTTTGTGTGTTTCAACCGCGAAGCCTGAATAGCAGTTTCCAACAAATCCTCTGCCTCGGTAGCTCAGTGGTGCGGTCGGTGGACTGTTGTTAAGCAACGCTGATCGCAGTCAGTACTTGGATGGGTGACCGCTCGACCGGTGGGGGCTGACCGTGGTTCGGATTCCACGTTAAACTGTAGGTCCTTTCCCTTCTTACCTTACTAGGTGGTAGGGTTTATCCCGACCGGGTTGGTACCACCGCACTGAGAGAAACGTCGGTCGAAACGGCTATGTAAATAGTTCGTGTTTTCCGTTCAGTTCAGTCTAGTCGACATGAAATGAAAGGAAGCACTGACATGGCACCTAGTTCACCCGGTGTTATGGGCTGACATCACGGATGCACGGATGGACCCTGTTCGTTTCCATAAAAAAAACTAAGCCTTGTCGAAAAAACACAGATGGCAAGGCTTTGGAGAGAACTGAAGATACTCGTAGCTTCGTAAGAATATTTTCTTAGTCGAACCGCTAGGGTGTGGAACTGTCTTTCGGCGAGTGTGTTTCCTGAATTCCTTAACCTTCAAACGTCGTATTAACAGGCTAGACAGCCTAGCAACAGGTGTTCTTTGACTTTGTCGACTGCACCATTGGTCCCTCGGCACAGTCACCTATGTTGGGTTATATTAAAAAAAAACTACAGGTTTATATGACTCTATGCTGAATTCATAATTTTTGCACCGGACATACACATGAAATGTTTAATGTAGGTAACTGTCTTCAGTTACAATTGTAATGGGTCATCATCATCATCAGCCTGTATCGGTCTACTGCTGGACATAGGCCTCTCCCAAGGCACGCCACCACGCGGTCTTCAGCTCTTCTCATCCATCCATTGTAATGGGTGTATTGTATAAAATAAAATAAAGTTATGTAGAAATATTTTTTTCTAATGAATGTTTCAGTGAATCGTTCGATTTACGATTCACTTTAGGAATTATATTAAGCCTTAAATCGTAGGTAGTGTATGCGAATCGAATGGCAATACGTTTTAAACTGCTGGTCGGTGTGTTCAAGTGACTTTTATATTACCAAGATCTATTAAAATAACATGGGATTCCGATTCTCACATTCCCGCCGCACTAGCCGTCTTGTTGGCCGGACGCAGGTGGGAGTGACGCCATTCGGCACTTCTTTATGTATCAATGCAGTTCGTATGTACAAATTTGAGAGTAATCTTCTACATCCGACTACCAACTCTGTGCAAGAATTCCGCGATCGTGATAGGTGGTAACATGCTACGTACTACGTACGTCATGAGCTTGTAAAGCGAAAACCTTTAAAATAATAATAGCAAACGTTCAACGAAACGTACCGTGTGGGGCCGGTCTTTAAAAGAATAACCCCACTGCATCTCTCCCCGTGTATGTCGTAAAATGCGACTAAGGGATATGACTCCCTTCTTATATTACTATGTTTACCCAGGGTTTAACCCGCCCGGGTTGGTACCACCGCACTTAATGAAAGGTCGGTCGAAACGGCTATGTAAATAGTTTCTGTTTTCCGACCAGTTTAGTGTAGCCGGCACGACCGAAGGGAAGCACTGACGTGGCACCAAGTTCACCCGGTGTTATGGGCTGACATCACGGATGTTGTAGATGATGTAGCCAGCCGTGTCAGTTTCCATAAAAAAAGCCCCAGTTGCACTCCGGGAGTGCCGGCAGAAGTGAAAACTTTTTGTATTTCCGAAAATAATTCTTAGGTGTTTATAAAAAAACTAAACACCCTAAAAAAATTTAAACACCGTAACATTGCTTAAAAAAGAAAACAAAAGAAAAAAAAAAACAAAAAAAAATTGAGGGATTCGACCCCATGGTCAAAAAATACAAATCCTACACTCTTATCATTGAGTCACGAAATCACATAAACGACCAAACGAATATCGGATTCCCTTGATTCGCTTTCGGCTTTACTGTCACTGAGAGACGAACAGAATTGATCCCGAGCCACTCGTAACTTAACCCTTAATGCAATGACTTAAGGTTACATTTTAAATAATAAAAATAAATCTGACGCTTTTCGAGATCTGACGCGAGTTTAAAATTTTTTACCCACCTAAAAAAATGCCAAGCGCCGCTAAAGAAGTTTTCACTTCAAAAACTGTGCGTGAAGAAATTGCACATCGTAGGGCAGGCAGAACATTATCGTAACCTTCACGGACACATCGAATTTCGTCGCCTATCATAATGGTGGTATCGCATAGTCTTGGGCACTTAGAATCGAGAATTTATTTGAATACATTATCTTTGCCTTACCTAGCGTTTTAAAGGAAAATATACAATTTTAGATGGCGGATGTGGCAAGACAGATTGCAAGCAGTATAAACTATCAAGGTAACCAACTCATGCGCAGGTAATCGAACTTAGAACACATCTCCAAGACGGTCGGCGTGCAAGAAATCTCACGAAGATGACCCAGATACATACTAACACACAACTCTATGACAACCGAACCAGCAACCCCATACTTATATGGGATCACTCTGTTGGAGCTGTTTGTAAAATTAGGCATGAAGTCATCAGTGGAAACTGTTCTCCAATTGTAAGTATTGAATGCTGATAAGCGCACGTTTGTAAATGGTGAAGTTTTATTTAGAAAATGTGTTTCTCAAAAATAAAGATCTTATACTTATTAAAAGTGATGTCTTACCTAAGAACTGCAATAGGTATAAAAACATATTTATTTTAATATCTAAGGTCAGAAAAAATATAATCAGGTACCTTTTCCAAAAAAAAAATGCAGTCTGAAAGTGTAACTGCATTCAAAATGTTAGCTAGCTAACTAAACTATTAAGAAAATAGTTTAGTTTACTTTCATTTAATTTAAATATTTTAATAAACAATTACGAAAAAACTAAATTAATATATTTATACATAACATTTTTTCTTATATAAGTTACGATCAACAGTTTTTATTTACTATTTTATGTTGTGATTTTTTGTATTATTTGAACAGACATTAGCGAGACTCGGTCAAGCGACTCAACTCACAAGAGGTCATCAACCCAGTGACAAAGTTTAAACAATCAATCAGCTGCGATAACGGAACACTGCGACGTGTTAATCGAATTATGCTCAGTTATTTAAAAAATCAATAAAGTCTCAGATTTACTTGATTGTATAACAAAGGTGTATAAACAATAGTGAATTGTTAATATGTATTCGTCAATATTACTGCATATTATAATATTTTTTTATTTTTCGTTTTTTTTTTATTTCAATAATCTGATAATTTTTTTAATAACAACCGCTCGTCTTTTGACTTTGGATTCTTCGCTAAATTGTCTCTTAGTATCACTAAGAAATTTAGCAAAATACATAGATAAAATAACATTTCTATTTAATTGTATTTATCGAGATAAGTCAAACATTTCAATAAAATTTTAAAAATTTGCATCACCAAGAAAAAGCATAATTATTCCCTTGCGACATTGGTATGATAAATGTATTAGCAACCTTACCTTTCGCCTTGAAATAATTTTCCAGTATGAAATCTATTAGTCAACTTAAAGATATTTTTTTCTTATTTCAAAATAATCGTTACCTAACTATTTGTATTTCCAGTTAGACTCGGTTGCCTTTCTCGTTTTTTTGTGTGACATACCTACCAGCTGATTTCGATTATTATTTCTTCGGCCTGCTAGCAGAAATGCCTACCAATTAATAGCACTTGTTAAGGTTCCACAGTTTGTATTAAACATTATTCTGAGATGAAGTTGGTAATACTAATCAATATTATGAATAAACTTTGATAGCACTGAACTACTTGTGCACCACCAACGAGCGTGCCCAGGATTTTGGTTCGGGGGGGTTTTCAGATTGGATCAAAGGAAATTCCATTACTGGAACGAGCCTAGAAAATGTTCTAGGTAGTCGAACCATATTGCATGCTTAGTTAGTGTGCAAAACATGCATAATGAATATTTAGTTTAAAAACAAATTATATACTTAACAAGAAAGTTTTTTTGTATCGGGGGGGGGGGGGGGGGGGGGGGGGGCGGCGAGTACTCCTGCCCCCTCCCCCCCCCCCCCCCCCCCCCCCCTCCCCCCCGCACGACAACAATCTTTCACTTTCGAAATCTCCGAATTTTGAATGAGAACTTTTTTAGAATATTTTTTTAAGATATATGAAAAGATATTTTAATCTTTCAAATTCACTAGAGTCGGATTGTCTTGCTACGGCAGTTTCGTCTGACTTCTCTTCCTCTCGTAGTAGCCTACGAGACCTTAAGTTAATATCATTTGTAACGTTTTATTCAGTTTCTGAAATAAAATAAACAAGGAACGATCTAGAACTAATATATGCCCTTATCTTCGGAGCCTATACATGTGTCTCACCCAAGTACACGAGTGTCGCCACCCTAATTCTCTCCAATACTTGGTCCGCAGTGTGGCGGCGGTAGCGCTGCTCGCGCTCGCCGGAGCGGCGCGGGCGCACCAGCCTCTGTCAGCCGCGGCCGACGACAACGACTGCGCCCTGTACCTGAGCGGACCCGGCCGGACCAGCGCCTTCGACTATAACCTTAATCTGCTAAGAGGCAATTTGTGAGTAAACCCTACCTACTTTAAATTAACACAACTATGCTGACAAAGTAAACTGGAAATAACAATACATTACTAGTTTGATCGTCCAACGTAGTGTTCAGGAAACCTGTTGAATAATTGATCTAAACGCAGTAGGGTAAAAAGTATTCATACCACATGTCAGCAAAAACAAATATCAAATACAAAATCATGTATAATTTAATTTCATATTTTTAGAATATTATCTAAAACGGAACCCGTATTGAAACATTCTGAAGATATACTTTGCAATATCTAATAATACTAAACTAATTTATTAATTTTTATTATATTTGTTATTTAAAATAAATATAAACAAGAAAACTAATTTAATGAGTTTGATGGAGATATAGTTACTTTCTCAACCTGTACGAGTGCATAATCATGAAGAAATTGAGCGCGTTCTTACAGCATCCTAATCGATTGCAACGAAGATCAACGGACATCGCAACCGGCAGATCGCATACGGCAACAATGGATGACATAACGACATCGGGAACAATGACTCGAGCAAGGCTCGCCGTCCACCCACGCACACCGACTCGGCATTCGTCAATGTCATCGAACATTAGCTAGTAATGACTGACTGACTACTTTCTAAGAGCAACTGGGTAGGTGCCCACTTACAGTTGTGCAACTAGACTGACTCGTCGCGTGGTCGTCGGCTGCGGTGGTGGCGGTGGAGTTCGGTGGAGAGTTTGCATTTGGTGGACGCATAATCTAAACTTGACACGGTTCAGCCGGACTGACACAGATAGGAACGCGTTTGGACGGCTGTCAAGTAATTAGTTATCTCTAGACCTTCATCGCAAGCCAGGTTTTGGATGTCTGAATGACTAGACAATACGTGCGTTATGGCAGTTGAAACAGAGCTATCTTATTAATGTAACACGAGGTATTGTTAAAAATTGCAGCCATTTGCAACATTGCGGTCCATGTTTTTGGGTCAAGCCGAAACATCAGAATCGACCTCAGGGAGAGGCTATACCAGTGAAGTGCCTCCGAATGTCATAATCTCGATGGACTTGGAAGAAAACGAAAACCCACTCGTTCTGTTAGTTAACGCACCGTATCTTCTAAGGTTTCGTCAGGCTAGTGTGGAAATGCATAATTACTAATTACTTACTAGCTCTTTTTTTCAAGTTATGCAAATACTTTTGTACTCAAATTAATGGAGTTCGTCACGGCGGCAGTCTGGAGCTTAAACATAGTCACTTATTTAAGTTTAAAAAATGTGCTTTAAATATTGTATTGTATTTTTGTTCTTTAAGATGATACCAATAGCTATAGCGAATTTTATACAATATTATGATGTATAGTTCAAGCGAATTTACAATTTTTAAAAATTATAACAACACCGTCATGTTAAATAACATAAGGCATTGCTTGTTTTCGGGCTTGTTTTCCAAAATCAAAATAATGCTTGTGTAAGTAGTAAAGCGAATAAAACGTCAAAATTAGGTGCCACTTACGATTTTTTTTTCGCATACTTGTTCACACCAATTCGAAAAATTAGATGTAATTTTAAATTCTTATAACAAAACTGGCATTCGAAAGTTTGAACAAAATCACGGCTATTATGTACAGAAATTATACAACGTACCTATATCACCTTTTTTTTATGGAAACTGACCTGCCTTAATATGTTTGTATACAGATTATAAGTGCGCTAATCGGTGTAACTAAATAGGTGTGGGCTTGAGACCACTCTTAGGGACTCACTACCTATTATGTATTTATTAGTATACATACACCGATTTTGAATATGCAGTCGCCATCAAATTGATTCAAATCTGATCGAGTGATTAATTTCAATTCATTTGAAATGAACGCTTTGTAGTAGACATAATGCACGAATAAGGCACCTACTCGAATAATAGATTAATGATAGGGGCACAATTGTAGAGAAATAAATAGTAATTAATCTTCTAAAGTGAAAGGTTGCATTGGGTTATTTTAAGAATTCATAACATCACTTTCTAATAATGAACGAATATTTGTGCGCCAGTGAATCATAGTTTGTCACTACTTAGAAGTTTTCTTAGCAATTACATATTTTGTTTTCTTTGTATCAGAATAATGTTTACAGTGTAAATACCAAATATGTATGCATGTACGTAAACACAAAGAGGTATGGTACATACAACGCAGCTTGTACAGTACATAGTAATACATACATAGGTAGGTAACGTATAACTAATGAATGCACGTTCACTTTTCATATTGGCATCCTCGCGAAGGCTTCATAATAAACTTTTATCACTTATTGCACATCTCCGCGAAGATGAACTTACGATACTTCGTTGTACTTATAGAAAAATAATTATTACTTGTTTCCTTAAATTAAATATACCTAAATGTTAATTCTAGTAAACTACAGGAAGTGTCAGGAGGTTAAAATTAACAACAATTTCCTCGTAAATTAATTTCAAATCCTAAAATAACTTCACCATCCCCATAGATTTTAAAGGCATAAGGATCACATACCTAGGTATATATACGGGAATAACACACATATTTGGAGATTTCGAGAAAATTCAACAAAACCGTTGTTAATTTGTAATATTGGTTGGTTAAAATCATTGTAATGGCATCGTGAAAATTTTGCTGACATTCCTCGCGACATTCTATAAAGTTATGGCTGTATTACGCGTAGGTACTACACGCGCTAAACTTGGTCTACTATGAACTCGACGAAGAACATACTAAACATGATTTACGACTAATTCTTAAAGCACAAAACATGCAGGTATTTACGGTTCAAAACAGACATACTACATTTCTATCTAATTTACTACTATGTATTACCCAAGATGGATACTACATACGTGTTTTAAAAATCTACAATTTTAATTTTTTATTATTTTCAGCCATAATTCCTATCTACTTTAACGTAACTGAACTGAAACATATCTATTACTAATCAATTAATGATTAATCCTGCTCGGGACGTACTAGTTCTCTTTGTTGTCGGCTTTGCATCTTATGAGGAAACCTCTATTACGGTTCACCATAATATATGAGCGGGTAGAAAACTTAAATGAATAGTCTAGCCTTATGTAGGGCAGACAGACATTAAGTAATTCTAGACTAGGAAGTGTTTAGTCGAACAATACTGTGCTGTGAGTCGCTGCAAGATGTTGCTACAATCTACAATCGAATCTAAATACGGAAAGACATATCTGAAATCTAGCCACCCTCGCGCACTTCTGAACACCTTATAAAGGATGGCAAGATGAAATCACTCATAGGGATAAGTTCGCCTTCGCGCACTTCTGTAGTACTTTGTTTCTTCTCATGTATAATTTTACATGTATTGAGTTTCAAATATATACCTACATTAAAAAAAATACTCCTACAATATGCTAATCACGTAATTTTTTCCAGAACATACAAATAAAAATGAATTTGTACATTGTAATATTGAATTAAATTGCTAAGTCCAATAAAAATATAATTTGTTTTAAATAAATTGAATTTGAAACGAGATCTACTAAAAACCGGCCAAATTGCGTTGCATTATTTGTTGTTTTATTTAGAGTTTGCACTATAATCATAACAAGTTCGACGCTTGTATGTATAACCGTTTTTTTTCGATAAAGCAAAAACAAGAAGACCTTGAAAATGAAAGTTTCTTATACCCTTCTTGACTTTTTAATTATCTGTAGTATATCCCCCATTACGGACAGACGGACGGAAGGCGCATGTTTAGTAATGGGCTGCCGTACTGATACGGAAACCTAATAATCAGCATTGTGCTGGCCTTCTGTACACCAACTGAGTATTGTTTGATAACTGATGTATAATTTTAATTTTTTTTAACAATTGCCACGGATGGCTGCCTCCAAAATACTAATGTAATTTCTATACAATCCATGTATCCATATAATATATACCTAACTAACGCATGCAGTCCAACCCTAAATAGGTCCCAACTCTACATTCCAATAAAGGTCCGCCAGTAGTGCATAGGTGCACCGTTCGAGAATCCACGAACGCATGTTATTTGTCCAACAAGCAAAGAGTAACGGTCCGTGTGTGTGTTAGCTTCGGTGATTGTCTGTAACGGCATAGCGACTGTCCGTTCACTGCGCTTCGTCCATGCAAATATTGGCCTAGCTATTCTTATGTAAATTGTAGGAACTAACGCATCATTGTGATTTGAGTGTGAACCTTTATGTATGGCACACTCGACGACAGTGTGAACGAGCGGCTGTCTGAACTTGTCTGAAGATACATTGTGCCCTATTCATTAGCTGTCGAGTTGGTCTATGCATGTTCCTTGTTGAGTCTGGAACCAGCATCTGCATTGAGCAAGGAATGAATTTCAAATAAATTTGTAATAATTTATTTATAAAAATAAGTAATATAATATTGTTTCCCTACGATGAAAGCATAGAATAATTTTATTTTAAGCAACCAAATAAAATACAACCTTAAATATTAGGACTGGTACGAGCCAGTTTTATCAACATAAGTACTATTTTACTTGTATAAAACCAATTTCAGAGGAAATGTCTAATATAATTATATACAAAGATTTTTATATTTTTAATTGGTACCTACTTGTAACATTGTCAGGCCTACACCTAACAGGATTTTTTAAATTCCAATAGATATTGATTATGCTAAATA
The DNA here is from genome assembly GCA_946902875.1 of Nematopogon swammerdamellus. NCBI lineage: Eukaryota > Metazoa > Arthropoda > Insecta > Lepidoptera > Adelidae > Nematopogon > Nematopogon swammerdamellus. The sequence goes on from OX336344.1 coordinate 8,650,662, forward strand.
TGTTCATTCGCATTTTTCTTTTATGCAATCCGGTATGGGTAGCTAAGTCGGCGGGACCAGAGCACATGTTCCAACGACCTACCAATATCACCTACCAAGGTCCCGTACCGGAAACTTCCCTTTGGATTGCTGGCTATACTGGACTAGGGGAGGACACAGCATATAAGGTAGAGCCCACAGCACCGTATTCACATAAACACTCTACAAAGCGAGCTTAGCAACAGAAGTCTGCCATTCCCATTATGTTCGCGTACTCGCTATAAATTTTTATAGCGCACATGAGCGACAGTTCCATCGCGGATCTCCATTCGAATGTTTTATAATTAGTTGCACGAAGCGACGACGGTCACGTGGTATGCTGGTAAAAGCGCGGTGTCATCACAGCGACTCTATTCGTATGCAAGCTACGGTTATGTCACAGTACAAAGATAAAACAGTAGATGTTCGTTTACACGAGAAGATACGAAGACGCTCATAGGCGCGTATATGGGTATTCCAAATTCAAATTGATACAGGTGTGTGCGTGTGTGTGTGTGTGAGGGAGGGTGGGTGTGTGAGGGTGTGTGTGTGTGTTAGTGTGTGTGAGGGTGTGTTTACAAATGTTAGAGGATTTTTTCAAACATGAAAATTAATTAATTAAATTTCATGGTTCCTACTGCACCGAGATATTTCTAGCCCAGTGCAGTAGGAAATAAGATAAGCAGCTATAGTTTCATGAGTGTTTTTAAATATCGGTTAATCATCATTATTGTAAGTATCCAGTATTTAGTGATTCCCCTGGTGTGTACCTATGTATATACTTATATAATCTGGAGATTCCTATGTTAGATTGCGCTAGTGAAAACAGCATCCAAATCATTTGAACTGTATTTTGCAATATGTAGTGCGTGAAAGGCTCCCGTCAGGCCTGCATGGAATTCGCTACCTCCACGCATAACAGAATATCCATGAGTATCAGCAGACATGCCACAAGTCGCGCTTTCCGTAATATACATTTAGGGATACATTTTTTTTTTACCTCTTTATCCCCCCAATGGCTGCGCCTGCCTGACCCGCATCCAAGCATCTGAAGCAGTACCAAAAATCTGTTTTCCCCGATTGATGTTTCTCGTAAACCACTGTGAGTTTAGAGGACGTAAGTGCAGAATTAATAAATATTTAATTGTAGGCATAATATTTAATCAAATAAAAAATACTCTCCTTGGCGGGAAGAAGTATTTTATTTTTTATTTATTATGTAAAAAAATGTTTTTTTATTGCAATCGCGACCTATGACACCGAGCCATCCTTAAGTTGTCTAACGACGCCCATGGACATTAATTCGATAAACGGAACGGAAGCATGTTTTTTCCTAATTTTCGATTTTCGAGAGTATAATTAACGATTTTTTTCTATCGAGTCAAATATATCCAATTGTGTTTTAAGCTCCTTGTTGTGAAGCAGCATGTTTGTAGAAAGCCATATATTTTTTCTATTAACGAACTCACGAGAAACATCAGTCGCCTACTGTTTTATCTGTCTACTGTGGCGACGTGCAATAAAAATCCACCTCCTCTGTCAGACGACTTGAAACCTTTCCCCGAGATCGCGGCGAATTTACTCTCATAGTGTCGAAAGTAAAACGGAAAGTTATTTAGCTCAGTTGTTGGCAAAAACATCTTTGCTTTCTAATGGGCGCGTAGTGCGCCGGTCACGTGGTCACGAACCCGGCGCTTATGGAGTCTTTGGTAATATTTACGAGTTATGATTGGATGCAAATATTATGTTGCGTAAGATAAATCACGTTGTTGAGAGTTATTTTTTTATTAAAGTTAAATTGACCTACAGCGTGAAGCTTACTATAGGTTCAAACATACAGAGGTATGATTGTTGGTCTCCATTTGATTACGCAGAGCAGCAGAGATGCGAATAATAAACATTTTAGGTAATACGTATAATGAAATTGGCAATTTTAAATAGTCATTCAATGCATTTAGTGATAAGAGAATGGCAGGCATCATGACTGGTAAAGAACGCCTTTAGGCAGTAAATCAGCTATTTGCCAAAGTTTTATATTTTCTTTATTGCTGCCAAACCGGGTGGCTGTTCTCGAGGTGTCTCAGGCGCAGCCAATTTCACCCCCGAGGAGATGCCAGTCCGGCTTGAAAGCGGACTAATGTCGGTCGGTGGAGACTATTAACCCATGATTTGAAGACCCGTGGATTGTAGGAACAGGAAATACATTCCTCGCAAGCCCATATTGTGCAATAAATAACTTATTTTCAATTCATTTCATAAAAATATAAAATGTATGCCTAAATATACGAGAAAATTATTCAATTCGAATGTTTATGCCGCAATAGCAAGTTATCATCTTGAATATAAAGTAATAAATTTATTGACGATAACATTAACTCGTTCTCTGTCCTAAAGAAAATTGAAAAAGGGCCCCCCACGCCTAAACGACATTTCGTCAAAATCTGTTTCTATGGTGTCTCAGGAACACACTTTGGTGATAGAAAAAAAAAACGGTCCAGTGCGAGTCGAACTCGCGCGAAGAGGGCTTCGCACCATTCCGTTTTCCGTGAGAACTTTAAGACATATGATTTTCGCTCAGGTTTTCCTTTACTATAAGTGAAATATTTTTTTTACGTTTATTACGTCCAATACAAGAACAGTGCAGTCTTAGCACGTTCCATCAATATATATATTTGCTGTAGAAGTTGTATGTGTCCCGTCAACCACTTGTGGCTCACAGACGTTGTAAGACATTCCGAGAGTAAGTTTTGTGAGGCAAATGTCCTTTACTTTCAAATTGTTTAAAGTAACTTTTTACAGTACTACCTAATATCAATTTGTATCCGTTGCTCTGTAGCTATGTTATAATATAACATAGCTACACAGCAACGGATAGGATATATTATATCAATTATTACAAATCAACCGGTAAGTATTAATTTTATCGTGACACCGAACAAATCGTATTGCCGTGGAGTTATGCCCAGAAGCGTCGTCGTCGTTGTAAGATGAAAGTAAAGTAACATTTAATCAATCGGAAATGCTCACGTACATAACGCCTCCGGAGATCCATCTCCGCGAGATAATCACAGGTTAACTACTCGCGATGCGTCTTCTGATAACAATGGAATATTTAATTTGGGCGTGGGAAGTTCACTGGCTCACTTCCGTGGATCTGGGAACCCACGCGAATATCCACCACAAGTAAATGCCCCCACCGGATCCTTTTACTTGTTAGGGCTCCGTACTATGCTAGTACATATTATGTCTATTTGAATACACTGAAGAATCCCTTCATTTACTTTTTAACCGAGTTAAAAAAAAGGAGGAGTATCTCAATTCGACTGTATTTTTGTTGTTTTTTTTTTAATATGTTTGTTACCTCAGAACTTTCGACTGGGTGAACCAATTTTGAAAATTCTTTTTTTGTTTGAAAGCTGGTGCATCCCGTGTGGTCCCATTTCAATTTGGTCAAGATCGGATTGGAAAGCGATTACGCCGAGTACATTAGTAGCAAAAAATAAAAAAAAAACTGTGAAATAAAAAACTAATTAAAAAAATATAAAAACCGCCTTCAAAAATGTATGAAATAAAAAAAAATCTAACCCTAGAGTCACAGACGACTCTAGGGTAATATTTTTTTTTATTTCATAAATTTTTGAAGGCGGATTTTGTTTTTTCGGTCGGACGGAACGTAAGTCTATAATTTCATACTATCTGAGTCGCTACAGTGCACCAAACATGAAGGTCTGCTGACATGGCACCTCGCTGAGCGTGGTTTTGCTAGGAGAGGTGAATTTGGCCCTGCCGACTGCACCATTGGTCTGTTTTGTTTATTTTTTTAAGTATTAAATTAATTAAGGAAAATTATAACGGGTTGGTTTTTAACAGTCTATGGAAATCATGTGGTCGAAAACACTGAACCCTTGGCGTGTGATGATGAACATTTGTGTTTCACCAGTTATTTTATAAAATATATATATTACTGCAAATTATACTGATCAAAATAATATTGGTTTCATAATATCTAAAATTCAGAATTATTCAAGATTTAATATTGTAATAATGGTAATTTGCACTGCTTTTATAAGTATATCCTATAGGCGGCAAAATATCGAAACACGTTTTTATTTGCCTCTAAGGCAACGCCTTACTATTTCCGACAAATGATAGTTTCCTAGAAAGCCTGCTAAATGGTCAAACTTACAAACACCTTGAGGACATAATTGAGAGGTTGGAATTTTTTTATTAGAACTAATCGAACATTATGCTGTCCGACTTTAGTATAGAGTGCCCTAACTTTTTTTAAGGTAGGTATTCACTTGTACCATTATAAAACATATAATAATATTTTTATAATATGTTTTATACATATAACTTACTTGACTTAAATAAAACCAGCCCAAATTACATGGTTTTTTTGATCATTTATTAGCTTTTGCCCAGTAAGTAAGCCCGCTACCGTACCTTCATTTCGGCGCGCGGAACAATTCGGTTTGCATGAGAGCCACATCTTAGCGTAACCGGAAGTGAATTTTATTTAGCCTATCCTGTGTCTCGTATAGGTAAATGTGCCTATAAGAAGTTTCATCGAATTCCGATGATCGGTTTAAGAGTTATGGGGGAACATACATACATACAGAAAATATTTCAAAAAATCGTCAATTTAGTTTTAGTATCATACATAGAGTCCACAAACTCAGTATCTCATAAAACAAAGTAACTTACTCCATGACCATCCTTTACTATTATTTTCATCATCCGTTATTATTAGTATTGATTGATTGATTGATTGATTGATATCAATATCAATTGTCCAAAGTTTATTGCATAATTTCATCCAGAGGTAGTTAACCTACTCTTGGATATGTCGAAAATTCCGCCAGTTTAATCCGCCATATTATATTATTTCAATGCAAAGAAGAACTGACAAACTTTGCAAGTCACAATGATTTGTTTGTAACTTATAAGTATTATATTAACTTACAAATAATTTTAACCCATACTACCGCTCAGAAGAACACAATGAAGAAAATAACCATCTAAAGACCTAGTGAAACTTGATTGTTATAAACTTGCAAAATTTATTAATGAATTCAGCTCTATTATTCACCGGCGTTCCTCATTATGCATGCATGCTAAATGTACCGTTACTCAAAATTTCTCTAACGTTGCATATACGATAGCACAAACTCCACGTCACCATGTCTTGTGCTCTCGGATAAATCTTCTTAGCGGAAAAGTATTCGACTCGGCAATACATAAAAACCTTAGCGTAATGCTACAGGAAGCATTCGACATCATCATGCACTTCCACTTACATTCAACTCTCATGCAATGACACAGTGGAACCGGTGCGCTTGTGGAATAGTGAGCAGGGAGTAAGCAACCTGGCCTGCTGGTGTATTGCGGAAGTACATTCTGGATTCACGACCATCTCACATGCGCAACTCTTGAAGTAGCATTGAGGAAACGAGAGAGCATTAGTGTGACGCGGAGTGGCTGCAGTGGCGGATCCAGGTGGGGGGGCGCAGGGGCGTGCGCCCCTCCCCCCCCCCCCCCCCATGGCTGAAATTAGAAAAAAATCTATGTGGGGAAAACCAAAATCATTGCGCCGGCCACCCTGTCGTGTGAGCGGTCATAGGTACTGGGTAGAGTGCAAGGAGAAGTGAAGAAAAATCGGAGAATACGTCCAGCATTGGCGTGGTTCTACACCGACGACGATAATGATGCGCTCCTCCCTTGAGGTCTTTCTTAATCCGCCACTGGAGTGGCTTGAATATACCGCTGAGTGATTTATTTCTATTTTCATATTATTTATTATTTTATTCTGATTTATTTCACAGCCAAAGAGATTTAAATATTTGAATGTCTTTGATCACAGCAAACCGCTGCTGTAGTAATCGTTTGCCTTGCGTATTCAAATAATAACAGATTTCCCGCTTGGTTAGTAACAATAAAAAAACAGGCCAAGTGCGAGTCGGACTCGTGCACCGAGTGGTTTACGCACCACAAAAAAAACGTTGAATAAACTCGTATCTTGTATGGGGAATTTCCTTTATTGTTCACTTTTTAAATTGTTTATTATTTGTTGTTATATCCGCCAAAAAAAACACATTCTGTGAAAATATCGGGTGAGATATAGTTAATGGCGGGTTTTTATAGCAAATTGCTGGTAGTTATATCCTGAAGTTTAGGATGTTAGAAGAATATTACTTAGTGAAAGAATTAGGAGATCAATACTTTTAGAGATTTATTTTTTTTTTAATTTTAACTGCTCACTAGTCAGACAGACATGGCTACTTTGCGGAAAAACTAAATTCCCCGCCCCGACATAACCTGTTAGTATGGCTATTTCCTAGAGTGTTTTTATAAGCCGGAGAAGAGGCAATCGTAATTAGCTAATGAGTTTTTATACGTTTCAATTTTTTTCAAGCTATCGACTTGTGTTTTGTGGGGGACAACTAAAAACTTTTCTGTTCCCTTCATTGTTTTATATGCTTCATTTCTCATTTTCGCTCCCCTTTTTGGGGGTACTTTGTACTTCATAAATCGATACACTAAGCTCCCCCCTCCCCTCCGCACCCCCCTCCGCCACCCGCCAGTACCTATACCCACTCCAAAATATCAACCGGCTAGCAAAGATACAGTCATCGGACGGACGGACAGAGAGACGTTGTAGGCTTACATACGGGGTACGGAAACCTAAAAACGTGACTAATCAAAAAGGACTATTACGCGATAACACTGAGTTACTAAACACACGGGATACCTAAAAAACACACCAAGGCTACTGACTAAGCACTCCGGGTTACTGGCCAGGCGGTATTCCATGCTCTGTGGGCCACACACTAAACAGATGTTACGAAAAATGCACTGAATTGTTTATATATTTTGGCGCGATAATCAAATCTGTAGATATTATCGCACGAAATGCAAATGTAAATCCCGTCTTGTACTTTCTTAGCCGATTTAGCGATGATGCAACTGTATGTAAATGCGTTTCGTCACGGATATTAAGCGTCATTTTTTTGTTGTTACGCCTCGACTTTCCACGGGCCACAGCAATTTTATTGTTGACAAGAGGGCTGGCGAGTTCACGTAGTATAGGTAACGTTTGCCGGCCTCTTATGTAAGTTTTTGCAATTGACATATACAGTCAACTATAAAAGTATAGCTATGTTACTTCGTACTTACTACGTACTTCTGACAACGCATGCATACATACGAATCATGGAGCTTGTGAAAATTTGTGAAAACTTTTCAAGTACATTTGTACAAAGGTTGATTGGACGAAATCGCTTATAGTGATGAGTTCGCCTTTGCGCGCTATTATTCTTTTGTTTTTATATGTATTATTATATATGTATTTATATGGTTCTTCTGTATATTTTCTTCATGTATCATTGTTAATTATTTTGGTGAGCAATAAATAAATTCTATCTTAGATCTATGTTGTATCTATTTACACTTTTTTAAATAACTGTACCCAGGTACGAGGCGGGCTTTCATCAGATAAATTATACACTGGAAGGTTGTAAACTGTAAAACACAAAGAAACTAGCATGGGATGGAAATACATGGATGGCATCATGAATCGAAGCGATACCTACTATGTCAGATCACATTAAATTAACTGAAGGGCCGTCCTCCTCTGAGGACATACATAATATATTATTGTATAGTCGTGGCTAAATAAAAACATTCAAAAACACAAAAATCCAAAATTATTAAACAATATAAGGGCGGCAGAGGAGTGTCAGGATCGTGGCACGTGGAAATCCGTTTTATTCGCCTAACCCATAAGGAAACAGGCGTGAAGTTATGTGTTTAAGTTTATGTATATTATATATAACTTGTATTCTGCTTGTTTCAGTGGCTACGACGGCCAGCACACCTGCATTACCTACGACGCCGTCAACCAAGCTTATCTCGACGCGAGAAAGAGAATAAGTAAGATACTTTTATAAGCTCACTTAGAATTATTCTGTACGGTATTTGTCGGGTGAAGGGCATAATTTTATGTCATCCATTTTGATCTTCTATAAGTTTAAAATGTTGATCATCTGCTCGGTAAAAGTACGGTGTGGGGTCGGTACTCTTAAAGAGTAGACCCTCTGCATCTCTCACCGTGCATGTCGTAAAAGGCGACTAAGGCATAAGGAGGAGGTACCGTGCTAAAGGGGGACAGTCTACCCACCTCTCACCTTGGCACGGTCCTTTCACCGAGTCGTGCAGCAGGTGGGTTTTCGTGCTTACTTGTTCCTTGATATTTATCTTCTCTTAATACTTTGCTAAACGTGCCGGTCGGTGCTGTGCTGTAATTTACCGAAGTTCTTGCAGTACACCACCGATTACTCAGCTCACCCCAATTTTCGGGATACTGCGTGTGGTATGTATTTATGTATGTAAAAAAGTAAAGTAAAGTAGAGGTAATGAAAATGTGCTGAAATGCATTTTCCGTGTTCAGACGTGGCTCAACCGAAGGGCGACTGGAAAGCGGAGGATATTGCCAGCGCCGGAGAACTGATGCTGGACATCTCTATCAGCCTGGCGCGAACGTGAGTACTCTTCACTGATTAATATCCTCATTTCTTTATACCTACTTCCTTATTAAATTATTACTTTCAGTAAAATTTATCTGCGATGCTTATGCAGTTATCGTGCACGTCAATGCAGTCATTCATGAGGGCGTATGTCTGGCTAATTAATCCAATAATATCCAAGGCTTACTTGCAAATCCGCCCTCGCCATGCGGCATAAAGCGTAATATTATTATTATTATTCCATATATTTTAATGCACATTTTCTTTGAGTATTAATTTTACATACTATGCATACAGATTACAAAAGATCTAAAAATATTTTTTAATAAATTAAAATTTAAAAAAAGTGGTGAGGTGTCGTGGGACACCCGACAGAAGCGAAGCTTCTTACGCTTTGTTTATAAAATCCTTGTAGAGTGTTTTCATTTTACGAAGGCACGAGGGGTATGAGGTAGGAAGTGGTGTGAGACCGCGCGGAGCTCAGTAGGGAACGACTCGGTTCGACGGAGCGACGCACGCAGAGACGTGTAGAACGTGTGTACCGACCGGGCACCGAGTTCGTTCTCTACTGAGCTCCGCGCGGTCGCCTCTCGCACCACTTCCTACCTCGTACCCCGCGTGCCTTCGTAAAATGAAAACACTCTACCTGGGCGACTGAGCTTCGCTCGGCGTACACCAGACGGCACTTCATATTGAAATTGTTTTTAATTTGTTTAACAGATTTTCTCTGTAGTGACACCTATGTAGTTAAACTTGGAAAATAAAACATTATTTATATACAAGATTTCATTAAAATCGTTATAGCCGTTCCGTTCCGGGTCGCCTCTCACCCTCAAAATATAGTTGAGGGAGGCGATGGCTGACCCTGGCATGATGCTCGTGAACGGGTGCTGTTTGCGGAGACTGGCCTGCTCCAATTGGCTCCAACATGTTTTAAGAATGGTTTACGCCTATAGAGAAAATGTTGTATTTGTGATATTTTTTTAGAAACAGTGATGACTCGTACTGTGTAGGAATTGGCAAACATTCTTGTAAATGTAGACCACGATGATGTACACTAAGTGGAAGTAAGTTTCCAGCGAACTGGATTTCCAGCGAAGTTTCTTGCCAGTTCTTCTTCGCTGTGTGTGATAATCGAACTGGCAAGATGCAAAATGTGAAATGTTAAAATATGACGAATCCGAGTGCAGTGTAGGTACTGTCTATAGATGATAAATAAAGAATAAAGAATAAAGATCCGTTTCCGAGAAACCAATTATATATGTATATATCAGTACTTACTAGAATAGCTCTCTGAAACTAATAGGATTATTAATAATTTAATTTCCTTCGGGGTAGCGCCATCTTTCTACTTATTTTTTCACGGCCGTGCTGGCTAACAACCAATATAATGGTTCGACTTCCATATACTCTCATAGATGGCGCTTATTTATTATTTAATATACTGCTTAGTTGGGCAAACCATAAAGAAGCCTAAACAAACAATTTATCAAATACATATTGCATAATAATATTTCGTACTTACCTACTACTACAAAGTCCAATTGCTTATTAAAACGCCATCATATTCCTAATTTAAAATAAACAAAACAGAATCATCAATCATCTTTGAAATTCAAACAAAATGTTATTGAGCGCGCCAAACCAATTTCTCGCGTCCATTGAGGGGGCTGCCTTTTGTGGAGCACGGACGCGACCGACACCGTCGTCGTCGGTCCCCCCTCGCCGGCCTTCTCAACAGCTACAGTTGCGTATTGTACCAAATGGCCGGCATAAATCAACGTGACAATCATACAAGGTCGGGCGGCCGGCCGGTGTCGCTTTCTTGTGGACTTGATGGATGCAGATTTCCTTGTTGAGTCCGCGACAGCCGTGACTGTCGGATGTACGCGGACGAGACAGGAAGGGACGATGTGCTTCCTACACGATGTAAGACTGCCATATTGTAGGTAGGACGGTTTAACTCGTGCCTAGCTTCTGAAACATATTAACTTTTACATTTGTTAAGGTTTTAACCGCAATTCGACATGTTAAATAGTTTTTTGGTTAGACGGTATAACGATTAAAAAACTACTAAAGTAAGTCATTTTGTTATACCGCCTACTAACAGGCGTAACATCAGATCTGGCAAACCTAGCTCTAACAGGTAATTTGCAGTGATTTAAACTACAGATCCTAATTGGCATTGGCTGTCTGGGTTTCATAGCAGCTTCTCTTAGCGAGACCGGATCGGAACTGTCGACTGACAGCTCGTGGACCGTGGTGCTGCGCTGTCGGACGGAGACTCTATCCGCCACGAAAGGTCAGTCGAGCGACATTCTCTGCGTGAGCCGCTTTTGTTATCTCCTACTTTGTCTTGCACTGCCCGAGGCGACGACTTGTCCAACGCTGCCACAAACCTTTATAGCGAGTTATAGGCGTTTAATTAAAGGTTATAATTTGAGCAACAGCGTGGTAATAAGTTCATTAGTGAGAGAGCTGCCCTATGTTGTGTCAAGGTCAAGATATTACTTTTGAGTGTGAGAGTGTGTGAAATATTTCTTTACATAAATTATTTTTTATACTAAGAGGTAAAGATGTCTTGGCTCGATCGTAAGTATTCTCTCATCTAAAGATGTAACTTGATAATCTCAGAGGAATAGAAGCTGGCGGTTTCGTTGAATGAGAGCAAAAGGAAACTTATGGGTAGAATTAATTTTTCCAAAAACAGAAAAAATCTAATAATACATTAATACATACATAACACACGCTGTATCCCGACAATCGGGGTGAACAGAGTAATCGGTGTTGTGCTGTAAGGACTCTTGTAAATTACAGTACAACAACGGCCACCGCATTTAGCAAAGTATTCGGACAAGATAACTATTAAACAGCAAGTAAGGCACGAAGACCCACCTGCACCATGACTCGGTGGAAGGACCGTGCCAAGGTGAGACATGGCCATCCTATCGCCATTTAGCACGGCATCTTATCTTTATCCCTTAGTCGCATTTTACGACTTGCACGGGGAGAGATGCAGTGTGGCTATTCTTTTTAAGTACCGTTTCCACAGGGTACTAAAATACTTAATCATACTTAATATTTTTTCACCAATATCAGTAGATAATCATGAAACTAAAACAATAGACCTCGCTGGCCTATCATTAAATACAACATAAACATTACCACTGTTAGCAATTTTAAAGTTGCATCCGGTCCAATATTGTGTTTCATTCTACAATTTCGGCCAGGACTCTACTACTATATACACTATTATCAAGGCTTATAAATGAATGAAACATACGTACAGTGCATACCTACTTTCTGTTGAAACTTCTTCTAGAATACGAGAACGCAGCATTAACAGGAGCTGTTTAAACAATTAAAAGTCATTAAGGAAATTATATTCGAATTGCAAAATTTACAAAAATATGTCGGATGGGTATAATCTGAATACAAAATAAACATTAATTTGTTTTGTAAGTGTAGTATATCAAAGTGGAATAGAAACTAAGTAACTACCTCGTTAAGATCGTTACTAAGTTTAAAGTGGATTGCATTGGTTATCATATTTTATGAGCGCCCGCTCTTAAATTAAATCAGTGAATACATTTAAGCGGAGGTCTTCGATTGCATTCGGTTAATTAGTCACGTTCTCCATTCTCTCTGCTCTTATGGTTTAATTAACACGAGTGTTATGCTTGGCAAGGCGTGGTGGCGGCGCGGAGGTGGTCGCGGCACGCCCTTTGAACCATTTAGGTGAGTACTTAGGGCACGTGTTCAAATCGTGCCGGATTCTATGGGGAAAATGAGAGCAAGACTAAAATAAAATAAATTATTGCGCACCATTAATGTGAGTGGCGAACCTGTGCAAAAAAATATTGCACAAATTCACTCTACGACTTTATTCCACATTAATTTAATACATATATGACTCAACATGTATTAAGACTCGTATGTAATTCTATCATAAACCAATTTTATAGTCACCGAGAATGAAAGTGGAACGACTGATAAGGAAGCAATTTTCTCCTGGAACAATAAATGCCACAAGTGTGTTTCAACACTTTCGTATTATATATATAGCTCGTCAGTTGATCAATACAATTAATAATCGCAATAGAACTCAAGGAGAGTGATAGAATCGTTGTAGAAGATGGTTAACTATCTCTTGTTGCCTAAACTATAACCAAAAAACCATAAAGGTAAATCAAATAAAGAAAAACTATGGATCAACTCATATTCTCGACGGAAATGCGCCTAACGACTCGCAATGAGAAAGAAAGTGTTCCAACTTTGCGAGCAATGAACAATGAAAAGTGGTCTCACAAACAAGACAAGGCCACGCCCACTAGCATCTCGACTCTACAATAACACGAAATTAGGTACCGTCAATGTAGCGCCAATCTGTAAAATTCGGCAATAACTAGGTGAATGAGTATTAGCAAGACTATTAGTTTCTATAGGCAAAATTAATATAATAATTTTATAAATATAGTAAGTAGTAAATCTAATTTAAAATAATGATTACAAGGTCAGCAGTAACCCTTCTAGTCATCCAACCGGGTTTTCAATCACCAAATTATATTTCCACCAACCTAAAGTTGTTTGATCTAGTATCCAGCGAATAATAAATATTACATTATATGTAAAGCACAAAACCAAGGCAAAGAAATGAGGTGAGCAGGTGTAGACGAAACAATTTATCTCGCCTGGTGCTCGCAAAAACAAAAGTTTAAGGTCATTCGAAGACAAAACCCTTTTACGTAAGTCGAACCGGTCGTTCATACAAGCGTGTGGGTAGAGTAGAGCGAGTTGTATTTTATTTATTTATTTTTTATTTTTTGCAGAGAAAGTGGGCCATCTCAAGATCGTGGTCGCACGCATGCGCGTGACCTTACTCTACATTTATTATATGAGTATATATATAGTTATATAGTATTCGGTAATACAGCATTGACAATGAGATGACCAGTTAAAAAAATTATATAGTCACTTTAAAATAAAAAATAAAATATTTATGTAGAAAAGTTTGTGTAAATTTAGATGAAAACATCAGATAAAACATTATTTTAAGCTTATTCCTTATCTACAGAGATATTACACTACATTACGCGATATTATCGTTAAACATTCCGTAAAGGGCTTCCACCAGAGTTATGAACCCATTTGATCCCACGCATGTGAATGTTGAATCGATCTGATGCGCTCGCGCCGCGCCGCCGCCGCCGCCGCCGACCGATCGTGCCTTCTCCGCATTACTCGCCGTGACGCAACTAAGCTCTACGTTCACCTTCACTTTTATCAACATTTCACAGCATCACCGGCTCTCGACGTTCGTGTCATTATAGTAATGTAACATTATGAAACATGAAGAAGCTAACAGAACGTAACATTCTTGTTAATACAACGTTCAAATTACCTTCACTTATAGATAAACTCCTCTGTGACGGGCTCCGCTTAGTGCATTCTACAGCTAGACTTGTGTCATGGGGGAATAGAAGTGGGGCCGGTACTTAAAAAGAATAACCCCACTGCATCTCTCCCCATGCATGTCGTAAAAGGCGACTAAGGAATAAGGACAAGATGCCGTGCTAAAGGGCGACAAGCTCACCACCTCTCACCTTGGCACGCTACTTCCACCGAGTCATGCAACAGGTGGGTCTTCGTGCCTTACTTGCTGCTTGATCGATTGAATCTTGTTCGAATACTTTGCGAAACGAAACGTGCTGGTCGGTGTTGTTGTGGTGTAATTTACCAGAGTTGTTGCAGCACAACACCGATTACTCTGCTTACCCCGATTGTCGGGATTCAGCGTGTGTGATATGTATGTATGTATAAAAGTTCACAAAAGTAGTAAATTTACTCACAAAACCATTAATCGCATTTGTTTATGCGACGGAAGAAGATTTCACTAAGCCGTATAATAAACAATTTGAAAAAGTAATTTTGAACTTATAAAATGCAACGTTTACCGCCTGTAACTTACTGACTGCGCCAGCGACCGCGGCTCTGAGATGTGCCAGAAAGCGTCAGTGAACATCTCATGTCACTGAATTCAGTAGTGAAATGAAATAAAATGAAATGAATATATACTTTATTAAACAACAAAAAGGGGAGCGTCGTTACAGATTTTTCGTTTATTAGTTTGGAAGGATAAGTAACTCGAACACCGCACGACCAATTTCATAAGTATGTACCCAGCAACCTTACATGCGAAAAAGTTAGAAGATTTAATAAACATCCAATTAAGCTTAGAGGTGGACCAGTAGACTCGGGGGTGATCACAGTTTCAGGAAAATTCAAATAAGTTTGCTGCCCGCCCGCCTGGACTGCGGGCGGATACAGCTATTAAATGATAATATAATACAAATCTAACCTTTTTCTAATACGCAATTTATATTTATTATTATTTAAAATAAGAATATTTACAAACGAAAAAAGTAATAAAACTAAACGAAATAGAAAAATTCGTCCAGAGGGACATTTTTTTATTGACCCCTAACCGCCCATAAGATGTCTAACGACGCCCATGGACATTCGGTCGTATACGGGGGTTTCGAATGCCAGCCTGACAGGTGCCCATTCACGCCCCTCATGAAGGACCCGAGACTGTACTCGGGGGGAAATATTATGGGCAGGAAGAGCGTTCCAGAGTTTACCGGTTCTGTAGAGGATTGATCTTCGTACCCAAAACCGAGGCGGCAGCATTCCCACGATGAAAGGTTATTGCCACCCTTTGATTAAAAAAAGCCTATGCGCACGTTGTCGCCAGATGGTTGGATCAGCAAATCTAAACTAGATTATTGTTTTCATGATAAAATTGTGAGCTGTGAAATATTTAGCAACTTATAGCCAAAATAATTATTATTAATATGTATTATTAACGTATGGCCCTCGACTATAACTCAAATTGTAAACCATTCTGATTAATTAATGTTCAGTATGCTGATACTGATCATTACTTACGTTATCAAGCGGTTGCGTGGCTTGGCGCATGCGTTGAAAAGTTGATCTCAGGAATATATCGCTATCGTGTAGGTAGCTACACCGGTACCCCTGATTTATGAATTCTGTCAGCTTTAGTAAGTAGCGACCTGGAATTCTGCACCCGTGCAGAAATCCAGATTGCAAAATACGATCAATGTTATTGCTAATTGGAAAACTAAACAGAGAAAAATTAATTTTAAAAACTATGTAAAATCCTAAAAATCTTACTTATTATTAGAAACTACCGGTGCCTGCGGCTCCGCTCGCGTAAAAGCGGTTTAATAGCAAATCTAATTAAAGTGCACATAAGAAGTCACCAAGGGTGAGGCCGAAGGCCGAGCGGCAGTAACGTAAATTATATATACCTACTCTCTCAAAGAATGTAATCTCAATCACCTCAGTCATGTGAGTCAGAATGTATGCGTCCACTGCTGGCCATACCCCTCTCCAATTTTCCTTCAGTCCCGGCCTATAGCGGCACGGAACCACTTCTTTCCGCTGACGTACTGAATGTCGTCATCCCACCTGGCGAATGGTCTTCCCACACTTCGTTTGCCTGTGTGCGTTCTATTAGGTTAGGGTTGCCATAAAGGTGCAGGTACTGACCGGGACACTATATCAAAACCTAAGAAAAGTTGGTTGTCTTTGAGCGAGAAAATGCAGTACCTGTTCTATGATTATTAAATTAAATTTTAGATGATAGGTATCTTTTACATTTAAGGATAGATTATGCATAAATTATATTAAATAATTAGGTAGGCAATGGTTTTAAATCTCCACAGCCAACAAATTATAGACCCCAGAAAAGTGTCCGATTCAGAACGATCCACGCAGCTCTGTAAGCTGACAGATAGTTAGCCAAAAGTCTCCACTAAACGTTCGTTGTCTACAGGGTGTCCCAGAAACCGACGATAATCCTTTAACAGGAGATAGGGCTGCTAATTACCTCTCAGAATATCTAATTTTAGGTTTAGTAAAAATGGCTTCGTTTTTGAGATATTGTCATTTTTGTAAAAATCCAAAATTTTCTCCCTCAGCTCATTTTTTTAAATGCCACAAGTACCAATGTAAGATTTTCTTAAATCTAGTTTTTGTCAAATATTCCTGAAAAGTACGGCTTTCACACGGTATAATTTATTTTTTTATGTTTAATCCTGTTTAGCTGAAAAACGACTTAAGAGCCACATGTTAAAAAATGTTCAGCCTCATCCTTTGAGTTTGGCCCTTCGCGGTAAAAAAAAAATTACTACACTAAAGTGGCATTATACAAAAAAAATACGCCCATCTAATGTAGTTTTTAAAATGCTATATCACTTACCGCTTTGCCCAATAATTTATGAGATATTGTTATTTAACTGCAAAAAGACCTCGGAATTTGATAACTGTTCTACCAACTACGAATTGGAATAAAATAAACATTTGAAGTAATTGGTCTTTATTAACCTGTTAAAGTAGATGTTCAAATTGTTTACAACCTGCACAAATGCTAGCTCGACATCTTCTCACAAATGCCCGGTTGATGCGTCGAGCAAGTACTCGATGCAAGTGCAGATACGTCCACCTCCGATCCATCGTGGGGATATGCTTGGTCTAAAAAATTACGCACTTCTCTAGCGTAATGGGTTGGGCAGCCATCATTTTGCAACCACCTCCGTATGGCCAATAGGTACATATTCTAAAAGGCTCTGAAGCTCCTGTTTCAGAAACTCAAGATAATTCGCCCGTTTAAAGTCTCTACTATTCAACGGACGTCTTCTTGCCTCCTAGCCACTTGCATCTCCACAGATAGACCGGACGTCTAGATCACCGGATTTAAATCCGTTAGATCTTTATTATTGGGGCTATTTAAAAGAAAAAGTTTACGGGAAACCCGTGGA
This sequence comes from Nematopogon swammerdamellus, assembly GCA_946902875.1. Classification (NCBI taxonomy): domain Eukaryota; kingdom Metazoa; phylum Arthropoda; class Insecta; order Lepidoptera; family Adelidae; genus Nematopogon; species Nematopogon swammerdamellus. The sequence continues at coordinate 8,668,051 of OX336344.1, forward strand.
AAACTTGATAGAGCTCAAAGAAAGAATTACAGGAATTTTTTTTTATGTAAACTGACATGGTTGGCTACATCACCTACAACATCCGTGATGTCAGCCCATAACACCGGGTGAACTTGGTGCCTCGTCAGTGCTTCCCTTCGGTCGTGCCGACTATAGTCAACTGGACGGAAAACACAAACTATTTACATAGCATAGGTGGACGTATCTGCACTTGCATCGAGTACATGCTCGACGCATCAACCGGGCATTTGTGAGAAGATGTCGAGCTAGCATTTGTGCAGGTGGTAAACAATTTGAAAATCTACTTTAACAGGTTAATAAAGACCAATTTACTTCAAGTGTTTATTTTATTCCAATTCGTACTTGGAAGAACAGTTATCAAATTCCGAGGTCCTTTTGCAGTTAAATAACAATATCTCATAAATTATTGGGCAAAGCGGTAAGTGATATACCATTTTAAAAACTACATTAGATGGGCGTATTTTTGTTGCATAATGCCACTTTAGTATAGTAATTTATTTTTTTCACAGTGAAGGGCCAAACTCAAGGGATGAGGCTGAAATTTTTTTAACATGTCGCTCTTAAGTCGTTTTTCAGCTAAACAGGATTAAATATAAAAAAATAAATTATACCGTGTGAAAGCCTTACTTTTAGGGAATATTTGACAAAGACTAGATTTAAGAAAATCTTACATTTGTACATGTGGCATTTAAAAAAATGAGCTGAGGGAGAAAATTTTCGATTTTTACAAAAATGACAATATCTCAAAAACTAAGCCATTTTTACTAAACCTAAAATTACATATTTTGAGAGGTAATTAGCAGCCCTATCTCCTGTTAAAGGATTATCGTCGGTTTCTGGGACACCCTGTATGTATACACATAATTAACATCTGCGACTGAAATCTTCGGACTTATGATGCCTGAAACGCTCTGTAAGAAGTGTTAGGAAATAAGAAGAAAGACTAAATCCTTTGAAGATTTTTTTTAATAATATTAGTACATAAACTAACTCATTTTTTGTTCTCGACCAGGACATTTGGTGGTCAGGCGGGACGACCGGGGCTGAGATTCTAAACCGGTGACAAGTCACGGTGTACCGGGACGAATGGCAACCCTAAGTATTTAGGTAGTAAATAAGGAATTTTATGTTTATATAATTCAGTGTCGCTCAGTTTCGGCTCCGCTTCCTGAAGACTCGGCCTTCGCTAATAACGAGATCACGTTGCAACAGGCGGATACCCACTCAGAATGGTACTGCGTCCAGCGTTCAATTCAATTACAAGACAGCGATAAAAATTGCCGTAAAATATTTAAAATATTAATTTAAAAATTAAACAAATTTAAAAAAAAATATCCTCCGACATTTTATTCAAATATGTTACCTAGCCATATTAATGCTAAAAAGGATTAACATACAAGATAATAAAACAAAATATGCATAAATGGGAAATCTAACTAAACCTATTATATTAAACTAACAAACTAAACAAACTTACAAAAATTAAAACTTAACCTTTTTGCTTTCTTTCATCCAATGGGTGAGTGAGGTTATTGCCCTATGGCAATCTCTTCCAGCTCACCCATAAATTGGAAAATAATTTGGCATTTTGGTAATATTTCATAAAATAAATAAGTAGGTATGCATCTGCGGCTGAGGAGGCGACAATTTAATTATCTTTTATTAACAAAATTGTAAATAGGTATGTATATAGACCTTATTCACATTTGGCTGTCCCTTGAATATATTCCCGTTATCTGATCAGAACGTTCAGACTGATTTTGTTCTAATGCTAAGCATGAACAAAATTTAATGAAGTGTACTACAGTAATGCTTGTTTCTATGGTCACAATAATTCAAGCAATAATCGTAACTAACTTAAACGTTAACATGTAAACTTTTTCATAATAAAAGCCGACCCAAGAACCAGTGCTATAAAGTACTTCACATGGCTGGTCGATATGTATTCCGTTCCGATCTCAAGGAAAACCGGAGCCTTTCATTTCAAAATACGCATGCGTCGAAAATTTACATCATAAGGGCTTGCCCACCGTGAGTGTCACGCGATTTCATATGTAATTTCCGGCACACGCACGCAACACAACACCAAGTAAGGCAGTAAATAATATACAATGAGCTTTAGAAAGAGACACTCTGATTGTAGAGCGTCGTTTCTAAACCTCAATGTACATTATTTACAGTATTTACTGCCGGGCATTGTACTCACTTTGTTAAAAATCGTACTTGTGCCTAAGCGATGACGTTAGAATAGTTCCTAATACAATGAGATCGATAGAAAACAGCTTCACTGGTCAAATCTTTGTGTCCATCAATTTTAACTCGGGGTGAACTTGCAGGCTTAATAGGTTATTTACATTTATAGGGACTTACTTAATATTCAGCGGCATGGCACCCAGTTTGGACAGGAACGTCGTGTAATGAATTCAAATTGAGGTGCCAACCAAGTTAAGTTTCATAAAACAATGTCCATTTCTTATATACAAATTCAAATGAGTACTACAGGGTGGATAAAATGAAGTGGGTTGGATGACACGATTGTCGCGACACTATCTGTGACGTCATCCATCAATGTTGATGGCGTCACAGATGAGTCGAAGGGCAATGGACTTGACCGCTGACCGTTGACCTACTTACATAATTGACTTATGCGAGACGTTTATTAAAATATATGACCACGAACGAGAAACATCCACGTGTTTATGCTAATTGCTCGTAAAAATAAATTGCTTTAGGTTATACAAAAGGGGTTCGAATCAGTTATAGCACTCGAGCGGATATTATAAGAAAATATGCTAAAACTATCTGGTTTTTTCTTTTTGTATGAAGGTTTTTTATGGGAAGCACGACATATAGCGCACCCAGACTAACGCAGACGTATAGTCCGACGGCGCCCACGGGCATTTGGATATGTACTGGGGCTGCGGATACCATGTGGCTAGGTGCACCTTCATATTTCTTTACAGACTAACACATTGCCACAAACTATTCTTGTTCCCCTGCATGTACTTCTCCCACATCCCAAAGGTTAGTTAGAATAGAATGCCTCGCGGCATTAAGCTCGCCTGTTGTACTTAATATTTATAAATTGGTGTTCAATACAGAATATATACATACATACATATTATGTTTGACGGATCCCAGGTTTTAAAAATAAGGCTGACAATGTTATAGGTTTAATCAATCACGAAAGAAGGCATTCCTATGGAACAGTCAGTCGGTCAGCGTGTAAGCGTCCACTGCTGGACATACGCCTCTGCAATTTTCCTCCAGTCCTCCCGGCCTTCAGCGTTGCGGAACCACTGCTTTCTGCCGAGGTACTTGATGTCGTCGTTCCACCTGGCGGGCAGTCTTCCCATATTTTCAGGTCTATGGCCCCCCAGTCCTAAAGAACACATACTCGAAACTTGAGTCACAATGCGAGGCACCATATGGTTAGAATATTAAATAAGTAAGGACAAAGTCTCATGCGACAAAAGTTGATTTAGTTAGAGATTTGTGTAGGTACTAGTGGTGCATTGACTAGCGTGTCAATTTGCTGAATTTGCGGTTGCGTTACGAAATTTGGTCTTACTTATTTACTTACTGTCCTACGAAATCGGGTTTAAAAATGTTGTGTGAACGTATTGTATCCAAAATAACACATTTTGTGTATGTGAGTGTTGACGTAGATCTTTCATACTCTGAAAACTTTCGAGGGGTCCTACGCGTTGAAATCTGTGCCTTAGAAGTTTATCACGGTATGCTTAACGCAACGCAACCTCCTTCTAAAGTAGGTACTCGTATAATGTTAAGCGAATCATCGCTCGCTAGGGCGCGACAAAAACCTGTTTTAATGTACTGTGGTTCTGAAAACGGACTTATTGCAGAAAGAGATTTCTTCCAGTCAACTTTGTAAACTATATTTTCGCAATTCCTAATAAATAAAGCTAAGTTTCTACTGCCGTGTAACATACGTCAATATCCTTATAACTCGAGGACCACTTTATCGATTTACATACGGTTTTCGCTGTTACATTCTGTCACTTCTCAAGGTGGTTTTGAGCTGTGAGCTAAGTAAGACACGCGAAGCGAAGACGCGGACAAAATCTAGTACTATACAGGGTGTATCAGGATAGGTTTGAGAAACTTCAGGAATAGAAAGTACCCATTATTAGAAGAAAAAAATCCTTATTACTCAAATCGAAATTCTGTTGCTTTTTTTGGTCATACAAAAGTTGGAAATTGTAATAAAAACTCCATGGACAGTGAGACTGGAGAGTGTAGTGAACTAATTCAGTCCTCTTTTTCTTTTGAGGTCATTGAACTTTCAGTGTTTGGAATTTACCTACACGCAGTTCAATTGTACTAGTTATATATGAAACCTATAACCATTTTTATTCATGAGTTAGAATTTATTTTTTATTTAATAAAGGCGGACGTTAACCATCCACCAAATCTTGAAGAATAGATTTTCACCAAAAAGTACTGTAAAATGATCGAATCTGGGAAAATGTTTCACAGCTTTTCGTCTTCAAATATGGGCCCCTTTCGAACCCTGAAGTTTCGAAAACCTATCCTGATACATCCTGTATAGAGTGCACGTATTTCCTCAACGTGTTCTTCAGGTGAGTACTAAATTTTTCGAAAATTTAAAGGGCACATTGACGTACAAGTGGGGTCAAATATGTCACTCAAGAGGTCGGCTTCGGTTACCTGCCACTTACATGGTTATACAACACCGACTATTTTTTATTATTATACCTGCGTTCCGCGCTCTCAGATGCTATGTCAAAGTACCTCACTTGAATTGTTCTCCGGTTACATTTATTTGGACAAAAAATTTTATTTTACATAGCTGTTTCGGCCGATCTTCGTGCAATTAACACCGCAATGAAGATGCAGTTGCAGTATAATTTTGTATTTTTTGTTGTTATTTTTAAAAGTTACGTATTAAATACATGCACACCACACGCGGTATCCCGACAATCGGGGTAAGCATAGTAATCGGTGTTGTGCTGCAAGGACTCTGGTAAACACCGACCGCCACGTTTCGCATAGTATCCGAACAGTATAACTATCAAGCAGAACGTAACGTAACGTAAAGTATAAACTCTTTGTGTACTCTTTCTTTGTAAATAAGGGCTGTCTGATTCCTAAATAAATAAATAAAAGTAAGGCACGAAGACACCTGCTGCATGACTCGGTGGAATGACCGCGCCAAAGTGAGAGGTGGCTGGCCTGTTGTCCTGTTGTACGGCATCTTGTTCTTATCCCTTAGTTGCCTTTCGCGACATACACGGGGAGAGATGCAGTGGCGATATTCTTAATAACGTATTAAATAGTTTATTTAAACGAAAATGTAAATGGTAAACATTTCATAAATTTTGTTCTGGCAGTGGCATTGATTTGCGGCCTCGATTATAAATATTTATACGTAAAGTCAAATATAATAAATAGCAGTAACAAGGCTGCAGTTAGGAATGTTGTGTTGACAATGATAATGAACGCACATAAATATTTCATAATATTCTACGCTCTTGAACGGTGTCACGAGAAAATTACTGTTTTGATATTACGCATCAGCATTTTTATTAGGGTTCCGTAGTCATTTATGGCAAAAGAGGTACACTATAATTTCGTCCTGTCCGTCTGTCCGTCCGTCCGTTCATATATCACAGCCATTTTACTCGAAGACTATTGGCACTATATAGATGGCACTATATAGATGAAAACCTCTTTGTAGTGGACAGACGAGTACTTAAAACTGCACGATTCTCTAAATCGTTCTTGTGCCGCACTGCAAAGGTGTGGAACTCTCCACTCCTTTCTCCACTCCTACAATCCACGGATCTTCAAAACGCGGGTAAATAGCCTTTCCCCAGCGACATTAGTCCACCTCCAAGCCGGACTGGCACCTCCTCGGGGGTGATATTGGCTGCGCCTGAGGCTTCGACCTCGGACACAGCCAGCTAGTTCGGAAACAATAAAATAATAATAATACAGTACTTTTTGGAAAATACTGATGTTTGTGAGATGCATCGCGATGTCGTCACCAGAGATAAAGGTCTTACCCCGCTGAGCATGGGAAAAGAGAACTGGCGAAAGCCGGTTGTACTGAGCACCGAGGACCGCATGGAAGTATGGAAAGGCAAGGAGCTGCACGGTAGGTACTTCCGGTCTCTCACGGGACCGGATGTAGACCAACTTGCTTCCGTGCACTGGCTACGCTTCGGGGACCTCTTCGGGGAAACCGAAGGGTTTGTCTTTGCAATACAAGATGAGGTTGTCAAGATGAACAACTATAGGAAACACATAATGAAGGACGGGACCATTGACATCTGCCGCGCCTGCCACCAACCTGGCGAGTCCCTCAGACATGTGATTTCCGGTTGTTCGCAGCTTGCCAACACCGAGTATTTGCATAGACACAACCTAGTAGCCAGGATTATTCCAGCAACTTGCCTTAAAGTTCAACCTTGTAGGTACCGAAGTGCCTTACTATAAGTACAATCCGCCGCCAGTTCTCGAGATGCATGTCACACTCTACTGGGACCGGTCCATTATTACAGATAGGACTATTCTCGCGAATAGACCTGATATTATGATAGTGGACCGGAAGGCGAGGCGCGCAACGCTCGTCGATATCGCCGTGCCGCACGATGGTAACCTCGTCAGTAAGGAAGCAGAGAAGATGCTGAAGTATCTGGATGTGTAGCACGAGGTTACCAAAATGTGGCCCGTCGACTCGACGATCGTTGTGCCCATACTCGTATCAGCGCATGGGCTGATAGCGAAGAGCCTCGATGACCATCTTAAGAGGCTCTCGCTGAGTGGTTGGGTCAAGGGCCAGATCCAGAAGCAGCCCTGCTCGACACTGCACGCATCGTCCGGAGGTTCCTCTCTTTTTGACCCGACCATCGGTAGCTTGGGCTCGCCCCGCCGCCGGTGGTGGAAACTCCGTTTATATTTTTTATATTAATTTTAGGTATATATTTGTATTTTTATACTTTGTATATGTGAAATTAATGTAAATATTGTAAATGTGTTAATAAAGAAATAATAATAATTAGCATGTGGGGTATCGTTGGGTAGGTCTTAAACGAATTATAAATAGTGTGTTTATAAAACTAATAACTAAGTTCTGAATTTCATCAACTCTGAGCTAAGCTTATTTATATGGAACGTCTATATAAAATTATTACTTTACATTATACTGATTAAATAAATAGTAATGTGTGAGCATTTAATATATTTTATTTCTTTATTAACACATTATCTTAAAACTAATTTTGTACATATTAAAAACCTAACATTAAAAACATAATATATTTAATTATTATGAAGGTCAGATACTCATCAATTTAAAAATATGAACCCACAAAACACGGCATGCATTCATGTTTGACTTGTATTTTTTTAATTGAAGCGTTAAAATCGTCTTTATAGACCGGATTAACAAGACACGTTAATTTAAATTTACCTGATGAAATGTGAACTCAGGTTATCTACACAAGCCACTGAACCCAGTCGTGAGAGAACAGTTACATTAACCTGTTGTTACATTTACATTAACCTGTTAAGTTGAATGAAATCGACGCACAGTTTGCATGTTGGTAAATTTGTGTTGAATTTAAAGCCAAAATATTCTACCGATTGCATAAAAAAATATCGTGGATTACGACTCTTTCATGAAGTGAAATGAAAATATACAAAAGACTAACAAAAGGCGGACTTGATGCCTAAGGCACTCTCTACTGTCTACCAGTCATGCCTGGGATTATGGTAAGGTACTTATAAATGTACATAGTTCGAAATTAACTGAGAAAAAAATAATAGTACGTACATTCGAATTAATCTGAATAAGGTTTTATTTATTGTTATTTGCTGTTAATTTGTTTGCGGTACAGAAAGCTAACTTATTGCAGAATGTATTTTTTTCCAGTCAATCCTGTCCACAAGAATATTTTGCATTTTCACTTTCCTTCAATGGAGCGACACACTGTTAAACGGTCTTGAATATTGTTCTCAAGTGTAGCTGTATGTCTGTTTGTCCACAGATACGGGCTCACGTACGAGGAGATTGAGAAAGGTCTACCGCTCATCGACACGGCAAAGACGCTGATCCGCGAGGCGTGCCCGCCCATCTTCTCGCACGTGGAGTGCCGGCCCGGCAAGTACCGCCGCTTCGATGGCCTGTGCAACAACCTGCAGCATCCCACCTGGGGAGCCACCATGGCGCCATTTCAGAGGTATCTTCTGTTTCTGTTTATACTGTACTCGACTATACCTACTTATTTATTGTAAATATCACTATTTATAATACTAACACTTCGATTGAACTGTTCGTCGCAACTGTTCGTCGAAACGATTGGCTACATCACCTACAACATCCGCGATGTCAGCCCATAACACCGGGTGAACTAGGTGCCATGTCAGTGCTTCCCTTCATTTCATGTCGGCTACAAAATTATACGATTATTTAAGACATATACTACTTAAAACGAATAAAATAACTTTAGGTTTATGCGATTGGTTTTTGAAAAGCTTGTCGGGAAATATTTATAAATATGTAGGTAGCACCAATTAATTTCACTAGACAGTGATTTCTTTATAATTTCACTTGACAGTGATTTGTTTTTATTTTAATTGAAACTGACACGGTTGGCTGCAACATCCGTGATGTCAGCCCAAAACACCTTGGTGAACTAGGTGCCATGTCAGTGCTTCCCTTCGGTCATGCCGGCTACACTGAACTGGACAGAAAACACGAACTGTTTACATCGCCGTTTCGAATAAGCAATTACTTGGCAAAGTATATACTTATATTTTCTTTACAATTCGCGCGACATGCTTTTTCAAAACAGATCGAAAACCTAAACTTATTTTATTCATTTTATTAGGTGACTTAAATAAAAACTGGTTTTTAAATAGGTTCTTTTTTCAGTTATACGTCGATCGGTTTCTTGGGATAAAACTTTCGCCAACATCGATCCACTTTATTCATATTAATATTCTCATGAAGGTATGTGGAAGCTCAATTGTATTATTTTCCGCAGGCTGATCGGACCACTGTTCGCTGACGGGATCAACGCGCCTCGCATCTCCACCAGCGGCCGTGACCTGCCCCTCTCTCGCGTCGTCTCCCGCACCATGCATCCCGACGACGGCTTCCACGACCACGCCGGCACCGTCATGGTCATCGCTTGGGGACAGTTCATGGACCACGACTACACGCTCACTGCTACGCCTCTCGGTCGGTACCAAACCTCGTACAATTTCTGGCCTTATGAATGCACCCAGTATTTTGAAAGTTTGATTAATTCATTTTGGCTTTCCTCGCGAACACCATTTACGAAATTTTCTTTCTCCTATCAAATTGAAAACTGGTCGCCCATACCCGCTGCTGGTGATATTGAACCAGATAACACAACCGAAGCTGCTATGAGATCGTCGTTCATCTAATATCGTAGGTAGTGTTAATCCAATAATTAGCTCACTGGCGGACTAAGACTTTTTGAGGCCCGGGGCGATCTTTAATTTTGGGCCCCCTGGCGCCCTCCAGATTAGCTTAGCCTTCCACCCATTAAACAGGCAAAGGAAGAGAACTATAGTTTCAAATTCATCTGTTTGCTATCGTTAGGGAAGAGTTTTAATCTGAAAACCATCAGGTCACCCGCCAACTCTCGACCTCTTGAATCTTCATAAGCTTCTGCAGACTTTGCCAATTAGAATGTGTGTGCCAACAGATCCCCGTAACCGTAACGATCCCGAAGAGTGCTGCAAGCGACCACCGCACCTCAAGCACCCCTACTGCAATGAGATCCGCATCCCCGACGACGACTACTTCTATCGTCTCTTTCACGTCAAGTGTATCGACTTCGTGCGAGGTTTTCCCTCGCCCCGGCCCGGCTGTCGCCTCGGTACGTTCCTTCTTTTTTTTTTCTTTCATCCGGATTGATTTTAGATCGCCATTACGCTAAACCTATCGAGTAGGTACTTCTGACGATGCCTATTTATGTACCTGAATATTCCTTGATCGAGTGGAAAAAGTCTCCATGGTGGAGAGAAGACAGTAGTTAGAAAATTTTACTCCGGGGGCCTACGAATAAAGGTAGGAGATAGGAGCGACCTTAATTTGACAATAACATTTACAATTAGGTTTCCTCCCTCTCCCACCGAAGAGGGTAGGACATATTATAATCATGCTAAAATTCCGCAATGTTGACACACAAGATATTTGTAAAAATGTTGATCAAACTCTTAATAATCTATGCATCGCAGGCAGCATAAATAATACAATCCTGGGTGCATAGTAAAGTTTGTACATAGATACTTTATTATTGCCCCAAAAACATTTGAAAGAAACACGTACATGAGGTGCAGAGACTTATCCCGTACAGTGATTTCTTCCAGTTAAACAGTGAACAGTTCCAGTGAAATATAAGTTGTAGGTAGTAAAAGACTTGAGTGTGAGATTGTAGTGGTAGTATGAAGTGCATTAGGTATCTACCTTCCAAATCTTGAACGTGATTAATATGAATGTGATTTAAGCCAATCGCCCCGATCGCAAACAAACCGCGTGGAATACAAATGGCTTCATTTTATAACAGTTGCTCTACTATCATGCGTAGGTATCGAATGACAGCGCTGAATGTAGTATAGCTTTAGTGCCAGGCCAAGCCCTAGCACTATTGCACATGTGCGCACAGAATTGGCGCACCTAAACAAGATGAAAGTTGCCCCCGCTCGGCAAAATGGAGTTAATAGCGACGTGTGATCGGCCGGGGTGTACGATATCGTTGATACAATTTATTTTGAATAAATAAATAATTGTCATTATTGCACAGTATTGCACGTGCGTATATTAAAATATTAAAATGTTTACCATACGCAACGTAACACGTGATCAATACTGTGAGCGGTATCTATAGCAGATTGCGCAAACACGAACCAATTAGTAGTTAGCAGGTATCCTAACTTCCTCTGTGCATAGCAAAAAAAAAAAAAGATGAAACGAGCACCACGATTCGCTAACAAAAGTAACGCCTCACAAATCAAAGTTGTAAAAATCTTCTGTCTTTCTCTACTATAATACCTATTGATCTTTCTCAATCTTGTAATGTTAAGACTCACTTCAAAAGTTCTGTTAGCTCTTGACACGGATTCAGATGGATTATCTGAGAAAATGTCAATTTGTTAACGCAAGCTTGAATAAACACCGAACGTTAAGAATCCATTTGGCAAATGAGATGTGTGCAAACTTGTAGTAAAATTATCCCGTTGCTGTCTGCCTAGGCTGTTATTAATATCAGCATTGGCACTAGAAGCGGTGGGCCAAGCTATAATGTGTGTGTTCATACATATGGACCGGATAATTACACATGTTAAGTAAATTATGCTTCGTTCAGTGGAAGTGGAGCAGAATTATGGCCGAAAGAAACATTTCTGACTTCATAATTTGCAGCACTTTGATTCGAGGTTGAAAGATAAGCAGAGGGTATTGCCAACAATACGAAGTCTTGCGCGCCTACTGGGTCAAAGTAATATATAAGTATAAATGATTGAGTTCCTTAAAGTGTTTTTTACGTGGTCTGATAATAACACACTTCAAATTATATTATTCCAGTCGTCTTATCAGAACACCTAATTTGCCATGTCAAATGATAGAGTAAATTTCGATTCTTCGACAAATTTAATTCAGTCACAATTTACATTATTTCAAATGTATTTATAATTGTGTTTAAGTCAGCCGTATTAGCAACTGCAATGTGTACGAATATACGTAGGTAGGTACAGTACCCGGAAGGAAGTAATGATCATCGAACTTTAGAGACAATCTGGTTGTAGTGTCTTTTCTGTCACGCAAGAGACGTGCGAGTTCGTGCGACAGAGACGACTCTCTACAACCGGATTGTCTCTTTCTAAAGCTCGATATGCATTACTTACTGCCGGTTACTGCACACACATGTATATTGCAAAAGAGGCAAGTGAAGCTTAAATGCTAAAGCGTAGAGGCGCGACTAGATAGTAAATGGCGTAGCTCGGGGCGTCCGATCATTCTAGCAGCGGCGGAGCGAAGGCGCCGCGCCGGCGGCGGCGGCGGCGGGGTGACGGCTAAATTGACATATCGAATTTTTTATGACGAAATTAGCCAATTGGGTTTATTTATAGGCTTCGTGCAAACGTATGTTATGTGATGAATAAATTGAATGAATTGGACTAGACGTGAAGCATGAAGTTTCGTTAGAGGCATTTGTTAGATTATGTTGGTGGGTTGTAGGTATGTACCTACTTAACTTACATGAAGAAACAATTTGTAGGCAGTTATTTGCATGGTTGTATGGATTCTTAAAAATAAGAGAAGATATACCAAATACATATAGTACCAATATAGTACCTATATAGTAAAATAGATTGGAAATAGTCCCACACCCACCAAAATAAGATCATCGGATATTGTATGTTCCTGATTACCTACGTCCATTGAACTTGCTCAGTACGCTTAGGTAGTAAAAGTAATTATTTAAGGATAGAAATGATTTAATAGATTTTTCAACAATTTCCAGGATCTCGCGTGCCATTCAACACTCTGACAGGTGTACTGGACGGCAACACAGTTTACGGTGTGACCGAGAAATTCGCGAGGTAAAGATTTTTTTTTAGTTATCTATCTTTAATTTGATCTCGTTGCCGTTTGTGGAGCAAACTTCGAGGGTGGTTTCCCGATGAAAAACGATGAAGTAATGAATGCATGTCTAAACAGGAAGCTGAGGACCGGATTCGGTGGCCTGCTACGCATGAACCCAGTGTTCGAGGAGTATGGCCTGAAGGACCTCCTGCCTCTGAAGCTGGATATCCCGGACGAAGGCTGCACCAGACCCAACAAGTCCATGTTCTGCTTCGAGGCCGGTTAGAATTTTACATAGATCGAACAATCATAAAGTACCTACTTAGACCTAATTACAATTCTGAGTAAATATTGACCAAGGAGATTGTTGTACTCAGGTACTCTAGTTGACCTTTTTGCAATATGTTCGAATAGAGTATGTATAACAATTATGTTTTTACAATATGTACAGTTCGATACTGTCGATAGAATCGCCCTGAAATGTTACTTGCGAGAACTAGCACTTCTACATAAATACATTTTGTATGGAAAGGATATGCTTGAATTAGTTCACAACACGCAAAAGGGTATTTTACATTTAATTTGTCTAGGCGTCCAGGATTTAAATAAAACGTGAATTCTTCCCGGTGTCAATGTTTGGAAATGATGTAATTTGGTACCTAGGTACTAAACGTGTACGATGGACTCGCTGAATTTTACAGGAGAAATCCGCGTGAACGAGCAGCTCGTGCTGACGTGTATGCACACGCTGATGGCGCGAGAGCACAACCGCGTCGCCAAGGGACTCTCCAAAGTGAACCCGCACTGGGACGACGAGACCCTGTTCCAGGAGTCCAGGCGCATCAACATTGCCGAAATCCAACACATCACATTCAACGAGTTCTTGCCGATACTGCTCGGCAAGGACGTTATGGAGAAATTCGGTCTGCTGCTTAACAAAGAGGTAGAAAAAAATTATTTCCAGCACAGACACGGCGATGTTTTTTATTTACCAGACGCGATTTTTTCTAACAGTAGACGAAATCACGATACCTCTCTACGGCAATAAACTACCAATACAATCACTTCTTACAGGGATACTGGGACGGCTACGATCAGTCGGTAAACCCCGACGTGATCGACTCTTTCGCGTCGGCCGCCTACAGGTTCGGCCACTCTCTTCTCCCCACCGCCGTCGAGAGGTGGTCCAAGGCTCATAAATTCATCGGTGAGATGTATATGTACTATGCTCTGTAGGTATTGTCTTCTCATGCGGGGCAACCTGAACTTGTTGAAATATTTTGAACTCTTAAGATTTTTTTGCATTGTGTTCAGGTCCAGAATATGTTTTGAAACTTTTTAAACCACCTGATTATGAGTTATTAACATTACATTACTTGTTCCAGCATCAAAGCGGTTATCGGACTTAATTCGTCGGCCGTATGATTTATATCGAGCAGGAGTTTTCGACGAGTATCTTATGGGTCTCATGAACCAGGTCGCTCAAGCCATGGACGACTCTATCACACAGGAAGTTACCAATCACCTCTTTAAGAAGGTCGGCGCTCGCTTTGGCATGGACCTCGTCTCGTTCAACATGCAGAGAGGGCGAGAGTTCGGGGTCCCCGGGTACATGGAGTTCCGGAAATTCTGCGGACTTCCAGGAGCGGACACTTTCCAGGAATTGTTTGGGTCCATGCCCAACGAGACGATCCGGAAATACGAATCGATTTTCGAGCACCCAAGCGATGTGGATCTATGGTCCGGAGGCGTCTCTGAACGACCCTTGCCTGGTTCAATGTTGGGACCTACCTTCGCGTGTATCATCGCCACACAGTTCTCATATTCAAGAAGAGGAGATAGGTTCTGGTGAGTATCCTTATCTATCATACACTGAAAGAAGATACCCGTAGATACTGGTATTTGTTAAAACATTGGGAGGTCTAAAAACCAAGCTACCAACCCAAAACCTCAATCTTTACTCCACAATTTTGGAACGTCAGGTACGAGCTGCCCAACCAGCCGTCGTCGTTCACGCCAGAGCAGCTGGTGGAGGTGCGGAAGTCGCGGCTGTCCAGGATCATCTGCGACAACACCGACATCATCGACACCGTGCAGGTCTACCCCATGGTCCTGCCAGATCACGAACTGTGAGTGCCGTCTCCTCTCACGTCCTATGTTTATAAGGAGTAGGTATGTTTTTTTTTTTTAAGGAAACTGACACGGTTGGCTACATCACCTACAACATCCGTGATATCAGCCCATAACACCGGGTGAACTAGGTGCCATGTCAGTGCTTCCCCCTTTGATCGTGCCGGCTACACTGAACTGGTCGGAAAACACAAACTATTTACATACCTAGCCGTTTCGGCCGACGTTTCATTCAGTGCGGTGGTAACAACCCGGACGGGCTAGACCCTACCACCAAGTAGGGATCCAGGATCCATAGGAAGCAATCCAGGGAAGTCTCCGGTATGGCACCTACCTTCTCGGAGGTCATATTGGCTAGTCAGAGCATGTGCTTTGGCCCCTCTGACTCAGCCACCAATACGGGATTACATAAAAAATAAAAAAATAAAAAGTAAGATTAGGAGGGGATATCCCTTAGTCGCCTTTTACGACATACACGGGGAGAGATGGGGCTATTCTTTTAAAGTACCGGCCCCACACGGTAGGTACGTCTTGAAGAGTATGTCTTGAAGAGTTTCGTTTAGAGGGGTTTCTTCGACCACTTGAAGTTCATCTTGTACCTATAATGTAATTGAAAAGTATTTACGGCTCCTTATGTTTCAGTTTTACTATTAGACATGTGTTGTTGTAATTCCGAAATCCCTTCAACGCACATAGTTACGAATGTCTAATGTCAATGTACCTACGTTTGAATTTTCAGGAATCCCCGAGTGCCGTGTAGGAGCGGTATTATCCCGTCAATGGACTTCAGTAAATGGGCGGAGCACCCACATACGTTCGAGGGTTCGTCGGGGCCCTCTCGCTCCTACGTAAGTAACTTCGCCTACGACCCCTTTCTAGGCAAGTAGTGGCACCGTGCACCTTTGTATTTATTTAGTTGTAAACCAGTCAGCGATCTGTAATATTTCATTATAACATAGACTAGTGTAATGTACAAAAGTAAAGATGGGTGTTTGGATGAAGTCAAATAGCTCGTCGCAATTGCCATATTTTGTAGGTGCGCGCGCAGTATTAATGTGTAGAATGTCCTCGAATCGCTCTTCACTTCTATTTATTTTTATTGTTTACGAATTTGCACTCGGACATTGTAAACTTAACAGTAGAGTAGATAATACACGTTGTTCTTTTTTAATTCAGTATGTACCTCCTGACAGATGACAATTAGGTAGCCTGCAGAATTTGGAAGAAATGTTAATTTGTTGCAAATAAAGAATTTCTCAAAAAAACATGGTGTAGCTGTAAACATATTGTAATGTTTGACGCATGTATTTAGTCTATTGTAGAATCTCTTTCCATACGGTTTGTATAGCTTATGTACGTATTTCATAAATGTATCTTTCCGCCTTTTAAGTATTTTGGCAGGAAATTGTAAGGTATATTAAAATGTATTTTAAAAATGTAGTCGAATAAAGTTTTGTTATTGTTCGGATGTACCTTACCGATTCAGTTAGTTCTGAATGTTTACTGCATAGCGGTATTACTCGTAAGTTGTAGTTTGGTTTAAAATAGTAATGCACAATTTTTAGTCAATTGTACTTATCAGCAAAAATATTAGTGATACCACTTTATAATTTCAATCTCATCTTATTATTGTTCATTTACTATTATGTTCACGTGACTTTGATATTAGAACATTAGGACACTCTTGCCACTGCCAATTATTGCACTTGTTTATCATAAATGCAATTTTTATTTTTATTTATTCGTGAACATAGTCATAATAAATATCTTTCTGTACCTACATGTAAAATAAATCATCAATCTTAATGTAAATATTTGTAATAAATGAATAATTTCGAAAATGCTTTTCGTTTTATTATTCTTTGTTGTATTACTCGCACAGTTTATTCATAAAGAATTATTTAGTTTACACACAGATATTTACTATTAGTTTGCACAAAGTAGTTGGGTACATACAATTGAAGGTAGGTATGGGTAATTGTAGTAAAGTTATTAGTATTGAATTTGATACACCCAGGGTACATAATTGTACCTATAGAATACATCCGGGCGGGAAGATTACAAGAACATCTCCTAATAATTACTTTTGAATCAATCATAGCATTTGCAGCTATTGATTAGTAAAGATAAAGTTGAAAATTCTATGTAAAAAAAATTTATGCCAAAAAGCCTTTAGGTGGCTATATCAGAAAAAAGAATTTGTCGACTAGAAGAAAAGTCCGCCTTTGCAATCTCACGTTACTATACTTACTGTGTTTTCACCAAATATATAGGTACTCTTTTTGTGGAACAAAGTATTCTTATCTATCTAATTTCCTTTTCGTAACTTCTAATAAATATAAGAAATTACAGCTCTTGTATTTCTCTGCATGTCCTGAATCAATCGTAGAGTATAATGAAATACCAAACGTAGAATGTATTCACAGTAAATGTGGAGTGCACATGCCTCAATAGAATGCACTGGAGTAATTTGGTAAGCTGCATGCATTATCTATTATTATTTTCTTAAAAGTTGTATTTCCCGACTTGCAGAATAAATACAAAAAGCATTTCTCATTTTCAGTTCACTGAGGCACTGTTTTCCAACGAAACATATGCAGATAATTGCACGCTCGAGAATGACGAGGTCATCCAAGAGCAAAATCTGACCGATGAAATTAAAGCTGAAAGCTGTGAAAACAATACTGACGTCGTGAATAGTACAACTGCGAACGATGTTGAAAACAACTACAGTACCACACCGGCCATCGACACGACTAATGATCACATTCAAAAATATGTGGTTAAAGGAAACAAAACAGAATCACAAGAAATTAAGAATCAGGGACACCCTAAGAACGCATTAAAAAGAAAGAAACGAGCCACTTCTGGAATATTTGACCCACACCCAGGGCTCGCCACACTGCCTCTACGAATAATCACCGACGACGACTTTTATCCAATAGCAGATGGTGACATCTTCCTGACTTCAAAACCTGTTATCAAAGAAAATTTAAAAGCCACCGCTCCTCAAGTATTTCCTGAATTCACACCGGTTCCGGTACTACCGCCAGGGTACTTGGAAAGATACAATGTAAGTACGGAAATAAATCATCCTGCAGCCAACAAAACTAAAGAAAAATTAAAAAACCCTGAAAATTCTGAGTCTAGTTCAAAATCTTTACCAAAAACCAATTACTATGACGACGACGATGACAATGATGATGATAGTGACAAACAAAAATTTAATAATCTAAAACCCAAAAGTAAATTGGCTGACATTACTGAAGACAAATTTAGGCCATATAATACCTATGACCGTGGAAATGAAGAATTTGAAGAATATGAAAGGCCACAAAATTCACATCCAAAGAAAAAGCCCATAAACAATTTTAAATCGACAAATGGTCACAAAAAAATTAAGAATGACGATTACAGTGAGGATGAAAATGAAAAAGATAGGAAAATTAGCACTAAATCGCCGATACACAGAAGGGAAAAAAATATCAGAGATGAAGGAGACGAAGAAACACCAAAATCGCCACATAAAACTTACAAACATTATGATAATAATAAAAAACATCCCCAAAACCATAACTTTGACCACAAACATAGTTCCAATAATAATTTTAGGCCAACTCATAATTCCAAAAATATTCCATATAGAGGTGGACGAAACGACAATAACGAAGAACTTGATGACAACTATGAAAATATAAAGTCTACCAATTACGATTCTAAGCAAAATTTTAAAGCCAAATATGAACCAACTATTGACCCATACAATTCAAAATATGCCGAATATGACAAATCACAACCAAGCAAACAGAACACAAAATCAAGCTCCTCACCAGACGATGCAGATGAACCTGCAGAAGGCAGAAGAAAACAAACATATAGCGAAGATAAAAATACTGAAGACGACAACTTTCAACCAACACTATACCCACCCAATACTAAAAATTACTTCATTGATAGCACTAAGCCGCACTTTAAGCCCAAAGAATACATAAAGTCAGATATATCACATAAAATAAAGAACGAGGAAGATGACTCGGACGATAATAATGACCAACCTCTACCACATAAATCTAAATTAAGACTTGAACATTCTGACAGCTCCGAAGATGAATTTATTCCTTCAGGAAAATTAAACCCTGAAACGTACAGAAAGTTTATTAAAGAAGATGATGCTAGTGAAGAGACTGCTGAGCTCAAATCGCATAATATAGAGTCTAATCGTAATACATTTGAAGTTGGTGAAACTCAGAGACCTCCCTTTGGTAAATATAATGACCAAAGAAACATCGATGAACATGGCACACCAAAATCAAACAATTTTAACTCGGAAGATTTGGTAGATATTCGATCAAAAGGTGTTAAACCCAATAAAGCTCGTAACGAAGATAGTTCCGAAGATTATGAAGAAATTGAAGATAATCTGTATAAACATAATACTGATATTGATAATCTCGAACAGGTCCATAGTGGAGAACATACTGCGAAATCAGAAGGTAAGCCATTGCATATAAACAGCTACACACAAAAAGAAACAGGTGAATACATTAAGCAACCTGCTAACTCAGAAGAAAGCTTTCACCAAGCCCAAAAATTTCCGAGTAAAACGAAAACTCCACATAACAATTACCACGATCAGAGCATAGTTGAATATCCCAAGCATTTACCCATAGCCTATTTGGAAGAAAACTCTGAGGAAGACGATGAAAAAAATAAAGGCGCAATATTTCGTGACACCAAGCAGAAACAAAGACCTGAACAAGAGAACACTAAGTATAATCAAGAGGACACATCCGAGGAGATAATTAATCAAGAAGAAGATGACCAAAATAGGAAAATATCATACGATAACTACCATGCTCCAGAAAAATCCGATCTTTATTCTAAGCCCAGAACTACGGAGGCTCAAAAGGAAAACTTAAGTGAGAAGGACAGCAACAACAAAAATTCATATTCACAAGGACATGGTGACGAACCTCGTACACATGGCCGTAAAGAGAATTCTGAGGAAAATGTTAACGAAGACGACAGTAAAGAAAATAGATCATATGAATTTTACAAACAACAAAGATTAGGCACTGAACATTTCAAACAGAGCCCTGAAGAGGATTCTGAAGAGAACAGTAACCATGCTGACGTGAATATAAAAACTGAAATACCATATCACTCAAAAGGGGCATCTGACGAAATTAATAAAGAGATCACAGACATAGGGTCGGATGAAAAGAATGATGACGATGATGAATCCAGTAACGAAAAATTTTCAAATAAGAATTATCATCCACATGATAATTCTGAAGAATATCCCAGTCGCAGACCTGTTGCGTTTTCAAAAGAGAGCCACAATGACGGCAACGGAAAAGCAAACATATCATACGAAACATATCACCCTAAAGGCACAGGGCCTGCTAGATTTTCGGTAGAAAATCAAGGAGGCGACCATGAAAGGGCAACAATATCATACGAAACTCATCACCCACAGGATACCTCTGATGAATATTCTAATCACACACCAACTGGGTTTTCGAAAAGGACTCATGACGATGGCAACATAAATGCAAAAATATCATATGAAACTCACCACCCACAAGATATTCCAGATGAATACTCTAAACGCCAACATACTGCGTTTTCAGAACAAATCCAAGATAACAGTAATATAAAAGCTCAAGAATACAAAACTCATCACCCGCAAGGCAGCTCCGACCAATATCCTAAACACAAACTTAGCGGACTTCCGAAAGAATACAAAGATGATGGAAATACAAAAGCAAAAATATCATATGAAACTTACCACCCTCCCGAAGCTTCTTTAAATCTAAAATACCGACTCAATCCCTCACAGGCTTCAAATGAAAATTTTGACGAAGATCGCAGTAATAAAGCAAAATTAATATCGTATGAAACATATCATCCACAAGGTAATACTCATAAGTATTCTGAGCAAATATCGGCGGAACCACGTCAGAATTTTAACCAAGCGCCAGTCATAAAAAACGGTGAAATAGCATATGAAACATATCACCCTTTAATAAACACTAATGAGTACTCTATACCTAACACCAAAATTATATCAAACGAAGATGTAAATCAAGGATCAAGAATTAAAGAACCTAAAACATATGACCAAATACATAATGAAGCAGAAACTCCAACAGATGTGCCTAAACATGATGGTAAAGCTGAAATACTAGAAATCTTAAAACCATTGATAGGTAAAAAGCCTAAGAAGTATAAAGCAATTTATCAAGACTATAATAACTTCAATCCTTACAAAAGCTTGCACCCAGCCGTCGGTAAGAATTTACCAAAATTGCCAGTGTTTTATAATAAAAAACACTCAGAATTACCTGATCTTACAATAAAGACTCCACAAGGAAATGTTAAACAGCAATTCGAAAAAATTCCACTGGATTACATGCATGATAGTCACAAACCCCGTAAATCGGATAAACCACATACCAATAACTTAAGACCTATAGATTCTGAGGAAAGTTCAAAAGATAATGAAGATGTAAGGACAGTTGAAGATGAGGAAGATTCAGGAAGTAATGAGCAAAGCAAAAAATACAAATATGCGGATGATAAAATAAAGCTTGCCGATATAAATCTCGGTCTGCCCGAGATAAAACTTCCCGAAAGTGTGTTAAATTATTACGATTCTCCAAAAAATGAGAAATCGGAAGCTGAAGATGACGCAAAAGAAAATTATCGAGTAAAAGAAGAGGACAGTGATGAAGAAGAAGAAGAAAGTGAAGAAGAAGTGGAGGAAGAAGATGAAGCTCCTCCACAATCAGAAGATGGGGATGATCATCCCAGGTCTCAAGCTAGCAAACAGCCGGAGCAGGACGACCTATATGGAAAATTTTTCAATGATAATGTAGATCTGTACGAAAGTTTTGTTCGTGATAACTTCAATAAAGAGGGTACTTTTGAAGAACGCTCACAAAAAATCACAGAAGATCCTGTTCTTAAAAAGAATAGGCAAGATGTTTTACAGCATGTCAGCAAAAACACTAGAGATGCTGAAAAAAGTAAGGATCCCAAATATGGGTACATGTGGACATTAAATTACGGTAGACCGTTATAGTAGCTAATAAAATAAACATTGCAAAAGTGGTACTTATTATTAACTTCTTTCATTCATTATGTATGAGACGTGGATTTGTTCTCATATTATCTAATTAAATATAATATTCTATTAATTACAAATGCACAAACGTATAGCGTAGCGGAGGAGAAGGTACCAGCGAGTCTACCGGCGTTAACTCACACAAATATTCACATATTTCAACCAATAGCTGGGCCGGATACCTTACCGAACGCCTTCTGATTGGTTGAGTGAGATTGTTTCTCATACTCACATTAGCGAGTTTGTAATGCCGGTACAGGGGCAGAACTTTGTCAATGGAGAGGACAGAGAGACTACATCGTCGTCACATTTATTTTTACGTAACTGACAGTTGACAATTTGAGTTCTGTGTTCTGAGGGCCTAGTCCGAGTTTACGTGACAGCTACGTAAACGTCAAATACCGATCGAATTAAGTTTTTATGTATGGAGCTCTCTAGTGGCGCCGCGGTGAGCGTATTGTGCTCCCATACATAAAAACTCAATTCGATCGGTATTTGACGTTTACGTAGCTGTCACGTTAACTCGGACTAGGCCCTCTGGTGCGTTCTCATCAGCCGCGGCCCCCAAGTACAATAATGTTATGTATAAAAATTAAATGATGCACATGTGACTTGCGTGACTGCCAGGCGGCAATTATTTATTTACCAGAAGTTAGCATTTAAATATGTACACATACAAAGAGGGTACATAAGAAGCTAAATACATTACAATTCTAAATATGAGATACATGACACCTCTTTTGAGGTCAATTTATTATTCTTATTTAAAATAAATGGTACAATTTTCGTTGTTTGTTAAATGCATTTTATGAGCATAAAATTAACAAATTCTTTAGAGAGTAAGATTTAGTGTTACAAGGAGCAGGCTATGCTAAATTCGCTTGCGAGATGCTGAGATGTTTTGCATCTGTATAAACAAACTTGCGATATATCCATCAATCGTTTAATGTGTAATTATGGACCAGACTACATGAGGTTACGCGTTAGTTCATTTCACACATACGTGGCACGGCACGGCTACCGGCCCATGCATAGTCTAGTATGTGACTGTTCATACATACGCGGTGATGGTGACGAACAGTGTTGTGTTTATGTGTATAATCACATATCAGCCTACACACTACTGCCTGTGGGCGGCCCGGCATTCCTGCCGTGCTACATGTGTGAAATGAATGAGGCTTGCGGCCAGACAAAAGTTGACCACACTTGTGTATTCAATTAGAAATGTATGTTAAATACGATGGGCTCGACTACGAATTGTATACCCATTTGTAAGATTATTTTCCATTGCCACCTTTTAGTGCAGATACCTGAATGCATGTATGTAGTCTGACCCTATAATATAATGTATAAACTTAGGATATGTGCATTTGTCTATCCTATTAGACATGTTAGACTAGAATTATTTTGGCATTCCTTATTTATTTACTTAGGGCCAGATCCCTAAATTATGTACTTAGGGTTTATTTTAAATATAAAATAATACCTATTATTTCTTTAAGACAACTGTTTAAACTAATAATAAAAACAAGCAGAAGCTTTAAAAAATTTAGACAGAAATAATAGTGTTTGTGTTCTACATTTCCTATTACAAGAAAATCACTTCATAAAAAAAGTTAAATTTGATATTGTCAAGTCCTCAGAGTGTGACAAGACTTTCAAAGGAGATTTCATTGTCATCTAATGTAAATTAATTACTAGTTTTATTTTATTAAAGATGTGTCCTTAATTATATTACTTATGTAAAACTTAAGACTCCTTAAGAGGCTAGGTACCACCCGGGACACAGAATATCTAACCGGGTCATTCAACACCTTTAAATTGATGCACACCTATGAAAAGTTATAAATAAGTACAGGGAATATTCTAGGTTTTCAATCTACAGCATCATCTTTACTGACTCCAGCTGTTGAAATAGCAAACTTTTTAACTTCGCTAGGTAGAAAAAAAATCGAAACATATTTTTTTAGAGATTGCCTCTATTGGAAAAATAGAAAGGATAAATGTGTATTTTTTTATAATTTTTCTCCAAATACAATTTGTTTCATAAAGTTTTAGAATTCATAAAGTTAAAAATTTTCATACTAAATAAAATAAAAACGATTTGCGCCCTATTCACGTTCGCTTTCTTTTATCATAAGCGCTTTGTGGCGAATTCCTTCCCGCTCTAATAAAGAGGAAACTGCCTCGCGCCCGCTTTATCTCGCGACGCCCCTGTCCCCGTCCCCATTCCGCTGAGCGCATGGGCTTAGATATTCTGTGGCATGGGTGGAAGGCTTAAATAATTGAAAACAATTATAATAAATTGATATGTATAAAAATATCATAAAAGAGCTAATTTAATATTAAAATACAGAAATCAATGAGACAAATGTATAATATTGATAAAATTAACCTAATAAATAAATAAAAAACTAAATGCTAACATTTAAGTTTACTTACTGTAAGTAAAAAACTTCGTCCAATTCCTCCAACTCCGCCACAGTACTCAATATGCTGGCTGCGTTGCCCCTTTGAATGGCTAGGCCTATTTCCTGAAAGAAGAAAGACTTGGCGCGTCGGTCACCAGACTTATCAATAAGGAGCTTTCCTAGGACGTTTCCGAAAGTCCTAGGAAATCAATTAGGATTGTGCAATAAAATTTGAAAAAAATGCGCCATTACATGATCAGTGTGATGTTTGTTCAATTTATTATACGTCATAATAATCGTGACCTTAGATATCATAATATTCACAAAAATTGTATAATATGTGACACAAAACAATAATAAACACTTAATAAAATATATCTTGTACATATTGGTAATTGTATTTATTTTCCTTGCCTAATTAGGAAGCGAATGTAGATTGAGATACTTGATTTCTAATTAAATTAACCATAATATATTTACAAAGCCATCATCAAAAGGGAAGACATATATAATATTGAGATAAACAAAATGTAACTATGAAACTATGTGAAAGCTATCGGAAGCATTCTGAAATCAACAGCAGAATCACTCGCTAAGAAAACATTTTGAAAATATGTTTTTTTTTTATATTTTAGACGTTTTACTACATTTAGCTAATTACACTTTCGCCCTGAACACAGGGTGTTGCCGCAGTCACTACATTAACTTCAGGAACAGATTCGTGGAATCATTAAGAACAAAACATTTTCTGACAGTTTTTCTGCAATTATCCTGAATAAAAAAATGGTTTCTTTATACTAATTCATAAACTTAGTGTACCACCAATCTTTTTTTTTATGCAATCCAGTATGGATCCATCCCACCAGCCAATATCACCTCCGAGAAAGTGCCATACCATCCCTTTGAATTGCTGGCTATACTTATATACTGCCGGTCTTAGCTTGGGCACTTGATTTCAAGGTCCGAGGTTCGATTCCGGCCAACATGCACCAATGAGTTCTTTCTGACAGAAACATTTATGTACATACCTACACCTGCTGCTTCATCGTTCAGAACCGGTGTAAAACTGTAGATCCCTTCCCTTGCCTCTTACTAGGTGGTTGGCTCAATCAACTGTAGCCAACTGGGTTACTACCACCATACTAGGCGTAAGATGGCTGCACAGCAGCCTCAGCTGTATTCTCCTCTAGTCCGGTATAGCCAGTAATACAAATGGAAGTCTTCGGTAAGGCAACTACATTCTCGGAGGTTATATTGGCCGGTCGCAGCATGTACTCTGGCCCCTCTAACTCAGCCACCCATACCAGATTACATAAAAAAAAATACTGCAGGTGAACGTGGGTGATGCTGCTATGCGCCCGTTATGAAGTATCTTAGAACCTAATGTTCTAAATGTGATCTTGCAACGTGTTCGTACACCGGATAAACCTTTTAAAATTTACTCTTTCATCTAATGCAAAAGTCGGCATCATTAGATGAAAGAGTAAATTTTAAAAGCTTTAACGGTAAATGTTGACCTAACATTCCATAATTTTTTTTTCTGAAAAATACAAGATTTCCCTGTTGAAATTAATGAAGTGCCTGCTATAACAGCCTATATACAAATTATATACATTATAAAGGCCAAACATTTTTTAGCATACTTGCCTTCCAGAGTGCAATAACTGTTCGTTTAATTTTACCTATGTTGCAGATGTGGTACAGTAATGCCTAATTTGCATACACTATTATTCACACTTTTATTATTATGCAAGGTTTGTTTGTTAGCGAATCTGCAGATACAGGAGATTCTTTGTTGTTGATTTATTACTAATACTACCTTCATTTTGAAGTATTACATTATCATTTTTTCCTAAACCTATTTACTTTTTTATAATTTTCAATAGCACGATGTCACCGGAGTTATAGTCAGGATGCTGTTGTTGTTGTGGAATTTTTTCAACAATAAAGAATTTGTCTAATTTGCTACAGAACAATTTCCAAATCTCTTTCTGTTTCTCCGAGTCCCGTAGCTCTTGCGATAAGAAAATGGTGGGTTTTGTAGTTGAATTTTTGTTCAAATTGAATATAGTCTCGATAAGTGGGTCTATAGACTGAAAAGAAAAACATTATTATTTCTCTACCAGTGTGATATATGAAATATAGTGACAGGAAAGACATCATAATGCACTTGTAAATATATGCACTTCAAATGTAATTTATAACAGGTTTGCATGTCTTTATTTAAATTAAACAAAATAACCTAATACAATAAAATTAAACTAAAATTAAGAAATATGATAAAACTAAAATAACTTATAAACTAAACCTAAAAAATAAAAAAAAAATAAAAATTAAAACTACCTATAAATAATATATTTCATTTAAATTTGACGTTTGCATTAAATTTTACGTACGTAGATTACTACAATAAACAATTAAAAAAATAATTAAAATTAGGATTTTTTTATGGAAACTGACACGGTTGGCTACATCACCTACAACATCCGTGATGTCAGCCCATAACACCGGGTGAAATAGGTGCCATGTCAGTTTCTTACCTTCATTTCATGATGGCTGCACTGAACTGGACGGAAAACACGAACTATTTACATAGCCGTTTCGACCGACGTTTCATTCAGTGCGGTGGTACCAACCCGGGCGAAATAAACCCTACCACCTAGTACGAGTAAGTATACAATAAACAACTTACTCTACTGCGTGAAATATCAAATTCTACAAAAGAGACAGTGCACTAGTGCCTACTTACTTTATCTTTTGTTTGTTTGTTTTTCTTTTTTATTAAAGATATGCCATCAGCATCTCAATGCTGAATCTGAGTTGATGAGTAGGTAAATGCTAGTTAGGTGTGAGCAATAATTAGTTGACAACAAAAATATCAAGGAAAAGTTACAATTTAGCAATCAATAAAGCGGGTGTTGTCGGTAGCTGTGAATGGGTGGGTGGCTTCCCTGCAAACAAATGCCACATTGTGGGACCTTCGTAAAACAATAAAGCATAAAGATACTCACTTGATCATAATATACACAATCAGCCAAGAGCACATATTCAAACACCATGTTCAATATATCTGAGTCGAGATCTCCCCACACTAATGTCTCGGCGACCGCGTAGCCCCCCATACTGGAAACTGCCGCACGGTTCTCTTGTATATTGTATCGTAACAGCGACTGGGCTTCGGGCAGATCCGTTATTGTTACTTGTGCTCTGGAATGTTTAGAGGGCATTGTTTCATTACTAAACCAAAATTTCAATATATGCAGTACTTAGGCCCCACATTATCTGGACTTGTATTTTATAGCCCTAAGCATCCTAGGTTTACAAGTCTTAGTTGCTATGCACGCAAACTGTCGCAAGAGATTAAAATTAATATGTGATTTTTAATAATTTATATGTTTACTACAATACCTAAACACAAATATGTATCACAATGCTCTTATTCTGCAACAAACTGTGGCTGGGGTTTACAATACGTACACCTTTATTTCAACTAACTGGTGCGATAGGTCTGTAGTGTAGGCTTTTGCGATTCTGGTGATGTAATTTTTTTTCTGCGGAAATGCGTAGTTTCGGAGAAAAAAAAATTGGAAAAAAATATTTTTCATACCAAATTAATTTTTGAATTTTTTTATTTATTTTTTAAATGCACCAAAACATTTATTTTCAATAGGAATTTATGCAAAAACGACATGCGCCGCCTCAACATTAGGTTAGGGTTAATTTATAGAAGATGCGTGGCGTAGCGACGCTTAATCTATGAATTAACCCTGGTTATTTTTTTTTTAACCACCAAAACATTCACCCATACCACTTCCTTTGTTTTTACATACATTTATATTCTAAACCAATGTTTTGGTGCCTTAAAAAAAAACAAAAAATAATTATTTTGTATGAAATATTTCGTAAAATTTTCTTTTTGGCCCCAATTTTGATTTCCGCAGCCTAAGTCTTTTCTAATAGCAGTATTATGTGATCCTTTATGCTCCTGTATTTTGTATTTTTTTTTTACGAGGTGTACGTTTTGGAAACCCGCCCCCAAACTGTAGTTTCAAGTTAAGAATATATTAATTTTTTCTTTATTTTACTATAAGACGGATTATTCCCATTTTCGATTATTCGGACTACTCCTGGTCCCATTTAGTCTGGATAATCGGGGTTCTTATGTAATTATCTAGCTAGAACATTGTCCAAATGTTCGCATGACAACTTTCTTTGAGGTGATCAGCACACTGGAACATAAGATGGATTTACTTACTCACTTAGCCTACTCTTACTTAGCCATAATAAAAATCAAAGAGCATGCCACTAACTTACCCAAGTGTAGCGGCAGTTAGGCCCACCGTTCCGAGTCCCGCGCCAAGCTCCAGCACGCTCATGCCGCTCAGCAGATCCGCCTTGTCGTGACACAGCATCTCCAGATACTTCACGAGCACGAGAGACGCGTCCCACACCACGCAGCTCACGTCCCCTTCCGCACGCTGGTGAATCTTTAACGTCTTCAGACACACATCGATATCCAGCGTGCGCGAGAATAACTCATGCGGATCTATACTACCCCGTCGATGCGACATTCTGCTATAAAACGATAAGCGATCGCCCGATGAGGAATTAATTGTGACGTAGAGTCTGGAATAACGATTTCATGAAAACAAGTAAATTTACCAGGCTTTGTAACACTGTAACTTCAAGGAAGTTTTAGGGTATTGATATTTTTTCAGGAATTGAATTCAGGATTGAGGAATTTCAGTCAGAATATGTAAATATATTTCAAAAAATCGAAACCTGCCCAATGCCCACCCGCCCAACACGAAGTAAATAAATCAAACTAACGTGACGTGTTATTGATTGACGTTTTTAATGACAGTGACAGCTACATTCCATCTATCGTCATAATCGTCATCATCCGGGCGACGTTCCCACTCGGCGAGTGGAGTGGAGGGAGACTGAAGATAAAAGTTATTAAATTAATTGTATTGTTTTCGATAGAATAACAAAGCAAAAAATCGTGCGTTCGAGACGAGAAAAACTTGATGTTGATAAATCCATATCATTCAAAGAAAATTATACAAAAAGTAAGGTCTAACTATGGTTTAAATCATGAAGCTACGAAGCCACGCGCGCCCGCGCCCGCTATGGAGAGGCCAAAATGCATCCACCGAGCCGAGGCACCTGCGCGGGCCGCGGCTCGCGGCGCCTACCAATATTGATCATCGCACGAACAAAGCGCGTCAGTCTCGCTCGATGCTGTCTTTCTGTCGCGTGCACACTATATCAAGATGGTTGAGTGAGATAACCCCCCCCCCCCCCCCCCCCCCCCCCCGCTCGGCACTCCTCATACGTCGTTCCTGCGCACCCGTTTCGGAGAAAATAATTCGTCATGCCTTCTCCATAGCAGCGCCGGGCGCGCGTGGCTTTGGTACCTCCATGGTTAAAATCAATAAATCTGTTAGAGGTATTTCATGTAAAACACCATCATAGCTCAACTTAACATTACATGCACGAGTTTCGATAAAGTTATTCGACCACTAAAATGACCTCTTCTGCGGTCCGCCTCCTGAAAGACGAGTGGCTCGGGATCAATTCTGTTGGCTCTCGCTGTTAGCTGTGACGTCATAGAGCCGAAAGCGAATCAAGGGAATTCGATATTCGTTTGTTCGGTTTAAGTGATTTCGTGGCTTAGGGGTGAGGGTCTAGGACTAGTAGTTTTATGACCATGGGTTCGAATCCCACTAAAGCTTTTTTTTCTTTTTTAAGCAATGTTACGGTGTTTAAATTGTTTTAGGGTGTTTAGTTTTTTTTATAACCACCTAAGAATTATTTTCGGAAATACAAACTTGTAACAAAAACGACATGCACCGCCTCAACATTAGGTTAGGGTTAATATAAAGAATTCTTTATTTAACCCTAACCTAATGTTGAACCTACCTAATGTAAAACCTAAACCTAATAGGTTAGGGTTAATATAAAGAAGATGCGTCGCTACGTCCTAGTTTTTTTTTTTTTAACCACCAAAACACTTTGTATATTTCCGAATATTTCCGGAAAAAAAGAAGAAAAAAATAGTGAGAGACATCAGGAATTGGCCCCGAGCCTTTCGTCCTGAAATACTTTCTCAATCCCTCGAAACCTTAATCCTGCAATCCCTCGTTTGGTTCTTCGGCAAGTGATAAATAAGTGATGTTTTGGTAGTTTTAAAAAAAAATTACCATCGCATCTTCTATACATATAATAACCCTAACCTAATTTTGAGGCGGTGCATGTCGTTTTAGTTACGTTTGTATTTCCGAAAATAAAGCTTCTAGGTGGTTATAAAAAAAACTAGACACCCTAAAAAAAATTAAACACCGTAACATTGCATAAAAAAGAAAAAAACAAGAAATAAATTGTGGGGTTCGAACCCACGCACCCAAAATACAAACCCTACACGCTTACCACTGAGCTAACAAATTACATAAACTACCAAACGAATATCGCCTTCTGTTGGTTCCCGGAGTACGATTGCTGCAGGATTAAGGTTTTAAGGTTTCGAGGGATTAAAAAAGTCTTTCATGTGTCGTACGTATCGCCTCTTCTGAATTCCGTCCACAGACTATATGTAGAGGAGGCTCTCTCTTCTTAGCATAAACAATAGTGTGGACATTGGGTGGGATGGGAATGGTAACACCGACATCATATGACTGTCTGTCAATCTGGCAGCATACAGGCAGAAAGTTGGTGGAATTTGAAGCTTCTTCCTCCTTCAAAATGGCTGGTTACATTGCTCTTCTGCTCTCGATCCTAGCGATTTGCGCCGCTGGTGAGTATCTTCTTGATTTTGTAATCGTTTATTTGAAGTTTAGTATTTAATCCTACATGCCTTGTATGGGTTCCACGACCCAGTCTGCTCAGTGACTAGTTCATGTCAGATCCCGTGACTTCCATAGGAGTACGCGCCGAGGGTGAATTGGACGTGATCCATGCACCCGCCTCGCTGAAATGGATGGGTCACTCTCGACTCCGGGAAAGCCTTTTGAAGGAAATCTACTCGGCTTCTCTTGGGCTGTCCGTGGAGGAGGTAAGTGCATATTTGGAGTGTCCTTTTCACCAACGCTGATAGCAACATCTTGGTCAACATCAGTAAGTCAGCGTTTATGTGTCCACTGCTGGAAATGGTGGCTCTCAATTTTTCTCCAATCCTCCCGGCCTTCAGCAGTACAGAACTACTGATTACTTCTGACGTACTTTATGTCGTCGTCCCACCTGGCCGGTGGTCTTCCCACGATCTGCTGACCTGTCCACGGCCGCCGATGCAGAACCGGCTTACTGCGACGGTAGTCGTCTCGTCGACTTACGTGCCCAGCCCACTGCCACTTGAGCTTAGCCACCCGGTGTCCAATATCGACCACTTTGGTGCATCGGAGGATTGCCTTGTACCATATTACGTATATTCCGAGCATGGCTTGCTCCATTGCTCGCTGGGCTACTTTCAGCTTTTGGGTGACAATTTACAGACAAGGCCATAATTTATGAATTCTTTTTTCATCTAACTAGAGAGCGTTCCATATAAAACTTCCCGTCACTCGGACGAATAGCGCTCGTGACTCGGACACGAGGTATACGTAGAATGTTGGCTCCACTGTCTATCTGTCAAAACAGCGTTGCTATGTGTACAGATTTACCCGTAAATATCAGTATTTGAGTCATTTTCACGAACTTTGTCCCATAACGAAACACTGTAACGAAACTCTAAATATTTCACGAAAATTTATTTATAAAGTAACATTCCCATTGGCTTGCATTTTAATGGATAGGTAAATAAAAACACAAAATGTATTGAATAACCAACATTTATTGGATCTTGTTGGTTTATCAGTTGAATCTTGAAAAAATATAAAAACCTACTTCAAAAATACATACATATCACACACGCTAAATCCCGACAATCGGGGTAAGCAGAGTAATCGGTGTTGTGCTGCAAGAACTCTGGTCAATTACAGCACAACACCAACCACCACGTTTCGCAAAGTATTGGAACAAGATTCAATCGATCAAGCAGCAAGTAAGGCATGAAGACCCACCTGCTGCATGACTCGGTGGAAGTACCGTGCCAAGGTGAGAGGTGGCGAACCTGTCGCCCTTCAGCCAGGCCCGGTCCGTGCCATTTTGGAGGCCTAGGCAAGCCACTTGTAGGCGCCCCTAGATAATGGGGCACAAATAACGCTTTTACACCAGTGATTCACATAGGAAGCATATAAACGTAAATTAAAAAAATATCAGAAAATGTTAACATTTTCCTGAAATGAAGATTGCATTACGCTCTTACATATGTATAAATCATTTTAGTCAAAGTGAAAAAAAAATCTACGTATTATTTTACTGTTTATTTATTAAATATTATACAAGGTCTTGCGCGGCCACTTCGAATTCCTGGCCTTTGCTGTGGAAACACTTGGCGTGTGGTCACCCGACGCAAGGACTTTCGGAAACGTCCTAGGAAAGCTCCTTATTGATAAGTCTGGTGACCGACGCGCCAAGTCTTTCTTTTTTCAGTAAATAGGCCTAGCCATTCAAAGGGGCAACGCAGCCAGCGTATTGGGTACTGTGGCGGAGTCGGAGGAGTTGGACGAAGTTTTTTACTTACAGTAATTTTGAATGTTAGTATTTAGTTTTTCTTTATTTATTTATTAGGTTAATTTTATCATTGTTATACATTTGTTAGTTAGGTTTTAATTATTTAGTTATTATTATTTAGGTTTGTTACAAAAACACTTGAAGTGCTCTTCGCTACAAAAATAACCGTAGCAAAGATGAAACATTAGAATATAGTACCTACTCGTATTTTGAACGCCGTTATCAAAAATATTGTACGTCCAATTTGTGAAAATAAATTTACACGAAGGAATATTATTTAAACTCTGTTATCTTATCCAATTCTTAGCTCCGTCATTTAGGTTAAATTCAATTAAAATTATATCAATTTAAATTATAAATTTATTTAGGTTGAATCTTACTAGATTAAACTATACAATAAATTATAAAGAAGAATTAGGTAAGATCAAGGTTTACTTTACGCGACTTTGCTTTGGAAAATGTCGAAACGACATCGAATCGACATCGTCGAATCTATGGATAGCATGGAAAGTACACTCAATGTTTCTTGGGACATGACATGTGGGGAGCGAAGGTATGTTTTAATTAATTTTAATTTTGTAAAACTTCGTTCTGCACTAGCCACTGATACTGGAAGTGTTAAAAAGATTTTCAGTGCTGTAAACAAATTTAAAAAGCTGTCTTTGAGCTAATTTTTGGATATGATTATATCCAAAAATTAGCTCAAAGCTTATGCCGGTCGGTCAGTGACTAAAGCTGGGACTCCACAGCGGCGCACGGATGTGCACGCACACGCATGGCCTAGCCAAGCACACGGATGCGCGTGTACGTGGGCGACTCCACAGCCAGCTATGCCGAGCCACGCGCTTCATTTGTTGGAACATTTCAAACGAAGCGGACATGCCTACTGGCGTACTAACTATGGCGGAGGCGGCGCAAGCGTTGATTTTACTCGATCTCGACAGTTCTTCCGACGATAGTGACAGTGACACCGAATAAAACGAAAATTTACCCAAAAGAAAACATCGATTTTGGCTTGAAAGTCATATCGTGCGCAGAGAAGCGTGCGTGCGCGGGTGGAGGGGAGCGAGCTGCGTGGGTCTGGCTTCGCTCGCCTAGCAAAGCCAAACACACGCGTAGCCGTGGGTGTGACGTCACACATCCACGCAGCTGCACGCAGCTCGCAGTGGAGACGCCTCCATATAAATCCATAGGAGGCGAATCTAGACACACGTGCGCAGCGTGGCCGTGCGCCGCAGTGGAGTCCCCGCTTGACCGACCGGCCACCACTGACCGTCAGTCGGTTGTAATGGGAATTTGGTGGGAGACCGACCATAGACAAAACATCGCAAATGAATGTGACGTACACTTGCTGCACGCAGTGATGTTAGAAGCGATTTTTCAAATTCGTATAATTTGAAAAAAAAGGATCCGCGGGGCGCGGGATGTCCCGCCGCGCGCTCGGATCTCTCGATTTTTTTAGAGTTGCCCGGATACCTGGTAGAGAAATACGAGGGCGCCCCTCGGATCTCGGCGCCCTAGGCGACTGCCTAACTCGCCTATATGGACGGACCGGCCCTGCCTTCAGCACGGCATCTTGTCCTTATCCCTTAGTCGCCTTTTACGACATGCATGGGGAGAGCTGCAGTGGGGATATTCTTTTTAAGTACCGGCCCCACACGGTACTTACTTCAAAAATGTATGAAATAATAATTCTTTTCGGACAAAAGCAAGCAATAAAATTATGGATGAAAGAAAACATGAGTGGATAAAATCCTTTTATGCTTTTGTGACGCTTTCAACTCCAGGGTACTGAAAGAAATATTATTTCATACATATTTGAAGTCAGTTTTAATATTTTTTATAAATAATGTTATGTGGAGAAAATTTCAATGTGTATGGAGCTTTATACTACAAAGATTTCGTTATGTAACGAAATATAACGAAATCGTAACGAAATGTAACGAAATTTTGTGCAAAAAATATCCTAAAAATTACTTCCCTGACAACAATAGAATCAAAAGAAGGTGTGGATCTAAGCTTGCGATGGCTTCACCGAACATATCCGGGCCCATCGGCAGTAGAGGAGGGTATTAATCGAGGCCGGGACTAGCGAGTGGCCACTCTAAATTTCCCGCGCATGCTTCACGTTTCGGCTCGCTTCAAGCCCTCGTCAGCTAGTCTGCGTTGACTAGGACGCGGGGAAACCACCAGTCCCGCTCTCGACCTCCCTCTCACTACCTATCCATATTCTGTAGGATGCTTCCAGTGACGTTTTTGAAGCTCTCTCCATATATGAGCTTAGCGTCGATCTTGGGAGCCCTAGATTCTTGAAGAGACTGTAGAGCGACTTCGCTGGTAGTCCTCTTGCTCCGACTTCCACAGCGAAGAGATCAGTCTTGAATCCGTTTCTCACAATCCGGTCTACTAAGTTGCAGTACTTGTTAAGCTTGATGTTGTGGTCCTTCGGTATGTTACTTTCCCATGGAACTGTAAGTTCAACAAGTACTACATGCTTTGTCGCTTTTGAGAACATGAGTATATCCGGTCTTAATGCTGTGGTACAGATTTCCGAAGGCATTTGGTAATGCTTCTCATGTGTGTCCATCAACAATTCCCAATCCTTTGCTGCTCCCAAAATTGAAGAAGGTTTAGTCCTATCTTTGGGCAGCTTATTGGCTCCAGGTTTCACAAAGTTGACCTTCTAGAAGCCGCTACTGGTTTGCCCTTTCCTGGTCCGTGCAATTGACAGGTTGATGGCCTCTCTGATGATTTGGAGGACTTTATCATGACGGTAGGAATACTGGCCTCGCTCAAGTAGTATTTTGCATCCGCATAACAAATGTTTGGCCGTGCCTACGAACTCCTTACATGACGGGCATAGTCTATTTGTAGATTTCCCCCATCTAACTAGGTAGTACAAAAGCACTAGATAAACGTAAGATCTATGACATATAAAATCGGGATCAATCGGGATCGGAAAAGGTTGTGTTTTAGTCCAGCGTAACGAAATGTTTTCCACTTTTTTGCAACGACATTCTCACCTGAACTGCTCTCACTGCGTCCAAAGACGCGATTGCAGTTTTTTCGTCCACCAATAAACATCGGGCCGGTGTTGCCAACCGTATGACTTAAAGCAGCGTTCAATAGGGAAGGTGTGGATCTAAGCTTGCGATGGCTTCACGGAACATATCCGGGCCCATCGGCAGTAGAGGAGGGTATTAATCGAGGCCGGGACTAGCGAGTGGCCACTCAAAATTTCCCGCGCATGCTTCACGTTTCGGCTCGCTTCAAGCCCTCGTCAGCTAGTCTGCGTTGACTAGGACGCGGGGAAACCACCAGTCCCGCTCTCGACCTCCCTCTCTCTACCTATCCATATTCTGTAGGATGCTTCCAGTGACGTTTTCGAAGCTCTCTCCATATATGAGTTTAGCGTCGATCTTGGGAGCCCTAGATTCTTGAAGAGACTGTAGAGCGACTTCGCTGGTAGTCCTCTTGCTCCGACTTCCACAGAGAAGAGATCAGTCTTGAATCCGTTTCTCACAATCCGGTCTACTAAGTTGCAGTACTTGCTAAGTTTGATGTTGTGGTCCTTCGGTATGTTACTTTCCCATGGAACTGTAAGTTCAACAAGTACTACATGCTTTGTCGCTTTTGAGAATATGAGTATATCCGGTCTTAATGCTGTGGTACAGATTTCCGAAGGCATTTGGTAATGCTTCTCATGTGTGTCCATCAACAATTCCCAATCCTTTGCTGCTCCCAAAATTGAAGAAGGTTTAGTCCTATCTTTGGGCAGCTTATTGGCTCAAGGCTTCACAAAGTTGACCTTCTGGAAGCCGCTACTGGTTTGCCCTTTCCTGGTCCGTGCAATTGACAGGTTGATGGCCTCTCTGATGATTTGGAGGACTTTATCATGACGTTAGGAATACTGGCCTCGCTCAAGTAGTATTTTGCATCCGCATAACAAATGTTTGGCCGTGCCTACGAACTCCTTACATGACGGGCATAGTCTATTTGTAGATTTCCCCCATCTAACTAGGTTACTCGGGTCGGGGAGAGTAAGCTGGAATGCATTTAAGTAGAACTTAAGCAGCTCAGGGGACCAGTTGTATATTATGGATTTCCACTTCAATGCAGGAGGGATGCAGAAGTCACCCACTGTTAGCCAATCATTCTGCATTTCTAGGTTTAAGGCGTGAAGTTTGAAGCCTTGTTCCATGTCCTCCTGAGCAAAACCTTTCAGTATTTCTTTATCAGACTTTGCTGTTTCTATGCCCAATCCAGATCTATTGGTGCGTGTACCAACTTGGAATGATTTGTAGAAGTCGAGTCTCGATTCCAGTTCATCTGATAGTGATGTGTTGGGTAAGGCTTGAATAGCGCTATCATTGGAGTCTTTGAGTATACATCGTTTGGCTATTCTCGCCTTTTGATAAAATATCGACGGTTTCTTAATGTTCAGTCCAAAGTTATTGTGAGATCTGTATAGCGTTGACGAGTCAGCCGGGTGAGCCAGTCCAAACCATGATTTCAGGAATCTGGTCACATACGAGTCTAATTTAGTCAGGTTTTGCTTTGTGAAGTCGTAGACGAGAAATGGCCATGAAAGTTTTGATGTCAGGTAGTTATCGTAAATCCATGCCTTTTGTGTACCCAGGAGGGGAAGATTGTCAGTTTGGCGGAGGCTCTCTTCGAAAAGTTGGACAATATCATCAGTAGGATGCTCCTTTCCTCTGCTGGTGATCCTTTTGCCCAAGAATTTAAAAGGAGCTTCATCAGCCACGGTTGCGATTGGTTTTCCGGCTACTGTCAGACCTGGATTGCTCGAGGTAAACTTTGAACCTTTCCTGGTTAAGCTCAAACAGTAGCACTTCGCTGGTTTTATCTTCATCCCTTTGGTCCATTCACAATAGTCATCTACCACCTTAAGAAGCGCCTGATTTTATTTTGGATTGCGGGTTACATGCGCCCAGGCCAAGGCTTTACGAAACTTCCACCGTACTAGGTACTACAATTAAACCTATTTATATGAAAACACTTTTTTAAATCACATATGTGTGCGCCTGGCCTCACAAAATGACTAGGCGCACACAAATATGTGCGACTGGTGCCGAAAGGGTTAAAGAGCGTGTTGCACGCACCAGCGCCGCAAATAAAAATTACTTTTGGGGAAATCGAAACAAATCATAACCTCACTTTTTAGTGATGCAATGTTCAACTCACAATTTGGAATCAAAACAAAGGTCAGTGCACCATAAGTTATATAGGTATACAACTCTGTAGGAAATTTTGTAATGATTATAGCCATGCTAAATTTGCTATATAGGTGCTTATATTTTTTTTCCTTGCCTAAGGAAACTCGCCTGCGAAAAGTCGCGATGTTTTAAGGAGGTGGTCGCGCACCGCCCGCACATACGCCTGAGCAGTTAAGGCGAACACTCAAAAAATGTACAAACATTTTAAGAATGAATAAATGTTTTTTAATGTTTTTCAGAGCTCCAACTGGTCATGTCTCACCATCACAGACCCATTCAACACACCGGAAGCAGTTGTGGAGGTCTACATTGATGGTGTCCCAAGCCTCGGCAATTCGGTACATTATCAAATTGTTTTTTTCTTTTTTTTTTCCTTTTTCAATTGCTTTTATTTTACAAGCCTATAAATGCTGAAATGCATCTTTCTTATAATGTATTTACTTGCCTTTCAATAAATATGCATATGGAAACTGTTCATGTTTTCCGTCTAATTCGGAGTAGTGGGACAAGCATATGGAAACACTGACGTGCACTTATGTAGTTCCAGCAGGAACATAATGTAACTGTGCTATTTTATGTGCATTTGGGAGAATCAATGAGTTGCAAATAAAACAACTAAATCGGTGTTCCGTCCATCTTGGTTTATTCATCTGTCAAACTTGGTGTTGCCGTGTAACTTTTTTTAAATAAGCTGCCATAATGAGGATCAGTAAAGTAACAGCAAATTCAATAGAAGTGATATCCACGTTGTTCTTTATGGCATAAGAATGGCATATCTTTTTGAATTATCAAAATCGGGCCATTAGTTACGGATATATTATCAATAAACTTAAGCCGTTTCTGCCGCTAAAACTCGGTGCGCCGCGGCTACGCGTGACATCACTCCACCCCAGCACCTGCGCGCTCGCGCTAGTCAGCCTACGCACACTCATTCGTCGAGGGCTGTATCTCTTGAACTGTAATAGGTAGCCCGTTGAAATTTTCACAGAATATGTGTTATTATGGCCGATATAACAACAAATAATAAAAATAAGAAAAAGTTAAATATTCACGGGGGTTCCCATAGAAGAAACCAAGCGAGTTCGACTCACACTTGGCCGGTTTAAATAGTATAAATTTTGCATTGTGCCGAAATGTACACATACATCTATCAAAACGCCAGAGAAACTTATGTACCGTGTGGGGCCGGTACTTTAAAAGAATAGCCCCACTGCATCTCTCCCCGTGTATGTCGTAAAAGGCGACTAATTGATATGACTCCCTTCTTATATTACTAGGTGGTAGGGTTTAACCCGCCCGGGTTTGTACTCATTTGGTGGGTTTGGACGAGTGTGCCATAATTCCACCAATAGACTTGGTGACGAGGGTATGATGATGGAGACAGAAGGTGGACAGTGGAACTCTTCAACCGTTACTAGTAACCCTCTCGAGTTTGGGCTCATTTCGTTGGTTCGGACGGGTGGGCCATACTTCTACTAATACACTTGGTGACGAGGGTCTGATGATGGAGACAGAAGGTGGACAATGGAACTCTTCAACCGTTACTAGTAACCCCCTCGAGTTTGGGCTCATTTGGTTGGTTCGGACGAGTGCTCCATACTTCCACCAATACACTTGGTGAGGAGGGTCTGATGATGGAGGCAGGAGGTGGACAGTGGAACTATTCGACCGTTACTAATAACCCACTCGAGTTTGGGCTCATTTGGTTGGTTTGGACGAGTGTCCCATACTTCTACTAATACATTTGGTGATGAGGGTCTGATAATGGAATCAGGAGGAGGGTGGTGGAACTCTTCAACCGTTACTAGTAACTCCTCGAGTTTGAACTCATTTGGTAGGTTTGGACGAGTGTCCCATACTTCTACTAAATACACTTGGTGACGAGGGTCTGATGATTGAATCAGGAGGTGGGTGGTGGAACTCTTCAACCGTTACTAGTAACTCCTCGAGTTTGGACTCATTTGGTAGGTTTGGACGAGTGTCCCATACTTCTACTAAATACACTTGGTGACGAGGGTCTGATGATGGAATCAGGAGGTGGGTGGTGGAACTCTTCAACCGTTACTAGTAACTCCTCGAGTTTGGACTCATTTGGTAGGTTTGGACGAGTGTCCCATACTTCTACCAATACACTTGGTGACGAGGGTCTGATGATGGAGACAGGAGGTGGGTAGTGGAACTCTTCGATCTTTACTAATAACCCGCTCGAGTTTGGGCTCATTTGGTTGGTTTGGACAAGTGCTCCATACTTCCACCAATACACTTGGTGACGAGGGTCTGATGATGGAGACATGAGGTGGACAGTGGAACTCTTCGACCGTTACTAATAACCCCCTCGAGTTTGGGCTCATTTGGTTGGTTTGGACGAATGTTCCATACTTCTAATAATACACTTGGTGACGAGGGTCTGATGATGGAATCAGGAGGAGGGTAGTGGAACTCTTCAACCGTTACTAGTAACTCCTTCGTCTAATCAAATGAGGCCAAACTCGAGGGGGTTACTAGTAACGGTTGAAGAGTTCCACTGTCAACCTCC
Source organism: Nematopogon swammerdamellus (assembly GCA_946902875.1). Classification (NCBI taxonomy): domain Eukaryota; kingdom Metazoa; phylum Arthropoda; class Insecta; order Lepidoptera; family Adelidae; genus Nematopogon; species Nematopogon swammerdamellus. Next base: position 8,708,732 of record OX336344.1, read on the forward strand.
TGACACCATCAGACCGTCTCCGTCACAAAGTGTATTGGTGCAAGTATGGGACACTCGTCCAAACCCACCAAATGAGCCCAAACTCGAGGGGTTACTAGAAACAGTTGAAGAGTCCCACTGTCCACGTCCTGACTCCATCATCAGACCCTTGTCACCAAGTGCATTAGCAGAAGTATGGGACACTCTCCAAACCTACCAAATGAGTCCAAATTCGAGAAGTTACTAGTAACGGTTGAAGAGTTCCACCACCCACCTGCTGATTCCATCATCAGCCCTCGTCACCAAGTGTATTAGTAGAAGTATGGGACACTCGTCCAAACCATCCAATTGAGCCCAAACTCGAGGGAGTTACTAGTAACGGTTGAAGAGTCCCACTGTCCACCTCCTGTCTCCATCATCAGACCCTCGTCACCAAGTTTATTGGTAGAAGTATGGGACACTCGTCCAAACCTACCAAATGAGTCCAAATTCGAGGAGTTACTAGTAACGGTTGAAGAGTCCCACTGTCCACGTCCTGACTCCATCATCGAACCCTCGTCACCAAGTTGAAATTATCATAACATTGTATTGTCACGGGAAATCAATGTGTGTGCAAAGTTTCATAAGAATCGGTTCAGTAGAAGTAGTTGAAAAAGTTGTCGCAAAGTTGTTGAAACAAATAAACAAGGGGTCACGCTAAATAAAACCATTTAAAAATAGTTTCTCCGGCGTTTTGATAGACGTATTTGTACATTTCGGCACAATACAATATTTATACATTGTGAAAAGTGAAACCAGGCACAAATCGGACACTTAATTTGTTTTAAACACAAATTAACAAACATAAACACTGCGCGCCTTACCGCTTCCTGGCGGTGCGGAGCGGCGTGGAGTGTCGTGATGTCACGCACTTCGCGCCGCGATTAATCGTGATCGGCGCATTCATTTGATCACTACCAGCTCATTTTTGGTCGTACGACAAAAATAATTACACCAATGTTTTGGATTTTTCATGGACTACAATACTACATTCAAAACTAAAAACCGCGTTGATCCTCATTGATGGCTCCTAGGAAAGTTTTCACCAGACTGAAAAGAAGAGCACCTCAAGATCTCATCACAGAGTAAAATGACTGTGAGAATGTGCTGGAGTAGGAGGAACTGTCAATGGACCTTATCATACAAGACCTATTCCAAATACTCAACTGCTGATTAATGTCAGCTCGCGATAGATTGCAGTTATAGAAGAATAAAGAAATATGTACAATTTTTTAATATCACTAAAGTAACGGGCTAAAATTTATCTACCTGGTGATGTTTTAACCCCTCCCTTGCTTCTTACTGGGTTGATACCATCGTTCTGGATGTAAAACGGCTGTACATATATCTGCCACGGCTGTGTTCTCCTCTAGTCCAGTATAGCAGTATAGGCAGCAATCCAAAGGGAAATCTCCAGTACCTTCCCGGAGGTGATATTGGCTAGTCGGAGCATGTGGTTCGACCTCTCTGACTCGGACACCCATACCGTATTTTATTAAAAAAACAATTTCCGTTCAAATACAATAATAAGTGTTGATATAATTTGCCCAGGCTCGCCTAAAGTCGCAACGCTACCCGCTGGCGCTGGATGAATACGACCTGGACACTTTTGAATCGCTGAGTCATCGCATCCAGCAGCGCTACGCAGACGGAGGAAACAAGCTCGTGCGCGTCTCCCTCGACGACCAGGCCAACGTAACTATTCCATTCAGCGTATTTTATTATACGTGTGCGTGCCGCCGCTGATGTGACACCTTTTCACATATTCATAGGATACGGGGTTGTGGTTGATGTGAAATAAATAGGCATATATACATAACACCACACCTGTTCTCCAATGGGGTTGGCAGAGATAACAGATTTCCACATGCCACGATCCTCTCCTCTACCACTATTTTAAATTCAAGTTAAAATATATTCAAGCAATGATATTTCACATTTCTAGGTGAACTTCTTTTGTTTCCGATCCCGTTTACATGTATGAAGAGCCCCCGAATAACCAATTACCTACATCTGGCTTTTAAGAGTAAACTTCAATTATAGCTTGCTTAGTTTAATCTAAAAGGCTCCGACGGTCAGATGGATGGACGGACAGACTATGTAAAACCATGCAAAACTTGTCTGCATAAATAATAATAATTTTAATGTGATTTATTAATTGATAAATTGGTTACCTCAAGTCGACAAAACAATAGAGGAAACTTTCTTAAAGACTTTAAATGACATAATTTTATTAACTAAATAAATGCTGTTTATGGCCGATTTTTTTAATGAATAATTAAGTCGGTTGGTATTAAAAAAAATTTTTTTCTTTTAACCTCTTGCTTGGCTTCCCAATTATTAAAATGCTTACATCCTTCCATGCACGCGAAATTTGGCGCACACTTAAACTCCAACATTTCGTAAAGTAATGAAGTGAGATCAATAACCTTTATTGGCACTTGGAACCAATGAAATTATCCAGGCCCTTCCGGAAGTAAACGGATGTAAGCAGTTTGGGGGCCGGCCGGCCCTTCAGGAAACCAAGAAGTTAATTTATTGATCTTCAAAACATTTAAAAAATGTATGTGGGTCCAGTGCGATTCCGCGGGATTAGCACCAATCCTGCAAATGCCCTGCAGTATTTAAAACACTGCAGGATTGCAATCTCTAATTTTAGCATTATAATCCACAGCAGTGAGTGCATATTAATTATTGTGACAGTAAAACGTACACAATTTGCACAGCTCAACGAATACTCGTCCATCTTCGGCAATATCAAGATCGCCAAAGTGAGCAAGAGGTCGCTGCAGTACCTGAAGCCAAGCACACAGGAAGAAGATGCTCAGTTCCTTCAGGAGCTCGACGTGCTCAAGGCCATTGCTGAGAAGGTGAGCATGCTATGAGCGTCAGCCGTTCAATATCACGGTCACCGGTCGGGTATTGGTTATCATCGTTCATTATGTTGTTGTCTTGGTTGTTTTTTTTTTTTGTTGACAGACAGCTGCCGATGCTTTGAATGCACTTGACATGAGGCCGTTGTGCTCAGTAATCCGGCTATGGGCTCACTGAAGCCAGCTGAGTTTTTCAACAAAATGTTGCAGCCCTTTGGGATTTTTCCACACTGCCGGTCGCCGTTTTCAGAACGGAAAACCCCGAACGATTTTTTTTACTAAAATCATTATTTTTTCTGTCCTTTCATAACGAATCGCGGTCGCGAATATCTCCGACGTTTGACGGAGTCGGAAGTCGTGCGGGGCACCAATGTGTGAGCGGTTATGCAACAGCTATACCATCAAGTTGCGCTTGTTGAGAATGTTTAAATATTTTAAAACTTTTTTTATAGAACAATTTTCTCTTTTCATTTACATACAACTTGCCGCTGACTCGTAATTATTATGGTTGCAAACCATTCAATGGGTTAACAACAGCCAAACATAGCATCAATCTGTTACCTTGTTGACAAAACACTGATTATTCAACACAATATTGTGTGCAGGTTGAGAGCGGAGCTGTCACCCCAGACAATGTGATAGATTTCTACCACCTGCGCTTCCAGTCCCTGCACCCTCTCTCCGATCTGCACGGCGCCGACTCACTCGAAACCAAGGAGGCGAAGAAACTACTCGGTGGGTGTTCTAAAGTAACCGCTATGTAACAGTAATAAAGTTTAATTTGAGGTAGCTTATGATTTAAAGTGTGAGTGTTAGGGCTCCTGAGCCCTGTTATCACAGCGACCTATGAACCGCATCTTTTGACATTGAGAATGTTTTTGGATCGCTTCAGTATAGTCCCCGATATCCAGCGAAAGTGCGAAAACGCCATGGTGTCGTGAGTTTTAAGGCTACATGAATAATTACGGTGTCAAATGACGCTAGACAATGAGGGCTATAAGATGCTAAAATGCTGAAAAAAAAATTTTCATTATTTGAGAGTTTTCGAAAAAAATAGCAAAAAACCGCTTAAAATAGCAATTTTCAGGGGGTTTAAAAAGGGCACTTTTAAACATATTTCTAAATATATATTTTAAACTTTTATATTTATACACCGTGTCCCAAAACTCAACGTCAAGTGGGAACCAGGGAGTAGGCCAGTTTATGACTACCCAGGGAAAAATAAGAAAAAAAAAATCCGCGTCATTTATTTTTTTAGAACAAAATTGAACTGAATATTTTTTTTGGTAAAACTACAGGCATTCTGGTTTTGTTTGGGATACTGATCAATAGCAGAGTTATTTAGGCTACCAATAAATTTTTTTTAACAATTATATTTGCAAATTTGTAGTCGTAGTACCTAAAAATGTCAATTTTCAACGTTTCTCAAAAAATGCTCATATAAAAAACAAATGACTGATTTTTTTTCTTATTTTTCCCTGGGTACTCATAAACTGGCCTACTCCCTGGTTCCCGCTTGACGTTGAGTTTTGGGACACCCTCTATATTGTAGATTGACTCAATATCTGGGAATGTTTTTTTTTATTGTTTGAAAAAAGTGAAAATCTTGTCCTAATACATTGCTGACGTGGTGGTCGGTGTTGTGCTGTAATTTACAAGAGTACCCATAAGGAACAATTTTTGTTACCTAATAATATATCAATACTTGCAGCACAATACCGATTACTCTGCTTACCCCGATTATAGGGATACAGTGTGACAAGTTTCTGGTGCCTTCTCACCTGACCCCACCAATATCGCTGGTAGGTAAGAAAGAGGGGGCTGTATTAATGTTTGTGTTAAGATTTTTTATAAGAAAACAGTTAAACAAATAAATCAGATACAAAGATTTATATGATTTCAGCCATTAAGGCGGGAATAAGACTCAAACCGTGCTACCCGAGCACTGTTGTTGTTGTTTTGGTTTGGGGTTGGCTCTAGGCCTGCAAACTAATCCCGCTTGGTTGGGGACCTTCGTGCAAAACCCCGCAGTCTCCAGCTACCCCAGCCAGCCTATGTCTTCCATGAAAGCCACAAGTCGACCGGGGTGTCTGCAGGCCGCTTATCCCTTAGTCGCCTTTTACGACATGCACGGGGAGAGATGCAGTGGGACTATTCTTATTAAGTACCGACCCCACACAGTACCTTAAAAAAACCTTACCCGAGCACTGATTGAAACACGAACCGTATGCAGATGTAAATAGGTGTGAGATTCATTCTACTCGTGCGGTGGCTGATACGTCGCGCCGACGATGAACGTTTGCGCGAAAATCACACTATTTATTAAATTTCACGTGTTGGAAAGATGGAAAACAATATTTATTTCGCTACGATTGTAGGGAAAAATATTATCTATATTTCTATGAGGGTCTTGTATTGAAACAATTTATGCTTGTCAAGATAATTTAACTTGAAAGTACAATTTTCGTACTTTTCGTTATTTTTTGGAGATTTATTTAACACCTTTCCAAAGTAGTAAAATATAATTTTTTTCGCTATGTTTGTTAATTAAAGATCAATACATAACATATATTTTTTACAGATTTTTTATCTTTACCGATAGCTCAATAATTTCGTTTAAAGTTGACCTTTTGAGTCTTATTTCCGCCTTAAGCCTGTTCCTATTTTATACAAGGCACTGTGTCATGTCATAGAAATTGTCACGTTTTCTCTCTTCTCTTCTGCACGCTGAATGACATTGGGGATCCTGAGTACTTGCGGGATTCATTCCAATTTCTCTGCACGTGAACTTTCTTCGAGATCAACTGATTCGCGAGTACTTGCCATCCCTTCTCACTCCTCCACTTCCTGCTATGATTCCTTCACCGTGAATGCAGCACTTATTGAAACTCACTACCCCTTGAAATTAATCCATCTATTCTCGTCATTATTTGCGCATAAAAAACATATTCTGTCTCACTTTCTGATCTACGTCATCTCCTTGTTCATTCTCTGTCACTTCACACTTTTTCGTGATACAATAACCCAAAGGTTGACTGGAGGAGAATGCCTACCGTGTTAAGCGTACCTTTTGCAAAATGTTAAAACCTATTTTGATTTGATTTGATGTCTTTTACTCTGCTCCGAAATAACAAATGAGTGAATAGTTATTTTATTTTATTTTATATATTTGGAAAATCAACAGTTTATAGTACATACATATAGTTGCAAGCGGTTTTTCACTTAAATTACTAAACCAGTAAAAGATTTTCTCGTGTTTACATTAAAGACATTTACAAAAATTTTTGTACCACAGTGCCGTGAAACAAAGAAATTAATACAGTTGACATTTCGTATTTAAAATAAAGAGAAAAAAAAATTTGAATTATAAATAAATAATGTATAATAATTAAATTGAATAAATAAAGATAATGAAATGTAATAAAATGATTTTTATGTAGTATTTGTATGTAGTTTATAATACATATTTCTTTACAGTCTTAACACATTGCCACAAACTATTCTTGTTCGCCTGCATGTACTTCTCCCACATCCCAAAGGTTAGTTAGAATAGAATGCCTCGCGGCATTAAGCTCGCCTGTTGTACCTAATTTTTATAAATTGGTGTTCAATAAAGAATATATACATACATACATACATTTTAGATATTAATATATTATAATAAAAAAAATTTTTATATTATAATAAAAAAAAATTTTTTTTTAGTACAGGCATATTTATAATGATTACTGTTTTCTTTTTAGCAAAATGTTTTTTATAACATATTTTTTGAATGTGTTCTTAGTATGTATAAAAGGATCAATGTCGCTGAAATGCTCGTTATATGTGCTAGCTGGCCTAGTAATAGTTGAGTTCTTTGCATAATTGGTGCGGTGTAGTGGAATGTGAAATAGGTTAGTGTGGCGTGTCCGACGAGCAGGAACACTGTAGCCAATCTCTCCAAGAAGTTGCGGACAGTCAATCCGACTGTTTACCAGGTCGTATAGGAAAGCCATATCGAGCAGTAGTCGTCTTTCTTCTAGTGTCATGACATTGTGACATTTACAGCTTTCTAAATAAGAGTCGGGTCGCACATTAGATTTGTAATTAATTATACCTGACGATTTTTCTTCGTAGGCGTTCAATTCTTATTATGTTTACATTATAATTTGGAGACCATATACAAGAACATTATTCTAGAACACTACGAACATAAGCATAGTACATCGATTTAATACATTCAGTGTTTTTGAAATTTTTGGACACTCTGATTACGAATCGTATATTTTTATATGCTTTGTCTATAATTGAGTCATAGTGATCGTTGAAAGTTATTTTTGAATCAAGTAGATCCCTCACTGTAGACACTTTAGGTATAAACATTTTGTTGATTGTGTAGTTATGTTGTATTGGTTTAGAACTACGAGTGAAGGTTATGTGCATACATTTTGTAGCATTGACATTAATTCTGTTTCGTTTATAGTACTCAGAGAGACAGTTCAAATCCTCTTGTAATTTATGACAGTCACTTGTATCGTTAATTACTTTGATTACTTTCTTATCGTCTGCATATAGGGAATATTTTGCATGGGTTATACTGTACCCTATATCATATATATAAGCATTGTAAAATAATGGCCCCAAAATTGATCCCTGGGGGACACCGGATGGTACCTTAATGAAATTTGATTTAAAACCACCTATTACAACAGCTTGGGACCGATTATCTAAATATGATTCTACCCAGCGTAGCAAGTCATCGTGTATTCCCAGTGCGTTTAACTTCAACAGTAAAATTTTGTGATCTACTCGATCGAAGGCTTTTTCGATATCGGTATAAATGACATCTATTTGTCCTCCACCTTGTATATCTTTAACTATGTAATTAATAAATTCTGTGAGATTAGTTGTAGTGGAGCGTGCTCTTAGAAAACAGTGCTGAAAATCAGAAATACCACTGCTCAGTGTAGGATATATAGCTTTGAAAATTACCTTCTCGAAAAGTTTATTAAACACATTGAGAATTATAATACCTCTGTAATTTTCTACTTTTGTTTTTAGACCTTTCTTATGTATCGGAACTATATGTGCCTCCTTCCATTTGCCAGGGAACATGCCCTCTCTGATTGATCGTGTAAATATTTTAGTTATCGGACTGGCGAGAGAAAGGGCACATCTCCTGATAAACACAGGAGGCACATTGTCACTGCCTGCACCTTGCAATGTCTAAATTTTTCATCAAGCGTTCGATTGTTTCAACATTTATGTTCATCGAATGTATTAGGTGTGAGTCACCATGCCGAGGTTCACCAATCATAATATCATTATAGTTTTTGTCTGGATTCTGAAAGACATTTTGAAAGAGATTATTAAATCCTTCGCATATTGAATTTGCATCTGTTAACCTCTGGTTGTTAAGAGTAAGCACTTGTGGGTAGCTAGATACTCCCCTCTTTGATTTGATATATGACCACAAGTTTTTTGGAAATATTTTTATGGATTGTTGAATTGATTCGATATATTCATTTTTAAGTTTCCGGATTAACAGTAGGTTTAAAGACTTACATAAGTCGACGTTTCGCCCGCTACGTCACGTGCTTCATCAGGAACTGCGGGAGTTCCTGGAGCCGACGTCTGGTGTCCGTTGTGCCAGACGTCAAACTGCTCTTTTTCGAAGATTGTAGCTGTGGGTAGGTTGCACAATATTCGGCAGCGGTGTTAGATCGCGATCCGTACATCGTACGAAGTCCCGGCTGCACACAACACTCACTTTGTCTTCAGACGCTGGCTTGGCGGAAGATCTTTCAGATGTGTACTGTGACAGCACGGACAGCCAAGAAGGTGATAAATTCATACTGTCATCCCTGTTGAAATTTCTGTGCCTGCTGATTTCGATGGCTTCCCTGACTAGGCGTGGAGTGTAGTGTCGTTCTACCGCTAGTACCGACGCTTCATCAAACCGGATCCAGTGGTTATTATCACCAAGCAATAGATTTTCCGTAATGGCCGATTTCTGCAGGTCACCATTCTTGACTGCTCTTATGTGTTCGCACATTCGCTCATGGACGCTCCTCTTCGTTTGGCCGATGTAGCTCTTCCCACAGCTACATGGAACTTTGTAGACGCCTGGGGCTTGCAATGGTATCTTATCTTTAACGGATCTAAGCATTTAAAATAAACGTCGACTTATGTAAGTCTTTAAACCTACTGTTAATCCGGAAACTTAAAAATGAATATAATTAATAACAGTGTAAACTTAAAAACATTAGTAAGTGATTCGATATAGGTTCTATAACATATCTTTTGCATACTATGTTGTCTTTTTCGTAGTAAACTAAATTCATCATAATCACGCGGGTTCTTGTACCGTTTCCAGCGTTTATGTGTTTTTTGCTTTTTCTTTAATAACTTTTTTTAGTGCGTCTGAGAACCATATAGGATATTTATTAATATTATTCGATTTAACTCGACAAGGAATAAATTTTTCTATACAATCATACACAATTCTATAAAATGAGTCTGTAGCGTCATCTATTGACCCACCTTTTAACACGTCTGTCCAATCTATATTGAGCAAGTAGTGGTTGATACGGTCATAGTCACCTTTATGAAACAAAAATGCTCTATACTTATCTTCAAGTAGCGGAGTTATACTTAAATCTGAAATATCTATAGTGAACGATGGGTGATAAATATCCTCAGGCAACAGTGGAAAATCACACCTACTTATTTCCAGTGAAAAATTGCAGAAAACTAGGTCTAGTGTGTGATTGCTGGCATTTGTCAGTAGATTGTGTTGAGTTAGACCTAAGATATTAAGATCATCAATAAGTTTTATCCCAGCATTTTGTACATCTAACGACCCCAGTCTAAGGTGAGTATGTTTCTCACTAGACCATGAAATCTTTGGTAGGTTAAAGTCGCCTATTATAATGATATTATCATTGGCTTGAGAGCTAGCTAGGCACGTAACAGAGTCCAACAATCTATCTATCTCAGTGGAAGCGTGGCAGGCTGCGGGGGGAGGTAGGCAGTGCAAAGATGGAGGGGGGAGGCGGCAGGGCCGAGCGCACGGGCAGGCACGGTGAGCCATATCATCTCTGTAGGCGGCCGCGCGCCATCCTCGCGTAGTTCCGCGCCGAGAGACTTGCGCACGCACACCATCACGCCCCCACCCCTCGCCTTGCCTGTTTGCAGTACATTTCTATCACAGCAAAAAATATCATATCTCGGATCACAAATTTCTGTATCCTGTCAAGCAATGTCACTGTTTAACCACGTTTCAGTAATTATAATTACATCATAGTCGTTCGACAGAATAGTTTGATTTATATGTAATAATTTTGTTCTGAGCCCGCGGGCATTTTGATAATATATACATACATACATACATATCACACACGCTGAATCCCGACAGTCGGGGTAAGCAGAGTAATCGGTGTTGAGCTGCAAGAACTCTGGTAAATTACAGCACAACACCGACCACCACGTTTCGCAAAGTATTCGAACAAGATTCAATCGATCAAGCAGCAAGTAAGGCACGAAGACCCACCTGCTGCATGACTCGGTGGAAGTACCATGCCAAGGTGAGAGGTGGCGAACCCGTCGCCCTTTAGCACGGCATCTTGTCCTTATCCCTTAGTCGCCTTTTACGACATGCACGGGGAGAGATGCAGTGGGGCTATTCTTTTTAAGTACCGGGCCCACACGCTACGGTGATAATATATCTGTAAATTATTTGGTGTGGTGAATGTAACATGAAAAGTCAACTAGTATTGATAAATCATCCGTTGCTGGAGTTAAATCAGGGTCCGGAAAAATCTGACTATTTATTGAATCGTGGTTAATGCTATATAGGGAGCTATAAGTGTTGAGGCACTGTAAAAGTGTTGTAACTGGAAGATATGCATTTAAAACTCTGCTCGATGAGTGCACCCGGTGAACAACTATACGCTTCGTGAAGAAAGCAGAAGCATTTGATTAATGACTTGATTTTAGTGTTGATTGTTTTTGTACCAAGAAGCTCTCACCGTCAACTTGTCCATGCATCAAATGACCAAAGGTCAAAAAAGAGTAAAACGATCTGTAATTAATAATTATTATAAAAAGATTAGTTCTTCCATGAGTGTAGGTAGGTTGTAGTAATGGTCGGTGTCGCCGGGTCGTCGTCGTCGCCGCCGCGCCGCCTCCGCCGCCGGCGCCGCCGTTGCGGCAGCGACCGCTACTACATTTCAGTTCACCTCTGTTATTCATACCTAGATGTATAGCTATTGTGTGGTACGAGTATTGTAATAATGTTAGTTGTATTTTATCGTAGGTGTAATGAAGTATTCAGATGTCGAATTACGAGTTCGCTTATCAGGCGAGCCCGTCCAGCGGCATCGCTCGTCGAGGAGTCTTGCATGTGACATATAATTTTCTAAATCGCGTTTTTTTACCACAGTAACATTTCTCATGCATGCTCCCTGCACGAGCGATACCGCGCGAACGAGATCGCCCACCGATAGAACCCGCGATTGGCCATCAGTGTATAAGCCGCTAGCACATTCACATAATAATTGATGTTTTAAGTTGACTTCACAGAGCATCAAATACCTACCGCCCGGGCCCCCTACTAGAGGCGCCCTAAGCGATGATATTTGAAACCCAATAACCGTACGCTGAGCTGCTAGCGCTTCGTATGTGTGTGTGTGTGCTAGTATCGACACTACACACAAAGAGGAGCAAGTTAGGCACACGCACAAAACAAATGCACACGCACAACACACATATGTAAGACATAGGCCACGCCCACAGGCTTCAACGGTGTTGTAGAGAAATCGCGCTCACAGCGCCTCTAGTAGGGGCGGGCGCGCGCATTTCATGCTCTGTGGTTGACTTGCTTTAGATATTGATTATTTGATTGATCAGTATTTATTTTATTTGATAGTGTGTTTATACTGGTTTGAGTCACTATTAGAAATTTAATAATAGGGTTGAGAGAAAGATAAATAACATATATTATTTCTACACAAATAATAATAGATAGAACAAAATATAATTATGAATAGACATGTAATAGGTATCTTTGTTTTCGTATACTTGTATTGGATTGGCACTGGGGTACTTACATAATGTTGTTGCTGTTTATACTGACACAGTGAGTGTCCGCCCTGGTAAGAATTGTTCAGCTGATTTTCTTGAGGTCCGCTCTCGTAGAAATGCGTATAGGGCGCGATCCCTCGGCTTTCCTTGTAATGATGGTACAGTTTTTTACCCACGTAAACTTATAGGACTTTTCCGCTGCGAGTTTCTTGCACTCCCTGAGTAGTTGTTTATTACCTGGCGTTAGATGCTCGCTAACAAAGATTCTGTTCGGTTCTCCTGTAAGTCCGATATCGGTCGTAGTGATGCCCTTCTTCTTCTTAAGCCCTGACAGGATGGTGTCCTTGTGTAGCCTGTTACGCAGCATGATGACAATGTTACGTGGCCGGTCGGCGGCGGCGGGAGCGGCGGCGGCGGCGGCGGAGGGGGGGGCGGTCGCGGCCGAGGAGCGGGGCCGGGCCGCACTCTCGTCGCCGACTCGATGTCGGAGTCCGCGAGCTGCAGGCTCGCATGCTGTGCAATTTTCTTGATGATGGCGGGTATGTCTTCGTTCTGCTTCTCCGGTACACCGAATAATTCGAGATTCTGCATCCTGTTCCTTTGATAGTCTCTGCTGCGGTGCGCGTGCAGTTTTTCTAGTTCTTCTCTAATTTGTAACAGTTCTTTTTCAAGCGATTTGCTCTTTCACGCGCAGTGTTCGAGTTCGTTGACCTTGCCAACCAGTTCATCCTGTCGTCCAGTGGTGAACTGCATCGCCTCCTGTATTTCCTTAACGTCTGTAAGCAAACACGTTTGTCTTTTACTTAAATCTGTGAATGATTCCTTTAGTCCACCGTATTGCAAGGTACAATGTTCAATTCAGCCTTTATTTCTGAAGTCGAAGATGATATGTTGACTGTATTTCCTCCTTCATTAGTAGCATTGAATTTTTAATCTCTTCTGTGAAGTGAGTAGCATCTCCTTTGTGTCGCATTCTGGTTGTTTTCGTTTACGGAAAGTAATTGTTTGTGTGTCGGCGTATTCAGCATCGCGTATTTTCGTAGGTAGATCTGGACTAGAGCTGCACTGGTTCGGCGGCGAACGGGTAAGCGTGCCGTACATGATGTTATGAATGTGAACTTCTGCGAGATGAGACGAGATAAAGCAAGATATAGATGGAGCCAACGGTGAGGGTAGCAGCGGCGTATGCAGGTAAGTAATACTTAGTTACTTGCGAGCGAATGTTTCAGCGATGCAGTGCAGGCGGCTTCAGCGGCTGCGGCGAGCGGCGAAGGCGTTCGGTGCAAGCGACGACACGGGGCGAGACGGAGCGGCGGCGGGTGTCGGCAGTGGTAGGTGAAGGTGGCCGCGGTGCGGATCGAGGTTGTGGGGCGACAGAACGGCGAGGAGACGGAGACGAAAAATCGCGACTTTCTCTTTTACTCGCGGGTGTCCGGGCGTAGTGCGGAGTAGTGCGGGCGTAGTACGTCTTCACTCGTCAGAGTCCCAGCGATGAATGTGGGCTATTAGGTTTATTATTATTTATTAGGTTTACGTTTACGGAAAGTAATTGTTTGTGTGTCGGCGTATTCAGCATCGCGTATTTTCGTAGGTAGATCTGGACTAGAGCTGCACTGGTTCGGCGGCGAACGGGTAAGCGTGCCGTACATGATGTTATGAATGTGAACTTCTGCGAGATGAGACGAGATAAAGCAAGATATAGATGGAGCCAACGGTGAGGGTAGCAGCGGCGTATGCAGGTAAGTAGTACTTAGTTACTTGCGAGCGAATGTTTCAGCGATGCAGTGCAGGCGGCTTCAGCGGCTGCGGCGAGCGGCGAAGGCGTTCGGTGCAAGCGACGACACGGGGCGAGACGGAGCGGCGGCGGGTGTCGGCAGTGGTAGGTGAAGGTGGCCGCGGTGCGGATCGAGGTTGTGGGGCGACAGAACGGCGAGGAGACGGAGACGAAAAATCGCGACTTTCTCTTTTACTCGCGGGTGTCCGGGCGTAGTGCGGAGGCGAGATTGTTACAGCAAGCGTACGTCTTCACTCGTCAGAGTCCCAGCGATGAATGTGGGCTATTAGGTTTATTATTATTTATTAGGTTTATTATTTATTAGGTTATGCTAACCTTATAACCTAACCCTGTGATAGGTGAGGTGCTGGAGCAGCTGAGCGCTGCGTTCGTGAAGGCGTACGACGGCTCGGTGCTCGTGACGTCCGTGTCGAGCGATGCCGCGCACACCCGTCGCGCCGCACGCTCTCTCATGCAAGAATCGGATGCAGATGCTGAATCGGTGAGTGTCTACATTGTTCATTTTATGTGTGACGTTGAGATATTTCACATGCTTTAAAATAGCACCATAAGAAAATTTTTTTCTTACTTTCTTTCTTTCTTTTTCTTTCGCAGATAATTTTTCATAGTTCCATTCATTACTGCAGCCATAATGTTAGTGTTTTGGCCACAGCAATGTGCCACAAATGGATTTGCTTGGTTTTCTCTTATTTCTTGTCCACCTACACTAAACTGTATGTAAAACACGAACCATTTGTACATATATTTAGTCTTTCCCTGAGACGCCTGATCGCTAATAATGACTTTTATGTTGCAGCCGCCAGATGGTGGTTTGGTTAGTGTCTACATTGTTCATTTTATGAGTGACGTTGAGATATTTCACATGCTTTAAAATATCACCATAAGAAAGATTTTTTCTTACTTTCTTTCTTTCTTTTTCTTTCGTAGATAATTTTTCACAGTTCCATTCATTACTGCAGCCATAATGTTAGTGTTTTGGTCACAGCAATGTGCCACAAATGGATTTGCTTGGTTTTCTCTGATTTCTTATCCACCTACAATAAACTGTATATAAAACAAAACAAAAACGGCCGGGTTGCACTCCGGGAGTGCCGGCAGAAGTGAAAACTTAAACGTCAACGTTGTGCATTTTTGAATATTTTGGAATGGTTAGGGAATAATTTCGCACAAATTGTTTTATTTATCAGTATAAAAGTACTATCATTTATGTGCTAAAATACAATATTCATTTATTGCGCTATCGTAGACAAACATGACAATTTATATTACATAAAAAATTTAACACTACAGAACTATTATAATTATTTTATATCAAAAAGTTTATTTCTCAGAAAAATCAACTTTCATCCATAATTTCAACGAATCTTACGCTTTTTCGATCAGGCTACGGATCTGACGCGAGTTTAACATTTTTTACCCATCTAAAACAAGTGCCAAGCGCCGCTAAAGAAGTTTCGAATCTTACGCTTTTTCGATCAGGCTACGGATCTGACGCGAGTTCTGACGCGAGTTTAACATTTTTTTACCCATCTAAAAAAAGTGCCAAGCGCCGCTAAAGAAGTTTTCACTTCAAAAATTGTACATATATTTATTATTTAGTCGTTCCCTGAGACGCCTGATCGTTAATAATGACTTTTATGTTGCAGCCGCCAGATGGTGGTTCGGTTAGTGTCTACATTGTTTATTTTATGAGTGACGTTGAGATATTTCACATGCTTTAAAATATCACCATAAGAAAGATTTTTTCTTACTTTCTTTCTTTCTTTTTCTTTCGTAAATAATTTTTCACAGCTCCATTCATTACTGCAGCCATAATGTTAGTGTTTCGGTCACAGCAATGTGCCACAAATGGATTTGCTTGGTTTTCTCTGATTTCTTGTCCACCTACACTAAACTGTATGTAAAACACAAACAATTGTACATTCGTCGCTCTAGTTCTAAACTATCCTAAACCCGAAAAGGTAAAGTGTGCAGGGGGCGATTTTCCGTTAACGCAAAACTTCACTTTTTTTTTACCTTGTGTAGGCAATTTAATGTTACGAATATTTTTTTGCAAAATCTTATTAATTTATGGTCACTATCCATTGATTTTTTTTTCAATTTATAAATATTTATTAGGTAGTTTTGCTTTAATTTGATTTAGGATCGTTTTGAATTGGCATGTTTACATCTGTAATTTCGTTCATTTGTCATTTGTAAACTATTCTGTATGGTTAGGACACATTGTGCAATAGCATTTTTCAATTCTAAACAATACCAAATGTATAGGATAGTTTAAAAACAAAAATTAACACTACTTTGATGATATAATTTAGATTTAAGTCATCAAAAGCATGTATGATAATGTTTATGTATTGAATTTTATTGTCTCCTTTGGGCAAAAAGTATTTAATCACAAAGTTTCGCTTTGACTCGTTGGATGAATAGCGTTTTACGTCTGATTTTGTTATATTATTTTGCGTTTGCGGATGATATTACGCTGTTAACCCGCAATCCAAAACAAAATCAGGCGCTTCTTAAGGTGGTAGATGACTATTGTGAATGGACCAAAGGGATGAAGATAAAACCAGCGAAGTGCTACTGTTTGAGCTTAACCAGGAAAGGTTCAAAGTTTACCTCGAGCAATCCAGGTCTGACAGTAGCCGGAAAACCAATCGCAACCGTGGCTGATGAAGCCCCTTTTAAATTCTTGGGCAAAAGGATCACCAGCAGAGGAAAGGAGAATCCTACTGATGATATTGTCCAACTTTTCGAAGAGAGCCTCCGCCAAACTGACAATCTTCCCCTCCTGGGTACACAAAAGGCATGGATTTACCGTAACTACCTGACATCAAAACTTTCATGGCCATTTCTCGTCTACGACTTCACAAAGCAAAACCTGACTAAATTAGACTCGTATGTGACCAGATTCCTGAAATCATGGTTTGGACTGGCTCACCCGGCTGACTCGTCAACGCTATACAGATCTCACAATAACTTTGGACTGAACATTAAGAAACCGTCGATATTTTATCAAAAGGCGAGAATAGCCAAACGATGTGTACTCAAAGACTCCAATGATAGCGCTATTCAAGCCTTACCCAACACATCACTATCAGATGAACTGGAATCGAGACTCGACTTCTACAAATCATTCCAAGTTGGTACACGCACCAATAGATCTGGATTGGGCATAGAAACAGCAAAGTCTGATAAAGAAATACTGAAAGGTTTTGCTCAGGAGGACATGGAACAAGGCTTCAAACTTCACGCCTTAAACCTAGAAATGCAGAATGATTGGCTAACAGTGGGCGACTTCTGCATCCCTCCTGCATTGAAGTGGAAATCCATAATATACAACTGGTCCCCTGAGCTGCTTAAGTTCTACTTAAATGCATTCCAGCTTACTCTCCCCGACCCGAGTAACCTAGTTAGATGGGGGAAATCTACAAATAGACTATGCCCGTCATGTAAGGAGTTCGTAGGCACGGCCAAACATTTGTTATGCGGATGCAAATACTACTTGAGCGAGGCCAGTATTCCTACCGTCATGATAAAGTCCTCCAAATCATCAGAGAGGCCATCAACCTGTCAATTGCACGGACCAGGAAAGGGCAAACCAGTAGCGGCTTCCAGAAGGTCAACTTTGTGAAACCTGGAGCCAATAAGTTGCCCAAAGATAGGACTAAACCTTCTTAAATTTTGGGAGCAGCAAAGGATTGGGAATTGTTGATGGACACACATGAGAAGCATTACCAAATGCCTTCGGAAATCTGTACCACAGCATTAAGACCGGATATACTCATATTCTCAAAAGCGACAAAGCATGTAGTACTTGTTGAACTTACAGTTCCATGGGAAAGTAACATACCGAAGGACCACAACATCAAACTTAACAAGTACTGCAACTTAGTAGACCGGATTGTGAGAAACGGATTCAAGACTGATCTCTTCGCTGTGGAAGTCGGAGCAAGAGGACTACCAGCGAAGTCGCTCTACAGTCTCTTCAAGAATCTAGGGCTCCCAAGATCGACGCTAAGCTCATATATGGAGAGAGCTTCGAAAACGTCACTGGAAGCATCCTACAGAATATGGATAGGTAGAGAGAGGGAGGTCGAGAGCGGGACTGGTGGTTTCCCCGCGTCCTAGTCAACGCAGACTAGCTGACGAGGGCTTGAAGCGAGCCGAAACGTGAAGCATGCGCGGGAAATTTAGAGTGGCCACTCGCTAGTCCCAGCCTCGATTAATACCCTCCTCTACTGCCCATGGGCCCGGATATGTTCGGTGAAGCCATCGCAAGCTTAGATCCACACCTTCAATAAAGTATCTTTTAGTCTCCATCTTAAGCTGATTCCAGAAGAACACGAAAGTGTCTTTTGTGGTCTCTTCAGGAAACATTTCTTTACACTGCAAGATAGGACATCTGCAATCAGGCGGTTTCATCTCTCTCTTTCTACCAGTTAATTCGCCTTTTTTTTGTTGAAAAACTGTTGTCCGGCATTGTTGGAATTTTTTTTCAGGTTTTTTGTCCACGTCTCCGGGTTTCTCTGTCTTTTCCTGGTTAACTTCTTGTCAAGTAAAAAATTATCACTCCCTGGAGTCTGTTCGGCATGAGAATCTGATTCAGGTGCAGGCAATGGTTCTTTACGTGCAGCTTGCTCATCATTGACGGCCTGTTCAGGGTCTGCAGTTGTGCTAGGAAGTGTATTGCCGAACTGGTCATTTTTCAAGTTGGCATAGGCATCGTCAACTTGTCCTGTCTCATCATTGAAGGCCTGTTGAGGGTCTGGAGTTGTGATAGGAAGTGTACATTTGGAAGTGTACGTTTGGAAGTTCATCTGTACATTTTCCATGTTGGCATAGGCATCGTCAGCTTGTCCTGTCTCATAATTGAAGGCCTGTTCAGGGTGTGGAGTTGTGCTAGGAAGCGTATTGCCCAACTGGTAATTTTCCAAGTTGGCATAGGCATCGTCAGCTTGTCCTGTATCATCATTGAACAGTATGTGAAAACATGCTGTTCCATATTAATATTTAATCTATTTACATCTTATTTATATATCATTATGTATTATATATCTTATTTCTATCTCATAGTAGATATTTTTAGATTGTTTATGATTATTTTATGTTTTTTTATTATTTTAATTTTTGCTTTCCATTATTATTTTGTCTAATTATATAGCTAAATTGTTATTGTAAAACCTGAGTGCATCGACACAGGCGAAAGCCCAGTGGTGCGCTCGGGACATTTATCAAGTGTGGTTTTGTTTTCTATGTCCACTCTTCTCCTCTTTCTTTTCTAAACATTTTGTGACACTAACCTAGACTTAAGAAAATGAAATTGTTCTCTACCTTCTCAACAATAAAAAAAATTGGAATTTGGAATGAAGGCCTGTTCAGGGTCTGGAGTTGTGATAGGAAGTGTACGTTTGGAAGTGTGCGTTTAGAAGTTTATCTGTACATTTTCCAAGTTGGCATAGGCATCGTCAGCTTGTCCTGTCTCATCATTGAAGGCCTGTTCAGGGTCTGCAATTGTGATAGGAAGTGTATTGTTCAACTGTACATTTTCCAATTTGGCATCTTCAGGTGGTAGAAGGTGGTCGTATGGTTTCGGGTTTCCAGGAGTTCATACATGCTCATAGTCCAGGGTTTCCTGGACACTTTCACGGTTGCCACTTCCAGACTCTAAAAAGTTTTCCAGCATCCCTCGGACTCTTGGAGATCCTCTCATATTTGGTTTTCCTGCAGTTCCACGTGCACTAGTGACGTGTAAATATTTTAATTTCTTATTCCTCCTCATTTTTCGTAAAAACCCTGATCACAAAATACAATACACAGTACACACGAAACATAAACTAAGTGCACGCCAATAGTGTACACAATTTTGTTTGGGTGTAAATAGAACGAGCTAAAACAATAACATGAACTTAGTTCTAAATGCCCATTCTATAGTATCTCAGATGGCTTGATGTCACGCCGAATTTTAATTCAAAACTATCCTAAGCATATAGGATACTATGGAAGTTAGATTTTTACAAGTTCAATATAATCTTACTGATTTAGGATAAGCTTGCTCCACGATTTAGATGGTTTACACATTTAGGATGAAAAAGAATTATTAAATAACTTGAATAATATTTTTTTGTTTTCGGTTAGGATTATCGGAGTAGAATTGTAGGAAATTTGATTTTCTATCGAGTGCTGCAAAAAAAATATATACCGAAAAAAATTGATTTAGGATAGTTTAGAACTAGAGCAACGATATATTTATTATTTAGTCTTTCCCTGAGATGCCTGACCGCTAATAATGACTTTTATGTTGCAGCTGTCAGATGGTGGTTCGGTTAGTGTCTACATTGTTCATTTTATGAGTGACGTTGAGATATTTCACATGGTTTAAAATATCACCATAAGAAAGATTTTTTCTTACTTTATTTCTTTCTTTTTCTTTCGTAGATAATTTTTCACAGTTTCATTCATTACTGCAGCCATAATGTTAGTGTTTTGGTCACAGCAATGTGCCACAAATGGATTTGCTTGGTTTTCTCTGATTTCTTGTCCACCTACAATAAACTGTATATAAAACAAACAGAAAACGGACGGGTTGCACTCCGGGAGTGCCTGCAGAAGTGAAAACTTAAACATAAATGTTGTGCATTTTTGAATATTTTGGAATTAGTTAGTGAATAATTTCGCACGAATTGTTTTATTTATCAGTATAAAAGTACTATCATTTATGTGGTAAAATACAATATTAATTTATTGCGCTATCGTAGACAAACATGACAATTTATATTACATAAAAAATTTAACACTACAGAACTATTATAATAATTATTGCAATATGGTTTTAGAAGTATACAGAGTGATTTCATTAAACTATACATATAGAAGAAAAAAGAACAACTCCGGACCAGTGATATGAATGAGATCTGTAAATCAGGTTGATAAATAAAAAATCTCATCCATACCGACCGATCCAGGGAAAGTTCCCAAGACACTCAGCGCATTAGCCCTCTGTATGGCCAGACTAATGTGCTGAGAAAGGTAGGCCCCAGCTCGGGCCTCCCCGGACACTCTCTTTTTTACATTATTTTACATCAAAAAGTTTATTTCTCAGAAAAATCAACTTTCATCCATAATTTCAACGAATCTTACGCTTTTTCGATCAGGCTACGGATCTGACGCGAGTTTAAAATTTTTTACCCATCTAAAAAAAGTGCCAAGCGCCGCTAAAGAAGTTTCGAATCTTACGCTTTTTCGATCAGGCTACGGATCTGACGCGAGTTTAAAATTTTTTACCCATCTAAAAAAAGTGCCAAGCGCCGCTAAAGAAGTTTCGAATCTTACGCTTTTTCGATCAGGCTACGGATCTGACGCTAGTTTAACATTTTTTACCCATTTAAAAAAAGTGCCAAGCGCCGCTAAAGAAGTTTTCACTTCAAAAATTGTACATATATTTATTATTTAGTCGTTCCCTGAGACGCCTGATCGCTAATAATGACTTTTATGTTGCAGCCGCCAGATGGTGGTTCGGTTAGTGTCTACATTGTTCATTTTATGAGTGACGTTGAGATATTTCACATGCTTTAATATATCACCATAAGAAAGATTTTTTCTTACTTTCTTTCTTTCTTTTTCTTTCGTAAATAATTTTTCACAGCTCCATTAATTACTGCAGCCATAATGTTAGTGTTTCGGTCACAACAATGTGCCACAAATGGATTTGCTTGGTTTTCTCTGATTTCTTGTCCACCTACACTAAACTGTATGTAAAACACAAACAATTGTACATATATTTATTATTTAGTCTTTCCCTGAGACGCCTGACCGCTAATAATGACTTTTATGTTGCAGCTAGGTGGTGATACGGTTAGTGTCTACATTGTTCATTTTATGTGTAACGTCACAGCATATATATGGCTAAAGCAGTATGGAAACTACGTACAAAACGATCGAAACGACGCACTCACACACACGCACACCTCAACAAGGCCCCGAAGCGAATGTCGCAAACAATCAGTCGCGGGTGCCGCGTCCGAGTGGTCGTGTTTGTTTTTGTTGCATGCGCCACGGACAGTCCACGATCTTTTAGAATGCAAAAAAATGTTCACAAACGTGTTTCGACTGCTGTCACTTTATATTAACTTTTGACAAATGTTGACAACTTTTGTCAACTTTTCTCATCTTTTGCCAACTTCTGTCACATTTTGTCAACTTTTATCGACTGTTGTCAACTCTTGTCAAGTTTTGTAAACTTTTGAGAATTTTTGTCAACTCTCGGTAATTTATGTCAACTCTTGTCAACTTTTGTCAACTTTTCTCATCTTTTGCCAACTTCTGTCACCTTTTGTCAACTTTTATCGACTGTTGTCAACTCTTGTCAAGTTTTGTAAACTTTTGAGAACTTTTGCCAACTCTCGGTAACTTATGTCAACTCTTATCAACTTTTGTCAACTTTTCTTATCTTTTGCCAACTTCTGTCACCTTTTGTCAACTTTTATCGACTGTTGTCAACTCTTGTCAAGTTTGTAAACTTTTGAGAACTTTTGTCAACTGTCGGTAACTTATGTCAACTCTTGTCAACTTTTCTCATCTTTTGCCAACTTCTGTCACCTTTTGTCAACTTTTATCGACTGTTGTCAAGTTTTGTAAACTTTTGAGAACTTTTGCCAACTCTCGGTAACTTATGTCAACTCTTGTCAACTTTTGTCACCTTTTCTTATCTTTGCCCACTTCTGTCACCTTTTGTCAACTTTTATCGACTGTTGTTAACTCTTGTCAATGTTTTGTCAACCTTGGTCAACTTTTGTCAACTTTCGTCAATATTTGTCAACTTTTGTCATCTTTTATCAACTTTTATCGACTGTTGTCAACTCTTGTCAATGTTTGTTAATCTTTGTCGGCTTTTGTCTACTTTTGCCATCTTTTATCAACTTTTATCGAACTGTTTCAACTTTTATCGACTGTTGTCAACTCGTGTCAATGTCAACCTAACCTTGGTCAACTTTTGTCAACTTTCGTCAACATTTGTCATCTTTGTCAACTTTTATCGACTGTTGTCAACTCTTGTGGTTGTTTGTCAACCTTAGTCAACTTTCGTCAACATTTTGTCATCTTTTGTCAACGTTTCTCAACTTTTGTTTTGTCAACTTTTGCCAACTTTTCTCAGCTTTTATCTTATTTTAACCACTGTTGTCAACTTTTGTCACTTTTATGAACTTTTGTCCGCTTTCGTTAACAAGGAGTTGACAAAAGTTGACAAGAGTTTACATAAGTTGACTAAAGTTGACAAGAGTTAACGAAAGTTGATAAACTGGACAAAAGATGGGAAAAGTTGACGAAAGTTGACAAACAGCTGACATAAGTTGACAAACGTTGACAAAATATGAAAAAAGTTGACAATACTTAGTTGACATTAATTAACAATAGTTGACGAAAGTTGACAAAGTTCACGAAAGCTGACAAAAGTTCATAAAAGTGACAGAACTTGGCAAAAGTTGACAATAGTGGTTAAAAGTTGACAGAAGTTAGTAAAAGTTGACAAAAGATGACGAAAGTTGACAAAAGTTGACGGAAGCTGGCCTAAGTTCATAAAAGTGACAGAAGTTGGCAAAAGTTGACAAAAATTTCCGAAGGTTGACAACAGTCGTTAAAATTTTACAAAAGCTGATAGAAGTTGGCAAAAATTGACAAAAGATGACGAAAGTGGCTATAAGTTAACAAAAGTCGATAAAAGTAGACAAACGTTAACGAAAGTTGACAAAAGTTGACGAAAGTTGACGAAAGTTGACAAAAGTTGACAAATGTTGACCAAAATTGACAAGAGTTGACATAAGTTACCGAGTTGATAAAAGTTGTCAAAAGTTTACAAAACTTGACAAGAGTTGACAACAGTCGATAAAAGTTGACAAAAGGTGACAGAAGTTGGCAAAAGATGAGAAAAGTTGATAAAAGATGACGAAAGTGGCTATAACTTCACAAAAATCGAGAAAAATAGACAAAAGTTGACAAACGTTGACAAAAGTCGACAAATGTTGACGAAAGTTAACAAAAGTTGACCAAGGTTGACAAAGATTGACAAGAGTTGACAACAGTCGATAAAAGTTGACAAAAGATGACAAATATTGACGAAAGTTGACAAAAGTTGACGAAGGTTGACAAACATTGACAAGAGTTGACAACAGTCGATGAAAGTTGACAAAAGATGACAAAAGTTGACAAATGTTGACGAAAGCTGACAAAAGTTTTACCAAGGTTGACAAACATTGACAAGACTTGACAACAGTCGATAAAAGTTGACAAAAGATGACTGAAATTGGCAAAAGATGAGAAAAGTTGACAAACATTTGCAATGGTTGACAAGAGCTGACAAAAGTTGTAAACAATTTACAAAAGTTAATAAAAGTTGACAAAAGTTGAGAAAAGTTATATCAATTCATATTTATGCAACCACGTTTTGAACTTATTATTGATGATTATTGATTGTAAAATTATATGATTGATTATTTGATCATTACATTACAGAACCTAAATAAATGTTTTAATAAATAATAATTTTACAAATTTACAAAAAAAATTGATTGACATCCCTAACGCTCCAATGGAGCGTAGGTACTTATTTTAACAAATAGGCCTAGTTTCCATACTGCTTTAGCCATATATATGCTGTGGTAACGTTGAGATATTTCACATGCTTTAAAATAGCACCATAAGAAAGATTTTTTTCTTCCTTTCTTTCTTTTTCGCAGATAATTTTTCAGAGTTCCATTCATTAATGCAGCCATAATGTTAGTGTTTTGGTCACAGCAATGTGCCACAAATGGATTTGCTTGGTTTTCTCTGATTTCTTGTCCACCTACACTAAACTGTATGTAAAACACAAACAATTGTACATATATTTAGTCTTTCCCTGAGACGCCTGATCGCTAATGACTTTTATGTTGCAGCAAGCCACCGACACCTGGAATCTAGCGCCGAGTTACGATGAAGATTACCCGGTCATCTTCAACATCCTCCTTTGGTTCGGCATCATATTCACGTTCAGTCTGCTCGCGATCGTGTACGCAATCATGGACATGGACCCCGGCCGCGACTCCATCATCTATCGCATGACCAGCACCCGCATGAAGAAGGACAACTAAACTGTATTTAGTCATCTGCTGTCACGGAATTTGCATCCAATGTTTCTAAGTTCTATCCTAAACTTTCTCTTTCTGTCTCATTGGACAAATTCCAGGTACACAAGAGTACTAATTAGCCCATCAAGCACACTTCGGCTCTGGTCGAGTACTGGGTCTCTCTGTTCTTCCAATCTATCCTGAGTGATCCTCGTGTGTGGAAGATGATCTATGTACAGATTTTAATGAGACCCAGAATACAATGTTTGAATGATCCTTGTACCTGATCAGATCTAGAAGCACACTGTGTATATAAAAGTAGTAGGCATTGTCTGTGAACTGTTCTTTAGTGTTCAGATGGAAAAGAAAAACAGTATTTCCAATAATAGGTATCTCTTTTTGGTGTTTTGACTGCCATTGCCAGTACAGTAGGTCGCTTTTAAATTATAAGGTTTTCAGGATACCATCAGTAAATGAAAAAAATTATAATAACACGCAGAAACCTAATAAAAAGAGCTCAAAAAGTAAAATCATTCTTGAGTACCAAATGCATACAAAAATTTATTGAATTATTGTGTGATTATAAAAATCACTAAAATTTGGGTGTTGAATTGACCTTGTATTTATGAGTTTTATATACAAAATACATTATACACGGTGAATAAAAAACCTGTCGAACACACAAAGGCAGGAAGTACAGTTTCAGATACTGAATCGGATAGGCTAGTTTTTCTTTTTTTAATTCGGACAAAATTTTTCAATTAAAAAATAGAATTAGTCTCACGACCTTTTACTTCTAATGCAAAATTCTCTAGGAGGCGCGGCGGCGAGGCGGCGCGGCGCGCGCGAGACACAAAGCGCCTCGCCGCCAGTGTCATAAATTATCTTGAGGCGAGTCGAATGAAGTGAAGACAGAGAGCGTGTTATGTCTTTAGTGAAATTCTTTGTAAAATAATTTGCCGATTTTAATATTTTGTTTGTCTTCTGTGCTGAAAATGAAGTCGGTAAGTGCTAACTATTATTTTGTATACCTAATAAGTTTTAGAATATTACCTAGGTAGTTACCTAGAAGACTGATATCACATGCACAAGACATAATATGGTAGTAGGATTTAACTTCACATCACTGTTATGTATGATGGCATGCAGACATAATTTAGTTATTTAAAGACATCTTGATACTTAGGAATAATGGAAAAAGGGCATATTTTCTTATAAATTTCGAAAAAAAACTAGCCTATCCGATTCAGTATCTGAAACTGTACTTCCTGCCTTCGGGTGTTCGACAGGTTTTTTGTTCACCGTGTATAAAAAACATTAAAGTCACCTAGAAAACTGTAGTTATGTAATAAAAAGCAGAGCCAAAATACAACTGCAGTACAAAGTGAATTATCACTTGTGCATTCGTAAACTTATACATCCACTTACGGGCACATAGCTACATAATATGTGTAGGTACAAATTGGGCTGTATTACAAATATGGTAGATATTACAAGCTGGGGTTTTCAGTGAAATGTTTCATGTCTCACTTGTGCAAAAATTGCTGAATCTATGGTGAGAAAAGATAGTGGATATTGTATCTTTACATTGTAATTAATTAAAACATTGAGCCGTTCTTTCTTGCACTTGCCAGTTGATAATAATAATGTTGCACCTAATGCGTGACAAGGGCGGACTTATTGCTTTAGACAATTTCCCCCAGTCAGCCCGGTGGACCTACAGTTAATACTATTCCCAGTCCTGTGGAAGTGAAGTGGATGCATAATTATGTTTTGTAAAACGTTTGTGAATGTGTTGGTGTGTAGGTACATTTAATTTAGTTTACAATAAGTGTTCAATGATATATTTCAGTTTAGTCAACATTATAATAATATACTATATGACAATCTTGTCATCTTTGTTTAAATTTACATTCACAACTTTGAATAGGTATCTTACACCTGTGTGTAAATATTTGTTATATTGCACTAAACACTGTTAATTTATTAATAAAGACATTCCTGTGGAACGTTTTTCTTTTGTTAGCTTAACTTATAGATGGCAGTACCGTTACTGTCTAGAAATTCAATATTCCCGGTTCCGTAATTTGTAAGCTCAGTGGTAAGTGGTGGGTTTGCATTTTTCGGACCATGATGGGTTCGAATCCCAGAATTTTTTTTATCTTTTTTTTTTTTAAAGCAATGTTATGGTGTTTAAATTTTTGTGTTTATTTTTTTTTAACCACCTAAAAGCTTTATTTTCGGACATACAAACGTAACAAAAACGACATGCACCGCCTCAACATTAGGTTAGAGTTAATATGTAGAAAATGGATGCGCATCTTCTTTAACCCTTTCGTCGCCGGGACCGCTAGGGCCCAGTCATGCGCCCAGGCCAAGGCTTTACGAAACTTCCACCGTACTACTACAATTAAACCTATTTTTGAAAGCACTTTTCGAAATCACATATGTGTGCGCCTGGCCTCACAAAATGACTATAGGTGCACACAAATATGTGCGACTGGCGCCACCTATTTATATGAAAGCACTTTTTCTAAATCACATATGTGTGCGCCTGGCCTCACAAAATAACTATAGGTGCACACAAATTATGTGCGACTGGCGCCGAAAGGGTTAAATTAACCCTGGTAATTTTTTTTTAAACCACCAAAACATTTAATTATCACTTTGCCGAAGAACCAAACGAAGGATTGCGGGATTAAGGATTCGAGGGATTCGGTAAAGTCTTTCAGGTGGCCAACCGGACTGTGTGAGAGTGAGACACACAGTACAATATTTTTAGGGCTTTCAACAACGATATTTTCCCTTCGGCTCCCGCAAACCCCGCGCGGGGTTCATTTATCGTTCAACGGCTGGCTCCCGCAAACCCCGCGCGGGGTTCGGCGCGGCGCGGCGGCGCGCGGCTCACTATTAAATTAATCACTAATTCTACCAATTTTCGACCAAAGAACTGATTCCTGGTATCACTTCTTGGTTAAAAGTACTAGAACTATTATCAAACACATGGCAGGGCAACACTTCACCTTCACACAGAAAAGAATTTTTTTAAATGTCAAATAAAATAATGTCACTTTTGACAACGGACATTTCAGCTCACACTGAAATATATTGAAGTTGTACCGTATTTCGTGTACCCGTATTCGAGAGTACGTCTCATTATCTTTATTTAGAGGTATGACTCGTATAAGGAAATTATACAGTTTTGGTCAGAAAAAATCGAAAAAAAATGTCGAGTGTGTTTTGTTTTGCCTGGAGTTCAAAAAATCGGTCTGTGCTTCTAAATAAGTGAATCCTGAAGTGTTTGGTATCACTGAATGCGCAATTTCAGTACGCAGATTACAGATTACAGATTACTGATGGATCGTTCGACTGAGGCGGGATATTCGAATTTGTGCGGGAGCGCGCGCGCCAAAATTTTGCGTTTTTGCGCGCGGCGAAAAGGGCTGAGATTTTGTGGTCATGCGAATATTTATGCTGAGGGCCGAAGGGTTAAAAATAATGTTTTAAAAGACTAAAAAAACGCAGCGGCGGTCTGAGATACAAAAGCAATCGCTTCGGTGGCGTGTACTGGCACCAGAGTTCGTAAACGTTAGAAAAAATTGCTTGTCTGTAAAGTCGGTTTACGGACGATAGTTTTACGTGATTACGTTATAAAAAAAACTAAACACTAAAAAAATTTAAACACCGTAACATTGCTTAAAAAAGAAAAAAAACAAAAACATTTTCGAGGGATTCGAACCCATGGTCAAAAAATACAAATCCTACACTCTTACCAATGAGCCACGAAATCACATAAACGACCAAACGAATATCTGATTCACGAGCCGCTGCGGCGGCGACACGCCGAGATCCGCCCCGCGCATTATACTACGGTCCTAAAAAGGGTTACTTGCTATTAATATTTTCCCCGTGGTTGTGGAATATATAAAATTATATAAAGGTCCCTGTATTATTATCGAGAGCCGGTATTCCTATGTCTAGCCAGGGAACATACAATCATACAATACAAGCAGTCTACGATCTGCCTAATATGCACGTCATGTCTGTGCTAAAAAAGGACTGCACGCGTAATCTTTAGAACTAATCAATACTAATAATAAATCTGTAAGGGATGGTAATGGAGTAAGTTACTTTGTTTCATGAGATACTGCGTTCGTAACGACGATTTTTAGAAATATTTTCTGTATGTATGTATACATACATATCACACACGCTGAATCCCTACAAACGGCGTAAGCAGAATAATGGGTGTTGTGCTGCAAGAACTCTGGTAAATTACAGCACAAACACCGACTACCACGTTTCGCAAAGTATTCGGACAAGATATGTATTAAGCAGCATGTATGTATGTATGTTCTGCCATAACTCTTAAACGGAACATCCGAATTCGATGGAACTTAGTAAAAGCATTTAACTATACGTGACGCAGGATAGGCTTAACAAAATTAAGTTCAGGTTACGCCAAGATGTGGCTCTCATACAAACCGAATTGTTCCGCGCGCCAAAATTTTTCTTTTTAAATTCGAATTTCACGCGAGCGAAGCCGCGGGCAAAAGCTATTGTTATGAATAAATTGATAAATAATATATCAAAGCCTGACCAGGAATATATGAGGGGCCGCCATATTGCGGAATATCGTTGGAACTAATTTCTTACACTGGCCACAATGGGAAACTACACTTCAGTGGAGGCTAAAATGGTGGAGCTCTATTACGGTGGGATAATTGAGTGGGAAGAAACAGTGGAGATAAATGGGTGGGATACTTGCGTGGGAATATTTGTGTGAGGCACCCAAATAAACCACAGGAATATCCCACCAAAGTAGCGTCCACTCAAGTAGAGGCGGACTTTAGTGGGAGGCTACTTGGGTGGGAAAATTTGGTGGGATATTTGAGTGGTAAACTTCGGTGGGATAATTTAGTGGTAAATATTCTTTGGTAGTGTTGCCAGTCATACACACACACACACCACACGTTTGGCAAAATACATGATGCTTAGTTCTGACAAAGTTATTTTTTTTATTGACAGTGCGACATTTTTATTAAAGGCGTAGCCCCCGACGGTGCCCACGAACATTCAGATGTTTCGGGGAGCTGCGAATACCACGTGGATCGGCCAGATGCAACTTCACACTGCGTTTTAAGTAACTACGCGACGCATCTTCTTTATATTAACCCTAACCTAATGTTGAGGCGGTGCATGTCGTTTTTGTTACAAGTATGTATTTCCGAAAATAATTCTTAGGTGGTTATGAAAAAAACTAACACTCTAAAACAATTTAAACACCGTAACATTGCTTAAAATAGAAAAAAAACCAAAAAAAAAACCAAAAAGATTTTGTGGGATTCGAACCCAGGTCATAAACTACTAGTCCTAGACCCTCACCCCTGCGCCACGAAATCACTTAAACGAATATCGAATTCCCTTGATTAGCTTTCGACTCTATGACATCACAGCTGTCAGCGAGAGCCAACAGAATTGATCCCGAGCCACTCGTCTCATATATTCCGGGTCAGGCTTTTTAAGATTTACGAACTGGAAATTACTGACTTGGAAAATTTAAATTACTGGATTCTATACTTAGTTTACTGAAGAAACAAATGAACAACACAGGAATTGGCTCTATGGTCAAACGACCCTCGTCTTTCCGTCAGGATAAAAAAGCCTAAAAAGTCGGAGTTGTAAAAACGATACATCGTGCCATTTGTCGTGTCGTAACCTACTCTAATTGACATCGTTTCGATATATCGTTTTTAGAACTACATAATAAAAAAATGGCATTGTCATTGTCGTGTCGTAACCCTACTCTAAGGTTCAAATGTCAAAGAACGAACATTTGAATTTGACCAATGAGCAAACGACAATTTTCGATAATTCCAACGACACCTCATGAGCTCTCGTTGAGATTGTCGTTTTGTTGCCACTATTTAAATAAAAAGAAGAGATTGTCGTTTTGGTGTATGTATTGCGTTCAACTTACACACGATTTACGAGTACCTACCTATGTGTGCATTGGTGATTTGTTTTCGTTTTTTGTTTATTGTATAATTTCATCCATAAGTTGCTACCTACGCTTGGAAAATATCAAAACAAATTAGAGGACTCAGCGCGATCGTCGCGGCGGTCATGAAGTCATGACATGACTGACTGACTGGGCTGAGTGACGGGCGGCGGCTACGGCGGCGAATGACTGGCGGTCCACAGATTACCAATATATCTGTCGGTCGAGCCGGCCCGCGAGCGCGCGGCGCGTCGGGCGCGCGCGCGCGCGGCTCCGGCTCCGGTCGCTCGCCCCGCCTCGCCCCGTAGCGGACGGAGCGGCCGGCTACTGCCTGCCTTTATCCATCCATCCACAGATTACCAATACAAAGAATATAATACTACTATACTAATTATATGCTTTTGTATAAGGTGCGACACGGCGAGAACCACAAAAATATATATTTTTAATTACAACGACGACGCGACAAACTTGCGCCGTCCGCCATCTTTTTCCACTGCATCCATCCAATATACACAAATTTGACCACAACAACTTTTATTTTGGTCTTGGACACAAATCGCTTGTCTATGATTGCGAGAAAAACAAAACTTTTTGTCTATGCTTTCGATATGTCACTTCTTCCGACCGACCGAACATTTGGTTAGAGTGGGATATTTGTATGAGTTAGATTTCAATTCCAAAAAAAGAAACATCAATAATATGTCGTTTAAGGTTCGGTCATTGTTGCACTCCTGTGCACCTGGCTAAGCTGAGGATTCGGGATTCTTCGGTGTGCGAATGTGGCGTAGACGAAGGCACTGTCGATCATATTTTTTTCTCTTGCCCGCTCATAAAACAGTCTCCCTCCTTATATTCCACTCTTCCCGAGTTTGAAATTCCTCTTCCTTCTAATATTCGTTGTTTATTAACCTGTACGCTCCCGCGTTATAATATGTCTACAGCCCCCAGACTCCCGCATGGGCGTGGCCCGCGGACGGCGCGCGCGCACATGAGCGCCGACCTCGACATAAACGCAGATATTTCGGAAACTAATAAAGTTAGATCTATAAACTCTTCTGTCCTAGAAAGCCTAGAAAATTTCCTAAAATCCATGTGAAACAGTGAGGCTTACCTTGTTTAGAAGTACCAGATATTTTAGGTAGAAAAAAAAATCCCAATTTTTTTTTGAAAAATTCATTATAAAATAAATTCAAAACATACCTTTACAATATTTATATCAGAATACTCGTAAAGAAACATACTTTTAGAAATAGTAAAGTATAATATACGTTTTCTTTACAGAAATCAGCGAAATCGGATGTTCAACATGAACATCCTGGGACATTCCGTAAACTCCGAGATGGCACGCGCGTGATATTTTTTCCCAATTTTATAAATATATTATTTGAACTAAACCTTCTTTTATTTTGCAACTGATCGTATGTTTGTATAATAATGCGAAGAAAATTGGAAAAATAAGCTATATTTCCATGAAAAATATGCCCCCAAAGTCATGTTTACACATTTCATACAAAAATAAACAAACATTTTTGAGCGACGAAAAATATGACTTTTGTCGCCACCCGAACTCGTAATGCATCTTCTATTGGTAGAATAACTAATAAATAACACTATTTACTAACCTTTAGCTCATAGATGCACTTGAATACACTTATAATAAATAATTTCGCAGAAGTGCGTCACCTCGAAACTCGTGAGAAATAGGAGAACAAAGAAACTGTCAGCTGACAGCTAGCGTTCGTTTTATTATTCATAATTGGTCTTTGGAGACAAGAAAAATGGTTAGTTCATAATTGCCGGTATCACTTATAGCCCCCATCAACGATTGAAAGAGCAATAGACCAATTCGTGCGACCGTAATTTGAGAATAAAGATGGGGTCCGTTTCGGGCCCAAGATAATTGGCGGAAAAAATATATGGGCTCCGTTTCGGTTCCATAGGAGCTGGAATTACTGGAACTGGAAATTACTGACTTGGAAAATTTAAATTACTGGATTCTATACTTAGTTTACTGAAGAAACAAATGAACAACACAGGAATTGGCTCTATGGTCAAACGACCCTCGTCTTTCCGTCAGGATAAAAAAGCCTAAAAAGTCGGAGTTGTAAAAACGATACATCGTGCCATTTGTCGTGTCGTAACCTACTCTAATTGACATCGTTTCGATATATCGTTTTTAGAACTACATAATAAAAAAATGGCATTGTCATTGTCGTGTCGTAACCCTACTCTAAGGTTCAAATGTCAAAGAACGAACATTTGAATTTGACCAATGAGCAAACGACAATTTTCGATAATTCCAACGACACCTCATGAGCTCTCGTTGAGATTGTCGTTTTGTTGCCACTATTTAAATAAAAAGAAGAGATTGTCGTTTTGGTGTATGTATTGCGTTCAACTTACACACGATTTACGAGTACCTACCTATGTGTGCATTGGTGATTTGTTTTCGTTTTTTGTTTATTGTATAATTTCATCCATAAGTTGCTACCTACGCTTGGAAAATATCAAAACAAATTAGAGGACTCAGCGCGATCGTCGCGGCGGTCATGAAGTCATGACATGACTGACTGACTGGGCTGAGTGACGGGCGGCGGCTACGGCGGCGAATGACTGGCGGTCCACAGATTACCAATATATCTGTCGGTCGAGCCGGCCCGCGAGCGCGCGGCGCGTCGGGCGCGCGCGCGCGCGGCTCCGGCTCCGGTCGCTCGCCCCGCCTCGCCCCGTAGCGGACGGAGCGGCCGGCTACTGCCTGCCTTTATCCATCCATCCACAGATTACCAATACAAAGAATATAATACTACTATACTAATTATATGCTTTTGTATAAGGTGCGACACGGCGAGAACCACAAAAATATATATTTTTAATTACAACGACGACGCGACAAACTTGCGCCGTCCGCCATCTTTTTCCACTGCATCCATCCAATATACACAAATTTGACCACAACAACTTTTATTTTGGTCTTGGACACAAATCGCTTGTCTATGATTGCGAGAAAAACAAAACTTTTTGTCTATGCTTTCGATATGTCACTTCTTCCGACCGACCGAACATTTGGTTAGAGTGGGATATTTGTATGAGTTAGATTTCAATTCCAAAAAAAGAAACATCAATAATATGTCGTTTAAGGTTCGGTCATTGTTGCACTCCTGTGCACCTGGCTAAGCTGAGGATTCGGGATTCTTCGGTGTGCGAATGTGGCGTAGACGAAGGCACTGTCGATCATATTTTTTTCTCTTGCCCGCTCATAAAACAGTCTCCCTCCTTATATTCCACTCTTCCCGAGTTTGAAATTCCTCTTCCTTCTAATATTCGTTGTTTATTAATTTCAAATGATTACTCTATTTATAAACTCATTTGTAAATTCATATTTTTTCATAATATAAAATTATAAATATCTTTCATTATTTATGTATGTTCTTTATTTTCACGTTTTTTCAGCATACAGGTACATATTCATATTAATTTTATATAATTATAAAATAAAATAGCTATAAATAAAAAAGTATGTATTATTATTAGAGATCAGAGTTGATCATTTTCGTGCAGTTTAGTTGGTTTTTTTTATGTCTTTCTGTTTTATTAATTTGTTTACAAAATTTTAACTTTGTGGTCCTATCACACCTGACACTGGCATAGTTCGCTTATGCGAGACGCCAAAAAAAAAAAAAAAAAAAAAAGACACATCCCGAGATACATCCGATTTATTCGGATCTATCCGAATATATCGCAATCGAAACTCCAAGTAGACCTTGCGCTGCAAAGAATATAATACTACTAGGTGCGCTCACAGAGCATGAAATACTACTGCGCGCGCAGTAGTAATGCGCGCGCAGTTCCATGCTCTGTGGGTGCGCTGCACTGCATGCCGCCACAGACAGATTAATTAATTACTGTTATTTCAATATATATTGTCTATAAATAATCTGTGTGTTATTTGCGCGGAGCGGAGCCATCAGAATCACAGATTACCAATAAAGTGATCAGAATCAGAATTACCTACCTATAATTTTGTAGATTTATTTCTTCGGTAGATTTGTAAAACTAAATTTTCTCCGTGATCTATTATACATTTCATAATTATTTCTCGCCCTGAAGACGCGATAAGATTTAGGTCACTGTATTGTTTGTGCTTGTGTATACTCCCTATAGTTCGCGCACAGGTGAAAATGAAAAAATCCCGAACAGACGCTGTTCGTTCCGCTCTGTCTTCATATCTGGAGCGCCGGAACTATCCCGTAAGTGTATGAATTAACCCTTTGCCTCCCACCCAATTATCTATGCGAACCCCTGACATTTTAGCCGCGCGAAAATTCGTGAAATTTGGGCGCGCACGCGCACTCGCTAAAATATTTCAATAATGAAGCTAGATCAATAAACTCTTGCCACGTAAAGCTAATGAAATTACCCACAAAATGATTTACAAAACAAGTGAGGATTCGGCTGAGTATTAGGCTGAGTATTAGTAGCTTTCGCCCTGGATCGAATATTGCTGTTCTATCCTGTAGTTTAGGATATTAGAAGATCGAATTTGGCGCGAAGTGCGACATGCAGGTCCCCTAATTTTATTTCTACAAAAATTAACATTCGTATTTTTTTTTAACCACAAATATACTAATAATTGTAAAGTTTTTTTTTTTAATAACAATTATGCGTTGAAAATTTGCTAAAATTTATATGGCATTTGAAAGACTTAGGAGCGAAGTACGACATGGAGGTCCCTAAATTTAATTTCTAGAAAAAATTCGTTAAGAAGAAGTTCTAGAAATTAAATTAAAGAAATAAAATTCGGGGACCTCAATGTCGTACTTCATGGCAAATTAGAAAATGTTTTGCAATTTAAAAAAAAATCTAGGGAAGTACGCGTCTCTGGCAAGAAATTCTTTCAGTTATATTCTTCTAATATCCTAAACTACTAATCCCTCTCACCCGAGGATTCACTTATAAGAAACACAATAGTTTTTTTTTAAACACACTCGAAATGTTTTTTAGAATTTTTCTAACCTAAAATTGACATTTTCCCCTAAAAATAATTGAAAAAGGGCATATTTTCATATAAATTTCGAAAAAAAAAACTAGCCTATCCGATTCAGTATCTGAAACTGTACTTCCTGCCTTCGGGTGTTCGACAGGTTTTTTGATCACCGTGTATATTGATGTTTACGTGAAGAACGCTGCCACTAAAATGCTGAAGAATGTGGGACTTGATTCCAATCCATAAGTAAATAAATAAAAACAAGGAACCTTCAGTCCAAAAAGATAGACGTCAGAATATATTTAAATAATATAATAAAATAATATAAAGGTTGACTGTAAGAAATCTCTGCAAGGGATAAGTCCGCCTTTGCACCTTATGTAAATTTTTCAATGTATTTGTTACTGTTTAATGTTTACTGGAGCAATAAAGAATTGTCTATCTATCTATCTATATTTTTTCCTGTTTGAGTGCAGATTTGTTTGTAGGTTATTGTTTATTGTATAATTTCATCCATAGGTAGGTAACCTACGCTTGGACATGTCGAAAATTCCGCCAGTTCTAAATTCAATGCGAAGAAGAACTGACAAACAAACTTCGCAAGTCACAATGTTTTGTTAGTACCTTATATATAAGTATTATAATTCAAGTAATTTACAATAATTAACGCATAGTACCGCTCACAAGAACATTAATATTTACAGCATAAGAATGAACATTCAAGAATCTGACCACTCTGCCTATTTACATTACCTATATCTGGTGTATAGTGCCATCGTCAATTTTGATACTTCATATATATCAAGTCAAATAAAAACAATTAGTTTACGTTTATTACAAAGAAATGTAATACGTCATATTAAAAATGTAATGATACAAAGTGTATCCAATTGTCAAAGTTGTAAGTGGGAAAAACAGTAGTCAGACTCTTATATAAAATTACGGCCAGTTAACGCATCCTTAACAGTATAATAACTCTTTTCAATTAACATTAGTTTAATCCGTCGTTTAAAATTATTGTCATCTAATGGTTTTATGTTAGAAGACAGTTTATTATAAAATCTAACACTATTACAGATAAAGCTTTTTGACGTTTTAC
The DNA here is from genome assembly GCA_946902875.1 of Nematopogon swammerdamellus. Classification (NCBI taxonomy): domain Eukaryota; kingdom Metazoa; phylum Arthropoda; class Insecta; order Lepidoptera; family Adelidae; genus Nematopogon; species Nematopogon swammerdamellus. The sequence continues at coordinate 8,745,667 of OX336344.1, forward strand.
AGCGTGTGTCAGTTATGATTGTCGGAGTTAAGAGAGGAATCATGAATATATTTTCTGGCATAGCATATGTTCTGGTAAACATATGCACTTGGTAAAGTCATGATTCCTATCTCTCCGAATGCTGTCCTACAAGTATCTCTAGTTTTCATATTTAAGATGTACCGCAAGGCCCTCTTCTGTAATAAAAATATTCTATTTGAATCTGCTGCATTTCACCAAAACATAAGGCCATATGACATGATGCTCTCAAAATAGGCATGATAAACCGTCTTTACAGCATGAGTTCCGCATAGCTCTTAAATTTTTTTTATAGCATAACAAGCGGAACTTAACTTACCAGCTGAAGAGTTTATGTGGGCTTTCCAAGTAAAACTTTTGTCAAATATTACCCCAAGAAAAGTTAGTTCATTAGCAAGGTTTAATGACAAGTTTTCTGCAGTTTTTAATATGTCATCAGTGTTATTACGTCTATGAGTCCCTAGAGCAAAGTGCATAATGTTAGTTTTGTTAACATTTAGTAATAAATTGTTGCACTCGAACCATGATTTTAGAGATGTTAGTACAGTTATAAAAGATTCTCTTAGTTTACCTATGTCATTGTTTTTCAGTACAACTGAGACATCATCTGCAAACATTACCATCTCTATATCGTCTGTTATACAGCTCGAGATGTCGTTAACATAAGTTAGAAACAATAATGGTCCCAAGATAGAACCCTGCGGTTATATCTTCTCGCCAACATTAGGTGCGACCAACGTGCGGGGGTTGCACACAAATGTTATTGCCGCCCATCACCACCTGGAGACGATGAAGCCGGCCTTGCTTTTTCTGACGGAAACGCAAATATCTCCCCCTGCCGATACTTCTTACCTGCACTACCCCGGCTACAACCTCGAAGAAGCCTTCCGCTCGCGAGCCGGGGTATGCCTGTTTGTCAGGGCGGATATTTGCTGTCGTCGCCTGCGCTGCATTGAGCTCTCAATACTCTGGGCCCACGTGGATCTGGGGACGGTGTCGCGTGTGTACGCCTGTCTCTACAGGTCGCACTCTGGCAATGCGGAGACAGCTCGGTTATTCGAGTACCTGAGTGGAGCGGTAGGCAAAGTCCAAGAGCGGTTCCCCACCGCGGATTTGATTCTCCTTGGAGACTTCAATGCCCATCACGAGGCATGGCTAGGCTCCAGGAGAACTGACTTTGCGGGGAGAGCCGCCTACGACTTCGCCCTGACGCATGACCTGTCTCAACTGGTAGACCAGCCCACCAGCCTGCCAGATATAGACGGACATGAACCCTCTCTGCTGGATCTTCTGCTGACGACGAACCCCACTGGATATAAGGTCGCAGTGAGAGCCCCGCTGGGTTCTTCTGATCATTGTTTAGTGGGGTCCACGGTGCCATCTTCGCCTCAGTCCCGTACTGGAGGAATGCGTCGAATCTGGCACTACGCGTCAGCAGATTGGGATGGGATGCGAGAACACTTCGCATCCTACCCTTGGAGAGAGATCTGCTTCAGTTCGAACGATCCGTCGCAATGTGCTAATACCGTTGCCAAGGTGGTTATGGGGGCAATGGAAATGTTTATTCCCAGCGCCTCTGTCCACCTCGGTGGTAAAAGCCAGCCATGGTACAGCCGCGACTGTGCTGATGCTGTCGCAGCTAAATGCGCAGCTTATCGTGCGTGGTCGCGCGCTCGTGCCGGACGTGATTCAAACGTATCCGAACTGAAGAAGGAGTACAACCGCCTCTCCAGATCCTGCAAAAGGGTTATTGCCAGGGCCAAATTTGACCACATCGGCAGAATCGGCGATAGACTGAACCAATACCCAACTGGGAGCCGTGAGTTCTGGTCTCTCGCCAAATCTGTCGAGTCGAATTTCTGCCGCTCCTCTCTTCCACCTCTGCAGTGTCCTGGAGGCTCACTTGCCCACTCCGCAAAGGAGAAAGCCGACTTACTGGTATCTCTCTTTGCGGGGAACTCCAACCTGGACAATGGGGGTGCCACTCCCCCATCCATACCTAGGTGTGAGAACTTCATGCCGGAAGTGCAGTTTCGACAGTTTCGATACGGACGACCCGTACACTCACGGTTCGTGAGTGTACGGGCGGAGCTTCTCTCCCTAGACGTCAGGAAAGCGAGTGGACCGGATAGGATTCCTGCATTGGTGTTAAAAAGGTGTGCTCCCGAGCTGGCTCCAGTGCTGATGCGCCTATTCCGTCTCTCCTACTCCAATGGCCGTGTGCCGGCGGCCTGGAAATCTGCGTTTGTGCAAGCGGTCCCCAAAAAGGGTGACCGCTCAAACCCATCAAACTACCGACCTATAGTGATTACCTCCCTTCTCTGTAAGGTGATGGAGCGCATTATAAATGCGCAGCTCATGAAGTACCTAGAGACTAATTACCTCATCAGCGATCGGCAATACGGCTTCCGGCCAAAACGATCTGCTGGTGATCTCCTAGCATACGTCACTCACCTTTGGGGGGAATCGCTTGAAGGTCATGGTGAATCCTTGGCAATTGGCCTTGATATTGCCAAGGCATTTGACCGGGTTTGGCACAAGTCGCTCTTGGGCAAATTGCCGGCTTACGGACTTCCTTCTGGCCTCTGTGACTGGGTCGCCGACTTCCTACATAGGCGTAGCATTCAGGTCCTAGTGGACGGTTGCTCGTTGGACGCCATGTTAGTGAACGCCGGCGTACCACAAGGATCTGTGTTGTCACCCACGCTGTTTCTTCTGCATATCAATGATATGCTGTCTCTGGGTAACATACATTGTTATGCAGATGACAGTACGGCACACGGATCCTACACCAGTTATCCTTCAGCCAGTCGGGATGTTGTGGATGAGAAGAGGCGAAGACTTGTGTCTGAGCTCGAACACACACTCGGCTCTATTTCCGAATGGGGCCGTAGTAATCTGGTCGAGTTCAACGCTTCCAAGACACAAGTTTGCACGTTCAGTGCGAAGAGAGCGGCGTTCACACCGGCTCCTTCATTCCAAGGCACGTCGCTTAAATTAAGCGAACACCTCGGGGTCCTCGGAGTCGAATTGTCGCACGACCTGAACTTTCGTCGCCATATCGAGGGGAAGGCCAAGCTGGCTTCTAAAAAGCTGGGCGTACTCAATAAGGTGCGACGGTACTTCACGCCGGACCAAAAGCTGCTTCTGTATAAATCGCAGATCAGGTCCTGCTTGGAGTACTGCTCACACCTGTGGGATGGCTCTGCCAAATACCAGCTTGCGCCTCTGGACTCAATCAAGCGTCGAGCCGTGCGACTAGTGGGTGACCCCGAAGTGTCCTGCGACCTTGAACCACTGCAACACCGTAGGGATGTCGGCTCCCTAAGTGTGTTCTATCGCTTATTCCATGGGGAGTACTCGGAGGAGCTGTTTAATGCGATCCCGCCGTCCCCTTTCCACCTTCACACCACGCGCACTGGGCAGGGGTTGCATCCCTACACGCTGGACTTACCGCGGATGCGTACCAATCGATTCTGCAGATCTTTCCTCTACAGAACCGGTAAACTCTGGAACGCTCTCCCTGCCCATATATTTCCCCCCAAGTACAGTCTCGGGTCCTTCAAGAGGGGCGTGAATGGGCACCTGTCAGGCCGGCATGGCATTCGCAACCCCCGCATACGACCGAATGTCCATGGGCGTCGTTAGACACCTTATGGGTGGCTCGGCGCCATATGTCGCGCTGTCAATAAAAGAAAAAAAAAATTAGGTATTTATACTCTACATATTCCGATCCCTGATAATAATTAACGTTATCCCAATATTCAAAGAACGTGTATTTCAAAGCCTAAAGTCGGCCGCGTCGCTGTTCCAAAATTGAAACGCAACATTTTGGTCACTTTTCGTTGCTCTTCCAATTTTAGAATGGCAACGCTTGAGCGGTTAAAGCAGTTCTAGTCCACCAGGCTGCAATCACAAGTGTTTTTTTTAATTTTTTTTTATTTTTTTTTTTATAGAAAGCGCGACATGTGGCACCGTTTCACTTACGAGGAGGTGACTTACGATGCCCATGGACATTCTGTGATGCACGGGGTTTGCGAATGCCATGCCGGCCTGACAGGAGCCTTTTCACGCCCCTTTTGAATAACCCCAGGCTGTACTTGGGAGGAAATATATGAGCAGGGAGTGCGTTCCACATTTTCCCGGTTCTGTGAATGAAAGACCTACAGAACCGGTTGGTTAGGTCGCCTCGGTAGGTCGATTGTATAGGGGTGCATCCCCTGCCCAGTACGCGTAGTGCGGAGGTGGAATGGGGACGACGGAATCGCATTAAACAGCTCCTCCGAACACTCCCCGTGAAATAGACGATAGAACACCCTTAGGGAGCCGACGTCCCTACGGAGTTGAAGCGGTTCTAAGTTCGGACACAAGTGTTCGCCTCTTCTCGTCCACATCACTCCGTCTGGCTGAAGGGTGACTAGTGTAGGATCCATGCGCCGTACTGTCGTCCGCATAACAATGTATGTTGCCGAGTGGCAGCATATCATTGATATGCAGAAGAAACAGCGTGGGAGACAACACAGATCCCTGTGGTACACCGGCATTCACTGATTTTTTATATTCCTTTTTCCTACTTAGTCGATACTCTCGAGTATTCAATTATTTTAAATAGGTTAGTACGCTCCGTGCTCATTTTAATTGTTTGCTCTAGGATGTGGATGTGCTATCACATACGTCGAACCTGTGCCAGACCGCAGAGCAGATGGCTGTCTCCACGATCGTGCAGAGCGAGGCCAGCCGACCCAACTCCATCCTCTTCTCGTGCATCAACAACGACCCCACGCAGTGTGAGAACCAGTATGCCAGGTATTGCATTTATAGGCCAGGAAACGAATGATTCTAGCCGGAAAGCTCGAAAGCAGAAAGTTTGACTTCGGAACCTTGTTCTGACTAGTCAGGAGGTAAACATACTAAAAGTCCCCACCACTGGGGGGGTGCGCCTTAGGGGGGGCAGCACAAATAAGGTCCCATTTTTCAGTTTTTCGCTTATATCTCGAAAACGGTGCATCATAGGAAAAGCTGTTCAATTACGGAATAAGAGGTGATAAAATTCTCTACAACTTTGATATATCCACTTTTTACCAATTCTCAATCGTTGTCGAGATATAAGGTCCGAAAAAATGCCGATTTTATTTGCAAATAAAAGCAATGTATGATAAAAACAGATTTTTGCTTTTATTTTCAAATAAAATCGCCCTCTTATCGGACCTTATATCTAGACAACGATTGAGAATTGGTAAAAAGTGTATATATATCAAAGTTGTTGAGAATTTTATCACCTCTTATTCCGTAATTGAACAGTTTTTCCTATGATGCACCGTTTTCGAGATATATGCGAAAAACCGAAAAATGGGACCTTCTTTGTGCTGCCCCCCCTAAGGCGCACCCCCCAGTGGTGGGGACTTTTAGTATGTTTACCTCCTAACTAGTCAGAACAAAGTTCCGAAGTTAAACTTTCTGCTTTCGAGCTTTCCGGCTAGACCCCTTATTTGAGCACTCATTTACTACACTATTATTCCTTGTATATTTGTAGCAAATAAATATGAAAGGAATGCGATATCTATTTGACTGCTTGAAATCTATGGATATATAAAATGCTGTAAAAATATATAGATTACCTTTAAAACTTGCAGACTAGTGAACTTTATAAAGGATGTAAAGTGTGAGCCGATCCGGAGTGAGCTGCTGAGTCTGCTCTGCCCGCTGCTCTGTCACCTGTACCTGGAGATGCTCCGCGGAGGCCACAGCAGCTCTGCGCAGATGTTCCTCAAGCGGCACTCCACTAATCTTCCCCAGAAGGTTCTTTTTACATTTTTTTCTGCTGGGGCTTGAAGGTGCAGTCAATTTTGATTTAGTCATGTGTGTCTGTATGACAAACAAATACACACACAATTTTAGTATATACAGTAGGGCCTTGTTTATCTGGACCCCAGATCGCGGTAATCCGGACAGCGGGCGGTAGAGGAGGCAGGCGGCGGCGACGGCGTACTGCCCCACGACCAGGCACACATGCAACTTTTTGTCTAATCAAATCAAATCAAATGAAATCATTTTTATTAATTCAGGCATTCATTGCACACACAACAAATTCAGATACACTAGAATAGCTAATATTGGTTGTATTTTATGCACACGGCCGCGCGATCTACCCGCACCGAATACAACTCTAGAATTGCTGTTTCATTGTTGTTTCAGTTGTTTTAGGATATTTTGGTAACTTGTGTGCGAAAAAATGGCGCCATGTAAAACACCTCTCTAACACTGTAGTACGACGTGCGATTTCTCGAGATGATCAATAGAGATGATAGTTACACTGCGATTTCGAAGATGTTTGGAAGAAGCAGATTAATAAAACAATTTCATATTATAATCTGGTGTGTCAGGATCGTGGCATGTGGAGATCCGTTGTCTCTGCCTACCCCACCGGGAAACAGGCGTGACGCTATGTATGTATGTATGTAATCTGGACGCCTTTGAAATCTGGCATAGCTTGGTTTATTGCTCGTCCGGATTACCAAGGCCCTACCTACTGTATAAGCATATATGAGTCATTTTCACCAACTTTGTCCTTTTGAGAAAAAATATTTGTCGCAATTTCTAAATTGAGAACTTAATTCTATTTTCTTGTTTATTTGTCAAACATTAAATGTCATTTAACAGAAAATATCTTTATTCATTGGGAATTGATAGTGTATAAGCTCTACTTCTTTTAATTATTTGGCAATTGTACGATTAACGAAGCCCTGATTTTGTTCTCCATACAAAAATCATGTCATTTTTGCCTTTGCAGGCTTAGACATTTTTTATAAATAGTTTCTATTATTCTATTAAATTACTTACATATTAAACCAATCAGAGTAATGTTCTATTTTATATTTCTTTATCAATTAGGACTATATCTCTTCGATTCTTTTCGAAATTAATATTTTTTTGCATGTCGCACTTTTTTTAGAGTTTCGTTACATAATGTTTCGTTACGCTTTTGGCTAGTGATTTATCGAGATATTGAACGCTACTTTAAGTCATACGGTTGGCAACACCGGCCCGATGTTTATTGGTGGACGAAAAAACTGCCATGGCGTCTTTGGAAGCAGTGACAGCAGTTCAGGTGAGAATGTCGTAGCAAAAAAGTGAAAAAAATTTCGTTACGCTGGACTAACACACAACCTTTTCCCGGAAAGTTGTTCTAGAATATTGATCCCGATTTAATATGTCACAGATCTTACGTTTATCTAGTCCTTTTGTAATGTTTTGATTCTATTGTTGTCAAGGAAGTAATTTTTAGGATATTTTTTGCAAAAAATTTCGTTACGTTTCGTTACGATTTCGTTATTTTTCGTTACGTAACGAAATCTTTGTAGTATAAAGCTCCATGCACATTGGAATTTTCTCAACATAACATTATTTATAAAAAATATAAAAACGGACTTCAAATATGTATGAAAAAATATTTCTTTTAGGACCCTGGAGTTGAAAGCGTCACAATAACATAAACCAATATAACCAATATAATTCTCCAACTAACCTGCCCTAGCGATTATTTCAAGAATTATCTATTTATATTAATACACCGCTCAGATGTCGCCGGGACGAAATCATCCCAGCGCCGAAGAGTGCCCGAAGTGTCGCTGGGACGAAATCACCCGGGCGGCGCTGCCGTCTTTCAGCATAAAAAATACACGCTCTTTGAATATGGGGATAAGGTTCATTATATTTCTAAATAAGGTGAAGGTTGAAGATATGCCCTACTTGATCTGACTCACTTTGGCGCTAGCCTAAAGCAAAAAACTTACAGATTTCTCAGTTGATTTCGAGACTTGAACTCCTCGTGCCGCCATCTCATATAAAAATTATTTTTGGTGTTTTTAGTCAGTAATTTGTAGTGTTTTTGTATAAATTCCTTAAGTGTTATTATTGGAGGTTTTTATCTATTCGTGAGTGTGTGAAATAAAAAAAACTTAACCTCACTATATATTTGTTGGAGTGTAATGTTCAACTAACAATTTGGAATAAAAAGTTTGTTTGTTCAGTGCATTATTGTAAGGTATACATATATTTGTAGGAAATTTTGTACATACATACATATACATATCACACACGCTGAATCCCGACAATCGGGGTAAGCAGAGTAATCGGTGTTGTGCTGCAAGAACTCTGGTAAATTACAGCACAACACCGACCACCACGTTTCGCAAAGTATTTGAACAAGATTCAATCGATCAAGCAGCAAGTAAGGCACGAAGACCCACCTGCTGCATGACTCGGTGGAAGTACCATGCCAAGGTGAGAGGTGGCGAGCCGGTCGCCCTTTAGCACGGCATCTTGTCCTTATCCCTTAGTCGCCTTTTACGCCATGCACGGAGAGAGATGCAGTGGGGCTATTCTTTTTAAGTACCGGGCCCACACGGCACAGTACCGGGCCCACACGGTAAATTTTGTAATGATTACAATTTCTTTCCTTGCAAAATGAATCGTGAATATTTGCAACATGTTACTTCATTGGCGCGCGTCGGCGCCGACACTGAGCGGTTAATTTGATATAACATTTCTAAGACCACTTCCAGGACTTGTCATATCATCAGCCTGTGGATGGAAACCTGCCCTCCGCCCTCTACAGACCTAACAGCTTGGAGCAGCTCTTCAACTCATTGCAGAATGGCACCATAGACAACGACACTCCGGAAAAGGACTATATGAATCAAATACTCGATGATCTAGGCTCCATATATACATTGCAAGATATAGAAGTTAGACCACTATTAGCTGCTTTTAGGTGAGTGAAGCATTATATAACTTATATTTCTTTTAAGCACACGCTGTCAACTAAAGGTGATCTTAATTTCATCATTTTGTGGACAAAACTGTCCATGTAAGCAGCGCATAACAATTTTATTTGAGCTCATGAGTGATGTCAGCTCATAATACCTTGTGTGTGTGAGAACTAGATACCATGTCAGCGCTTCGCTTAGTTTATGCTGGCTACACCGAGACAGTCAACTTCAAGTCAAGTCACCTTGACTGTTTGACCTTTATGAACTCTCAATTAAATTAATGTTAAATGTTAAAAAAAATGTTATAATAAGAATCTGATATATGTTTCAGGTCATGCAAATTTGATTTACCACTAACTCAAGATGCACTGAACGTGCTAAAAAAGTATTTAGCTAAACACGGCCATGTTCTACTGATGCAAGTACTGCAAACCTGGTTTCACATTGAGGTCGCCAATGAACCTAACTCAAAAGCAAAAACAGTAAGATCAATTTATTACTAGAACCTGAAGAGAATATTTTCGAAATTAACTAAAGAAAATGGGCCCGCATTCAAGCAGGGTTAATTTTTTTATAAATGATGTATATTCTGTAATTAACTACAAATATAGTGACTTCTCTCTCCCTCTTTCTAACTATTTTGCCTCTGGTTTTCTGATGACTTCAATTCATTTTGCTTGACTCTAGTTTTTTTTACAATTAAAATTTTTTGTGAAATTTCTATTTCAGGAAGATGAAGAGCAGCTAGAAAATGAATTCCTAGATATTAAACCAAATTTAAACGATATCAAACCAGGTAAATTGTATGATTGGAAATATTTTTATTTCAATCTTGAATTCAATCTTCAATCAATTGAATTCTAGAACTTAATTAAATAAAATAACAAGTGAAACCACATAAAGTATACCTGTTGCCAAATTTGCAACTAATTTTCCCTTCATCATAATTTTATAGAAGAAATATATTTTTTAAAGATAAGTATAGCATTGCTGCATTTATGTATTGCTTGTGTTCTGATTTATGTATCTCATGTACATGTTCAATTTTAAGCACAATAACACTTTATTAATTAACTCAATAATTCAAGAGAGTCGTGAATAGTCACCGTTCAGGCCGGCCTCGCGACCCCTGCGTACGACCAAATGTACATGGGCGTCGTTAGACACCGTATGGGTGTCATGAAGCCACATGTGGCGCCTTCTATTTAATTTTGTTTAAATTAAAAATGTGTATCTGTAGATGAGTTTAGTAAGTGCAACGGGCACGTGGATTACCGGGGCTACGACAAGGAGCTGCGGGAGCTTCAGGAGTGCATCCGCTCGGTGCGCGACACCGCGCCCCCCCTCAAACTCTACGAGATATCATCACCAGATTCTAAGTTTGTATTTTTCTACAGCTGTTGTTATTTTAGCTATAAAATAGAGGCTTTACCGCACAAACGTCAAAAGGAATCGCAATGGTTTTTCGCAAAAAGTTGTTCTATTTCACGTGCAGAATCACCCCCTTTCGGGTTTTACGGTTGGGGTTGCAACACTGTGTATATCGTCAATTTAGTTTTAGTATCATACATACATAGAGTCTACAAAAGCAGTATCTCATAAAACAAAGTAACGTACCCCTTGACCAGGCCTTACAGATTTATTATTAGTATATAATAATAATAATATATAATATTGATGATTTTGAAACCTATGAGTCAATAAATAACTTTATTTCGGAAAATACAAATAGCCTTATTTCAACAAAGAATTATATTATAGCCAAAAATTCAAAACCTGGCACCCCTTAGATTATGTTCGTAAATATTGGCCCGCGTAGAATAAAGTTTGCCCATCCCTGGGGTAGACCCACATCAGTTCAGTTTAGCCAGAGTAACAGACGAAAGTGGTGGTACAGGACAAGTAGGTACTGGCAAGGCAAGCAAGTGCAAGCGGTGCTAGGGTTAGCATGATGAAATATTTTTATGTAAAGAAACTATTAGTTTTGCGAAAGTCTGTTATTTATATATGGTATATCACCTATTTCTTGCAATAACACCATGTGAGGAACTGACATTTAGAATATAACCAATAATGTAAGTAATCATAGAAAACTGATTCCCTTCCAATTAGCTTATTAGGTGGTAGGGTTTAACTCGACCTGATTGTTAACCCCGTCCTGACTGAAAGGTCGGCCGAAGCAGCTACAATACCCGGCAGTAAATAATGTACGAGCTTTAGAAAGAGACAACCCGCTTGTAGAGAGTTGTTTGTGTCGCACAGAGACGTGCGAGTTCGTGTGACAGATACAACTCTCTACAACCGGATTATTTCTTTCTAAAGCTTAATGTACATAATTTCCTGCCGGGTAATGTAAATAATTTGTATTTTCCGTCCAGTTCAGTATACATAGTCGGGACGACCAAAGGGAAACACTGACAGGAAACTAGGTCATCTAGGTGACATCACGGCTGTAGTAAGTATGTGGTGTAGCCAACCATGTCGGCTTCCATATATGAAACTCCTAAGAGTATGTGTTTCATTTCCACATAATTTCATCTGCCATTATAATTTCAGTCTAATTTGCGGCAAGACGGACTCGAACTGCAATCTACTCTGCGGGGGCTTCGGCAACTCGGAACTCCGGATATGGAACATCGGCCGCAACCAGGTCAAGAAGAAAGTGAACGGCAACATTTCCAAGATCGAGCTCGCCTGCAACATACTTCCGGATCCTGAAGAAACTACTGATGACTTCTCGTGAGGATTTTTGTCTAGAGTCATTCTGTACTGCATTCCAATAGAACCCTAGAGGGGGTATTCAACTTGTAGAGGAGGTGAAAGATCCAGTTCAGAGTTATTTGTTGTTGTTGTGTGGATACAGAGATATGAACGGCGTGGAACTGTCTTCCGGCGAGTGTGTTCCCTGAATCCTTTAATGTGGGTGTCTTCAAATGTCGTATTAAAAGGCCAGACAGCCTAGCAACAGTCTGCAAATCTGCTGGTATTGCGCCTCACTGAGTTTGATTTCGTGGTTTTGGAGGAGGAGGAGACGTGATTTTGGCACTGCACCGTTGGTAGCTCGGTATAGCCACCCAGGCCAGTGGGCAGGCTTAACTTCAGCACCGCACACTCCCAGCTCGGAGACGAGTGGGTGTGTAGCGGCAAAGGCTGCGCCTGTAACAGCGGCGATTCCTTTAAGTTGGCTAGGTTGGCGCCGCCAAACCAAATAAAATGAATGCCAGCATTAATATCGAAGTATTAAGCAAAAACAAATGTGAAAAAATATCGGGTTTATATTATTTTTATTATATAACCCACGATGAATAAGCTAAAACGTCAATCCCGTTACATAATTTGAAATTTCGCGCGCGTCACTCGCGGGCGACGAATGACGACACATCAAGGCATTAATTGGCCGGTTGGCTACATTTGAAGCGCCATCGTATTCCATACAAGCGGCCGATGTCCCTCCGTCCGCGCGCACCCGCTGATAAGCGTTTCGAGTTGGCGCAGCGGGGAGCGCATTTAGCGACTAGCGAGCTAGGCTAGGTGAGTTGTGTGTGCGTGTGTGTGCGTGCTGCTGCGTGTTTTGTAAAAAAAAAGGGACCTGTTATGGATGAATTGTGTGCGGTGTTTTTTTTTATTTATTATTTATTGGTAATAATGGCAAACTCCAGTGCGAAATCTACGATAGCAGATCTTTTCGAAAAACCCTTCTCAACGAAGACATTTTCTGAAAAAACTTTTAATTGTTCAAAACGGTCGCCCTTGGCCAAGTTTGTCGAATTTTAAGTCTGTACATAAAGTCAGCAAAAGGGAATATTATGGCCTTTTAGTTTTTTAACTCATTGTGGTAGAAATAAATTAACGCGCAAGTTATGAAATTATGAAAAAAAAAATCCTTAGCCAGAGCCAACCCAATACTCTGCACCAGGAGTCACTACTGGCCTGTAAATGTTTCTCTTTTTCGTTTTTTGGTGCTGATAGTTATTTATTACGGATTAATTAAGAGAAAAGAGAAAGAGAAAAGAGTGGCCACTCGCTAGTCCCGGCCTCGATTGATACCCTCCTCTACTGCCGATGGGCCCGGATATGTTCGGTGAAGCCATCGTAAGCTTAGATCCACACCTTCTATCATTTCTTTCTTTCTTTCTTCCCACGCATGTTGGTTTACATAAAAAAGCTCTTGTTTACTCACACATCTTTGTATGTCTGCTGCAAATAGAGCATTTTGCTAACAAGGTAAATGCAATGCAAAATCCAGTTTCTGTGTATTTATGAAAAAAAAAAACAAAGAAAAAAATTCAAGACTGCATGAATTTTTTTCTTTGTCTCTTTTCAACAATCTGTCTTTGGTGGCATTCAATAGTTTTTAATTTTGGTTTTATGCTCTTGTTCAGATTGGCGTTTTGAGAGCTTGGGACCATTGGGTCTTACATAACATTTTATGATGTTGCTTTCGGTGCTTGGCTAATTCATTTGGGTTATTATCTACTGTTGTTTTATAGACAGAAGTAGTTTGTTAGATACCTATCTGTGTTGACTGTTAGCACGTCCAAGTATTATCTTGTTGGTTACAAACCAGGGCAGGATGTGTTTACACCAGAATCTTCGGTCAGTATCCGTGGTCAGACTGGATAGTTAGATTGATCTGACCACGGACACAAAAAGGTGTCCGTGGTCAGACTAGTCGATCGGACCACGGACACTATCATAAAATATTTATTTTTGGTATCCGTGGTCAGACTAATAATATCGCTTATTATAAAAGCGATTTACTTATATAAAATTCGAAAAGGATATCATCCACTCATGTTTTCTTTCATCCATAATTTTTGCCTTCAACGCTAGGGTTTTTTTTTTATTTTATTCATTTTATAAAACGTTTTGTTTTTTTTTTAATATTTTTAAAATATGTAAATTTTGGAAAATAGACAAAAATTATAAAAAGTATATTATATTTAATAGGCCAGGATTAAGAAACATTAACAAACATGAAAAACAAACCATGGGTCAACAAACATATCTTAACTATGACTGAGGAGAAAAAACAATTATGGTCAATCTACCAGCTAAACAAATCAAATACAAGCTACCAAGAATACAGAAAAATTAACAATAAGATTGTGGCATCTATACGTCAACTTAGGCAATCATTTGAAAAAAATGTCGTGGAAACTGGACCCAAGGCATTCTATGGGTATGTCCGAAGACAACTGACGTCAAAGGTGTGTGTGCCACCGGCGCTAAGAGTTGACAACTCAAGTGACATAGTAACGGAACACCGTGCCGTTGCCAATGTGTTCGCAAGTCAATTTGAAAAGTCTTATGTTCGAGAGCCTGATGACTCTATGCCACAAATATTGGTGCCGAAACTAGTAAATTGTATTGAGACAATTGAGTTCGAGCCAAATGCAATTCTAAAGGTCTTAACATCATTCAGGGATGCTACTTCCATGGGACCTGATGAAATTCCAGCTATTTTCCTGAAGAAGTGCTCTGCGGAATTGTGCGAGCAGCTTGCACATATAATGACACTATCTTTCGAAAGCGCGACACTTCCACACGACTGGAAAGAGGCAATTGTAACACCAATTTACAAAAAAGGCGATAAACTTTCTCCAGCCAACTATCGTCCCATTAGCCTTACTAGCATTGTTTGCAAAGCTATGGAAAAAATTGTAGCGGAAAAAATTCGAATGTTTCTAGCGGGGGAAAATATAATAATCGAAGAGCAACATGGTTTCGTCCCGAGACGCTCAACCGTGACTAATCTCCTCACATGTGTGGACCAGTGGACCCGCGAGTGGAACGAACGGAACTCTATTGATGTTATCTACTTGGATTACGAGAAAGCATTCGACCGAGTTCCAATAAAACGGTTAATCCATAAATTGGAACACTTTGGGTTCAGAGGAAAACTACTGTCATGGATTGCAGATTTTCTTACAAACAGGAAATTTCGGGTACGAGTCGGCGAGGAATTGTCTGAAGCCCACGATGTACTCAGTGGCGTACCACAAGGTTCAGTAATCGGCCCTGTAGCGTTTGGTATCTTTCTGACGGACCTCAAAGCGATAATGGAATTACCCTTTGCACTTTTTGCTGACGATACTAAATTCTTCGGAGATCCTGTTATAAGCCATCAATCAATTCAAGGCAACCTCGACCGCATCGTGCAATGGACCAAGGATTGGCTTCTTACACTAAACGCAGCGAAATGCACCGTACTGCATATAGGTCCCAAGAATCCGCGTCACAAATACACGATCGAGGGAATCCTTGTGCATCCAGTCAACGCACAGAAAGATCTCAGAGTAACTGTGTCACATGACCTCAAATAGGAACCACATATAGTAGAAGTTGTAAAAAGAGCAAACTCACTTCTTTACATGATAAGAAAAGCTTTCTCCTACATAAATCCAGACTTGTTCATCAAACTCTACAAAACGTATGTCCGTCCTCTCCTTGAATACTCTTACCAAGTGTGGAACCCTTACTTCATCAAGGACATTGAACTTCTGGAGAGAGTGCAGAGGCGGGCAACCAAGATGGTTCCATCCCTGAGGAACAAGTCTTACGAAAGCCGCTTGGACGCACTTGGTATTACTACACTAGAGCAAAGAAGACAAAGAGGGGACCTCATCGAAACATTCAAAATTTTCAATGGTCATTACGATGTAGCCAACCTTAATTCAATGTACACAATGAACACCAACGAGGGACTCCGTGGTCATTCTTTAAAATTAAACCGAAATACTTCCAACTCCAACCCAAGAAAGTACTTTCTAACTAACCGAGTAGTGGACTCTTGGAACAAGCTACCACAAGAAGTGATAAGTGCTATCTCAGTGAATGGTTTTAAAAATCTACTTGACAAACAGTTGCTAAATATAAACAAAAATAAAAACAAACACTAATAATATAATAAAAAAAAATTAATAATAAAAAAGTAAAAAAAAAACAATAAAAAATATAAATAAGATCTATTATAAAACAGTGCACTCAACACGTGAAGTACACGCATCAGCTGCAAGCTGCTAGTGTATATAAATAAATAATAATAATAATAATAATGAAGTCACCAAAGTACCAGGGCAGCAGAAATTGAAAGCAGGTTTCCATAATTTTATATATATATAAGTAAATCGCTATTATGATAATAATAGCGTTATTAATAATCTTCGAGGCTTGTCTCCCGCCGCCGGCGGTATTACCGTTTTTGTTTTTTGTGTTTATATTAATTTTGTATATTTTTAATTTTATTATCTATATAGAATTAATATAAATATTGTATTATAAAAATGTGAAAATAAAGATATAATATACAGGGTGTCCAGGGTCTGTTCAGGAATATCGAAATGAGCTATTGTATATCATCTAATAAACACATTAAAAAAAAGAAAAATGGTCCTATCCATACTAGTTTTCGAGATATGAATTTTCAAAGTTTTCAATTTAGTTAATCTATGCGCGCTCTAAGTGACCAGACCGCGGCGGTGCGGAGGAGGCGGGGCGGCGCGGCGGGCGCGCCGGCCGGGTCGAATGTTCGCTATAGCACCGCACCGCACCGCGCTGTTGCGCCCCCGCGCCGCCCCGTGTCGGCATCGCACGCTGCTATCAAAGGAGACGCGGGCGCGGCGGGCGGCGGCGGCGCGCCGCGATGCCGCCCGGTGGCGGCATCGTGCGCTGCCATCAAAGGAGACGCCGCGCGGGCGCGGCGGGCGGCGCGCCGCGCTGCCTGTGGGCGACCGACCTGATTTGCGCTTCAGTCCAGCCAGTCACGCGGCGCGGAAGATCAATGTGTGTCAGTTGGTCAGTATGTCAAGGGCGGCCGACCGTGTTGACGTATTTTTTGGTAATTCGATTCGTAAATTGAATTAGTGAAAGTTTCGCGCTCGTGTTTAACAATACGTACCTACCACAGGTTAAAGTGTTTGTTAAAAGTTCCATTCACGAATAACGAATATGTGGATATGTTGCTCGCGTATGGAGCAGCAAACGGAAATGGGCTTCAAACGCATTTATCGTGAAAGATTTCCAAACAGGCGTCAGACTGCCGGTGCTGGCTGAAGTGATTGTGCGTGCATTGTACTGTTTACGGGAACATGGCAATCTAGACCCGCTACTGCATCGCCCGGGTCTCGTCATAATGCATCGAGCTGCAAGGAGATCACGTAGAAAACCTTCACATCATTTGAGGTATGTAGATAATCATTTACTTTTTACTGGCTACATACATACATACACCTACATGCCTAATTGCAGTGTAGTAGGTAGGTATGCTACGTCTTATATCGAAATCTATGATTCTCGCTCGTCCGATCAGCGCCGCGCGCGCTTCGCGCCCGCGCATCTCACGCCTCGCGATCGCGAACCGCGCGCCTCGCGCCGCGTCCCTCGCATAGCCCTACGCGGCCCGCGGCCGTGCACAAGCATAGAGCGCGCTCACACTATCGTATGCATTTACTTTGTTAGAAAATGGCAAAATTGGAAATAATTGAGATTAAAAAAAAATTCTTTCATCACTGCACTTTACACACGATACATATCACGATCCTTCGATATTCCACATCACACTTTGGACACCCTGTATAGCGATATTATTAGATGAAGTCACCAAAGTACCAAGGCAGCAGAAATTGAAAGGACGTTTGCATAATTTAATATAAGTAAATCGCTAAATAATAATATCGATATTATTAGTCTGACCACGGATACCGAAAATAAATATTTTATGTTAGTGTCCGTGGTCCGATCGACTAGTCTGACCACGGACACCTTTTGTGTCCGTGGTCAGATCAATCTAACTATCCAGTCTGACCACTGATACTGACCCAGAATCTTTGTCTTATGGTAGCGTCAAAGTGATGTCTATCCGAATGGTGCAGACATAATCTATCTGTTACTGTTTTCTTTAAATGTGAGTTGATAATAATGTAATTTTAAATTATGTTATTGCAGGCCTACAAGGGAGGGAGTAGTGCTGCGTGGTCACTCTGGGCCGGTCCAGGCGTGCGCCTTCCTCGAAGCGGAGGGTCTAGTGCTATCCTGCTCGCACGACAACACCATGCGCGCCTGGAGACTTTCAGACTATTCGTGTGCTGCTATTTATAGGTACCATGGTCTTTTATTTGAATTTTGTATGTGAAAATTAGACAATTTTGTACTCATTCGTTTATGATCATCGATTCGCTGTGGCACATATCCTATGACCATCCTTAAATTTGCTCATAAATATAGTTCTCGAAATATGGGCAAACATACAATCGATGACGGTGCATCGGGCATCGTTACAGATTTTCCGTTTTATTAGTTAGGATTGCGCTTTCACTTCGCTCATGCTATTTATGTGGGTGTATTATTTCTTAGATGATAATCCCAGTAAATGTTTTCGAATGTGCATTTGAACCTGTACAAGTGCTAAAGATGCTCATTTAGCTTGCGACACTCATAAGGGATGGCTGTATATTTGTATAATAATTTACAAGTACAGTAAGTAGTACGTACTACAAAAAAGAAATAAGTTTATTCTTCTCAGCAGAAAACAAAATAGATTTTTGCATTTTTCAGAGGTCATAACTATCCTATTTGGTGCATGGACGTGTGGAACGGTGGAGTTTACATAGTGACGGGTTCTCATGACCGCACAGCGAAGCTTTGGACACTGGATCGAACGTTTCCGCTTAGAATATTTACTGCCCATATAATGGACATCACAGTAAGTATCAAGTATACAAATAAAATGCTCTAATTTTACATGCTTGAGTGCAGTATGTGAGTAGCGTTTTCATAAAGAGTGTGTTCAGTGTGTTCCGGTGCGACCGCACTGCAGTCGAGTGGCGCGGCACAAATTGTTCATATGAATTGCTAGCCGCATGCATCATGCAGTGCCACTTACTCTCCAACGTTATGACGCGCCGTGCCGCTGCAGTGCAGTTCCATTGAATACGAGATTTTTAGAGTATTCTGTTTGGTTCTGGATTCTCGGTAGACAACTTTTTTTTTATGGAAACTGACACGGTTGGCTACATCACCTACAACATCCGTGATGTCAGCCCATAACACCGGGTGAACTTGGTGCCACGTCAGTGCTTCCCTTTGGTCGTGCCCAACTGTAAAAATGTGAATGTTATCTAGAATGTGTTATTAATACAACAGTATTCGATCTGAGGGTGGGTGCCAAGCTTTGTGAAACGCACACTTGTGTGTGGGGCGGAGCTGTTGATGCGCTCGGGCATCACGGCCATTCATGCTCCAGGAGTGCCGGCAGGCTATCTTGCCACGCTGCCATCAGCAACATCATCAGGCGCTCCCTTGCATCAGCCAACATCCCGAGTGTACTCGAACCACCTGGCCTATCTAGGTCCGATGGTAAGAGGCCGGTCACTCTGATGCCGTGGAAGGGCTTTGGTTTGGACGTGTGTCGACACCTTCGCCCCCAGTCACATGGTGGGCTCGTCTCGGGTGACCGGTTTTGCTGCAGGAAAGGCCCAATCGGTTAAACATGCCAAATACAACCAACTCAAGCACAACTACGAGTTTGTGGCCTTTGCTGTAGAGACTCTTGGGGCATGGAGCCCGGACGTGATCAGTTTTTCCAAGAAATTAGAAAAAGTACTCATTGACGCGTCGCGAGAACGCCGTGCCCGGGGGCATTTCAATCAATGGATCGGCCTGGCAATCCAGAGGGGGAACGCCGCTTCAAGTCATGGGGACCATGCTAATGGTCCCTGTGGACGATTATTTTTATTTATGGTTAGATTTATTTTTATAGTTAATTTAGTTATTTTTAGGTCTAGAGATTAAATTATTTTTAAGTATTTTTTTTTTACCTACAACATCCGTGATGTCAGCCCATAACACCGGGTGAACTTGGTGCCACGTCAGTGCTTCACTTCGGTCGTGCCGGCTACACTGAACTGGACGGAAAACACAAACTATTTACATAGCCGTTTCGAACGACCTTTCATTCAGTGCGGTGGTACCAACCCGGGCGGATTAAACCCTACCACCTATTAATATAAGAAGGGAGTCATATTCCTTAGTCGCCTTTTACGACATACACTATACTATACCACTATACCGGCCCCACACGTTACTCATCTATAGTAAATCTCCAGTTTGAAAATGTCACATTCAAAGACTGCTTTGATTTTGACATGGACTTTACTTGAACTAAGTCATATATTGTATATTGTTTATTAAGCATTCATTACAGCATGACTACTCGAATTTTTTACAATTTGTTCTATCCGATTCGATTACACCCACGAAGAAGAACCGGTAAGAAACTTCGCAGGGCTTTTTTGTTTCCATAATAATTGTTACAAGCATTTAGTGACTATCCACATAATAACACCTCCTACAGTCGATTGAAAATACAGCTTGAGAGCAAGATCAAAAACAGATTTTTGTTTTGTTTTTGAAGTTCTGACTGCAAGGTCTTAATTAAGTGGATCAGGTGTAAAGAGCCTTTGTCAAATTTTTTATACGTATTTGCAGTGTGTACAGTTCCACCCGAACGGCGCGTACCTAGCGACAGGTAGTGCGGACAAGTGTGTACGCATGTGGTGCATCGGCACGGGCAACGTGGTGCGTCTGATGCCGGGTCACCGGGCCCCCGTCCATGCGCTCGCCTTCTCGCCGGACGGACAGTACCTCGCCAGTGCTGGTGGGTTTATTTCTTACTTATTTATTCCACAGAAGTAGGCGGAGACCAGCGGCGACTCCTGGTCCTGAATATTGGGTTGGCTCTGGCTAAGGATTTATTTTTTTCATAATTTCATAACTTAGGTACCTACGCGTTAATTTATTTCTACCACAATGAGTTCAAAAACTGAAAGACGATTACGATATAGATAGTTTATAATATTTAGTTTAAATGATTTATTTTATTCACTTACGATTTATTTGTCTGTAGATAGGTACATACTGGTTGTGTCAAAGCAGTCCAGTTGCAGCCGACAACAGCGACGTCTCCTCTGGCAAGAAGGACGACGAGACAGGCATACAAGCTTGAATTGTACATTTTATTTGTACATGAAGTCCACACTCCACTCTTCGTTCCACAGACAAGAAATTTTCGATGACTCGATCGTGAAAATCTTCTTTCTTCCTCAATTTTGTTAGCAACTCCTTTTCGACAGATAAGAGTGCCAAATTACTGAGTCTCTCTTGTCCTTGAGTGCTCCGTAGATAGCTCGGTAGGAGTTTGCCATTATAATTACCAATAAATCACTTTAAATTTAACAACACTGCACAGGATTCATCCATACAAAGTCCATACCTACATAACGGAATATATGCAGCTATCAACTCGCAAGCCAATGCGCACACACACGCGCACACAACACACCTAGCCTAGCTCGCTAGTCGCATCGCATCGCACGTCGCACAGCACAAGAATACTCGTCGTGTGGTCGCAGCGCGCACACACCCGCACACGCAACACACACACCTAGCTCGCTCGCTAGCTCCCTCTACTCGCTACCGCGTCACTAAATGCACTCCCCGCTGCGCCAACTCGAAAGGCTGATAAGCGGGTCCGCGCGGGACGGGAGGGACATCGGCCGCTTCCGCCTTGTATGGAATACGATGGCGCTTCAAAATGTAGCCAACCGGCCAATGAATGCCTTGATGTGTCGTCGCCCGCGTTTGACGCGCGCGAAATTTCAAATGATGTAACGGGTACGGGATTGACGTTTTATCTTGTTAATCGTGGGTTAAATATATGATATAAATACTAATATAACTCCGATATTTTTTCACATTTATTTTAGCTTGATACTTCTGTATTAGTGGTGTCATTCATTTTATTTGGTTTGGCGGCGCCAACCTCGCCAACTGAAAGGAGTCGCCACTGGCGGAGACGACATTCACATAGCCACAGTCCTCACATATCCTATAATGCCAATACTCATATTTTTACAGTATCCAGCAGTAAATAAATTATATCGAGCTTTAGAAAGTGACAATCCGGTTGTAGAGCGTCGTCTCGTGTCGCACAGAGACGTGCGAGTTCGTGCGACAGAGATGACACTCCAACCAGATGCTTTATGTACATTCTGTGCTCATTATAATGTGAAATAAATAAAACTTAAATTTCTGTGTAAGTGAAGACAAAAAGATAAAGATCCTAGACATTTTTTCAGAGTTCACCCTATTTGGTGGATAAGGAATGGATGGATGAGGAATGGTGGAGCTTACATAGTGACAAGGTCTTGCGATGATTTAATTTCATATTGATGGACAACCTTCACACATCACATCTAATAAAAGTCATCCGACTGATTGTAGATGAAAACTGAAAAGAAAAAAATATTGATGGAATGTTGAATTGTTGTTTCTTAATGGCTGCGTTCCCCAACATGCGCCCATCACACGCGTCAGGCGTGAAGTCATTCGAGGCACAAAATAAAAAAAATTACACATTGAGGAAGTCATAGTCTAAATAAGATTGGGAACCACAGCTTTAAGGTGAAATAAACAATTCAACTTGAAATGTTATGCATAGGCGAAGACAAGAAGATAAAGATCTGGGACCTAACATCAGGCAACAGCTTGCACGAGTTCCGAGGACACCACGCGCGCGTCACTGCTCTGCACTGGTCGTCATTGGGCGCAGGTTCGCCCGCGCGCTCAACCCTCGACCCCGCACCATCGCTATGTGAGAATGCAGCTCTTTGCTCCGCGGGCATGGACGCCACAGTTAAGATATGGGACTGCCAGCCTAAGAATAAGTGAGTGATGCTTTGAACTTGAAGCTTAAACCTAATGTTCTGTTACATATCTGTCATAGTTACAGCTACTGACCATCTGGATTCCCACGGATTCGTACTGGTTTTGAATTCGTCCGAGCAGATTTTTTTAAGTCGTCCCGAGTTACCTAAGCACAGAAATTAAAAAATCACATCTGCTTGCACTAACGCATGACACAAGTTCAAGAAACCCTATCTATCTCAAAAAAATCCATCTGTGCTTCTAAATAATTTGAATTATCAATATCTTCGTTTAGGCTTAGTAAATTATCACTTGTTTTTCATTGGTTCGTAGGTAATTTCATTAGCTTTAGGTGCCAATAAAGTTTCTTGATCTGACTTCATTATTTTACGAAATATTTGAGCACGCGCCCAAATTTCGCATATTTCCGCACGGCGAAAATGGAATGTTGAAAACTTTTTCATAATTTCAATAATGCAGGCTAGCAAATAAGTTTTTAAATTATCACAATGGCTTCAAACATACCTACTCAGATCTATTGCAGGTAGAGAGGGATCATGAATTCATGACTCTAATGTGACTGGTCACCATTTTTTTGTGCAAGCTAGAGCAGTGCATTTAGTTTTGCATCAAAATCCATGGGAGGGATGTCGCATGTTACCAACATTCACTCATACATACACTCATTTCCCCTCTTACTATCTTGATATATATCACACACACACACGCTAAATCCCGACAATCGGGGTAAGCAGAGTAATCGGTGTTGTGCTGCAAGAACTCTGGTCAATTACAGCACAACACTAACCACCACGTTTCGCAAAGTATTCGTACAAGATTCAATCGATCAAGCAGCCAGTAAAGGCACGAAGACCCACCTGCTGCATGACTCGGTGGAAGTACCGTGCCAAGGTGAGAGGTGGCGAGCCTGTCGCCCTTTAGCACGGCATCTTGTCCTTATCCCTTAGTCGCCTTTTACGACATGCATGGGGAGAGATGCAGTGGGGATATTCTTTTTAAGTACCAGCCCCATATATAATAGAGATAAAAATGGAACTTGTTCACAGATCCATGTCCAGCCAAGAAGTGTTGACGTCCACCTACAACACTCCATGTTCATATGTTGTTAACGTTCAATCGCATGCGAACTGGGTCGCCGCGGTCGGTGCAAAGAGATGAGACGAGGATGAGGCTCCCTCAGCACGCGACAATCACACCACACACTTCACCTGGTGAAGCTGGGAGAAATCGTGTGAAACATCAACGTCACCTGGTGAAGGCGGAAGGAACTATGTGAAATCTCAACTTTCAGTGTACAGACTGTTTTATGTATATGTATGTATCGACTGAATTGACAGATGACATGCCAATTAAAAAAGAAGATTGTACATAAATGTTGTAACAAGTAAATGTATGTGACTGCCTTCAGTCTCCGCGCTCTTGCCACAGCAGCCAGACGTATCTTCGACGTCCATCTCGCACACTCGTCTGTCACGACTGGCCGTCGTTTGGCTGCTCAAAATTAGGGCTGCGGCAGCCTCGTTGCGCGGGGGCAATAAGGTGTCTTAACAATGCCCATGGACATTAGGTCTCATGCGGGGATTGTGAATGCCATGGCGGCTTGACAGGTGTCTATTCGCTTCCTACTTGAAGGACTCGAGTCTGCAGGGACGCCCGGAAAATGGGGGGGGGGGGGGGGGGGGGGGGGGGGCAGAGGGCAGAGGGCAAGCTGCTCCTGCTCAATTTTTGTTCAGAGTGGGGCAAGAATATTGTTCCCCCTAAAATCTGTTATGCTATACTTTCTGTCAGTCAATTCAAAAATAAAATATGCACCAACATGTGTCGGGCGCCTTTGGCATCAATCGTTTTTCCAGGCGAATTTCATATATATAATTGTTCCCGCCACTGCCGCCGTGTGTACCGGGCATCAAAATGTGCTCTGTTCCTGTGCTGGACTGGGAGTGGGGTCTGCCCCCCCCCCCCCCCCCCCCCCTTACCCCCCTCTCCTCTCCAATATAGTTCTGCGGAGGAAACATCTTGGTACGCACATGCGATATATCTAGTCTTAAGAATATTGTTAACATAAGTATGTAATGTGTTGTTTATAGCAAAATAAACAACTAAAACATTCTGCAAGAAGTATTATTATACATTTGTGAATTTCCTAACCCTGAAATTGTCAATAAATTGGAATTAAAAATACCTACTGGCACGGCTGTCAAATGCATCGAACTTAGTGCAAATCTGTAGCAGTAGTTGAATATTGGGTGAGACTAGTTGTGGGAGGGGGCGTGTGCATGTCATGCCCATCTTGCCAGCCTGTTAGGATGGTGTTACCTTTTATTTTTAACATTGAAAGTAAAATCTGTAGTCGTAGTGGAGTTATGCTGAAATGAAATTATTACAAAACAAATTTAAACTTAATGCCTAAGGCATCTATAAGTCATACTGGCATTGTGAGAGAAGTTGATGGGTGGTGTGAAATATGTTACGAAAATGCTAAAATAAACACAGGTAAATACACAAATACATAAAGTACATACTTATCCTAACATCATATACCTACATACATATTTATAACTAAAGTATGTAACATTAACATAATGCAGTTGCGATATAAACACTGTATAAATTGTTGCAAAATAAATAATGACTATGTGCTTTTAAATGCATTTTAAAGTGTTTTCTGTCCAGTTCAGTGTAGCCGACTTGAAATGAACGTTCGTTTACCGTGGTACTATTAGACAGAGTTCGTGGTTCCAAAAATACCACGGTCAGTCACAATGGGTTAGTGCCAAGTCACGTAGTTAGAGTAATATTTCACAATATATTTAATTGTTAATAAAAAAAAGTAATTTTAATGTTCAATGTGGGAATATCTTGTCCAAAGTTGTTGGAAAGTGTATTGTTATTTTAAATAAATGAATAAAACCATAAATACCTACCCGTAGTACATGTGAGCAAAGTTTTCATTTCCTGACGATTTACTACCTTGTACCGTTTACACCACTGAGATCTGAAATATTGATTAAATAGGCTAAAAATAGCCATTTCTATATAAAGAAATAGCTATTTTATAATATTTAAAATACTGTGTGAAAATGAGGGAGGGGGGGGGGGGGGTCTGAGCACATACCACGGTAGGTCACAAGGGAGGGGGTCAAAAAGTGGGTAAAATCGGTCACGTAGTATGGGCACGAGCCCTAATGTAGACAACCGTGTCAGTTTCCATTAAAAAAAAATTAAGTGTAATTCATATTCAGTATTCCATGCCCTTTGAAATAGAAAAGCGTATCATTTTCATAGTTTTTATTATTACGAGACAAAGCAATGAGTATATGAAATTCACTGGAACAATTGCATTTAATAGAAAAGTACAACTCAGCTCTTTCAATAAAGAAATATAATTCTTAATTATGTTGACATAATACAGTGCAGTACATTTCATCACTTCGTAGGTGAAAACAAACCAAAAACCAAGGCATATTTTAGAGTCATGCTTACCATCAGCGCTGATGGACTAAATTACAGGGTTATAGTTTGTAAAGATCCTGCAGATTAACAGAAGCGATTGCGCGTCTCGCGGTGGTGATACAATTAGCCATAATGCATTTTATTACGACGATTGCAAATCTGAGAAAAAATAAATAAATCCTGGGCTATCTTAACATCTAAGACCGTTTTTAGTGTTGTGCTGGTGGCGACCGGTCGCACGCGCGCGTGTTGCCAAACTTCAATTGTGTAGGTACATTTTAGAGTGACGCGTGTACCAGCGCGCTGGCAAGCACACGCGGCGCGTAGCAAGATCGCACGCTCGAGCCCTCGCGCCTCGCCGGCGCCGGCGCGCGCTACCGCTACACAAGCCAATGCATGCTTTTACTGTTGCGCTGGTGACACGTGTCGCGGGTACATTAATAATGTCTCTAGTTTAGCATGTAGTTCATCCAACGATACTACGGATATCCTGAAGTAATTAAGGAATTTTACACCATCGTCTCTCAACACTGAGAACGTAGTTATGAATGCTACATTGAGTAATCTGGTTGCCACTAATGGTGTACATGCATTCTTTAACTTTCACGTCGTCTCTTTAAAAAGTAACACAACAAGTCGTTAGCAATTTATTTCGCCTATTGTATCAACGCAAGCGCGTCAATCGTCAGCCTCACACTAAAAACAACCAGCGACCAGCGCCAGGACGCTGGCACACGCGCGATGACCAGCGCGCGTGCGACCGGCGACCACCAGCGCAACACTAAAAACGGCCTAAAACTAGACAACACCTAGTGCAGAGAGAGATAGACCGGTACTCTCCTCGTATACGTTGTACCCGCACAGCGGCAGGCGAGTCGCCTCGCTACTAACAAAGTGAGCCCTATTCTCTGTCACTTAAAATGTATATTTAAAATTTCTCATTTCTCTTGTCACTGAAAATTGCCAACGTTGTATTAGAAAACGCACTAATATGCACATACAATATTTTCATGAAAAAAATATATTTTCAACAAATAACAGACTTGGCTCCTTACCATGAACCATCCACCATGAAACGCAGAATAACCTGTTATTCTGCGGCGTCTATGCAAAATAAGCCTGTATATCAATACAATGCAACCATTTCCTTGTTACACTGATCGATCAGCTAGGAGCAGTGTCGAGTCCGGGCTGACAGGTCAGTGCCAAGCGACGCGTCGTCAGTGCCGGATCAGCACGACTCTAAAATCAGCATGAGCACACGAAATGTCATATTATTATCTATTAATACTAGGGCTTCTTCTTGAAAAAGTTCATAATTGACGCCTGCTTTCCTTTCTGAGGAGACTGCATTTTTTTCTTAGACTTTGGGGTGGCTGCTGGAGTTTTCTTTTCAACAACAATCTCCTTTTTCACGTTAGTTTCAACAAAGTTTTCTTTCATTTCGACTTCATCTTCTGAGCAGCTCTCCAACACCTCTTCCTTTCTTGTGACCATGTAGCCGTCTTCGGTTGTGTAGGTTTTATCAATGATTTTCCTGCGTTTCTTAGGATTGACAATGCCAGATGTAATTTTGACAACATCCGCATTAGGAGTGGCCGGGATGATATCTTCATCTTCCTCCGCTGCTGCTTCGGCGGCCTCCGCCTCCTCAAAGGGATCATCTTTATCGCTGTCTTCACTGTCGGAAACGTGAAGAACTCGTTTCCTCTTCTTATCCACTCTGCCGTGTCTCTGAGCGCTCAACACTGACTTCTTGGTAGATTCTTTCTTAGGCTCTGTTTTCTCAGACTTCTTCTCTATTTTCACAGGTTTCTTGTTTTTGCCTTTGGTATTTTCATTTTTCTCACTTTTTACATTACCACTGGTAACTGTGTTTGTACTGGCGACCTCCTCTTGTTCCGCTGTAACATCTTTACGATCAGGTTTAGTATCTTTAGGTTCTTCCTTTATCTTAGAAACTTGTTTGGCACCTTGCTGTCCAATGGGCTTACTAAAGAAACTTGAAATATTACTCTTTGATTTACTTTTTGACGTAGAATTAGATTCCTTGGTTTTTACAGCAGATTCAGGGAAAGCTTCTTTAGATAATGTTGTGGTGCCCGATATTACTATGGATGAGGTAAGTCTTGCCGTAGGTGCACTTCCATTTACCACTTTTAGATCCGTCTTTGGAGCGGAACTCTCTTTATTCTGAGAGTTCCCATTCACCACTCTCGATGGAGTTGCATTATCGTTGGTAAGTGACTTGTAACTATTTATCTTCAAGTTGCCGATCTCCTGTTGTGAGTGCTTAGCGCAAACTGAGCTGGCGACCGCTCCAATCGTTGGAGTAAAGTCTTCGAAATCGCCCGCCGCCGTGGCGAGTGTCGTCCCTTCTAAAGCAGCGCTCGCACGGCTGACAGCGTAGACATGCTCAAACAGGACGGCCTCTAACGACGCGCGCACTGTCTCCAGGTCAGCGCGCGGGCATAACAACGTGCGTGCGCCGCCGCCACTATTCAAACCACACACCAGCATAGATACGCTGAGTACGTGAGCCGTCGCGTGCTTATCCACGAATTCCTGTAGTAACGCCTTGCTTCGATTGACGTGCAAGCATAATGTGCTCGCAAGTTTTCGGTATGACACAGCTTGGCCTGCGTCTAGAACCAGTTCATCCAGCGTACGAAGCGCCTGCGCTCGCGATTCCTCGTCCATGACTTTACTTACACGATGCGATTGTTTGTTCTGTTCGTTGGATCACGATCGAAGACGTGTGAAAAGAGAAGGATCACAGCCATGAGCCAGTCATCACCAACCCAATACTACTCTATTTCTTCTTGATGGATGAATGACCAACCCGAAGCGAAGTGCAAATTCATTCGCGCGCGATCGTGCGATGAAAAAGAAATTAAAACACAACACAAAACAAAACGTTTTTTCATTTGACAGCCGCAACAGTGTTGCTAGCAACACATACAAGCACTGGTATACATTACTGCCAACATAACGAACGGCGCTCGGTGCGCCACCTGAAAGACTTCCTGGCTCCTTTCGGCAGACTTCGACTCGAAGGAAAGTGGGGTGTGGCTTTGAAGAGGGGCCCTTTGATCTCAAATTACCAGTAAGCTTATTGAGTAGGCCAAGATAATAGATGAATTATAGTGAAAGAATTGTTTGTCGGAAATGCGTAGTTTTGGAGAAAAAAAAAAATTTAAAAAAATATTTTTCACAAAATAAATTTTCAATTTTAAATTTTTTTTTTAATGCTCCAAAAAATTTATTTTGAATACGAATTTATGCAAAAACGACATGCGCCGCCTCAACATAAGGTTAGGGTTAATTAATAATTAATATATAAATAACTAATAATTTCTATAAATTAACCCTGTTTATTTTTTTTTTAATCACCATAACATTTACCCACACCACTTCCCTTGTTCATTTATATTCAAAACCAATGTTTGGTGCCATAAAAAAAATATTTTTTTATTTTGTATGAAAAATTCATTTTGTATGGGGAAAAAAAATTTTTCTCCGAAACTACACATTTCCGGCAAACAATACTTTCACTATAATCTATTCATCTATTATCTTGGCCTACTCAATAAGCTTACTGGCAATTTGTGATCAAAGGTCCCCTCTTCAAAGTCACCCACGGAAAGTGTGGTATGTATGAGTGATGTTTTGGTGGTCTAAAAAAAAATAATGCGTAGCGACGCATCTTCTTTAAATTAACCCTAACCTAATATTGAGGCGGTGCATGTCGTTTTTTGTTACGTTTTGTTTCGAGCCGAGTGTTCACGAAAGGAGCCAAAGGAGCCAGGAAGTCTTTCAGGTGTCAAACGCCAGTGCGACAAGGCTTGAAATGAACGTTGGTGACAGGTGAACTAACGCGGTCCACCACCTACTTTTGTACACATGTATAACTGTTAAAATCGTGCTTATCGTGTAATGGGGTTAGAATATTTTACTATGGAAGGTGGCTTGGTGGGGCGGCGGCGGCCATTTTGAAAAAAAATCAAAACAAAGGCCAGCGATGAAACCTGGATAAATCGATAGGGCATACATAGACAAACATAAAATGTCATACAACATTACTTCCTAAAGTGTCACGTTACTGAGATAATTGGAGGTAAAGATCGCAATATGGCCAGTACTTAATAAGTACTGGCCATATTGCGATCTTTACCTCCAATGGAACTAATGTTATTTAACATTTTATGTTTGTCTATGTACCCCCTATCGATTTATCTAGGTTTCATCGCTGGCCTTTGTTTTGATTTTTTTTCAAAACGCCGGCCGATGACCAAGCCACAAACTTTCGAAACCCTTTCCCCATAAAACCCTGGAACAGGCAATTCGGTAATAGCGGGGAAGTGCAGTGTTGTCTCATTCATTTTGCATGAATTTTCTGTAAGTTGTTGCTCTCGAAATGTGGCCACGACCTTCAAAACCAAAGAATATAATTTAAAACGTGGCCACGTCGCTACGCGACGCATCTTCTATTATATTAACCCTAACCTAAATGTTGAGGCGGTGCATGTCGTTTTGTTTTTGTTACGTTTCGTTTCCGCCACTTCGTGTTTACAATCAGCTGATTTATAGCGCAAGAGTCAATTTTGTTCTTTCATGTGCCGCTTGCGTCTTGTCGCACTATAGAGGGCGGTGTTTGTTTTATGTTTACGAACGAAGTAATAATTATCATAGAGTAATATTCTTTGGTTGCGCTCATAGACATAGAGTAATATTGCTCATAGAGTAACGTTGCGCTGCGCTGCGCTGCGATGCGAAAGTAATCGCCGCTGGTTCTTGTTGAATTGGATTTGGAATGGAAATATATGGAAATTGGAAGTCTAAAGTCGTATTTTTAATCAGACGAAGTAAACTGACAGTAGCTAATGTCACTTTGCAAAATAATGTTGCCTTATTTAATGTAATAGTGATGTGCTACGATAAAATCTAAACTTGTTTTATGGTTTGGCCATCTGCCATCATAAACAATACTTTTAGTATATTTTTTTGTTTTCTGGGTTTGGCATTAAGAGGCTGAAGTCCAGTGAGTCCGGTTCTACATTTTAATGCATTGGACTGTTCATTTCGAGAGGTTGCGCCTCATTCCATTCTTACCTTACTAGGTGGTAGGGTTTTTCCCGGCCGGATTTCTACCACCGCACTGAATGATACGTTGGTCGAAACGGCTATGTAAATAGCTCGTGTTTCCCGTCCAGTTCAGTGTAGCCGACATGAAATGAGGAGAAGCACTGACATGGCACCTAGTTCACCCGGTGTTATGGGCTGACGTCAGATTCAGGGATCGGAATTAGGTAGTGTGATTTGGTACCAAAGTAGGTAAAGTTCGCGAGAGGATATAATATGGAGTTGTTAAAACCACCACTTTGTTTGGGAATTCTGAACATTTCCTGGGAAATTTCAGGGACTTAATTTTTCTTCGGGATCGTATTTATTGACTAAATACAAGCTTCTTTTGTTCTTATGTGATTTTCTCTAGAGTGGCCGGTTATGGAGATATAATTTTTTTCAGAAATTTTTATTTCTACTCAATTTACAGGAAAACCGGGGAAGATGTGATAAAATAATCTAAGAGTGTATCGAACTGCTTGAAAAACAAGACCTAATTTGTTGTCGTACCATCATTGGTTCCCGATTTATACCTCGCCGCGATTCTCAATTATGCAGGACGGCATTTGTATGGAAGGCTCCGCCCCCTTTCCTGATTTAATTTCTCCAATGTTGATATTTTTTCGCCTGAATCTTATTTCTAGAGGAAATATAAGACACTTTTATTCTTACACGTTTTTCAATAAAATCGATATTTCGGGAGAAAAAAATAAAACAACCTATTTTTTCATATTTTCTCGAATGTTGACGTTTTTTCGCCTGAATCTTATTTCTAGACCAAATACGAATCTGTAGTGAACATTTAAAAAAAGTGGCCGACATTTTGAACATTTTAGTTACTGGACCGATTGCTTTCAAAATCGATATCTGGGTGTCTGTGTGGGCTCTGAATACGAATCTGTAGTCAAATTTTAAAACAAGTGGCCGCCATTTTGAACTTATTAGTTACTTGACAGATTACTTTCAAACTCGATATCTGGGTGTATGTGTGGGCCCTGAATACGAATCTGTTGTCAAAATTAAAAAATGTGGCCGCCTTTTTGAACTTTATAGTTACTGGACCGATTGCTTTCAAAATCAATTCAAAATGTCACTTTGCAAAATAATGTTGCTCCTGTCATTGACAGGAGTTGCCAGATGCTATTTTTCCAATTTCCCCAGGTTGAAAAATTATTTCCCCAAAATTATACTAGAAAAACAGTGCTTCTGATAAAAAAATATAACACAATTAATAGTTATCTATTCATAAATATTATATAAACGACTTATCTGTCATTGACGAGAGTTGCCAGATGCGATTTTTTCAAAAAAAAAAAAAAAAAAAAGTTTTTTGCTAATATAGTCTTTGCTAGCGTACGTAAGTCTAGAAAATAGGTTGAGAGTGTCGACAACCGCGACTTCCTTCAGGCGTGGTTTTCTAAAAACAGGTGAGCGAGCAGTTTTATTTATGGTGGTTACGTCACGTCGCATTTTATGTAGGCTGGAAGTGGAAGGCCACCTGAACTTCTTGCAGATTGTGTGCAGGTGGATTGACGGCTTGTGTTTTGTCCTGCAGCGGTGCATTTGCTCTTCAGAAAAGGACTCGCGGTCCGATCGTCGTAGTGAAGATGCCAGTACCGGGGTAAGGAGGGAGGCGATTGCTCTCGTACCGTTCGTGTGTGGGATTGGCTAACACCGCGAGAACCCGAAATAACTCACTCACACTAAACTGGGTCGTTTGGAGTTAACATTTTGATCACTGAACGATTTTTACCAATTTTTATAGTGACTCATTCATCAGCATCACAAACCGACGTCATCCTTGCTGAAACTGATTCCACATGCCTAATTATAATTCATTAACATAAGTACATGACCATTTCATAGAATCCTCAGCACTGTTAACTATTTTCTAAAAAAAAATAGCTTCACAGAGACTACCTACTTATTATGTATTAGCATTATCTACCGTACATATTATCACAGAGCAGTGAAGAGGTAGCTCACCTCTACTAGAGACACCCTGAGCGCCGATTACCCACAAAGCCTGTAGGCGTGACCTATGACTCGCATATGTGTGTTGTGCTATGTGCATATGTGTTTTGTGCGTGAGCCTAGCTTGCTCCGCTGTGTGATGTCGATACTAAAACACTCACATACACATACTTAGTGTTAGAAGGATAGTGTCCTGTTATTGGGCTTAACTATTATTATTACTCTAGAGAGGCGCAGTCACTATTCAATGCTCTGTGCTTATCATGCAGTTAAGTCAAAGGTGGCCCTCACGTGAACATTTCTGAGCGTGCAAAGAGCCACGGACCATTCCGTCGCGTGCGCGGAAGTGTGCGTGAAAATTTTCAATTGGGGCACACTGTGAAGCGTCAACTCGGCACACATGCACGCCCAAGGGTTTGGAGTTCGCAAAGTTTACGTTTGGAGGCAAGAGACACGAAGCGCTCATCGGATGGGGTTTTGACAGTGGAAGCTGTGACATAAAATTGCTTTTTTTATTAGTATAACATTACAGTAGAAACAAGCTAATCCAAACCCCTAAAACGAATCATTTTTGCTGCGTGCTCAGAGCTATGAGTGTGGGCGAACTAAGGAAGCAAGGTAAACAATATGGGGGGTGGTCGCAGGTGTGGTGGAATATGGGAATTTTCAATCGTTTGGATTACCGCGATCATAGGATTAGGCCGTGTTTGGACTAGCGCAGCTCTACTGTACCTATAATTCAGCTTAACGTTGAAAAGAGACCCACTCAAGGATTTGAAATATATATTTTTTTAATAAATTATATACCTAAAGCAGTTAGATTGAAGGAAAAAAATTATGCATATGTTAACGAGATTTACTTCCTTTTTATTGTATGTAGCTAGACAACTTGTACGGTAGGTATACTCCACGCACCGTTCCACACCCCGTGCAAAACCGCTGAAATCGCATGCATCAGGAAAACACTGCATCGGAGCGCGCTCCAAATTGTGTCAACTATTTTGTCTAAAAGTAGTGTAAACCATCGGTCTGCTTGCGGACCAACCGGCGCGCGGATCGCACAGCGGACTCTCAGCAACGTCGATCCGAAGTGTACGTGTGATGGCCTCTATTGAGTAGTGTTAATATGGCATAAGGTTTTAAATTAATAAAATGGTATCTTATAAGCACAATTTAGTATCAACGGGGCACTGCCTGTAACATGTAACTTTCAACACGATTATGGATAAATATTTTTTTATTTTACAGTGAAATGTGGAAAAATATAATTCCTGCACTATGTAGTCACTAACATGTGATTTTAAAATAAAGAGATGACCATGTAACTGTTTTTGATACTTTACTAGGTATTGTCACCATACCAAACAATGAAAATATATTGAAGAACTTTCCCCTAGGTGCATGATTGATACTCACTTTAGTTGCACTGAAGTTGTCTGTGTGATGTTACAGATTAGCCAACATGTCTCTGGACAACATGTTCTGTAAGCGTTGCGGCGACGGCTTCGAGTCCAACGAGAAGATCGTCAACTCCAACGGGGAGCTGTGGCACACCCAGTGCTTTGTGTAAGTTCTTCATGTCTTCTAAGTGCTCCGACTCTGATAAAAAAATAATGATACAAATGGTGTATGATTAGGTGAACAGGGATACTGGCAATAGGCTTACTTAACCTTTGTTCAAATATTTTTTAAGATTTAGAGAGGCGGAGAGATGCCAGAGGCATGTAAATACTATGAGATGAGGCTTGGACAGAACATATGTGTCGCGACTGCGAGTCGACTGAAGCAGCAAAATGTATCTGCCGGACGGCTGTAGTCGATTCGCACCAAATTTATAATTAAAGGCTCCTGAAGTTGGTTTCAGATGGAATACAAAGAAAAAGAAAACATTTACTGTACACCTTAGAACCCTAGCCATGTTACTTTGCCGCTGTCACAAGGTCTGGAGTTACCTGCAACTTTTTGACCATGCTCGGATGTAACATTTTACTATTGTGACAGTTCTGCCTCGTCCTTAATATGTTCGTTGGTGTGACGTAATGCACCTGAGTTGCTGCGGCATAACACCGATTACTCTGTACGTTTGTGTGTGCAATGTGCACAGGTGCGTGCAATGTTTCCGCGTGTTCCCCGATGGAGTGTTCTACGAGTTCGAGGGACGCAAGTACTGCGAGCGCGACTTCCAAGTGCTCTTCGCTCCGTGCTGCGGCAAGTGTGGTACGTACTCCAACTCATCTAATGCTCTTAGAACATTCTGTTTTGTTTACTATGTTGCTGCTAGTTCTAGGGACCTGGGTGGGTTCAGTTATGAAAGGTAGATTTAGTCCTTGATATCATGTAAAATTTTGACTCAGGATTACATATATTATTATTAATAGAGTATCTGGGCGACCGGGCTTCGCTCGACGTCTATCTAGGTAAACTTAAATTTTATCTAAATACAAAATTTCGAAGGTGTGGAACTAAGCTTGCGATGGCTTCACCGAACATATCCGGGCCCATCGGCAGTAGAGGAGGGTGTTAATCGAGGTCGGGACTAGCGAGTGGCCACTCAAAATTTCCCGCGCATGCTTAGAGAAAAATTAAATCATTAGAGCCGGTTCCGAGTTAGCTCACTTAGAGTAATAGGATATTGTTATATTAATTATTTTATTTTCAATTCTCAGATTCAAGCTTTTGCATACTTACATTTCACTTTAATAATTAAATAAAATCCCTGAAATAAACACAGCTCTTTGCGCTGACAGGTAATGAAGATACTTGTATGACAACCGACAACGTGCAGACAATTGTGCATGCACTTTGTTGAGACTTAAAAGTGGTCGTAGCTTGGAACATTCCTTTGCAGCTGTGAAATTTGCAGTGCCACCAACTGTGCGTAAACCTTCAGTTATAGTAGTATTAACCTTTCGCCCGCCGGCGCCGCGCGCGCACTGTCTCCCTAAAATGCCGCGACTTTTTCGCAGGGGCGATTCGTTACGCAAGGAGAATAAAAACTTTTTTTCGGAAGAAAAATATCGAACAAATATAGGAAATTTAGCATGGTTGTAATCCTTATAAAATGTCCTACAAATTTATCTATAACTTTTAGTGCTCTGACTTTTGTTTTGATTCCAAATTGTGAGTTGAACATTGCACGAACATTTAACTTACCAAATATAGTGAGGCTATGTTTTGTTTCGATTTTACACTCGCCAATGGATAAAAACTTCCAATAATAACACATTCACTTCATAAATGTTGTATTCTTTCGAATTTATACAAAAACACAAACAAACTAATGACTAAAAACATCAAAAATCATTTTTAATCGGGGAGTGGTCGCGGCGAATTCGCGCGCGAACATGTACGTTCGTCGCCACTGCTCGAAAACAACTGAAGAGATCTTTAATTTTGTGCTCTAGCGTGGCGACAAAGTGAATCATTTCGAGAAGGGCATAACTTCACCTTTTTTTAGAAGTATAATTGAACCTTATCCCCATATTGAAAGAGTGCGTATTTAAATGCCGAAAGTCACCAGTCACGTTGGCGCGGATCCGCGCTTAGGCAGTTAGAGGGCGATGCGCGGATCCGCGCTTCGGCATGCGAAAGGTTAATGGAGATTATCTTTATAGTAACAAAGACATGGAAGGCTCAAAGTGGGTGTAGTAAAGTGATTGTGTGTGTCCAGGTGAGTTTGTAATCGGGCGGGTGATCAAGGCGATGAACTCCAACTGGCACCCGGGCTGCTTCAAGTGCGAGGAGTGCGCCATGGAGCTGGCCGACGCCGGTTTCATCAAGCACCAGGGCCGGGCGCTCTGCCACGGCTGCAATGCTCGCATCAAGGCCGACGGCCTCAAGAACTACATCTGCTTCAAGTGCCAGTCTGTATAATTGATTTATTTTGTCTGTACATATCTATCCTGTCTGGGCTAGTGTGTTTTTTATGGAAACTGACACGGTTGGCTACATCACCTACAACATCCGTGGTGTCAGCCCATAACACCGGGTGAACTAGGTGCCACGTCAGTGCTTCCCTTCGATCGTGCCGGCTACACTGAACTGGACAGAAAATACAAACTATTTACATAGCCGTTTCGACCGACGTTTCATTCAGTGCGGTGGTATCAACCCGGGCGGGTTGAACCCTACCACCGAGTAAGGTAGGAAGGGAAGGGACCTACAGTTTTACGTGGAATCCCAACCACGGTCAGCCTCCAACGGTCGAGCGGTCACCTATCCAAGTACTGACCGCGCCCAGCGTTGCTTAAGAATCAATTTGCAACAGTCGACTGTCTGCACCACTGAGCTATCGAGGCTGACAAAGTGTAAAGTAATCATGTACATTCAATTCATACACTCTGTTTACCTGTCCACTGTCATCAGTGTAGGGCTGATCGGCTTAACAATGAGATGCGTCGTTAAACAGTAATGTTTATGCCAACAGCGGAGCGATTGACGGCGAGCCGCTGAGGTTCCGCGGTGAGGTGTACCACGGCTACCACTTCACCTGCACCTCGTGCGCGGTCGAGCTCGACCACACCGCACGTGAGGTCAAGCATCGTCCGGGCTACGCTTCCAACGATGTGGTCAGTTTACACTTGTAATCATCTGGGCCGTCACAGCGGCTGTATTTTATTTTGCTCCTTTGTTAAATTACATTATGACTATTGTTAGAAGAATGTTCAGTAATTGTTATCTTTTGTACGCTTTGGCTTCCTCAGATGAAATTGACCTCTCTCATATCAACATAATTGAACAAACACTCGATACTGAGACAGCAGCGAATGTGAGTGGAAGACTCGAGAAGAGTCACCCTAGCGCACGTACCTGTACCAGATCGGACACATGCTCAAAGAGGGTCGGCAAGAGGCGGCGGTAGTGTGTCAGGATCGTAGCCCGTGGATATATGTTGTCTCTGCCTACCCCTTTGGGAAACAGGCGTGTGATTTGTGGCGTTGTATTTTGCCGTAAGAGCAAGTAGATACTAACATTTTGGGCAGAAAAGCCTTCGTTGGTTGGTTTCTGTAGGGTGTAGCCGTTACACCCGAAAGTGGGCCATCAAATTTCCTCCTATTGTATCTTGTCCCACTATATTCCAGAATGATCTGTTCTGCCTGCGCTGCCACGACAAGATGGGCATCCCCATCTGTGGCGCGTGCCGCCGTCCCATCGAGGAGCGCATCGTCACTGCGCTCGGCAAGCATTGGCACGTGGAGGTGAGTCGCCCATTTTAGTTTCGTGAACATAATGAAAGAACAGATTCAGATTTTAGTTGCTAATAAATAAATGTTTCAAACAATTAAAGTACTTGTGTATTATAATATGAAAGGTGATTAATCGTTAATTTGTAACAGAAATTGTCCTCATATAACCACAAAGGAAAAATATAATCTTATTCGCTCATGTTACATGTTTGCAAATATACATAAATAAGTATATACGAGAAGGTACTCATAACTGTTAAAGGTATTTCTAACTGAGGGAGTAGTGTTGTATAAAAAATTCGGTTCATTCAACCCATCACGCGCCCGAGGGCCTATATCAGCCCAAAACGGCGCGTACTAAAAACCCAGAAAATCTGCTTTTTTCATGTTTATGACAGAACACCTATCAAACAAATACAAGAATTGTGTGGTTTGTGTGTACAGCACTTTGTGTGCGCCAAGTGTGAGAAGCCATTCCACGGACACCGGCACTACGAGAAGAAGGGGCTGGCCTACTGCGAGCAGCACTACCACCAGCTCTTCGGCAACCTCTGCTTCGTCTGCAACCAGGTCATCGCTGGCGACGGTGAGCGCTAACTCTGCTTCTAACATAAATTCACCTACCTATTTTGTTGTCTGCTATCTGAGGCTTATTTTTGCCGGAAGCCGGAATGCGTGCTGGAGCTCGAAGCTCTGGGACCATCGGTTTCACCTCTGAAGACGGGTGAGTCCAGCTTTATGCCACAGCTTTAATGCCCACATTCATCAAAATGAAACAGGCTAATTTCAATAACACCTCCGAGGGTGTGAAAATACAAATGCCATGTGTTCGTGATAGTAAGAAGTACGTGATGTGAACTCTGGGTGGGTTTGCAGTGTTCACGGCGCTGAACAAGGCGTGGTGCGTGCACCACTTTGCGTGCTCGGTGTGCGACCAGCCGCTCAGCACCAAGTCCAAGTTCTACGAGTACGACGAGCGCCCCGCCTGCAAGCGTTGCTACGACAAGTTCCCCGCCGAGCTGCGCCGTCGTCTGCGCCGCGCGCACGAACACTCCCGCCGCCCGCACTCTTAAATTATCCTGCTCTATTAAGCTTCCGTACCACAAATGGTGCATCCGTCACCATTATGGTAAGATTCTGTTGTCTGTCTGATCGTGTCCTCCTATTGGTGCCTTAAAACCGGAACGCATACGTGCTTTTACAATCCACAAATATTAGAGTGGATTTTATTTTATTGGGGAGTGGGTGAGTCCCCTTGGCAATTGAGGGGTATAACTGCAAAACTGCTTGTGTCAACTATTTACCGAAAACGAGTTGTGTATGAGGTATATAGAGTGTGGAGCAAACACATTTTTGCAGTTCACCTTACTTTTTATTGACGTTTCTCTAATGACATTTCATACTTTTGCACCTAACTTGCATAGATTATTCGGTAGATAATTCGTAAAGGAACATAAACTCATACACAAATTGTTTTCGGTAAATAGTGGACACAAGAAGTTTTGCAGTTACACCCCTCAATTGGCCTCTCTCTATAGCTCTGATGATTACTGCCAGTGTCGAATCTTCCATCTTAAACTCTCTCACTGCCTATACAGTATGTTCTGGCAGTCAGCCGCTTTGATAATGTCTGGTAAGACAATGTTAAACATGCAACATTTATATTGTGGATAAACTATATTTGTAATCTAATTTACTAAATAGTTTTCGTAATTTATAATCTATTAACTTTTTTCCTCATATTAGATTAATTTGTATGATAAGTTAATGATAACAAATAAATAAAAGTAAGACAGGAATATTGTTGCAATCTCATATGAAAACTGATTACAAACTACATAGCATAAGAATATTGCTTATAAAAATGTTATATTTTATTGAAGTACAAGTATTTTTAACCATTATAAATTGACACAGTAGAGCAAGTGCAAAATGGTATTAAAGTGAATAAGTGAATTTAAAAAGTTATGGCCGACATGCCATATTATTTGGGCTTTTGCAACAGCAATGTAGCCATACTGAAGATAATGTGTATTTATTAGAACAATAATATCTACTACACTCCGTTCATCCTAGGAACGAATGCCGACCAGTTTCTCTCTCTCGCAACGGTTATTTATTACTCTTCTTTACACAGGAGACAAGGTTGCGTTTGTGAGTCATACATAGGTGTATGCGAGAGTCAGCCCAAAACAATAAGGGCGCATGAAGTTTTGCGGTTTTTATTCTGAGAAGGTCTCAGGTAGAGAGCGTTCCAACTAAATATTCCCTTCGCCGTTATGTTGGCTCCACTGTCTATGTGTCAAAACTGCGTTGAGGGTTGCTATGTGTACAGATTTACCCGTAAATTATCAGTAGGTATTTACCGTAATTTATTATACGGTAAATACTGATTACATTATTAGGTAATATAATCTTCACAATCTGGCAACAGGAATTTAAGCACAACAGTGGAGCCAACATGACGGCGAAGGGAAGATTTATTTGGAACGCTCTCTACCTACCCAGGCTTGTAGTCGGCCGGTCAGTTGACACATTTGTCAGTAGCCTTTCCCACTCGTCATAATAATAACATATTAATTGTATTGTATATTTTTTGTTTTGAAGTTT
This sequence comes from Nematopogon swammerdamellus, assembly GCA_946902875.1. Classification (NCBI taxonomy): domain Eukaryota; kingdom Metazoa; phylum Arthropoda; class Insecta; order Lepidoptera; family Adelidae; genus Nematopogon; species Nematopogon swammerdamellus. The sequence continues at coordinate 8,786,528 of OX336344.1, forward strand.
TGCATATTATTTGTGTGGCTGTGAACTGATTTATATATTAATGGTGTTATTATAACACGCTGTTATAGTGTGTGTTTATTGAGTGTTGTGTTAAAGTACTGACAATAATGTCATCAACGAGAAAGAAGACTGTCTTGGGTAGCCAAGATTTATTGCAAAGTTTTCATTATTCAAAAGGGAATTACATAATGATAAACATTAAATAAACAATTATTCAATAAATGTTTTAAAATAAACTAAGCGTATATTCCTAACCTCAGTTCACAGTCACTTCAATCACCCTTTGCGAGAGCGAGAAGTATAGAGAAAGAGAAACCGCTCGGCATTAGTTGCTAGGATGAACGGGAGTATACATCTTGTTATTTTATTTTAATAGTAATCTGTAGTATAATTTTAATAAATAATATAACCATTATTTTAATGTGATTAACTAAAATATTTTAACTTCTGGGAAACGCCTGTATATGACACGTGAGAAGGGTGAACGCGCCGTGTTCTTCTGTTCTTACAAGGAAAACAAAGCATCCCATGCGAATATGATGTTGACATTCCACATTCAGTGGAATTATAAAATTCTAAATCATTGTTTTATTTATAAACAAATTTTATTATAAGATGAATCTATAAAAAGATTTTTTTTTTATAATAAATTCAAGTCTATTAATCAGGCATTTTAAAATTTTTTTTATTAAAATGCCTGGTTGTGATAGTGTTAAGGGTCTATCTGAAATAATTTATTTTACACATAGTATTGTTTATTCATCATCTCTAGACAGTACACTGCATTCAGATTATGTATGTACTAACGCTCGCATCATGCACTGAGAATTAAACTGTAGGATAAAATATTGTTACGAAACTTTTTCACTTGTGTGTCCCAAGCAAGGGCCCAATTTTTTTTATTTGTTATAAAATATAATGTTACAGTATTGCTTCAACAATAATAAAACAAAATTATTGTTGAACACTTCATTTTTATGTCAGCAACATTTTATTTATTACCTTATTTTTAACATAACTTTTTATATTTAAATTTTTATTAATTTGGTACTAAAAATAAAAGAATAACAATTTATTGGCTTTGTTTATTGCAATTATTATTATGTACTCTTCATACATGTGAACTGAGAAGCCGACGGGTGCACTGAGATGAATTGTCGGCATTCTCCCTGCAGACAAGGTACACCATCTAAAACTTACTAGCTCATCTGTACGTAGTCAGCGTGTGGGGGAGTGCGGACACTTCCATACCCCACGACCATTTAAATTCACATACGCTGGGTCACGACTAAAGAAAATATAACCACTCGCGACTGACGCAATATCATGCCCATTTCGATGATGCCCCGGTTGGTGGTGATGTACCAGATTTGCTTAGAACAACTCCTTCCTGCTCTCTCATGTCTGAGGATTAAAGTGTAAAAAGGGACAGAAAATAAACTCAAATAAATAATCAACTCTTTAATGATTCAGTGTACAATACATTTTGTGTTACATACAAATCTTTATCGCTTAAGTGCCCCCATCTAACATGGCATGTCGCACAATGAATTAAAATGTATGTTTGCCACATTCCCAACTTTTTAAAGCTCGAGATGAATTAACACTACACACGAGTGTGCACTAGTTATGTAGGTATGTGCAAAATGTACAAATTCTTGTAACATTCAAGATTATGCAGATTTTCCAATCTAGAAATGAAACCTTTTGTATACCCTAAGGCAGACCATGATTATATTACTGTTTTGACTTTGAATTCAGACTTGCCTACAAAATTAGTTATTTACGGCACCTACATGTCCGATGAGGGCAATTTAAAGTTCCACAGCCACTTGGCAGATATAAACTCTTACATAACTATAACCAAACATAAAAACTAATATCTTATTTTCTCAATGACTTATTTCTAAAAAAAACTTAAAATGTAATTGGAATTTTCCACAGATTATGTAAGCCGTGACTTACAGCTGTACATTTCTATCCATTGTCGGCCGCCGCATGCGCCTGTGTTTTTATCTTATTAAAGTACAAAACGAATTGGCTACAGTATTTGAAATGAAAATATAGCATAATTGGGATTTCAAAACTGTTCCTTAGGCGGCACTTTTCAATATATTTTGTTTTGGTAGATTATTTGTAAGTATATACGCAGTGCATCATCTATCCTTCCCACCTCTGCATTTACGAAGTGCGGATGAGAATATTTTCATCAATAAACTCCTGATAAACCACTGGTTGGCCTACTTCCTTCCGCAGTTCAACGTGCAGGATGTTGTCCTTGCGGTCCAGCACGGTGGCCACCAGTTCACCGTCCATGAGGCGTTTGTACGTTTCCTTGATGTTAGGGTTGTGGCAAATTTCTGTCCCGCTTACTCCGTAGAGCTCAGCCTCCACCACATTCGGAGCCACAAGGCACCAGCGCTCCTTGGTCTCGCGGACGTTCGCCCTCGGCACGATCGCCCAGTTGCCAAAATCCACATACAGCACTTTAATAACTCCTTTCGTAAGATCCTGCTGTAGAACGGCGGCGCGGTACCAGGTGCCGTCGTCACCATATAGCGCTATGCATGCCTTGCGAGCGCGCAGCTCTCCAATCACAGGCTGAGAGGGCCCCTTCTCCTGGATCTCCGTGAAAATCTTCGCGAGAGCCTCAGTCTCTTCCTCAGCCAGCTCGAGAACGCGCAACTGCAGTTGAGTAACATTGTTCATGGCCTCGACCGTGCACCTGAAGTTGCCCTTTGCATCAGTCAGGACATCCACGATGGGGTACGTCAAACACTCTATCGTATCGATTTTCTGCTCGCTATTTGCTTCGTCGATCATTTTGTTCCAATCAAGTGACTCCATAGGCTTATTTGTATTATTGAGAAGCGTATCCGATGAACTGTCATCCTCTATAATATAATCGGGATCCAAATCTTGGTCATTCTCCTTGACCTCAAAATTTGAATTGTTCTTTATATAAGTGGCATAATGGATGTCCACGAGGAGATCACTGAGTTTTTGGTTTTTGATCCACAGCTCAATCTCGAGAACGTCTCCACGGTGTCCAAATATTTTCACTGGGCATAATTTGTCCACAATTATATCTTGAGTGTAATCGGCGGCCTGCATTCGTTTTGTTCCTCCGATGAGATTGATCGCGGACAGAGTGCACTTCAGGGCTATAATAGGTATGCGTGCCATCACCAGTTCCTTTCTCATATACTTCATGGGGACCACCTCCACATTGCCGTAGTCGACAAATTCCACCAAGCAGTTGGACGAGTTGAGCACTTGGGTCACACGTCCCCTGTAAAATGTTTCATCCAGGCCGTAGAGGGCGATGCACGGCTGTCCCTCGACCCACACTTTATCCTTTCCATTCTCATTCTTGTTGTGGTAGGAGTTGAGAGACTGCTTGATGATGTGAAGCAGGCCCTCATTGTCGGCGTCGTGTACGTATATGTAGCCGTCGTTGCTCACGTAGGTGGGTATAGCTTGCAACTGGGTTACTGTGACAGGCTCGGCAGGGAGCCAGTCCTGGTGAGGCAAGAGGGGGGCAGTGTGCTCGGGTGATGCGAGCTCTGGTTCGGTGCTCTCATCGGGCTTGGCGTGGGCGGGTGCAGAGGGGGAAGTGACTGAATTGGCACTGGACGGATAGAGCTGCAGCCACTCGCTGACGGTGCCGGTGGCGGCGAGCAAGGAGAGTGTGTCGTCCGGGACCGCAGCGGCCGCCGTGTGATCGGGGATCGCCAGGCCCTGCTCCACGAGTTTGGTGTTGAGGAGGCGCCACTCGCCCGTGTCGGGGTTGAGGGCGTCGCCGGGAGTCACGTGGTAGACCCACAGTTGAACGGGCATGCTCTTGTCCACTAGGGGGCCTGTCTTGGTGATGAAGAAGCGGTCGTATTCCTCGATGAGGGACTCGAGGTGCTCGCAGGTGATGCCGGGCCAGCGGTCGCCGCCGGCAGGCATGATGCCCGCAAGGTGGCACTTGTGGGCGCCATCGTAGATCTTCTGAAACTCGGAGTGGAGTGGGCGCAGGTCGGAAAGAGGCAGGTCAGCCGCGACGGCGAAGTCAGTGTGGAAGATGCGTGCGTGGTCGCCGTGCGTCTCCAGCACGCGAGCGCGGCGCCAGGTATTGCTCTCCTTGTGGAAGACGCAGCAGCGTTCCTCGGGCTGCCAGTCCTCCTTGCCGGGCGGAGGCGTGCTGTCGTAGAAGGGCTGCATGCTCTTGTAAAGCTCGATCAGTTGCTCCTGGTGGGAGACGAGCGACACGTACAGCTGCGAGGGAGTCTGGCTCGACAAGATCTTCACCTCCAACTTCACCGGCCCGCGGTCTACCGTCACTTGAAGCTTTTCCTCGGCGATCGCTTTGTCTGCTCTCGATTTATTCTTCAGTATGCGTACATGTGGAACTTTTGGCTGCTTCACTTTACCGGTGGGAGCCTTGTCTTGCACTGTTTTCGGAGCATTCGGAAGTTGGAATGTGAGAGCTCTGTAGACAATAAAAAATATTCATATTAATAAGAATGAGTACCGTGTGGGGCCGGTACTTAAAAAGAATAGCCCCACTGCATCTCTCCTTGTGCATGTCGTAAAAGGCGACTAAGGGATAAGGACAAGATGCTGTGCTAAAGGGCGACAGGGTAGCCAACTCTCTACTTGGAACGGTCCTTCCACCAAGTCATGGAGCGGGTGGGTCTTTGTGCCTTAATTGCTACTTGATAATTATCTTGTCCGAATACTTTGCTATATGTGGTCGGTGTTGTGCTGTAATTTACAGGAGTACCTGCCGCACAACTCCGATTACTCTGCTTACCCCGATTGTCGGAATACAGCATGTGGTATGTACATATGTATGTAATAAGAACATGATGACCTGAAGCAGCGAATCAGCACGTGGACCCAACGTAATATCGCTATAAGAAGCGTGTCAACCGATACCATCAGAATCATCAATTCCGGAGTGACCAAAGGTGGGTGTACAGAAACAGAGCACCCGAACCAACGAACGACAGACACAATTCAACCGACCAGCCAAGAAAATGCATCAAGGAAAAATATCTGGTAGGTGGAGCGAGAATGCATGAGAGTTGTCGTACGGGGCGTGTCGCCGATAAATATCAGCGAAGAGGATGTAGGTTCTGCAATCTGCCAGACACTGAACTGGAAATCACCAGGGCCGGAGGGATTGCAAAACTTCTGGCTGAAATGGTTACGAAGCTGTCAATCCGCTTGGCGGTTCAATTCCAGGATGCCCTCGAACATCGGGTTCTCCCGGAATTCATGGCCACTGGTGGCCTGCTCCAAAAATCTGGTAAAACTGCGGAACCTAAACATTAGAAAAACCTATCGCTTGCCTACCATCTACATGCTGCTGACATTCATTCTGACTCACAAAATATCAACTCACATTAAGGACAATAATATCTTGTCCATTATTCAGAATACATGTCGCTCTGGGTCCCGTGGTACTAAGGAGCTTCTCCTCATAGATACGACCGTTTGTCAGCCGGTCCGACGCAATCGAAAGAATACCTGTCTGCTGCCTGGATAGACTACAGGAAGGCTTTTGACTCCATGTCCCACACATGGTTGCTAAGGATACTGGAATATACTATCACTATCATTCATTTTCCAGGTGGCATGCGGATTCCGGTTGCAGACGACCGGATCATCATACGGCGGGAGATCTTTCAGGGAGAAAATCTGAGTCCGCTTTGGTTTTGTCTGGTTCTGAAGCCTCTTAGCACTCCGCTAGAGGACTCAGGGCTGGGCTACTGTCTTCAAAGAGGATTCAACTATTTTATATAGATGACCTCAAAATGTTTGCCAGGTCGAATACCGAACTAATGTCGATGGTGAAGATAACTGCACTGTTTACATATTGTGGACTTTGTACTTTCATTTACACCACTGTCTAAGTTTTTCAAGCACTGAGAAAATACCCTCATGTTTTGTTTTGTAATTAAGACATTCCAAGTACACACTAGACCGGACAAGAACAAAATCGCAATCCTACTAATTGTTACCTAGGTAACAAATCACTTATACTAGTGTGACATGAGTTTGTCACGCCTGTATGTGAGGTTATAGATGGCCTTATTGACGTTTGAGATCAAAGGAAAGTGGGGATTTTAGGAAGCCTGCTCTTTCATGAACAATTTCATAAACAATAAAAGCTATCTATTTTGCCAGTAAAAATAAATAAATAGTACCACGACTGTGACAGATTTCGAGCATCCTTAGTTATGGCACTACGTCACCGTCCCTCTGGAGGATTCCTACGGCAGAGCAGTTATATGAAAAAAAAAACCAATGGCCGTGGAGTAAATAATAAATAATACATAAGTGTTGTATGCTCACCCAATGTTGACGGCGAACTTTGACTTGATGAACTCCTCGTTGATACAGAGCACCTGGGCAGAGTCGGTGTGGTCGTACAGCACCACACCCATGGAGCCCTGCCGGCCGGGCGGCTCTGTCACGTATGCCTGCAGCGGTCGCTCTGTGTAGTTCTCCAGTGCCGTCACCGACGCCTTGCTCCACTTCTTGTTTGTCGGCGATATCATGCTCAAGTGACATTCCACCGCCTGACACAACACAATACGTTTGATTATCTGGGCAATTCTTCAAGGGTGGTCCTGTAGCTCTAACTAAAATATAATATTTTTTTTCACTCTTAGAGAAAGACAGAAATCATAAACCATATATGCAAAAAAGGCGGCAAGTGCGAGTTGGACTCGCGCACCGAGGGTTCTGTATCATCAGCATCACTCAATATATTTGTAGGTATTATGTATGTACAAAAACAATTCTTTTGGAAAATCACGAACCGCCTAAATAAACACTACAGCAATGGTTTTTGACTGTGCGGCATTCGTGAAGTTGAAATACACAAAAATATATTTCTTATATGACATAACGACATATCCTTTTCGGATTTTATCTTTACTTGTGAGACCTTGCTTCTTGCCAAATTTCATTACTCTAGCTAGGTCAACGGCATTGATTTTATAGGGGGAGTCAGATGTACCGTCAGCGATGTTTTAAAGGTAACATGAAATTAGTCTTCAATTATGTCCTAAGATGGCGCCAGGAGTATCGAATTTGAATTAAATAATTATTATATTTTTAAATCTGCTAATTATAGAACGATGCTAAGTGGGAACAGCATAGTTAAATTTAAAGATTATTTTATATTAAGTAGAAATTTAAAAATAGTGTATTTTAAGGTTTTCATAATTTTTCCAATAAATATTTTCATGTTTTGTCAGTCAGTGAGCTTGGCGGATAAAATGTATAATTTCGTCGCTTCTGCATCATAGATGTCAGACCAAAGTTAAGTTGTCCTATTTGTCTATAGATGGCATGCCTATTTCTTATTATATTTTTAGTTGCCAAATACCCACCAACCAAACCTGCGTGCAATTCAAATACGTGCGTGCGGTTAGGATAAAGTGGAGATATCTTCTTTCAAATTATATTTTTTTACGTCACCACCTTTGAAAACGGAAACAAACACGATGGATTCCCAAAATAATTATTTTATAATAATATATTTTTATTGTTTTAATATATTAGATGGAAATTTGAAAAGCTAGAATAAATTCAACAAATACCAGAACCCCTAAACATTATTTTTATTTATAGATTTCTTTTTGTGTTTTCTTTGTTTTTGACGTGAATTTGATGAAACGTCTTTAGCCTGCTGCCGAATGTATTTTACAAAAAGTTGCGTCACGGAAATGATTTGGTTTCATAAGGGGCACTATCACTTGAGGCACTGCCATAGGCCCCGCTTAGTGTCCCTTATGAAACCAAATCACGAAAATTATGTACTTTTGGCGACTTAGATCTCAAAAACTATAACAGTTACAGGAAGGTGAGGCATATCGTCTTAAAGGTAGTTCTTCCGACTTGCTAAGACGACATACCCGAGAGTCGCATATCAAGCCCTTCTATATATGGCACTTTGAAAAAAGGCTTCGAAAATCAATAAATGCTTATAACTCCTGAACTACTGGTCAGATCGACTTGCAATTTGTTTCTTTTCGTAGAAAAAAATTGCTCTTTTTGAAATAGTTGTTTTTTTTTCAAAATCGGTTTTTGTTTGTTTTTTTTTCAAAGTCGGATTCAAAAGTGTTTGAACTACTGATCCACGACTACTCATCCGCTGGAGGAAATGATAGGCCTCGATAGGATTTATTTTTTCGAAAACTACTGCTCCCAAACTACTCGTGTGGTGGGACAAGCAAGGATAGGTATCGATGAGATCTTCATCAAATTCACGAATCTGCGGCCGTGTCTCCGACACAGCCCACTCGCTTTTTTTTATTGAAAGCGCGACATGTGACCCCGTGCCACCCATAAGGTGTCTAACGACGCCGATGGACATTCGGTCGAATGTGGGGGTTGCGAATGCCATGCCGGCCCGACAGGTGCCTTTTCACGCCCCTCTTTAAGGGTCCGAGACTGTACTTGGGGGGAAATATATAGGCAGGAGAGCCTGCGTGTAGGGATGCAATCCTTTTTAACAAATTGCTGTTTTCAAACCATTTCCCTTTTAAAAGCTGATATTTGGCAGAGCCATCCCAGAGGTGCAAGCAGTACTCCAAGCAAGACCTGATCTGCGATTTGCGCAAAAGGACTTTACGTCCATAAAAAAAACGTGCACAAGAAAACTTGATTCTTTCTTGGTTGTTGTTTGTTTGCTTCTTACAGATTTTGAATGTAATATTTACTTGCTTTTATGACAAAGTGGTTCAAAAAAGTTAACTTTAAAGGGAGGAATACGAAAATATGAAAAACTGGTCTCGTTTAAATAGTTAGTGAGAAATTATTATTTAGGTTGACCGCAAAATTAAGTTTGTTTGTAATATATTTATATATCACAAAATTAATCTTGAGATGAACTTAATTTACATTGTGTGTGTGGCTTTGAAGTGGGATACCTAGCGCTCTCGCTTGCGCACACAGGTTTAGATGGAACGTTACACTTCTTCGTGCGTGCAGCCGGTGTTCATCAATTTATAAGATGTGACATCATCACGTCAAAAAAAGCCACCTCCATAGTTTTTAGCCGTTGCGGCAATTTATCGATCGACGCGCGACGTTCGCTTGTTTTGGAACACGCAAATGTTTGCGTGGAGCGTGCAGGCAAGCGATACGGGTTACTGCGCGTGGAAAAAGGATGACACAATATCGCTGCGATCTCTTGAGACGGTCGGTTCTGTATTCACGCGATACGCACACTACCATAATCGCGGTGTCTCGTTTTAGTAAAAGTTGAAGTATGAAGTACGGAGTCCAGGCACCGAATTAAAAAAAGTTGAGTCCAGGGCTATTTTTTTTCCATCTACGATGCTGCTGGTGGTGTTATACCAAAGAGATTAAAAGAGGGTGGGTTTAATGTATTTGTGTTATACTTTACAGAATATATAAGTCAATGATATTTTATGTATTATATTTATATAAAATAGTAGATTTTACCGACGACGACGAATAAAATAAAAAAAAAAATAAAAAAAATAGCAAATCTGATTGCATTTAAATAATAAATTGATAATAAACCATCGCTTCTCTTATATTCTCTATCTTTTTCTCCCTTCCTTCCTCGCCCATCTCTCACTCACCTCTCTCCCCTCCTTCCCCTCACCCTTCACGGACCCCCTCTTTGCCACCTTCCCTTTCGCCCATTCCCTCCCTCTCTCCCTACTTCCCTTCCTCCCCTCATGCCGCCCCTCCTTTCCATCACCCTCGCATTCCATTCCTCCCCTACTACCCCTCATCCTGTCCGTAACCCCCTCTTACCCCACCCCTTCCCCCTTCCAACCTCTCATTCGCTCGATCTCCATTCCTCCTCGTTCCCTCTACTACCTCCCTCCCCCACACCTACCCACATTCACTAACCCTTCCTCCCTCCATACCTCTCCTCCTCTTCTTCTTTTTTTTATGGAAACTGACATGGTTGGATACATCACCTACAACATCCGTGATGTCGGACATGTCGTGCCGGCTATACTGAACTGGACGGAAAAAAAACGAAAAAAATAACTATTTACATAGCCGTTTCGACATACGTTTTATTCAGTGCGGTGGTACCAACCCTAGTAAGGTAAGAAGGGAAGGGTGCTACAGTTTTACGTGGAATCCGAACCACGGTCAGCCTCCAATGGTCGAGCGGTCACCCATCCAAGTGTTGACCGCGCCCAGGGTTGTCTGCACCACTGAGCTACCGAGGCTGACAAACGTACCTCCCACCCACTCCCCCTTCTTTTCTCTCCCCCTTCCTCTTCCTGACCATTATTCATTATTTCTTACCAAAAGCAGTAACTATTGAGTAATCTGTGCCAAAAGCCTAGATACAAAGACATTAACTTAATCTCTTTGCCTAGATATTAAATTTTCATACCCTTACCTTGAGAAATCATGGATTCCCCATACAAAAACGTTCACCCCTATTTCACCCCTTATTTTTAGGTTTCCGTATCCCTGTACGGAAACCTATTACTAAGCCTCCGCAGTCTGTCTGTCCGTCCGTCCGTCTGTCTGTCCGAGGGCTGTATCTCTTGAACCGTAATAGGTAGCCCGTTGAAATTTTCACAGAATATGTCTTACTATGGCGGATATAACAACAAATAAGCGGAGCTAGGTACAACCAAAGAGTTTGTAAACTCTTTGGACCGGAGTAAAACCGCAAACAGGAAATTACAATCTTACACATTCAACGCCACATGAAAAATCCAGTATTTCCGTTTGGGCCACGGGGCTCACCGCTCACCGGTGAGCCTTTCCTTACTGAACCATTCAGGTCATGGGGGTCACCGGTGAGCCGCGTGAGAGGTCCTACGTAAACGCTTCCTACAAGCCACAGAGCGCAGCTACAAAGCCAATATAGAAGTGAGCCGCGTGGCCTTGTAGTCGAAGCGGACGGCGTGGTTTTCAAATCCAACAGAAACTTGTAGTTTTTTATTAAGTTTATTGTAACGATGCTAGGGCTGCTCTTAACGATAAGGTAGAAAATAATATTTTTATTAATAGAATTATTAAAACCAGAAAATAATAAGAAAATATTCGTCAAAATAAAAATGAACATAAAATTTTCTTCATTACCAAATAAGAAGACATTATTTATTACGAAAATAATTTATGAAATTGAACAAAAGAAAATATTTATGAAATTGAACAATCACAACATTATGACACTTCATTATTTAAAATAATCAATCATCTTAACCCTTTGGCTCTCAACCATAAACAATAAAGAATTATCCGTGAGTCTTGTTAAAACAAGGCAAACAAAGGAATGGTTTAGTTGGGCTGCTTTGGCAATAAGTGGATACTTTTTTCGACTTGGTTTTAGCCTGTTTGCTACCCATTATTGGTACGTTCTTTGCATAACATTGGTGACATGTTCTTCTCACTTTTCTGGCCAATCCCTCTTTCCTTTCCAGAGTGTGTTTCATTCTCTTCCGTCTTTCTATACGCATTTCATCATCGCTATCCTCACTCTCCGACAAAAGAATTCGAAGCATCTTCTTTTCGTTGGTTGAACTACGTCTTTATAGAATCTATTCCGAAACTACGGTTCAGAAGATCTATCCGATGTTTTCTAACTGCGTTAGCGCTTCTTGTGTTAACTCGAAATCTTCAAAATAATCCATTTTTGGCGAGAAAAGCGTAAAACATCCTCAATTGTCGACGCTGCCGGACCGGGATTGATCACTGCGTCCGCGGCGCGCGCGCAAGGGGTGGGCCGCGGCGTGACCCCGCGGCCCCAGCCTACAGAAAATTACAAATCCTTCATAGGAGGCCACACGATCCACCCGTGAGCCTTTTGCTATATCTCGAAAATTTGACGGTAAAAGTTGCAAATTTTCATTTTCCTTACAAATTACCGCATTTTATAAACTTTGTGATGAAAATCTCAAGTTGATGAAAATTACGGATATAATGAGTTTGGCTTGGCCCGAACGGATTATTCGATTTCGATTATTGTTTTTTATGTAATATTACTAAAAAGAATGAAATAAAAACTGTTTTAAAAAATATAAAACAGACTTCAAAAAAAAAAACTAGCACTAAAAAGTAATAAATAAGTACCTAATATTTTGAAATTTTCTCTGTCATTGTATTGAAATACATGAATCGATATTGTGATACATATTCGGACCCTTATTTCATGAATATTCTAAATTTTAAATCTTTTCCGCCCGGCCAGATGCGCTTAATATATTATGGTACGAGTACCATCGAGCTGGTCTGATGATGGAGACGGGAGGTGGCCATAGGAACTCTTAAACTACACATGATAAACCCATCGTGTTTGGGCTCGTTGCATTTGTCTTCACGAGCAATTTACTTTAGACCTAGGAGATTCTCAATTCGACGGTATGTTTTCTTTTTTTGGATGTTTGTTACGCGATTACTCCGTCAATTATTGTGGGCTGATTTTGAAAATTCTTTTTTTTGTTTTAAAGGGGATAACCATGAGGTGGTTCCATTTTAATTTGGTCGAGATCAGATTGGAAAGCGAGGCGGAATCGCGAGGCCGAAGGTCGAGCGATTCCGCCGACTACATTAATAGCAAAAAAAAAAATAAAAAATACTGTGAATTAAAAAACTATTTAAAAAAATATATAAAAAAGGCCTTCAAAAATGAATGAAATAAAAAAAATCGAACCCTAGAGTTGAAGGCGGTGCTAAAGCAAGCAAAAATGATACATGAAAGAAAACATGCGTGGATGATATCCTTTGTGATTTGTGTAGCCTTCTTTAGCGCCGCCGCCTTCAACTCTAGGGTTAGATTTTTTTTAATTTCATAAATTTTTTAAGGCAGTTTTCATATTTGTTTTTAAATACAGTGTTGACATTATTAAAATGAACGAGTATTTGTTTAACTGTTCAACTAAATAAATACGATCTATCCACAGAGCACGGAATACCGCGGCGCGCGCGCGGGGGTATTCCGTGCTCTGTGGATCTATCTATTAAAAGCGCACAAACAGGAAATTACAATCATAATAATATTTTGTTCCGTATACCAAATTATTTTCAAAACATTTTTTTATTTTATTTAATTTGATAAGAAGTTTAGTTTAATTGTAAATTGTCATATTTTTATTATTCAAATATATTTACCTAATAAAAATTTAGGAATTCACATAAATAATGTTCTTTATAAATATAAATGAAAGCGCCATCTTTTGTCTAGTAGCAGTAATTCTACAGCCTAGTGACAATTAAAGGTACCTAGATACATGTTGTATTTCAACTAGATAGCGCCCTTAGTATAGAAGTTTTAACAAACATTAACGCCACCTGTTTGTTTTACGACAACATCAAGAAAAATTATTAACGCCCCCTGTTGGTTTTACGATTTACAACGTTACCAAATTTTTTATATGGAGTGGTCTATCTGTCCCGACAGGGTTATAAAATCAATGGTCAACGGTAAGTACCCTATAGGTTTTGATTTCATTTGAGTGAGTTTGCAATTATTAAAATTACCCATAAATAGCCGTATCTTTTGATTATATTGATTTAGAAGCTTTCATTTTCTATAGCTCGAAGGGATCACAGACGTTAGTATTTCATATTAATTTCAATTTGATATCTTGACTCGTTACTGAGAAAAAGGGTCTTGACACACAAAACAAGCAATTTTTTTTTAATATCATATAACTACAAGTTTAAAATTTTAGGATTTTTTCCTTTACGTGTGCTATGAGACCTTGCTTTTTACCAAATTTTATGATTCTAGGTTGTCGGGAAATACCCTATAGGTTTTGATTTGATTGAAGTGAGTTTGCGAGTATGAAATCTGACATAGATGGCCGTATCTTTTGATTGCGTTGATTTAGAAGCTTGCATTTTTCACACCTTAAAGAGATCGTAGATCTTAGTATTTCATATTAATTTAAATTTTTTATCTCGATCCGTTCCTGAGAAAAAGGGTCCTTGACATACAAAACAAATATTTTTTTTTTGTGTAAATAACTACAATTTTACAATTTTCGGATTTTTTCCTTTACTTGTGCTGTAAGACCTTGCTTCTTACCAAATTTTATGATTCTATGTTATCAGGGACCTATAGGGAAGTACCCTATAGGTTTTGATTTGTTTTGAGTGAGTTTGCGAGTATGAAATATGACATAGATCTTTAGTATCTTTTCATTGCGTTGATTTAGAAGCTTTGATATTCTACACATTAAAGATATTGTAGATCTTAGTATTTCGTATTAATTTCAATTTGTTATCTTGATCCGTTCCTGAGAAAAAGGGACCTTGACATACAAAACAAACAAACATTTTTTTTTAATGTCACATAACTATAAATTTATAATTTTCGATTTTTTCCTTTACTTGTGCTAAGAGACCTTGTTTCTTACCAAATTTCATTATTCTAGGTTAACGGGAAGTACTCTATAGGTTTTGATTTGGTTTGCCGGTAGCAAAATATGTGACTTAAATGGGCGTATCTAGTGATTGCGTGGACCTATAAGCTTAATTTTTTTACACCTCCGAGGAAACGTTGACCTTAGTATTTGATATTAATTTCAACTTTATACCTCTACCCGTTCCTGAGAAAAAAGGTCTTGACAGACAGACACCCAGCCAGACAGACAGACAGACAGACGGACAACCAAGTGATCCTATAAGGGTTCCGTTTTTTCCTCCTTTGAGGTACGGAACCCTAAAAAGAGGAAAAAAAAGAATGGACCTGCTAAATATGTCACTTGTCTGTATAGGATAGCCAGTGCGTGCATTTCCTTGTCTTTCTAAAACTCTAGTCCAGCGGTCCTAACCCAACGCGGCCTTATTTTTAGGCGCCCACACACAGACGTTCCAATGAACATATACATTGACATTTGACATACCGCAAAAAAAAAAAAATTATAAAACATAAATTTAGAAATGCGTTGACTCCAGAACACAGTGCCAGGGCGCGTTAAAAATTGCCTAATGCTATCATGTTTTCATATGGATTATACACGGTGTTGCAACCCCAACCGTAAAACCCGAAAGGGGGTGATTCTGTACGTGAAATAGAACAACTTTTGTTCTACGACTTTTTTATTTAAAGAAAAAAATATTTTTTTCTCCATACATTTTGAGAATAGGCATTTAAAATTTGTATGGAAAAAATATTAAAATGTTTTTTCCTCACAGAAGTTTAGTTTCACATATAGAATAACCCCCTTATATCAGTTAAAAATATTACGGGGGCAACTGCAACACCGTGTATAGCAGATTTTGTAAATTTGTCTAAAAACAAAAATAGCCAGGTATACCATTAAAATATATAGGTAAACGTCATACATAGCTACTGAACTTGAAGGTGCCCGCTGGGCTTGACAGAAATATGGAAGTAGCTCTAAGGCGAAACCAGTTGGACACCACTGCCCTAGTCAGTTAACCATCGCCACCTCAGAGGGATATGTATTGAAGATAAATGCAACATACGAGTGCCTTGACAGCGTAGAAGTGCTGCTGCAGCATGCGCAGACTGGAGACGTGCACGGTGAGCTCGTGGCCCGAGTCCGGCAGCGTCAGCAGCACGCGCGCCTTGCCCGCCGGCGCCACCACAGCGCCGCGCCGCCACGACCACCCGACCCCGCCGTCCTCGCCCAGTTGCTCCGCGTACTTCTCCGTGTTGCATGCCACCACCATACCTGCAACAGAGCCTTTGTTTAGCAGGAGGGGACAATGTTCCGATTTTTTTTAAGTAATCCGGTATGGGTGGCTGAGTTGGAGGGGCCAAAGCGCATGCTCCGACCAGCCAATATCACCTCCGAGAAGGTAGGTGCCATACCGGAGACTTCCCTGGATTGCTGGCTATACTGGACTAGAGGGGAACACAACCGAGGCTGCTATGCGGCCATCTTACATCCAGTACGGTGGTACCAACCCAGTCGGCTACAATTTGAGCCTACCACCAAGTAAGGGGCAAGGGAAGGGACCTACAGTTTTACACCGGTTCCGAACGGTGAAGCAGCAGTTGTAGGTATGCACGTAAATTTTTTCGTCAGAAAAAACTCATTGGTACACGCCGACGGGATTCGAACCGCGGACCTCTCGCATGAGAAGCCGATGCCCAAACCACTCGGCCACCCGCCGCTTTGAACGCTTGTTACTTGAATGGTAGTTGGTAGTATATAATTCGCGCTTTAGAAAGAGACAATCCGGTTGTAGAGCATCGTCCTTGTCGCACAGAGACATGCGAGTTCGTGCGACAGGGACAACGCTTTACAACCGGACTGTCTCTGTTGACGTTCATTATTATTATTATTTTATAGAAAGCGCGACATGTGGCGCCGAGACACCCATAAGGTGTCTAACGACGCCCATGGACATTCGGCCGTATGCGGGGGTTGCGAATGCCATGCCGGCCTGACAGGTCCGCCCCTCTTGAAGGACCCGAGACTGTGCTTGAGGGGAAATATATGGGCAGGGAAAGCGTTCCAGAGTTTACCAGTTCTGTAGAGGAAAGATCTGCAGAACCGGCTAGTACGTGACCGCGGTAAGTCCAGCGTGTAGGCATGCATACCCTGCCCGGTGCGCGTGGTGCGGAGGTGGAAAGGGGACGACGGGATCGCGTTAAACAGCTCCTCCGAGCACTCCCCATGGAATAAGCGATAAGATTTACTGCCGGGTACTGTACTACTGTATCTCTCTTCAAGCATGTCGTCTCTTCAAGGCGACAAAATGTTAAGGACAAGATGCCAAGCTCAAGGGTGACAGGCTACCTCTCACCTCCAAGCATCCGCACAGTCCTTCGCCAAATCATACAGTAGCCTTTGTCCGTTACTTGCTGCTTGATCACACAAACAAAATGTTTGTTGCTTAAAAGGTTCAAATGATCAAGAACAGTGACCAACAAATAAATACAAACAGTAAATACACACCAACTTCGGGACAGAAGACAAAGCTCGACTTGTCCTTGAGATTGCCGTACGCCCCGTCGAGGTCATCGCACAACTTTTCAAATTGCCTTTGCAAGTAGTTCTGAAATTATAAGTTTTACTTTTTTACACCAATATTTGGTTTTAGTTATTTTTATAATATACACGGTGTTGCAGTTGCCCCCGTAATATTTTTAACTGACATAAGGGGGTTATTCTATATGTGAAACTAAACAACTTCTGTGAAGAAAAAAAATTTTTTTGAAACAATAAAACCATTTTTTTCCATACAAATTTTTAATACCTATTCTCAAAATGTATGGAGAAAAATTTTTTTTAAAGTCGTACAACAAAAGTTGTTCTATTTCACGTACAGAATCACCTCCTTTCGGGTTTTACGGTTGGGGTTGCAACACCGTGAATATTTTGTACATTCGAAATTAAAAAAAGACCATTATTATTTTTTTGTTATCTGACGACGACCAATAGTCGAAATATCATGAAAAATATGTGTTTTTTTTTATTCTGATGTCCAAAATATGAGGTTTTAATTGGAGGAGACGACAAGTATACAATAATTTTATGTTTGGTGATTATTCTAGAATAGAAAAGCTAAACAGTGAAACACAGTTTGTATTTTACTTAGCTCACCTTGCGAATGTAGAATTTGTCGGGGCTGTGGATGTAAGTAACTACCACCTCCTCGGTTGAGCCCTTCTTCATGTCCGGGTTGTAGAACAGCTTGGGTAGCTCCTCCTTCAGGCCAACCTTCGGGGGCTGTACAAGCACAACATATATTTGGTTTTGTTGCCAATAAATTTCTCACAATCGATGGCATAGAAAGATCAGTCACCTCTGAGGCCATAGTTCGAAAGTTTATCTATGTTTAAGCGCAACAGAACTTTCATTAACAGAAACAAAAACAGATCTTTAAGAACTTTCCTCTACAGAACCGGTAAGCTGTGGAACACTTGTGACGATGACGTCACATGAAGCAAGACTGACGGCCGGCGGCGGCAGCGCGGCTCGACAGGCGGCGGCGAGGCGAGCGCGGTGCGACGACCTACAGCCAGCCGCCACACACCACTACACGGCCGGACACACCGACGCTCACTCGCGCGCCAGCGACTAGTATAAATAGGGCCGTGCAGCCAACGGATAGTCAGTGAGCTCGGCTAGCGACTCAGACGGTCCCCCCTACCCCGCTGTTCGATCGGGCCTCCGCTTGATCACAGGTATCCTCTCCCCTTACCCCGCAGTACCAGCGATCGGTGGCCTCCGCACGAACGCGGTACTGATCCCTCCTGCTTGATCGCAGACCCCCGCCTATTACCCAAGTAGGCACCAACACCTTCTCCTGCCTTATCCAATATATGTAAGATATCGATAGACAGCGACACTAGGTTATGGTTATAAGGGTAGGGATTAGGGATATACAAGATAGGCTAGTAGTAAGTAGACATCAGAATATAAGGATAGGTACCTATATATAAGATAAGTAATAATTAGTAATAAATAAGCCATGTAGATATAAATAGCGTTTAATAATAAAGGAAAGATGTTCAAATAAGTTACATCGATGTTTTAATAAGTACTCCTCGATAGGAAGTAGTAGTCATTCCCGCCATTAGGAAATATCCCGAGTACAGGGAATGCTACGTCACTACCTTTCACTACTCATATATGAGTCGTATAGTTCCAGAATCCGCCAAATCCATTTCTCTAAAACAAGTTGTTATAAACAGTTTCGAATAAAGTATTAAATTTGTCACTTATCTGTAAAGACATTATGTTCCTAATACGGTCCAATCCAGAGTGAATCGCAAAGAAAAATTAATATTATTTCCAGCTCCCTTGTAGTTTGTATGGGCGGCTATTTATCGAGGTCTAGTTTTTTCGTCTTACTGTAAAATTATCCGAAACGAAGTTGGCGGGTTCTGGAACTATACGACTCATATTTCCCCCCAGGTACAGTCCCGTCTTCAAGAGGGGCGTGAATAGGCACCTACCAGCCCGGCATGACATTCGACCGCAGCCAATGGCTTAAATAAATTAAAAAAAGCACAGCTAATAGGCCTAGCACAGGATATGCTAGAATGAAGCTGTCAACGTGGCTCTGGGACAGCGGCGACTCCTCGTCCTGAATATTGGGTTGGCTCTGGCTAAGGAATTTTTTTTTTCATAATTTCATAACTTAGGTACCTACGCGTTAATTTATTTCTACCACAATGAGTTCAAAAACTGAAAGACGATTACGATATAGACAGTTTATAATATTTAGTTTAAATGATTTATTTTTCTCACTTACGATTAATTTGTCTGTAGATAGGTACCTACTGGTTGTGTCAAAGCAGTCGAGTTGCAGCCGACAACAGCGACGTCTCCTCTGGCACGACGACGACGAGACAGGCATACAAGCTTGAATTGTTACATTTTATTTGTACATGAAGTCCACTCTTCGTTCCACAGACAAGAAATTTTCGATGACTCGATCGTGAAAATCTTCTTTCTTGCTCAATTTTGTTAGCAACTCCTTTTCCACAGATGAGAGTGCCAAATTACTGAGTCTCTCTTGTCCTTGAGTGCTCCGTAGATAGCTCGGTAGGAGTTTGCCATTATAATTACCAATAAATCACTTTAATTTAACAACACTGCACAGGATTCATCCATACAAAGTCCATACCTACATAACGGAATATATGCAGCTATCAACTCGCGAGCCAATGCGCACACACACGCGCACACAACACACCTAGCCTAGCTCGCCATAATAGTCGCATCGCATCGCACGTCGCACAGCACACACAAGAATGAATACTCGTCGTGTGGTCGCAGCACGCACACACCTACACACGCAACACACACACCTAGCTCGCTCGCTAGTCGCTCTACTCACTCGCTACCGCGTCACTAAATGCACTTCTCGCTGCGCCAACTCGAAAGGCTGAGCAGCGGGTCCGCGCGGGACGGGGGGGGGGGGGGGGGGGGGGGGCATTCGGCCGCTTCCGCCTTGTATGGAATACGATGGCGCTTCAAAATGTAGCCAACCGGCCAATGAATGCCTTGATGTGTCGTCATTCGTCGTGGCCCGCGTTTGACGCGCGCGAAATTTCAAATTATGTAACGGGTACGGGATTGACGTTTTATCTTATTAATCGTGGGTTATATGATATAAATAATATAACTCCGATATTTTTTCACATTTATTTTAGCTTGATACTTCTGTATTAGTGGTGTCATTCATTTTATTCGGTTTGGCGGCGCCAACCTCGCCAACTGAAAGGAGTCGCCGCTGCTCTGGGATTACAGGTCAAATAGAAATTATATTGAAATGAACCAATCATGTCAATCAACGCTTCGTTTAATACCGTCAGACAAAAGTAGATGTTACAAAAGTGGTTCACACCTTCAAAAGAGGGTCGACAAAGCGTGCACGCTCGTGGAAGACCAGCGCCCGCGCCAGATTCACTCCATCATCGAAGGTGATTAGGTCGCATTCGAGCGCGAGCCCCAAGTTGGTGGCCCCCAGTGTGGAGCGTATGTACATCACGGCTCTCTTGCTGCACGGAAAAACAATTTCATTCACACACAATATTTCAATAATTTTTTCAATATAAACAGAACACATAATTATGATTGAAAGATAGCACTGAACATACTACAATTGCTATGGAAATTATTGGAAATTGTTTCACAAAATTATATGTAATAGCGGCCAACTGGTAGTAGTTTTAGTAAGAATGACGAAAAGAATTCAGTGACCTATAATTGAGAGCCGAATTGCTGCTGTCTCTGTCAGAATACTAGCAGTAGTAGAAACCTATGTTCTTCATAAAGGCCACGAGTTGGCAAAGGTGGCTGCAGACCTTCGCTTCAGAAGACGGAGAGTTATCATCATACATCGGAATCCGCGGGGCACGAATGATTCAAGGTTGTTTAGTGATGGGACAATGTATCCACAAATATCGAAAATCGATCGTTATTTTAGAATAATATGAAATAATGTCGATTATTATTAAAACTAAGAGTATTTCTATAGAAAATAAGATATAATAAACAAATGTTGTATTTACTTTGTAGGTACAATACAAATCTGTTCAAACCACAATATTAGTTTTATTAGTATGGAATAGAAATAATTTGATTTTTTTTACCAACTTACACGTGTTACATCATAATGATATTGAAGACTTTTTTGTTACTGTTATGAAACTGAATCGATTAGGCTATAAAAATCAACCAACTATTTTTTTATTTAAACACATAAAAAAATATTTTACATAAAAAAAAGGCCAAGGTCCAAAAAAATAGGTCTTACAAAATTAGTTCATAGTAAGCTAAGGGGGAGTTCTGTATCGGAAATAGATCACTTTTGAAGAACAAAGAATTTTTTTTTCACAAAATATTTTTTTTTTATGTTAAATGTAAAGCCTGACCAGGAATATATGAGAGCTGTCAGGATGGAGCCACTTTTTAGATTTATATAGCAACATTCAGTATAGTTACGCACATATTGAATTGGCCGATGTTTTTATTCAAAATGTACTTTTGCACTGAAATACACAATAAGATATACAACATGTGTTTTAATTTAATGCATCTTTTATATATATTTTGATGTCAATATAAAAAGAACTAGCCTTGACATCTACATGTTCACAACATTTTTTCCATGTATCTGCAGATATGTCCTGAAGCACAGTGTACAAATTATTGAAAAAATTATTAATCTACCTTGCTGAAACACTACACTTTTTAATAAAAATTCTAGTTCAGAAAAACTTAACCTAAGCTATTTTTATTCGAACGTTTCGTATTTCTGTAAAGTCAAAAAGTGTTTTTTGTTGAGAACGAATAATATTTACGTCCCTCTTTTGTTTGCTATTCGGTAAATAGATGCTTGAGATACACCTAGATAGAACAAAGAATAATAACCTAATTGTACATTACGGCGGCCAATTCACGACAATCTCACTACAATGACATAACATTTTAGCTAAATGTCAATTCAGAAGCAATTTTGACATTGACAACAGATTATCAAGCATCAAACATAATTGTGGCCAGTGTAAGAAATTAGTTCCAACGAAATTCCGCAATATGGCGGCCCCTCATATATTCCTGGTCAGGCTTTAAAAAAAAAATTTCTTAATCGTTTCGGTTTCGTGCTAGGAACAAAAAAGTCTTCCAACATGTATATCTCTTTCTTTCAGAAATTTTTAAGTTTTATTTTTATTAGTATGGAATAGAAAGAATTTAATTTTTTTTACCAACTTACACGTGTTACATCATAATGGTCATTAAGACTTTTTTGTTACTGTTATGAAACTGAATCGATTAGGTTATAAAAATCAACCACCTATTTTTTTATTTAAATACCTACATAAAAAATTTTTTTATTTAAAAAAAGCCCAAGGTCCAAAAATTTTTATATAGGTTTTACTCCCTATATGATACAGAACCCCCCCTTAGCGTACTATGAACTAATTTTGAAAGACCTTATATAAATATGTATTATATTTACTTAATCGTTAACATAAAGTATACATGTTTATATAAGTACTGTAGGTATATAAGTATTCAGGTCTGAAATATGACATGAATAAAATACAATAAACAAATAAATATGAGTATCGATAAGTGTCGATTGTTTATTGATCGCCGTAGTCAATCCCTAACAAGGTCGTATTCGTGCCCCGCGGATTCCGATGTCTGTATATGATACAGAACCCCCCCTTAGCGTACTATGAACTAATTTTGAAAGACATTATATAAATATGTATTATATTTACTTAATCGTTAACATAAAGTATCTATACATGTTTATATAAGTACTGTAGGTATATAAGTATTCTGGTCTGAAATATGACATGAATAAAATACAATAAACAAATAAATATGAGTATCGATAACAGTGTCGATTGTTTATTGATCGCCGTAGTCAATCCCTAACAAGGTCGTATTCGTGCCCCGCGGATTCCGATGTCTGGTTATCATACTGACTTGCTGACGATCTGGTGCATGAGGAGTACGTCGTCGGGTTCCCACTGGCTCCCGAGGGGGCGCACGTTGGCCAGCACGCAGTGAAGCGCCATACCTGGCTCCAGCGACGCTGAACCCGAAAGCTTTCGCAGCCTGTGACACATTTTGACCTTTATTACTAAATAACTGTTACATATTATATAATATGAACGCTAACGGAAAGAACGAAATATATGACAATAACGGAAAGAACAAAATTACAGGGCGGATGATAAATATCAATATGTTGGGCAAAAACTCCCAAAAAATCCTATACAAAAACAAGTTTATTTACTCCTTAATGGTGATGCAATCAGTTTGTCCGCTGTCGATGTAGAACACATTGAACAGCACTCGGTCTGGATCATCCTTGTTGATTGAGATTATTCGGCAGCGTTGGAACTGATTGTTGAGCTTGCACAGGCCGAGGAATAGATTTCCTTTAACAGAAAATTTACAATTATTGTGACACAACATCTGCCACCAACTCTCTATTACCTCAAGAAACACTGGAAAAAATGACTTTTAGCATAACTATTAGATGCCACAAACAGGTTAATTTATTTACAAAAACAATTTGAAATTTGTCTCGGGCTGCATTGCACACAAGGGTGATTACTAGATACCAAAATAGAATAAAATGACTTGTTCCCAATATAGTAAATTGTTTACAAGTTTGAATTATAGATAGCATAGGCCAAAGTGTTACGTGAGGCTCTCACCTCAGTGCCATCCCAAGAGACGGATAATAGTTATACCATTTGAATAGTAGAATCTGAACTTATTATGTAGGTATAGCAAATTGTAGTAGCCGGAAGTAATCTTTCTTGTAGAATCTTTCACACACTCTAGGTTTTCAACGGGAGCTGTGGAAAATTTTCTAACACATTTCGGAAACAAATCTTGCACGAGAAAAGTGCATATGTGTTGGTAAAAATTCCGCGGCACTTAATATTGCATACGGAAAAACCAGAGAATAGACTGCTCAAAAGAGCACTCGGGAAAAACACAAGTACATTTCATTTTGTACCCCTGGCGATCGGTGACAGTAAAGGGAGCCGGGGATATTGAAAATTCTGTGGCGGTTAATCAATAAGAGCTGAAATTGTAAATTAAGAAAATTTTCCAAAAGTTTTTCAAGTATTCATCCGTACAATTTAATCAAAGTTTCATTAACTTTGATTAAATTGTACAGTTGAATACCTGAAAATCCGCTCGCAAGCTAACGCGGGTGAGGTGACCTTCCTATAGAATGTGGACATGTTGGGATAATATCATTGGAACAGCCTGGAGGAGACGAACAGAATGGTATACTGCTTGTCCTGGTATGGATCCTCCAGGGCCGAGCTTCTGGCCTGTTCGCTCTCAGCGGTCGGCCGTGCTGCAAGGCTGGCGCCGCGCTGCGAGCGACAGGGGAAGCTCGGTGACCGCCGAGCGAAACAACGCACCGTGCAGGTCGGAAAACTGTTTTTGAATAGTTTCACATAGAAAATTATTTTTCCCCCACTTGTCCAATGCCTCTTTGGAACAGGCTCGGCCTAGCGCATTTATTGATCTATTTCTAAAACTAGCTAAGGGCAGTATGGTTTTATGAATTTCTGATTTTTATCCCCTATCCAGGGACACTACTCCATAAGCCGTGAGTAGTATCATGCCTTACATGTGTGTGTCGTTCCAAAGGGCAATAGCTTCTAAATAGCTCGGTAACTAGCGAATGTTCCTTACCTTCGCAGACCTTCGACACTTGCGGCCTCTGGAAGGAGGAAGCGGACACAAACTCGTTCTTCATCTCGCGTAGTTTCGTTAGCAGACACACTCGGTGCACGTAGAAGTCTGCGGGACTATTGATGTGCACCACGTATACCATCTCGTGACAACCTGTCAACACCAAATAATAAACACACCAGAGTTGTTATATGCGATTCATTCACTCCATGCTATGGTGTTTGTATTACTGACAATAACATGGCTGTCTGGGTGGTTGGTATGACATCAGCAGTACATTAATATGCAATTCATAGTATCAATAATTTATTGAATCAACAGTTATTCAGTCCAGTTAAATTTATTGTTTTAAAAATGAAGCAATAGTATCCACTAACACGGTTATACTAATGATTGCATCTAGGAAATGTATTTGACAAATATTCGGTCATGGCTAGAAACCTGCAAAAATAATACTCTTACCTTCTTCCAATGTCTTCGGAGGTGGGTCAAACTTATTTCTCGACTTTGCTGCAAGAATACAAACAAATACAATAATTACCTACTAAATAAATTTATAAATATGTTTTTGCATTGGCAATAATAAACATTCCGGTACGTACTGGACTCCACCGAGTTCAAGGATGAGTTGGATCCAGTTTTGGAGTTAAATGAGGGAACAAAATCAATGGAAGCCTTGGGCTTAGGAGCCGCTTCCTTCTTCTTATTCGCACTCTTCTTGTCTACTACACGGATATCTGAAAAAAAAAAACAAAAACATATATAAATATTCACAAACAATAAGCCACGCCTGTTTCCCAATGGAGTAGGCAGAGCCAACGGATCTCTACGTGCAAGGGTCCTGGACACCTCTGATGTCTCTTCCACACTTGTAATGTTTTTCATACTTGCTGGTTGTTTTCGGGTATCCACAACTCAAAAAATTTTGAAAACAAAATGTAAAGAAAAAAAATCTATGGAATCAATGGAATTAAAAATCAAATAACTAAACACCGAGGGGTCGTTCATTGGAGAATCAATTCTATGTGAGCATAATTATTTTGTCGATTTTCTTAGGATTCTTGTGATTCTACACCTGAAGCATGATTTGGTTTGATTGTGAAGTTAAGAAAATAAAACAATCGAATTCAAACTCAAAAGAACACACAGGGATCGTTCTGATCTGAGCACTCAATCCCAAGAATATAACTCGGTTTATAGTGGAAATCGGACTTGGGGGTGAGCTATAAACTTTTGAGAGATCACAATATATCTTCCTACGTCGCAATGACAACGGGGCTCAGGGGTCCTAACTCTTACACTTCATATATACAGTGGTGGCCATATAATTAAGAACGATTATTTTAAGAAGATATTTTTTTTAAACAAAGTTGCATAACATTTTGCATAAATTTTCTTTTATTTTTTGTGTTATGGCAAAATACTTCCATACTATTTGTACATTCATTATACACAAGCAAAAAAAAAAATGAAATTTTATATACAATACATAAATATAATAACATCTGAACCTATTAGTACTATACTTACTGGCTGGTAATTAATAACGCCAGACTAATTTATTTTTTACTAGCTTTTGCCCGCGGCTTCGCTCGCGTGAAATTCGTATTTCAAAGGAAGAACTAAGGGCGAGCTGGGTTCAGGCTAGTAACTAAGGGCGAGCTGGGTTCAGGCTAGTAACTAAGGGCGAGCTGGGTTCAGGTAAACGATAAACCGTCTCGAAGAAAGTGAGTTACTTTTTGAGGCCGAAGGCGGAGTTGCGTTCAGGAAGACGATAACATTTTCGAAGAAAGTAAGTAACAGAGGGCGAGGCCGAAGGCCGAGCTGCGTTCAGGAAGACGGTAAACCTTCTCGAAGATAGTAAGTAACTATGGGCGAGGCCGAAGGCCGAGCTGCGTTCAGGATGAGGGTAACCTTTTCGAAGAAAGTAAGTAACAGAGGGCGAGGCCGAAGGCCGAGCTGCGTTCAGGAAACGATAAACCTTCTCGAAGACAGTAAGTTACTATGGGCGAGGCCGAAGGCCGAGCTGCGTTCAGGAAGAGGATAACCTTTTCAAAGAAAGTAAGTAACAGAGGGCGAGGCCGAAGGCCGAGCTGCGTTCAGGAATACCATAAAACTTCTCGAAGAAAATAAGTAACAAAGGGCGAGGCCGAAGGCCGAGCTCCGTTCAGTAAAACGATAAACCTTCTCGAAGACAGTAAGTAACTATGGGCCGAAGGCCGAGCTGCGTTCTGGAAGAGGATAAACCATCTTTAAGAAAGTAAGTAACAAAGGGCGAGGCCGAAGGCCGAGCTGCATTCAGGAAGAGGATAAACTTTTCGAAGAATGTAAGTAACAGAGGGCGAGTCCGCAGGCCGAGCTGCGTTCAGGAAGACCATAAATCTTCTCGAAGAAAATAACTTCTTTGTTACTTACTTTCTTTTTTTTTTTTATGGAAACTGGTTTCGAAAAGGTTTATCCTCTTCCTGAACACATCTCGGCCTTCGGCCTCACCCATAGTTACTTACTGTCTTCGAGAAGGTTTATCCTCTTCCTGAACGCAGCTCGGCCTTTTGCTTCGCCCTTTGTTACTTGCTTTCTTCGAGAAGGTTTAGGGTCTTCCTGAACGCAGCTCGGCCTTCGGCCTCGCCTTTTGTTACTTACTTTCTTCGAGAAGGTTTATAGTCTTCCCGAACGCAGCTCGGCCTTCGGCCTCGCCATTAGTTACTTACTTTCTTTGAGTAGGTTTATCCTCTTCCTGAACACATCTCGGCCTTCGGCCTCGCCCATAGTTACTTACTGTCTTCGAGAAGGTTTATCCTCTTCCTGAACGCAGCTCGGCCTTCGGCCTCGCCCTTTGTTACTTGCTTTCTTCGAGAAGGTTTAGGGTCTTCCTGAACGCAGCTCGGCCTTCGGCCTCGCCTTTTGTTGCTTACTTTCTTCGAGAAGGTTTATAGTCTTCCCGAACGCAGCTTGGCCTTCGGCCTCGCCATTAGTTACTTACGTTCTTTGAGTAGGTTTATCGTCTTTCTGAACGCAACTCATTCACAAACTTTCGCGTTTATAATATTAGTAGGATGTATTTTGGGTAGGTTTGGAGTGAGGCCTGATTTTAGAAATTATTCCCAATTATCGGATGCATGCAAGCAATCCGAAAGCAACAGCTAACAATATATAAATTTTTGAAATGTGTTAATTAAGCCCTTTCATTTGATACCCAACACGGCATCATAAAAAAAATTTTTTTTAGGTCATGACTTTATGTCCTTTAGAGGGCGCCATATCCAATTTTATGGGACGTCACATAGCCTATAACCAGCGTCAAGACGCATCCAACGATACCTCATTATACAAATAGGAACTCCAGTTAAGCAAATATCCGCTAACACCGACTTGCAACAACACTTTTACATAGGTCTGCACCTAAAATTAATCAAATAGATACCTAACGAAGTAAACCTATATAATAATTATTATGAATCGAATTAAATAAGATACTCTGCTCGAGACAATGCATACACACACCGCACTCCGCCAGACCGCCGTGCCGCGCCCCGCGCCCCGCCGCCGCCGGTGCCAGCCTCCGCAGCTAGCCGCCACGAACCGCCTCCGCCGCGCCGCGCCGCTTTTATTTCGATTCGATTTGTATGGGAGCCACATCTTATCGTGGCCGGAAGTGAATTTTAGTTAGCCTATCCTGTGTCCCGTATAGTAAAACGTGCTTGTACTAAGTTTCATCGAATTCGGATGATGGCTTTAAGAGTTATGGCGGAACATACATACATACATACATACAGAAAAGATTTCTAAAAATCGTCAATTTAGCTTTAGTATCATACATAGAGACTACAAACTCAATATTTCCTAAAACAAAGTAACTTACTCCATGACCATCCCTAACAGATTTATTATTAGTATTGATTATAATTAGAATTTAGAAAATTTGGGGGTGATTTTCTGGTCATGGAGTCGGGCCTGCTAGGCTCATGGAAGGCAACATGTATCAGTATCAATACAAAGATATACTGGAGGAAACAATGTTACCCTATGCTGAAGATGTACTTCCGGTCATTTGGACATTCCAGCACGACAACGATCCAAAGCATACTGCACGGTCGGTGAAGGAATTCCTCGACTCACAGGCTGTTTCTGTCTTAGATTGGCCAACTAACAGCCCGGATTTAAATCCGATAGAAAATCTTTGGTGCGAAGTCAAGAAAAAGGTATCAAATAGACAATGTGGCAATTTAAGAGAATTGTACGATGTTTTTTTGGAAGAATGGAACTCTCTTTCTCTTGAAAAATGTCAAAAATTGATAGAGTCAATGCCTCGCTGGTGTAAAGCTGTAATTAAGAGCCGTGGACATGCCACTAAGTATTAAGTTAGATCAAAGAAGTAGTATCTTGTCTTCTTCAATGTAAATTATCTTACTTTAATGTAAATTTGTTGACTAAAAGTTCAACCTGATAAAATTCTTGAACAGTTTACTTATCGTTCTTAATTATTTGTCCAGCTCATTTGCACGTAAATTTGTTAGTGTTCAAAATAAATGTACTTTATTAAAAAATACCATGTTTTATTTTAGGATATCTGTATTCCTAATTCAGTTTGCTTTATCCACATACACATTTCATAGAACAACAAATTACTTCTGAGAAGAAACACAAAAAATTACGACATGCTTATTAAAAATTTCCTGTAACTAAATATCGTTCCTAATTATATGGCCACCACTGTATGTGTAGCCTGCGAGACTATGTATTAAGACAAGTTTTAACACGTTGATCCTAAGCTGAGTCAGGCTGACTCGCTGGAATCGTAGCAATTCTGAGTGTTTCTCGGCGATTTCACGATCAGTGATTCTTCTGAATCTTACTGACTAATGCGGCTCTTGAACTTTCAGAATCGATCTCTAAGATTGCGCCGAATCAAGATTCCTAACAAGATTTAAAAAAAGTACGGAAAATAGTTTAATTCCCTTAGCCCCTCGCTGAACACTCACCCTGCACTATCTCAGGCGGGAAGACCGGCCGGAGGGGCGCGAGCGGAAGCTCCGCCGTGATGTCCTTGGTGGGAAGGAGTGTGTAGCTCTGCTGTAAGCCTTCCTCCAATTTCAGGTGCTCCTCTAGCGTTTGGTACAAGTTATCATTCAACCTGTACAACAAAATAAATGCAATCATCATCCATGCCCATATTAGTCCATCAATGGACATAGGCCTCTCCCAAGGCACGCCACCACATGCAGTCTTCAGCTCTCCTCATCCATCCATTCCCATCTACCTTTTTATTGGTTATCTGTCCACCTAGTGGGGGGGCGTCCCATGGTACGTTTTCTTATGCGGACTTACTCTTTACAGTTTGCACTGTAATCACACCAAGTTTGACGCTTGTATGTATTACCTATCATTTTTACGATAGAGCAAACATTAAAAAAAATATTTTCATGTGATATAATTACAAATTAACCATTTTCAGATATTGTCCTTTGCTTTTGCTGTGAGACCTTGCTTCTAGCCAAATTTCATGACTTTAGGTCAACGGGAAGTATTCTATAATTTTGATGTGAGTTTGCGAGTAATCGAAATATTTGACATACAAACCCTAAAACTGAATAAATAATCTGAATAATAAAAAAATTTAAGCATCATGAAATAAATAAAACATTACATATTGTGCAACATAAGGTTATTCAGATATGACTGGAGAAAAGGCGACCAACTCAGCATT
Organism: Nematopogon swammerdamellus; assembly: GCA_946902875.1. Taxonomy (NCBI): domain Eukaryota; kingdom Metazoa; phylum Arthropoda; class Insecta; order Lepidoptera; family Adelidae; genus Nematopogon; species Nematopogon swammerdamellus. The sequence continues at coordinate 8,816,870 of OX336344.1, forward strand.
TTGCTGCGCAGAGTTCGTTTTCAGTAGGACATTCTACATGTGAGATACAATATTAACATGTAGAACCAATTATTGTACATAACATGATGACTTAGAAATGCACAAAAAAAATACTAAGATTAAGGCCCACTTGCACCAACACGAGTTTAAAGTTAAGTAGCGAGTTATGGATTTAAACGCGGTTCCCACAGTCAACGGATGCTAGCTTAAACTGGTTTAGCGAGTTAAACTGGTTTATATATTAAATTTGTGTTGGTGCAAGTGGGCCTAAGAACCAGATAAGTACTACGACAATGAATAAAAAATCTACAAGAGACACGAGAATACCAAAAATATTATAACACAAGAGTAACAAGAACAAGCATATACTTAGTAACAAAACATTAATTGAATAAAAACAAAATAACTCACTTGAAGGATGGCTTATTATCAGTAGGCTCCACCTTATGGAGGTACCAGGGAGTGTTTATAATTTTTTCTGCTTCCTGCAGCAAGTCTGAGTAGTCCAACTACGAAAATAAAGAACAAGTAAATAAAGTGGTGTCCAAAATTATTTACAAGCACAGGTAGCGCGATCGCAAACAAAAATTTTTTTTTTCTGTATTTCGGTATGGGTGGCTGAGTTGGAGGGGCCAAAGCGCATGCTCCGACCAGCCAATATTACCTCCGAGAAGGTAGGTGCCATACCGGAGACTTTTCTGGATTATTGGAAATTTATGGAATATGGAAATAGATTTTCTAGCTCTTGAATAACTTATTCACCTTAAGATCACCATTGTTGAGAAGGAACTTCATGTTGTACAAGAGTGTCTTGGCTGCCCTAATGCTATCCGCCACATTGCCCCTCAATTGCTCCAACGAGCGTTTTTCTTCATCCATCAACTTGCCGAGGGTGGTGAGTTTCTCGCGCTCCTGCTTCTGCAGGATGGCGTGCACCTGTGTGTAGTGCTCCTGTATGGCTCGAGCTACTATCCTCGCGTACGAGTTTGTGTCCATTTCTGTGTTTTTCATGTCTAAATTGTTGCCGATATCCTGAAAATCAATCCAAGATAGATAGATGTAAAGGAAAAAATAAAGAACTACAGAAATAAAAAAAAAACACATTAAAAATCTTGAAAATCGTATTCTATTGTATTTTGCTGCAGTGAAGATGATTCTGTATCAGATTTTTTTTATAAACATCTTAACGGTCTGGGGATGAAGGTGGTCAGGGGTGAGTATAATTATTATCTTTAAACTTTAATTTTTTCTTCAAACAAAGTGCACGTATGGTATGTAACTAATGTCAACATAGAAATGTAGAGGTTATGCAGAGGTTGCATGGCAGAGGACGGAACAGCCGCCCACATGCTCCTGGAGTGTGGGTGGTGGCGGAAGAATGACTTGCAGTTTCTTGGGAATGTGGGAACTGCGCATGGAGTTTGGACGCTAGCGAAAAGGGTGCTCAGCTTCATGAAAGAGCTCGGGTGGCTGGAATAATACCACCTGAGCGCCAACGTACAACGGACCATCTTGTTGTTGTTGTTTTGGTTTGGGGTTGGCTCTAGGCCTGCAAACTAATCCCGCTTGATGGTGCCCAACCTTCGTGCAAAACCCCGCAGTCTCCAGCTACCCCAGCCAGCCTATGTCTTCCATGAAAGCCACAAGTCGACCGGGGTGTCTGCAGGCCGCTTATCCCTTAGTCGCCTTTTACGACATGCACGGGGAGAGATGTAGTGGGACTATTCTTATTAAGTACCGACCCCACACAGTACAAGCGGACCATCTTGAGTACAAATGTAATTTCAAGTAAAATGTGCCAACTTACTACTGCCGTTTTGGTGAGCCTTCTGTATACTTCGTCCACATGTTCATAGGCTTCCTTTAATTTGTCAAGATAGCAGGAGTTCTGTAAAAACGTAGCATATTTACACAAATCATTACTCCTTATTCAGGAAAAAAATGCAAAAGAGAGCAATTGTGAATGATGAAAGAAATAATAATTAAAGCCATACCCTCTCTTGAATAGACATGGTCTTGTGAGTGGAGCACTGCTTGTCTCCCAGCAGTAGACAGTTAACACACAGGGGCTTCTGGCAAGTCTCGCAATAGAACTCCAGAGGCTTGTCGTGGGTCAAACACACAGGCTTCGTTTTCTCCATACCTATGCGAGTTAAATTTATTTATTTATTATTTACCTATAATGAATTAATTTGTTGCTGACTAATAAATAAGGCACAAGTCTCTCAAGGAAGGGAGAAGTTTGAGTGGAAGAAATCACTGCTAGTTATAAGTCATTTTATGTGCATTACAGTCATCCATTTTCGCCGTACGTAAATTCGCGAAATTTGGAGTGTAATTTATTGTATGAACTCAAATATTTCGTAAATAATGAAGTCAGATGTTCTTGCACTAATAGCCAATGAAATTATCTACAAAACTATGTAAAACAAGTGATGATTCACTTATTTAGAAGCACAGATGGATTTATTGAACTCCAGGAAAAACAAAAGATGCTCGACATTTCTTTCCGAATTGTTCTAACCTAAAATTGCAACAATGGCATGGAAGCCAGAGCGGGTAAGCTTCTTGCACATTTTATTAAGATAAATTCATTGAAATAGCCATTATTAATACTATTAGCCATTGTTTCGATCTCCGGCGTAGGTCAACGGCGCAAGTCGAGTTGGGACTCAAAGGGTGTAAGTCGCCCAAGCGGGACTCAAGGGTTATATTTTTGTTCATATAAATTTTAAATTTATATTTTTTTAAAGCTTATTATTAATTTTCACAACACAAAAAAATATTCAGCAGACATATGAGTCTTTAAAGTTTTCTGACATGCATCTGATGTGTATGTGTACAAAATTTTAAATAGTACTCGAATGTAGATAACAATGCATTTATAACTACCCAATTCTTCCTTAGTGTGTGACTTCAAGCTCTCGAATGTACTATGCAACTTGATGAAGCACGCATCGCAGTACACTCCTCTGCAATCCTTGCATCTAAATCTAGTCATATTATTGCATTCATTGCACTTCTCTGAAACGAAACCAAAAATAAATGTTACGTAACGCATCACTTGACACGCTATAGCCATCTTGCTATGCAAATAAAGTATAACTCTTTTGTATAAAGTATTTAGTTACTGGTGCTTATGTCTGTGCTCTGTATTATTTCCTTCAGGTCGATGTATGGATTGGAATGCTCCTGCGGTTCGATCTGAAACAATATTACAATAATTTTACATAGTTAGATACATTTTGGAGTGATAATTTTGAGAAGTTTTAGTGAGCTCTAGTTCAGTTTTCAAGGGTTGAGTTTAGGCAAATCTAAGAAAAAATATCTAAGTTTCTGCCCTGCCTGGATCTTCAGATTATGCCGGATGATCGGAACAAAACAAAGATAATGATCAACTTGAAACCTTTGCCTGCCGGCTCCCAACTGCTCCGCGCGGAGCAGTTATTTCGCAAGCCCTCTGGCTCTCAACTGCTTCGCATGGAGCAGGTATTACTTACGCGGCCGCCGGCTGTTATCTGTATCCGTGCGGGTTTTCGTGTAGTACTATTTCAGTGAATTTTTCTTGATAGATGAATAAAAGACCTTATTATTATAACTGTGGTAGCAGTACTGTTTGGGGTCGGTACTTAATAAGAATAGCCCCACTGCATCTCTCCCTGTGCATGTCGTAAAAGGCGACTAAGGGATAAGCGGCCTGCAGACACCCCGGTCGACTTGTGGCTTTCATGGAAGACATAGGGTGGCTGGCGTAGCTGGAGACTGCATGGTTTTGCACGAAGGCAGGCCTCCGTCACTCGAGCGTACCTACCGCGATAAATGCCTACGGCCCAGTGCGTCCCCGGGGAAGCAGAAAATCAGTGAGCTGCCAAACGCCGCCGCGTACGCACGCTCGCCGCGACGACGACGACAACCTTTTTTATCGTTCTTACATACAAAACATTTTTTAACATTTCATAAATTTCGATACCTTGTATGTATGAACATGAAATATTTGAAGTTACATGGAATATTTGAAGTCACTTTGGCAGTGACATTTCTTTGTTTACCTTTTTGGACTCTAATTAGATATTCGACTTTATGTAATCGTTTCGTATTTTAAAATATAAAATAATATGTTTATTTGTATAAAATTAATGTCAATAAAATCAATATAATGATGAGACAAAGAGATTTTGTTAAAAGGTCTTCTACAGTTGTATTTTAAATGTTATGTTTTCTTTACTTTTTTTACTGTCACATTACATTATGTACCTTCGAAATTATTTAGTCATATGTAAAATACCCAACAAAATACGTAGGTAATTTGTACGACTTCTGTATAAATATGCAGTTTAATTTCAATGTTTTGAAATGTGTAAATATTGTAGATGAATCAACTATTATATTATATGACGCGTGACAACTATCGTTTCATTTTATATTCCCAATCTATTTATAGGGTACTCGCTGTGCCCAACAAATGCAGAAGTCAAAGTGCATACGGAATTCTTTAATTAAAACTATTAATAAAAACTTATTTATTTTCTCGCAAAAATGTACAACCCTGGCGTGGTTTTAGCTTTATCGCAAGCGCGCGACGTGCAAAGTAATATGAACTCTCGCCGCGCAGACCTTCGGCGCATTTTAGCTCGTAAGTCCAAGGTGACTCATCGTAAGACACGAGTAGGCAATTATAGCGTAGGTATTTGGTGTTTTCTTAGGGAGTAAAGGATCTGTTACGAAGTAACTATTATTTAATCTGTGACGAAGGTACCCAACCAAGTAGGATTAGTTTGCAGGCCTAGAGCCAACCCCAAACCAAAACAACAACAACAACAAACTGTGGGAGCCTACAGGTTAACACGTTGAGCGCCATGTGTATCCTTTTGGATACACAGCGAGTCTCGTTGAGAGGCCGCGTGTTTCCATTTGGATACACGGGCAGTGCATTAGTGTGAGGCCAGTGTGTCTTCCAGGAAACACATTTTCATACATTTTACTATAGAATCTGATTCGTCTGGCCTCCGCGGTTATTTCGGTACGAGTGGGTTCTGTGTGCGACTTATATGTTAAAAGTTATGAGTGAAAATATCCAGCACATTTTTTTTCAAAATCATAATTTTTTGTATTAGTAATAATTGTATTACAAGCATGAAAAAACTAATCAAAATGAACAGAAACGAGAGATAACTTTATGAAAATAATTAGTGGGGCTTTTCAAAACATTCTGCACTCAATAAATTGTTTCAAACGGAACAAATTTTGTTAGTTTGTGCGACAAATTTGTGTTTTCCATCCACAACTTTGCCTTTCCTCCCATGGAATTTGTAACATTCTACGCAGCGTCCTTTTGTCTTTTTTTTGGGGATTTCCAGTGATGTTCAGCACAAGCCTGTGTCACCTGTTTATACGTGGTTGTGGTGCTCGTGGACCCTGGTTTCCTTGAACAGCATATTTGTGAATCATTCCTTTGATAATTGCCTCCCTGAATTTTGTAATTTTGAGCACCTTTCCGCAAGTATTTTCAGAAAAACTAAAAATAGTATGTGTTTCCAGAAAGATACACATGGCCCCTGAAGATGTTTATACGTCAAAACTTTTTCAGGGGCTGTGTGTATCTTTTTGGCACACGGGAAGAATCAAGGAAAATCAAGGAAAATTCTGTTTTTCTTTACAATAACATGGTATAATATACCATTTTGAGGCGATTTAGAATAAAAAACGACTAGTCCAAAAAATGAATATCACAGTTTTTGGGCTTGGCGGTCAACGTGTTAATATGTAATGTAAATAATATGGTTACTAATTTTTGTTCTTCTCTTCTTTTGAAACAGAAACAAATCTGTATGCCAATGTTACCTTAATGTTGGGCTGTCTTAGCTCGAGGGCCAGCTGGCCAAAGATGTAAACACAGACTGGGAACTCGGGGCTCATGGACTGGCTCTCCGCTAGGACCTTGGCCCGATCCGGAGGGAGCTCCGTCAGATGTTCACACAGAGGACATTGCAGCGGCTCGCTCAGCTTGAGAGCACTGCGGATGCAGTGGTCGCACGCCGCATGGTTGCAGGGCAGCAACAGAGGTATGCGACCCTTGAGCGGACGCATGTCTGTCGAACGCACAACACAAAAATAAAAAATAAAATGTACTAATCTCATCAGTTCGTGAAATCAGTTTTGCCCTTTATTATTCACATCACAAAGATTAATTTTTCGGGTTCTCAGATACGTGTACACGACAGTAAAGCTATATGACAAGTGGAAACGTAGTTCCCTAAAAAAGGCATTATCTGGAATCTGCGAAAGAAAAATGGTATTAGTCGAAAGACTTTCACAGCGCGACGGGGCTTTTTTTCACGGCTCCCGCACGAGGCTCTCCTCGCTTTGTCTGTCCTATATGAAATAGGGCAGACACTGTGGCCGGCTGGCTGGCGGCGAAGAGCGGTAGTGAAACCGTCTGGCTTCGACTTTCCTGAAAAGTTAATTATTTAACCAGCGTGTTCTCCCGATTATGACCAACAGTTGCGAGCCGTCTGCAGACTATTTAACGGTCAGGATGAACTGTAGAATAAAAGAATCCTTGCCTTCGTCTCTAACACGTTTCTAAATTGAGCTCCCAGGTCGTCCGCGCAGACGACCCATCGCTTTCCTACATTTGACTCCCAAGTCGCCCGCGCGGACACACGAAATGGTCCCACAAAAACAAGAAAAAGTGATATTTTGACTCAAGACTTCTTGTTAGGGTTCCGTATCAGGTATGGGACCCTATTACTAAGCCTACGCCATCTGTCTGTCTGTCCATCCGCCCGTCTGTCCGAGGGCTGTATCTCCTGAACCGTAATAGGTAGCCCTTTGAAATTTTCAAAAAAAATTTGTTATTATGGCCGATATAACAACAAATAATAATAATAAGAAAAAGTAAAAATTTCACAGGTGTTCCCATAGAAGAAACCAAAAATTGTACCGCGCGCGCCATCTACCGAACAGATTATGAAGCATGACACTAACTTTTTTTTTTTTTTATTATTGAAACTGACACGGTTGGCTACATCACCTACAACGTCCGTGATGTCAGTCCATAACACCGGGTGAACTTGGTGCCACGTCAGTGCTTCCCTTCGGTCGTGCCGGCTACACTGAACTGGACGGAAAACACAAACTATTTACATAGCCGTTTCGACCGACCTTTCATTCAGTGCGGTGGTACCAACCCGGGCGGGTTAAACCCTACCACCTAGTAATATAAGAAGGGAGTCATATCCCTTAGTCGCCTTTTACGACATACACGGGGAGAGATGCAGTGGGGCTATTCTTTTAAAGTACCGGCCCCACACGGTATAAACTAATATGAAGCATAACTAATATGAAGCATTTCATAACACGCCATCTAGATGGCGTGAGTAGTGCAAGCCGTGACATGGCGAACGGGACGCTCGGTGCGCGAGTTCGACTCGCACTTGGCCGGCTTTTTTTTTATTTGTGGTTAATTTTTTTTTATTAATTAAAGCCCCTCTTACTCGGAGCGTTCTTTTAATTAACCCAAATGCTCGATATATTATGATATGTAGGTATGGGGTAATTTGTCAATCTTAGGTTACAAACATTCGGAAAAAATTTCGAGCGTGTTTTGTTATTCCTGTGCTTCTAAATAAGTGAATTCACATTTGTTTCGCAACGTTTTGCAGGCTTCGATCATAAAAAATATTAAGATTCCGCATGTCAGGGCGATTCGTGCCCCACCAAAAATACGTGCAATTCAAATATTACGTGCATCGCCCGCTCATTCTGCCATCGACCGCCAGCGCGAGAGCACTTGCTTCAGCGTCTTCAATATTACACAAATGCCGGCTTCAGGCCTCTGCATAGTATACGAGAGCATCTGGCATTATATTTCAAGAGTGAAAATCCCTTCAAATACAATGTTATATAAGAAAAAGTAAAAATTTTCACTTCATACATTTAATGTGTTTGGATTAAGTGGAGATGGCTTCTTTAAAATTATATTTTTTTACGTCACCAAATTTGAAAACGGTAACACTGGATTCCCAAAAGAATTATTTTATAATATATATATTTTACTATATTAGATGGAAATTTGAAAAGCTACAATAAAATCAACAAAATACCAGAACCCTTACATGATTTTTATTTACAGATTTTTGCTTGTGTTTTCTTTGTGTTTTTTTTTATTGAAAGCGCGACCTGTGGCGCCGAGGCATCCTAAGGGAGATGTCTAAGGACGCCCATGGACATTTGGTCGTATGCGGGGGTTGCGAATGCCATGCCGGCCCGACAGGTGCCTGTTCACGCCCCTCTTGAAGGACTCGAGACTGTACTTGAGAGGAAATATATAGACAGGAGAACGTCCCAGAGTTTACCGGTTCTATAGAGGAAAAATCTGCAGAAGAGGTTGGTACGCATCCACGGTAAGTCCAGCGTGTGGGGATGCAATCCTTTTTAACAAATTCCTCTTTTCAAACAAATTTCCCTTTTAAAAGCTGATATTTGGCAGAGCCATCCCACAGGTGCAAGCAGTACTCCACGCATGACCTGATCTGCGATTTGTGCAAAAGGACTTAGGTGCACAAGAAATTTACGTGTTTCTTTCTTGGTTGGTTCTTGTTTGATTCTTACAGATTTTGAATAACATATTTATTTGCTTTATGAAACGTATATGACAAAGTGGTTCAAAAAAGTTAACATCAAAGGGAGGAATACGAAAATATTAAAACTGGTCTCGTTTAAATAGTTAGTGAGAAATTATTATTTAGGTTGACTGCAAAATTAAGTTTGTTTGTAATATATTTATGTATCAAAAAGGTGATGAGTGGAGGTGAGAAATGTTTTTCTTTTTATAACCAGTTTGGTGGTTCAAAAAAAATTATCAAGGTTAATTTATAGAAGATGCGTCACTACGCTCCGCATCTTCTATAAATTAACCGTAACCTAATAGGGACCATGTCGAGGCAGCCCGTGTCGTTTTTGCATACATGTCTATTCAAAATCAATGTTTTTGTAGTTAAAAAAAGTAAAGTTTTAATTTTGCATGAAAGATTAAAAATTAAAAGTTGTATGGAAACCTGTTTCTTCTTTTAAGTAAACTAAATAAACTACGCGTCCGGCAAAACATTATTTCACTAAAATTTATTTTTTAACTTCAGTCTACACAATAAGCTTACTAGCAATTTGCTAGCAAACTTCCCCACTTCAAAGCCACGCCTCCGTCGTATTTGTGCGGAACCCTCGGTTTGTGGGTTGGTCAACTTGGTCTGTGTTTTTAATGTTAGTAACATATTGGCTTTATTTCTAGTAGACACTTCACACTATTAAAGCTAAAATTTAGATATTCCTGTCATTATTGTCATTTTGAGAAAGAAAGACAGGAGATGAACGAATGATTTAATAATCTTAATTTAAGCACATCTGTCAAATTTTAGGTGATTTTAGTTGCAAGTGATATAATATAAGACACGTCTAAAGTCGACCTAAATTGACAAATGCGTTTGAATTTTTTATAAAATAATTCACTCATCGTCCATAGGTTTTCTTTCACAAATAAATGTAAATCGTAAAACTGTAGGTCCCTTCCCTCCTAATCTTACTTGGTGGTAGGGTTTAACCCGCCCGGGTTGATACCACCGCACTGAATGAAACGTCGGTTGAAACGGCTATGTAAATAGTTTGTGTTTTCCGACCAGTTCAGTGTAGCCGGCACGATCAAAGGGGGAAGCACTGACATGGCACCTAGTTCACCCGGTGTTATGGGCTGACATCACGGACGTTGTAGGTGATGTAGCCAACCGTGTCAGTTTCCATAAAAAAAATAAACGAAAAAAATTGCAATAAATGTTTTTAATAAATAATTTAATAATAAGAAGTAAAAAGCCACCTCCATAATTTTGAGCCGTTGAAGCAAGCGGCAATTTATCGATCGACTACGTGCGACATTCGCTTGTTTTGGAACACGTAAATGTTTGCGTGGAGCGTGCAGGCAAGCGATACGGGATTACTGCGCGTGGAAAAAGGATGACACAATATCACTGCGATCTCTTGAGATGGTCGGTCCTGTATTACGCGATACGCACACTACCATAACCACGGTGTCTCGTTTTAGTAATAATTGAAGTATGAAGTGCGGAGTCCAGAACTATTTTTTCTGTCTACGTTTGCAGGCAATTTCATTGGCTTAATCATTTTACATGTGCGGGCGCGCGCGCCGAGCGGCACCGAATCTCAGCGCGGCGAAAGTGGAATGAGAGTTAAGGTTGAATGTTATTAAAAAGTACGGAAGCGCAAGGGTTAAGGTTGCCTTATACACTTGTACAAAGCTTTGCCGAAGGACCGGCCGGTGGCGGTTGCGTCCATAAAATCAAAAGAAAACCACTCACTCGAAATAGTATATTCTTGGCTGCATTTCGGACAGCAGTTCTTAACCTGTCCGTCCATATCGCCGAACGTCCTTCTTCTTCTATTGAAACAGTTTCCTTTTTAGTTGCTTCCTGCCTTCTTCCTGTGCGGGCAAGCGATTCATTCCATTCAATCAATCCGACGACGAAGAAAGAATAAACGAACGTCGATCGAACAAACAAATCAAACAAAAAAAGAAAACCAACCACGGACCATAGAGTAGACCCGGCGGAAATAGTTGTCTTTGCTCCCGTTCAAACCTTTCGGAATAAGCTTATCAAACTGGTTTAGAAATCTTATGAGGAAATCCGCCAGTATCTGGATCCGCCAGGATCGGAGCGAGCGAGAGCATGGAACGCCGACCGACGACGGCCGAACGCCGAACGAGCGACTCTCTCTCGCTCGTGCGTGATGTGTATGACGGAGGCTACACGCTAGCAAAGATTCACGCTAGGTTTTTCATCAGTTCAGTCCATCAATCTGGACAGGCTAAACCATGGTCCAGCCAGACTGACCGTATAATCTCCTTTGATGGATGGATGAATAATTGGAATGATGGACCAGACTGATGGATTTTAAAATATTTTGATATTAAACTGATGGCAGACTGATAGTGCGAACGCATTTTACGTCTGGCGTCAGTCTGGCGTCAATCTGGTCGTGACCAAGGTCACGGACTGAACTGATGCCAAACCTAGCGTGTAACCTCCGTCTATGATTCACTCACTCAGTGAACTCAGTCAGACGATATTATATTATTTTTGAGTCAGTCAGACTCACATACGCAGTGGTTATATTCTCTTTGACTCACATTTCACAGTTTCACACCACACGCAGCGTAGCACATATTACGGCTTCATCGGGATATTGTCAACTGTTTGAAACTCTGTGAGTGAAATTGCTTGTTTCCTCTTTCAATTTTAGGTCTATTTTTAGTTACATAAGTGCACCTAGGTACCTATATACGAGTATAGACTGAGCAAGAACATTCCTTAGACTGAGTTGCGTTTATGTATCCCTGCCCTTTCCCTTCGCACGCAATAACGTTAGAAATGACTGTCGCTAGGTGTTTCATTGTAGTGGGAAGCGGTACTGATGGGTCGATCCCGGGATTGAATCTTTATGGGCGGGATTTTATCATAAAAACCCGGATTTAATCCTATTCTAGGACCGAATGAGGATTTTATGTTTTAAGGTTAAGTATGTGAAGTTGTTCTGTAATATGAGCGAAATTTTATCATAAAGTCCCGGATTTAGTCCTATTTTAAGATCGAAAGGATTTTATGTTTTAACTAGCTTTTACCCGCGGCTTCGCTCGCGTGAAATTCGTATTTCAAAAGAAGAAACTAAATCATTAAGGGCGAGGCCGAACGCTGAGCTGCGTTCAGTCAGGTTAATGATAAACCTTCTCGAATAAAGTATGTTTTTAACTAGCTTTTGCCCGCGGCTTCGCTCGCGTGAAATTCGTATTTCAAAAGAAGAAATTAAATCATTAAGGGCGAGGATCTCGTTATGAGCCACGCAAGTTTGTAACGAGTTTTCACGAGTCGTATTTGTGAGTGGTCATTGCAAGGGATCGCTTTTGGACTATCCGCTCTGATCTGATGACATTACATCTCTGATTACATTACACAAGTAGTATTAAGCGGCGGGTGGCCGAGTTTTTGGGCATCGGGTTCTCATGCAAGAGGTCCGAGGTTCGAATCCGGTCGGTGTGTACCAATGAGTTTTTTCTGACGAACAAATTTACGTGCATACTTGCACCTGCTGCTTCACCGTTTAGAACTGGTGTAAAACTAGGTACCTTCCCTTGCCCCTTACGAAGTTGTAGGCTCAAATTGTAGCCGACTTGGTTAGTACCACCGTACTGGATGTAAGATGGCCGCATAGCAGGCTCGGCTGTGTTCTCTTCTAGTTCAGGATATCCAGCAATCCAGGGAAGTCTCCGGTATGCACGGGCACCTACCTTCTCGGAGGTGATATTGGCTGGTCGGAGAATGTGCTTAGGCCCCTTCGACTCAAGCGACCGGATTACATAAAACAGTATTATTTTTAGTAACTGTTATAGTTTACTAGCTTTTGCCCGCTCTCGTGAAATTCGTATTTCAAAAGAAGAAAGTAAGTTATAAAGCGAGAAGGGCGAAAGCTGAGCTGCATTCAGGGTAATGAACCTTCTCGAACAAAATATGTAACTACTGACTAGGCCGAAGGTCGAGCTCCTTTCAGGTAAACGTTATTTTTCTCGAAGAAACGAAGTTACCTATGGCGACGCCGAAGGCGGAGCTCCCTATAGTTAAACCATATACTTTTTCAAAGAGGCCGACGAGGCCGAAGGCCGAGCTGCGTTCAAGTAAATGATAATCCTTCTCAAAGAAACTAAGTTAATGCCCTGCCGAACGCCGAGTTGCGTTCGCGTAAACGATATTCTCGCCCTTATTTACTTACTTTCATCGAGAAATATATCGTTAACTTGAACGAAGCTCCGCTTTCGGCCTCTCCCTTAGTTACTTACTTCGAAAAGGTACATGTTTCGTATCGGTGACCTCATATTTAGTTTACATGTATCCTAACTTGTACCATAAGAATAGGATAAAAAAATTAGGATCGAATCAAATTACAATTTTGGCTTTCTATAGTATGGGGAGTGCGCTTTTATAGGCACCCGCCCGCGCGCTGCGCCGCCCGCTTCCCCGCGCCGCCCGCTCCGCCACGCCGCCGCCGGCTCGCTCATATCTGATACCTGCGCGCGAAACATTTCAGTTTGGGAACCACATCTTAGCGTAACCGGAACTGAAATTTATTTAGCTTATCCTCTGTGTCGTATAGTATAGGATATAACATCCTTGTACGATGTTTCATCGAATTCAGATGATCGGTTTAAGAGTTATGGTGGAACATACATACACAGAAAATATTTCTAAAAATCGTCAATTTAGCTTTAGTATCATACATAGAGTCATATACCTCAGTATCTCATAAAACAAAGTAACTTACTCTATGACCATCCCTTACAGATTTATTATTAGTATTGATTTAACAAATATCGGTAGATTATGACCTCAAATCGTTATTTTTTAACCGACTTCAAAAAAAGGAGGAGGTTCTCAATTCGACTGTATGTTTTTTGGTCAAACATGACCGAAATTGGTAGATCTACCAAAAAATCGGTACCTAACTTTTCACACTGTCACGGTCACTGAACAGACTCGATTACCGACGTTTTTCCTCTCTCACATCACGGCGAAATGTACGCGCGCTCAAACGACCACAGATATTGATTATTTTTTTAACATAACTAGGGAATCATGCATTCAAATTAAAACCTGTCGAGACATTATTTATTTAGATATAGGAATTCATCCAGTAAAACAATGATCTACATACCTACTACCATATTATGCCTAGTACTAATGAAAACAACTCATTCACGATGTTGAAATCTAATATTAAAATAAAATCCTATTTCGTAGGATCGAATGAGGAACCTTCCCCAACTTTCCCAATAAAATCCCTATAAAGTCTCGAATAAGGATTCGGTCCCAAATGGGATTGAATCCTTGCCCATCAGTAGGAAGCGGTCCATGTATGAGTTTATAAAAAAAAAAAACGAGTGGGCTGTGTCGGAGACACGGCCGGCAGATTCGTGAATTTGATGAAGATTTCATTGATACCTATCCTTGCTTGTCACCACACGAGTAGTTTGGGAGCAGTAGTTTTCGAAAAAAAAAAATTCTTATCGAGGCCTATGCGGCCAGCGGATGAGTAGTCGTGGATCAGTAGTGTAATTAGAGCAATTAAATGTATTTTTTTACGAGCTTTTATTTAACTTGCCCTGTATGTTGGTTTGTTAGTATGTGTGGGTCAATTCTTGGAAGCCAAATTAGAACCACTTCCTCTTATCCTACGAAGTTCAAATTTTTAGTGTTGGCCCAGTTCCGAAGACAATGCAATGTTATGTAAAAAAAAGTAAAAAATATGATTTAAATTTTAGGTCTATTTTTAGTTACATAAGTGCACCTAGGTACCTATGTACGAGTATAGACTGAGCAAGAACATTCCTTAGACTGAGTTGCGTTATATATCCTTGTCCTTTCCCTTCGCACGCAATAACGTTAGAAACGTTAGGAAGCGGTCGATGTATGAGTTTATAAAAAAAAGCGAGTGGGCTGTGTCGGAGACACGGCCGGCAGATTCGTGAATTTGATGAAGCTCTAATTGATACCTATCCTTGCTTGTCACCACACGAGTGTCGTTTGGGAGCAGTAGTTTTCGAAAAAAAAAAAATCTTATCGAGGCCTATCATTTCTTCCAGCGGATGAGTAGTCGCGGATGAGTAGTCGTGGATCAGTAGTATAATTAGAGCAATATATATATATCCCTTTCGTGCGCCGGCGCTGCGCGAGAACTGCCCGACTTGTTCGCGGGGGAGCGATTCGTTACGCAAGGAGAAAAAAATTTTTTTTCGGAAAAAAATATATGAACATTTATTGCTTTAGCATGTTTGTAATCCTTACAAAATGTCCTACAAATTTATCTATAACGTTAGTGTTCTGACTTTTGTTTTAATTCCAAATTGTGAGTTGAACATGCACAAAAACATTTCACTTCCCAAATAACTATAGTGAGGTTATGTTATGTTTCGATTTTACACACTCGCAAATGGATAAAAACGTCCAATAATAACATATTCATGTCATAAATGGTGTATTTTTTCGAATTTATACACAAATACAAGAAACTAGGTAATTACTAAAACACCAAAAATATTTTTTATTCGGGGCAGGGTGTCGCGGCGAATTCTCGTGCGAACATACGTTCGTCGCCACTGCTCGAAAAAAAAAAAACAACTGAATCGCGTGAAGTGGGGGGTGGTGTTATTCGGGTGTCTGATTTTCCGCTGTCTATATAAAAAAGTTGTTTATAATTAAAGTATAAGTCTGTCTATATAAACTGTTGTTGTTAAAATATGATTATTTTCTTAACATTTATGCATTTATGAATCATTAAAACTTGAGAACCACTTTATCGATTTACACATCGATTTATCACTGTTACATTCTTTCACTTTTCAAGATAGTTTTAGGCTATACAGCATCACGTTACGTCTCGTCGCGTCGGCGGCCTGAGCTGTGAGCAAAATTCTCAGCGCCATCTCTTACTTTACCACTTACTTCACCTTACTTCGCCATCACTTATATCCTCAATCATTCTCTGGTAACAAGTTCGTTTCCTAGCATCTGGAAAAAGGCTTTTGTCATCCCTCTGCCTAAAACGTCCAATCCTGTTTCCTTTAGTCAGTACCGTCCCATCTCAATATTACCTGTCCTATCAAAAATCCTGGAACGCATTGCACACCAGCAACTGTCTGGCTTTCTTTCTCATAACAACCTTTTGAACCCAATGCAATCTGGGTCCAAGACCTTCTCACAGTACTGTTACTGCACTTGTCAAAGTCACTGACGATATCCGTCTAAGTATGGAAAACAAAGATCTCACTGTTATCGTGTTGCTTGATTTTAGTAACGCCTTCAATGCAGTTGACTTTGACATCATTATGGAAATGCTGAGGTCTCTTAACTTATCTCCGCAGCCTGCGGAGATAAGTTAAGAGACCTCAGCATTTCCAATCTATTACCTGCGGACCGCAGGTAATAGATTGGTTTGACTCATACCTTCGTAGTCGCCAGCAACGTGTTAGAATAGACAATGACTTCTCTGATTGGTACGATCTAACTGCTGGTGTTCCACAAGGTGGCGTGTTGTCTCCACTACTATTCGCAATTTTTATAAATTTTGTGTCCAAACTCTTAGTTTCTTTCTACCACTTGTATGCCGATGACTTACAGCTATATCTGGGAGGTAGTACTGACGACATAGCTGGAATCATTGATGTGATCAATGCTGATCTGGCCACCATTTTTGGCTGGACCAGATCCTTTGGACTCATCGTGAATCCGAATAAGTCTCAGGTAATGATTGCCGGAAGTCCTCGACTACTATCGAGGATTGACCGCGCTTCGTTGCCTGAGATTATGTACAACGGTACTGCCATACCATACGCTAGGGTTGTCAAAAACCTGGGAATCCTTATGGATGACACGCTGGCGTGGCGGCGCCGCGCCGGCGGCGTGCGTCGACATTTTCCCAACCTTTTACACAAAATTCGTCACATACGAGTATATAAAAAAACTAGCTTATAAAAAACTAGCTTAGCTAGGGAACATAATATCCTAGTTTCAGTCAATTCAATCAAATTTCAATCAAAGTACCTCATGCTCATAAAAGTTTAGCGAGCCTGGGTAGTAAGTCAAAGAAAGTAAGTAACTGAGGGCGGGGCGGGACCGAAGGCCGAGCTGCGTTCAGGAAGACTATAAACCTTCTCGAAGAAAGTAAGTAGCAAAGGGCGAGGCCGAAAGCCGAGCTGCGTTCAGGAAGACGATAAATCTTCTCGAAGAAAGTAAGTAACTGATGGCGAGGCCGAAGGCCGAGCTTCGTTCAGGAAGACTATAAACCTTCTCGAAGAAAGTCAGTAACAAAGGGCGAGGCCGAAGGCCGAGCTGCGTTCAGGAAGACGATAAACATTCTCGAAGAAAGTAAGTAACTGAGGGCGAGGCCGAAGGCCGAGCTGCGTTCAGGAAGACGATAAATCTTCTCGAAGAAAGCAAGTAACTGAGGGCGAGGCCGAAGGCCGAGCTGCGTTCAGGAAGACGAACAATCTTCTCGAAGAAAGTAAGTAACTGAGGGCGAGGCCGAAGGCCGAGCTGCGTTCAGGAAGACTATAAACCTTCTGGAAGAAAGTAAGTAACAAAGGGCGAGGCAGAAGGCCGAGCTGCGTTCAGGAAGACGATAAACCTTCTCGAAGAAAGTAAGTAACTGAGGGCGAGGCCGAAGGCCGAGCAGCGTTCAGGAAGACTATAAACATTCTCGACGAAAGTCAGTAACTGAGGGCGAGGCCGAAGCCCGAGCTGCGTTCAGGAAGACTATAAACTTTCTCGAAGAAAGTAAGTAACTGAGGGCGAGGCCGAGGGCCGAGCTGCGTTCAGGAAGACTATAAAACTTCTCGAAGAAAGTAAGTAACAAAGGGCGAGGCCGAAGGCCGAGCTGCGTTCAGGAAGATTATAAACCTTTTCGAAGAAAGTAAGTAACAAAGGGCGAGGCCGAAGGCCGAGCTGCGTTTACATTTTGGGGTACACTGTACTTGCCACAGGACTATTAGATAAACTTATCTATAATATATCTAGCCGCAAAAAATACACGTAATTTGGAGTCATTTTCATCGAAATCGGTACGAACGTAAGGGCGTTCCGTTACTTTGTCATGTATCCCATAATCAGAACCTAACCAAACTCTCATCAAACTACCTTCTTACTTACTACAACGTACTTCAAGGGTAGTTTGATGAGAGTTTGGTTAGGTTAGGTTAGGTTAGGTTATCCTTTCCAATAATAAAAGAATCATCGAAATCGGTTGGGGTGATATTGAGTTATTCGTCCATTTGTCGCGCACATACTTAATGCAAATTTAAGACTTATATGGCTTTCTCATGGAAGCCATTGTCAGAACTGGACCAAATTAAAATGGGACCACACGGGAAGCACCAGCTTTCGAATAAAAAAGAATATTCAAAATCGGCCTACCCAGTCGAAAGTTCTCAGGTAACAAACATAAAAAATAAATACAGTCGAATTGAGAACCTCCTCCTTTTTTTGAAGTCGGTTAAAAATGGCCGGCGATTCAGTCGGACGAGTGGCAGAACGCGCGCGCAACCGTTCTCCCCCCGTCCCGACGCTGTCCCCCTGCCCCGTCGGCGCGCCGGTCGATAGACACGGCGGCGGCGGCGGCGCGGTAAGAGCGCGGCGCGGCGGAGTGGCGGCGCCGGCGGCGCGCGGCGCGGCGCGCATATCTAATCCATTAAATTATCGAATCTCAAACATCCAAAGGTTGACTGTAAGAAATCTCTGTAAGGAATAAGTCCGCCTTTGCACCTTATGTAAATTTTCCAATGTATTTGTTACTGTTTAATGTTTACTGGAGCAATAAATAGTTTTCTATCTATCTATCTATACTTAGCGCGAGTCGCAATTTCTATCCAAAGTACACACACACACCGCTCTCGCAACGTTCTTTTCTATGATAGATGGCGGCTTGGTAGGCAAGGTCTGCTTAAGGAGGTCGAGAGATGAATTCAATTGGAGTTCGGAAAGTTACAATTCACCCTGAGGTCTGACCTTCTGCAAAAAGACCCGTTTAAAATATATATTACCAGTTCGTCCTCCCGGTTATGACGTCACGTACGTGAATCGTGGACTTGGAGTACCGTGTCCGAGAGAAACAGTGGAGGGAGGTTTAGGGAGGCAGTGGGAGCGAGTGGGAGGGGGAAAGAGGGGGCGGGAGCGAGGGGGAGTGAGAAAGGAGGAGAGAGAACGGAGGCAGGGGGTGGTATATATTGGACCTACCTGAGGTGTAAAGGGGAGGTGGAGGATGAAGAGAGAAAGAGTGGAGGGAGGTGCGGGAAGGAGTGAGGTTGAAAGGGGGTGGAGGAGAGAGCGAGGGGAGGGAGTGGATGAAACTTTGGTGAGTTGTTGTACGTTATACGCACGCGAAGGTTACTGAAATAATACAAGGAGGGCAGAAGTACCCAGAGTTGCTTCGAGAAAAGGATACGGAGATACGAGACGGAGATACGAGAGGAGGTACGGCCGTGTTTGCTCGACTTGGTGACGGCACGCTTCTGCATCCTGAACGCCCTGTTACGTTCGGCAGCGGTGCCCCATAGTTCTATGCCGTATGACATCACTGAGTGAAAGTAACCGTAGTATGCCATACGAACGGCTTTTGAAAGTGTTGGTACCAAACGTGACAGCGCGAAGGACGCTCGGCCGAGTTTGTCGCATAGGGTGTTTATATGCTCGTCAAACTTAAGGCCTGAGGCAATGATCACCCCGAGGAACTTTGCAGAGCTCACCTGGGGAATGGACACTCAGTGTGTGCACCGCGAAGGCCGAAATGAATGAGATTAGTTTTTTCTAGATTAAGGATCATCCCATTTGCTCGAAACCAGCGCGTGAGACTACTCGTCGTCAGCTCCAGATTTGTACGTAGGTCTGCGATATTCGCTCCGCTGACTACAGTGCAGGTGTCATCTGCGAATATTAGAAACTTAACATGAGGGGCAGCAGCTGGCAGATCATTAATCAACACTAGAAACAAGTAATTACCGCAAGCAGAGCCCTGCGGCACAGATATTGATCCCACAGTGCACGGGTCGGATTTAAGATGGAGGGAGGGAGGGTGGGACGGAAAATTAATGCCTTGAGAGGGAGGGAGAGAAGGAGGGAGAGGTGGGAGAGAGAGAGGGAGGGAGATAGATAAATAATATAAGAGAAGCGATCGTTTATTATCAATTTGTGTTTAAATCGGATTTCCTATTAAACCGAGTTTATCGCGAGCGAAGCCGCGGGCAAAAGCTATTTTGTTAATATTAACGGCAAATAAAATTAATTTAACAAAGAATATACATATTATTATAAAATTTTGACTTAAAGTAAAATTATTTACTTACTATGCTTACCCCGATTGTCGGGATTCAGCATGTGTGATACTGTTATGTATGTATGTTTTACATTACATTACATTACATTATAGCATTTACTTACCTAAAACATAACCCAGCGCTTGGCGTTTTTTCGCCGCACTAAGCCCTCAGTTCACGTAGCAGCCGGCCCGCATTTCCGTACGTTTAGTCTACTCAATGTGTTTTATTCGGCATACCTACTCTATGCATCTTGAAACCTGAACTTGAATTTTCTCGTCGTTGCAGGAAATGGCGACACCAATCCTGTTAGAAGGAGACAACTTGGGAAAGAGACATAGTCACTTAAATCTACTCGTCAATGATGCGTTCCGCAACAAAGTCAATTTCGATTCTATTAAAAATCTCCCCGAACATTCTGAAGTCGATTGTCTATTTAAAATCGACCTCGCCAGTAAATACAGAGTCGTCGAATACTTACTTGAAATCTTACAGAGCGATAATATGCTCCACGTTAGCAGAACTCTGAAGAGCAGCTGGCTAATCACAGACTCGATGTATGAACACATCGTAAACCCAAAACACTTGCATGAGAAGCTTTACCCAACCATGCAAGTTTCGGCAGTCTGTAAGTTGAAACACGCGATAGAGCTGACGTTAAAGGATGAACGAAGATGTGAGGTGTTTTATCAGTACTACGTGGAGAGCAAGAGAGAAGCGGCATTGAAATATTTACATAAATGCTCAGCAGCTTTCATTCTGCAAGAGTTGAAAACGAAGGAGATAAACCTGAGCCCACACCTTTTGAAGATGCTTTGCGAAAAAAGCGCACACGTTGCAGAATATTACTTCAAGCATCTGATATACGAAGGAACGTCGACGCGCACATACCTCAACGACCAGGAAAATTATTTGAAATCAGTAAAATGTCTGTTAAAAATGAACGCTGACATTTATTTGAATATTTTGGAGCGACTTCATCTGCAGTACTTTGATAGGTTAAGTGAGAGCGCAACTCACTTTGTGATGAAGACTCAGCGCTGGCGGTTCGAGGCAAAGCCCGAGTTGTACTCGGCCTGGATCCTCAACCTAGGTGTTGTAGCTCGCTATTTGAGTGACGATGAACTAAAAGAATTGATTGTGAAGCTAGCGAGGGCGGAGTATCTCAAAGGATGGTTCAGTTACAAGACCGCGGAGCCTTTGTTGAAGCGCCTGAACAGTGAAAAAAGGTCCGCCTTTATAAAAATATTTTTTGTAGACAAATCATTCGGTTCACCCGTGAAGGAGCCGCCCTACGCATTTCCTAAAGCACCCGAGCGAAAACAAGATTCGGAATGTAAATTCAGGACGCTTTCAAAGCAGATGAAAATTCGCTGCTCGCCGCGGCATGAATTGATGCAGAAAAGGACGATAAAGAAGAGAAAGTTGTGTGGCAGGTCGATGATGAACGATCTTTACAACATGTACCGATTTTCCAATTTCTCAAAAACTTTCTACGAACTCAAGAAGCGGGTTCAAGGCGAGCCGAACCACTCGAATCGCCAGATCATGATCACCGTCCTGATCACCAAAAGCAAAAGTAATGAACAAAACATAAAATGTTTGCTCGAATACTTTTTGGAGAAACATTTGAACGAGCCGATCACCGTGAAATGTAGTTTTGCTCGCACGCTGGTGAAGCAGGCTAAGGCTTACAAGTTCAGCGTCGAGACTTGGAATCTTCTAGAGCTCGTCTTCCATAACATCGGAGTGTTCAGCGAGTGCCAGGAAGACATCTCCTCTTGTGTGGAGGCCATCGTAATATTCTCCGTGTTGAATCAGCGTCCAATCCCATACGTTATTATTAAGAAATATTTGAGTTCATTCTCTACCCTCTGCGACTATTCTTTAAGTGTAAATGAGAAATCAGATGTTTTTAATTATGTGTTCTCACTGGTGTACGACAAAATCGAAGCGAGCTTAACCGAAAAGGCTACAGACATGGCAATCCAGTACACGTGGAACATAATCAGTTTGATAGAACAGTGGAAAAAGTCCATAGTGAAATATGAAAATGTTTTGGAGATAATAAAAAAAATTGCCGTGGCCGATGCAGAAGCATGTGGTTCTCTGATCTTGAATCTGTATAGTAAAATGAAGGGGCATCGTAAAATATTTTTCAAGGAATTATTCGCACTGAGACAAAATGATGAATCGTACATAAATGCATTAAAGCACGATACTCGCCTGCTCATCGGCAGCTTAGATAAGTTCGACATTATACTCGACTCGCCTGCTATCTTCTGTCATGAGAGGTTTTTAAGGAAAACCGTAACATATTTTTATTTCGATTTAAAAAATGTCTACCAAAATCAAATAGAGGCGAAAGTTAACACTATAAAAAACGAAAAAGTAGCTAAGAATGTAGCACGAGCCTTGTGCGTTCTGAAGAGCTCTTTAATTTACGACATCATTAAGAATCAGAGCGGCAGTCATATTTCGGATTCGGACTCGCGTGAGTTTCTGACTTCATTTATTGAAATTCACTCAAAAAGTCTGTATTTACTTACGGCCTTTTTGGAAATATTTTTTTGATATATTTCTTACTATTACAGGATCCAGAGGACCGGAAGCGACGACACTGCCTTCTCCGTCGGACCAAGTAATTGTGAAAAAAGTCAACTTCAATGAAATTGTGTGTAAGAATTTGTTTTTGATCACACCACCGATAACCATTAATACTCTGATAGCTTTAAGAGAGGCGGCTACGATTCCTCTCACGACTTCCTTATACCAGCTTCCAAACGAAGGCTTTAGGTTGTATGTCCAAGATCTTCTTAATGGGCCCAAGCAGTTCTTGAAGTTAGTCGTCCGACTAGCGTTCAAGAATCTTAGTTACGACGAAATCCTTCATATCTGTCACAGTGTTTGGGCGAGCTACAAGACGAATAGAATGAAACTGGTGTTTTTGAAGGAAACACACAAGTTTATCTGCAAAGATGAAAACTTTCATCTTAATCTTTGGGAGTTTGAGAAATTAATAATTCAAAATTTAAAGCCGAAACAAAGGAATTCAACTTACAGAATGTTGTCGACGATTAAGAGCGTACCGGTTCACATTAAATCTGACTATTGTCTAACAGTGTACAGCTTTTTTGCTTCTGTTAAGGATATGATTGCCAAAAAGTTACCAAGTGAGCGTGTATACTATCTTGAGTGGCGAGCTGATATCGTCAGCTACGTGAATGAAAAAATCGAACAGTTTCAAACTCAGTTTGTGCAAAATATTCTTCAAGAATTCCTCATAGAAAGATGTGTTTCTGAAAAGTTGGACGACTCTTTCTTCCGCGATGGCTTCAATGACATTATTTTACAGCTAATTCCTAATTATATTTTGTCTTGTGGAACACTCGACGAGCAAGCAAGAAGGTACGATGAAATTGCCAAAACATTTTTTGAAATTATAAAATCCTTGAATGTGAAAGAAAGAAAAATATTTGCTCTTGACTTCGTGATGAAATTGAACCAGTGTATGAACGTGAAAAAGACCGACGCTACACCGGTCCTCAAAAAGCTAGTAATTGAAATGGAAAAGGATTTGCCCTTCGAAGAAAACTTCGACTTCTACATCAGCATAAGGATGTCCGTTGCGCATGCGGACGCAATTAAAACGGTTATCCATGAAAATATGGAACTTATTTCGGATAGCTCGATGAAAAAGGTACTGCGTTCTAAAATATGCTACTATCTTGGCAAATATATTGGCTTAGAAGTGGAGCGAGTTTGCAACGAGTACGGCTTAAGTGCCAAGGATGTCTCGGACGTTTACATGCACCGGGATTTTAAGAAGCAGTTCCGCAGGTATTCATGGATACAGAGTAGCGAGTTGTCAATCGTGGAAGGATTAATTTCAAACAGAGAAACAACGAATGTTATAATTTTTGCCATAGAGTACTTGGCTTCTAATGTCCATTGGATTCAACCTGAGAATGCGACAACGTTTTTAAGATTGGTGGAGTTAATGAAAGAGCTAAATAATCGAGAAGTGACCGTGTATATTTATGCAAAGCTAACCGAATGCATCGCAGCTATAGATACTCCTAAAATTTCATAAATATTGTTTCTATTGTGAGGTTTTTACTTTTATTTTGGATGCTTCTAAGATGTAGGTAGGTACATTTTAACAACAAAATAAATATTTGGTACTTAGCTCCAAAGCTTAGCTCTGATCAGGGTTATAAAATCAATGGCTCTGATAAATGTAACGTAACAACATTTAGGGATGTTAGCATTGAAAACCACTTAAAATGCTGCCTCAATCATTATCCAGATATATTGTTTATTATTATATACAGAATTTTTATATATTAATATTATTTATAAAATTACACAATTCAGAAATTTCGACTGTGTTGTCGTCATCAGTGAAAAATATAACATATTATGTAGTTGATATTTATGACATATGAGTGGTTGATATGGTTTTTATTTTATTTTTTTTTTTTTTTTTTTTTTTTAATGAACGATATTTAATCCCGGGGTATGATGCGCGCCTAGGTTCCATATGAATGATGATTCCCAAGTTCTTAAATCTATTTCTTTAAGTGGTGGACTGAATGATTTAATGATGCGGACGGTGAAGCATTGATTAAATGAAATTTGATGGTTACGGCAGTGTGTTGGGATGGGAAGAGGCGAGTTTACTGAGGTGGATGTGAACCTGTGGTGATTGATCCTAGGATCCTAGGATCAATCACCACAGGTTCACATCCACCTCAGTAAACTCGCCTCTTCCCATCCCAACACACTGCCGTAACCATCAAATTTCATTTAATCAATGCTTCACCGTCCGCATCATTAAATCATTCAGTCCACCACTTAAAGAAATAGATTTAAGAACTTGGGAATCATCATTCATATGGAACCTAGGCGCGCATCATACCCCGGGATTAAATATCGTTCATTAAAAAAAAAAAAAAAAAAAAAAAAAAAAAAAAAAAAAAAAAAAAAAACCATATCAACCACTCATATGTCATAAATATCAACTACATAATATGTTATATTTTTCACTGATGACGACAACACAGTCGAAATATCTGAATTGTGTAATTTTATAAATAATATTAATATATAAAAATTCATCAAACAAACATTTTGTAAATAAAAATAATTTATTGTCAATTATTATATACAGATTATACTGGCATTTGGCTTACCATGGTCACAGATTACTTAATAGTTATAGCATGGACGGCCTAACCTGAGGCCGCGCAAACATACATTTCTCTAATACAAAGCTTGACATACACATAAACATGGCCTGAGCACTACTACACTCGCAGAATTTTATGCTCACCGTCATCATCCTTCATGCGTGAATGTATTTGTACACCTCAAGTTAGAACGAACGACCTATACTTCGTAATGGTTGCCATTTAATAGTCGCCATGGTTGGCATTAGCGGTCACTTTATGCCGGCACTTCACTTGGCTTAGCTAGTATTCGTGTATTTGGCAAAAAATTCCGTTTCGTCTCCCTATAATGGCTTGTTTAGGGCGAGATAAAACTAAAATGTTTGCAACAAACACGAATACGCTAAGCCAAGTGAAGTGCCGGCATTAGATGATGATGCCACGTTTCGGACCATCGCGTTCAGTCAGTCCATCCTCATGGGGAGAGCCTGGCTGGGGTCGGACCCGCCGTTGACAGAACACTGCCTGTCAAACGCGAGCGGTGGTTCACATTTTATATTAAATATAGGTTTGTACCTAATAGGAAAACTTGATTTTTATAGCTATTTCCATACATTTAGATTTCCCTAGAGAAAGTTCCGTTAAGTAAGGCTTGTCCATTAATATGTCCTTTCTTCCGCCGGCGCCGCGCGAGAACTGCCTCCCTAAAAAGCCGCGACTTTTTCGCAGGGGCGATTCGTTACGCAAGGCATAGAGAAATACGCAAGGAGAATAAAAACTTTTTTTCGGAAGAAAAATATCGAACACATATAGGAAATTTAGCATGGTTGTAATCCTTATAAAATGTCCTACAAATTTATCTATAACTTGTAGTGCTCTGACTTTTATTTTGATTCCAAATTGTGAGTTGAACATTGCACGAACATTTCACTTACCAAATATAGTGAGGCTATGTTTTGTTTCGATTTTACACTCGCCAATGGATAAAACCTTCCAATAATAACACATTCACTTCATAAATGTTGTATTCTTTCGAATTTATACAAAAACACAAACAAACTAATGACTAAAAACATCAAAAATCATTTTTAATCGGGGCGTGGTCGCGGCGAATTCGCGCGCGAACATGTACGTTCGTCGCCACTGCTCGAAAACAACTGAAGAGATCTTTAATTTTGTGCTCTAGCGTGGCGACAAAGTGAATCATTTCGAGAAGGGCATAACTTCACCTTTTTTTAGAAGTATAATTGAACCTAATCCACATATTGAAAGAGTGCGTATTTAAATGCCGAAAGTCACTAGTCATGTTGCCGCAGATCTACGCTTAGGCAGTTAGAGGGCGATGCGCAGATCTGCGCTTGGGCATTCGAAAGGTTAATATGCATTTCTAGAGTATGTTTATGCATTCAGTAAAACCATATCATACTGTTCTTTTAACTGCAACCAAATACATTAAACCCACCCTCTTTAATCTCTTTGACTGCAACGCTGTTCCAAATATTTTATTTTTACAGTATTTTTCTCTATTTTATCTATGGAAAACATACTATGCACATAGTGGCGTAAATTAATTTCAGCCTATTTAAAACATCCATGCGGTATAGGATAGGTATACATTGGAAGGAATAAAAATAGGTTTCGTAATTTGTTATATCGTATAATATACTCTCGGCACTATAATGTATGACGAAGAAGCTATGAATTGAATAAGCTTCGTTTCACTAATGGTTTCATTGTTTCTCGAGTGACTAGGGTTTTTGACAATGTTTGCTTATTTTAATTTTATGCTATAACAGCATGATGAGTGTGAACAGCGCTCTCTTGAAATAATTTGAGCTGGACATCGGTCGACGTGCGTGCATCATATTCAAATAATATATTACTCCAAATTACTTTCTCATTACAATCTATTTATAGTTACATGTATTTTTATAGTTAATATAGTTATTTTTTAGGACTAGATTTGATAATTTTTTGGTATTTTCACGTCACGTGGATAATGTTTTAGGTAATGTTACAATTTATTAGTTGTTGTTGTTGTGAAATTCAGACGACATAGAGGTGAATATAAGAATTCATAACATAAGTCAGTCAGTCAGCGTGTAAGCGTCCACTGTGCTGGACATACGCCTCTCCAATTTTCCTCTAGTCTTCCCGGCCTTCAGCGGTACGGGACTACTGCTACTGCTTTCCGCCGACGTACTTCATAACATAAAATACCTATTTATTAAAAAAAATGTGTGTCTGTTTGTCTGTCTATTTGTCCACCGGTCTTCAGAATATTTATAAGATGGATTGGGTGTACCCGGGTGCTCCCAGAAGTACCCGACCTGACGTATAGATGGCAGTTGTTGTTTGAAAAAACTTACTGCATTTGAAAGTACTATTCGAATTAAATTTAAATTTAAAAAAAGAACACGCTACGTGCTTTTGTTTTTGTTTGTCGGCCATCAATAGTGCACGCTCTGAGGGAAGTTTTAGAAATGAATAAAATTGGTCACCGTTATGTGATTCAATATTTTCTTCTGAAAGGTCTGACTTCAACTAATATCAAAGATGAGCTGTATTCAACTCTGGGGGAGTCTGCTCCATCGTTTACGACAGTAAAATATTGGGTGACAGAGTTCAAACGAGGTCGTACGATCTGCCAAGACGAACATCGCAGTGGTCGGCCAAACGAAGTGACCACGCCAGAAATGGTGAAGAAAATCGATAAAATAGTATTGGATGACCGCCGGTTGAAAGTGCGCGAGTTAGCAGATATGGTAGGCATTTCAAAAAGTGCTGTACATCGCATATTGACTGAAAATTTGGACATGAGAAAGCTGTGCGCAAGATGGGTGCCGCGTTTACTCACAATAGAACAAAAACAACTTCGTGAGGATGTTCCAATCGAGTGTTTTACAATAATAAAGTCGAATTTTTGCGCCGATTCGTAACAATGGACGAGACCATGGGTTCATCATTTCACACCTGAGCCCTTGAAACTTGAAAAAATGGCTCGGGGGTAAAAGATTTACAAACAATAAAGAGGTAGAGTCGGCAGTTGAGGGCTACTTTGAAGAGCTCGACGGTTCTCGCTATAAACATGGTATCGAAGCTATTGAACATCGCTGGGAAAAGTGTATCGAGCTAAAAGGAGACTACGTTGAGAAATAAAGGTAGTTTTTCCAAAATTTGTTTCGTTTTCTTTGTTAGGCCGGGTACTTCTGGGACCACCCTCGTATCTATCTGTTGTAGGTACAATATGTTTGTTTTAAATTTAAATTTTTTTACTGCTTTGTAACAGATTTATAATAATACCTGCAAGCGAATTTGTATGTATACGTTCTTTGAATTAGTTAGGTTTGTATCTAATAAAATTGTTATTTTGAGTTACGTATTGAAATTACCTATGTATCTAATTGTTATTTTGAGTTACATATTGAAATAATCAACATCCTAAAGCTAACAATTAGCCGATGTACTGTACTTAGTAGTCTTCCAAAAGACAATCATAGATTTGTTTGGAAGACCACAACAAGATAATGATGTAAGTGCAATCTGAAAACTCTGTATTTAGATCGTTGATTACCCAAATTGTTAATAAGTAAGTAATTAATTCTTTCTTTTTTACGTTCAATAAACGTTATTCTTCTTCTTTTTTTGTTTGTTCAATATACTTTTTATGTTCCTTTTTTTCATACAATACAATACGATACGATACGATACGATACGATACGATACGATACGATACGATACGATACGATACGATACGATACGATACGATACGATACGATACGATACGATACGATACGATACGATACGATACGATACGATACGATACGATACGATACAATGCAAAGCAATGCAATGCAATGCATTCACTCAAAAAATTACAAAGTGACATTATAATGCAGATTTGTCTTAAACTTACATCGTCAATAAATTCATACAATTACCTACATAAGTAGTTACTTACAGTTCATTAGATAGATTTTACATTTATATTTACATTTCATTGTTTTAATTGTGTTTACAAATTAAAATAATATACATACATACATAACTCACGCTTTTGTATCCCGACAATCAGGGTAAGCAGAGTAATCGGTGTTGTGCAATAAGTTCATACATACATACACATACATAACCTCACGCCTGCCTGCCTCCCAGTGGGGCAGGCAAAGACAACGGACCCAACTCACGCAAACAACCCAACCCCCACGCGCCACGATCCTGACACACTTTTGCCGCCTCTTCCACTCTCATAATGTTCTTCATACATTCTCGTCGGTTACGGGTACTACGCACCTGACCCTTTTCGAGCACATGCCCGATCTGGTCCAGGTACGTGCGTCTAGGGCGACCCTTCCCGACTCTTCCACTAACATTCGCTCCATAGATTTCTTTCATTAGTCTCCTATCATCCATTCTACAGACACACATACTCCCTCCTATTCCACCCGTACTCCTCTCAACGCGCGCATTTCGACATCATTTATCCTGCTCTCATGCTTCGCCTGCCATACCAAACTTTCACTCCCATAAGTACTCTGGTAAATTAAAGCATAACACCGACCACCACGTTTAGCACAGTTTACGGACAAGATAACTATCAAGCAGCAAGTGAGGCACGAAGACCCACCTGCTGCATGACAAGGTGGAAGGACCGCGCCAAGGTGAGAGGTGGCTAGCCTTTCGCCCTTTAGCGCGACATCTTGTCCTTATCCCTTAGTCGCCTTTTACGACATGCACGGGGAGATATGCAGTGGGGCTATTCTTTTAAGTACCGGCCCCACACGGTAAATTAAAATAAATGGTAGGATAATACCCCACCGACTTTCTCGCTTGTTTGGCGAACTCAACGGCTTCGGCGTAAGGTCGGGTAGAGTCCAACCCTGTGGTCCAACCAATCTCGGAAATAGTCCCTTCTCTTAGCATAAAAATAGTTCACTTAGTGATACCAGCACCAACTTTTAGTATATTATTAAACATGTTATTTTATTTAAAAAACCGTCGGGACACAAGCTGTAGAGCGCCTGGATCCTCGGATATGACGTCATCAAAATGGCGGCCGCCGCATTTTAAAAACTGCAAATTATTTCGAAACTGTGAGGCTTATATACTCATATGTGTGAGGTGTCAAATTAAAGGTAGTTAAGTGTTCTATAATATTGTTCTTACATAAGACCACGTGAGTAGTACCGTTACAGAAATATTTAAAATTTTGTGAAAATTTTACTTTCAAATTCTTCGTATTTTTACTATAGTCTCTAAACTATTCATTTTATACCAAAACTATGTATTACAGAAACATTTACCACGTTTTCACCTTTTTAATAAAAAAAACCGTACGTTGATCGGATTAAACATGTCTTAGTTATGCCACTTTTAGCTAGGCGCTCCCGCTTGTTCGCACGGGTGTCGCGCGCGATCTGTAATAAAAAATACATTGGTGAACTGGTTAATTAACTTTTATATATTTATAGTATTATATATTCAGCTATATTTATTTTATATATGTATAAAATAGCAAATTATATATATTTTTTTATTTTTTTTTCTACTTTTTGGAAAACACAGTACAACTTATATAAATAAATAAGGTACTATAATAGTACTTAAACTTATGTGATCTAGACTGGTGAAGTTTCCACATATAAATTTATATATGTATAATAGGTAAATAAATCAAATTCTCTATATAATTAAATTTCTCTGGAGCATGCTCCTTCGCATGCACAATGCACCCTGCATTTCAGTTCGTTCTTCACGCACCCACATCTCGTGCACCTTTTCTTGCATTTTCAAGTTAAGAGTTCCTTGCAACTGTTACTGGCGTTTAATATTTTTCCATACAGGAGTATGCGACAGTCCGTTGTTTTTACTTTCCCAACCTCAGTTGCATGGGTCAATTTTTTCCGGGTTGAAGTATAGACAATTTGTCCATATTTTAGTCTGTAGCACTGCTCGCTTAAGGTGTTGTAGTAATGCATCTTGCGTCGGTGGTATATGCTTTAAAGACCTGTTCCTTTTAGTGAACAGGACTCTTCGTGTTGTGTTCACGCTGCGCTGGTAGTATCACTTGTAGGGTGGTAGATGTGAACTACAAACTTTTCGATCAATATAAATTCTGTACTGTTATGTGATATAATTCCCGCATATGAGTACGTTTCAAAAGCGGCGTCTACATCGCTCAAATTCAACCATGTTTTCCACGCACTTTTCTTCCTAATTCCACAAAACGCCGACCATGTCTTTTGTACTCTCCTACCAAGTGGAATGCCCAATTTGATGCCATTTTTTCACGCATTTACCGGGTGCGACACGGTGTCAGCGTTTTATGGAATTGGGAAGAAAGTGCGTGGAAAACATGATTGAATTTGAGAGATGTAGACGCCGCTTTTAAAATGTACTCATGCGGGAATACCACCACAAAACAGTACAGAATTTAGATTGATCTAAAAGTTTGTAGTTCACAACACCCTACAAGCGAGACTATCAGCGTGAACACAGCACGAAGAGTCCTGTTCACTAAAAGGAACAGGTCTATAGAGCATATACCACTGACGCAAGATGCATTACTACAACACATTAAGCGAGCAGTCCTACAGACAGACTAAAACATGGACAAATTGTCTATACTCCAACCCGGAAAAATTTGACTCATGAAACTGAGGTTGCGAAAGTAAGAACAACGGACTGTCGTATACTCCTGTATGGAAAACTATTCCTGACGCCAATAACAGTTGTAAATGCAAGAAAAGGTGCACGAGAACTGGGTGCGTGAAAAACGAACTGAAATGCACCCTCCTTTGTGCATGGGAAGGAGCATGCTCCAGAGAAATTATCTAAGGTATCTGCTGATTTCACATACTTTTATTTGATTTTCCACAAACATTCAAAAACGTAGTAATTATATGTCAAAAACGTAGTAATTACATTTATATGTGGAAACTTCACCAGTCTAAGTCACATAAATTTAAGTACTATTATTATAGTACCTCATTTATTTATATAAATTGTACTGTTGTTTTCCAAAAAGTTGAAAATAAAATAAAAATATATATACAATTTGCTATATTATAGAGATTGAAATATATTTTTATTAATACCAATAGCATGGCATATTATTTAATTATGTTATTTATACAATATAGTTATTAAAAAAAATCACACATTTCCATATATATCGACTGAAGACGACAGCATGTCGAAATATATGCAAATGTGTAATTTTTTTAATAACTATATTGTATAGGTGCTATATTATACATATATAAAATAAATATAGCTGAATATATAATACTATAAATATATAAAAGTTAATTAACCAGTTCACCAATGTATTTTTTATTACAGATCGCGCGCGACACCTGTGCGAACAAGCGGGAGCGCCTAGCTAAAAGTGGCATAACTAAGACATTTTTAATCCGATCAACGTACGGTTTTTTTTATTAAAAATGTGAAAATGTGGTAAATGTTTCTGTAATACATAGTTTTGGTATAAAATAAATAGTTTAGAGACTATAGTAAAAATACCAAGAATTTGAAAGTAAAATTTTCACAAAATTTTAAATATTTCTGTAACTGTACTACTCAAGTGGTCTTATGTAAGAATAATATTATAGAACACTTAATTACCTTTAATTTGATACCTCACACATGTATATAAGCCTGACAGTTTCGATATAATATGCAGTTTTCAAAATGCGGCGGCCGCCATTTTGATGACGTCATATCTGGGGATCCAGGCACTCTACAGCTTGTGTCCCGACGGTTTTTTATATAAAATAACATGTTTAATAACATACTAAAAGTTGGTGCTGGTATCACAAAGTGAACTATTTTGGCCTTTTTTGAAGCTAAGAGAAGGGACTAAAAATGCATATTAATTATTGAGTCTGCAGCAGAACTTTACCTTTGTTGATAATACGTTTTAATGTTCGAAATTCAAAATATATGGTTAGGCGCTCGCAACAAAAATTTTTTATGCAATATGCATACAAAATGCATACATGCTGCATCTCTCCCCGTGTATGTCGTAAAAGGTGACTAAGGGATATGACTCCCTTATATTACTAAGTGGTAGGGTTTAACCCGCCCGGGATGATACCACCGCACTGAATAAAAGGTCGGCCGAAACGGCTATGTAAATAGTTTGTGTTTTCCGTACAGTTCAGTGTAGCCGGCACGACTGAAGGGAAGCACTGACGCGGCACCAAGTTCACCCGGTGTTATAGGCTGACATCACGGATGTTGTAGGTGATGTAGCCAACCGTGTGTTTCCATAAAAAAAAGAAAAAAAATTCATAGAAAGAAAGAAACCTTCGTTTGTATGGCAGCCACCTTTTTTTTGAGTTTTCCTGAAAAAAAAAAACATAATGGTATCTTTTTAGACTAGTATAGATAGGGTTTCTATGTGGAAAATATAATAAAAATCGTTAGAGGTATTTTTGACAAAATCTACCTTATCGAAATCATTAGTTAATAACATTAGAGAGGTACCCATATTTTTTTTTTATTTAAACGGTTTTATTTAGCTTGACTCCGTATATTTGTCTTTGTTTGTTTCTATCTTTGTTTCAAATCTTGCGACAACTTTTTCAACTACTTCTACTGAACCGATTTTTATGAAACTTTGCACACACATTGAGTTCTCGTGACAATACAATATTATGATAATTTCAACTTGGTAACGAGGGTCTGATGATGGAGTCAGGAGGTGTACAGTGGAACTCTTCAACCGTTACTAGTAACCCCCTCGAGTTTGGGCTCATTTGGTTGGTTTGGACGAGTGTCCCATACTTCTACCAATACACTTGGTGACGAGGGTCTGATGATGGAGTCAGGAGGTGTACAGTGGAACTCTTCAACCGTTACTAGTAACCCCCTCCAGTTTGGGCTCATTTGGTTGGTTTGGACGAGTGTCCCATACTTCTACCAGTACACTTGGTGACGAGGGTCTGATGATGGAGTCGGGAGGTGTACAGTGGAACTCTTCAACCGTTACTAGTAACCCCCTCCAGTTTGGGCTCATTTGGTTGGTTTGGACGAGTGTTCCATACATCTACCAGTACACTTGGTGACGAGGGTCTGATGATGGAGTCAGGAGGTGTACAGTGGAACTCTTCAACCGTTACTAGTAACCCCCTCCAGTTTGGGCTCATTTGGTTGGTTTGGACGAGTGTCCCATACTTCTACCAGTACACTTGGTGACGAGGGTCTGATGATGGAGTCGGGAGGTGTACAGTGGAACTCTTCAACCGTTACTAGTAACCCCCTCCAGTTTGGGCTCATTTGGTTGGTTTGGACGAGTGTCCCATACATCTACCAGTACACTTGGTGACGAGGGTCTGATGATGGAGTCAGGAGGTGTACAGTGGAACTCTTCAACCGTTACTAGTAACGCCCTCGAGTTTGGGCTCATATGGTTGATTTGGACGAGTGTCCCATACTTCTACCAATACACTCTGTGACGAGGGTCTGATGATGGATTCAGGAGGTGGACAGTGGAACTCTTCAACCGTTACTAGTAACCCCCTCGAGTTTGTGCTCATATGGTTGGTTTGGACGAGTGTCCCATACTTCTACCAATACACTTGGTGACGAGGATCTGATGATGGAGTCAGGAGGTGTACAGTGGAACTCTTCAACCGTTACTAGTAACCCCCTCGAGTTTGGGCTCATATGGTTGGTTTGGACGAGTGTCCCATACTTCTCCCAATACACTTGGTGACGAGGGTCTCATGATGGAGTCAGGAGGTGGACAGTGGAACTCTTCAACCGTTACTAGTAACCCCCTCCAGTTTGGGCTCATTTTGTTGGTTTGGACGAGTGTCCCATACTTCTACCAGTACACTTGGTGACGAGGGTCTTATGATGGAGTCAGGAGGTTTACAGTGGAACTCTTCAACCGTTACTAGTAACGCCCTCGAGTTTGGGCTCATATGGTGGGTTTGGACGAGTGTCCCATACTTCTACCAATACATTTGGTGACGAGGGTCTGATGATGGAGTCAGGAGGTGTACAGTGGAATTTTCTAACCGTTACTAGTAACCCCCTCGAGTTTGGGCTCATTTGGTTTGTTTGGACGAGTGTCCTTGTCGAACGCAAAATGAAACAGACATACCATCTGTTCAAATTGATTTTGAAAGGGACGGCGGGCACCTTATCCATCCTAAAGCCATACAGTTTCCAGCAAAGTTTAATTATGGAACAGCTGAGAGACGGATGTTACCGAAAATTTTGGCATGGGCCTCCACTGTCCATAAAATGTAGGGCAGTACTGTTGACCAAGCTGTCGTGTATTTGGACTCCAGACTATTTGAGGAGGGTCAAGCTTATGTTGCATTGAGTCGCGTAAAGTCTTTAGAAGGGCTATGTATTGAGGAGCTTGATTGTGAGAAATTGACAGGTAAGAAACCGAGTAACAAAGATGCAATGAGAGAGTTGGAAAGGATGAGGAGTTTGCGTAATGAATGATACGAGCCAAAAATCAAACTAAAAACGAGTAAATAAAAAAATTGGTAAAATTTTTTTTAGGTTTTATTAAAAAAAACTAGAAAAAAAAACATCAGCTGTACAAAAAACTAGAAAATAATAAGGACACAAGCCTGGGCCTTCTTAAGATTTTACGTCTAGGTAAGAAATCGTGCAATACTAGCGTGCTGTCTTCTCATGTCGGATGCCAAATAATGTAGTCAACGAGGAGTTGGACCCATACATTAATTCCTCAGTCAATGAAACTTTGATAATATCTTGGAGTAATGTTCGGAATTACTACTGACAAATAATCCAACATTTTTTTTTACGGGAAGTTGGGTATATTCAAAGAAAAGTGAAAATTTAATATAACTCCTATAGACAAATTGCTCCGTCCAAAGTTACTTCGCCATAGGGTAGGTATTATTTATATGAATAAGTACGTAAATAAATCCAACATTTTTTGTATATGGAAATAGTGAATTAAAAACAAAATGTGTTTTTTTACTATATTTTGCTCGGCAAAATTGCTCAGTCGGTTCTTTAATCGGAATATACCTTAGTATTATTATGTACATCAATAAGCATAAGAATCCAACAACTTTTTTATATGCATCATTTTTTTTCAAGGTGACGACCGAAACTCTGTTCCGCAAAATTCCTCCTTCCGTTTTTATTGTACAATTATGATTAAGAATTTTGAAGAAAATTATTTGCAAAAGAATCCAACAAAAAATCCATCGGCAAGTTTAAAAACAAGCGGGCCAAGACGGGCGCGGTGCGCAGAGGAGCGGCCGGCCGCGGGAGGCGAGAGACGCGGCATTTTCCCCTCCTCTGCGTCCATGCTGCGCCGCGCCGCCCCTGGCGCGCCGCTGAAGTTGGCGTGCGGTGTGTGCTAACCAGGGACTGAAAACCGGTTCGAAATGGGGTTCGGGTTCTCCGAACCGGTTTTAACGAGCGAACCAGTTTGGTCGCGAACCGGTTCAAAAAAACCCGAACCTGAACCCTAAAAACCGGTTCAGAACCGGTTTGGACCTCTAATATTAACCGGTTCGCAGCAGGGTACGAAATGGGGTGGAAACCTATATACATTTTTTTGGACTTTGGGCTTCTTTATTAATGTAAAATATTGTCGTTGTCTTGTTTCACAAGAAGGGGGATAGGGCGAAGCTGAAAAACTATCGACCTATCTCACTTCTTAGCCACGTGTACAAGGTCTTTTCAAGAGTCATCACGAGTCGGCTGACACAGAGGCTGGACCAGTACCAGCCTCGTGAGCAAGCTGGATTTAGGAAAGGGTACGGCACCATGGACCACATATTTACTGTGAGACAAGTGGTGCAAAAATGCGAGGAGTACAACAAGCCGCTCTTCCTAGCCTTCGTCGACTATGAGAAGGCGTTCGACTCAGTTGAAAAATGGGCTGTCGAAAACTCCCTCCTCAGGTGCAGAATCGACCACCGCTACATCGAGGTGCTCCGAAATCTGTATCGGTCCGCGACGATGACTGTGAGGCTTCACGAGAATACCCAACCTATCCTCCTTGGTAAAGGCGTAAGGCAGGGGGATGTGATCTCACCCAAGCTCTTCACAAACGCATTGGAAGATGTGTTCAAGATGCTTGAGTGGGACAACATGGGTATAAACGTGAATGGAGATCTTCTCAGTCATCTGCGTTTCGCCGATGACATTGTTCTTCTGTCCAATTCTCGAGATCAGCTTCAGATCATGCTGGAAGACCTTTATACAGCGTCGATGAAGGTTGGTCTGAAGATGAACCGGGACAAAACCAAGGTCATGGCGACCGAGGTTATGACGGGAGGACAATTTGTTATTGGCGGAGAAGTGATCGAACAGGTTGAAGAGTACGTATACCTCGGTCAAATTCTGCGGCTTGGTAGACAAGGTCTGCTTAAGGAGGTGGAGAGACGAATTCAACTGGGTTGGGCTGCCTTCGGAAAACTAAAATTCGTCCTGAAGTCTGACCTTCCGCAGAATTTAAAGACCCGTATATATGACCAGTGTGTCCTCCCGGTTATGACGTACGGATGTGAAACGTGGACTCTGACGGTCGCTGTTGTCCAAAGGTTGAAAGTTGCCCAGCGAGCAATGGAGCGAGCCATGCTGGGTATATCGCTACGTGATATGGTGCGTAACGAGGCAATCCGCCGACGCACCAAAGTAGTCGATATTGGACACCGGGTGGCTAAGCTCAAGTGGCAGTGGGCTGGGCACGTTAGCCGAAGAGACGATGACCGTTGGAGTAACCGTGTCCTACACTGGCGGCCGTGGACAGGAAAACGGAGTGTGGGAAGACCACCCGCCAGGTGGGACGACGACATCAAGTACGCCGGCGGAAATCAGTGGTTCCGTATCGCTGAAGGCCGGGAGGACTGGAGGAAAATTGGAGAGGCGTATGTCCAGCAGTGGACGCTTACACGCTGACTGACTGACTGACTGACTGACATTGTTGTTTTATGTATTTAATAAAATAAAAAATAGGTGGTTGATTTTTATAGCCTAATCGATTCAGTTTCATAACAGTAACAAAAAAGTCTTAATTATCATTATGACATAACACGTGTAAGTTGGTAAAAAAAATCAAATTCTTTCTATTCCATACTAATAAAACTAAAATTGTGGTTTTTCACAATTTCTGAAAGAAAGGGATCTATGTGTTGGAAGACTTTTTTGTTCCTGGCATGAAACTGAAATGATTAAGAAATTTTTTTTTTACATTTTACATAGAAAAAATGTTTTTGTGCGAACAAAAATTATTTGTTCTTCAAAAGTGATCTATTTCCGATACAGAACCCTCTCTTAGCGTACTATTAACTAATTTTGAAAGAAATTATATAAGGTGCTTCGTTATTCATCTCAAGTAAACACGTTACGCAAAAAAAAAATTATATTATTTTTTTTTTTTTTATGGAACCTGACACGGGTGGCTACATCACCTACAACATCCGTGATGTCAGCCCATAACACAGGGTGAACTAGGTGCCATGTCAGTGCTTCCCTTCATTTCATGTCGGCTACACTAAACTGGACGGAAAACACGAACTATTTACATAGCCGTTTCGACCGACGTTTCGTTCAGTGCGGTGGTATCAACCCGGCCGGGATAAACCCTACCACCTAGTAAGGTAAGAAGGGAAGGGACCTACAGTTTAACGTGGAATCCGAACCACGGTCAGCCTCCAACGGTCGAGCGGTCACCCATCCAATCACTGACCGCGCTCAGTGTTGCTTAATAACAGTTGACTAACCAACCGCGCCACTGAGCTACCGAGGCTGACGAATTTTCTTATCCCTTAGTCGACTTTTACGACATGCGACGGGGAGAGATGCAGTGGGGCTATTCTTTTTAAGTACCGACCCCACACGGTACAACAAGCGGGCCAAGACGGGCTATATGTTTTTAGCATAACTTTTCGAGAAATTTTCAAACGCAGAACAGCTGTTTATTGTAAGTAAGTCACAAGGTCACTAGACCTGTGTGTAACAGTAGGTAGCTTGCATTGTACGGGGTCAATGACCGTTGTATGTCCAAACGCAGAACAGCTGTTTGTTGTAAGTAAGTCACAAGGTAACTAGACCTGTGTGTAACAGTAGGTAGCTTGCATTGTACGGGGTCAATGACCGTACTATGTTCAAACGCAGAACAGCTATTGTTGTAAGTAAGTCACAAGGTCACTAGGCCGCCGCCGCTCTAAAACTAGCTACCTACCTACCTACCTACCTACGTGTGCGGTGTGTGTGCCTACGTTTCTTGTTTGCAAGGGTCTATAGCCTTGATTGGTTTTTACAGCTATTTGATTTAATTTTTTTGTTAGGAGATGTTAGGAGAAACAATGCTCCTATAAACATGTTTTTTTTTGCGTAAAGTGTTGAGCTGAACGGGACATGACAAAAAAAATAAATAATAATGATAATGATAATGACGAACCATACTGAATATGCATATGTCTCAATGAAATATTGTTATTGTTGTGTGTTCTTTATGGCGAAATAAATATCTGAATCTGAATCTGTTTGTTTGAGCGCGTATGTAACCCTCCCGAAGTTATTGACATAAATAACGAAGCACCTTATATAGGGAGTTAAAGCTGTTCGCGTCTATGACACCTCATGGTCCTTAAGTCACACGTGCCTCCTGGGTGGTGCCAAATGAACAGCAGTTAGCGTGTGGGAGATCTTCGGATCGACTGGGTTCGCGACCACACCCTGGGAGAATCAATTATTTGTTTAATTTTTATTTTATTTTTATTTATCTCTTTATTTCAGCCAACTAGGGCCATATTGACAATACATATTAAATGTCTTAACCTAAGAACTAAAATTACTTTTTCTCCACTTGTGTCTGTACGGGTCCCAATAGAGACCCGTATGCGTCATATTAGTCTGCTGACGCGGTGAATCAGGTGCGCGTAGAGTGGGCGCAGATTGCGTCCGCGGCACGGGCGTCGGCAGCGGCGCGGGCGTCGGCAGCGGCGCGGGCGTCGGCAGCGGCGCGGGCGTCGTCGGCGGCAGCGCGGGTTGCGTCTCCTGAATGTGCAGGACGGCAGTTGTAGACAGCTCCGGCGCGGCCTCAGCATACTTATGGCGCGCGACCTCACGATGAAGGTCGCGATTGTAGCGCCGGAACACCACCCCGGAGGGCCAAAACTCACTGCGAAGGAATGTCTTCACCTTCTCGGCAGGAATGCACAGATTGAAAGCGCAAAAGTTCGTGTCAGCCCAGTGAGAAGGAAGAGCCTCGACACTCTCAACTCGCTCACCCTTATCCTGGACGTGGCGGATGAGGTCCTCGATCTTCATGTCCTTTCGCAGGCGAAACACGTAGATGAGAGCCGTGCGGGGAGCTGCCTTCAAACAGCTCTCTTCAGGGGGCGCAGATCCGCGCTTATTGCACCTCTTCCTTCTCTTCTTCCTGCTCTCGACGAGTACGAACCCGTCTTTGTCACGTGCAGCCTCCTGCCGACAGTCGGGACGCGGTTCCAAGCGCGGGGATACCATTGTTGTTTTCTCCACCGTTTTACTGATACGCTTCGCTTTTCGGACGAGCGGCAACGGGGCGGGTGGGCAGAGGAGCGGGAGGGTTGCGCAGTGTAGAAGTCGAGGCATCAACAGCACCATCAGCGCTTACGTAGCATACCGGCGTCGATGTGCAATCGCTGGGTGACGACACTTGAGCACCTCGCCTGCGCATATTGACGTTGCGTACACTCAGCGTTTCGTTCGGTGTTCCCACTTGCGGAATGCGATCAGGCTGCAGAGACGGGGTTATCGGCCGGAGTGACTCGGAACATGACAATTTCTCAACTGCCTGTTTCAGCTGTTGAACTTCCGGGACGAGAGATGTTGGCCCCTACGCCGCTGTCGCTCCACAGTTTCCCTTCAGTTGAGCTATGTCCGCTTTTATGATCACCAAATCTTTCAGGAAGGCCGTAACGTCGACGTGGTCGAAGGGCACAGGCGGCAACTTATTGAGGTCGTACGCCACGAACCTTGGCACGTCGTCGGGGTCTGTCTGCTTTAAGATGGTGATGATGTCCTGGATAGTCTTCTTCTTCCGATTTTCTCCCTTGCGAGTCGGCCTTCTTGACGGAATGCACGCACAAAGCAGAACTCTCGCGGTCTCAACGTCATCTTCGGTGAAGGCGGACTCACAAATCCGGATGATGCTGAAGGCTGATCTTCGGTGAAGGCTAGTACTTCGTTCACAACCATATTGCATTTATCGCGCGCCATTTTCGCTTACTTCGCAGGTGCGTCTAGAGTGCATCGTGTGCGCGTCCGTCGCCGACCGATGCAAGCTCAGTACTATTATACCGCCATAACAGTTCACTGTGTTCCGGTGCACCTCCCGGGGACCCAAAAGCAGGTGGGGATGGCTGTGGTGAGGAGTAGGTCAGTAATCCCGACGCGGATTCGCTGTTCCGACGTGATGCATCGACACGTTTGACAGGGAGACTCGGTGAGACGGTTATTCCGCTGGCCGCCCGCCGGTGGTACAGGGGCCCAATCGCGTCTAACCAACGCGAGAGGCTGCCCTGGTAAACCGGCGCATAATCCCGGAGTGGTCCGTCGTGCCGGTTGGTGAACGGAGTGGGGTCCCGGCGGCCACTTCCGGGGGGAGGGGAGGGGGGGGGGGGACCGGGGGCCCTTCCGTCTTCCGTGTCGGCGCACCACTAACCTGAGCAGTAAGCGATGGTCCACGCTTTGCCCGTGAATCACCACAGTCACCCTTCACGCTCTTTCCCCCCCTCTTACTACAACCATGGCAGTACAAAGAAAGAACAACTTTCAATCAGCTGTGCACACCCCTACACCACTATTTAGCGTTGACTTGACCAACGTGCGGGGGTTGCACACCAATCTTAATGCCGTCAATCACCACGTGAAGAGGATGAAGCCGGCCTTGCTTTCTCGACGAAAACGCAAATATCTCGCCCGGCCGACACTTCTTACCTGCACCACCCCGGCTACACCCTGGATGAAGCCTTCCGCTGGCGAGCCGGAGTCTGCCTGTTTGTCAGGGCTGATATTTCCTGTCGTCGCCTGCGCTGCATTGAGGACTCCGAGCTCTCAATACTCTGGCCCCACGTGGATCTGGGAACGGTGTCGGGGGTCCCAATAGGTCGCACTCTGGCAATGCGGAGACAGCTCGGTTATTCGAGTACCTGAGTGGAGCGGTAGACAAAGTCCAAGAGCGGTTCCCCACCACGGATTTGGGTTTCCTTGGAGACTTCAATGCCCATCACAAGGCATGGCTGGGCTCCAGGAGAACTGACTTTGCGGGGAGAGCCGCCTACGACTTCGCCCTGACGCATGGCCTGTCTCAACTGGTGGACCAGCCCACCAGGCTGCCAGA
Source organism: Nematopogon swammerdamellus (assembly GCA_946902875.1). Classification (NCBI taxonomy): domain Eukaryota; kingdom Metazoa; phylum Arthropoda; class Insecta; order Lepidoptera; family Adelidae; genus Nematopogon; species Nematopogon swammerdamellus. Next base: position 8,859,303 of record OX336344.1, read on the forward strand.
TATAGACGGTCATGGACCGTCTCTGCTGGATCTTCCGCTGACGACAAACCCCACTGGATATAAAGTCTCAGTGAGAGCCCCGCCGGGTTCTTCTGATCATTGTTTAGTGGGGTCCACGGTGTCATCTTCGCCTCCTCAGTCCCGTACTGGAGGAACGCGTCGTATTTGGCACTACGCGTCAGGAGATTAAGATGAGATGCGAGAACACTTCGCATCCTACCCTTGGAGAGAGATCTGCTTCAGTTCGGACGATCCGTCAAAATGCGGTAATACCGTTGCCGATGTGGTTCTGGGGGCAAAGGAAATGTTTATTCCCAGCGCCTCTGTCCACCTCGGTGGTAAAAGCCAACCATCGTACAGCCGCGACTGTGCTGATGCTGTCGCAGCTAAATGCACAGCTTATCGGGCATGGTCGCGTGCACGTGCCGGACGTGAATCAAACGTATCCGAACAGACGATGGAATACAACCGCCTCTCCAGATCCTGCAAAAGGGTTATTGCCAGGGCCAAATTTTACTACATCGGCGACAGACTGAACCAGCACCCAACTGGGAGCTGTGAGTTCTGGTCTCTCGCCAAATCTGTCGAGTCGAATTTCTGCCGCTCCTCTCTTCCACCTCTGCAGTGTCCTGGAGGCTCACTTGCCCACTCCGCAAAGGAGAAAGCCGACTTACTGGTATCTCTCTTTGCGGGGAACTTCAACCTGGACGATGGGGGTGCCACTCCCCCAGCCATACCTAGGTGTGAGAACTCCATGCCGGAAGTACAGTTACGATAACAGACTGTACTGGCGGAGTTTCTCTCCCTATACGTCAGGAAAGCGTGTGGGCCGGAATGGATTCCTGAATTGGTGAGCCAGCTCGGTGTGCTCCCGAGCTGGCTCCAGTGCTGACGCGCCTATTCCGTATCTCCTACTCCAATGGCTGTGTGCCGGCGGTCTGGAAATCTGCGTTTGTGCAAGCGGACCCCAAAAAGGTTTTTTTTATTGACAGCGCGTCGTATGGCGCCGAGCCACCCATAAGGTGTCTAACGACGCCCATGGACATTCGGTCGTATGCGGGGGTTCCGAATGCCATGCCGAGCATTGCTTATGGTGCCCATTCACGGCCCTCTTGAAAAACCCGAGACTGTACTTGGGGGGAAATACAGGGAGAGCGTTCCAGAGTTTACCGGTTCTGTAGAGGAAAGATCTGCAGAATCGATTGGTACGCATCCGCGGTAAGTCCAGCGTGTAGGAATGCAATCCCTGCCCAGTGCGCGTGGTGCGAAGGTGGAAAGGGGACGGCGGGATCACATTAAACGGCCCCTCCGAGTACTCCTCACGGAATAAGCGATAGAATACACTTAGGGAGCCGACATCCCTACGGTGTTGCAGTGGTTCTAGATCGCAGGACACTTCGGGGTCACCTACTAGTCGCACGGTTCGACGCTGGATTGAGTCCAGAGGCGCAAGCTGGTATTTGGCAGAGCCATCCCACAGGTGCGAGCAGTACTCCAAGCAGGACCTGATCTGCGATTTATAGAGAAGCAGCTTTTGGTGTGAAGTACCGTCGCACCTTATTGAGTACGCCCAGCTTTTTAGAAGCCAGCTTGGCCTTCCCCTCGATATGGCGACGAAAGTTCAGGTCGTGCGACAGTTCGACTCCGAGGACCCCGAGGTGTTCACTTAATTTAAGCGACGTGCCTTGGAATGAAGGAACCGGTGTGAACGCCGCTCTCTTCGCACTGAACACGCGAACTTGTGTCTTGGAAGCGTTGAACTCGACCAAATTACTACGGCCCTATTCGGAAATAGAGTCGAGTGTGTGTTCGAGCTCAGACACAAGTCTTCGCCTCTTCTCATCCACAACATCCCGACTGGCTGAAGGGTGACTGGTGTAGGATCCGTGTGCCGTACTGTCATCAATGTATGTTGTCCAGAGACAGCATATCATTGATATGCAGAAGAAACAGCGTGGGTGACAACACAGATCCTTGGGGTATGCCGGCGTTCACTGACATGTCCGACGAGCAACCGTAGTGCACGGTTGCTGAATGAATGCTACGCCCATGCAGGAAGTCGGCGAAGAAACAAGAAACAAGAAACAAGAAACGTAGGCACACACACCGCACACGTAGGTAGGTAGGTAGGTAGGTAGCTAGTTTTAGAGCGGCGGCGGCCTAGTGACCTTGTGACTTACTTACAACAATAGCTGTTCTGCGTTTGAACATAGTACGTCATTGACCCCGTACAATGCAAGCTACCTACTGTTACACACAGGTCTAGTTACTTTGTGACTTACTTACAACAAACAGCTGTTCTGCGTTTGGACATACAACGGTCATTGACCCCGTACAATGCAAGCTACCTACTGTTACACACAGGTCTAGTGACCTTGTGACTTACTTACAATAAACAGCCGTTCTGCGTTTGAAAATTTCTCGAAAAGTTATGCTAAAAACATATAATATTTTTTTTGCGTAACGTGTTTACTTGAGATGAATAACGAAGCACCTTATATAATGTCTTTCAAAATTAGTTAATAGTACGCTAAGAGAGGGTTCTGTATCGGAAATAGATCACTTTTGAAGAACCAATAATTTTTGTTCGCACAAAAACATTTTTTCTATGTAAAATGTAAAAAAAAAATTTCTTAATCATTTCAGTTTCATGCCAGGAACAAAAAAGTCTTCCAACACATAGATCCCTTTCTTTCAGAAATTGTGAAAAACCACAATTTTAGTTTTATTAGTATGGAATAGAAAGAATTTGATTTTTTTTTACCAACTTACACGTGTTATGTCATAATGATAATTAAGACTTTTTTGTTACTGTTATGAAACTGAATCGATTAGGCTATAAAAATCAACCACCTATTTTTTTATTTTATTAAATACATAAAACAACAATATTTTACATTAAAAAGAAGCCCAAAGTCCAAAAAAAATGTATATAGGTTTCCACCCCATTTCGTACCCTGCTGCGAACCGGTTAATATTAGAGGTCCAAACCGGTTCTGAACCGGTTTTTAGGGTTCAGGTTCGGGTTTTTTTGAACCGGTTCGCGACCAAACTGGTTCGCTCGTTAAAAAGGTTCTTCGAACCGGTTCGGAGAACCCGAACCCCATTTCGAACCGGTTTTCAGTCCCTGGTTAGCACACACCGCACGCCAACTTCAGCGGCGCGCCAGGGGCGGCGCGCAGCATGGACGCAGAGGAGGGGAAAATGCCGCGTCTCTCGCCTCCCGCGGCCGGCCGCTCCTCTGCGCACCGCGCCCGTCTTGGCCCGCTTGTTTTTTAAACTTGCCGATGGATTTTTTGTTGGATTCTTTTGCAAATAATTTTCTTCAAAATTCTTAATCATAATTGTACAATAAAAACGGACGGAGGAATTTTGCGGAACAGAGTTTCGGTCGTCACCTTGAAAAAAAATGATGCATATAAAAAAGTTGTTGGATTCTTATGCTTATTGATGTACATAATAATACTAAGGTATATTCCGATAAAAGAACCGACTGAGCAATTTTGCCGAGAAAAATATAGTAAAAAAACACATTTTGTTTTTAATTCACTATTTCCATATACAAAAAATGTTGGATTTATTTACGTACTTATTCATATATATAATACCTACCCTATGGCGAAGTAACTTTGGACGGAGCAATTTGTCTATAGGAGTTATATTAAATTTTCACTTTTCTTTGAATATACCCAACTTCCCGTAAAAAAAAATGTTGGATTATTTGTCAGTAGTAATTCCGAACATAACTCCAAGATATTATCAAAGTTTCATTGACTGAGGAATTAATGTATGGGTCTCCATACATCAAAACTCCTGGTTGACTAGTGTAAAAGGGCACATTGTGTCGCTGCGTCAGCGGAATAAGTAATAAATTGAGACTTTTAACAGACTAATATAAAAATGTGGGGCGCATGTTATTACGCACATTATACCGGTTAGGATAATACGTAAAAAAAAATTTCAAAAAAAAAAAAAAAAATAAACAATTATAAACATTATTGCGCGTTTAAAATCACGTAGTCCAAAGTACATAATTATATCTTGAGAACTGGCAGCAAATACAATTTGAATAAAATATTCATTCGAAATTTAAAAATAAGTAGATACAACGAAAATGTTAAATAACTTCTTTTTTATAACTTGAACACCATAGTTTATACATATCTATTCTTTCTATACATATAATAAAATCGTAAATGCAAAAATGCCTACTTGTACGCTCATCTCGCAAAAACCACTGAACGGAATTTGACGAAACTTTTTATAGTGACAGTGTATATCCCGGATTATCGTAATAATTAAAAAATATAATAAAAATCACGTAATCAAAAGTAAAGGTAAAAAACAATTTTAAATGTCACGTTGACAACGGAGAACTGTCATCTCGACGTGAGCTGGCCGGTGACAAATAGTTTGATAAATAAAAAAAAAAATTGAAAGTCGAAGTTATGTCGCTGTCATTGGTGCAATAAAATTTATATATCTGTTGCCCGCGGCTTCGCTCGCGTGAAATTCGTATTTCAAAAAAAGAAAGTAAGTAACTTAAGGCGGGCCCGAAGGCGGATCTGCGCTCACGTAACCGATACTCTTTCTCGATGAAAGTAACTAAGGGCGAGGCCGAAGGCGGAGCTGAGTTCTGAAAGAAGAAAAATATTCTTGAAGAAAGTAAGTAATTAAGGGCGAGGCCGAAGGCCGAGCTCTATTCTGGAAGACCATAAACCTTCTCGAATAAAGTAAGTAACTATGGGCGAGGCCGCAGACCGAGCTGCGTTCAGGAAGAAGCTAAACCATCTTGAGGAAAGTAAGTAACTAAGGCGAGGCCGAAGGCCGAGCTACGTTCTGACAATTGAAAAACCATCTCGAAGAAAGCAAGTAACTAAGGGCGAGGCCGAAGGCCGAGCTTCGTTCAGGAAGAAGTTAAACCATCTTGACGAAAGTAAGTAACTAAGGGCGAGGCCGAAGGCCGTGCTCTATTCGGGAAGACCATAAACCATCTCGAAGAAAGCAAGTAACTAAGCGCGAGGCCGTAGGCCGAGCTGCATTCAGGAAGAAGGTAAACATTTTTGAAGAAAGTAAGTAACTAAGGCGAGGCCGAAGGCCGAGCTACGTTCTGACAAATGATAAACCATCTCGAAGAAAGCAAGTAACTAAGGGCGAGGCCGAAGGCCGAGCTGCGTTCTGGAAGAAGCTAAACCATCTCGAATAAAGTTAATTAATATTAAGATTGAGTTAATTTAATTTAAATTTTATTATAAAGTCCAAGCTTCTGACGGCAAATATACCGTGCATCCTAGAACCTCGCGGTTATTCCCGGCTGGATGGCAAGAGGCCCAATGCTATCACCTTAGTGCCATGGACTAAGGGTAGTTCTTTGATGTGGGACGCCACTTGTGTTCTCACATTGGCTCCACGTCACGTTAGGACATCTTCAATAGCGGCTGGCCCGGCCGAGGCTGGGGCGGAGAGCCTCAAACGCAACAAATATAGAAATATAATTCAAGATTTCGAATTTGTTGCGTTTGCGGTTGAAACCCTCGGTCCGTGGAGCAGTGAAGCCAAAAGAGGTTTGGGCCTCTGCTGGTTGACGCAACTGGTGTCCCGCCATCAAGGGCTTATGTACTTCATTCAAAGGGTAAGCCTTGCCATCCAGCGGGATAATGCCGCAAGTGCTCTAAGAACATTTGAAAATACCCGTTTTGATAGTTATTTTAATGTTTGTTAGGTAGGTTTTAATTCTTTAGTTATTAATATTACTTTTTTATTTTTATGAAATAAATCGATTGAGTAAACGATATTATATTCTATCGAAGAAAGGAAGTCTTTAAAGGCGAGGCCCGAAGGCGGAAGAGGGTTTTTGGTTTACCTGAACGCAGCTCGGCCTTCGGCCTCGCACTTAGTTCCTTCCTTTCTTCCAGAAGGTTTATCGTCTTCCTGAACGCAGCTCGGCCTTCGGCCTCGCCCTTACTTACTTCCATTATTTAAGAAAGGTTTATCGTTTACCTGAAAGCAGCTCGGCCTTCGGCCTCGCCCTTAGTTAGTTACTTTCTTTGAGAAGGTTTATCGATTACCTGAACGCAGCTCGGCGTTCGGCCTAGCCGTTAGTTACTTACATTCTTCTTTGGAATACGAATTTCACACGAGCGAAGCCGCGGGCAACAGCTAGTCAAATATAAAAATATAATATAGGTTAGGTTAGAAGATGCGTCGCTCGCTACGCTACGCGACGCATCTTCTAACCTAACCACGACAAAACTCACGACATCAGGGCAATGTCAAGTCAAAGTCAAAGTAAAAATTTCTTTATTTCAACGAGCACATTTTCTGGGTTCAACGCCCATAACTTTGTTAATTTCTTAGTATGTACTACATCGTCAAGTAAAATAACATATTTAACATAAATAAAGTAGCAGATACAATAATTGTAATGACTTATATATAAATAATACAAAACTATCCAGTCAGTGTATACAAAAAAATCCTTTATATTAGTTTCAATTCAAAATATTCATTCAGTAAGTAAATTGTACTATCAATTAGTATTTTCTTTAGTATACCTTTAAATTTAGGCAGCTGCAGACACTTTATACCGTCCGGTATTTTATTGTACAACTTAAATCTTTGTCTGATCCCCGGGGCGATCTGCTTTCCTGAGTCTATTATACGGTAACTGGATATTCGTCTTGGACCTCGTGTTGTAATTGTGTTGGTGAGAGGTGGACTGTAACTTGTCAGCGTTGTTATGAACATTAACATAACATACGCATTCTAGAATAAACTAACCTACAGCCGTTATTATTCCTGAATTTGCGAAAAGTGGTCGACAAGAGGTCCTTCTGTTTACACCATGGAGTATCCTGAGGGCATGTTTTTGTTTTATTAATACTGTCTTAAAATTTACAGCGTTTCCCCAGACTAGTATGCCGTAGCACATGCGCGAATGAAAATATGCAAAATAAATCATTTTTAAAGTAAGTACTTAAGTCTACTAGAGGTTTTATTTGTTTCATTGCGTAAATGGAGGAACTTAGTTTTTTACAGAGATTGTCAATTACTAAGCAAATTGTCAATATGAATCCCAAGAACTTAGTGGAGTTGGTTTGAGAGACAGCGTGGATCTCAGAATCGCCTTCCTTTTTTTTACATTAAATTTCAACATAGTTAACTGTTTTCTGTTTGTTAAGAGCTATTCCGTTAACTGAAAACCATTTGGAAACTTCTTCTAAGACCGCAGAGGTTTTGTTAGAAAGATCGTTGTCATTATCAGATGTAATGGAAAAACTAGTATAATCCGCAAAGAGGATACTCTTACAGAGCTTATCTGTTACTCGAGGAAGATCATTTATATAAATTAGGAACAGTCCAATGTCGCACTTTCGCTGGAAATGGGGCCTATACAGAAGCGATCGAATAAACATTTTCAAAGTTAAAAAACAAGTGTCACCTAGAACAAAATGTGATCTAACTTTTTTGCTCCAAATAGGCTCAGGAGTACCTGGTTTAAAGACTTACATAAGTCGACGTTTCGCCCGCTACGTCACGGGCTTCATCAGGAACTGCGGGAGTTCCTGGAGCCGACGTCTGGTGTCCGTTGTACCAGACGTCAAACTGTTCCTGGAGTTTGACGTCTGGTACAACGGACACCAGACGTCGGCTCCAGGAACTCCCGCAGTTCCTGATGAAGCCCGTGACGTAGCTGGCGAAACGTCGACTTATGTAAGTCTTTAAACCTACTGTTAATCCGTAAACTTAAAAATGAATATAATTAATAACAGTGTAAACTTAAAAAGATTAGTCAGGAGTACCTGGTTTGCTTTATGATGACCTATGGTCATCAACCACCCGGTATAAGAATTTCAAACTACTAAATATGAATTTTAAATGAAATCGGTTGAGCAGTTGAGGCGCAACGTCGCTGGACACATTTTCATAGACAATAAAAAAAAAATACCCCTAGATAACCGTTTCAAACTACTAAATACGAATTTTGAACGAAATCGGTTTAGCGGTTAACACACCCTCACACACACCCTCACACACACACACATACACACCCTTACATGTTTTTCAAAAGCACTTTTTTGGGATCATTGTTATGTTATAGCCCAAATCAGTCGAAATCTCGAAATTTTGGATGATCACAATACTTCCTTTCTCCTTACAGTCGCCTGAAAGTAAAAATAGTTTCATCTATCTTCTATATAAAAAAATCTCCATTTCTTTCGAGGCAGCCACTAGGACACTAGTCACTACAGCCACAGATTACTTCTACAGCCCTAGGACACTTATAGCGTCCCTTTCTATGCTTATGCAGCGTATGAAGAAAGCCTTCGCATTCTTTGAAAGGCACGCACCTCACCGGACTTATACACTAGCAATTTGCCGATGGTATCGGCAAAAGCCAGTGCGTACGGTGGCCACGCACCAAGGGTTTCCACCACAACACCTAGAAAGAAACTCAAAGTGGTTTAAGGAGGAGGGACTCATAAATATTTTATTTTTTTTTTCTTCTTAATATAAGATTATCTATGCCTGGCTAGTGTAACAGTTACCTACCTGAATAGAATTAACACACTTATATTTTGTTCTCGTCTACCACCTCAAGAAAGGTTTAATTCATAAATCTTATCAACCATTGGTACATTTACGCGCTCGCCCTGCGCTATTACGGACGCATCACGGGCGGGCGCGGCGGTCGGGGCGCGACGAGACGGCGGCGCACGGGGACAGGTCGCTATAACGCAGCCAAAAAGCGAACAAAAAGCGCCAAACATATTTCTGCAACCGTGGAAATGCGATGAGAGAACTTGGGCAGAGAACCAATCTAGCGCTTACTGCACTTGGGAGCTGGGTGCTGGGTGCGACATTTCTTGGCTTTGCTTACAAGCGAACTCCCCTCCGTGTGGTCCACGAGGCGCGTCCAACACAGGCCAACACTGCTTGCTTGCACTGTGCGGCGCTCTCTCGAAAGATTCGCACGCCTCGCGCCGCCTCCGCCGCGCGCGCCGTTGTTGTCAGTAAGTTCGCTCGGCGACATCGCGGCATTGTCAAACCGTCTGAAACTCTGTTAGTGAAAGTGATGATGAATGATGGATGATTGAAGGCATGCGTTTGAAATATTAATGAAATTACCGTTTCGTTATAAAATTATCGTGTGATTTGGTAAATTATATTAGACAGACATGCTTGTATTTTAAGTTGGCGTCTTAATTGGTTAATTCTTGTGTAAAGTGAAGATGGGGTCTTGGATTCATCTTTGGACCTCTTTGATGGTGCTGGGGACTATGGCTGCAATGATAGGTGAGTAAAAACAGAACATGCTCCATAAAAATTATGTTCATAGTGGATTTTTACCCGACTACAACGGAGATAAATGAAGGGTAAGATGTCTCGTGCCATTTCTTTGTATTCAGACACCGGCTAATGAATTAAATATTGAATTATTATTACCACAGATCCTGGAATTATTTCCCTTGCCCTACTGGTGGTATAGGCTCAAATTGTAGCCGACTGGGTTGGTACCACCGTACTGGATTTAAGATGGCCGCATAGTAGCCTCAGCTGTGTTTTCTAGTCAAGTTTAGACAGGAATCCAAAAGTAAACTTCCGGTATGGCACCTATCCTCTCGGTGATACTGGCCGGTCGGAGCATGTGTTTTGGCCCCTCTGACTCAGCCACCTATACCGGATTACATAAAAATATAAGTACCTACTACCACGCTTAAGATAGTATTTATCTCATTCTGTCTGTTAAGTATCTTATTTTTTAGGTCTCTTGGAATGAAATTTAAATTTAAATTTTGAAAGCAGTGGAGTAAAATTACCACGGCAGGGGTCAAACCGTTCGCATCGATATACAGTCAGAATATTACGAGAATATTAATTCCATATTTCATTTCTTTGATCTTGTTCTGAACGCGGTTCTCCACCCCCACCACCCATATCCTAAGAGTATAAATCATTATCATCAGCATCACTTATTTATTATTCCCAATCCCCGTCAAAATATCACGTACCTACGTATGCGTTTGTGCTAGACAATCCGCGCAAATAATAATTTATGACATGTAGATAACCCAACCCGTACGTACCTACATGCACGGTGCACCGCACCACTATGTAAAGTGATGTAACCTCGTCCCCACCCCACCCCATGTCTAGCTAGCCCAAGGCACTAGAGCTACGCTAAGTATTCTGAATGCAATGTGAACACTTACTCCGTATGCAGTAATTGCATTGCACCTGCATAGTGCATTCGTACATTGGCACTGCCCATCAACAGAAACCAGTGGATTATTTTGTCTGTTTGTAAATTTATTTGATTGTCATTCATCATTAGCCAGTTCATGGTAGGTCTGTTGTATGGATATTTGAAATTTTAGGTACCTATCGATGATTTTACATTTCAATCAAACTATTCAATGTTAGTTCATGTGTCAACTGAATTAGCGAAGGGTAGGTAGGTACGAAAAAGCTCGAAAAAGTTCTACAACGTCGCAGAAGTGGAAGGTCCTGCAACATACTCGTATGTAGTTTATACCTAATTGCGACCTACTTGGTTTTTTATGGAATCTAACATGGTTGAGTACACCACTTACCCGCTCTACACCCGTGATGTCAGCCCATAACACCTTGGTGCCATGTCAGTGGTTCCCTTTGGTCGTACCGGCTACACTATACTGGACGAAAAACACGATTTATATAACATTATAGCCGCTCATCGCGTCGTATGCACTTGCATATTTTTTAAAGCGTTGCTTGTCTACAAAATGCATTTCGAATATCACATCATCTTTACAGAAAAATATTTATATGTATTTCTTTCTAAAAAAAAAAAAAACAAATGACTAGTAAATAAATAACAATAAATAAAATATGTTATTTTCATAAAATATAAAAAAAATATACTAATATCCAAAGAATTAAAACCTAACATAAATATCACACATTAAATAAAGGGGCGTTTTCAAATAAAATTTAATCAATGAGATAAAAAAAAACGAACACTTTCTTTGTTTTTTGTTTTTCCTTGGGTGACAATATCGCAAGGCTATATTTATACACCTACATTACATTCATGTGTGTACGATGCAGAATGTGCGGAGGAAGGGGCGCGGGTGAAGCGCGTGCGCGCGCCGGCGCCGCTGGCCGGGGACGGCGGCGCGGACCTGGCGCGCGAGCCCGCGCAGGAGCTCGACGCGGAAGGAGCGCTGGAGCCCGAACGCTCCTCCGCCACCGCGCCGGCGCCGATCGCTTTCCTCAGCCCCTCCGTCAAAGAATACCTCGAACTGGGCATGGCCATACCGGGTGAGATAATATTATCACTTATTTATTTTGAATGGTTAAAATGGAGGACAATGTAGGCGCCATTATTCATTTATATACAGGCTGTTAAAACGGCGAGTACATTAATTTCGCCAGCGCAATCCTCATGTTTTTCCTAGACAAAAAAGCAAATAAAGTTTTTCTCTAAAGTGTCTAGTTTTCGAAATATGAATTTTTGCAATGTATGTTTTCGTCTAGTGTAATTTAACGCTTTGTTGCCGATCCGCACCCTCCGCCTGCCGACCTCCGGTCCTCCACTCACAAAGCTAACCCCCGCCCCTCCCGCCAACACCTCCGCCCGAGGCGTTCTCGTCTCACCCGCTCTCCCGGCCTCCGCGCCGCCCTGTTGTCACTAGATCATTTTTACACTAAAATAATCAATTAGTTTGTATGAAAACTGTAACTTTTTAAGGAATTCAGAAAAAAGTTATTTGACTTTTTTGTTACTCTTGATCCCAATAATCATTTCCTAAATTTAATGTACTCGCCGTTTTTACACTCTGTATATTTTCATTTTTATATATTCATAGGCACACAAGAAGTCCAGACGTTATAATATGTAAAAGTATAATTTATCTTCATCCACCGTGTTGGACTCCTCGGCATCACTCACATACACCGAGCATCGTGCTTGCAGTGCCAGTTTCCTACCCTGCTCCCGCCCAGCATATACCTATATAAGTTATACTATAAGTATATGAACAATTATTTTGCTTTGGCGTCATTCCTTTGCCTTTCCGCCGATTATTTGAAAATGAAAAACCAGAATGATAGTTTCCTTGTTTGTAGATACTTGAGCGAACCATAACAAATCGCTGCACGAATAAGTAACTATTAAGTAATCTGTGTCGCTGGGGAACCCGGTTTGTGTCGTGTTGCGTGTTGGGTTCACCCTTCGATCATCTACGGGTTCACCGGTCGAAATGAGGATCCGTCGAAACGACTAATAAATAAAAAAAAAAATTAAATTTAAAAATGTTAACGCTCCAAATGCGAATGAAGTCATCAATCTTAAAAATTCACATTGACCAGGAAGGTGGGTCTACTTGCGCGTGACTGGATTTATCTGTAGACGCAATCTGTCTGTCTACTATGGTCCACCTCTCTAGTAGACTATAGGTCCAAGGCGACTACACGTAATGATTAATGAAGTACCTAGTCTGCCAAATATCAGGCAGGACGGTTCTCCAAGATTGCCTTACTAAACAATACGTGACTCATAGAGCCTTGTGGAGGGCAGATCGGATTTTATACTGAATCGTGAAAGGCCCTCTTAAGCAGGATGCTTGAATAGCCGTTATCCCTTTGGTTATTCATTAACTAGGTACCTCAGCCCAATGCAGAATTGTTTATTAAATTGAACAACTAATCAACCTCAACCTCAAAAAATCACATGCAAAATGCATGTGATTTTTTAACCTTATTTTTTTGTTTTTATATATCTTTTATACATATACATTACAAAATACATATCTTACCTATAAATCTTCTAATATATTTCGGCTATTGTCGTCATCAGTTATTTAAAAAATTATAGACCACTTATTTATTTGGAATTTGGAATAGTTAAAATGGCGGACAATGTAGGCGCCATTATTCAAAGATATGTACATACAAGAAGTCCAGCCAGATGTTATAACGTGCAAAAGAAAAAAATGTATTGACCGTTTTTAGTTTTATGTAAAAACTGCGAAAGAAAAGTTTCAGGCCATAATAATTTATGATTAATTATGCGGGTGATTAGCGTAGACAGACAGTCGACTCGCATTCTTAAACAACATTGACGGTTAAATCCAATATCCTACAAAATAAACATACACTCAAATAACTTAGATTATTCAAATAGGTACAAGACAATTGCCGTCAAGTAGTAAGTAGAGTAGACTGTTTCAAGTGTTGCAATCTTCCTCATTATGCCTAAGCAGAAGGATATTATTATGTTTAATGTTTTATAAAATAATAGGTATTTTCAATTTTGCATCTACCTTATGCAGAAATACAAAGCGACATACAAAAATAAATGAAAACACTTCATACAGACTAATTGAAAATGCCAACTTGTGTGTGTATGTTGAAACAACAACTGTTTATATTTTTATTAGAAAAATGCAAAGCGAAAAACATTGGAAAAAATACATCCCGGCCAGGATATATTTTTTCCATTTGCATTTTTCTAATAAAAAAAAAATATAGATAGCGAGTAGGTACGTGATTGGTACTAACATATAAACTTATAACGGTCCATACTGATAAAGAAAGAAACTCTGCATCTCATATTGCATCTATGCATAATTTTTGTGCAAACGTGACCCTGAAACCCCTTCCTTTTTGCGCACATCTTACATACGAATTATGATGAGAATGCTGTTTGCTAATCATTTTATATCGAGAGCCACCTGCTTAATAAGGACAGCAAATTGTGTTTGTTTATTGCGTAAACAGCCAACGCAGTAGGAACCGAAGTTGCGCTGTGCCAAATGCAGGCATCATTCATTGCATAATTCACATTTACTTAGACTTTTCCGAGATAAGTTCCGTAATCTTTGAACTGGTAAGCGGGCGCACATCGATTGAACACGGACATTCCGAAGACGAACTGCAAGATCGCGTATAGACATAATATGTCTAAATAAGATATCATCATGACCTCAAATTAGCAAGCTTGCATTGTAAAATCCACATGAAAGGGGGTTACCGTAAAACAAAAATATATTTATGCAATGAATGGTATTGACACTTTTGCCCACTCTTTTGCCCCTCGCTGCCCTGATTTGCAGAGGTTTCAGACAAGTCCTGTGGTCTCAAATACTAAATAATAGGTAGGTACCTATTAGCAATTAAGTATTCTGTGATAGGTATTAGGTACTACTGTATTCTAAATAAATGGGCCAGATATTCAGTACTTAGAGTTAACCTTCTTGACATACTCGTAGATAGTCAAAACTGACATAGCGAATGCCAAATTCTATTTCAGTAGGTAGGTACTGTTATAAAGACGGCCTTGACTATAAAGCTCGGTTGTTTCACTTATTCACAGCGTGGCTCCAACTGTGGCCTGCCATGATTCGAACTCATGAACTATGCGAATATTTTAGTATACATAGATACTCTGCGTGGGTTAAGCACGAAAGGTCGAGAGGTAGGTTTCAAACGCATTAATCAAACTAAGTATGTATGGGCCTTGCAAACTTCCTTCTATCCAAATTTGTACCGACTCGGTCACAGATTGTTTATAGAAGTCATTTGGCTTCTTCAATGTTGTCGCTTCATCAGTAACATGGTTTATTTTGGACTCGGGTGGTTTCGTTGTTGTGGAGATTTCACTATTATGCTGAATCTGTTCTACATCACTCAATATACACGTATATCAGGATTCATTGCTTTGCTTATTTATATAGTATAACAAATTATTCGTGTGCTTTTGAGAAAATTTCACACTAAAGAAGAATTACTAATTTTGTAGACCTACTAGCCCACATGCTCTTTCGTGGCGCGCTGGGACTGACGGGCGGGGGTCGTGTGCGCGCTGCTTGCGCGTGCTATTATTTGGAGTATGCGCGTGCGCGCCGCGCCGCCTGCGTGGGTGCGCACGTCGCGGCGCGGCGCACGTGAGAACACATTCGACAACGCTCCATTGTTCTATAATATCTATTCAGTTATCTAAGGTTTAGCCACTCATAAGTTAATTATCAAGTTATTGCAACATACAGCAATTGACATTAGAACTTCAATCGTCTAGACCTTTTTAGGACCCATATTTTGAAGTAGGTACCTACCTACATATCTTATGGTAGTAGTTGAACTCGTATCTAATGTTTTTTTTCATATACAGCACAACAAGAAGAATGGATCATGCAGTTTTGTGGTATAGGTAGGCTTCTGCTAGGAGTGCTGAATGAATAACCAACCAAGTGATAAAATAGGAAGGTGATTGACGCATAAATGGGAGTAGGTACTATTTTATGCACCAGTCAGCGGCACCGTTGAATGTTTGTCCCATTATTTATTCCCATAAACCGTTGAGATTAAACCGAGTTTAAAAAAATACATGTAGGTCACTCACTCGCAGACATGGAAGCACCATATTCAACAAAAGAGAAATGAACTTAACCTTAGAACCCGTGGTTTCGACTGGCTTCTGAACTCAAACTCTGAAATAAACTCTTTCAAAGCCTTGAAAATAAACTCCTACTATATAAATCTGTTGTGAAGCCGGTATGGACTTACGGAATAGAATTGTGGGGTACCGCCGCGCCAGTAACTCCAATATAGAAATACTACAAAGGTACCAGAATGTCATACTCAGAAAAATTTGCCACGCGCCTTGGTTCACAAAAACAGAGGAAATACACAAATACCTTGATGTCTCCACTATAATGGAAGAAATAAATGAGCGTAGCGCTCGATACCACTTCAGGTTGTAAAACCATGTAAACCCGCTAGCAGTGCAGCTCATACATAACAAAAATAATGTAACTAGACTGAGGAGGCACGATGTCCTGGAATTAAATAAACGGGACCAGTAACACCGAAGGTGGCCGATCACTGGATCACAACACCTACAAGCCAAAATGACGCTGAAAAAACCTGCTTATGGTCGAAAGACCGATCGCAAGTAGCTGTAAAATAATAAAAAAAAAAAACTCTCGTGTCTGTCTGTCTGTACGTCCGTCTGTCACGGCTTATTTTTTCCGAATCTACTGGACGAAAAGAGTTTAAATTTAGTACATATGCATATAGGTATATGTATAGAGTTTGATGGCCCAATCACAGGCGTAGGTATAGCGTAAATGGGCGAATTTCGATTTTGGGGAACAAATTAGAAAGTTAAATTTGTTTTTTTCATGTGCATCATGTGACGTATTAATGGAAATGACGTATTAATAAATTTTTGTATAATTTTAAAATGCATTAATACGAAAATCAAGCATTCCCCCACGTCATATCTCCGAAACTACTTAGTCTAAAATAAAAGCAAAATAGGAAATGTAGAGTCTCTCGTTTAGTTTAGTTTGAGGAAAATTGGAGATGACTATGTCCAGCAGTGGTCCGATTCCACGCTGACTGACTGACTGACTGACTGTATAGTTTACAGGAAAACCTAAATGAAAATCCTAAGTCACGGAAAACGGAATGTCACGGAACCCTCTCTACGCGAGTTTGACTCGCACTTGGCCGCTTTTTTCATATGTACATCAATTAGGTAAAGTAGAAGTAGAAGTTGAATATAAATGAGTTGTACCCGGCCCCCAGGTCGCTGGTCGCTGGTCAAGGCTGACTGTTGACAGCAGACTCCAAGCTGTCGCCGAGACGACGACGATAGTGTTATTGCACACACCGCGCCATTTGACCGCTCTTGAAAATTCTTCAGACGTAGTCGATAGCAGTTTTAAAAGAAACATTACAGAAAAATTATTGTGTGTAGAAAAGGGTAATAAATAATGTATGCAATTTAATAACATAGGTTAGTATTGAATGTTTTTATTTTACGAGTGTGAATAAAGAAAAACGTGGCCTTGCCTTCTAATATAGTTATGTAAATCCTATAGAATTCGTTAACTCGTCGCAGAGAGACTCAGCACCCTTTTGTTGTTGACATTGGACTTTGGAGAACCCATCGGTTCTCTAAATCGTTTCTTTGTCGCACTGTGTTTTGTTTGTGGAACTGTCTTCCGGCGAGTGTATTTCCTAAATCCTTTAACCTGGGTGTATTCAAGCGTCGTATTAACGGGCTAGACAGCCTAGCAACAGTCCGCAAATCTGCTGGCATGGCACCTAACTAAGCGTGGTTTCGCGAGGAGAGGTGATTTTGGCTCTGTCGACTGCACAATTGGTCTCTCGGCACAGCCACCCATGCTGGTTTACATAAAAAAAAGGGAATTCTGTTTTTTGTAATTATATTGCTCGTAATATTTTATTATGTTATCTGCTAATTGACAGTCGGAAATATCTGTCAGCTTCAAAGACCTGATGCTATTTTGAGGCTTGCTGCGAGTCCTAAAGAAATGCCTATGTACATAATTCACCAAGGAGCGGGCGATAGACAAGCGTCGTCGGTTCTCTTCCAAAAGTTCAAATAAAACCCCAGAATTTTAACGATCAAAATCAGTATTATTTTATGAAATTGTCTCATTCATTACTCTGATCGACAAAAGAATGTTTACAATAAACCTAATATTGCCAAGTAAGATTGTTAGATTGTCAAAAATTGAAACTAATTTGCAATAATCCGGTTGTTCTTTACAATATAAACCGATTTATTACAATACAATTTAGTATAACAAACCGGATCTTACAATAACCCTTCGACATAATATTTAATATCTCTACGCTTAGAGTGGACTGTACCAAACCAACTCTATTAGCATTTTGACACATGCTGTGCGCATGCACCTTTAATTAACTTAATTAACCATCATGAGTTAATTGCTGTATGTAGCCGCATAGCTTTTCTCCATGCCGTTGACGAGGAGACGGTCGGAGAGATGTGGATGTAAGATGTTGGCTAGGTATCTAATATACAGTTTGAGTTGAGTGAGACGTGGCGCGTTGTGTTATTTTATTACATCATAGCGTAGTGCAAGTGTCTTCAACCCGCGGCCCGCGGTCACCGAATATATATTACTTGCCGCGGTTGCGTCCTTGGCGGCCCGACATTAGATTGACAAAAATGAAATAAACCTGAATTTGTTTGCTCGCCCATTTAATGTTTCTGTCGAAGATGTCCCTGAAGAAGTTCAGATGGAATTGATAGAATTACAGTGCAACTCTACTTAAAAAGACAAATTCAATTTAGGTTTAATCGAGTTTTACTCAAAATACATCCCTATTTCAGATTTTCCTAAAATTAGAGATCATGCACTGAAAATGACATCTCTGTTTGGCACCTCATATCTTGGCGAACAATTATTTTCTCGAATGAAAAACGTAAAGTCGAAGGCAAGAACTACAATTACCGATGTTCACCTTGAAAACAGTTTGAGAATTGCAACGACTACTATAAGGGGCTAGGGGCAGATATTGATAAATCAGTTAATAATAAACAATGTCAAACGTCTCATTGATTTAATTGTATTAAAATCATTTCTAGTCCATAAAATTACGTAATAAATAAGTTCAATGATTATATTATTGCTTTTTAATTAATTTCAGTTTACAATGGAATGTCTTTCTTGTGTTGCGGCCCGCCAAACCAATATCAGAGTATATTAGGCCCTTGACTTCAGAAAGGTTGAAGACCCTTGGCGTAGTGTGTGTGTCAGCGCTACAATAGCGCTAGAAGCGCGAAACCAGCTAAACGAGCATAGGTAACTAACTCAAAGAATTCAAAATAATGGAACTGCTGCTATCATACAGTAAAGCTCAATTAATAAAAGAAAATAAATAAAAAGTAGTTTATTGAAGTTATTACGGCATGACTATTTTGAAGTTTTGATAAAATAGCACTTGAGTGGTCTGCGCTGCGGCGCGGCGAGACACGGAGCGACCGATAGCTGCGCGCACTCGCTATGCGTGCAAGAAGAAAATAGAGCTACGGAACCCTCTGCGCGTGAACAACGTTCGCACTTAGCAGGCCTTTTCCTCCATGGTTGACACTACCAAAGACAAACTCTTTGGACACTACTATTGTTTATTGTATAATTTCATCCATAGGTAGGTAACCTACGCTTGGATATGTCGAAAATTCCGCCAGTTCTAAATTCAATGCGAAGAAGAACTGACAAACAAACTTCGCAAGTCACAATGTTTTGTTAGTACCTTATATATAAGTATTATATTAAAGTAATTTACAATAATTAACTCATACTACCGCTCACAAGAACACCAATATTTACAGAATAAGCATGCACACTCAAGAATCTGACCACTCTGCCGACCACATTACCTATATCTGGTGTATAGTGCCATCGTCAATTTTGATACTTCATATATCAAGTCAAATAAAAACAAATTAGTTTACGTGTACTAGCGCATGAGTAGGTACTGCAAAGGAGTGCGCCCGTGAGCGACATAATTTTGCGTTGGCCATTGCGATTTTTACATTGCCTAAGGCAATCCGCATATCCCACACGTAAGTAAATAGTAGTCTCCCGTAATTAGGTAATATAATGACGAAATGCACCACTTAAGTGAATAACGGTTAGTCAATCGAAAGATACCTTCATAATTCCAAACTATTTAGAAAACTTATTTGAAGTAAGTATTAAGAATGGACATATGAATACACTTACTAGCCACATATTTCCCACCAAGTATAGCCTCGGGTTCCTTCAAGAGAGGCGTGAATAGACACCGCACCTGTCAGGCCGGCGCATGACATTCGCAACCTCCGCGTACGACTGAATATGTCCATGGGCGTTAGGGGTGGCTCGACACCACATGATAATGTCGCTTTAAAACAAAAAATAATTGTGTCAACTCACAAAGATGATCGATGTAGGTACCTACATAATATGTTTAGTTTTCTGCGACGTATAGAAGATGGCCTTATCGGAGAACGCAATTTCTTCAAATCTATGTATTTAGTCCTCAATATTATGTTTTGACATATTAATCATCATAATTATATTTAATTTACTACCATTCATGCCTTCCACTAAGATGAGATTAAGTAGGTACCTAACTACCCACTGAATTGGGAGTAGGCCTACTCCCAATTCAGTGTGCCTACCTACCTAACTCACGCTGGACGTAATAGTCTTATTATAACACATGTATGTATACGTACAATATATTTATTATACAAGACAAATACAATACAAGAAAAATAGGAACATAATTAAATCCAAACCAGTTCTTCAAGTCTCATCACCACTTCTGAATGCGTAAACAAGTTGCGCGGGCGCCGACACGACGACGCGACGATGCGACGACGGGACAGAATAAAACTCTACAGTGTCTAGCTAAGGAGCTAACGACAAATAATAACCTCGTTGACCTTTTGTCGATTTTGCTATTTTTAATTTATTTGTAATGTAAATAGTGGGCGAGTAGAACTTATCTAAATCTAACATTTTATTACATCCTAGCTATGCCGGGGCGGTTCCGCACGCGTCGTTACTCCTAAACGCGTCTTGTAAATTTTTTTCCGACATGTCTATGTCTCGCTAAAAAGGTAAATTAAGCTCTCACAAATTTAATGATGAGGAAGAGAAAACTACGAGACAAAAAATTCATCTATGATTCGAAATTTAAAAATATACATTCATCATGGCGGCTGCGCGGCGCAGTGCCAAAAAACAGTCGCCAGATTGGTTAATTTTTTTTTAGCAGGAATCATAATTCACTCATATGCTATTGTTGTAAATGTTCGAGCGGGCGGTGGAGCACGGTCACCCGCAGCTGTCGTCGCAGGCTGCGGCCGCCCACGCATCATATAAGTTCACATTAAGTATCTATCGTATAGTAGTAGTAACTATCGTATTACCTATGCATCATCGACCTTGGTGAAGAGACAAGACGAACGAGACGCGACGCGACCTTACATCTCCTTCGACGACTCGTGCTCACGCGCTCCATAGGATCAGATAGAAAAATATAAAAAAATACGAGTAAGTTTATACAAGGTGTTTCAGGATAGGGTTTCGTAACTTCAGGGTTCGAAAGGGGTCCATATTTGAAAACGAAGCTCTGAAACTTTTTCCCAGATTCGGTAATTTTATAGTACTTTTTGGTGAAAATCATTGCATCGAGATTTGGTGGACGGTTAACATCCGCCTTTATTAAATAAAAATAAAATTACTAAGTAAATTGCAATTTTTAACTAGTAGAATGGAACTCCATACTCACTGTCAATCGATTTTGTATAACAATTTCCAATTTTTGTATGAAAAAAAAGTACGGAATTTCGATTTGAGTGATAAGAATTTTTTTATTCTTAGAATGAGTACTTTCTATTCCTGAAGTTTCTCAAGCCTATCCTGAAACACCTTATATATTCAGATGTAATAAAATCGACGCTTTTGAGGCAGATAATTATGTTAGATCGATTGTCCATCTATATGTACTTATATGCAAATCAAACGTGACTTTCTTTGTAATACCATTATTAATTACAATGTTCCTTCATTTGATACTGACTGACCACCGATAAACAAGGTCCAAA
The DNA here is from genome assembly GCA_946902875.1 of Nematopogon swammerdamellus. Lineage (NCBI taxonomy): Eukaryota > Metazoa > Arthropoda > Insecta > Lepidoptera > Adelidae > Nematopogon > Nematopogon swammerdamellus. The sequence continues at coordinate 8,880,730 of OX336344.1, forward strand.
AGATAAAAATGGCCCATATGGGCCATAATTATTGTTTATTGTATAATTTCATCCATAGGTAGGTAACCTACGCTTGGACGTGTCGAAAATTCCGCCAGTTCTAAATTCAATGCTAAGAAGAACTGACAAACAAACTTCGCAAGTTACAATGTTTTGTTAGTACCTTATATATAAGTATTATATTCAAGTAATTTACAATAATTAACCCATACTACCGCTCACAAGAACATTAATATTTACAGCATAAGCATATGTAGAGTCTTAAAATAAATACTCGTACATACAATCAATTTCGCTAATAGTTAATTTTCCGTCTGTATGTGGAGCATAAAAAAAACTTCAATATGATTTATTTCGCTGTACTCTCGATTATGCCTGCAATAAAACTTTAGATTTACAAATTGAAGCAATTATCCTCAGTGACCGGCGGCGCGGCGGAGGCGCGGGGGCGCGGCGGTAGGTACCTAATGGTAAGTTAGGCTATACTCGTACAAGACGCCCATTCTCATATGAATTCGACCAACCTTGTATACTGTCGGCATAAAAACAACGATCACTTGGGCATCCTCGCACGCGATTCACAAAAGCGAACAGCGATTATCTACAAACAAAACACTCAAAATAGTAGAATGGTCATAGGCGGGCGAGCGAGCCACACTTGTAGTTGTGATGTGACACGCGTGCTTGTTTGTGGCGCGCGAGACGGGTGGTACCTACGGAGCGCTCTCGAGCTTACTTACACACACAAAAACAATGTCCATGCATGTGCATCTACAGTCTACACTCACAACTAAATCCAACCCGCCTTCGTAATATTAAACAGCTGTACAATTACTTACATTACGTGTTGATAGTAATAATAATAGTACACTTTATGCCACTTAATACGCGGCAAGGACAGGCTTATTGCCTTAGGAATTCTCCTGCAGTCAACCCGGTGGACCTACATTTTTACATGGACTCCGAACCATGGATCAGTGGGTGAAGGTACGTATGCACGTAAATTTTTCAAATCAGAAAAACTCATTGGTCCACGCCGGTTGGATTCGAACCTCGGATCTCTCGCCAGACCACTCAGCCACCCGCCTCCAATAATAAATACGGTTCACACGAGTGACAATGATGGACATAGGCACATTTGTAATTTCGTTTTTATGCACACCATTTTATCACTTTTACTTGCTCGATGAGTTGCTGTCCAGTCTATTCTTTTGATTTGTTTGTCTGCAAACGACACTAGGACACGACGACGCGACGCTCACATTTGACAAGGAGATGAGCTCAACACAGCTTCTAGATATTACGTCTAACAGCTGAGTAAGGTCGGCCGAGGAGGCGAGGTCACTCGCTGCTGCGTGCATTACTCACGCGACAGTTTACACGCTTATTTAATTTTTAAGTGAACGTTGATTTTTTTTAAGCTTACCGCAATCGTGAACATGCGCGAGTCCAACTCTACGACTTCGGCAATTAAAACGTTGCACACTATGTATGACTGTTTCACTTGAGCATACTCCACATCATGTGAACGATGCTAGTTTAGTTTAGCCCTGTAAATTTTATGTAAAAAAAGATATCAGGTTCATGTAAACGTTTTTACTATACTAAACTACCTCGGTGTTGGATGATCAGACAGAATAGAGTGGCTAGATATTTGGTTAAGTATATAGTAGTAATATTAATACAAATTGATCTCTGACTAGCTTTTTGTTTTAGGCTGTGCGTTGTCTGTCAGTTAGTCAGTCAGTATTAAGAATTTGTGTGTAGATATGGGCTTTTTTGTTTTGTTTTTGTAAATTAGAACAAATTAGTAAGTTGAAACGTCACACTTGAAAGGTGACGTTTCAACTTACAATTTTTTTTTTGTATGGATACTGACACGGTTGGCTACATCACCTACAACGTCCGTGATGTCAGCCCATAAAACCGGGTGAACTAGGTGCCATTTCAGTGCTTCCCTTTATTTCATGTCGTCTAAACTGAACTGGACTGAAAACACGAACTATTTCCATAGCCGTTTCGACCGACGTTTCATTTAGTGCGGTGGTACCAACCCGGGGGAGATAAACCCCACCACCTTGTATAAGGTAAGAAGGGAAGATACCTACAGTTTTACGTTAACTTCGAACCACGGTCAGCCTACAACGTTCGAGCGGTCACCCATCCAAGGACTGAATTTTTTAGTAGTGTTACTAGATTTATTATTTCCACCTAAGGAAATAATTAATCTACACTAATCTAACGATCGCATAAGCTAAGACATTTTAAATATAAATAGCGCGTTTCAATTTAAGCAATGACATCAATAGCAAACTTACAAATCGTCGGTATACTGGTAAAACCCATTAAATGAAGACAGGAGAGTTTTGAGATAAATGGATTTGAAAGTTTAATGGCTCAAAAGTATTGGTAAAGGTGTAAATGTATAAGAAATGTGTCCATAGTTTTGTAGTATATCTAGTTAATGTTTAATCAAAGATACAAATCCTCCTTAGAAGTTCAGTATTTTTGTAAAATTTCATAAACCATAAAATGGGACTGTGCTTAATGGGTTTTACTTGTACGCATATTTTTAAAATACTGCAATATTCATGGTAAGTGAGCTTATAGGGTTTTGCTTGTATAGTATTTGGACCACGAGAGGACCTTCACTTAAATAATGTCAGTACATTTAAAATACTTTAAAGGCTTCTTACGGAACCAAATTTATAAAATATTTCATTAAATAGTTTTAATTGGTTTTACTTGCGTATTCTAAGGAAAACTTGAGAGATTACCTGGTATTTACACAACCTAACTTCAAAACTAAACGTCGTATCAATAAACGGGTTTTACCAGAAGAAAGAGCATGAAAAAATATGTAGAACTTCATTATTAACTCATTTTACCTAAAAATGGCATTTAACGGGTTTTACCAGTATACCGACGAAATGCCAAATGCACGCAGAATATTGCCAGCCCATCCAATAAGGTAGAGTTAACTAGAAGGAGGCTGTGCGGAGCGGAGACAGCGCGGGCGGCGGGGTGGCAGCGGCGCGGCGCGGGGGCGCGGAGGGGCAGCCTGCGGTCGGAGAAAGCGATCTGCGGTTGCGCTTGCGCGCCCTTTCGCACCAAGCTTCGAATCAGGGCCGGCTCTAGAGGGGGCGCTCGATACGCCCCTTCTTCGGTCGGCCGAGCAGCAAAATCTAATATAAGGGAGAAAATTAAAAGAATAAAGAGAAACGCGAAGACAATTTTAATAAATTTAAACATAAGGTATAAACCGGAAGGAGTGGTGAGAAAAAATTTAATTAGTTTAGATTTACTTTTTAAAATCATGAGGTGAGAGTCAAATGCTAAGAAACAATGCCACCCTTCTTATTCATGCCCCGTCTACAGGGTTATATTGCTTAGTTACTTCGGTTATGTAACAATCTTACTAACTGTATACAGTAGGTAACTATAGGTATCTACTAATGCACTCCATCCACTGACATTTAGGTACGCTCTCACGATAATAACTTAAATAATTAATGCCACCCATAGCATACAAGCAGAGAAACCTCTAAACAAAACACCTAAATAATAGAAAAACAAACTTATTTTCCATAATATGTTCTTTCATTCTTATTAAGTTCTGTTTATATGCGTAATAATTAATATATTACAGCCCCCGCTGCCGGTGCCATAGTGCACCACCCTCGCGGCGCGCGCATGATGATGGTTCATCGACTTAAAGTGCTGCGCGTCGTCGCTCCGCAGTAAGTGGATACGGAGCTCTCCGAGATGGGGGTGGTGGTGGCCTACGTGTCTAGTACCACCACCTATCGCTCGAAGCTAGTCTCGCGTCGTCCCGGAGAGCTCCGTAACCACGGCCTGCACCCGCCGGCGTGCTTGGGGCTTGTCTCCCGCCGTCGGCGGAATTTTACCGTTTTCTTTTTTTTGTTTTTGTCTGTATTAATTTTGTATGTATTTTTTAAATTGTATAGATAGAATTAATATAGATATGTAAATAGAATAAGAAAACGTGACAATAAAAAAATATATTACACGTGTCGCGTGGACTTTATTAACTTAGGGTCTACATAGGGTCATATGCATCTACATAGGTGAGACATAGGTATGATAAATTATCGAGTTCTAGTACTCTTTGATAGGTATGCATATCGGTACTGACGAAGTATATCCACGTTTTGATTCATACATTATATAACATGCATACAAAAAATAATTTTCGTAGAAGTCAATTTGATTTCCTTGGCAGGTTAATAATTTAAAAAGTTCAAGTCGTTGACACCATATAGGTGGCTCGGCTCCATGTGTCACGCTATCAATAAAAAAAAAAGATAAAAGTAGGTATGATAGATCTAAAGAAGCTCTTGCAGCGGAGTGGATCTTGTGTGCTAGATATGTACTATAGCAAAAAATTGCACTGGTTGTACTCTACAGCTTGTCTGTGAATATAAAATCCAATAAATTACTTGAACTTTTAAAAGTATTAATCTGCCAAGGAAATCTAATTACCTTCTTCGACGATATTATTTTATTATAAGTAATGAATGAATTGATAATAAATAATAATATAAGCATACACGTTTATTCCAGCCAGCAGCATAAAGTTACTACGTGTCGGACAAATAACTTAATTCGTAACCATGAATTTGTGTTCGTCTCTAGTAATCACAGGCCTGTAAGTAGATAGGTAATAACTATAATGAAATTGCTCGTTAGTAGCGGTTCCAAAGTGTTCGCAGCGGGTATGGCAATAGTTACCGGCAGTAAGTAATTCTCTCACAAGTTGATTGTGCGCAGTTCGGCTGCGGGCTAGTAGCGCTCCGCGAGTCGACACGACTTCGTTTGATTGTTGTTGCCACGCCCGTAGTGAGGCCCAAGAAAACGACCGGTGGTGGTATCGATGAATTTCGGCCTCAAAGCTATACGAAAACCTTGAAATTCAGCTACCCAAAGGATTAAATATAGCTATGGTTCATTGTTCTAATTGATTAAGAAGATAATGTTTATACAATGTTTTTTTGTACAAACGATCAAACCTGACAGTTTAATTTAAAATAAATTAACATATTTATTAGAATACTCACCAACACATTTAATTCAATGTTATGGACATACTTAGTATGAAGGTGCTTACGAGCCCGATATAGCTCGTCGCGGGCACTGCAATGTGCTTCACTAGGTATTCCAAGATTAATTCCTGAATTTGGAGCGCGTTGCAAGAATATATCGGTGCATTTTAAGAAAAGTGCTATAATTCTCTTGTGGCCATTGCAATGTTTTCTTTGATCGCAATTTACTTAGATAAACTTAAAATGAGCGATAAGCGGCGGGTGGCCGAGTGGTTTGGGCATCGGCTTTTCATGCGAGAGGTCCGCGGTTCGAATCCGGTCGGCGTGTACCAATGAGTTTTTTCTGACGAAAAAAATTACGTGCATACCTACGCCTGCTGCTTCATCATTCGGAACCAGTGTAAACCTGTAGGTCCCTTCCCTTGCCCCTTACTAGGTGGTAGGCTCAAATTGTAGCTGACTGGGTTGGTATAGTTAGTATCACCGTAATGGATGTAAGATGTTCGCATAGCAGCCTCGGCTGTGTTCTCCTCTGGTCCATTATAGCCAGCAATTAAAAAAGGGAAGTCTCCGGTATGGCATCTACCTTCTCGGAGGAGATATTGGCTATCGGAGTATATAACCAAGCGCACCGGGCAGGGTTTGCATCCCTACAACACTGGACTTACCGCGGTTGCGTACTAACCGTGACATCACGGATGTTGTAGGTGATGTAGCCAACCGTGTCAGTTTCCATAAAAAAAAACGTTTCTGCAGATCTTTCCTCCACAGAACCGGTAAACTCTGGAACGCTCTCCCCGCGTCCATATATTTCCCCCAAGTACAGTCTCGGGTCCTTCATATCCGGATCCCCGTATACGATCGAATGTCCATGGGCGTCGTTAGACACCTCATGGGTGGCATGGCGCCACATGTCGCGCGTTCTATAAAAAAACCAAAATGTGCTCTGGCCCCTCTGATTCAGCTACCCATATCGGATTACATTTACATTTAAAAATTTACATTTATTGATATAGTATTTAAATTTAACTTTTTTTTTTCTATTGTGCTCCTACGTTTATCGATAGGTAGGCATCCTTAAAAAATCGTGAGCGCCCGCGGCGCGCGGCGGCACGCGGCGCGGCTCGGAGCGGGTATAGGTCGTCCGTGGCTCGCTCGGCGGCACACAGCTGCGCGCGCATTCTGCCTGTCTACCTACGTATTGTATCCGACGATCTTCTCTTTATGTATGGCTAAATATACAAATAATAGTTTATTTCACGCACAATACATTCGTATTTCATTCTTACATTAAATAAAAAAAGATGACGAAAAATAAACATAATACTCGTAAACTACAAAGTACTTTCACAAAACTACAACGTGCACCTAACGGCATCCGCTCCGTGGAGAACTTGGGCACGCGGGGCTAGGAACGGCATACCCAGACCAAAAAAACCATAATAACATTGATAAATAAATATTATAGATATGTTTATTGTTTAAGTGCCAGGCGCCAGCTGTTTAAAAATAAATTCTTATGTGTGTGCATGCGTTATTTTTATGTAGTCATCTCAAAGTGAAATTGTAAGTAATTTTAAATGGCACGCGATCTGTTACGATTATTCTATGTTATTGATTCTGAAAGATCATTTATCAAATATACCATTAGGTAGTTAAAATAAAAATAAAAAGATCATTCTAAGAGATATGTAGGTGTAATTGAGCTGTACGCTATTGACTTGACACACATTCACACGGCCAGACAGCTTTATCGTTACCGAGGCCTAGGACACGTGCGAGAACCGGATGTCCTGAATTGGACCGATGTGCTTCACAATTCAGACGAAATAACGTTTGTTTGATATTTTTATTATACAAATATAATATGATTTAAAATCGCTTTCATTAAAAAAAAAATAAACTCAAAAAAAGTAAAGATTTTTGCACATTTGAAAAATAATGAATGAAAAAACATTAATAAAAAACAAAAGCGTTCAAAACGCCTCACACTTTTAACCATCTTATAAAAAAATCAATTAGGTACATAGGTACGGAACAAGTTGAATTTTTCAACTATGTAGTCCATCCACCGGCCGGGTTTGGTACTGTGTCACGCGAGGCGTGGTCGCGGTCGGTCTCAGCGACAACCTCAGATCATCCTTTCCTGATCTGAGGCGACAACCATACATTACCTTTTACCCAACCTCCTTCCGTGCTGATGAAACTCTGCGCTGGCGCTGCATACGCATACCCTATGCAACATTTCTATATTTACTGTTTCATTGCACTACTGTTTACACTTTACAACTAGTGCGAGCTAGGTTTATTGCTGGGCAGAGCGAGCTACGGTACTCATGTGTACAAATGTGTACTCCATAAAAGGCCCTGTCTTTTGCTGGTCAGGGCAGCAATATTTCGCATACAGCTCAATAGGTTATGTATTTATTATTTACTTATTCATTTATTTAGAAACTTAACAGCTATAATAATGACAAGTTACAATATGTATGTAATTAAAGCCAATTATGAAGTTCTGTTCTAAGCTACTAATAAAGTAAATCATTACACGTGGGTGGAGCTTGCGATGTGAGCTAGGTATAAAGAAACGCACGCATTATGGTTTTCGACACTGATCGCAACCGTTTCGTTTTTATTTCTACTAGGTACATATGCATGCTTATAGACTGGTGGAAAATTGGAGAGGTTTCTATCCAGCAGCGGACGCATACACGCTGTCTGACTTATGAATAATAATAATAATCGTCTTCACCTTCGCGCGCGAAGATGAAGACGATTAAAAGAGCTGCGCGACGACGTCGTCGCCGTGCAGTCCGGTGGATACGGAGCTCTCCGAGATGGTGGTGGTGGTGGCCTACGTGTCTTAGTATCACCACCCATCGCTCGAAGCTACTCTCGCGTCGTCTCGGAAAGCTCCGTAGCCACGGCCTGCACCCGCCGGCGTCCTTGGAGGCTTGTCTCCCGCCGCCGCCGGTGGTATTACCTTTTTTTTAAATATTTTATTCTGTTTGTATTAGTTTTGTTTTATAATTATTGTAACGGGCATATGGGCACATCTGAAATAACAGCGCTGCGCCACCTGGCGGAAGAGAGCGCAGATAGCTACGTACCGCGGACACGCAGCAAGGAACCTAAGCGACGTAGTGAGCCGGCTTACCGACAGGCCGCGCAGAGCACCACGAGTGCAGGTTAGGAAAGGAAACGTGTTCGACCGGAGACATCTTACCGCCATTAAGAAACGAGGTCGACATATATTAAATCGAGAGTGATACGCACTGTACCGTCGAGCTAAAGAAGTGAAGCTGAGTCGAACGTCGCACAAGACTAACAAAGATCCAGAGAACAACAGAGAGGGCCTTCCGGAACGCCCTCTCTGCTTACGGCCAGCGAACGGAGACTCCGGGTGCACTGCCCCGCGGTCCGGCGGACGAGACTACGTCGCAGATAAGTGAAACAGAGTAATACAAGTATATCTTCGAGTGCGGTACGGCAACCCACGTGCGACGTCCTGTGGCCGAGCGGACGGGCACGGATAGGCGTGCGGTGCCCCCCTCGCGCGTCGGACCCGCCGTCGTGCGGCCACGCGAGCCGACGGAGAAGCGCGGGAACCCGCTTGCCACGTGGTTCTCGAACGTTCGAATAAGTAGATAGCCGTGCCGAGTGGAAGTGCAGAGGACAATAATATCGCACCTCGTCCTAAAACGAATTGTTTAAGGAGCTATAAGACCAGTTCTCCCGAAATTATGCAAGAGAAATAGCGTATTATTTAGTGAAACATACACGTGGTCCGGTACCGACCTTGTCCGTGAACTGGGTAGGTATAATAAACTGGACGTTGAGAAATTTCGTGTGACGGTCGTGTAATATTGGTGTACGAGTACCTTGCGGGATACGGGCGCAGTGCGCAGCGAGTCAGTCCCACAGTATATTATCGAAAGTTTGATAACGTTATTGTGTACTAAAGTGAACCTTGTCGGGTATAACAAAATATTAGTTAATTTGTGTGTATTACGAAAGAATAAGGTAAAGGTAAATGGTAGGACCCACGCACAGAGTGCGGCAAGTCCGGGTATTGAAAGTTTGACAACTTTACATTTTGTACTAATGTGAACCCTGTAAGATTTAGTGAGATTTCTGATAATTCTTGTATATTGTGCAATAGTAACGGGAGAGTCAATCGCGAGACCCATGCACAGAGTGCGGCAAGTCCGGGTGTTGAAAGTTTGACAACTTTACATTTTGTACTAAAGTGAACCCTGTTAGATTTAGTGAGATTTCTGATAATTCTTGTATATTGTGCAATAGTAACGGGAGAGTAAATCGCGAGACCCACGCACAGAGTGCGGCAAGTCTGGGTGTTGAAAGTTTGACCACTTTACATTTTGTACTAAAGTGAACCCTGTTAGATTTAGCCAGTTTTCTGATAATCCTTATACATCGTGTAACAGTAATGAGAGAGTAAATCGTGAGACCCACGCACAGAGTGCGGCAAGTCCGGGTGTCGAAAATTTGATAAAGTTATATTGTGTACTAATGTGAGACAAGTTGATTCATAGTAGATATTGCGTGTAGTGTAGTAAGGAGAAGCGAGCACGTTTAGAAGCGGCCGCGGATCCACCGCCGTGCCCCGCCAATCCGTCATATCGGGAGGGTTATGAAAACTGGAGTGTACTAATCCGATCCAAACACCAATAATAACGAGCTAGCTAGGAAATTACGGGTAGACGCTCACCCGGCAACGAAGAGCGTCTGGCGCCCACTAGATTAGGTATATAAGATAAGACTGTTAGTAAGTAAGATTGTTCGTTGAAATTTAGTGTGTGGTATTAAGGTGTTTAGGGTAAGGTTATTTGATTGGAAATTACGTGTTTAGATATAAGGTGTAATTCGAAGTCCGTGTTTGACGTAGCCAAATAGTATTCAATAAATTGTGTGATCTTACTCAGCCGTTTCATTCGACCCACGCCCAGCTTATACCTCATCACAATGGCGCCTAATAAAGGAATGAACGGCTGGGTAGTCTAGTGGGAGATTCCATCAGAATCGAACCGGCATTGGACCACCGCTGAACTTAAAATTTTGGGAAAAAGTAATTCGAGTCATTTGGTAATTTAGAGACATTCAGGCAATACTTCAGCGACCGGAGGGGGGGGTTTTCATAATTTTTTTAATTTTTTTTAATAGCTCACCCAGGGATATAAAGTCAAACACGGTTTAGTCATAAGAGTAATATAAGGTAATAGAACATTTAGGATTAAATAAGTAACAGTAAAGTCATCACGACACAGAGTCATTAAGCCACGCATTCGGGAAAACCGAAAATAGGCATAGGTAACCATGGATAGCAAATATTTATTGAAGGACGAGCTAGAATTCGAACTAGCATGTCGAGGAATAGGCCACATCTCAACAGTATCAGCGATGAAAAGTTTACTTCAACAGTTACTAGATCAAGAAAGTCAAGGTCAAATAGAATCAAAACAAGTAACACCGGAAGTATGCACCACCAACCCACTCGCACAGATGAACTTATGCGAACGCAAGGCAGAGGCATTAGCGGCAACAATCGCGGAAATGGAGTCAAACCCAGACTCAGTAGGATTCAGGCGTACATCCGCGAGGTTATTACATCTGCAAAGGCGGACACACGTAATTGTCACGGAGAGTGAGGAGCAGACGAACCGGAAGAAAGAACTCCAAGCAAAAATAAAGAAATGCATGGCAGAGTTGGCAAGACTCAGCGAAATCGAAGAAGAGAAGGACCAAGACCTGACACAAGAAGATATCGAAACAATACAAAAGTCGCTGGGACAGGAAGCAGAACAGATAGTGGGCAGAATAAAAAGCAATATACACCCAACTCGACAGCCGCAAAACGAGCAGCGCCAAGCCCAGCAAGAAATATCAGTATCAATGCCCAGACAAGGAAAAATACTACCGAGGACATCGACAGTGGACATAGAAGAACCGTCAAATAAACAGAACTTTAGAAGAAACAAACTCGTACCACTGAAGGACTGGGGAATTAGGTTCACAGGAACAGAATGTCAGAGCATCAACGCATTTATCGAAAGGATAAATGAGCTAAAGGATGCAAGAAACGCAACAGAGGAAGACCTATGGACATACGCAATCGACTTATTCGATAAAGACGCACTAGTGTGGTTCAGAGCGAACAGGAAATACTGCGACTCATGGGAGGAACTACAAGCAATGCTCAAAATAAATTTCCAACGCCCATACTACCAAGAGGAGCTACTAGAAGAAATAAGAAAGCGGACTCAAGGCAAAGAAGAGAAAGTCATATTATACATAGCCATCATGGAAAACCTCTTCAACAGACTGCCGGAAAAGTTACCAGAAAACCAGAAGCTAAACATAATACGGAAAAACCTACAGCCATACTATCAACAAGCCATATGTAGGGACCATTTCGACACAATGTACGAGCTTACAACAGTAGCAAGATTATTGGAAAGAACAAAAATAAACTGCGAGACATTCAAGGAACCAACAAAGACCGAGTCATCTATGGAACCAGACTTAGCATACCAACGACCTAACAGACATGAAATGTGCGAGATCCAACCACCCAGACTGCCAAGCGAAACGACACGATCGAAGTGTTGGAACTGCCGCAAAGAAGGCCACTTGTTTAGACAGTGCAACACCCCTAGACAGAGACTATTCTGCTTCAAATGCGGTAAGTTCGGCATCACGTTCAATGATTGTAAGTGTAATCAGCCGGGAAACGAGAAAGGAGTGACCACAAAACCTGCCATGTAGTCACTCAGACACAAACAACAACAAAAAAAGAATGGCAGGATTGGGTGAAAACGGTTTCGAACTTCTTCAAAAAAATTCCAAAGTTATGCAGCATTGACAAACGAGAAGACAACAGGTACTACTGCAAGGTGGACATTTTAGGCACACAACACGTAGGTCTATTAGACTGCGGAGCGACGGTAACCGCAGTAACAAAAAAGTTCAGTGAACGACTAGTCGCAAAAGGACTAAAAGTTCAGAACAGAAGGTCGGAAAAACTTTCGCTAGCCGACAAGAGTGAGAAATATTCACAGGGAGTTATAGATGTGCCATTCGAATGCTTCGAGCAATACAAGATTATACCAGTCCACGTTTTGGAAGAAATGAACCACGACATCATACTAGGCATGGACTTCCTCGACGCATACGGCATACGCTTGACGAGAAATACAAGTAAAATACAACTAGACATGTGGAAATTACACCGTACGAACGGAGAAGGGATAGAGACACTGGAACAGAAACAAGCAGTAATAGCGAGGAGCGAAATGTCACCAGAACAAGAACGACAACTAGAAGACGTAATAAATAAAATGGCATCAAACATCGGCAAAGGGTTAGGCCGAACGAACATGATGACACACGAAATCGACACGAGTGACAACAAGCCAGTGAAACAAAGGCAGTACCCCTTCTCACCAAATATAATCAAGTTGATGGAAACAGAATTAAAGGACATGATAGACAAAGACGTAATAGAGCCATCCTACAGCTCATGGAGCTCACCAATCCTGCTTGTACAAAAACCGGGAAAAAATCGCCTATGCCTAGACAGCAGACAATTGAACAAAGTCACCAAAACGGATTCATACCCCCTACCACGCGTGACATCCATACTGGATAACTTGAGAAACGCAAAATACCTCTCGACTCTAGACCTGAAATCAGCATTCTGGCAAATACCTCTGGAAGAGAGCAGTAAGGAAAAAACAGCATTTGCAATACAAGGTAAAGGGTTATACCAGTTCAAGGTTATGCCATTCGGACTAGTCAACGCTGCACAAACACAACAACGATTAATGGACAAGATATTTCCCCCGGAACTAGAAGGAAAGGTGTTTACATACCTAGATGACATCGTAATTTGCAACCAAAATTTTGAAGACCATTTAGAAACATTAAAAGACGTAATGAGACGATTGCAAGAAGCTAAACTTACAGTCAACATAGAGAAGTGTCAATTTGGAAGAGAGTCACTAAGGTACCTAGGATACGTAGTAGACAAGGACGGTCTCCGAACAGATACCGAAAAAGTCGAGAGCATAGTCAATTACCCGAGACCGGCAACTTATACAGAACTAAAGAGGTTCATCGGGTTGGCAAGCTGGTATCGGAGATTCGTCCCAAACTTCTCAATGATAGCTGGGCCACTACACGAGTTGACGAAGGGCAATAGCAAAAAACTGACATGGTCCGAGTCAGCCGAGAAATCATTTAGGGAATTGAAAACGGTACTCACGTCGACGCCGGTCCTCACCTGCCCGGATTTCGCGAAACCTTTCACCATCGAATGCGACGCGTCAAATCACGGAACCGGGGCGGTACTAGTACAGGAGATCGAAGGAAAAGAAAAACCGGTGGCGTACACGAGTAAAAAACTATCAGAACGAGAGACAAAGTACTCGGCGTCAGAAAGAGAACTTTTAAGCGTCATTCACGCAATAGAGAAATTTAGACCGTACATCGAAGGGACACAGTTCACAGTCATTACGGACCACAGTGCACTGCAATGGCTCAACAACGCGAAAGATCCACACGGAAGACTAGCAAGATGGTCACTACGCCTGCAACAATTCTCGTTCATAATAAAACATAAAAAAGGAAAGGAGAACATCGTGCCTGACGCGTTGTCAAGAGCAATACCACAACCAGAAGTGAATGCCATAGACATACAAGAATCCGACAAAGATGAGTGGTACAAAAACGTAGAAAACAAAATAGTCAACAAGAAAGCAGGCAACTTATGGCAATTGCACCACGGAAGCGTGTGGAGATACATGAAACTCCGACAATTCCCAAACGAAGACGACTCATGGAAACAAGCTATACCTTCAGACAAAAGGATTGAGGTGCTAAAGAAATGCCATGACGAACCAACAGCAGGCCATTTAGGCATGAAAAAGACCATCAACAGAGTGAAACAACACTTCTACTGGCCGACATTGATAAAGGACACAAAGGAATATGTACGGAAATGCGAGGTATGCGCCCAACAAAAATCTAGCCAGGAAAGACCAATCGGGTTAATGGGTAAACACAGGGACGTAGCGAACCCATTCGAAGTGATATCACTGGACCTATTAGGACCATACCCAAGGTCGAAAAAGGGGAACACCATGTTATTGGTAATATCGGACTGGTTCAGTAAATACACCCTGTTATTCCCAATAAGAAATGCGACGGCGGACACGATAAATAAGATCATAGAGGAACAAATATTTCTAATATACGGGGTACCAAAAGCAATTATAAGTGACAACGGAACACAATTCACAGCAAAAAAGACAAAAGAACTGTGCGAAGAATACAAAACACAGCTATGGTTCACCCCCCATTATCACCCACAAGCGAACCCCACGGAACGCGTGAACAGGGTGCTAGTCACGGCAATAGGGTCCTATATAGAAAAAGATCACAAGGATTGGGACAGAAACATTCCTCAAATAGGTCACGCCATAAGAACCGCCGTACACGAGGTCACGGGGAAAACACCAGCATTCCTAGTCTTCGGTAGAGAGACATCGGTACTGGGTCACAACATAAGCGGAATATCGGAAAATGAGCCGATCACATTCGATCGAACACAAACATCGGAGAAATTGGAAGAAATGCGAAAGATATACGACGACGTCAGAAAGAAAATGAAGGCAGCACATGATAGGAATGAGAAACATTACAATCTGAGACGAAGAGTACACAACTTCAGAGAAGGGCAGATCGTCTGGCGAAAAACTAAATTCTTATCGAACGCCGGCAATAACTTCTGCGCAAAACTAGCACCGAAATTCGAGAAAGCAGTAATCGACAAAACATTGTCAAAAGACGTCTTCCTACTCAGAAACATGAAAGGCAAGGAAATCGGCAAATGGCACGCTTCGGACCTAAAACCGGCAGCGCAATAACCCAAGGAATCCGGGTCGGATTCCAGGAGAGGAGGGGGGATATTGTAACGGGCATATGGGCACATCTGAAATAACAGCGCTGCGCCACCTGGCGGAAGAGAGCGCAGATAGCTACGTACCGCGGACACGCAGCAAGGAACCTAAGCGACGTAGTGAGCCGGCTTACCGACAGGCCGCGCAGAGCACCACGAGTGCAGGTTAGGAAAGGAAACGTGTTCGACCGGAGACATCTTACCGCCATTAAGAAACGAGGTCGACATATATTAAATCGAGAGTGATACGCACTGTACCGTCGAGCTAAAGAAGTGAAGCTGAGTCGAACGTCGCACAAGACTAACAAAGATCCAGAGAACAACAGAGAGGGCCTTCCGGAACGCCCTCTCTGCTTACGGCCAGCGAACGGAGACTCCGGGTGCACTGCCCCGCGGTCCGGCGGACGAGACTACGTCGCAGATAAGTGAAACAGAGTAATACAAGTATATCTTCGAGTGCGGTACGGCAACCCACGTGCGACGTCCTGTGGCCGAGCGGACGGGCACGGATAGGCGTGCGGTGCCCCCCTCGCGCGTCGGACCCGCCGTCGTGCGGCCACGCGAGCCGACGGAGAAGCGCGGGAACCCGCTTGCCACGTGGTTCTCGAACGTTCGAATAAGTAGATAGCCGTGCCGAGTGGAAGTGCAGAGGACAATAATATCGCACCTCGTCCTAAAACGAATTGTTTAAGGAGCTATAAGACCAGTTCTCCCGAAATTATGCAAGAGAAATAGCGTATTATTTAGTGAAACATATACGTGGTCCGGTACCGACCTTGTCCGTGAACTGGGTAGGTATAATAAACTGGACGTTGAGAAATTTCGTGTGACGGTCGTGTAATATTGGTGTACGAGTACCTTGCGGGATACGGGCGCAGTGCGCAGCGAGTCAGTCCCACAGTATATTATCGAAAGTTTGATAACGTTATTGTGTACTAAAGTGAACCTTGTCGGGTATAACAAAATATTAGTTAATTTGTGTGTATTACGAAAGAATAAGGTAAAGGTAAATGGTAGGACCCACGCACAGAGTGCGGCAAGTCCGGGTATTGAAAGTTTGACAACTTTACATTTTGTACTAATGTGAACCCTGTAAGATTTAGTGAGATTTCTGATAATTCTTGTATATTGTGCAATAGTAACGGGAGAGTCAATCGCGAGACCCATGCACAGAGTGCGGCAAGTCCGGGTGTTGAAAGTTTGACAACTTTACATTTTGTACTAAAGTGAACCCTGTTAGATTTAGTGAGATTTCTGATAATTCTTGTATATTGTGCAATAGTAACGGGAGAGTAAATCGCGAGACCCACGCACAGAGTGCGGCAAGTCTGGGTGTTGAAAGTTTGACCACTTTACATTTTGTACTAAAGTGAACCCCTGTTAGATTTAGCCAGTTT
This sequence comes from Nematopogon swammerdamellus, assembly GCA_946902875.1. Taxonomy (NCBI): domain Eukaryota; kingdom Metazoa; phylum Arthropoda; class Insecta; order Lepidoptera; family Adelidae; genus Nematopogon; species Nematopogon swammerdamellus. The sequence goes on from OX336344.1 coordinate 8,897,169, forward strand.
TCTGATAATCCTTATACATCGTGTAACAGTAATGAGAGAGTAAATCGTGAGACCCACGCACAGAGTGCGGCAAGTCCGGGTGTCGAAAATTTGATAAAGTTATATTGTGTACTAATGTGAGACAAGTTGATTCATAGTAGATATTGCGTGTAGTGTAGTAAGGAGAAGCGAGCACGTTTAGAAGCGGCCGCGGATCCACCGCCGTGCCCCGCCAATCCGTCATATCGGGAGGGTTATGAAAACTGGAGTGTACTAATCCGATCCAAACACCAATAATAACGAGCTAGCTAGGAAATTACGGGTAGACGCTCACCCGGCAACGAAGAGCGTCTGGCGCCCACTAGATTAGGTATATAAGATAAGACTGTTAGTAAGTAAGATTGTTCGTTGAAATTTAGTGTGTAGTATTAAGGTGTTTAGGGTAAGGTTATTTGATTGGAAATTACGTGTTTAGATATAAGGTGTAATTCGAAGTCCGTGTTTGACGTAGCCAAATAGTATTCAATAAATTGTGTGATCTTACTCAGCCGTTTCATTCGACCCACGCCCAGCTTATACCTCATCACATTATATTGAATTAATATAAATATGAACATAGAACAAAAAAACGTGAAATTAAATAAATAAATAAATAATAATAATGTATTATTATATTAGTAATAAGTGACCGTAGATTTTAAGGTCTAATACATAATACGTGACTACATTGTATCTAAAATTTTTATCATGTTACGCATTATATTCCATTCCACCGGAGCTTGGTCAGGTTGGCTTTAATAGCTTTGTGTTCTTTCGTGTTTATGTTCACCCGTTAATGAAGTATTTTATGAATTTAGAGCTTATTTATTATAATTACTTATAAATTAATTAAGCCTGCATAAGCGGGCTTAATTAAATGGCAAATTTGTTTAATGGGATCGTGTTGATGAGACATTTCTCACCTCAACCAAGTGCAAAAAAGTCACAATTCCCACAACACTGACACGACCTCAACCGTCCGGCGGACCCCGAGTTGCTCGCCATGAAAACACGTAAAAGTAGTCTTTAATTCAATGTCATAAGGTTTACTATCCACGGTAATCAATCATACATACTTGTATGTTAACCCGAAGACGTGGGAAAACTGTGAGTTTTGCGGATCATTAAATTATTTATAACTATTGCCAAATTTAACTGGCACTAACTTATTCAAAATCCTCATGTTTTTATGTTTTGCCGTACCAGTACGTTGGTATACAATGCTAACATTCCATAGTTGACGTCGAAGAAGTGTGATTTTCAACACTTCTTTTTACCCGACTCGGCGAAGCCAAAAAAGGAAGGGTTACGTATGTGTGGATGTATATAAGTATGTATCTATGTATGTATGCATGTGACTATGTTCTACTCTACAGCCTATAAAGTACTGGTACTGGAAAGATTTGAATAAGTAATGTGTCATTGGATTGGTCTCACTCACGCGAGTGTGCTAGGGCAACTCATTTGAAGAAATCAAAATGACGGGCGTTCGGCGCCATATCGTCAAACTTTGAACTTAATTTTTCTTCAAACCCCATCGAGTATCATGGGGGAGCTTGAAAAGGTGATTTTAAAAATATACCACACTGAATGGTATAAAACTGAAAGGAATTAAATAAAACCAAAATAAAATTGTTATTAAACTCGACTACGAAAAACGAAGGAAATAACAAGGAAAGTTGATTGAAAATGCAGTAGTCGGGCGTGTAGAAGGATTCGAATAGATAAATAGCACGACAACAACATTTTCAATCAACTTTCCTTGTTATTTCCTTCGTTTTTCGTAGTCGCGTTTTATAACTGAAATAATATGTAGGTATCATAGACGTATATTATTTCTCTATGGTAGGTATACAATATTGTATATGTCGCATCGCATGGGCAATACGTGATGTTCCATTCCGCGCTAGGAGACTATGCAAGAGGAGCTCACTTTTAAATATATTACTTCAATATTTGGACTATTTATATGTTTGTTAGGTAAATAATTTGTCCGGATCTCGTTTGGCTGGAGTAAAAGAGTTCAACGCACATTAAAACCTGCAGCCAGCAGCCTGGAGCCGCAGGGAGAGCACTGTATGCAGAAATAAAGCAATGAGCTCGAGGACAATCACAACAGCAGTCCTTGGGATTATTAAAGTCACCTCAATTGAAAACCTATGCTTCTTAATTGAGTTTTTTTATATGTCAGTCAGTCAGTCAGTCAGTCAGCGTGTAAGCGTCCACTGCTGGACATACGCCTCTCCAATTTTCCTCCAGTCCTCCCGGCCTTCAGCGATACGGAACCACTGATTTCCGCCGGCGTACTTGATGTCGTCGTCCCACCTGGCGGGTGGTCTTCCCACACTCCGTTTTCCTGTCCACGGCCGCCAGTGTAGGACACGGTTACTCCAACGGTCATCGTCTCTTCGGCTAACGTGCTATTTTTTATATACCTACACATTATCTGTCCATTTCTTAAATTACTGTTAAGGAATAAAATGTATTTGAATATCATATTTAATGTGAATAACACGAAAATGAGTGCAAATTTTCATACAAAAACCCACAGAATAGGTACGGCTTATGTAAGGCTATAAAAAAGTGTTAGCACACCAGTATTGACATGGTACCTATTGGTGTTGCAGGCAAGCCGGGTACGGACTACCCCGTGCTGGGTGCGGTGCCATACACGAATTTCTACTGCGACGATCAGTCATATCCGGGCTTCTTCGCCGACATGGAGACTAGGTGCCAAGGTAACTCTTATCTGTACTCTTTTCATATTTTGACTTCTGTAGCATTTATTTTTTACAATGGCCTATCAAATCTTGTTCCATGAGCGGGCATGATAATTATTTCTAAAAAACTTTGCATTTAGTTTGACGGTCGTCAAGCGACAAACAAGAAGTAAATCTGTCTTAAAATGCACAAGGACATTAATATTGCGCTAGTTGGGACTAGGGTTAGTAAACAAATAACAATAGCCCTCCAAAGTAACTCCAGACTATGGTTCTAAAACAAAAAAAAGTCTTAATTGAAATGTTTGAACTTCCGATATTGTAGGAGGAATATAACTAAACATGTTGTAGGATTTTTTGGAAGTCCTTTGATCGTGCCGGCTACACTGAACTGGCCGGAAAACACGAACTATTTACATAGCCGTTTTGACCGACGTTTCATTCAGTGCGGTGGTACCAACCCGGGCGGGTTAAACCCTACCACCAAGTAAGATTAGGAGGAAAGGGACCTACAGTTTTACGAGGAATCCGAACCTCGGTCAGCCTCCAACAGTCAGCGGTCACCCATCCAAGTACTGACCGCACCCAGCGTTGCTTAACATTCAATAGCGACAGTTGACTGTCTGCACCCCTGAGATATCGAGGCTGACAAACTTGACATTGATTTGAAAAAATAAGTTGTCTTGATTTTTGAATTAATTAGCGTAATTTCACAAAATATTTGACTTATTTTTTCAGCCTGGCATTATTGCGACATCGACGGTCGGCAAGCTTCCTTCCTCTGCCCCAACGGCACGGTGTTCTCGCAGGGCGTGGCCTCCTGCGACTGGTGGTTCAACGTGCAATGCTCTCTGTCGCCTCGCCTGTACTCGCTGAACGCTCGCCTGTACCGGCGGCGGCGCACGCGCACCCGCCCCGCGCGCCCCCTCCCGCACCGGACCATCAACCGAGAGCTGCTTGATGAAATCTTCGTGTAGAGTCGTCGCAAGTTTCCTTATTATTTATCGCTTAAATGGCTAAATGATTAATTTCTTTTAAATTGTTTACTTATAAAGGAATCTAGACACGACTGTCTATTATTATATCATCTGTAACACATGTGATGCTAGCTAAACCTACTATAGGTTTGGCCGTAATCTAATGGTCAAAAAGTATATTTTTGTAGATGTTTAAAATTGAAAATAAAAATCCTAATTTTTGGCATTTATGTAATTTTGCCTTCTCACCGACATAATATTTTGTGAACAGTCAGTGATATATGAACTGACATTTGGGTACATCATCATTAGGTACCTATTCCAAATTGTTCTGTCGTGTTTCTCTTCTTGTATTCATACATAGATGCCGGGTTCAGCAAATTCGAATGGCCCACGTAAAATACGAGTACAAACAGAGAAATAAGATCTTTTCTAAAATGTTGTACCTATTTATATTATATACTTTTTGCCATATAGAAGCGGCCTTATTGCAGAGTTAGAGCTTTGTCTGTGATGAAACTTTAGTTGCATTTCACGTCAATTTAACGAATTTTATAACATCTTTCAAATAAAAATACGATAATTAATTTTACAATAATGTGTTGAAAATGTATAACTTCAGAGGCTACTGAAGTTATAATAATTACATAAATATTATACAAACGTTCTGTAGAGGTATTTCCTATTTTAGAGCAGACTGTACTTGCATTATGTAGGTAAATGTTAGATTGTTCATAGTACAAAGCACAAGTAGGGGTTGTATTTTATTTTTAAGAAGAGTCTAAAGTTTATTTGTCGGTTACCACACCGCCATATTACCTTTAATCGCAAAATCTAAGTTTTTTGTTCGGATGTGCTCGGGCTACTAACTGCTTTCATTGTTCGGCAGATATTTCATATAGTTACATAGTTATCTTGATTTTTTAGGGTTCCGTCTACAAATTATCTTTGATCGTTTAATAAATCGCTCGGTTTTTCTGACTGAATGATCAAACGAATTTTTTATGGTACATACAAATGAAAATACGTTCAATTTGCATATTATGGTCATTTTATTTTCATTACATGCACGGAAACAGAACTAATGGTGCTTACAATACATTTAAAATTAATTCTCAGTGTAAATAACGCACGAGCGTATATTGAAATAGGTTTTAGAGGTGATATGTGACGTTTTAGAGCCAACTGTGGTCCAGTGGTGATTCGGAAAGGAAAGAAGGATTCGGAAGGTTTCCGTATCCATCCGCTATCAATAATATCCGCCTATCCGCTCAGGTGGCATGTCTTCGAATTTTAATTTCGAAGATATGTAGGACGATCGGTGAGAAGCCTCAATGAGGTCAATGGCAATTGACGGTGGGAAAATGACAGCACCTCAATGAGGTCGTTGGCAATTGAGCGGCTATCTTTTGTCTTTCAACAATGCAATGTATAAAAGCCTGTGGCGTCATCTATTATTCAGTAGCGTGACTAATCGATTTTCGTACGTTTGTTGTATGGGAGCCCCCCTTAAATGTTAACATTTTCTTTTTTTTATTATTTGTTATATCCGCCATAGTAACACAAATTCTGTGAAAATTTCAACGGGCTACCTATTACGGTTCAAGAGATACAGCCCTCGGACAGACGGACGGACGGACAGACAGATGGCGTAGGATTATTAATAGGCTTCCGTACGTAGGAAACCTAAAAATTAGTTATTTTATTTAGGAATACAATTTAAAGGATAAAAGTATAAAAGTAAATATTTATACGGAACCCTCCGTGGCAGTAGTGCGCACCTGGCCACTTTTTTCAAGTATCTGATCTAATTTGTCGATTGGTACCCGCCGCTACTACCGACACCTCTCTAATACGTTTTACTTTTAATTTATTTTTACTTGAGGTCGATAACCGTATACTAAGGAACACACTATATTTTCCCTAAACATATTATTACACATTAATAAAGACACTAAATGTTATATTATTATTGTATTATTAATATAGGAACTTTTCTTTTAAAAAAATTTATATATCAATCTTATTGGACTTAGCTTAACTTAACTTAACCAGCCCAGCATTTACATACAATTTGTAGATTTTTATACGAATTATTATATGACGAAATAATACCACACGCTGTATATCTCGATAATTGGGGTAAGCAGAGTAATCGGTGTTGTGCTGCAAGTACTTTTGTAAATTACAGCACTACACCGACCACCACATTTAGCAAAGTATTAGGGCAAGACAGCTATCAAGCAGCAAATAAGGCAAAGGTGAGAGGTGGCTAGCCTGTCGCCTTTATGCACGGCATCTTGCCCTTATTCCTTAGTCGCTTTTTACGACATGCACGGGGAGAGATACATTGGGGCTATTCATTTTAAGTATTGGCCCCACACACAAATAATGTAGTTGTATGATTGAAACAAATTATTGAGTTTCGTTTTAAAAGTAATGAAAATTTAGGTAATAATAAGTCTCGATTTGTGTAGAAAATTGCAATTTAAAATAATATTGTATCTTGTTTTGTTACAACATTGCATAAAATGTTTTTATTGCTTCAAATTCCGTTGTCGATTGCTTCGCGTGAGGCATACCAGTAGGTAAGAATATTCAAATGCTGTAGGTACATACAGCTTTGAACAATTTCAACGTGCCTACACTCACAAATATTTTATAGAATAATGTAATTACTTATTTCTTCTGGGTGGTGATCCATGGCTTCTTACTATTTACTACATAAAAAAGGTAGTCACGACAATATTACAAATACCTACCTAGTTAGTTGTTTATTTAAAGTTGTACTATTTGAAGGGAATTTGTGTATTCATTTTGTTTATAATTTATTTACTTACTAGCTTTTACCCGCGGCTTCGCTCGCGTGAAATTCGTATTTAAAAAGAAGAAAGTAAGTAAGCCCGCTACCGTAACTTTATTTTGGCGCACGGAACAATTCGGTTTGTATGAGAGCCACATCTTAGCGTAACCGGAATGTTCTTGTACTAAATTTAATCGAATTCGGATGATCGGTTTAAGAGTTATAGAGGAATATACATACATACATACAGAAAATATTTCTAAAAATCATCAATTTAGTTTAGATATAGTATCATAAATAGAGTCTTCAAACGCAATATTTTTATCATACATAAACAAAGTAACTTACTCCATGACCATCCCTTACAGATTTATTATTATATTACAGTTTATTATTGATAACTCATGATAAAAGAAACAGGCAAGTATTAATATTTGTACCAACAATTCATTTGGTGCTAGCGTTTTTAATAAAATTTGCACAAATATTACAATTGATAAAACTATTCTTTGTCCATATGCAAACGAAATTCTAACTACTCTGTATGTACTTAATTTTCGAATAATAAATTTAAGGATTTAAGATTGTAAAAATATCCTACATGTTATTACGTAAGTATGTTACAATCCATGTCACTTCACGATTTCTAGTATTACTATGAAATGTTTCTTTATGTACATTATGTGAAATGTATTTCAATTGTAAAAATACAGAAAGTACCAACAAATAACACACTTTTGTTTTATTCCTTCATGATGCATGATAAACTGGATGTGCGATTGAACTATATATATGTACACCTACATTTCTACACTCTAAAAGTAGGTACTATTGTTATAAAAACATGAAATAATTACAATTAATATAAAGATAGATAATGCTTTATTGCTCCAAGAAACATTTAACAGTAATAAGCACATTAGAACATATTTTTCATGAGGCGCAAAGGCAGACTTATCCCTTAAGAGATTTCTTTCAGTCAAAATTTGTGTGTTTGAGATTCGTTTAATATAAGGAATGTAATTAGATAGTAGCAAAACAGGTGAGTGAAAATTTAAGATAAAATAATTAATAATAAGAATACTTATGAATAAAGTATCTGGATCTGCAGCACGAGGTTACCAAATGTGGCCCGTCGACTCGACGATCGTTGTGCCCATAATAGTTTCGGCGCACGGGCTGATAGCGAAGAGCCTCGACGACCACCTTGAGAGGCTCTCGCTGAGTGGTTGGGTCAAGGGCCAGATCCAGAAGGTAGCCCTGCTCGACACTGCCAGCATCGTCCGGAGGTTTCTCTCCCTAAGCCACACCATCGGAATCGGGTTCGCCCCCGCCCCGCGCCGGTGGTGGAAACTCCATTAATTTTTGTATCAATTTAGCTTTTAATTTTTAGTTTATTAAAATGTAAAATTGTAATAAAAACAAATGTGTCAATAAAATAATACATACTTATGAATAAATACATGTAAGTGCTTGCTAGTAAAAATAAGAGCTGTACTTGTGTTAATATATATAAATTACTAAGTATATAAGATATAATATGAAAAAAAAAACGTTTTTTTAGGTTTTTACTTCACACTGTCGGAGATAATAAACTCGTAGTTTTAGGTGTATTTTGAACAAGGAAAGCTATTTGCATTGACGTCGGATAAAAGCAGTATCCACACGTTGTTGGCCAAGCCAAACATTTTAGCTCTACCTCATTCTAACTAAACAATTAAAGAGATATGAAATTAAACGTTTGCCTTGCTCCTTGCGAAGATGAATAAGAAGTTCATATAAAGTATCAGTGTCAAAGTTATATGAATTTATATTATATTTTAATTTATGTCAAAGTTATATTTCAAGATAATATTAATTCCACTGAATACTTACCCGAAATTATATTTCCCTTTTTATTATAATATGAGCCCGGACGCCCGTACCAGTGATTAATAAGCTTATATTATCTGTGCACAGTGACCTTTTTAGTTTAAATACATAGTACCGTGATGCAACTATTGGGACAATGTATTTTTTAAATTTCAAATCCTAATATATTTCAGATTTCAACATAGACGAAGACAATTTTGGGAACATAAAATACTTGATATAATTTCAAAGGTGTTCAATAATAATTATATATTAAACTCGAAAGAGAGATAGGTTCGACCAAAGTACAATAGTAACTCATATGGAAATTGTCAGAAATTTTTGAAGTAAAAACTTCTTTAGCGGCGCTTGGCACTTTTTTTAGATGAGTAAAAAATGTTAAACTCGCGTCAGAACTCGCGTCAGATCCGTAGCCGCGTCAGAACTCGCGTCAGATCCGTAGCCTGATCGAAAAAGCGTAAGATTCGTTGAAATTATGGATGAAAGTTGATTTTTCTGAGAAATAAACTTTTTGATGTAAAATAATTATAATAGTTCTGTAGTGTTAAATTTTTTATGTAATATAAATTGTCATGTTTGTCCACGATAGCGCAATAAATGAATATTGTATTTTACCACATAAATGATAGTACTTTTATACGGATAAATAAAACAATTCGTGCGAAATAATTCCCTAACCATTCCAAAATATTCAAAAATGCACAACGTTGATGTTTAAGTTTTCACTTCTGCCGGCACTCCCGGAGTGCAACCTTAGGCTTTTTTTTTAAGTTTTGTTCATTACTAATATACTTAAGAAAAAAAAATTATAATTTCGCTACCTAATAAAAACGTATGCTTTTATCGTTGAGGTTCAAGCTAAATTTAGGATAATTATACTGCCAGCCAAGACAGGCACCTTATATGCGGCCACTCCTGGACATATACCTCAGATTTTTCTCCAGTCCTCCCGGCCTTCAGCAGTATGGAAGCACTGATTGCTTCCGATGTGTTGTCGTTTCACCTCATGTGTCGTGAGAGATTGTTAGGCAAGAAAATGCATATAAACTCAGGGAAATCTACTTTATTGTGACAGATGGCGCCATCTCTGTGTAAAGAGTTGAGATGAGTGCAGCCTTCGTCATCGTCGAGCATGGTAGTGGTAGCCGGTAGGTGATAGATAGGTGTTGTTACTTGTTCGTTTAAAAACTCTATGTCACATAGAGTTATGTTAGTTAGGCAGATGGATGAATTGCTCGCTAGATGGAGTGAAATATCTTTGCTCTATCTATAATGATTTTATCGAATAAAAATTCTGATTATAAATATGTGTGGCGGAGTAAACGTATTTTAAATTACTTGAAGAACGCAGTTCGGCGTCATTATTTGTTACATTTTGGCGTCATTCCTCCTCTATGTTTAATTTCTATGGTTAATTTGTATGGAAATATGCCAACGAACGATGGAAAAGTAAAAAAATAAAAATTGAGTTCTCAATAAATTTATTTAAATTTACTTAGTTTTCCATACTGAACCCCTGAAATATCCGACATGGAAACAAACTCACCGTGTACCTTTATTCTATTCTAAACTTATAAAATCGTTTGCAATGAGTCCTGACTGACTGATCTACGAGTATCAACGCACATCCTAAACTACTAAGTATAGAAAGCTGAAATTTGGAACATAGGTTTACTTTATAACGTAAGTATCCGTTAAGAAAGGGTTTTCGGAAACTTAAACTTTGAGGGGGGAAATTTGTATGAAAGTCTTGTTCTGTTCTTTGAAGTTAGAAACATGAAAATTTTAATTACAGCTACTGAGAATAAAAATATGACGTGTTTCAGGGTTTTTGGATTTTCACATTTTAAGGGGAGAAAATGGGGGGTGACAGTTTGTATGGAAGTATCGCCTTTCTTAAATAGGAACTTCGAAAATGGTATTATTTAATTAATTATTTGTCTTATTTTTTTGTATAAAGTGAAATTTTTTTTATATGAAATACACCTATGTGCGTGATTGAGTAGGTATCAATATGACGCGGCTTTCTTCTCGCATTATACGCCGTCGCCACGCCGCGCCGCCGCCGCCATCTCGGCGCTGCTGACTGAACTCACCGGTACGCGGCCTGGGAGCGAGGGGAGGCGGAGGCAACGCTAAGGAATGAACGACAGCCGAGCGCATACATTCGAGCGCCGACGAAGACGAAACTACATAAGTAACTAATGCCTGGTTGACGCGATGCGAGTTCACGCACGAGAAATGCTTCTCGAACGCATTCACGCACCGTGTAGACAGTTCTCGCAAGCTCGCATGCGTGCACGAACGCAGCGTCGTTCGCGCTCGAACGAGTTCATGCATGCTTATTAGTTGGCGTTCGAGAGGAGCGTCTCGCACGAAGTTTGTTGGTGAAAAAAAAGTTTTCTTAGTGGTTTTTGGTTGTTTACGGCATCATGACAAAGTGGAATGATGTGCAAATGATTAAGTTATCTTTATATACTTATCCATTTCCTTATCCACGTAGATCTCAAGACTAGGTGGTAGGGTTTAACCCGCCCGGGTTGCTACCACCGCACTGAATGAAAGGTCGGTCGAAACGGCTACCTATGTAAATAGTTTGTATTTTCCGTCCAGTTCAGTGTAGCCGACACGACCGAAGGGAAGCACTGACATGGCACCTAATTCACTAATGTGTTATGGGTTGACATCACGGATGTTGTAGGTGATGTAGCCAACAGTGTTAGTTTCTATAAAAACAAATCTTTTCTGTTTTTTCTACTTTATTTTGTTTCTTATCAAACGTCGTGCTATAATAAACGCTAAAATTGTACCAATACACGCCAAACCTTCGTCTACAGACTCCATTTTTGCAACTGACAAAACAGAGAAACACAGACGAGCTCGAACGAGATGTGGAATAGTGTAAACAGTTCCACGAACGCTTCACGAATGCGAGTTTTCTCGTTCGAGAAGGCGGCATGCTTCTCGTGCGTGAAATCTCGCATCGTGTCAACGTACCATAATGGCGACGCCGAATGCGGAGCTGCTTATGGCTAAACCATACACTTTCTCAAAGAAAGTAACTAAGAGTAAGGACGAATCGAAAATGTTTAAGTATGCTCTTCCTGGACGCAGCTCGGCCTTCGGCCTCGCCCTTTGTTGCTTACTGACTTTCTTAGACATGAAATGAAGGGAAGCACTGACATGGCACCTAGTTCACCTTGTGTTATGGGCTGACATCACGGATGTTGAAGGTGATGTAGCCAACCGTATCAGTGTCCATAAAAAAATAAAAAAAACTTTCTTCGAGAAGGTTTATCGTCTTCCTGAACGAAGCTCGGCCTTCGGCCTCGCCCTTAGTTACTTACTTTCTCCGGAAAGGTTTATCCTCTTTCTGAATGCAACTCGGTCTTCGGCCTCGATCTTTGTTAATTACTTTCATCGAGAAGGTTTATCGTCTTCGAGAATACAGCGTGGCCTCCGGCTTCGTCCCTCGGTTACTTAAATTCTTCGAAAAGGCCCCTTTGTTAATTACTTTCTTCGAGAAGGTTTATCGTCTTCCTGAACGCAAGTCGGCATTCGGCCTCGCCCTTAGTTACTTACTTTAGTTAGGTACTTACTTTCTTCGAGACGGTTTATGGTTTACCTGAACCCAGCTCGGCCGTTGGCCTCGCCCTTAATTACTTACTTTCTTCCTTTGAAATACGAATTCACGCGAGCGAAGCCGCGGGAAAGAGCTAGTATACATATAAATTGGTAAGCATATCTGTGGGTACTCTTATCCGGGTTATTTTAAAATCGTAAATGCTTTCAATTTAAGAAATAGCAGAATTTTGTGTACTAAAGTAATGAATAGGTGCTTTTCGAATTATCAAAGAAATAATTATTAATAATGTTTAAAAAAAACTGTGAAATAAAAAACTATTTAAGAAAATATAAAAACCGCCTTCAAAAATGTATGAAATAAAAAAATAAAAATCGAACCCTAGAGTTGAAGGCGGTCGGTTATTTTTGCTTGCTTTAGCACCACCGCCTTCAACTCTAGGGTTCGATTTTTATTTTTTTATTTCATACATTTTTGAAGGCGGTTTTTATATTTTTTTAAATAGTTTTTTATTTCACAGTTTTTTTAGTAATTTTTATTTGCTATTAATGTACTCGGCGGAATCGCTCGGCCTTCGGCCTCGCGATTCCGCCTCCCTTTCCAATCCAATCTTGACCAAAAAAAAAATGGGACCACGTTGGATCTAGACTGAACCGAACACAAAAAAAATCATCGAAATCGGTTCACAATTGGGGAAGATATTGCTGAACATACATAAAAAAAAAATACATACAGCCGAACATAGAACCTCCTCCTTTTTTGAAGTCGGTTAAAAATTAGAAGGATAAATATACCATAATTAATAAAATTTATTTGCAACATTGTCACTCTCGTTTGACATTAATCTTGCACAAGTGTATTCGTATTTGAAATATTACCGGGTGTAATAATACCAGATTTAGTCATTACCATTCCATTCCGTAAATATATAACCGGTTAATAAAAATATAGTTCTACCACAACGAAAGTAGACGTTGTTAGTTGTCGGAAAGAAGTTGAACTTCAAACCAGGAATGCAAAAGAGAGAGAAGCTGAAAACTGGTTCTTAAACGATTCTTTTAATGAAAACTCATTCTGAACCAAACGACATCGGTTCTCTACATGGAAAATGTTTTTCAGTTCGGGAAGGATTGTCAGCAGCAGACGCTTAAGGACCGGTTTTCCAAAATACGGTTCTTGTCAGTTCCATACCTGCTTCAACACCAGTTAAGACACGCGTTCCAAACCGAGTTAATTATTTATTACTATTTATGTAATTTTTTACTATTTACATAGACGCTTCGAACGAATTTCCATTAAATGCGGTGGTTACAATCCGGGCGGGTTAAACCCTACCACCTAGTAAGGTAAGAAGGGAAGGGCTACAGTTTTACATAGAACCCGTACCACGGTCAGCCCCAACGGTCGAAAGGTCATCCATCCAAGTTCTGACCGCGCCGAGTTTTGCGGTGCGCAGGTGTAGATCACGAACGGCGGTCCATCGTTCGCACCGAGCGACCGCGGCTGACAAAATTACAATTCCATTCAGATTCCAATTCCATTCAGATTCTAATTCCATCCATTAATGAAACCTCTTAACTCTACATAAACGTAATTGAAAGCAATTTGCTATCTCACCAACATTCACACGATCTGTTAGCGAAACGATAATTGATCGCTAATGAATAACGCTAAAGACTTGCTATGTTCCACGTAAGCGCACCTCGCCCACAAGGATACGCTGCCTAACAATTTTCTGACACGGGCGTGAGAAAATCTGCGTTTACTGCCTTTTCATTGTACGCGAGTGTACTATACTTGTTGAATGGCGGCGACTGTAGGAAGGTATCATTTAGTGCAGCGAGTAGATCGCTTATGCATTATTTTGATATGTAGGTACACATATTCAGGGCGTTTCTCATTTAATATTATGTGAGTAATTATATTATTAGTCTAAATTCCGGGATTGAACACATTTTGTAATTTTCTCAAAACCTTTATGTTGAGATGGAAAATATTCATGTTCTTCATAAAATACTACTCAATAGGTAGAGACGCATATTAAATCATATGATTATTGAAGCCCAGCTTCTAGTAGAGACTTATTTTGGCTCGAATGTCATGTAGGTGATTTATCTACCTATAAAATTTTATTTCATTTCAAGAAAAAAAAAGTTTGAAAATTTGTTATCGATGGTATTTCGTAAATAAAAATTAAGCTTTTTTTACAATGCAATACAATTTACAATGAATTTCAGACATTGAATTTAACCGTAACATACCAATCGAATCAAATTAAAAAATATACATATTCAAATGGTTTTCTCCCAGGATACATGCGATGTGCGGAGTGAACGCCTGGCCGTGGACATGAGCAGCATGAGAGGAGTGTCAGGATAGTCCGACAGACTGTAACGTAGTAGAGTGATCGTGAGGTCGGTCGCTCGGGTGAGTCGTGAGTTACTCTGAGCCACACGCGCGCGCGCACCGGACACGCGCGACTGCGAGCTTGCCGGAAAGCGCGGGAAATCGAACGCGTTCCAATTTCAAAATAGTCGTACGTTAAACAATTTTTTTGAAAACGTTTTTTTATATTATTTTATTTTATAAAAACGAAAAAACCATATTGTATAAAAACATTGTTATTTACTAATGAAGTGTTCAACAAGTTCGAGCCAAAATGGAGATTACGTTATTTATTTTAGCTGGTAAGTGTTTCATATATGATTTATAAAATAAAAAAATAAAATAATTTAAAAATGCTCTCTTAATGTTAGGGGGTCGGGCGCGGAACGCCTTAATCGTATTTTGACCAAGTAGCAAAAATACTAAATCGCAAAATGACCAAATCGCAAAACGACCATAAAGCAAAATGACTAACTAGCAAAACGACTAGCTAGTAAAATGACGAAGTAGCTAAAAGACTACATTGTGTTTTGTTTATTAGAAGTACAATCAAAAACAAAATAGAGTATTTTCTATTTTGTATATTATATTTTGTTTAAGTACGTAATAAGGCATTACAGATGATAATAATTTAAGAGAACCGGGAAGTCCACTTTTCTCCATACACCAGGGGAAGGCTCTTTCCAACCCTTAAATCTTGCACTACCATTTTAACATTTTTGTGTGTAAAATATATTATCAATATCTATGCCCCTATTTTGTCCTTTTTTCCTTATTTCTCTCTGATTATAAACATGTGAAAATATAGCAGTTTTATGCCTCATTTTCATATTTTTATATGGAAAACTATAAAAAAAATTACAATTAAGACATAGAGGCATCCAGTAGGCTTTTGTTGATAGCAAAAAAATATATCACTTAAATTGAGGAAGAATAAAGACATGAAAAAAGACTTCGCCTAATATGACAATTATTTGTTTTAGTATTTATCATAATTATTTGTGGCCAGTAAGTATATAGCTAATCAAGAAACATATTATAATTCTGAGTGTATAGATAGGACGCAACAAGTAAAAACTTTTTGATGTTGAATGTACAAACGCTATGTAGACTTCTCATAAAGTGGTCGTTTTGCGATTTGGTCCTTTGGAGATCTGGACTTTGCACTACTTAGTCATTTTGCTTTATGGTCGTTTTGCGACTTGGTCATATTGCGATTTAGTCTTTTTGATACTTGGTCAAAATGCGATTAAGGCGTTCCGCGCCCAACCCATGTTAGGGTGGTTCGCGCCCAACTAGCCGCCCCAATGCCCGCCCTTCAAAAACAAAACGGCAATGGCGCATCCGTGCAAGGCAGTACAAATCGTAGGACATTGATTTGCTTATAATATACAAAGAAGGAAGGTGTGGATCTAAGCTTACGATGGCTTCACCGAACATATCCGGGCCCATCGGCAGTAGAGGAGGGTATTAATCGAGGCCGGGACTAGCGAGTGGCCACTCTAAATTTCCCGCGCATGCTTCACGTTTCGGCTCGCTTCAAGCCCTCGTCAGCTAGTCTGCGTTGACTAGAACGCGGGGAAACACCAGTCCCGCTCTCGACCTCCCTCTCTCTACCTATCCATATTCTGTAGGATGCTTCCAGTTTTCGAAGCTCTCTCTATGTATGAGCTTAGCGTCGATCTTGGCAGCCCTAGATTCTTGGAGAGACTGTGGACGAATTCGCTGGTAGTTCGGTTGCTCCGACTTCCACAGCGAAGAGATCAGTCTTGAATCTGTTTCTCACAATCCGTTTCTCACAATCCGGTCTACTAGGTTGCAGTACTTGTTAGGTTTGATATTGTGGTCCTTCGGTATGTTGCTTTCCCATGGAACTGTAAGTTCAACAAGTACTACATATGCTTTGTCGCTTTTGTGAATATGAGTATATCCGGTCTTAATATTGTGGTACAGATTTCAGAATGCATCTGGTCATGCTTCTCATGTGCCCATCGGCAGTAGAGGAGGGTGTTAATCGAGGTGGGGACTAGCGAGTGGCCACTCTAAATTTCCCGCGCATGCTTCACGTTTCGGCTCGCGTCAAGCCCTCGTCAGCTAGTCTGCGTTGACTAGGACGCGGGGAAACCACCAGTCCCGCTCTCGACCTCCCTCTCTCTACCTATCCATATTCTGTAGGATGCTTCCAGTGACGTTTTCGAAGCTCTCTCCATATATGAGCTTAGCGTCGATCTTGGGAGCCCTAGATTCTTGAAGAGACTGTAGAGCGACTTCGCTGGTAGTCCTCTTGCTCCGACTTCCACAGCGAAGAGATCAGTCTTGAATCCGTTTCTCACAATCCGGTCTACTAAGTTGCAGTACTTGTTAAGTTTGATGTTGTGGTCCTTCGGTATGTTACTTTCCCATGGAACTGTAAGTTCAACAAGTACTACATGCTTTGTCGCTTTTGAGAATATGAGTATATCCGGTCTTAATGCTGTGGTACAGATTTCCGAAGGCATTTGGTAATGCTTCTCATGTGTGTCCATCAACAATTCCCAATCCTTTGCTGCTCCCAAAATTGAAGAAGGTTTAGTCCTATCTTTGGGCAGCTTATTGGCTCCAGGTTTCACAAAGTTGACCTTCTGGAAGCCGCTACTGGTTTGCCCTTTCCTGGTCCGTGCAATTGACAGGTTGATGGCCTCTCTGATGATTTGGAGGACTTTATCATGACGGTAGGAATACTGGCCTCGCTCAAGTAGTATTTTGCATCCGCATAACAAATGTTTGGCCGTGCCTACGAACTCCTTACATGACGGGCATAGTTTATTTGTAGATTTCCCCCATCTAACTAGGTTACTCGGGTCGGGGAGAGTAAGCTGGAATGCATTTAAGTAGAACTTAAGCAGCTCAGGGGACCAGTTGTATATTATGGATTTCCACTTCAATGCAGGAGGGATGCAGAAGTCACCCACTGTTAGCCAATCATTCTGCATTTCTAGGTTTAAGGCGTGAAGTTTGAAGCCTTGTTCCATGTCCTCCTGAGCAAAACCTTTCAGTATTTCTTTATCAGACTTTGCTGTTTCTATGCCCAATCCAGATCTATTGGTGCGTGTACCAACTTGGAATGATTTGTAGAAGTCGAGTCTCGATTCCAGTTCATCTGATAGTGATGTGTTGGGTAAGGCTTGAATAGCGCTATCATTGGAGTCTTTGAGTATACATCGTTTGGCTATTCTCGCCTTTTGATAAAATATCGACGGTTTCTTAATGTTCAGTCCAAAGTTATTGTGAGATCTGTATAGCGTTGACGAGTCAGCCGGGTGAGCCAGTCCAAACCATGATTTCAGGAATCTGGTCACATACGAGTCTAATTTAGTCAGGTTTTGCTTTGTGAAG
The DNA here is from genome assembly GCA_946902875.1 of Nematopogon swammerdamellus. NCBI lineage: Eukaryota > Metazoa > Arthropoda > Insecta > Lepidoptera > Adelidae > Nematopogon > Nematopogon swammerdamellus. Next base: position 8,914,902 of record OX336344.1, read on the forward strand.
TCGTAGACGAGAAATGGCCATGAAAGTTTTGATGTCAGGTAGTTATCGTAAATCCATGCCTTTTGTGTACCCAGGAGGGGAAGATTGTCAGTTTGGCGGAGGCTCTCTTCGAAAAGTTGGACAATATCATCAGTAGGATGCTCCTTTCCTCTGCTGGTGATCCTTTTGCCCAAGAATTTAAAAGGAGCTTCATCAGCCACGGTTGCGATTGGTTTTCCGGCTACTGTCAAACCTGGATTGCTCGAGGTAAACTTTGAACCTTTCCTGGTTAAGCTCAAACAGTAGCACTTCGCTGGTTTTATCTTCATCCCTTTGGTCCATTCACAATAGTCATCCACCACCTTAAGAAGCGACTGATTTTGTTTTGGATTGCGGGTTAACAGCGTAATATCATCCGCAAATGCCAGGATGGCCGCCATATATGTGTCTCCATATTTGAACCTGTATCCCCATTTCTTTTCTTTTACGACAAGCGTATCAATTAGAATGTTGATAACAATATTAAATGTGACAGGAGAGAGGCAGCAACCCTGGAAAAGTCCTATGCCGTAACGAATTTCCGGTGTCTTCTCCGTTTCGCCTTTTACTTGTATTACAAAGGAAAGTTTTTTGTAGTAGGAGGCTATTATATTACAGATCAGAGGTGGCACATTATACCACTCTAGCGCCTTTAATAGTAAGTCATGGCGCACCGAACCGAAGGCGTTTTCAAAGTCTAACCACGTGGCAGTTAATTGTCTCTCATTCTTCCTTGCATCTCTAAGACATTCAGTCAGCAAAGAATTATGTTCGAGGCACCCTGCAACTCTTGGGAGAAAACCTTTCTGGTACTTCTTCGGTAAGTAGTCGTTGGTACACATGTGTTTGAGTAGTCTGGCCTGTATAATGGAGAAGAATATTTTCGAAATTGTGTTCGTAAGGGCTATAGGTCTAATATCCTTGGGATCAGTAACTTCTTTCTTTTTTGGTAGAAGAACAAACACGGCTTTACCAAGACAGTCTGGCACTTCTCTGTTCGTCCAAATTCTTTTGTAGATGTTCAACATGTGTTTCCGCACTGATGGACATTTTTTGTATATGATGTATGGTATGCCATCGGGTCCCGGGGCGGAACTATTTGGTTTCCTTTTTATGTGGTATTCCAGCTCTTCCATCGTCGGTGAATCAGCATCAAATGCTAGAGCAGGTTCTTTGGGTTTTGGAGCTGGTGGATCCCTGTAAGTTATATCTGCCTCCGGGGTGGTATATGTGGATTTAAAGTAGTTGAACATCTCGTCCGTACTTAACCTAATTGTACCCTGCTGTTCCTTAAAAGCTTTTTTGGCGAAATAAAGGGGGTTCTTCTCGAAAGCTGCTATATTCTGAGCCTTTCGAAATTCATTGCCAGCAACCGTAATTTGCTCAGATACTTTCTGGATGAGTTTTAGGATAGATCTCATCGCTCTGGCTAATTGGTGGCATAGATTTCTGTCTCCTGAGGCTTTAGCCTTCCTTAGCTGCTTTATCAACTCTCTCTTCCTTCTCCTAAGCTTTGCTTTGAAAGTGTTTTCTCTTTCCATTGGGTTGTGGTGATAGCGAACAGGGTACAATTCGGAGAAGTAATTGTAAATTGTTCCCTGGAAGTCATACAGCTGATCTTCGGGACTCTGCCTGCAGCCTGGGAGGTCAAGTCTTTCGGCTAGGCATCGATCATGTTGCTTCCAAGTGGTCTCGGATATGCTCGGTAAGCTTAGTCGGTCTCTGGGCGAAAATGCTTCATGGTGAGAGGAAGGTTGCGCAACACTTTGTGACGTGTGAGGTTGTACTCTGTCAATAGTGTCAGGTGGAGAACTTACAGGCGCTTTCTGCCCTGCTTCACTGTCGCTATGTTTCTCCTTCACGTGCTTTTCTAGCCAGATTTTTCGCTTATATTGTTTCCCACACTTCGAGCATTTCAAGTCCATATTCATGCCAAGGTTGTCAGAGATATCGATCGGTGAGCGGTTCATCCTCCCTCCCTCTCGGACCGCTCTGAGGGTATTTACTCACTTTTTACCGTGTTCCAAATAATGTTCCGAATACTGAAAGGGGCAATTCTGTATCTGAAACCAAACAACTTTTGTTCTACGACTTTTTATTTTGGGACAAAACATATTCGACGTCTCCATACATATGGAAGTTGAGTCTGATTACCCTGTCGCCCTCCTCATAACCTCACACACAGAAACATTCTTACACCCATTTTCTTACACACAACACACATACCCACACTGAATTGCCATTTTTTCTTTTAATTTATTTTCTTTAATATATGTAGTCTAATGAGATCTATTTTTTTTTCAGACTGATCTGTCATTTTATTTGCTCATTCTTTATTTAATTATTTTACTTTGTTTATTGATCATTCATGTGGTATTACAACTACTCTTGAACTTGTAACAATGTTTATAATTTGTAATCTTAATAATGTAAATTTCTTTAAAATAAAATAATAAATGAAAAAAATATAATATTTTTTTCATTAAACCGAAAACGCTCTTGATAAATAAACATAAATAATAAACAAACAAAAAATATAATCTCCTAACTATAATAAATTATAATGAACTATATATGTATGTAACTACGTATATTTAGAAAAAGGAATTTTGGACTTTTCTTCAGTTTTTTGACTGTTCTGAATTTTGTAAAAATGAAAAAAAAAAACATTTACCCGCAAGGCGGCCGCGGGCGGTTGGCTATCTATGCTCTAAGTGGCTGCGAGTGGGCCCGATCTTGATAGGAAACATTGCTAATCAATCAACTGCCAATAGATAATTCTCCGGCTGAAGTTGACCTTGGTCGTCCACTCCACGGAGCGTTTGGTTGTGTGTACGTGGATTGTGCACACTTTGCCGTTTGTTAACATTTCCTAAACATTTTTTGAAACCAAGACATATATACAAGTGTACCTAAACTTTCAATCGACAACAACAACCGCATTACCGACTCAGTGCCAATGCCGAGTGTATGCAGTCGACCGGTCGCAGACTGCAGCCTCAATCCAACGTAGAGTTATTAAAAGCAGCACATAACACCATATAATTACTAAAACATACTGCAATTAGAGCCGCCTCTAAAACTTTTAAGACATTTCTGAGGAACCTTCTCACACACGATTTGCTTATAACGCGGAGTGACTACTGGGTGGCACGGCCAGTTAGTTAGTATGAAATGGTTCTACCGTGAGCATATATATTTTTAGAGACAACTTTACATAACGAGGCTTGGTTGCTGCGGCTGTTTGTAATGGGTGCATTCAAGGTCTGAATTTTCGTTGAAAATTGTATGCGTGAATTAGTTACTTCTGTTACATTTGCGTTGGTAGTCGATTGTGTGTCTCGAAAATGATGTAATAATCAAAAGTGGGTGAACATTTATTTATGCGTAATTGAACAGATTTCATTGTATGTAAAAGCTGAAACTAAAAAAAATTTAAAATTTCCCTGCAAAGTAATTAAATTCGATGACTTGCGTGCAACTTTCTCTAATGCATAAACCAGCATATTCAAAGAAGGAACCATATAAGCCGATTAGCGTGTACTGGGGACCATGGCAGCCTCGGCAGAAATTGAGGACATTTTTATTATTAATATTTAATAACTTTAGGTTTATTATATTATTTTAGAAATTAAATAGATAATAACATGGTGAATGCTCGGAGGAGCTGTTTAACGCGATCCCGCCGTCCCCTTTCCACCTCCGCACAACGCGCTTTTCTCCACAGAACTGGTAAACTCTGGAACGCTCTCCCTGTCCACATAATTCCCCCCAAGTATAGTTTTGGGTCCTTCAAGAGAGGCGTAAATAGGCACCTGTCAGGCCGGCATGGCATTCGCAACCCCCGCGTACGACCGAATGTCCATGGGCTTCGTTAGACACCTTATGGGTGGCTCGGCGCCACATGTCGCGCTTTCTATAAAAATAAAAAAATATATTAAAAATATTGTGCAATGATGTTGTTATATTATGGCTAGTTGAATTTAATTATTTTTTATTTGCAATGAAATTGTAGAGCAGTTTCAGATACACGAATTACTCCGTTCAGTATATAATTTTCATGACATTCTGTTTACATAATATAATAAAATAGAATAGAAACTCTTTAGTGCACACAATTGAAACAGGAAACAGCACACGACAAGAAACAAGAAATACAGGAGGAGGAGCAAAGGTGAACTTATCACTGCAAGTAATTTCTTCCAGTTAACCTTTTTATTTTTATATTTAAGTTTATTATACGTTGTACAGTATACAATACCGTTTACCAGAGCATAAAAAATGGAAAGTTATGCATTCTGAGAGTATAAAATGGGAACTCGAATATGAGCCAATAATTTTTTGCGATATAAAAATCTAGAGCATGTCTACACGTGATACACACACTAGTTACTTTCCGTTCTCTATTCACTTGCAGCATTAACGGAGTTAATCTATTTGGAGATGTGCGATTGTAATTAGGTTTGTAGGAAATATTTTGTCCTAAATATTTGATGAATAAACTGTATTGACATGATTTGAATTAACATTATCGATTGATGCAAAAACACAACTAGGTAACATTAGAAGTTTAGGTAGTATTAATTAGAAGTTTCAGCTTTATATTTTGTAACGGCGGAAGTGTTGGATATCGGAAACATTAATTACAAATGGCTATGTGATTAACGCAAGTACTTTAATTTTGCCAATTATATACATGCAAAATGAAAACACGCTATTCTCGAAATTTTTTGTTTACCCAATAACAGTAAAAAAAGGTGAGGTGTCGTGGCACACCCGGCCTAAGCGAAACTTCTTAAGCTTTGTATTTAACAAAGAGTTTGTAGTACGTAGCAGCGCAGCGACGTATAATACAAACTCTTTGGTATATATAATCAAATTATTGATTTAATTTAGATAGGCGCCATCTATGCGATATTTCTTTCCACTTATACAATGATTCGACTTAAAAAGCATCTCATAGATGGCGCTCAGGCAGCGCTACGCGCTACCCAGCTAATAAGGAGCGTTGCAACTTCCGTTCGCACTTTCGTGACGTTTAACTTTTTCTGAGTAAGTAAATCCCAAACGTGCATTAAAAAGGTTTTATAAAAACATTAAAAATTACTTTTCGTAAAAGTTTTCTCCATGCTGGACGTAAATACATATCCATAGGTAAGCATGTAAGTAGAACTTTTTCGGAGATTGCTTTGTGGTGATATACAGGGTGTATCAGGATAGGTTTGAGAAACTTCAGGAATAGAAAGTACTCATTATTAGAAGAAAAAAATCCTTATCACTCAAATCGAAATTTCGTTGTTTTTTTGGTCATACAAAAGTTTGAAATTGTAATAAAAACTCGATGGATAGTGAGACTGGAGAGTGCAGTGAACTAATTCAGTCCTCTTTTTCTTTTGAGGTCATTGAACTTTCAGTGTTTGGAATTTACCTAGACGCAGTTCAGTTTTACTAGTTATGTATGCAACCTACCCATTTTTATTCATGAGTTAGAATTTATTTTTTATTTAATAAAGGCGGACGTTAACCATCCACCAAATCTTGAAGAATAGATTTTCACCAAAAAGTACTGTAAAATGATCGAATCTGGGAAAAAGTTTCAGAGCTTTTCGTCTTCAAATATGGGCCCCTTTCGAACCCTGAAGTTTCGAAAACCTATCCTGATACACCCTGTATATACGTAGATATATAATAAATATAGACAGTTACGACAGAATACAATGTATATTATGTAGTTAATGTTACGGACGTTTTCTTGGTTAGATACTATTGTCGGTAATAATACGGCAGCGTTTATTCGATTTTAATTTATAGCAAGTAAAGTTTTTTCAATTTATTTTATTGCTCGCAATGATGTGTTGCGAGGATGAGTCGAATGCGTTATATCGAGGCATAGAGGAGAGCGATTGGAAACTGCATGATAATGTGTCCGGAACTTTCTCCCGTGATCCGTGACACCGGCGACGCGGGCGCAGACCCCGCCGCGCCGCCGCCCGCCGCCGCCGTGCACCACCGCACCGGTCAGCGTGAGCACGCGCGGTGCTCATCCGTCATGCGGTCATTCACATGCGGTACTATATGTCGACTCAAATCAATATTTTAAGCTTTTCCATTTATATTATTTGGAGATTTACGGAAACGATACATATCACACACGCTGAATCCCGAAATCGGGTTAAGCAGAGTAATCGGTGTTGTGCTGTAAGAACTCTGGTAAATTACAGCACAACACCGACCACCACGTTTCGCAAAGTATTCGAACAAGATTTAATCGATCAAGCAGCAAGTTAAGCACGAAGACTCATCTGCTGCATGACTCGCTGGAAGTACCGTGCCAAGGTGAGAGGTGGCCACCCTGTCGCCGTTTAACACGGCATCTTGTCCTTATCCTTTAGTTGCCTTTTACGACATGCATGGGGAGAGATGCAGTGGTACATTTCTTTTTAAGTACCGGCCCCACGCGGTAACGAAACAAAATTTACAAATAAAAAAGTCTAATAAAAATAGAGTACCTAAGTGCTTGCTCTACTTACTTGCTGTCAACTGTTAGGTATTCTAATGGGAATTTTATCATTTAAACCAGTAAAAAAATTTCAACTCATCTAATTCGTTGAACATATTTTTCAACAATCAGTAAAAACACCTGGTTTTTTATTGTTTTTTGTATAAATTCATCCATAGGTAGGTAACCTACGCTTGGATACGTCGAAAATTCCGCCAGTTCTAAATTCAATGCGAAGAAGAACTGACAAATAAACTTCGCAAGTCACAATGTTTTGTTAGTACCTTATAAGTATTTTATTATAGTAACTTACAAATTAATTGAGCATTGTCAAAGCCTAAAATTCTTAGTGAACTGGTGCGACTTTTTTTTAATATAGGTTTTTACATTTGTATATTTACATCTGTTAGCCTGATTCGTGTATTTTGAATTTTATTTCTATTTCTCTCCGAAAGACGAAACCATAAGGTGGTTTCGTCATTTACATTGTTACTACATCTGTAGCGGGCACAACATCAAAAATGTAACATAGGGATCCCTATCGGTATCACGGAAGGCTGATTGATACCGGCGCGGCGTAACATGTATTGCAACATTAGGCAGGCACCCAGCTCGTGTATCAACAAAACAGGTGTTATGTTATATTATTACATTTATAGTATTCCCATTACATATTACGTTAATAATAATAATGGATCTCAGTGGCTCATCTTTGGCGTTATGTAATTACAAATGTGTGTGTAATGGACATATACTTAGACGATCATTCTTTACTGATTAATGTGCGTTGAATACATTTGTGTGATGATGGCAGGCGCAGAGACGAGAGGCCATTATAAAGGTATAAGAACTTCAAATTTATTTTCCTTAGTAAATATGTTTAAAATAAATAAACATTTTCCTTAGTGTAATCGAATGCGAGTTTAAATTAAGCACTGCCACATTTTTCTATACACAAGTAAATACATAGAGTTGTATTGGTAGATCATTAAGGCTCAGAATACCGATCAATTTGTGTTATTTTGTTTTATAAATTATATTATCATAAATAGTCATACGGAATACCTCTCCTTCGTATAGCAGCAATACTGGTTTAGAGGTCAGCGAGTTGTGTATGACACAACACACGTCTTTTTAGAAATTATTATTTATTTTATTGAAATATTTTTCTTAAACCTCTGAAAAGCGCTTTGCGGACATGATGTACAACTTGAGAAATGATTAATCTTTTAGAGTAACGGAAGATAATTATGATAAAAGGAAGTAATAAAAATATATGTTCGCACATTTTCTCTTCGACCGCACAGGGAAAACGCCACTAAACTCACTTTCGGTAGTGCACGCTCCGCGCATTAGCTGTAATGGCTCCTCATGAGCGGTGACCGCGGGTAGGAAGTGAGTTCATCTCTCGCATGCGTGTGCAGTGCGCTCCAAACACATTTTGTAGAACATCATTATCACTCTTACAAACCTAAATATGACAAAGCATAAATTCATTTTAAATAAAGTCACGTCAGTACCAGATTCATTGTTTCAGTTTCAGATCCATTGATGTGTAAAACCGTAGGGACGTAACCTTAGGTAACTGAAATTAATAGTGCATGCAGTTAACATACACAGTTTCTTTCTGTTGACAATATTTTGAGGCACCCAAAGCGGGTTACCGAAAGAATATTATATTCTTTCGGTAATATGAAAGGTGATATAAAACAAAAATAATACTTGATTCGAATAAAGATCAAAAGTCATAACAGCTGCATACATACAATACCACACGCTTTATCCCGATAATTGGGGTAAGCAGAAAGGTCGATGTTGTGCTGTGAGTACTCTTGTATATTAACAGCACAACACCGACCACCACATTTAGCAAAGTGTTAGGACAAGATAACCATCAAGCAGCAAGTAAGGCGCGAAGACCCACCTGCTGCATGACTCGGTAGAAGGACCGTGCCAAGGTGAGAGGTGGCTAGCCTTTCGCCCTTATACACGGCTTCTTGTTCTTATCCCTTAGTCCGCTTTTACGACATGCACAAAACAGCTACAACATCGATAAAATGAATTTTGTAGGTACACATTTTTAAACGTTTACTTAAAATTTGCTTTTGTGGTCGATGGCGTACTTCTTCAATTTCTACTACGACAGAATGTTCCGTAAGGAAGTACACAATCAAATGTAAATTAGCCATTAAACGGCTCGTCCTCCGTACGCGGCGCGTGACTTTCACCGCGCGCGCGCACTGACCCGCGCGACGACCGCACGACCTCACACAACACGGCTGACCGGCTATCAGGGGACCCTGCACCATATGACGTGAGACGCCGCCGCCCGCACGCTCACCAAACATTGTGTTATGTCATTATAGTTTTCTCGCTATTAATAAATATCGTATTATTTAACTAATCCTCTACGCTTCGGGGTAGTCAAACAAAAATAAAGTTCAAGAACAATTTTACTTTTTAATATAGAGGATAGAAACGGTTTGGAAGAAAAGAGGATTGAAAGAAGCAATGTCTTTTAAACAGACAAATTTTTAATAAACCTTAATTAATATGGAGAACCTGTCAACCGAGAGGTCGAAAGGGGCAAAACCCAGGTGTTAACTAGTTTTTAGAATTGTATAATATACCTATGCTGCCTATATACCTATGCGAATATAGCTATCCGTCACCGCACTGCATAGAAACTATTTAAAAAAAACCGGCCACGTGCGAGCCGGGCCCGCTCAACGAGGGTTCCGCACTACCACTTAATTGGCTGGTTTTTATTATTTGTAGGTATTAGTTTTAATATACAGGGTGTTCGGCACATCGACCGACAATTTTTTTTTGTAGGTAAGTGGGGCCATTTGCAACATTTTGCCCCATGATACCTTTTGTCAGATGTCACGTGGTATCGAGATACGATTTTTTTTCTTTATTTTTGAAAATTACCAAAATCCCAGCTTTAAACCCTTGTAACTTTTTTGTTTATGGTTATATCAGCACGAAATAAAATTTATTCAATTTTACGATGTATCCTTGTTCTAAAAAAATATTATTTGATGAAGTTATTACCGTGAAAAGGTCTTATGACCTCCCAAAGTCCCGAGAACGAGTAAAAATATGACAGAATCTTAATTTCTTAATTCATTAAAAAAAAACTGACAGCAATTGATAGCTTAATTTTCTTTTAAAAAGTTCGTTAGTTTACGCCCTTTCCAACGGTATACGACATATCATACAAATAATTCACTATGTGGTCAAAATTATGATGAAAAAAGTTTAAATAAACATATCGTGTGGGGCAATTTCAATATTTATGAAACGAGACCGGGTTCGCAGACACTTCTCCATAAGCTACATATATATATTTCGAAACACCGCAATTTTACCAAAACACATTAATTGTGTTCTGATGAGAAAGTTTAGCTGACGATATAGGCCGCTGGTCAAACAGAGGGCGAACCGAAAAAGGATATATTATATATATAAACTACTACATACTACATACTAATGAAATAAATCATTCGAAAAAGTATAATTAGCGATTAAAACCATTTACAATGGCTTAGTGTCAAGAAACAAAAGCATGCTATGTTCTTTTCATTTGAAATTCGAATGTTGAGTTCGCGCTGAGTTGATGACATGCGGTAACAGTTGAAGTTACACTTTTAAGTAGTGGAAGTTACACTTTAGGAACCGAGCAAACAAAATATCATCGTGATATAAGCGGAGCATTTCACGTCTCGCCGCCTCCAACGAAAACAGTAGAAACAATTTCTAAACTAAACTGTAAATAATAGCCGCCTGGACCGCAGTTATCACATCACACGGAAGTTAGCGGGCGGCGGCAACGAGCTAGTATTTGGTCGGCGTCACTTTCTATTTGTGTGCGATATCAGAGTGCAATTCGTATCTTCGGACCAGTTACCTACAATGTGAAGTTGCGTAATTTTCAGTAATTGCTATAATTAATATTTGGTTTGCAAGTTAGTTAGTATATGTTGAGTAGGTAAAAGGCAGAGGCGTGTGTCTAGCAATTCAGTGATACGCACATGTTTGATGGACGCAGAACTTTTTTATGACAAAAATTTTTATGTATGAGAACTCGTTAAGCAAAAATGAAAATGCAAGAACAGAACAATATAAATATAGAATTTTGTTGCTGCTATTACCAAATAGCTAGATAATTAAAAAAATCATAGGATTCCTTTATTATGCGCATTGCATTTTCAAACGGAAAGCGTTGCAACGCACGCGTTGAAGCACCAACGAAGGCGGACGTAAGTGTTACCAAAAGCAGCTCCGTGCAATGCAGCAATCTGAGTTGCATTTTCCCACGGGCTGTCGACGTTTTACGATGCATTTCAGCAATTAGGACTTGATCTAGTTTATATTACGTTATCGTGATGAATCAAACAATAATGATACATTTATTGCTCAATGTTAAACATTAGCATAATATAAATAAATTATAATAAAGTTATTGGGTGTAAATGCATATTGTAGTTGTAGAATTTATTGTCCGAAACGAAGGCCAGTTAAGTCAATGCCGAGTTTTATTTAGCCCAACTGATCTGTGATTCATAATGATACTGGATAAGTATAGGACCCTGACATAAGTAAAGCAAACATTCTACAGAACAATATAAAAACATGTTCATCAATGCGCGATATCATTATTTAATACTTTAAGGGCGGGCTTATTGCCTTAGGCAATTTCCTCTAGTGAGCCCGGTGGACCTACATTTTTACATGGAATCCGAACCATGGGGCAGCGGGTGAAGGTATGCACTATGCAAGTAATTTTTTTAAATCAGAAAAAAACATTGGTACACGCCAGTTGGATTCGAACCTCGGACCTCTCGCAAGAGAAGCTGACGCCCAGACCACTCGCACACTAAACGTTAGTAGGAATCAATGACATTAATGTGAATATTTTGTGCTTTGTATTATCTTGACTATCCTTATTTAGGCCTTAGGTAGACGCCGATATAATGTTTGCAAGTAAGTAGTATGAACTAAACAGGTAAGAAGGCGTGTAGGTATATATAGGTTTACCTAGTCAGGAAGTGGATGCGAACGGGTCAAGTATGTGTTAAATAATATCGTCGTTGCGCCGACCAAACCTGCTACGTGTACTTTTTTTAATTTTACAGGAGACAATAAAAACCGTATATTTTTTTGTTTGAATGATTCATTGCTTTATTATTTTTATCAGTGATGCATGGTTACGGTATCTATATTTTCATTAGGATCGCTAAAACATGTGACTAATGAAAAATAAAAAAATAAAATTTATCTGAAGTAATTAGAAAGAGATACTCATCACAACACTATTCATGTTGCTAACTAAGGGAACTTTAGAATTGCCATGCAAAATTTTGTGTTGCAATGGCGAAACTATTGGAAACACTAATTTTCATATTTTCTCCAAACTGCTAAATATAATTATATTTTTCCGGCTTTCATAAATCCTTATATGTATTTTAAAATAAAAAATTGTCACATTTTATCTTTGCTACTACCTACATTCCATTTTTTACACATTTCACACACCTAAAGGTTGGCTGTAAGAAATCTCTTTAAGGGATAAGTCCGCCTTTGCACCTCATGTAACTGTATTCATTGTATTATTCTTGTGAAATATTTGTGGAGCAATAAAGAATTTTCTATTCTATTCTATGCTATGTGTTCAAATTTTTTCCAAAATATGTCATGCCAAATCTGCTATGTGTCATAAAATATAGATTACATAGAACACATAGCATATTTTATCTGGCCCAGTGCAGATGGCAGATTTGGTTGTAGTGCTGTGGCATGATCTTGGCCCATCAGAACATAACAGAAATGTGCCAGTCGACGCATAGCATGTTTGTCCATCATTCTGTATCAAAAAGTGGTTTTCCCAAAAAAGTACACATAGCAGGTTTGGTCGGCGCAACGACCATATGTACTTATAATATTATATATTTGCATATATTGACATAGTGTATCAGCTTACTAACACATATTATATAATTGTGTCAATTAAGTTCTAGAAGAAAATATGCATAAAGTTATGCTGTTAATAAAGTCGCGGAAACCAACTATCGCAGGTTCAGTCGTTGTGTCCGAATGATAGCGTGAGAGTTACATACTTACTTATAAATAAGTAGATAATTGGTTAATTAATTAATTAAATATACTTCTCTCACAGTCAACGGTACAGTCTAGTTTTTTTTACGTAAACTGACACGATTGGCTACATCATCTACAACATCCGTAATGTCAGCCCATAACACAGGTGAAGTAGGTGCCATGTCAGTGCTTCCCTTCACTTCGTGTCGGCTACACTGCACTGAACGGAACTAGTATTGGTAGTTATTTATAAGGTTAATTTGATTTAATAGGTTTGGTTAAATTGTGTTGTATTTAAGGTAATTAACATTTGCAAAATTCCAAAAAATTCAGGTTAATTAATTTGAGGCCAGTTGAATTTTAGTTGAATGTTAGAATTTATTACATACATACATACATACCACACACGCTGTATCCCGACAATCAGGGTAAGCAGAGTAATCGGTGTTGTGCTGCAAGAACTCTGAAAAATTGCAAACAACATCGACCACCACGTTTAGCAAAGTATTCGGACAAGATACTATCAAGCAGCAAGTAAGGCACAAAGACCCGCCTGCTGCACGACTCGGTGGAACGACCGCGCCAAGGTGAGAGGTGGCAAGCCTGTTGCCCTTTAGCAAGGCATCTCGCCTATTATTTATTTATTTAATTTATTTTGCATACTTATTATAGATACTACAAATAAACTTTTGTGAAGTGACGAAAAATTACGCATTAACAAGGACCCGTTTCCTTACACTACACGTTAGTATAAGTAAAAAAGCGGCGAGTGCCGGGACTCACGGCTCATGTGCAATCACTCGCGAGCGTGACGCCTGCGCTGTGAGTTGTTACGCGTTAAGCGAAATCTCAATTCACTCCCGGGGCCGAGATATAAATGTTTAAACATTAAAAAGTAACCTTGCCGAGTGGTAGCAACATCGTAACCTCATCCGTGCCTGTCCGTTTGATGCTTTACACCAGTTAGTAAACAGCGTACACTACCACCGCACTGACTCGACACTATATCATTCGAGCTGATATAGTTTTTTTTTACTAGTTACGGTACGTGGTGTCATACGATATACATTTTTTAAATTAAGGTGCCCAACGACGCCCATGGATATACGGTCGTATGCGGCAGTTACGAATGCCATGTCGGCCTGACAGGTGCCTACTCACGCCCTTGAAGGACCCGAAAGTGTACTTGGGGGGAAATTTATGGGCAGGGAGAGGGGGTGTTCTCCGTGGACCAACTGTGTGGCACAACTAGTTGTGCCATCCCGAAAAGTGTTCCCGAAAACTACTTAGTTGTGGTGCCATACCGTAATAAGACTTCGACTGCACTCCTACACATATTCCAGCCAGCAAACCCGCTCGAAAGAATTAGATATATCGTCATATAGCGGGAGCACAGCACAGCCGCAGGGTATCATAAAATCATAAACTGTGTTTACCTAGACATTTACAATTTCACGATTTCAGATAAAGTTACAAGACATCTCACGACTTCACGGTGACGTGATAATGTCTAAATTTTCCATGATAAAATTATAGGTCTGACAAGATAAGTAATAAACTGACAGAGTGAAACGGGCCGTTAGAGCTTCCATAGAAACGACTTCAACGCACTCTGCGACGGTTTTACGGCACGCGTAGACGATTCCATTCGAGCTATACTACAAAAAGCGGCTTCAAGTAATATTTCCAATAGATTCCATTGATCGATCAGTTTATTTTGTTCTTGTCTTAATACGATATGCATGCATATTTTTTTTTTATGTAAACCAGCATGGGTGGCTGTGCCGAGGGACCAATGGTGCAGTCGACAGAGCCAAAATCACCTCTCCTCGCGAAACCACGCTCAGTTAGGTGCCATGCCAGCAGATTTGCGGACTGTTGCTAGGCTGTCTAGCCCGTTAATACGACGCTTGAAGACACCCAGGTTAAAAGATTCAGGAAAATACACTCGCCGGAAGACAGTTCCACACTCTAGCGGTGTGACAAAGAAACGATTTAGAGAACCGATGGGTTCTCAAAAGTCCAATGTATATATGAGAAAATGTATATACAGCATATATGAAAAAAAAATCTGCTAAGTGGGAACGTTGTTCACATACATAGGGTTCCCTAGCCATTGTCCTTCTTGCACACATATCACACGATGCCGCGAAACTGTTTATTAGAATGTTATTTTTTAGGTTTCCGTATCCCGTACAGAATCCTATTACTAAGCCTACTCCGTCTGTCTGTATGTCCGTCCGTCCGCCTGTCTGTCTGTCCGAGGGCTGTATCTCTAGAACCGTAATAGGTAGCCCGTTGAAATTTTCACAGAATATGTGTTATTATGGCGGATATAACCAAAAATTATAAAAAATAGAAAAAGTCAAAAATTAAGGGGGGTTCCCATACAAGAAACGTGTTTTTTTTTCAATGTTTTTTTGTGGTGCGGAAACCTCGGTGCGCGAGTCGGACTCGCGCTTGGCCGGTTTATTTCTGAATAACTGTTTAAAATGTATACTCGAAATAGTTTTCATGCTATAAGAAATCAATGAACTACTTTATGATATTGTTTTTTACTATTTGAACTTTACGTTCTGTAGTAAATTATGTACACAGCGTTTGTGACATAGACGGACAGACGGACGCACAGATACCTAACTGATTTTATAAAGGTTCTTGATTTCAGATTTCAGATTTATTTATTCATCTTTGGACACAAGGTGCCTTTCAGATAAGTCATACAAACAAACAAAATATGGTATAAATAAGACAGAGTAGCTATATAGCCATGGAACCCAAATGAAAATGGTTGAACTAAAATAATTTTGGATTCTGTAGAAAAATTTAAAAAATGTTCCCACATACTTACTGTTTACATGTTACATAGTGTGAAAGAGGTGGGACTGGAAATCGCAAAGATAAGACAATTTAATATGTTAATTCAAACTAATAAGACGTTTTTATTGCAGTTTCTCAACGCTCTTATCTTATTAATCTTTATAAATCCACCTCACAACAAGTTATTATACAGGCTAGCCTGAAATCATAGATTCGGAAGGAGCCACCGACGACGTTGCTTCATCTCAAACATCGAAAAACAATGGGATCATTGAGGTATGCTGATGAAACGGTTGCCACGGCGGAGGCGGCGGCGGCGGAGGCGCTGTTGCTGCTACACCCATCAATTAAACAACTGCTAGTTAAATATGATCCCATTCAGTTAGGCGGTCGCTGTGAAGTTTGGCAGATGGATTCTGTGAGTTGATTTAGTTGTGGGCCGGTCGAGAAATAATAATGTTATTTATTCGCCTTGATCTCTTTTCGCAGGGGCGTTCAGTGAAAGGCAAACTACTCTATATTGTACGAGGTGTGTGTTTGAGAAGCAACCGCAGCACTTTTACATATATCCCGATATGGGTGGTGCGAACTGAACCAATGCCGTGCAGTCCTCTTCTTCCCCATCTCATTTATTTGTCCCACTCCTGGTAGTAGGCCTCTCTGATTGTCTCCATTTTATTCGAGTTATACTCAGCTTCGACCAGTACTCAGTGCACAGGGGTACCCGCAAAATTTATTTCACGAGAATTGCATACTTTCAATGTAACGACAAATTACATTCGATTACTCACAGTTTGTATCCTACTAACCGGGACCTTTCGTTTATTGGTGAGTGCGTTCGTCTCTTACCTCATAATGAAACCGAAATAGCGTCAACCAAATTTTGTTTACGTATTACCGTCACGTCACAACAGGCTAGTCAGTCTAGCAACATTTCGCTAATCTGGTGGCATGACGCCTCTCTGAGCGTTGTTTCGCGATTCGCGAGGAAAGGTATTTTTGGCTCTGTCAACTGCACCTGGTCCGATTTGCGATGCGAACACAGGCCTGTAAAACTAAAAGGTTAAAAAGTAAGTAATAATTTCTTAATAAAACTTGGAAGAAAACGAGTCGTTTCCCTGCAAAAACAACAATGATAAACACTGAACGGTTTGTCCGATTCACATTTTAGAAGTAAGTAGGTATGTTACATGAAGGTTCTCAACTATGTAGGTTAGGTTTTTGGATATTGTCTACCTATAGGAACATCTTTGTATATTAGAAAGCTGTATGGAACATCTAGCACCTATCTTATGTTGAAGTATCTCGGGCGGGAGGTACAGCAGCGCAGGCGCGAATGCCCAAGCGGATAACGTTTGTGAAACACCTCGGTCAGCGCAGCGTACCAAGTTAGTGTTTTGCATGCGATTGATCTAGATCTCGACTCCACTTTCGTCGCACAACTCGTGTGAAACTCTTGGCCGGTATGTTGACGGGCACGGTAGGTATAATAAAATAATGTAATAAAATGATAAAAATAAAAAAAATCCTTTTCATGATAGTTTGAACTTGCTGTTTTATGGATGATCATTACTTATTATTTGAAAGAGTATAATGTTTACGTTAAACGTATGTAACTTACACAGGTTTAGCGTTCAGGCATTTAAGTTCCACGAACGTTATGTGACAGATACAACATAAAATATCTGTTACTCAACGTTATTCCTACCTTGGGAGTTGAAATACAGATGCAGTATCCGTTGATCCGTTCACTAATAAATTCCGTAGGTATCGAGGATGTGACCATTATGTGACCTAACTTTACCATAGAAACGGACAATAATAATTGTATTGATAAAAATAAAATAATAATCATAAGTAAGCTTACTAGGTACATAAGTGGCAAAGGTAAACGCAGAAACATTTAAACGTTAGGTCGCATTACGATATGCGTTAAAATGTTTAACTATCAATTATTATCCAAATGCGATCTTTACATACTCGTAGATAAATTTAAACAACCGAGCTGTATAAATAGCAACTTATGCTCATTTATCAACGACGTACAAGGTAATAATATTATGTACCTACGTACGTAACTGATGATTTACACGTCCATTCAATAGTGAAGTTGGTCGCATTCTCGAAGTGAACGTGGAGTGTATACAAGGAGTGTATAGTATATACGTATAGCTTTTGAATTTGGGGGGTTTGACGAGCGAGTTCGACCTCCAAAGAGCTTTAATGCATTTCAGCCGAGTGTTTTCCTTTGAAGTAACTATGTAAAGAAAATAAAAAAGATTTTTAACGCACGTTTGGGATGGGGACCTAACTCAGAAAAAGTGAACCGTCACGAAAGTACGAACAGAAGTTGCAACGCTCCCCATTGGCTGGGTAGCGCATAAGTTGAAAGGAATATAGCATAGATGGCGCTATCTCGATCGTAATTAAATTAATAATTGGATTTTAAATACAAAGCTTAAGAAGCTTCGTTCCTGGCGGGTGTCCCACAATACCTCACCACTTTTTAGGGTTCCGTACCTCAAAGGAGGAAAAAACCCTTATAGGATTACTTAGTGTGGGGTCGGTACTTAAAAAGAATAGCCCCACTGCATCTCTCCCCGTCGCATGTCGTAAAAGTCGACTAAGGGATCGTCAGCCTCGGCAGCTTAATGGTGCGGTCAGTTATTGGATGGATGACCGCCCGACTGTTGGAGGCTGACCGTGGTTCGGATTCCACGTTAAACTGTAGGTCCCTTCCCTTCTTACCTTACTAGGTGGTAGGGTTTATCCCGGCCGGGTTGGTACCACCGCACTGAGCGAAACGTCGGTCGAAACGGCTATGTAAATAGTTCGTGTTTTCCGTCCAGTTCAGTGTAGCCGGCGCGAAATGAAGGGAAGCACTGACATGGCACCTAGTTCACCCGGTGTTATGGGCTGACATCACGGATGTTGTAGGTGATGTAGCCAACCGTGTCAAGTTTCCATAAAAAAAAAAAAAAAAACTTTGTTGTCCGTCTGGCTGGCTGGCTGGCTGGCTGTCTGTCGGTCTGTCAAGCAAGACCCTTTTTTCTCTGTGTTCTGTGCAATGTGGGCCCACTACGAGGCCTGGGCCCTGTGGAACTGCCTAGTACGCCTAGGCAGAAGTCTGCCATTTCACACTGCCGCATGCTTGTAGCCTCCAATGCAGTGTGGACATCTAGGGAATGCTTTAATACAAATAATGACGCACCACATTCTTAGAACACGGCGCCGCAGTCGCCATAAGATATCAGATCAACGGCCACAGAGCAGCCAATAATAGCAAGATGTTCCGCTCTTCATAGCTTCGCATAAAGTGTTTGTTGTGACTTCAACCGCTTGAGCGCCTGAAAGGTTTTTACTCTGAGCTTCACCAAATAAGACACTTTTTATTCTATATTTATATTTGTTACAACCACTACCTCGAAGTGCATGGGAATAATCAGTAAGCTAGATGAAATTCCCTCGAATTTCCCTTTACTTTACTACTAAGTGACATGGTTTCATTCAACCGGATTGATACCACCACACTGAAAGGTCGGTCCGAGCGGCAATGTAAATAGTTCGTGTTTTCGATCCAATTCAGTATAGTCGGCGCGACAGAGGGAATGACTGACAAGCCACCTAATTCACCAAGGTGTCATGAGCTGACACCACGGATGTCTTAGTGTAATGGTGGTGATGTAGCCAACCATCTTAGGTTTCACAAAAAAAAAAAACAAAATTTAATTGTTTCCTTCAGAAAATTATTTTGAATTGATTGTCTAGAATCTGCAAGCACATTAAAGTTCTGTTGACCTGCAGCGAATACGATTCAACCAAAACTGTGGATTGTTCTTTTTGCATATCGCGACTCAAATCGCGAACCTTCCCCGAGAGCTCAGTTCATCCCTCCGCAGTGCGACACGAGAATGATCATGTATCGCAGTCTTTGTTAGCTGATGTTTCTGCCTTCGCACGTAGCCCTGTCCCTGTGTCCGTCGGCGCGGTGCGGCGCGGCGGCGGAGGCTGCGCGGCCGCTGCACTCGTAGAAAGGAGTTTATCGAGAGTGCCGCAACTCCAGAGTCGTCGCACTGTGTCTGCATACATAATACCCCAGATAATACGAAGCACGAATATCAGCTGCTGCGTAACAAGGAGCAGGCACGAGGGAACTCCCTACTGTGCTTTAGGAAATACGAAATGTGTCGAAAACACTTTTTCCGTATCTGCAATCTCTTCATAGTTGATATTTACTAGTAAAAAAAAAAACATATGCGTGCGAATGGACATCTATAAGCGCCGAGTAGACGGTATAGGTTATTCTGCCTATGGGTGGCGATATATCTATCTATACCAAATGTGGATTTGATAGCCTGACTGAAAACTTGTGAACACATTTCCTCATAACGCAACAAATTCTCGCTCGAGTCATGAGAATGATTTAGTTGTGAAACTTGTCCTTAGCCATTTTTACGAAGTTTTGAACAGCATAGCTGTAGGCTGATTTTAATCTTTAACCTATATAATACCTATTCGAACATGTGGGTGCATGGTCGAACTTCGTACGTCAGCCTATGTTCTGAGGGTCTTATAATAATATAAATAACTTCCTCAATGTCAACACTACTATTTTAGGGAACCCACTGCTTTATTTCTTATTCTTTATTCATATTTTACAACCCGGTTCGATTACACCCAGAAAGAAGAGACGGCAAGTAACTTCGCAGGTTTTTTTTTAAACGTCTTTGATTATAATACGTTGTGACTAACTGCATAATATAATAACTAGGTATATAATTATGACCACATAAAATCAAAAGTATATGTAAAAATAAAAATAGGATCAGGCGTATACAGCCTTTGTCAGAGTGTATAGAGCCTTTCTCTGTGACTATTCGGAGCGCGGAGCTAAATTCGCGGTTTTCGATCTCCAGCTCGATCGAATTACTTGGAACGTGACTCCCGCGCCGCCGCCGCTGCCGACGCCGCCGTTTAAACATCAGATTCGAGTAAACATAACGTAATTTACATAACGTCTACTCTACACCGATTTCTTGTTAGCTTTCACCGATCCACCCGTCACTCGTCTTCCATCATTTCGCAGGCCGAAACCAGTTCGATAATGCGTGTCCTGGATATTTTGACACACTATGAGTGTTTTTGCATTGGTATAATAAGCGTTGCGTTACTTAGGCCAGTCGAGAAATACCTTTATGATAATAATCAACGAAGAGAACTACATATTATTTGTATTCAATAAAAGCGATAATTATTTCATAAATTATAATTTTAATTACTTAATATCGTAACTCATGTGTATAATTGATTTAATGTGCATAAGATTGGTGCTGTCTCTCTGAATAGGATGCAAGACTTGCATTTATCTTTATTGCTAATTCATTATTATTTATTGTAAGAGATTGAACGATTAATAATTTGGAGGAAGCTACCGGTTCGGCGATAGATATCCGGGCGGATTGCGGAGGTGAATCCGGCGAGCACTTGTGGTGCATTTTATTGCGTTCAATTAAATAGAGCTGTGTGTTATTAAATGGAGTTTTATTTATTTAAAGGTCAGTTAATTCAAAGGGTAAACAAAATCAACATCCAATTTAATATTGGAAAAGAAATAGCTTGGTGATGATTTTACTCACGAGCGATTCCGTCTGCAGGTTTCATTTACTTAGGTTATGGCAGGTTCACGTGTTTGGTTTTATACGTAGCAGCTGTTGATTAAAAACCATGGCTGCAAGACAATCTTTTCTGTGCCCATATTAATTAGATGGTTCAATTTACTAAGTAATAATATTCTATTCTAAACAATATTAAAATAGTTATCAAATGAATCTAAGGTAAAAGTACCTAGCACACTTGCGGCATTTCCCCGCTGGATGGCAAGGCTAACTCGTTGGATGAAGTAAGCCTTCGATTGCGGGACACCAGTTACATCGACTAGAAGCTTCCCGAGCTTCTTCAGGAAACTCCTGGCACCAGAACTCCACGGACCGAGCGTCTCTACCGCAAAAGCAACAAAGTGAAAACTGTCGGCAAGATCACCGTATTTATTGCGTTTGAGGTCCTCTGCCCTGTTCGCGGCAGCCCCGGCTGCCCTAGAGGTCCCCTGAATGTAACTAGGTGCTAACGTATCCACGCAAGTGGCATCCCACATATTCCGTGCATCCTGGAACCTTGCGGCTATTCCCGGCGGGATGGCAAGAGGCCTGACGGCATATCTCTGGTTCCGTGGGCTGAGGGTAAGTCTTTGATGTGGGATGCCACTTGCGTGGATACGTTAGCACCTAGTTACATTCAGGGGACCTCTAGGGCAGCCGGGGCTGCCGCGAACAGGACGCAATAAATACGGTGATCTTGCCGACAATTTACTTAAATTAGAATAAACAATTAAATTATTAAATGTATTTAAATTTAATAATTTATTAGATTTTAATTTATTAAATTTATTATGTTTTCAACATCTGTATTTGATATTTGTAAATCATTGTTTAGTTATTTATTGTACGTAATTTACCAACAGATCTAAATGGTAAATTAAATTAAATAGTCCTTGTTGAAATTGCATGCAAAGTGTCTACTGCACCACGACCGGGTCCAGTCGAATCTGATAACCGCGACATTATTCTGTCTCAATGCGTTCCTCCAGTTACCGACTACGACTACGTTACTGCGCTGTTTCCCCATCGAGCGAATGGCACAACTTCATTATCGCAGTTCTCAAAATGGCTCTTGCCGTAAACGTCACGAGAATCGCCAAGATTCTGTCGCCGCGGGAATGTCGGAGACACGATTATGTTTTTTCTGCACGCGAGTGTTGTTACGAGGCAGTAGGTATTATAGCAAGGTCGTAGCGGTCGTAACCACGTCGGAATCGGAATACACAGCAACTGGCACTGCTGCAGGAGACTCAAGAAGACGAGCTGAGAAGATCTATGTAGAGTTATTCTCAATTGAGGAGGAATTCACTTTCTTTAAGGACCTAATGAGATAACTTTGTTTCTACCTTTTAGATTTTTTAAGGTTCAAAAAGTGTTATTTTGTAACACATGTGAAAATTGATATGATTGATGTTTTTTTTTATGGAAACTGACACGGTTGGCTACATCACCTACAACATCCGTGATCTCAGCCCATACCACCGGGTGAACTAGGTATGAATGTATAAACATTCATACCGGGAACCCGAGAATTTTTAGCGTGACGCTCGCGTGTGATTTTTACACATCAACTGAGAGCTCACCGGAACTCACATTTTTATTCTGATTATATGAACTCCACCAGTGAAAAATTCCCATTGAAACGACAAATGTTGACGTTATTTTAATTTCATTTCACTTATTCAGCGCTACGAATAGGTGGCTACACTTTTTCTCACGAACTGGCATTTCTCTTCCCACTCAGCAGTAATCTGTGACTCACAGCTCAGCTCAGTAAGCTGTGACCGACGCCCAACCGCGACGAACGCGTCGAGTCCGCCACGGTACACCTTCAATGTGAGCGCATTTGGGTTTCGCTATAGTGATGACATTGATCGAGTAGGTGATGGTAAAACGGATCCTAGGTCTTCATACGGTGAGCGAGATTTGCGTGACTGTATACCATTAGAGAAACCAGGCCGATGGATACGTAGAATAAGTAATTACGGCTTTTATACCTAGTAGGTATAGTAATTATAGCTTGTAAAGATATACGTCTCCACGATTTAGTTGTTCGAATTACTTAGTTAAGTTTGATCATAGCTTCTCTTCTCACTGGCTAATCGCGGGTGTTGGTCATTTTAATTCATCAGATTTTCTAAATTTCGAAACGATTCTTCATTTTGTAGGCCAATACGCCTGAAGCTTAATTTCTGTTGGTCACCATTTTCGAATCGTGCGCCCCATTACTTTTTGTTGCACCTACCCTGGTAAGAACTATGCCCTTAAGAACTACCTTCTATACGTTTAAGTGCAATAAAGTGTTTTTTTATTTGATTTGATTACCTACTTTGCTGGTGTAAAGATTGCAGAAAGATTTGGGAAAAGGTTAGGCAGACGAGTTGTCTGCCTAACCTTTTCCTCTCACTTCATTTGCAATTCCTTTAGACTAATTTAACATTTTAATGATGCGGTGTGTATAACAAACAACGTGTATCAGCACTTCACTATTGCCTCGAGGAGGCTTGTTCACACCTCTGTGACCGCGCTCTAGTAACCCTCCCCTCCACCCACCTACAACGAAGCAGCAGCCTTATCATTTTACCTAAGAGTCTGCGTTGCGTGCAGTTTGCGTAATTGTTAGACGCCACTCAATATGCGCGATGATTAACGCACATTGGTCAAGATGCGAGTGTTTTCTCTAACTATACCCGGGTGTTCGTGTGACGGGTTACTGTGTCAGTAGGCGAAGCTTAATGATTTCGAATTGGCCTACGCCTTTTTTTAGTTCTCAGCCGAATATGTTAAATATTATAATTTGATTTGTTACGTATTTGCCTAGAATACAATAATAGTGAATAGAGAAGTGTCCAAAATAGTATAACGCCCCAATTTGATCTCATTTTGACTGAGTAATTTCCATCATCTGGCAATTATGGTGTTTCCCAATCGGCTGCAATTTGAGCCTACCACCTAGAAAAGTGCAAGGAAAGGGATCTACTGTTTTACACCGGTTCCGATCGGTGCAGCAGCAGGTGTAGATATGCACGTAATTTTTTTCCGTCAGAAAAAAACTCATTGGTGCATGTCAGCCGGAATGCCAACCTCGCTCCCCCTGAGATCAAGAGTCCAAGCCAAGACCTCGACGATCACCCACCGCTGTATGAAAAAGACAATGGCATTCGAAATAGTTTAAAATTCAGCATATACGAAGAACATTTTAGTTGCTGCAACAATTACCTACGTTCGTTGTACGAATATTTAATTCACGATTTTTACCTTCAAAATATATCTAATAACTTAGGTAATGTAATATCTACACGTACCTACACTACACACATTTATATAATACTTGCATATTAGTTGCTAGTATAAAATATACACAATACACAACAGCCTACAAAATACAACTATAAGTACACTAATACACTAAAACTAAAACTAATCTAAAATTAATATCCAGAAAACCTACAAAAAATAAATTTCTGAAAAGTCCGCCGAAGCCCCGTCTCTGCCGACGCCAAGTGTACCCAGAACGCTCGCCGCGTTACCCCTCTGAATCTCAATACTAATCCGCCGTTTAAGGAATGCTTTGGAACGACGCTTTCCCAGCTTCTCCGTGAAAACCTTGGTTTCAGACGACCATGGTCCCAAAGTCTCCACGGCGAAAGGTTGAAACTCAAAGCGGTCACGCAGCGAGCTATACAATCTCGTCTTGGCGGCGGCAGTCTTGTTTGCCGCGGCCCCGGCAGACAAGGAGGTAACGGGAACATGGCTGGGGGCCAGGGTGTCCACGCATGTGGCGTCCCACACTAGAGCCCTCCCCCGGCTCCACGGCAGTAGGGTCATGCCGTCAGGTCTCTTATGGTCACCGCGGCTAAGGCCAGGTGGCTCCAGCATGGACGGAATATTGACTGAAGCCAACGCTCGCTTTATGATGTTATTTAAACCGCAGTGACGGGAGAACCTGCCGGCAGTCCTCTGACAAGACAAGCCATGAATTCCGGAATAATTGTGATAAATTATTTTTCACTGAAGCGCAAACTAATTTGGAGACTATCCGACGAACTGTGCAACCGACCGCAATCGGCCTGATACCTCCATCTTTTTTGTTTAAAGCGATGAGCGATGCACCATATATGAATGGGCAAAATGCTTCAACAACCTGACCAGCAAGCATGATGTTTGTGCATTTTGTGAGGGATTCTACCAATTTTTTACCAGCATCGCCAACGGTGGAGGAAACTAAATCCTTTAAGTGTTGTGGGGACAGCCCATCTATACCAGCTGCTGAACCACACGGAAAAGATATTATGACACCCAGCACTGACTCTTCAGATGCGACCAAATGTTCATCGTTCACTCCAGGGGCGTCAGGTATGGTAAGGATTCGAGATGGCCGAGGATGTTTTAGTCTGAGCGCCGATAGGGTTTCCTGATTCGGTGGAGCAGTGGAGTCGGATGAAGATAGTACCCTGACGGCACCACGGACGTCACCGTCAAAGACTTTCCTCTCTGCCAGCTTATAAACGGAGCCGTGTTTTAGACGTGAAGATGGCTGCCTGGGAACATCTGTGCAAATGTTATTTTGATTAATATTATTTTTAATTTTGGTTGCTAAGGAACCTTTAGCTTTCGTATCAACATGAAGATAATTATAGGCAAAGAGGAACAACTCCTGCCAAGCGGCTATGTTATTATCATTCCAACAGTTGTCAAGAGTTGAAGCAAGTTTTCTAGCTACAGACTCGCGAGCTGCTCGCGGAATTCGTCTGATGACGGGAGTGTGATATTAAAATAAATCGAAGATCGTCGTTAACCTAATTTAAGGTTAATTTACGACCTTTATTATATAACTAGCTGAGCCCGCGGCTCCGCTCGCGTGAAATTCGTATTCCAAAGAAGAATGTAAGTAACTAAGGGTGAGGCCGAAGGCCGAGCTGCGTTCAGGTAATCGATAAACCTTCTTAAAGAAAGTAACTAACTAAGGGCGAGGCCGAAGGCCGAGCTGCTTTCAGGTAAACGATAAATCTTTCTCAAATAAAGGAAGTAAGTAAGGGCGAGGCCGAAGGCCGAGCTGCGTTCAGGAAGACGTTAAACCTTCTGGAAGAAAGGAAGGAACTAAGTGCGAGGCCGAAGGCCGAGCTCCGTTCAGGTAAACCAAAAACCCTCTTCCGCCTTCGGGCCTCGCCCTTAAAGACTTCCTTTCTTCGATAGAATATAATATCGTTTACTCAATCTATTTATTTCATAAAAATACAAAAGTAATAATAATAACTAAAGAATTAAACCTACCTAACAAACATTAAAATAACTATCAAAACGGGCATTTTCAAATGTTCTTAGAGCACTTGCGGCATTACCCCGCTGGATGGCAAGGCTTACCCTTTGAATCAAGTACATAAGCCCTTGATGACGGGACACCAGTTGCGTCAACCAGCTCAAGCCTCTTTTGGCTTCACTGCTCCACGGACCGAGGGTTTCAACCGCAAACGCAACAGATTCGAAATCTTGAATTATATTTCTATATTTGCTGCGTTTGAGGCTCTCCGCCCCAGCCTCGGCCGCGCCAGCCGCTCTTGAAGATGTCCTAACGTGACTTGGAGCCAATGAGAACAAAAGTGGCGTCCCACATCAAAGAACTACCCTTAGTCCATGGCACTAAGGTGATAGCATCGGGCCTCTTTCCATCCAGCCGGGAATAACCGCGAGGTTCTAGGATGCACGGTATATTTGCCGTTAGAAGCGTGGACTTTATAATAAAATTTAAATTAAATTAGCTCAATTTTAATATTAATTAACTTTATTCGAGATGGTTTAGCTTCTTCCTGAACGCAGCTCGGCCTTCGGCCTCGCCCTTAGTTGCTTGCTTTCTTCGAGATGGTTTATCATTTGTCAGAACGTAGCTCGGCCTTCGGCCTCGCCTTAGTTACTTACTTTCTTCAAGATGGTTTAGCTTCTTCCTGAACGCAGCTCGGCCTGCGGCCTCGCCCATAGTTACTTACTTTCTTCGAGAAGGTTTATGGTCTTCCAGAATAGAGCTCGGCCTTCGGCCTCGCCCTTAGTTACTTACTTTCTTCAAAAATGTTTTTCTTCTTCCTGAACTCAGCTCCGCCTTCCGCCTCGCCCTTAGTTACTTTCATCGAGAAAGAATATCGTTTACGTGAGCGCAGATCCGCCTTCGGGCCCGCCTTTAGTTACTTACTTTCTTTTTTTTAAATACGAATTTCACGCGAGCGAAGCCGCGGGCAACAGATATATAAATTTTATTGCACCAATGACAGCGACATAACTTCGACTTTCAATTATTATTTTTATTTATCAAACAATTTGTCACCGGCCAGCTCACGTCGAGATGACAGTTCTCCGTTGTCAACATGACATTTAAAATAGTTTTTTACCTTTACTTTGGATTACGTGATTTTTATTATATTTTTTAATTATTATGTTCATCCGGGATATACACTGTCACTATAAAAAGTTTCGTCAAATTCCGTTCAGTGGTTTTTGCGAGATGCGCTTACAAATAGACATTTTTGCATTTACGATTTTATGATATGTATAGAAAGAATAGATATGTATAGACTATTGTGTTCAAGTTATAAAAAAGAAGAACTGTCATTTTCGTTGTATCTACTTATTTTTAAATTTCGAATGAATATTTTATTCAAATTGTATTTGCTGACAGTTCTCAAGATATAATTATGCACTTTGGACTACGTGATTTTAAACGCGCAATAATGTTTATAATTGTTAATTTTTTTTTTATTTTTGTTATTTTTTTTTACGTATTATGTTAACCCGGCATATAAACTGCCACTATACAAAGTTTCGTCTAATTCCGTTCAGTGGTTTTTGCGTGATGCGCGTACAGACAAACAAACAAACAAACAAAAATTTTAAAAACTGTTCTAACATGTTCAGTATCTCATTTTAAGCCACCCTGGTTAGTTTTTTTCCGAATACATTCAATGTACAGACTTTCTTACCTCTACGATTTTATTATATGTATAGATGATACAATTTTTACTTACAATTTTATATATAATTCCTTTATGTTTTATAGAAAATATATTTTGAATGATTCAGATACATATTTATATTTTTAATAATGTTTATGTTTATAAATTTAAATATTACTAATAATTGTTTTTGTCGTCAGCCTCGATAGCTCAGTGGTGCAGACAGTCAACTGTCACTATTGAATGTTAAGCAACGCTGGGTGCGGTCAGTGCTTGGATGGGTGACCGCTGACCGTTGGAGGCTGACCGAGGTTCGGATTCCTCGTAAAACTGTAGGTCCCTTCCCTCCTAATCTTACTTGGTGGTAGGGTTTAACCCGCCCGGGTTGGTACCACCGCACTGAATGAAACGTCGGTTGAAACGGCTATGTAAATAGTTTGTGTTTTCCGGCCAGTTCAGTGTAGCCGGCACGATCAAAGGGCGAACATGGGCTGACATCACGGTTGTAATAATTATTATTCTAAAAATAATTATTTGTATTTCTTTAATCTTTCCTTTATGTGCGTGAATGGCATTCGCAACAGCCGCGTACGACAGAATGCACATGGGCGTCGTTAGACACCTTCTGGGTGGCTCGGGGCCATATGTCACGCTGTCAATAAAAAAAAAAGTTGATACTTACACTTGAAAACATCATTTCTTAACTTTCTAATTTCTTCCCCAAAATTTAATTTCAACACTGATACGAGTATAATCCAACCGCGCTGAAAGTCGATGTGATAATTGTTACTTGATCTTATCTAAACTAATGCACAAGGCGCTTTAATATATATATATAACCGATACTGTGTTGTGTTGTAGCACATTATTGCTTGCATAGATTGGCCTGCTTTCTCATGTAGCTACTTATGTGAAAATCAAGATATTACTCAGTATTTCTTATTAGGAAGATACGATTAACTAAATACAACAAACATTTACATAAATGCATATTTAAATAATTTCTTAGGCTACTTAGCACTTAGGCGATTGTAGGTATACGATAAATATTTTTTTCTCTTGCGAATAAAGGAGTCGGGTTTTACGTAAACAAAGAAGTATGTACTTCATGATTGTATGTATGACTCAGTGGTACCAACCCGGGCGGGTTAACCCCTACCACCTAGTAAGATTAGAAGGGAAGGGACATACAGTTTTACGTGGAAACGGAACCACGGCTAACCAGATATTTCCTCTACAGAACCGGTAAACTGTGGACCGCTCACCCTGCCCATATATTTCCCCCCAAGTACAGTCTCGGGTCCTACAAGAGGGGCATACATAGGCACCTGCATACGACCGAGTGTCCATGGGCGTCGTTAGAAACCTCATGGGTGGCTCGGTGTCATATATCGCGCTTTCTAATAAAAACCTCCAAACAACGGTCGAACGGTCACCCATCCAAGTTCTAACCACGCCCAGGCGTCACGGTGATCACGATCGACAGTCCACCGATCGCACAACTGAGCTACCGAGGTTGACACTCTGATTGATTGTACCGAATACGCTGGCTGCGTTGCTCCTTTGAATGGCTAGCCCTATTCGCTGAAAGAAGAAAGACTTGGCGCCACGGTCACCAGACTTATCAATAAGGAGCTTTCCTAAGACGTTTCCGAAAGTCCTTGCGTCGGGTGACCACACTCCAAGTGTTTCCACAGCAAAGGCATAATTGAACTGCATGTAGGTAAATTCTAAACACTTAAATTTTAATTACATCAAAAGGAAAAGGGGACTGGACTAGGTCATTGCACTCCTAGGACCTAGACAACACTGTTGCCAAATCTCACTGTCCATCGAGTTTTTATAACAATTTTAAATTTCGGAAATTCGATACATAAACGGAATTTCGATTTGAATGATAAGGATTTTTGACGTGATGACGTCACGTCTTATAAATTGATGAACACCGGCTGCACTCACGAAAAAGTGTCACGTTCCATCTAAACCTGTGTGTGCAAGCGCGAGCGCGATAGAGAGGCATATGCAATAGTAGGAAATACAAAATACATTTGTCCGTCTTTTGCGAGCCTCGAACCCGCGGTCCCTGCCACCAATATTGTGACCGACCAGACGTCTTAACCACCCGGGCTAATCGGCCATGTACCAGTGAAGCGAATTTGCTCAACAGTAGGTGAAGATTTCTTGGAGCGACATCTAGCGTCGACATCTAGCGTCAATAGTAAATGAAATACTTCAGCTATACATGCTTTTAACATATTATACTTCAATACTTCAGCTTCGCAATTAGGTAAGTGTTGCAACGTTGTAGTATGCGCTTTGATAATATGTAGATGGCGTTATGTAGGATTATTGGGTAGATTTAATTATGTGTTATGTAGAAATTTACAAATTTAAAGTTTATATTGATAATTAATATTATTAGTTTTTAAAGTACTCACATTTGCGATTTAAGGATTAAACTTCTAAGCACGATAGCTGCGAACCCGGCTTCGCTCGGGTAAACTAAACTTGCACTGCAATATTTGATATGTAGTGGATGTTTTGGCTTTTTAGGTTTTTTAAATATAAAATAAACAAAAATTAATAGTCGTTATTTTCTCATATTTTTTATTAGTTATTATCACATCTTTAAATATAAATAATTTAACATATGTAAAATCACACAAATTCATTCATCTTATTATAGTGATTCAAACATAAGCCTAAAGGCATTATCTGCCAGTCATGCCTGGGATTGTGAGTATGGTAGATGGTTAGTGCGGGTAATTTCTGTTTTGTATATAAAAAGTTAAATTACAAATTTAAAAAATACCGACCCTTAAAAAAATCCCGACCCTTAAAAAGTCAAATATAATTTCCATTTACTTACTTAAAGGGGTCGGGGGCCGCTAAGTAAATTCCCGCGCTGCTCTGAGTTTTTATATTTTACGCGACGCATCTTTACGCATCTAACCTAATGTTTAGCCGCGCATGTCGTTTTTGTTACGTTTGTATTTCCGAAAATAATTCTTAGGTGGTTATAAAAAAAACTAAACACCCTAAGAAAATTTAAACACCGTAACATTGCTTAAAAAAGAAAAAAAAACAACAAACATTTTGAGGGATTCGAACCCATGGTCAAAAAATACAAATCCACTGAGCCACGAAATCATATAAACGACCAAACGAATATCGGATTCCCTTGGATAGTTTTCGGCTTTCTTAGGAGGACAAAACTGTCACTGAGAGACAGATAATTGGCCCCGAGACACTCATCCTTTCAATTTCTTCTGCCCTGGTACTTTAGAACCGTTCCCAGTAGTCTTACCACTTTATGACGTCATCACGTAAAAATATCGTCCGTAAACCGACTTTACAGACACCAAATTTTTTTTCTTCTAATAATGAGTGCTTTCTATTCCTGAAGTTTCTCAAGCCTATCCTGACACACCAATCCTGTATATAGAGCAATTTCAAAATTTCACACCGAAAGCAAAATCCTTAAAATTGTTTGGAGTCTGTATCTCAACTTTTAAGTGACCGTAAATAAATACTTCCACTAGATAAGAGAGAGAAGGACGAGTTAGTTTTTATCTCACATTTTACTTTAAACGAGATTACGCAAGACTAAAGCGGCCGTTTTACATAGTTAACCTATGCCAGTCTATCAATCAAATATAACTATTTCTCCAGCTGGTGTACGTACATGTATTTATATATCTTTAATTGATGTAAATCTGTTCATTTTCTCCGGTTGAAGATCGACCGGTTTGAATTATAGCTGTGCAGCTCTCTTGAATTTATAATGAAGGGATTATTTATTTTTATATGCAAGCAATAAAAACATATTCATTTAGTAATACTAGCAGTTGAGGCGAGAGCTGAATCCTATTTTCACAAATTCACTGGTTCTACACACACACACGGACACACACACACACAGCCTCACATGCACACACATACACAAGACAACATTTTTCTAATAATCTCACTCACTTCACAAACATGAATACTTAGTGGCCCAGAACCATAATATTACCTAACATTTTGACAAGTGTGTCAGTTTTCTCTCGCCTTTATAGCTAAGCTGTTTATTCATACATTGTAAAGGCTAATTCACAATCACAATACCTGCGTACTGACCTAAATAATTTAGTATACATCGCTCAGATCTATACATATGTATAGATACACTGATTTTGTCCATCACAGCTTTGTAAAAAAATCAATTCATTCAATTGTATGCGCTTAAGAGTTAGTTTCATTAGGTACCTATGTCAGAAAACAAAGGAGTAAGTAGAAAGAAATGTTCGTGCTTGAATTAACAAAAGGAACGTTAAGCAAGTTGTATTTGTAAATACTGCAACAAGAATATTCAATTTAAAATTTCCGAAATCCGCACCATAGTTGTACTGAAAGTTCTGCAACCAGCCGCTATTAGGCGCACGTTATTCACAATGTTAGGTATAATCAGACAATAAGTTCTAGAGTACTTATTGCTGATATCGTTCAGCCCAAGCGAAGTTATTGCTGATATAGTTCGGATAATTCGAACCAATAGTCGTGATCGTGCGGTCAGGGTGCGGATACTGTAACCGCAGGTCACCGCTGTAAGCTGAGACATGCACTGTTCTTTATCAAATCAATGAAACGCGAGTAGGTGTCCTTGCATGCTCAATTTATTTTAAAGTTTTTAATGTCTTCTCTAGTATTATAAATTGACGACTGTCTCTATTTTTTTGTATACTGGAAGAAATACCTTAGGCATTGAACAGTTAACTTTTGCCCATATTTTGCCTTATTTGAGTGCAATAAATATATTTAAAAAAAATTCAAATATGCCCGTAACGGGTAAACACAGAGATTTGAAGTTTAGTTAGTTGCGCGTAAACATTGTTTTGTGGGTGAATTCGAAAATCACGCCTCTTGCTATTTATGTTTCTATTTAACGTAAATACTTGGACACAAATGATGTCTTGGTAAATTGCCGATCGAACGGTATACATACATATTCTATTACCGAATAATTATGAATTATATTCGGTATTTATTTTATGCATATACATGTACATAGAACGCACCAATGTCCATTCTAATAATAATGTACGACTTTCATTATTACCACAAGTAAAGTAAACGTGTAAAGTAAGTAATTATAGGAGAATGGACAGACAAGAAGACTGCCACGCAGGCGCGCGCGCATGTTTGTCGTGATGAGTTTTCACTAACATTTTTGTTTGTGTGTGTATTTCTGTTACATAACGACATAATGACGAGTTGTTCGTATGTAAACGACATACAGAAATTATGTAGGCTCGCGTCGCGCGCATGCGTGAGAACAGCAAACGCGGCGCGTAGACGACGACGCACAACGAGCGTGGCCGGATGTGGTGCAGGCGGAGTTCAGTGTGGCCGATACCGGATTCAGATTCTCTTGCCAGCTATGTACCGGATTCAGACTCACGTTGCCAGTTGTGTACCGGATTCAGCTGTGAAATAGTGCTGGGTACTGTTTTTATCGTTTTCGAAGGCGAGCTCATTGCAGAACGAAATTTCTTTCAGTCAGCCTTGTACACAACTACGCTTTAGCTTTGACGGCATCTTCACAAATGTGACTGATATTCACGCATAGGTCTTTGAAAATTCGAAATTCTCAACAATCGTGCTTGGCAAATGCCCAGTTTTAGCATACCTACTTATATGGCCGTATTATTCTGTCCCGGGTGTAGGTACCTAAGAGTACCTCGGTGCTATTTGTCGCGCTCGGTTTCTTGTTTAAAAGCTCTTCTAATTGTTCCGTTTGGTTTTTATTGTAAGCGCGTGTCTAGAATATCGGCCTGGTTCTCTTTGTGTTATTGCGGTTAAATTTTTTCTGAACATTGCACTGCAAGCACATTTTTTGTCCTCGTCATCGTCTTGTCAAACTTAACCTTGCATGAGCACGCTTATGGAACAGACGTGAACCAATTCCGCCATTCACCGGGCGGTCGCCTCCAAGATATGCGAACATTATTATCGTATTTTTAAGAGGCAGACCCACGAAATAAGAAATGTTATACCTACATAAATGGAAAGGGCATATCGGTAGATCTAAGAAATAAAAATACAGTATCACAAGCTATGTTATTAGATGATAGTAGAGTATTCTACGTATTTCATATTAAGTTAACATTATGACTAGCAATTACTTACAATGTATTATAAATTGTATTTATTACTTATTTATTTATTTAATTTATTACACCATTTTGTAATAAAATAAGGTACAAAAAGGTCGGCTTAATGCAGATCTGCATTATTTTCAAGCAAACCTTTGGGATGTGGAAAGGGGGTGGAAGTAGGCGTACGGGTAATGTGAGAGAATATTAACAAATTCCATATATAAATAGGTACCGATAGACGTACATACATGATATATATACGTACATATAATTAAAGAAGTAAGTTTAGTATAGTAGTAATTAGATACCTATATATAATTAATAAGCATTCTTATTATACATTATTTACTAAAGTATAACTTTTATTTGACAAAAAGAAAAATTAAATTCAACAGAAATGTAAGAACTTAAATTAAATAAAAATATTATTAAATAATATTAAATAACATTATTTTATCTTCAATTCTCACGCTCAACTATTTTGCTACTACTAACTTGCATTCCATTCCACTATATTAATCAAATCTCAAACATCCAAAGATCAACTGTAAGAATTATCGGCAAGGGATAAGTTCGCTTTTACACTTTATGTATGTAAATGTTCTAATGTGCTTGTTACCGTTGAATGTTTCTTGGAGCAATAAAGTATATTCTGTCTATGTAATATTGTTTAAGAAATGTTGCTTGCTTCCTCTTCGCAAGTTTTAATACTAAGTGTATTGTATGAATATAATACGCTTTAATTGAGTGAGAAATAATAGAAGAGAAAAGGAAAGAGTGAGTGCGAAGAGGAGGCCACCGTTCTTAGACAATGTCTACGTCAGTATGGAGCTAGTGCGTCAATTTCTCGTCGTTAGTTTCTACCTCTGGTTTCGAACTTTTCCCTTACACCGCAATAACGAACATTATATTTTCTAGTAGAATGCATACCTAGTTACAATAGTTTAAAAGATAGACACCAGTAATTTCCTTTTTTTAAATTTTTTTTTCGCTTTTAAGCTTTACGACTAATGACCGATTTCACTGCATACGGTCAAGTATCGAATAATAGTTATCTGTCGGTTAAAGTGACATTTCACGAACAGTTCACCGGACATATTTACAAAGTCTACATATATTAGCCGAAGATCGTGAAATCGGTTCCTAGTCGATTTTATATCCCTACCACAGCAAGCCCGCTGGCTCATCTATGGGAGAGTGAAAAAAAAAAATCGGTCAAGGGCGAGTCGAACTCGCGCACCGAGGGTTCCTTATCGCCATGTCATGGTTAGCGCCACTCACACATGGCGTGTTATGAAATGCTTCTTATTAGTTAAATGTCATGATTAGTTAAAATGCTTCACATTCTATTCGGTAGATGGCGCGCGCGCTTTTTGGTTTCTTCTATGGGAACCCCCGTGATTTTTTTACTTTTTCTTATATTTATTATTTCCTGTTATATCGGCCATAATAACACATAGGTATTCTGTGAAAATTTCAACGGGCTACCTATTACGGTTCAAGAGATACAGCCCTCGCACAGACATACGGACGGACGGACAGACAGACAGACAGACAGACGGCGTAGGCTTAGTAATACGGTCCCTTACCGGATACGGAATCCTAAAAAGAGAGCCACGGTTTGTTGTTTACTGTTTATTGAGCATTCTTATGGCAGTAACACTGCACTCGAACTTGCCACAACTTGTTCTATTTTTCTATTTTTATATTGGTTTGTCAGCTCATTGGTCACTTCGGGTAAGTCGATGTTCTGTGGGCAGTTTGATACACTGTGGCCGGTTGCATTTATGTGACGTCACATTAACAAGAACTTGCTGCGCTACATTCGCAGTGAATGTAGGTAATGCGAATTATTTTTAGGGTTCCGTACAGTACGGCTACGCCGTCTGTCCGACTGTCCGAGGTCTATATCTTAAACCGTAATAGGTAGCTGGTTGAAATTTTCACAGAATATGTGTTATTATGGCGGATATACTTACTAACAAATAAAAAAAGTAAAATTGAGGGTTCCTCATACATGAAATGTGTTATTTTTTTCTTCAAAGTTTTTGTTTGTTTTTGCTCTATCGTAACGGTAATACAAGCGTCAAACTTGGTGTGATTATAGTGCAAAGTTTAAAGTAAGCGAAACGACAAATAATAAAAACCGAACATGGTTTTATTTTTTATGTAATCCGGTATGGGTGGCTGAGTCAGAGGGGCCAAAGCACATGCTCTGACTAGCCAATATCACCTCCGAGAAGGTAGGTGCCATACCAGAGACTTCCCTGGACTGCTGGCTATACTGGACTAGAGGAGAACACAACCGAGGCTGCTATGCGGCCATCTTACATCAAGTACGGTGGTACCAGCCCAGTCGGCTATAATTTGAGCCTACCACCTAGTAAGGGGCAAGGGAAGGTACGAAACCCTAGGTGCACGAGTCCGACTCGCACTTAGCCGCTTTTTTATGGTGACCAAAAAACCAGCCCGAAGTAAGGATATCAATAACGGTCATTCATTTGTTGACAAATTGTCAAGTAGGTAGATAACATCAAGGATACATTCATTTCATACGTTAATTTGACGCCAGCTCAATCGACATATTTTATTAACCCCCGACGATAAAAGAGGGGTGTTATAAGTTATAAGTTTAACGTGTGTGTGTATGTGTGGATGGGATGGACGTCCTTACCTATTAAATGTTCTTGGAATGGAATATCTTAATCGGAATAACTACAGTTCCATTACATTCTCACTGATAACAGTTATAGTTACTATTCGCTAATATTGAATACATTTACTGTGTGGGGCCGGTACAAAGAATAGCCCCACTGCATCTCTCCCCGTGCATGTCGTAAAAGGCGACTAAGGGATAAGGACAAGATACCGTGCTAAAGGGCGACAGGATCGCCATCTCTCATCTTGGCACGGTACTTCCACCAAGTCATGCAGCAGGTGGTTCTTCGTGCCTTACTTGCTGCTTGATCGATCGATGTCTTGTTCGAATACTTTGCGAAACGTGGTGGTCGGTGTTGTGCTGTAATTTGGCAGAGTTCTTGCAGCACAACACCGATTGCTCTGCTTACCCCGATTGTCGGGATTCAGCGTGTGTGATATG
The DNA here is from genome assembly GCA_946902875.1 of Nematopogon swammerdamellus. Classification (NCBI taxonomy): domain Eukaryota; kingdom Metazoa; phylum Arthropoda; class Insecta; order Lepidoptera; family Adelidae; genus Nematopogon; species Nematopogon swammerdamellus. The sequence continues at coordinate 8,952,176 of OX336344.1, forward strand.
TATGTATGTATGAATACATTTTGTAGGTAGTTACAACAACGGTGCAAAACTTCATGCATGTGCGTGGTTTACATGTTCTAGTTTATATGTAACAAACTAGCAGACATCGTTAGAATTTTAATATGCATTATTATGATTATCACTATTACGATGATCATAATACACACACATTGCTTTATAATCCTTGCGGGTAAAACTGATCATAATGATAAACCAACTGCCAATAATTGCGAAAACAAATCAGTCTGTCCTTCCTTTCATTGATATCAGACGGCGGTAATCTCAGAAAGGTCAGGACTTTAACATTTGCCGGGAGCACGTTAGTCGTGGACTCGTGGGCTCTTGGACTCATACACACACACACATATACCACACTGGCATGTTGAGGGTGTGCCCGCTGTCAAGCTGACGTACTTTATGACTTTTATTGTATAAGGCGGCGACACCCTGATGATTGAGAAAGCTTGCATCGGATTCCTGGATATTTATTTAGATATATTAGGTAGATATTTTAGGTATTTAGGTATGTACATATGTAGGTACATGACATGACACGTTGCATGAAATATGGCACTATGCAATTTGGAGAAAATATAAAAATATGCAGCAAACCGCATAGCAACAGCAACATGGCTAGATAGGTAGATATGTATGTCTCATAAAACATATTATGTCGTGGTTCCCATAAAAAAACCGTTTTGACATAACATAAACAAACATACCTAAACAACCATACCATGTAATGAAAAGGGAGATCACTCAGCTAATTCATACGTATGCCATACAGCGAAGTTCCTTCCGGTGACAGGGGACCGACCGTGTAAAGTCAATACATGAAAATTATCTTATAACTCGAGAACCACTTTTTCGATTTACATACGGTTTTCACTGTTACATTCTGTGACTTCTCAATATGGTTTTAGGCTATACAGCATATCTGCGTTATCGGCGTCCTGAGCTATGAGTAAAGTCACGCGAAGCGAAACCGCTGGCTATAGCGATATATAATACTATACTTACTACTGTACTAATAAATACTCTGCGCCTTTTGTTTTGTAGATCTAAGATCATTTAAAGGGAATCAGTAGTCATACCAATACCTATAAGAGGAATTTAAAATGTGCCGATTTTGGATGTACTGAGTGTGACCCATTCAATTAAAGTACATACATACCTATCTACGTAAATGAAATTGCACACATACTACACAAAACTCCAAATGGCAGTGACCAGAGACCAAATTCGTCGTAGAGATGACGATCTTTGGAGCAAACGAGTTATTTTCTAGCGAGCGGCGCGTAACTAATAAGAGATGATGTGTCAGCATGCAGTTCCGCCAGATGGTCAGGCAACTTTAAAGTAGGTAGGTGTCGACTTGAGTAGTTTGAATTTATCGATATAGATGCAGTTGGCGTAGGGATGTCGGCGCCCTAAGTGTGTTCTATCGCTTATTTCATGGGGAATGCTCGGAGGAGCTGTTTGACGCGATTCCACCGTCCCCTTTCCACCTCCGCACAACGCGCACTGGGCAGGGATTGCATCCCTATACGATTGACTTACGACGGACGCGTACCAATCGGTTCTGCAGATTTTTCCTCCACAAAACTGGTAAACTCTGGAACGCTCTCCCTGCCTCAATATTTCCACCCAAGTAGAGTCTCGGGTCCTTCAAGAGAGGCGTGAATAGGCACCTGTCAGACCGGCATGGTATTCGCAACAGCCGCGTACGACCCTACGCCCATGAGCGTCTCGTATGGATGTGCGCCGAGAGTGCACATGTCGTGCTAAAGAGATGATAAAATCCGAAGTGTTAAATGGAGACAATATTATTTATATTACCTAGACCTGACATTGTCTGATGACATTCAGCTTCATCACCACAGAACAGCGATCGGCGGCCGTCCTCTCCCAGCCGGCCGCGAAGAAATTTCATGCTCTGTGTGTGCTCTGTGTATGTCGTAAAAGGCGACTAAGGGATATGACTCCCTTCTTATATTACTAGGTGGTTGGGTTTAACCCGCCCGGGTTGGTACCACCGCACTGAATGAAAGGTCGGTCGAAACGGCTATGTAAATAGTTTGTGTTTTCCGTCCAGTTCAGTGTAGCCGGCACGACCGAAGGGAAGCACTGACGTGGCACCAAGTTCACCCGGTGTTATGGGCTGACATCACGGATGTTGTAGGTGATGGAAGCCAACCGTGTCAGTTTCCATAAAAAAAAAAAAAAAAACATGTAACGATCTTAGTTTTATAAGAAAATCAGCTTGCGTCCGTCTTTCGTTCGTTTGTTACTGGCACTAGTAGATGATCCATCTCGGTAACGCACACTAACTTAACATTTTGTAAAAGTACATTTTGTAAACATTTTTTACCTCTTTCGAAGTTCCAACCTAACGAGAGCTTAGGCTGAAAAATGTATGCGAGTAAAGCGGCGGGAAAAATCTAGTAATAATTAATTTCGCACGTATGTTCTCCGAGGTCTTAATTGAATTGTGAATTGGCTGTCAAGCAACATAGATAATTAATTAGTTAGAAGATCGTTACCGCAATGCAACAACAGACAGACAGACAACGACGGTAGTCACGGATGCGCTCGCGTCCTCGACTTCAAGGATGTGATCCCTTCGACTCGTGTGTCTAGTTACCTGCTGTCCCTTTTGTGCGTCGTTCCTAATGTTAATTCCGTTTATTCAACTACATTTGAAGCCTTGTTTAGATCTTGTCAGCCTCGGTGGCTCAGTAGTGCGATCACTGTCGTTCGTGAACATAAGCACACCTAGATGCGGTCAGAACTTGGATGGGTGACCGTTCGACTGTTGGAGGCTGACCGTGGTTCGTATACCAGGTAAAACTGTAGATCCCTTCCCTTCTTACCTTACTAGTTGGTACGGTTTAACCCGTCCCGGGTTGGTACCACCGCACTGAACGAAAGGTCGGTCGAAACGTCTATAAAAATAGTTCATGTTTCCCGTCTAGTTCAGTGTAGCCGGCATGACCAAAGGGCAGCACTGTCGTGGCACCTATTTCAACAAGGTGTTATGGGCTGACATCACGGACGTTGTAGCCTACAACCTTGGTTCACCTACAACTTGTAGGTGATGGGCCAACCGTGTCAGTTTCCATAAAAAATAGCTCCTTCTGACATTATAAAATCTGCATTTGCACTAAATAAACTAAGCAAGTATAAGGCTGGGATTACATGCGGCTGGTTCCATCTCGGTTCAGGTTAGATTCACTTCGAACTTCTTGCCTGGAGCTTCGAGACCCCGTATTTTGACCGTGTCGAGTACACGCCCGGAGTGGGTTCCAGAACTAAATGAACTGAATATGAGTTGGAAACTTAATGGAACCACATGTTTTCCCAGTCTTCGAAAAACTTTTTAACATATTAAAACTTTTGAGAAAGTACTTACTACACAATATTATATTCGGCTTAGATTGTGTTATTGAAATAATTTCCATCGAATTTACAATTTCAGCGTTCGGGCCTAATAAATGTTTATAAAATCATCTCACCATCAAGTTGAAATGAAAATGAAACGAAATTAAATGAAATGAAAATATTTATTTCCCCTATAGGCACATATAAAACGAACACAAGAAAAACGATAACAGAAGTTATTAAAGTTATTTTAATGTTGATACATGATCAGAATATTAAACTTTACATCTTGGTATTATTTAAATTACTGCTGTAAATAACCAATTAACTAATTTACAAACTGAATACGTAAAGCACAGAGCATTAATATGCTAAAATGCTCTTCAAGCTAAATTCACGGTGTCACTAACCCTAGTAGTTTTTGGCCTTACACACAGTGACGACAAAGAAAGTTAAGTCAATAAAATAAATTAATAAAACTAACGTTGCAGCGCGTTGAAGTCTTTTGTATTGGGCTCCGGCGTGCCCGCAAAGTCCTGTATGTATGTAACATGTTATAGAATATTAATAAAGTTTTATTTTATTAAGACGCACTAATAACTCATATTATTATAAAATAAGATGGAGTCTGTCTGTTGGTTCATTAATATCAAACCTCTCAACGAAGCTACCTCTGAAACTGACATTTTGCACTGTGGCAAAATGTCGGAGTAAGCTACCGGCAAAAGATGTAGAAGGAAGTAATTAATAATATTAACTACATGTGTAAGTACCTAAGCGAAAAAGAGGATGAGGAGGTCCCCCGGACCGGACCTCCTCTTGCATCCCTGACCGCGTTCATAGTTGGCAAATATTGTAGGTAGGTATCCATTCACAGCTGCATAGCATTGGAGATAGGGAGCTTACAAGTCCGTTGAAACTCAGGTGCGGTAGATTATTCGTGACACAGTTATCACGACTCCTTCATCGCATTTGCGACATCTGCGCCTCCCACAGATGAACGTCGTGAAGTTGCGGCCGACTTGGCGACGCGTGCGCAAATCCAGGCGGGTAGGTAGGACACGCATGCGCACATGAATATGTCGTTTTTAATTTACAGTGAAGTAGGACCTATAAGCTGAAATTATATGACTGGTGGGTGTTGCAAACATAGTATAGGTGGGTAGGACCTACCGATGCTAAATAGAGTTTAGAAAAATATGTCTCCAAAGGTAGCACAATGAGATGTATGCATATCATGGACATCACACACGCTAAATCCCGACAATCGGGGTAAGCAGAGTAATCGATGTTGTGCTGCAAGAACTCTGGTAAATTACAGCACAACACCGACCACCACGTTTCGCCAAGATTCGAACAAGATTCAATCGATCAAGCAACAAGTAAGGCACAAAGACCCACCTGCTGCATGATTCGGTGGAAGTACCGTGCCAAGTTGAGAGGTGGCGAGCCTGTCGCCCTTTAGCACGGCATCTTGTCCTTATCCCTTAGTCGCCTTTTACGACATGCATGGGGAGATATGCAGTGGGGCTATTCTTTTTAAGTACCGGCCCCACACGGTACCTACATATAATTCTTATGGGGTGACGATGACGGTGACGTTTTTTCTGAGTTTACTCCCCATTTTTATAATAAATTTTCTTATCATATTTTCATAACGCACCTAAGGAAATATAACATCAAAAATGCTACGTGATCTGTCTGCATATAGAATGGTGTATGTTCGTTTCTATCTCGAAATCGGCTATACCTATTTAGATGCATTTCACCAATGAAATCTGAAAACATTTCATACCTCTTAAAAATGATATTAACAATTTATAAGCGAGCGAAGCCGCGACCGCAGCCAGTAATTAATAAAATGCTCAATGATGCTCAATTACTAATAATACTTACCAAATGCCTACTACGGCTCGTGTTGCAACAGTTGCGGATGCAGCTCACGGTGCCGCGGTGGCGGCAACGACGTCGTCGCCAGCAGGCCGTTGTTAGGCACACATTGCTTCGTGACTACACGTTAGGTACCATCAACATGGCCATATACCATTACATTAGACATAGTATGAGCGTTTGATATATATAGGTATATTTTTTTATGCAAACCAACATGGGTGGCTTTGTCGAGGGACCAATGGTACAGTCGACAGAGCCAAAAACTCCTCTCCTCGCGAAACCACGCTCCGTGAGGCGCCATGCCAGCAGATTTGCGGACTGTTGCTAGGCTGTCTTGCCCGTTGATACGACGACGTTTGAAGACACCACACACACAAGACAGACAGTTGATATAGAGGTGAACCTGCTTAAATAAGTCAGCCGCGACGGACTCGGTACGGTTTCCATGCTCTTGACCCGCTCAATGATACCCCCACTCGATGGGGTTTGAAGAAAAAACTATTTTCGAAGACAAGATGGCGCCTCACGGCCGCCATTTCAAATTTTCACATATTTGAACCTACACCTCATATGTTAAAATCCATCAAGCCGTTTAAGCTACAGCGCGTGCCATAGAAATAGACATAAATACATATATACATACGCTCGAAAAACATTACCCTCTTTTTGCTTCGCGCAGTCGGGTAAAAAGCATCACGATAAGAATGTTGATTTTTCTACCTCATTCGGTCGTTCACCTTGGACAACGGCGTTTGTTATAGTTAACCACAGTACGCTAATCGACGATGACGTATCGTCCATATGCATCGGACCACTGTACGTATCTCCAGAACGATAAAAAAGGTATGGACCCCGAACCCTATCCTCGCCAGCGTAACACGATATAAGTAAAAGCATACTTGTTTCATTGGACGGTCGCGCGCTGGCCCGTCAGTCTGTCATCGGCTGCGTTCGCAAAAACCTGTTTAAAATGCCCGCATGCTCTGTGTTTACGTGTAAAAACACTAGAGCCAAGTTTACTGTACACAATAGTGGAATATCTTATCATCGGTAAGTACACTCCGCTCCGCGCAACTCGGCGACGCTAGTTCTCATACAAGCATTTGACAGTCCGGCGTCCATACCTTTTTTATCGTTCTAGACGTATCTCTACATTATAAACGTTTCAGACTACGCAGCACGATCCATCACTTAATTAACTAGAATTGGATAGTTCATGGCCCCGCTCGGAATGTTTACTACATTTTTTCGCGTACAATCGAATATTTAGACCTTTCGCAATCGAGATTATAACAATACACACCTCTGTTACTCTGTATTCTTAGAGTTCTTAGACTGACCGGATTTGCATAACTAAATCCTAATAATCATATGCAAACATGCCGATGGACAATGCGTTACGTTATATTATTAGGTAGTCCATATTTTACACTGGCCCGCGTGGAGCGAGAGGTGTTTCGCATCGGTTGCTTCACTCGACGCTGCACGTAATACAATTTGAATTATTATAGCAAGCCATTCAATAATATAGCAATCAATCCATCCGCAGAGCGAAGCCGGAGATTGTAGAGCGCGATCGCCGGCCTACCTACGTTGAGAGTGAACACGGCATGACCATACAGACGGACGCAGGGCTACGTGCCACTCGGCTATAATATAAGGCGTTGGTTGTGTGTGCTGTGTGCCATATTAGGTGGTGCAATTTTAGTATAAAACAAAAATGCAATACTTACTTCTATTTTAGTATCATGAAATAATAGAGTGCAGTACCAAATTACCAAATAATTATAGTATTGGCCGTGGCGGCGACCGTGAGCTGTGCGAGTTTGAGATGAGAAAAGAAAGGCTTTTACTCAGATTAGATGTGACATAGATTGTATAAGAATAAAATGGATTGAGAAACTCTTCATTTATTGCACACATTACATTAAAAACAGTACGTATTTGAAAATAAGCAAGACAAGACATGACTCATCATTTTTCAAATACAGTATTTGAAATTCAAATACTGTTTTCATGAGTGCGGAAAGGCGGACTTATCGCTACAAGCTATTTCTTCCAGTCAATCTGTCAAGGTCATAATATGAAGAGAAAAGGTTTTCCACATACCAAGATTGCCCTTCAGGCTGTTCGGTAGGCATACAGTATTTATCTCTGATTTGCAGCAGCGACTCCTGGTCCTGAATATTGGGTTGGCTCTGGCTAAGGATTTTTTTTTTCATAATTTCATAACTTACGTACCTACGCGTTAATTTATTTCTACCACAATGAGTTCAAAAACTGAAAGACGATTACGATATAGATAGTTTATAATATTTAGTTTAAATGATTTATTTTGCTCACTTACGATTTATTTGTCTGTAGATAGGTACCTACTGGTTGTGTCAAAGCAGTCGAGTTGCAGCCAACAACAGCGACGTCTCCTCTGGCACGACGACGACGAGACAGGCATACAAGCTTGAATTGTTACATTTTATTTATACATATGAAGTCCACTCTTCGTTCCACAGACAAGAAATTTTCGATGACTCGATCGTGAAAATCTTCTTTCTTCCTCAATTTTGTTAGCAACTCCTTTTCCACAGATATGTAGGAGTGCCAAATTACTGAGTCTCTCTTGTCCTTGAGTGCTCCGTAGATAGCTCGGTAGGAGTTTGCCATTATAATTACCAATAAATCACTTTAAATTTAACAACACTGCACAGGATTCATCCATACAAAGTCCATACCTACATAACGGAATATATGCAGCTATCAACTCGCGAGCCAATGCGCACACACACGCGCACACAACACACCTAGCCTAGCTCGCTAGTCGCATCGCATCGCACTTCGCACAGCACAAGAATACTCGTCGTTTGGACGCAGCGCGCACACACCCGCACACGCAACACACACACCTAGCTCGCTCGCTAGCTCGCTCTACTCGCTACCGCGTCACTAAATGCACTCCCCGCTGCGCCAACTCGAAAGGCTGATCAGCGGGTCCGCGCGGGACGGGGGGGACATCGGTCGCTTCCGCCTTGTATGGAATACGATGGCGCTTCAGAATGTAGCCAACCGGCCAATGAATGCCTTGATGTGTCGTCATTCGTCGTCGCCCGCGTTTGACGCGCGCGAAATTTCAAATTATGTAACGGGTACGGGATTGACGTTTTATCTTAAATATCGTGGATTATATGACATAAATAAATAATATAACTCCGAAATTTTTTCACATTTATTTTAGCCTGATACTTCTGTATTAATGGTGTCATTCATTTTATTCGGTTTGGCGGCGCCAACCTCGCCAACTGAGAGGATTTGTATACGTAGAAAGAAGACACTACAGTGATAGCGAAACCAAGCTGTACCCGCTAATCAAAAGAAATTAAGACAGTTAGTCATAAAGACAAATCGTCGTCTTAATTCCTCTTGATGGATGCTCCTATTCTAACTCCAAGACGATCTCACGTTCCATTTATGATACTGATACGCGTTTATCTACGTACTTAGTACCTACTTATTTATGTTTCTGGAGCCACCAGGAAGACTTATTTGAAATCACGAACGTAAGTAGGTATTAATTAGGTATGAATGCATGTTCAAATTGATTCCGTCCGCTTTAGTAGGTACCTAAGTATTTCGTGTGACCATAAGAAATGTATGAAAATCTACTAGTTGCATGTTCATGGAGTTGGTCAAAATATACGAATTATGAATTTCAACTTCTCAAAGAAAGCTGGTAAAACTGGAATCTGGAAGTATCTCTGTGCCTTTGCCTATTTTTAAACTCGCAAATAAACTTCCATAGCAGTAATAAAAAGGTACCTGGACTGGAGGTTCCACCACCGGCGGCGGCGGAACGAACCCAATGGTCGAATTTTGAGAGAGCTAAAGAAATATTGCATCAAGTAAATAATAATATTTTTAAATCGTAGCAGGATCTAGATAAGTACAATTAAATGTAAAAAATAATACGTAAATAGTGATACCTACAGATTTCAATGAATGAAAAGACAACTGAAATAAAATAAGTGGTTTAAATAAATTAATAGCATCAATGCAGCGATCGTGAATTGGCTTTTATTTCCGTTTAATTTATATGAAATCCAAGGTGAGCGCCGCCGACTTGATCACGATAACAGGTGAAGGTCTCGGAACAATTACTCCAGTATTTTTTACGTTAGTGTTTAAATGTTAAGTGAAATATATTCTAGACAGAATTAATAAAATAAATACAATACTGGGTCATGCATGTTTTCAATTGCTTGGAGCTTGCGCTGCGTTTGTGGTTTATTTACCCCTGTCCTGTATCAACCCAACCTGTACGTGTGCAGTTAATGAAATGACATTTTCTAATTTTTTTTTTGATTGTTTTATCCCTTTTTTGGGATAGGCAAAGGGGTTATACCATGCAGCCTTGTCTGTTATTATATATACAGGGTGTCCCAGAAACCGACGATAATCCTTTAACCGGAGATAGGGCTGCTAATTACCTCTCAAAATATCTAATTTTACGTTTAGTAAAAATGGCTTAGTTTTTGAGATATGGTCATTTTTGTAAAAATCCAAAATTTTCTCCCTCAGCTCATTTTTTTAAATGTCACAAGTACAAATGTAAGATTTTCTTAAATCTAGTTTTTGTCAAATATTCCTGAAAAGTAAGGCTATCACACGGTATAATTTATTTTTTCGTATTTAATCCTGTTTAGCTGAAAAACGACTTAAGAGCCACATGTTAAAAAAATTTCAGCCTCATCCATTGATTTTGGCCCTTCGCGGTGAAAAAAAAAAAATTACTACACTAAAGTGGCATTATGCAACAAAAATACGCCCATATAATGTAGTTTTTAAAATGGTACATCACTTACCGATTTGCCCAATAATTTATGAGATATTGTTATTTAACTGCAAAAGGACCTCGGAATTTGATAACTATTCTGCCAAGTACGAATTGGAATAAAATAAACACTTGAAGTAAATTGGTCTTTATTAACCTGTTAAAGTAGATGTTCAAATTGTTTACCACCTGCACAAATGCTAGCTCGACATCTTCTCACAAATGCCCAGTTGATGCGTCGAGCAAGTACTCGATGCAAGTGCAGATACGTCCACCTATGCTATGTAAATAGTTTGTGTTTTCCGTCCAGTTGAGTGTAGCCGGCACGACCGAAGGGAAGCACTGACGTGGCACCAAGTTCACCCGGTGTTATGGGCTGACATCACGGATGTTGTAGGTGATGTTTTTTTTTATGTAATTCGGTATGGGTGGCTGAGTCAGAGGGGCCAAAGCACATGCTCTGACTAGCCATGTGACTGACTAGATGTAGCCAGCTGACTGACTAGATGTAGCCAACCATGTCAGTTTACATAAAAAAAAACCTGAGCTACTGCCGTAATTCTTTCTTTGAGCTCTATCAAGTTTTCCACCGGTTTCCCGTAAACGTTTTCTTTGAAATGCCCCAATAATAAAAATCTAACGGATTTAAATCCGGTGATCTAGACGTCCAGTCTATCTGTGGGGATGCAAGTGGCTAGGAGGCCACAAGACGTCCGTTGAATTGTAGAGACTTTAAATGGGCGAATTATCTTGAGTTTCTGCAACAGGAGCTTAAGAGCCTTTTAGAAGATGTACCATTGGCCATACGGAGGTGGTTGCAAAATGATGGCTGCCCAGCCCATTACGCTAGAGAAGTGCGTAATTTTTTAGACCAAGCATATCCCCACAGATGGATCGGACGCCTAGGTCACCGGATTTAAATCCGTTAGATTTTTATTATTGGGGCTATTTAAAAGAAAAAGTTTACGGGAAACCGGTGGAAAAGTTGATAGAGCTCAAAGAAAGAATTACGGCAGTAGCTCAGTTTTTTTTTTATGTAAACTGACATGGTTGGCTACATCATTTACAACATTCGTGATGTCAGCCTATAACACCGGGTGAACTTGGTGCCACGTCAGTGCTTCCCTTCGGTCGTGCCGACTATAGTCAACTGGACGGAAAACACAAACAATTTACATAGCATAGGTGGACGTATCTGCACTTGCATCGAGTACTTGCTCGACGCATCAACCGGGCATTTGTGAGAAGATGTCGAGCTAGCATTTTTGCAGGTTGTAAACAATTTGAACATCTACTTTAACGGGTTCAAAAAGACCAATTACTTCAAGTGTTTATTTTATTCCAATTCATAGTTGGTAGAACAGTTATCAAATTCCGAGGTCTGTTTGCAGTTAAATAACAATATCTCATAAATTATTGGGCAAATCGGTAAGTGATGTACCATTTTAAAAACTACATTAGATGGACGTATTTTTGTTGCATAATGCCACTTTAGTGTAGTAATTTTTTTTTTCACCGCGAAGGGCCAAACTCAAGGGATGAGGCTGAAAAAATTTTAACATGTGGCTCTTAAGTCGTTTTTCAGCTAAACAGGATTAAAAATGAAAAAAATAAATTATACCGTGTGAAAGCCTTACTTTTCAGGAATATTTGACAAAAACTAGATTTAAGAAAATCTTACATTTGTACTTGTGGCATTTAAAAAAATGAGCTGAGGAAGAAAATTTTGGATTTTTACAAAAATGACAATATCTCAAAAACTAAGCCATTTTTACTAAACCTAAAATTAGATATTCTGAGAGGTAATTAGCAGCCCTATCTCCTGTTAAAGGATTATCGTCGGTTTCTGGGACACCCTGTATATATATATTTTAAATTCTATATGTCTTCAATTGTTGTTACAATAAATTCGTATATTGATGGGAAACATTCCGAATTAGCAAACATTTTCTAAACAATACAACATTTTAATGAACAATTAGATATGCGGCCCGTACAGCCACGTTTTTCCTCAGTTAATCATTGAATTGGTAAGGAGCTAGGCTTCATGGTCTCGCGGGTAAAATGGCCATTGTACAGATAGAATTCAGCCCGTGCGTATAGAAGGGCGACTGTGTGGAAAAACTTGTCATAATAGCACAATGTTACCTACATAGTGTTTGTCGCTTCACATGCGTTTGGTTCTTTGATGTGAAGTGTATTTGAATAAACAACGAAAGACCTTAGGAATTTCATGTTTAATGTGAATCTACAGGGTGGATAGTCGTGGGCACAAGAATTGGAGATACATTAGAACTTTAACAAACGCGTGCTGGCTCCAACTGCTTGCGTGACACGACGCAACTGAAAATTTAACGAATCCATTTTATTATTACTGAACAGGTAGGTACTCTAGGAAGGTACTATTACGAATCTTATTAACAAATTCTACGCATCTTACTAAGCCAGTAATCAAAACAAAAATTATGTATATCTTGTCAGCCTCGATAGCTCAGTGGTGCAGACAGTCGACTGTCGCTATTGTTGTTAAGCAACGCTGGGCGCGGTCAGTACTTGGATGGGTGACCGCTCGACCGTTGGAGGCTGACCGTGGTTCGGATTCCACGTAAAACGTAGGTCCCTTCCCTTTCTACTTTACTAGTTGGTAGGGTACAACCCGCCCGGGTTGGTACCACCGCACTGAATGAAACGTCGGTCGAAACGGCTATGTAAATAGTTTGTGTTTTCCGTCCAGTTCAGTGTAGCCGGCACGACCGAAGGGAAGCACTGACATGACACCTAGTACACCCGGTGTTATGGGCTGACATCACGGATGTTTTTTTTTTTTTTTTTTTTGTGGAAACTGACACGGTTGGCTTACATCACCTACAACATCCATGATGTCAGCCCATAACACCGGGTGAACTTGGTGCCACGTCAGTGCCTCCCCTCGGTCGTGCCGGCTACACTGAACTGGACGGAAAACACAAACTATTTACATAGCCGTTTCGACCGACCTTTCATTCAGTGCGGTGGTACCAACCCGGGCGGGTTAAACCCTACCACTTAGTAATATAAGAAGGGAGTCATATCCCTTAGTCGCCTTTTACGACATACACGGGGAGAGATGCAGTGGGGCTATTCTTTTTAAAGTACCGGCCCCACACGGTACATGTTGTAGGTGATGTAGCCAATCGTGTCAGTTCCCATAAAAAAATGTATCTACACTTATTTTTTATGGAAACTGACATGGTTGGCTACATCACCTACAACATCCGTGATGTCAGCCCATAACACCGGGTGAACTTGGTGCCACATACTTAAAAACTGTTTCTACGGCTATAATAAAATTCTGCTTATACCTACACTAAATTTCTAGCTAGATTAGCACGAATATTTTCCTCTCGGCTAACGCTACTCTATCTATTGTTCCAGGGATCTAATTGTTTGGTCTCGCTCAGTCGAGAAGAAAGTACGCAATAAGTACGTATTTTACATGGAAACATCACAGTCAGTTAATTATTACGTTTCGGAAGTGCCAACGCAATGTCAAGTGAAGTTGCAAGTTATCTTGACTCTTGGCACGTTTGCCAACTTCTCGTTTAATACTAGACTAAGAAGTGGCCGTGCCTTGTCGTGTCGTGCCACGAAATCAGGAGGATTGTAAATGCGCGTGCGACCTTGTCTCTTAACAATGCTCATTGTTGGTGGACGGTGAGAATGCTGTTGGGAAACCGCATTCAATATCGCATCGGTGCCATAACACCCAGAGATAAGCTAAAGCTTAATTTTTGTATGGAAAGGCGGGAAACATTCACTTAAAAGACTTTCACCGAGGTATTAAAATTACCTATCTCTAAATATCGAATAGGTACCTTCTAACGTCCCTTCTTACCTTAACATTTGGTAGGGTTTATCTAACCCGCCCGGGTACTGAATGAGAGGTCGGCCGAAACGGCTATGCAAATAGTTCGTGTTTTCTGTCCAGTTCAGTGTAGCCGGCACGACCAAAGGAAATCACGACATGGCGTCTAGTTCACCAAGGTATTATAGGCTTATATCACGGATGTTGTAGGTGTGTAGCCTGCCAACCGTATAGGTACCTACATCCCTGCCTGGCTACACTATCTTACTACACCAATATAATTAACAAATTAGATACCTAGCTAGTAATTTAGTCCCAATAAATAAACCTACTTCACCAATAGCTCTTTCTAGAACATATAAGTAGGCAGGCAGTAGAAGTGTGTAAATTGTTATGTTATCTAACGTACTGAATTGCATTTATGTTTCTTCTCCAGGTATTGTAGGCGTCGCTTCGCCCATCACAATATCTCCGAACGGCAACAGTCCTGAGAGGCAAATGGTCAGAGGTGGAATTATGATTGACGCTCAAAAAGGATTGAACCCGATGGCAGAAGTCGAAAACAACGTTATGGACAAAACTAATTACGAAAAGAGTACGACAGTTAATCTCAACCAGCCAAAGCTATCCCTAAATGAAAGGTATAGACGGCTCATTCCGTACATGACATTTTACTACGCGAACGATCTTGTATCACCGAGCACGGAGCCCTACAGCACTGATAATGTCGAAATACAGAAAGTACAGATAGAAGAAAATGCAGTGCATATGAGAAATGCTAAGAAAGTAATGAACATTCACCCCAACAGACAAGTTCCCAGGTATCAAGGAAATAGACTCACCAAGTATAACATAGCGTCGGCGAACCCGACCAGCAGTGGAACCAAGACGTACTACCCGACGTACGTCCATAGCCAGCACTCTCCCAGTCACAACCCACTGTATTTGGAGCAAAGCTTCATGAACGGACACACGTTCGGTCGGAATTCCCTCAAACACACGCCGAACGTCCCTACCAGCACCGTACTTACTCAGTCGCAGTATTTTCAAGGGCGAAAACCTCAACAAAACTTATTCCACGGTGACAATTCAGGAAACTTTCAATATTATGTACCGGATAAAGAACCGTCGTTAAAGTACAAGTTGGTGCCTTACGAACAAACCTCACTAGTGCGAATTCCTCAGGCTCCAGCGCAGAATTTCCATTACTACGATAGACCCAAAAATTCTCTTCCGGTGCCAGTTCTAACAACCACAAACAACCAGTTATATTCTAAAACAAGACCCAGAACGCCACCCTTATCGTACGATGAGGTAGTCGTTCAGCCTCCGTCAAATCACTTGCACAGCTACCCAGTAACGGAGACGTACTACGATCGAACTCCCAAGCCGCATTCATACGAATCAACGCCGAATCTTCCCGCCCCCGAAAGTGGCTTTATGCCGATGTTGCCCACGAGTGAGTCGCAAACCGCCGAGCATGTATCGTTCGTGTCGAGCACGACAGCCGCTCCACCGCCGGCGCGCATCATGCAGGACATCGGCCTCGAAGGGGTTCGAACTGTATCACCGGAACCCGCGTACATATCGTCGTTCGCTCAGCCTGAATACTATGACTACGGGGCGCGGCCGGCTGCGGCACCTGTAGAGAACAGAACTAAGTACTCCGCCAGAGACTCGGCGACACTAAGTGACATATTGGCGACCCTGCAGAAGAGCAAGTCGATACCGCAGCCGATTACGAAGGACAACGTTGGCTCCTCTATTAGGACGCTGCTGCAAGTTCTCAACGCACTCAAAGCTTCTGCTCTGCAGTATAACGAGGTGGAGGCTCCGATCCTCAGTACTCCTAAGCCTTTCGTCGCGTCCCCGAAATCCATCGTCGAGGTGAGCGAGAAGCCCGAGCTTCCAGTTCCTCCGCCAGCGAAAACG
This sequence comes from Nematopogon swammerdamellus, assembly GCA_946902875.1. Classification (NCBI taxonomy): domain Eukaryota; kingdom Metazoa; phylum Arthropoda; class Insecta; order Lepidoptera; family Adelidae; genus Nematopogon; species Nematopogon swammerdamellus. The sequence continues at coordinate 8,968,048 of OX336344.1, forward strand.
GGCACTGCCGGTCTCGGCGGAGAGGATTATCTGGCACCTGTTCACGTACCATCGCAGCATTTAGACGGTACGTTTGAGGATTTCGTATATCTAACTATACTAAATTAATTTTCCGCTAGGTTTTTGCAACAAAAAAGTGTTTCTTTCTCTGTTCCAGCAGATTATCGCGGTTCTTCACAGGCTTTCCCTCTCGTGATAGCTTCTGAAGATGACGGCGGAACCCCAGGACGAGCTGGTATCGACTACCCTACGCTGACCACGATTCCGGAAACTTCTTTCGATTGCAAGACGCAACGCTACAAAGGTTTCTTCGCCGATCCAGAATCAAAATGCCAGGTCAGCTCGCTCGTTTTATATGCAATTCCACAATATCCACACCTACTACTGGACAAATTCGATAACGTCTATAATAAAAATTCCCATTTCTAAGACAATAACTGCGTATAAAGTGTCAGAGAAGTAACTATAGTTACCATGCATTTTGTTATGTCCAGGTCTGGCACTACTGCGACCTGAATGGCGGACAGGCATCGTTCCTATGCCCCAACGGCACCATCTTCTCGCAGGCGGCGCTGACCTGCGACTGGTGGTTCAACGTGCAGTGCGACTCCACGCATCAGCTCTACGTGCTCAACGAGCGACTCTACAAGTACATCCTGCCGCACTCCCCCAAGTTCCCCGAGGACTACAGTGGACCACTCGTTGACAAGTAACTAGAATTTTCGGTGTTTTCGTTTAGAATTTCCGCATCGTTTTTTAAAAACGTTATTTTGATTCTTCGTTTTTTTAAAACAAACTATCTGAAAGTAGAGGTAATAATTTTAAGAATACCTACCAAATTTTTTTTATTATCTTGTCACATGCGTGCATCGACTTATATGCATGCGTGACACTATTTTTTATATTTCCACTTTCAGGCCAAAAGCATACTGAGTAGGTACCTAAGCGTTGATAAGTTTTCACTCAGAATAACCTCAAGAGAGAGAGATTCTTCTTTAACCCGTATCTTTTTAACCCCTGACGCAAGAGACTCACTCTTTAATGTGTATAAAAGTTTAACGTGTGTGTAGTTAGGTGTGTCTGTCTGCGGCATTGCAGCTCCCAAACGGATGGACCGATTTAGATGAGTTTTTTTTATTAGAAAGCTGGTTTAATCGGGATGGTTCTTAGCTATGTTTGTAATGAAGTACCTAATTAAGTAATAAAAAAATTAATATTAAAAAGTGGACCGATTTGCATGCGGATTTTTAAAAAAAGCTTGAAATAAAAGTTAAATTAGAAATTTTAAAAATCTGCGATCCTTAAAGAGTCCAAAATAATTTCCGCTTACTTACTTAAAGGAGTCGGGGGATCGCTAAGTAAATAAAAATATAACACTCAGAGCTGCGCGGGTATTTACTTAGCGGTCCTCAGACTTCTTTAAGGAAACGGAAATTATTTTTGACTTTTTAACGGTCGGGTTTTTTTATTTGTAACTAGCTTTTGCCTAGGTAAGTAGGTAAGCCCGCTACTGTAACTTTATTTCGGCGCGCGGAACAATTCGGTTTGTATGAGAGCCACATCTTAGCGTAACCGGAAGTGAATTTTATTTAGCCTATCATGTGTCCCGTATAGTTAAATGTACTTGTACTAAGTTTCATCGAATTCAGTGATCGATGGTCTGTTTAAGTAATTTATGGAGGAACATACATACAGAAAATATTTCTAAAAATCGTCAATTTAGTTTTAGTATCATACATAGAGTCCACAAACGCAATATCTTATAAAAAAACGTAACTTACGCCATGACCATTCCTTACAGATTTATTATTAGTATTGATTTAATTAAAAATGTTAGTTGATCCGCTGACAATAAACTGTCTAAAAATAGGTACCTACTGACTCAGTTCTTTGATTAAAGCACTCTAGCCTTCAGAAGATTGAGACGCTTCAGGTCATTTTTCACAGTCACGATGGGGCTGGCATATTTGCAATTTCGCAAAGCGGCCAAAGCCCTATGTAAAATAAAAAGAAAACACTTTTTTTTTTGTTTCCAGATACCTCACACTCAAGTTCAAGGAGATGGAGGAGCAGTTCAGGAAGAATAAGAAGAAGACGTCTAGCAGCACCGACGAGGATGATGAGGTTGAAGCCAACAGCAGAATGGGCACCGACACCTCCAGCAAGGAGCTCAGTGATGATGATGGGGCGAACGTTGCAGTCAGCGAGTCGAGCGTAGTGGTCGAGTCTCCAGGCAACAGCGGGAACGTGCAGCATCTTGAAGAATGATTTCATTTCTGGCTTTAGGCCAGCGACGTTCCTATTTAACAGGGATGCTACAGCATTATGAAGGAAATGCTATTAGCATCGGCCCATGTGGAAAATTACCCACCACGGTTCCACCATTCTACTGAGGCTATGTATGTACAATCGGATCTCCGTAGAGCGTTGTAGCGGTCAGAACTTGTTTAATGTCGTACGCCATACAAAATTAGTGTGACACGATTCTATACATCAATTTCGCATTTTTAGAACCGACTGTACATGGGTTGTGAATAGGATTTCATATGAAAATAATGTTTGAATGGTACTTGATCCTACTCGCCAACATACCTACTTGTAAATATTTTATTTCAATAACTTCTTTTTAAATAAGATTTAATTTATTTGGAATATAAATGTTTAACAAAATACTGTGATATTGTGTCACCCCTAAATATTTAAGTAGATAATATCACGTGACATTACGTCACGTTATGTATGACCTAGTTAGTACCTAAATGTTGTAATTTTAAATGCTTTAGAATATTTCATTGATATTATAACCATGGTATATTCTCATTGCATTCTTGTGCACTAGGGTTATAATGTCACTGCACAAGAGTTCTGTTGTTGGTGTGAGCAGTACTTCTCCTCACGCCACTTCTTGCATTTTACTTAATTTGTATGAGTGTAATTACTAATTAATAACATGTCAGTCGGTACATAAACTCATACAAACTCATATAATTATTTGTATGCATTTTAGAATGTTGTTAGTTTCGTGGAGTTAAGACGAGTAATTTGATAGAGACAACATTGTAAAGAGTTAAACAAGCCATATTTTGCCATGTTTAATTCAGATAGATAATAGGTACCACATTTTAGTATAGGTATTTTTGATAGCATAAGGTTAGATGAGATTGTTGGGAGCAAAGTGAGCAGGTAGGTATTCAAGCAATATTTTTATTATAAGGTCTACTTGTCACGATCGATCCAATCCAAGCAACGTTCTACCAATATATGAAGGTAGTGTGAGTTGTTTCATTAAGGTGCACTTCAGTGACCTGCTGGAACGCCTGGTGCCTGCTCTATCGAATCGAATACCTTGTGTTTTCATATTGATAGAGACAAATCTTAGCATTAAATTTCATTATTAGTTAAGATATTTCTTTTTTTTTTTATTGTAGGTCCGAGCGTTTAAATTATTCCACAGCGGCAAAACAAGGTGTAGCTAGCGGGGTCTAGGTTTCAAAGGCAATAAATTTTCTTAAAATTTTCAGGTCCGCCGTTTTGTTTTCGCAGGCCTCTAATATCAAACATGGCTTTGTCCACCCACCAAGGAAATGGGTTTTATTTGTTAATATGAAAGAGTACCTGTTTTCCTACAGAAATCAACGGCGATACCACATCAAAAATAGCTTTGTCTAGTATAAATATTGATCTGAAAATACCATTGCGCAACAGAAATATCAATGTCCAACTACATCGCTATACTATCGCTCACAGAACGTTTTCATGCTCTACTGTAAAATAGCAAAAAGTGGACAAAGCCATGTTTGATATTAGAGGCCTTTGTTAGTCTCTGCTTGGCTAACTACCGAAATTTATTGTATTGTTGTTATTTGAATGAGAAGGATCTTTGTAATTATGTGTTGCTGGATTTTGTTTTGCCTGTAATATGAAATACAACATGTAAGTACCACAATATGTTTAAAAATAAAACAGCATACTGAAATATTTATTCATGTAAATTTATTTACATTTAATACTGACAGATCCGTAACAGGTCACGTCGAAAAGAAAGCAAAATATTATGAATACACAATCAATATTTTTTTGTTTGGCAACTATTGTGTGTTGTCTAGCTACCAATTTATAAAAATAAATTTACCTTATCGTCCGACACAATCAGAACTAGGACCAAAATAGAGCGAGTAGTTTAACAAATATCATTTATTCAATAAAATTCGAGCATTTAGGTTAAAATTCACACTTATTGTGACATTTCATTACTTAGTTAAGTAATCATACCTAACTATTTACAATGGGAGTTATTTACAATGATACAATATTTACACATATAAATTAGCTATATGTAGACAATAATTAAACTATCTATTTTTTTAAATAGTAGACACTTACCGGCTAGGCAGGTATATATATTATACCTATGCATAAATACGCATAATAATGTAGTCCAGATGTTTGTGTGCAGTGTAGTTTTCCATTATATGTAAATGTTTGTGCTAAATATAAACGGAGTCTGAAAATAAAAAATCGTTCCCCTATTATGTTTGATTGAGTAAATGTACCTAGCGTAGTGTAGTGCAACAACTAATAGGTAGGTACCGACAGCAGTGGCGCGTCGCTACGGAACCAGTAATTACATGTGTGGTTAATAAGTGCCGGCTTTCTCGCAATTATTGAATTCAAATTAAAATATTAAAATATATTTACAGTGTTGGACCATTTTGACCTTGAGCTAGATTACTGTAGCACCACGTAGACGGAAAGAGCAACTACCCTTTTTCAAAATAAACCGCTAAAAACTTTCCGTTGTGTGTGGCAATTGCATTAGATCAAGGTAAGTTTTTATATTTAATTTCACAGACAAACACCACCGTTTTCAGCGTAAACTTTGAAGTGTTCCATTAGAGACTAAATGCGCAATGCATTCGAAATAAGTAATACGGGATCACTTTAGATAGCTATGTACATAGTGTGAGGTGGAGTGGAATACATAGATGTGGCAACATTGTTTGTAATGTCTAGTGGTCTAAACATACAATTTAATGTCTACATTTATTTAGATGACTAGTTAAAAGAAACAGTATACGTAAATAACATACATACATAAAACACATTATACATACAATAATATACATACAATAATATACAATAATTTACATAGTTACCTACCTAAATAAATATTGACCTATACAATTTTAAAACAAAATATTTCTACTTAATATCAGCCAAACGCACTCTTTTCAGTCGTCATCAGATGGGCTAACTTTGCCACTTCTTTATATTCAGTCTTCCTAGCCTTTTATCAATATGTCTATAAACTTAAAATATATATACTTAATCACTTAACAATGCATAACCAGAATAGATAAATGAGCAAACTTTTCTAACATGTTAAATACTTAGGTAACCAATACACGGCATTCTAGTGCTTTTTAAGCTTTTAACATTAATCACATTTAATTACATAAACATGTAATATAATAAAATGTATTATAGCTCGACAGGTTTTGGAGGAGACATCGCATCCTCAGTTATGTAAAGCATAGCAACCTAACTAACCTACCTTTAGTATCCCGAATGTCATTCTTAAAGACGAAATTTAAACAAGTATTTGAAATAATAAAAAATAAAAAAAAAATTGTAAATAAAAATTTTAATCATAAGCCTCATGCATGATACTTTCTGGATTAAATTTGCAGTTTTCGAAGATTTCAACAGAATTTCTTAAAATCAATATGTTAAGGGTTAAATTAGACCGCGTAATAAAATATTGCCCATTACAAAATAAAAATTGTCTGTCATAAAACTAATATAATTGGGAAAATAAAAAACGAGTATTATAAATAAAATAGAAATGTTTGTTCCAATTGAATTAATTTAATTTAATCCTTAAAATTCTTTTAAAATATCAATTGGCACACCATCATAATTTAATAACAATATTTACGGTACCGAAATTTTCATTGCGTGCTAAAATGTTTGGTAGCCCGTCTTACGTATGTTTGATGTTCTGACATACATACATAAATAATACCTAAATGAAATATTAAATATTTGGAAGGTACATCAAGAAATAAACCTAATATCAACCAAACTCTACACATTTGTCCTTACACATGTAGACCAAGAGCGAGCGAAAACTCAGTTCTAGCAGGTGATTTTAAAAATGAATTTTAAGCGAACCAGCTGTTTTTCATGACAGTGTCAATGTTACCATTAAAATATTATGTAGAAACATTTTGTGATTATTTCTTAATGATAATATGCTGGAACTTCACCTAATCGTTCCAAAAAAAATCTGTTACATTTGAGTGTATATTTCCACAAAATATGGTTTAAATTAATATAAGGAGCACGCTATAGTGTAACAGAAGGATGGGAAGCCGGGTAGTGTTTGAGCAGCAGACTGGCGTGCTTGACGCGCAGGTGCGACCGAAGTGTGTCGATGCAGCTGTAGGTGGCGGGGCAATACGGGCAGAGGGAGCGCTGGGACGTGTGGCTGTGGAAGTGGTGCCAGCGGTTGGACACCTTGCCACAGTAGTAGGATGGGTAGCCGGGTAGGTGTCGTCGTCTAGTGCTTGAGCAGCAGACTGGCGTGCTTGACGCGCAGGCGCGACCGCAGTGTGTCGATGCGGCTGTAGGTGGCGGGGCATTACGGGCAGAGGGAGCGCTGGGACGTGTGGCTGTGGAAGTGGTGCCAGCGGTTGGACACCTTGCCACAGTAGTAGGATGGGTAGCCGGGTAGGTGTCGTCGTCTAGTGCTTGAGCAGCAGACTGGCGTGCTTGACGCGCAGGTGCGACCGCAGTGTGTCGATGCGGCTGTAGGTGGCGGGGCAATACGGGCAGAGGGAGCGCTGGGACGTGTGGCTGTGGAAGTGGTGCCAGCGGTTGGACACCTTGCCACAGTAGTAGGATGGGTAGCCGGGTAGGTGTCGTCGTTTAGTGCTTGAGCAGCAGACTGGCGTGCTTGACGCGCAGGTGCGACCGCAGTGTGTCGATGCAGCTGTAGGTGGCGGGGCAATACGGGCAGAGGGAGCGCTGGGACGTGTGGCTGTGGAAGTGGTGCCAGCGGATGGACACCTTGCCACAGTAGTAGGATGGGTAGCCGGGTAGGTGTCGTCGTCTAGTGCTTGAGCAGCAGACTGGCGTGCTTGACGCGCAGGTGCGACCGCAGTGTGTCGATGCTGCTGTAGGTGGCGGGGCATTACGGGCAGAGGGAGCGCTGGGACGTGTGGCTGTGGAAGTGGTGCCGGCGGTTGGACACCTTGCCACAGTAGTAGGATGGGTAGCCGGGTAGGTGTCGTCGTCTAGTGCTTGAGCAGCAGACTGGCGTGCTTGACGCGCAGGTGCGACCGCAGTGTGTCGATGCGGCTGTAGGTGGCGGGGCAATACGGGCAGAGGGAGCGCTGGGACGTGTAGCTGTGGAAGTGGTGCCAGCGGTTGGACACCTTGCCACAGTAGTAGGATGGGTAGCCGGGTAGGTGTCGTCGTCTAGTGCTTGAGCAGCAGACTGGCGTGCTTGACGCGCAGGCGCGACCGCAGTGTGTCGATGCGGCTGTAGGTGGCGGGGCATTACGGGCAGAGGGAGCGCTGGGACGTGTGGCTGTGGAAGTGGTGCCGGCGGTTGGACACCTTGCCACAGTAGTAGGATGGGTAGCCGGGTAGGTGTCGTCGTCTAGTGCTTGAGCAGCAGACTGGCGTGCTTGACGCGCAGGTGCGACCGCAGTGTGTCGATGCGGCTGTAGGTGGCGGGGCAATACGGGCAGAGGGAGCGCTGGGACGTGTGGCTGTGGAAGTGGTGCCAGCGGTTGGACACCTCCTTGCCGCAGGACTTGCAGCGCCACAGCGCGGTGCTCTCCGCCGCCGCCACGAACATGTTGTGGTACGAGAACGGAGCCGAGGGCGTCTCTGCAACCACCAATCATTCCATCCAGCGCTACGACCGCTCACTATACCACCCGTTCGCACCGTCCTTTCAGCTGACGTACAATGGACTGCAATAGTCCCAATGCGATGAGCGTGCCCCATAAAATGAGACCAATGGCTCCCCGCCAGTGGACACCTACTACTCTTCGCTCAGGTCTCTCTCACATTTAGTTTAGTCGGAGAGCAGAAGAGACACTAAATAGGGAAGGCTATTTGGATTTGGAAGAACTGTTACATACATATACAAGTGAATAAAAAGAGAAAAATGAACACAGAAACGGAATTTGTTATCTGAAATCATTAACCCCACGACATTTTTGTAGAACATTTAACGTGATAAATGATAATACAACGATCAAAACAAATATGACAAAAATTTAACCTAAAATAGTTAATTGTAAACAATATGTCCAGAGGGTAGGTAGCGAAAACACGGGGAGTCTAGTGCGGGACAAAAGTGCACAACATGAAAAAATAAATTAAATTACACGAAAGCAATGTTGACAACAGAATGTTCAAATCGCCAGCAAATCATAACAGTCTTTCTGCACTAAGCATAAATCACATCTATGGCAAACATCAACTTCAGTCATTACAAAAAGAAGTGATTTTGGAATGGATTCTTATGTAATGCAAACTATTAATAAGACAGTTTCCTAAATACCCGAGAAAAGTTATAGATATTTTAGCTACAACAGCAAAGTGGAACATATTGGAAGGAAGCGAGTGTCGTCTGGTGTAAAGTAATTGCGCATGGAGATTTTCAAATTGCTAAAGTTTAGTTTCCAACTGAACATAGTGATCTTCGCAAAATTGAGCAGTAGTAATATATTGATAGTGTTTATAATCAACAAACACACACGCACACAGCACAAGGACCTGCTCATTGTACTGTAACAGTAACGAGCAAAGTATATGATTAGGGAGGAGCTGAGTGTAGAAGGTATGCAGAGTAGGCGCGGCGCGAGGACACGACAGAAGCTACGAGTGGGGGTAGTGAGATGAGATATAACTGAAACTACGTGTTTGTAACATACCACAATTTAATGTAAAAATTAGTAATAAATACAACAGATAAATGCAGGAGTTTTGCAATATTGTAACATTGCATTTCATAACATCAAACAATGTGAAAATAAAAATGTTTAATAAATTTGCATTAACTCATAGTAAAATAAAAAACAAAACTATTTAAATAAAATATGAAATAACTGTTTTCAACGGAGGCATCAAACCAATACACGAAACGAAAATAGTAATAAAATGAATGTGAATATATTGGCTACGAAAATAACAAACTGATTGAAAATTCTTTAAGCGTAAGGTGAACGATTTGACACCCCCTCCCTAGCAGTAGGTAGGCATAACATTACTACAGGTAAATAATGTGATTAACAGTAATCAGGTAGAACATACACGAAAACCAAACTACTGAATCTTCAAGCTAGATCACTTCTATACTGACGATGTTCAACGTTCCTGCTATCCATTGCCATCACATTCCATGCTGCTCTGTGATATCATCACAACATGTATTGATAAACAATATACAAAAAGAAAATTTAAATTATAAAGATTGGCCAAAACTGACTAGGTCCACGTGGACCGTTCCTTTAAATACTAATTTAATTCATTCGTTAACCTTACTTGTTAATTCCGTATGGCATAAACGTTAAGCCTTCATTAAGTGGCGGTCATATTTTAAGTAATGCACTTTTTGAAAGCCGAAAAAGAGATCAATGGGTGATATTTTCTGAGCCAAACAACGATATGATACTCCAAGAATTCTGGCCAGATTATCAGAGTATCCTAAACTTATCGATCTAATGTTACCCTAGCAATATTTTGTTATCGTCAACTGTTGCAACAATACACATTCCCATTGTTCGCAGTAAAAATTGGTCTTCAGAAGAAGCGTTAGCCCGAGCGGTTCCAGACGCTAACAGAGTTCTCAATTCGAAATTATCTAGACGCTAAATGAATGGAAGCACACGATTAGTAACTGGCGATGATCTGACAAACTATGCACCGGGCGCTGCGCTGTGTGGAGATCAATAGTGGATAGCTACGCTCGCCTGTGCCGCGTCCCGCGACCCGCGACCCAACCCAACCGACCCGGCCGGCGGTCGCTACATACCAGCGAAGCGATTGTATAAATTCATTTAATAAATTAATAGTTTATATTCTTAACAACTGCGGAGGTAAAGAAGTTCATTTGTTTAGGTTTATATTACTAGCTATAAAATCTGCATATTACCATAACCCAACTTGTTTACTGTAGGCATATAATCTTAAGGTAATCACAAGTATACAAAATTAATAAAAATTACCTATTACAAAAAATAGAATACAACTCAGGTAGTCACATCTTGTTTACAGATTAATTAAACAAAATGATATATTCCTTTCAGTTTGGTTAATAATAATAATATATAACTAGTAATATTGCACGAATACGCCACGCCCTCAAGTGTAGAAACCCACATATTGCATTAGTTATTTGCCGATTAGAAAATGTTTACAAATGACGTCGCTATAACATCTTAAGCCGAATGTCAGATTTAGAAACTATTTTGGAGGTTCCTATCCTTTCGACAGGCGACAGTAAATGCTAGCTATGAATAACTTGACTATTTCCAGCAAATTGCACATGATGTCGGTTTGATTTGAAGTTCACAGCTACTGGGAGCGGGCGGCGCGCGAGGCAGCTCGCCCCGCCCGCCTGGGGTCATTACGTAGACTTTCTTTCATCTTTTTGTTCCTCAATAACAATTGCAATTGAACTACAGCTACAAAAATTAAAATAAAATATTAGAAGATATATACGACGAACTAAAATGCCTTTTGAGTGATACTGTAAGCCTGCACGCAGCCCGGGCGCGTCACCCGCGACCGAGCTGCCTATAATTTTGCTTCGTCGAGTTGCGAGCCCGACCGGATGCTAGATGCCTTATATTTAGCAAAGTAAAACTAATTATTTAAAATATGAATAAGATAGGAGTTGAATCGTAGCGATGTAACACTCTTGGTTCTAGCACCATTCCATTTTATCACATTTCAGTTACTGTACCACTCTAAGTGTTTAGCTAAAAATGTAACAATTCTTAACCTTAATTCAAAAATACAATCTAGGTTAGTCCCAATCGTAGAATGCCAATTTTTAGTTACTAAATGCGCAACGTCAGTTGTTGGTATCTTAACATAACGTAATGAGGTACGGAACCCTCCGAGCACCGCCGTCCGTCCGTCCGTCTGTCGCGATCCATTACTTCAGTAAAACAACGAGTAGAACAATTAAATAACTTCAACTTCACGTAACTGTTTCATTAAGCTAACTGTAACTGTCAACTGAAATAAACTTAATCCATGTTATACATATATGACGATCAATAAAAACAAACAACTCTAAAAAAACTATATAGATAAATTGAAAAAGTATTTCTTTAAATAAGACAATAAATTTCACTCTAAGTATAAAAAAACAATCTCCGTAAATAGATCAACTACGTTCTAGTATAAAAATCTTTTCGTAATGTTTCCTTAGGCGCTATCCGTTAATACATCACATTCCAATATTTAAATAATCCGTCTTTAACAAAGGCCTCATTTAGTTACAAATGCATCTATACTGAGATTCAGTCAATATTTATATGTCGTTTGACCCATCGACAACATCACAATCTCTTTACGACAGTCCACGCATACAGTATTACCTATCTCTCCCAATAGGATGATGCAGTAACGTAAAACAATAGTCGGCTACAGGAAACTTGACAGTTCCTACCTATTGTTATGAGTTAATATATAAGATCTGAGCTAAGTGGAGGCCCTCCAGTCCCGTACTAGCCAGACTCGCTCGGCAGGCCTGCGCCCGCTACTCCAGGATATATACTCTTCTCCAAGCTATTAACATTATTTATAATATTAAAAAAAATCAAATTATACGGTAATAAAATTAACTTGATATTATTGCTTTTGCCCGTTCCCGTATAGCAATTGGTATAGACAGAATTTGCTTACCCTAGTTACATTTGCATCGAGTTTATATACCTAGTACAATTACAATACGTGCCGTTCCACGTTGTGGAGTCCTAGGAGTACACATGTGTGGTCACATTTGGGCAAGTTACAATGCACAACCGAAACAATACTAAAGCGAGTCATCCTAATTGTGAGTAGGCTACGTTAAGAAATCATAGTTAAGGCCCGATTTAAGTAATAGCACTTCAGATTAACCCTAATTAGGAAGTGAGGCGTCGTCGACGTAAGAATGTAACGTTCGGTAAGAATAAGTTTGACACAGCAGAGGGAGGTGTTGTGTTGGGTGGAGGTGTGGAGGTGTGGACAAGTCAGCTTCTGGCCGGCGACGTTCAGAGAGCGTCGAACCCCAACCAGAACATGGACAATCAGTCGAAGCTGTTGGCGTCGAGGTGGTTGGTGAAGAGGGGCGGGGCGGGCGGCGCGGGCGGCGCGGGCGCGTTGTCGAACTTGCGCGTGTCCGGGTTGTAGGCGGGGTGCTTGAACTTGCAGTGGGTGCGCAGGTTGTCGGAGCGCGTGTAGGTCGCGCGGCAGAGCGGACACTCGAAGCGGCCGGGGAAGTGAACGTGGTAGTGGTTGCGGATGTGCGTCACCACCTTGCCGCACAGTTTGCAGCGGTGCAGGTTTAGCGCGCCCGCCACTCGCTCAAAAGTCAGCCGCATGTGCCAACCCTTGGAGCCTGCAATGAGTGTGCGGTGAGCAGTGTGGCGCCACCCGCTCGCATCGCATAATGCCACAGTGACCCCTGAGATCCCCCGCTCGCAATACTGCCATACTGCGTACGGTGCTGTGACATTACTGTGCGGCTGCGGCGGGGCAGTATCCACACACACTTGTGGCGCTAAGTAAGTCAACAACTAATCGATAAAGCTGTGTCTAATATCATCGAACAAAGCTTAAGGAAATGCCATTAAAAATTACTAAAATTCAAACTATGATGTCAATAACTTTAAATAATTGAATTTTTATTTAGATTATAATTTCTTCAACTGTGACTATGTTATTGTTAATTACAGAAGAACCAATTTTAAATAAACAACATGCAAACAGAATGAAAATAGAAGGATAGAAAAGAAAACCTTGCAAAATTACACCCAAAAGCCCTATAGAGTGGACTGTGATGGTCCCAAAGACAGAATAGATCATCAAAACGACTTATCGAGAGAGACTTGTATAATACTCGAGGGATATAGGAAGACTGAACTGTGGAATGTGGTGAGGAGAAATTAAAAGAATTATATTAAAATAATACCAATATATTTTTTAACCAAAAATAATATTAACAATGAAGCGTTAGTTAGGTACTGAGTAATTTATGCGCATTTCTGCACACAATTGAAAACTATTACAAGATCAATGATGCATTTGCAATATTTTACAGGTACAAAGATCAGATCCACAAAAGAAGAATATTACTTGCGTATTAGTTAAAGCAATAAATAAACCTACAACTATCAGTCTTATAATATGAGAAATTTATCAAATTAAAATGAGAATGAATGAGGTTAGTGAAGCAGTGACCCTGAATAGCCTTAAAGGCAATATACAATTACACTATTCACAAAATATATTTATTCACTTTTGAAAAAAATGTAAAAGCAGATGTAAATGGATGTTTCATCAAAGGTGAAAGCCTAGTAAACATGCATTATTCGTTTTATGAATAATCCTTCAAACAAACTGTTATAATCTGGCCTAAGTTTCATCCAACCTATTTAATAATACTAGACATACCATAATAAAAATTTCACGAGGCAGTTTTATACGAAAATCCTAAAAAAAATCTGTACAATATAAATAATGTATTCAAAAATCTACATTTTAAATTACTGCACTAATGGTAGAGTTCCAAAACCTGAGTTTGGATTTAATTTAAAACAATAATTTTGTTTTTATTTTCGGGGAATTGATAGAGCATATGCAAGCAAATGGTGACAATAGAATGTAGCCAATGCATCAAGCTACGTACATTTGGTATTACTTACTAAGCCAGTAGAGATAGCAAGCTTTTTGCTGTTCCACTCCATCAGGATGTTATTTTAATTAGTTTGAAACACTTGCAGATGCAATATCAGCCCTTAACTAAAACAACAAACACAAATACAACTAAATGGCTTTGACATTGAGTTTCAGGTTAACGACGGACGGACACAATTTTGATTAAAAGGGATTATTCGGAGCCCTAAAAGCAAGTTATAAACAATTTAACGTATTTCAACGTTGCTTGTATAGATATTTGGTTGCTCCACACTTGTTTGCTTTTGAAAAGATGTATATTTATGCGTGAAGTCTCAGTTTTTGCGGATTAATGTATTGTTAGAAATGATGAAATCTATTGACTGCAGTAATAATAATTGTTATAAAGCCATTGCCATAACACAGACCAGATCGTGATGATTTAATACTTTATATGATTAACAAATACATCCCCATCCACATACTAAAGTAGTCAGGTAATGAAACAATTGTGAAGGAGATCGCAAGCCCGAAGACCCCAGAATGCATTAGAACACTAAGCCACTTATACACTATTTGCTTAAGCACGACTAATCTAAGACACCATGACCGAGTGTGCCGGTGCAGGCACAGGCGTTCTCGCTCGCATCCAACCGGCAAGTGATACCTGTTTGAAAAGATCTTTCGAAGCATCGCAGGCACCGGCACACAGAGTCTTGAAGGCTGACTGACGTAAACGATGCTCCTCCACGGACGGACCGCCGCCGCCCAGTAAACGGTGAACAATGTACAATAACGCTATGTTAACGAGGCCTCAATCGATCGTCAATGGCTCAAGTGAGGTTCCGGTTTCGGTTGGATATTAGATAAGTTGCTGGACTTTAGTGCGGAGCAGTGCTTCATGCGAATGTGCCTTTTGAGGTTGTCGGCGCGGGTCAAAACGATCGGACATAGCGGGCACTTGTGCCGCTCTGGATTGTGCGACTTTAAATGTTTCTTTATGTTAGTGACGACCTTCCCGCAAATTCGACACGACTCTGCTAGGAAGGGGCCGTCGGCTCGGTCGTGCGGTTTGGGAGCGCGCTCCGATAGAGCATCGACAAGGTTGGGGAAGGGGTCGGGCGGCATAATGTTTTCGTCGACGCCGTAGTGTGGACCTGCAACACACGCGGTAGCTGGTGACAGTTGGCCGGGTAGAGGCGGGATGCACATGCCAACACGACCACCCCACGAGTACTACTACCGCACTACGCACCGCTACCGGCACGCCGCCACTCCACCTCTCCTAGCACACCTAATCACTATCTCCTTACTTCCACTTGTTATTCACTTATGTACTACCTTACGTCCAGTTATAATTTGTGTATAACACCGTGTTTTAATTATTAATAAATGTAATGTGACAGTGACATTGAAACAATGAAATGAAGATAATTTAGTAACCATTCCGGAACTAAGTTTTCATAAAGAAAGCGAGTGTACAAACAAAAGAATAATATCAGAGGAGTTAGGTTGCAGACAGCACCTTGCCCCTATCGGAGCTCTGTGAACATTCCTACCTACGAGTATTTATTAATGAAATAGGAGGTGGCAAATCATTTATTCCAATATTTTATTATCTGAATTTTCCAGAAAATTTTAAATTATAATATGAAAATTAACAAAAGATGCCTTAAAACTTCTTACCCAAAATATAAATATAAATAAAACAAGCATTAAAGTTGCAGGAAAGAACAATAAGCATAAACATAAAGAATACATGCAGTGGTTCTACAACATGCCTGCTACCACAGTATTAAAACAATCAGTTCCCCGCGCCCAAGCTGCACGCTGTTCCGAGCACATTAGGCAATTCTACACCTATCTGCAATGCAGACTGGAGAATGACACAAGATAAAGTGCTCAAAATATTTTCAAATTTTCATTAACATTTATAAATATTAAATAAGATCCGTGGGTTACGCTGATTATTAGATTTGAGATGAAATCTAATTAAAACTATGGATTCCTAGAGAGTTTCTAAAACAACAGACTATTTAACTTGTATTCATACTTGTTTGTTTGTTAATTATTCATATGACAGTAAGCCTGCATTCGAAGTAACAAATTCACTCAAGACATTCGCAATTCACTCAGAAAGCACAAACTGTAAGATTTATACCTGCAATTTTACCTTTACGTCAAACTCCAGTCATTTAGTTGAACGACATGCATTCTGGCAACATCAACATCAAATTGAGTTGTACCAAATTATTCAAAATTTACATACAATACCAAACAAGTGCCAGAATGCAGGTGGATGACTATCAACGATACAGAATACACTTGCATCTTATTATGTTGCATAATGCTTTTAGCTCAATTACTAGTTGAGTACTAAATGTTTGTATCTCGTGAATGCTATTTGTACCTCCGGCGACTGTTACTGGTATCTGTGATGATCTGTGTGTTTTAATTATATTTCTAATGTTTCATGTAATTATGACAAGTGAGCACGAGGCTATCCCTGCGTGCAAGCACACAGCGTCTCACAAACCAGTGCAGTTATGTTCATATTCATAAATACATAGAGCGTCCACGTGTGTCTGTTTAGGAGTCTAACTGAGCCGGTTCCTCCGAGTTCCGACGGGAACAACGTGTCACGGGTGTAGCTTGGAGTCGATATTTGCTCGTATCTGTATCGTTGATAGTGTGGGTAGAGGAGGTAGAATGTAGGACTCACCATCGATGGGATCAGAGTGGTCTACGTGTGTCTGCATCATGGGTTCGTCGCCGCGGTCCTCTCCGAGTACGTGCTGGCTGAGAAGTGACGCCATGTCCACACCCTGCAAGTTGGCGCAGTTATATTTTAGAATCAATTATTTTACTATCATGTCGATTTAGACACCTCAGACTAGACTGTCTACAATAAATACATTTATAATAAGGTTTATTCATAAATCTGTTTCCATTATGTTAAGCTGATAACATCTTCTTCCGGTTACAGTTTTAAGTAGTTTATAATCATGCTGTAGAAAGCGGCGAGGAGTACATATTGAAAAGAGCTATTTTGTTCTTGATGATGGATTTATCGGTCAGTGACGTTAAAGAGTTCAAGGAAAAATAAGAAAAAAATATATATATATTTTCATACCATGAATTAGCATGGTGAAATGTAGTCGTCCTTTCTACTGAAATAAACAGTCGGAGACCGAGGTGCAATGATACTGTATTAATTTATAAACAAGAACTGTCGCATTGATGTACAACAATGTTAAAACTTTTTTAGAACCACAATGAATGTTCAAGGCTCTGTTAATATGATGATATTTAACTAAAGTCACTGAAATTGTATATAAAGAGAAATACAAAATGTGCAACTTCATAATTTCCTTTATTTAAAAATAGTTCCATAAATTTTCAAAATCTTGCCACATCATCAAGAGATCTTTTTAAACTTGAAATATGAGATTTAGTTTATTACTGGTCTCTTATTCAGAATGTTTAGTAAGCAACCATAAAATGTTGCCATTACTCCACAAGTAACGAAATGTATGGTGATGTAATGGTAAAAATACCTATAAAAAAGTTATCATTTCGTTCTATAATTTGTTTCTTCCATGCATGTATAAATTGGTAGTTTCAAAAAGGCTGACTATTAAAGTCAAGTATTTGCTTTAAATGCACGTTCGACCAAGTTCGTAATGAAGTTGTCACATACAAGTCAATAATAAAATCTTTTGGCCTAGTTTACCGAGCGCACCAATAAATAGATAGAGCATATCAGATAGAACAGAAAACCTAGAACAGTAATAGGTTCATTTAGATATCGAGATACATAGTTTTATATGAGCAGGATTATCTATGCAATGTTTGGAAAGTCATGAGTTGACGCAAAGTTACATTCAATGGACAGGCAGGAGTTTGTGAAATAACTTCTTCTAACTTATCAGATAAACAAAGGAAATATATAACACTGTTAATATCTTCAAACAAACTTACGCTAAGTGGCCTATTAAAATTAAAATAATATGGGGACAGTATAACTTTTGGTAAATTATTAGATAATTTGTAAAAACAAGCAGTTCATTATAACATTCACAAGGTTCACTGATTGTAGCACAAACATAATTAACATTTATAGGTGCATTTAGTGTAACAATTGAGAGTATGTTACATTACAATTAGGTGAATGCCGTATATTGTGCTGACTTTATGATTCTAATCCGAATAAAAAATAAAATAGGTCAGCCTCGATAGCTCAGTGGTGCAGACAGTCAACTGTCGCTATTGAATGTTAAGCAACGCTGGGTGCGGTCAGTATTTGGATGGGTAACCGCTGACCGTTGGAGGCTGACCGAGGTTCGGATTCCTCGTAAAACTGTAGGTCCCTTCCCTCCTAATCTTACTTGGTGGTAGGGTTTAACCCGCCCGGGTTGGTACCACCGCACTGAATGAAACGTCGGTCTAAACGGCTATGTAAATAGTTTGTGTTTTCCGACCAGTTCAGTGTAGCCGGCACGATCAAAGGGGGAAGCACTGACATGTCACCTAGTAGTTCACCCGGTGTTATGGGCTGACATCACGGACGTTGTAGGTGATGTAGCCAACCGTGTCAGTTTCCATAAAAAAAAAAAAAAAATAGAGGTTGGTAATGTGCTATATCCTAGCCGACACAGACTGGCCGACGAAGTTTGATGGGAAACAAATGCTTTGCTGCAGTTTGCACAAAAAGGTGTTCACCGGCCGGCTTCCCGCTTCGATTGCTCTCTACCAACAGCAGCTGTCTAGCGAGTACATCCTGTCTGGACTGTCCCACTACAGGTTACCATTGAATAAGTTTATGGCACATTAATGTTACTATTTTGGAAGACAGTTTCAACAACTCCAGTACTACATGGGTGGTTGGTTGTTATTTTAAATTATCTTACCATCTTAACAATAGCTTACCATCAATTTTGCGATATTGTGGTCTTGTAACAGTTTATCATTAGGTACTAGTTGCTTAAGACTTAGTAAATTAAACCTTAAAATTAGTTTGTGTATATTGATTTAATTTGTTGAGTCTCCATCTATTAGATATGCTTACCTTGACTCACATCACATGCCATTTCGGAATGAGTGCTTGCGCGCGCGCGAATTAAGATTCGCGCGCGTGCAAGCACATACACTCAAATATTTCATAAAATAATGGAGTCAGATAAACAAACTTTATTCTCACTTATAGCAAATGAAATTATCCACAAAACTATGTCAAACAAGTGAGGATTCACCTATTTATTTATTTACAGACGTATCGGGCGTGTCCAGCCTGATATTTTTTCCAAATAGTTTCTAACCGAGAATTTACAATTCCACTTTACATATAGGCGATGAACGCTGCAACTAAACGCCGAACAACGTACGAGGTCATTTAATCCCATCCACAAAAAAATTAAGAAAAACAAGGAACCTTGAATGAAAATATAAGACTTTTTTCATATGTTGTGTCCGTGGTTGTGTAATTTCGTTCCATAGACATATTTATACTCTGTGGAAAGATAATTTCATCTATCACTGTCTTTACTATGGCTAGGAACCGTTGACTAAACGTTATGGGAGTTGACAGGTTAGTGTTAGAGATGTGTAGCTAAATAATGCTAATTTATACTTTGTCTCTTTGTAGTAATAACTCCTATGTGAGAAAATTCGAAAAAAAATCTTTTGTTCGGCCCATGCAGCGGTTTGGAGCTCGCCGACTACGCGGCGGTCGATATCGACCGCTCCATAGTTGACGGTATAGTGCTCTAGCGGTCGATATCGACCGCTCCACAGTCAACGGGTTAAGACCATTTGTTTATGCGAAAAGCATGGGGAAAAGTTGCACCAAGTCTCCCACTAGAGGCGCTGCATGTTTTGTACGTCAATATTTTCGAAATGGGGGAAATAATTTTTTAATTTTTTTTTATAGAAAGCGCGACATGTGGCACTGAGCCACCTATAAGGTGTCTAACGACGCCCATGGACATTCGGTCGTTCATGAGTCTTACTTAATAATTTCCATATTGTTGACATGTCCAATAAAAAAAAACATAATACCAATTAACAGCTTTCATTAAATGGTAGCACAGTTTTCTTAATACTAACCTAAATACATGTTCAAACATAGCTTATATACAATGAGCTCTACATGTGTGAACTGGCTATGTTCTGTATTGCGGGGGACCACTTAATTAATTCACAACTGAAAATTCCTATATTCATCTAATTTCAAAATGCATAACAAAATATGTAGTGGAAGAACTTGCCTACTAGAATTATGAACTGGAAGTGCACTGAACGATGCTACATCCTTAAAGAAGTCACCCCTAGTTATTGTAGATTTATTTGCATTTTAAAAGATAAGGGGCACAGATACTTGGAGAGAAGGAGAAGATAACTCAGCGAGCATAACATTTTGTTTGTACATTGCGCAGTAAACTAACCGCTACCGCCAATATGGACCGAAATATGTATTACCCTTACCTAGTAAATAACACTTTGGATCATAACAATATCCACTCTTAAAGAGCACCGGTACTAAATATCTATCACATACATATTTTGATCTATCACAGATAAAATTGTAAAAAAAGGGAGGAGGGCTCGAGGGTCAGCGCCTGGGGGGCGGGTGCGGGGGGCGGGGGCCGCCGCGCTCGCGGTCGCGGCACAGCCGGTGCGCCTTGCACTTGTCGTGGTGGTTGACGATCTCGAGGCGGAAGTTGCAGTTGCCCTCGACGAAGGAGGTGCGGATCTCGGGCAGCTCGTGGGACCACTTGCGGCAGTACGTGCAGTACATGATGTTGAGCGCCTCGTCGTACTGCAGCCACGAGTACTGCGCGAGCCAGTTGGCTCGGAAGCGGCCTCCCTTGCGCGCGCCGCCGGCCGCCGCGGGGCGCGCGCCGCCCGACCTCGCGCCCGCACCGATCACTGACTCGCGGCGCAGCAAGCTATAGTCGACGGGCGGCGGGGGCGGCGGGGGCCGCGGCGGGTTGCCAGTGCCGCCGCCAGCCTCCTCTTCACTTATTGTTCTTGCCCACTCACTCTGCCAACAGAGAAGGAAAGGATGTTGCGTGGACCGGTCTGTAATTGATTACGAAAGAGCGCGCCACAGGTAATAGGGCACTGCGGAAGCGGCGCCGGATTGCCTGTGCCCTCGCACGGTTCGCACCGATATTTCGTAAAAAATTATTATCAGGCAGATCCCTTCCTTCCTGTTGAGAGTTACATCTGTCTTACTCAATGAACAATAGCCGCCAATCTGACATCTTAACATTAAGCGCATAAAGTAAGCATAATACAGTAACTAAACCAAAGAAGAAAAAGATCGTCCCAATATAAACAGATACTATCCCTGCATGTGCTTGTAGCATCTGCTTTGTGACTTCATAGCAATTTGTACAAGTAATATTAAGGAAATACTACTATTTTATCATATTGACTAAATATTTCCATATCAATAATAGGCAAATTAATAAATACAGCTCATGAAGCGTCCAATATGAAATATTCATTGCTGTCTGCAATGATGATGCCTACAGGGATTGGCTAGAGCGTCAAGGTGTGTGTAAAGGCCAATATAAATGCCATTCCAGTAGGTAAAGTGATCAAGGTCAGGCTATGCATAGCTACACATACATATGTACAACAAGTCAGTCCTGTATGTACCAGTTTAGTGTGTTGTAACTTTAGGAGCATCTTCATAAAGGTGTGACGAATTTTGGCGTGTAAAATGTTCCTCTATCAATACTAATATTAATATATACCTATATTATAATATCACCAATCTGACGCCACAAATTCATTTTTCAATTAATCAAGACAGGAAGAAGCGAATAGATGAGAAAAAGAATCACAAAAAACGTATGTACAATGTTACAGTTGTTTTTCTGTACTAACTTAAGTATTGTCTTACTATTATAATTATGTACAATATTACGTCTAGATATAAAATATTCTGAAGAAATGTTTCATTCTCAAGTTGTATGCCACCGCGGCACGGCCACACATCGGTTAAATTTAATGATATATTTTAGTTTAACCTCCCTTCCATCTTTTAGTTACTATTTATTAAATGTCACCGTGAGGTGGGGCGCTGCGTGGTTCTGCTGCC
Organism: Nematopogon swammerdamellus; assembly: GCA_946902875.1. Lineage (NCBI taxonomy): Eukaryota > Metazoa > Arthropoda > Insecta > Lepidoptera > Adelidae > Nematopogon > Nematopogon swammerdamellus. The sequence goes on from OX336344.1 coordinate 8,990,069, forward strand.
GCTGTAACCTTTCCAGTTGCTTTTTTTATTTAATTTATTTTTAGGGCTTTTAACAATAGTTTGTTAATATCAGCCCCATAGTACCTTCCTAGCCTCCATAGTAGTCTTCTCCATCCCTTCGGGCCCAGAGTCCCTAAGGGATAGAGAACGCTCCACGAAATTCAACACAATTACTAAAACCCTCTCACTATGCTAAAAACAAGTTAGATTACTCTCAATCTTGCCTTGTCTCCATGAGCAGAATTGATAAATGTTTAGTTAGAACAAATACAAACTTAAATATCTGGTCTATTGGGCAAGTACCTAGTGGTAGTGGAAGCAGCTGCTAGTGGTGGTGTAGTGGTAGGAGTGGCGAGTAGGTACTCACATGCTGCTGTTGGTCGAGGTTGGTGGGGGGCATGGGCGGCAGGTGGTAGGGCAAGTCGGGCTCCTGCTTGATGGCGTGGTGCGCGGCGGGCAGCGGCAGGGGCTGCAGGGGCGTGGGGTGGGGCGCGGGCGAACGCGGCGTCATGCGCTGCGACGCGTGCGCCGGCGGCGGCGTCGACGGCTCCGACCCCGACCCCGTCGACCCTCCCTTCATCGACTTGAAGTGCGGCTGCAATACATAGCAGTACAACCCCGCTACAACATTCTATTGCCATCACCTCTTTTCCTCATTGTCATGTCCTAACTAACGCAGGCTAGCTGGTGAGTTTTAATGCAAAATAAATTGTCCTGAGATTGAATCTCAAAAATGTCCCATTGAATGACAAACATTACTAACACACTAGATCTCAAACGAGTCTTTCAGATCTAGTGTGCAAACGCCTTTAAATAACCTTTCCTTTTTTGGCTTTGTTGTAATCGGGTAAATAGCAAATATATAAGTGTTTCAAAATGAGCTGCCATTATGGACCCTTTGATAACACGGCACATCTTTAAAGTTCAAAATCTAGGAAGACATTAGATAAATCCAATAATACATCTCTCAATCAGCAAGCTATAACCCACAACGCTACTACTATTCAAATACAACTGATGGAGACTGCTTGACCTTCGTTCCTAGTTGAAAGCATTGTTTTAATTTATACTAATAAAGCGGCCATCGTTCTGCACTCGTTCTATTACCCGAAACTTGCCACAGGTTCATGCTCAGTTCAGTCAATTTCACAGCAATAAACATAACGAAGGTTTGACAAAAATTATTGTTCTGCTTCCTAATAGCCACATTTCTGAAATAGTCTACTATACGTATAGAATAAAATGTTAAAATAAGCTTATAAGCTTCTAACTGACTATATCAAATCAATTAAATTCTTCAACTCATATTTCAACCAAAAATACAAATTATTTCGATAGATAGATTTGTTGCATAATTACATAGTATTCTTTTTACAAAATAATATATGAAGAACATAAGATTAAACTAAAATCTCAAATGGGAAAATGATTTGTAGTTACGAAAAGGCTATAACATTAGGTCCACTAGAACTGGTTTAGGAGTTCGTACCTAAGTATTTTTTGTCGGTAGGTACCTCTCTAATGCGAAACGAAAATAGCAGTTCAATGGACTTATAATGTAATGACCTAACAGATTTGCCTAATAGGAATGGCGACCCTGTGGGTTGGCATTTGTAGGGTGAATGACTTTATAAGTTGTAAACTGAAACATTCACTGTTGTAGAACATTTTGAATGAAACTGAGGAAACCAAAAAGTGAAAATTAAGGAAAGAAAAACATTTTAAGTAGGAAGGAATAAGTGAATATCTTTCGTGAATTTATTTAAAATGTCTCACATTACACTTCGAGCGTCACCCAGTATTTAATCAGCTTTTGCTCTAGCAAGCCCATCTTATTTTTTTAAGCAGAGTAACAAGACGGAACAGCATTTATCACCAACAAACGAACTGAGAGTTTTGTAGGAATTCACATACATACTAGCACATTCAGTTTCAATTACATTAACGAAAGTATGAAGTGATATCTGTAGTCTTGGATATAGGCAACCATCCATATATTACATCATGCAACATTGTTGTAAAACCACATGTAAATCTGTTGAGCCGTTCTCTAGCCACACAAACGGTAGATTTATGTTGCATTTTATGCTGTTTTTTTTAAATATTCTGACATGGTTTACTACGTCATTTATCAGGTGTATTATAGTGCGCGGGACGGATCTCGGCGTGTCGTCGCCGCAGCGGGCGACCCGCCACGCGAATACACTATACAAGTACGGTGCGGGTGCGAGGGAGAACACTGACGAACCGCTGCGGCGGCGACCCGCCGAGATCCGCCCCGCGCATTATACCAGTGTGTGGCGTCAGCCAATTACGCCTGAGTTGTAACTTTGTCCTTTTTACTTCCATTTGGTGTTTTAGTGTCAAAAGTAACATTTCTCATACAGTTGATATTAACCGGCAGCAAAATTTTAGCTGAAGTGGGTATTTAGCCCTTAGAGCAGTGGTGTTACCTGTGCATCGTAGTGGCGGTAAGGGATGTCGAGGTCATCTCGCGAGGGCACGGCAGAGTTCTTGCGGCGCCGCTTCTCAGCGGGGGGCGCGGGCGCGAGGGGCGTGTGCTGCGGGAGGGGCGTGTGGGGTGTCGCGTACGACTCGCCCCGCGCGGACAGATTCTCTGCGCTGGCCGACGGCGTCGACCGCTCCTCGATCTGATGCACAACACAACCCTTCAACACTCATTTATAGGCCGCACACCTAAACTCTGCCGGTGGTAAACATACTGTTCCATATTAATATTTAATCTATTTACATGTTATTTATATAGCATTGTATATTATATATCTTATTTCTATCTCATAGTAGATATTTTTTAGACCGTTTATTATTATTTTATGTCTAATTTTATAACTAAATTGTTATTGTAAAACCTGAGTGCATCGACACAGGCGAAAGCCCAGTGGTGCACTCGGGACATCTATCAAATGTGGTTTTGTTTTCTATGTCTTCTCTTCTCCTCTTTCTTTTCTAAACATGTTGTGACACTAACATAGACTTAAGAAAATGAAATTGTTACTAACCTTCTCAACAATAAAACAATTTGGAATTTGGTAACAGGGTGGGGATAGCGCATAGAGAAATAATATACAGGGGTATACGTCCTTTTAGCGCGATACTCTAGCTCTCTCCGTGGAAACGGGTATGAGTAAAGTGCAGTTTACCCCCGGTTTTTTGCCTTTGTTTTGACTCGTCGAAATCCTGATGCTAATAAAGCAACTGGGCCAACTGCTCATCAAAGTTTCCGTAGACCGCGGCCGTGCTATTCCTAATTTTAATAATGTACCTCGCCATTCAAATAGGGCAAATTCGGTCACCAAATTTTTTCACCAGAAGTGTCACATTATTAATGTTAACTCAATTTAAAAAATCGGCCAAGTTCGAGTCGGACTCGCGCACCGAAATTTCCGCAACACAAAAAAGACGAGAGGTGTCGTGGGACACCCGGTTGGAACGAAGTTCCTTTCGCTATATATTATGTAGTATGTGTATATTATAACAGGCACAATGAAATAAATTAACAATGTTTGAGAGTCATTAAATAAAAAATAAATTATGTCTATACTGCAGTAATACATGTTATATGTTTATGTTTATTGGAGTAATAAAGCATTTTCTATCTATTTCTATCTACCTAAAATACATACCTACGCTTGTAAACACACATACTACAGTAAAAGTGTCGTGACGGTCGAAGTCTTACACTTTTTTCGGCCTAGCTCTCATTCTATGTGTTTGGAGTCTAACATATGATAAGGAACTTCGTTCCAAAACTCGTTTCTTATATGGGGACCGCCCTTAATTTTTTAATTTTTGCATTTTTTTATTATTTGTTGTTATATCCGCCACAATAACACATATTCTGCGAATATTTCAACTGGTTAGCTATTACGGTTCCAAAGATACAGCCATAGGACGAACGACCAGGCAGACAGGACGACAAACGGACAGGCGTACGGAAACCTAAAAATGCTCAAAAGCCTCAATGAATCTGCTTTAATTTTTTTATTAAAAAGAAAGAATAATCTAATCGAAATGTTTGGTAGGTATTTATCAAGCGTGTATTTAAATAAAGTTATAATGCTATCATGTGTGCGCCGCGCTGTGGCCGGCGACGTGCTATGTGTGCGATGAGCTGATGTTTGAGTAAAAGTTTTCTCAAATTGAGCGACCGAGGATCGGAAGTGATGTCCACAACTGTGTGCCTAGGGGATGCTTGAGATGATGACATTCATCCCAATAGAAGAATTATTTCATTTCATTTTTAATTAATTTATAGTATAGAAAATATATTTATCTGCAAAGTTTTAGCAAATAAAAGGGCGATGATCTCTGGTTGGTGTAGGTCGAGGAAACACTGTGAGCAAATAAAGACACATTCAAGGGCAGCACCTGTGATCCATGATCGGGCCTCTAGCTTTAAATAGATAGGTGACATAAACAATGTTAGTATCTAAAAGCAGAATAGTTGTAAGTACTCACTGGCTACTAAAAAAAAATTATTGATTCACAAATATCTTGTCATCAATCTTATAACTAAAATAAAACAAACATAAATGCATTGCATATCTTGTAGATAGTATGTAGAATATGAATTAATATTGTGGAATTTTCAATAAAATCAGAACTAGAGTTATTTTTATAGAATGATGCTTATTTATTGATTTTCTAGGTTCTCTAGGTTAGAAGATACCATTAACGTAAAGTAACGACACTAGAGTGGAAAAACCTGACCTGCTCACATAATTTTATGTGAAGATGTTAAATTAACATTTCAAATTAGGCTCTGCCAATTTTTACTTCACACATTTCTCAAGGTTTGACCATTATAAGTAACTATAATATTATGTTTAGCTTGAGACTTTGGAGGTTCACTGAGGATGTGCAGTTTATGATAATCGTTGGCCCTGAGATGGTAAATTTATTGATTAAGTATGTTGTCGGCTATTACGAAACTAGTATTGAGTCAAAATCACTCCTCGGGTCCTACGTTAATCAGACAGTTGTAATATGTCTAGCTGTCACAGTTAAATAGAGATAGCAGCAGACAGACTAGCTTAGATAGAAGACAATACAGTGCGACAAGGGTTCAAATGAACGTGGGTGACAGCTGAACTAATGCCGCCACAGTGCTGCCAGATGACCGTCTCGCGTTTCACCCGTTCACGCGTAGTCGTCGGGAATAATGGCTATTTTTCAACAGCATGTTAGAATGATCTGCTGTTTTTATATAAATGCTGTTTTAAAGTGCTATATTGCTATATTGCGGTTTTTGGTGCTGTTTTTTTTTATGGAAACTGACACGGTTGGCTACATCACCTACAACGTCCGTGATGTCAGCCCATAACACCGGGTGAACTAGGTGCCATGTCAGTGCTTCCCCCTTTGATCGTGCCGGCTACACTGAACTGGTCGGAAAACAGAAACTATTTACATAGCCGTTTCGACCGACGTTTCATTCAGTGCGGTGGTACAAACCCGGGCGGGTTAAACCCTACCACCAAGTAAGATTAGGAGGGAAGGGACCTACAGTTTTCCTGCTGTTGTTGGAATTTGAACCTAACGCTGAACGGAATAACTAGCATAATTGAAATACGAGATAAATATTAGTGTTATAACAATCACGGGAATACGCAGGCAGACAGATCAGTAATCTGTCTGTGGTAAATTTTTTTTATTATTGGCTTGGATGCCGGGTCCTTCTGCCATTTCTTTAAAATTTATATAATATTTTCGACGGTATTTATTATGTATTTGTAAAGGCTTTTATAAAAATTTTATTCAGTTAATAAATCAGTAATTTTAAGATTGCACAACTTGTCATTGTAATCTTCAGCTCGGCGGCATTTTCACAAATATTGCTAATCCTATGGTTCACTCACTATATTATATAAACCATGTTTTTATTCCTATTAAAATATATTTGGTAGACACTAGCTAGACACAATAATTGCTAGACACGTTAAGTTGCTATATAAACTGCTGTCTGCTGCTGCTGTATAAGTCTGCTCATACATAGCAGACAACGAGCGCATTGCTATACTGCTATTTTATTGTTGCTGTTGCTGTTTCTAACAAACAATCTAAGTCTAATTCTATTATAATATTTCTAATGTGCTAGTCTGCTGTTTTATTTAATTATTTAAAATGTAACCTTAAATCATTGTTAGGTTACAAAACTATTAACACTGCCCTCTATCGAGCGAGAGCTTCACATACCTACAGGCTACACTACAAATAATTTTTATTATATCAACTAGATGGCGGTACGTACGAGTATAAATAGCAAAACAGCATTATAGCAAACAGCAGGAAAGGTGGATTATTTTCTAACGTTATAAGTGCTGTAAATTTTTAATAGAATATATTGCCTGCTATATAATATTATATTTCCCAGGACTACACGCGTACGTTAGTATCACTTCTTAGTCTGTGGTGTTGTTAGGAGAAATCGAAGTATATCTGTTATTTTATTAGAGAGCAAGTCTTCCTAAAATTCATTACATAAAATAAAAAATTAGTAAGTACCTACTTACCTTATAGGTACTACTATACATACATTTTCTTTTGCAAAGATATTTTCCCCTAGTGTAAGGAAATTTTCAAAATTGACAACCCTAATGCTGCAACAGCGCCCTCCCACAAACGTCATCCACGTTCATTTCAAGCCTTGTCGCACTGTATGTCGAAGGTTGCCACTTATAATATGTCTAGCTGTCACAGTTAAATAGAGATAGCAGCAGACAGACTAGCTAGATAGAAGACAATAATATGTTGAAGATTGACAACTACGGAGAGACAAAGAAATTATAGGTTATATGTCTAGCTGTCACAGTTAAATACTAGAGATAGCAGCAGACAGACTAGCTAGATAGAAGACAATATGTTGAATATTGACAACTTATATGTCTAGCTGTCACAGTTAAATAGAAATAGTAACATACAGACTAGCTAGATAGAAGACAATATGTTGAAGGTTAACATATGTCTAGCTGTCACAGTTAAACAGAAATAGCAGCAGACCGACTAGCTCGATAGAAGAAAATATGTTGAAGGTTAACAACTTGTAATATGTCTAACTGTCACAGTTAAACAGAGATAGTAGCAGACAGACTAGCTAGATAGAAGACAATATGTTGAAGATTGACAACTTATATGTCTAGCTATTACAGTTAAACAGAGATAGTAGTAGACAGACTAGCTCGATAGAAGAAAATATGTTGGAAGGTTAACAACTTGTAATATGTCTAATTGTCACAGTTAAACAGAGATAGTAACAGACAGACTAGCTCGATAGAAGAAAATATGTTGGAAAGTTAACAACTTGTAATACATCTAGCTGTCACAGTTAAGCAGAGATAGTAGCAGACAGACTAGCTCGATAGAATAAAATATGTTGAAGGTTAACGACTTGTAAATGTCTAGCTGTCACAGTTAAACAGAGATAGTAACAGACAGACTAGCTCGATAGAAGAAAATATGTTGAAGGTTAACAACTTGTAATATGTCTAGCTGTCACAATTCAACAGAGATAGTAGCAGACAGACTAGCTCGATAGAAGACTACATGTTGAAGATTGTTAATAATTTGGCGACCGTACTAATAAGTTCCTTACTGCGGAGAAGCCGAACTGAGTGGGCAAGCATATTCATAGAAGTGCAGATTCTTAGGTTCAATTGCATGCATTCGAATATTACTCCTTGTTGTTGTTTGCTGCCCAGCCTCATGGAGGGAGTGTCACACTTTTTTTCAGTTGATTAGAATTTTGAAATGCTAAGAGGATGTAATGATTTATTAAAAACTATTTCTTACCTTAGTATTTAAAGTATTATTTTCAGTTAGGCCTCTAACTTGTAGGCTCTCTGCGGTCTTCAGGAACATTGGCAGCATATTCTGCCCGACATTTACTTCCCCCTGTGTCAAAATTTCAACATTATTTCTGCCGATGCTCATTATTTCCATCTGACATACTCGTACGTTCAGAAATTAGTAAAATAGAAGGACTTAGAAATATTTCAAAAATAACTTTCTGAAGTAAATCAGTTCGTAGAAACGATTAACATTAAAATTTTTAATTTAGATTTGAGGACACCTGACTGAAATGCATTAACATAATGCTAAACAAACCACTGCATGCATATATGCAGTAGACAATAAAACTAGAAATTTTCACAGATTTCACAGAAACTCTATTGCGTAGACAAAATTGAGTCACTTGATATGTCCTATTCCGAGAGGGCGACATTATCAAGAAGAAATTAATAAAAAGTAGTGGCATGTTTGGATCAACATTTCCATTGATGTTTCTTTTCGCAGCTAATTGTTATTAAATGAATGATTTATGATTTTCCTAACTTCTTGAATTATTTTAAGAGCCCACCGCAAAGTGCGGAAAAAAGGACCCATAGGGAATCACTCTGATGGTTTCTGTCTGTCTGTCGGTCGCCCACAGATATCTCCGGATCTACTGAACCAATTTTGATGAAACTGATAATATTCAACATTTTTGCCCGAAGGCAGGCCATAGATAAATTTGTCTAATAGTTCTACTGCTCAGCTCATATTTTACGTGATGAGTACACAAAAACACATACAAGCATTCCAAAAATCATCTCAATGCGTTCTAATACTCATCCTTCATCTCCCTACAGACAGACACCACAGTTGGTGAACCAAAAATGTGTTTTTTTTTATATTTTCAATGTCACGCAAGTTTTATTATGTGTATTGTTTGTTGTTGAAGAGCATACATTTCGACTTGACGTATATTTTATCATGTGTACCAGAGTCAGTGTCAGTTAGTGTTAGCGAGGTGCCATGTCCTGCTTCCCTTTGGCCATGCCGGCTACATTGACCTGGATGGAAAACACGAACTATTTTCATAGCCGTTTAGACCAACCTTTGTTCAGTGCGGTTGTACCGATCTGGACGGTTTCGAAGGTGTGGATCTAAGCTTGCGATGGCTTCACCGAACATATCCGGGCCCATCGGCAGTAGAGGAGGGTATTAATCGAGGCCGGGACTAGCGATTGGCCACTCTAAATTTCCCGCGCATGCTTCACGTTTGCTACCACCATATGCTTCACCATATGCTAAGCTACAGTACGTATAAACAATACAAATAGCTATAGTAAGTAAGTACAATAAGCTATAGTAAGGTAAGGGCAGGGAGCTAATTTTTCATATGGAGTCCGAACCACGGTCAACCTCAACGGCCGGACTGCCTCCCATCCAAACTATGACCGCAACATCAAAACGTGCCGAGGATCCTGTCACTGCGCAAAATGCGTCAAGGTGAACACAACAACAAGGTGGTTTTTAAGTTATAGGTAGGTACTTCTTTACGGACGTTATGAAATAAATTGAACTCCTTTAGGCACGTTATGAAAATGAGGAGTACCTAAACTCAGAAAAACCGTCACGTCATCATTGTCACCGTCATCGTCTCGGTCAAACATCACCGCACACAAATTATTTTTGTATGTAGGTAGGTATCGCGCATTATTTGTATGTTCGTGTTATGTAGAGGTAGAGGAGAGGTTAGAGAAGTACAACGTCTAACACTGGTACATAAGTACATTTTTTTTTCAAGGCAGTATGAAGAAGTTTACCATGTCCAGGGGGCATTTATGAAAAGTTCCATTTATTATTTTATTTATTGTGTGCTGCGCCAGGTACTTATGTACCTACACCAAAAATGTAGTGCAAATTTAAATTCCGCTCAATAGTTAGCAGAATAGCTGCGATTGTCTAACTAAAGATGCGGTATTAGAAACAATCATTATTTATTCTTTTAGTTAGATCATAAAGTAAATGCTCTCTTACCTTATACATAAAATCAAGAAGAGACTTTATCTCGGAGAAGCCCACATCTTTCAGGAATATAATAGGATGTGGATGAGAGTTCTGCATGAATATGGTCTCGAAGTACGGCGAGCACGCTGACAGGATCGTCTGGTGAGCCTGCAGACAATGAACACAGTTGTTGGTCCACCGAGTTGACTGGGTGAAATTGCATAACACAATAATTTCGCCCTTACCACACATAAGTGGCATATAGTGTAATATTAATTTATTTTTATAATGATGAACGACTGTTTAACCAAAGGTGACTTCTGAATCTCTCCTGTGCTGAAGTGAAAATCTCTCGATATACAAATGGTCCTCCAGAGCTACTCAAGTTCTAATTATAGACGTTCCAAATTACACATCTGACCTAAGCAACCTATTCCGACAGGAAACATCTTCAAATAACTCTTGCCCACCGTGTAAGGAGTTCATAGGTACAGCAAAACATCTTCTATCTATGTGGATGCAAAGTTTGAAAAAGGCCAATGTTCCTACCGTCATGATAAAATCCTTGAAATATTCAAAGAGGCCATCAGCCAATCCATAGTAAGGACCAGGAAGGCAATACTAGTAGTGGACTCCAGAAAATACACTTTGTGAAGCCTAGAGTCACTAAGCCCCTAGATCAGTAAACAGCTCCTATACGGAAATAACTTCACGGGTCGCACTGAAACCTTCGGGTTTGGATCTGAACCTGCACTAGGATCGGCAGAGAGAGGGAGTAAAATCTTTCAATCCTGGGTTTTACACCAGGCCAATCTTGCTCTCTTACAGCGCGCTACGCGTTTCGGCTCTCGTCAAGCCCTCGTCAGCTAATCTGCGTTGAATAGAACGTGGAGCAGAACTAGTCCCGTGCTCGACATCCCTCGCTCTACTGTGCGGCTTGAAATGAGGCCCGCGAAGCCCTATCCATGTATGAGCTTATTGCTGAGCCAAGGTTCTTGAAGAAACTATATACTGATTTGGAAGGTAGTCACCTGGCTTCGAATTCAACTGCTAATAATTCCATGCACCTTTCCTTACATCTGATCTACTAGACTTTTTTTATTTGAACTGACACGGTTAGTTACACCATCTACAACATCCTTAATTTTGTTCTTTATTGTTTATTTAGCCTCTATTGGCAGTACACTGCGCTCAAATTTGTCAACATTCCAATAAGTTCGCCAAATGTCAGCCCATAACACCTTGGTGAACTAGATGGCATGTTAGTGCTTCCCTTGGTCATGACGGCTCCACTGTTAGGTAAACAAAAAACTGAGCAGGCAATTGTTGGTACCTATGCTAAAATAATTGAAGCAACAGAAGGACACGACACGTCATTCACACTTGTAGCATATTTTGGCAAAGCTGTGAACGCAACAGGCTCCTAAAAATTTACAAGTACCTACTAATAAATAAGGTACAGCACCTTAAGTAACTGGTTCCGCAGTAATGACACCTAGCAGAGAAAAAAAATACATTGTCAACTTCACATTATCTCGTAAATTGTATACCTTCTTAACCAAACTGGAAGAAAAACATGTAGGAACGACTGGAGTTCAAGGCTGCAGAGAAGGTTTGTAAGCGAATTTGAGGAATATCATGATCAGACATCGGAATCCGCGGGGCAGGAATACGACCTTGTTAGGGATTGACTACGGCGATCAATAAACAATCGACACTGTTATCGATACTCATATTTATTTGTTTATTGTATTTTATTCATGTCATATTTCAGACCTGAATACTTATATACCTACAGTACTTATATAAACATGTATACTTTATGTTAACGATTAAGTAAATATAATACATATTTATATAAGGTCTTTCAAAATTAGTTCATAGTACGCTAAGGGGGGGGTTCTGTATCATATAGGAAGTAAAACCTATATAAAATTTTTTGGGCCTTGGGCTTTTTTTTAAGTAAAAAATTTTTTTATGTAGGTATTTAAATAAAAAAATAGGTGGTTGATTTTTATAGCATAATCGATTCAGTTTCATAACAGTAACAAAAAAGTCTTCATGACCATTATGATGTAACACGTGTAAGTTGGTAAAAAAAATTAAATTGTTTCTATTCCATACTAATAAAAATAAAATTGTGGTTTATCACAATTTTAGAAAGAAAGAGATATACGTGTTCGAAGACTTTTTTGTTCCTGGCATGAAACCGAAACGATTAAGAATATTTTTTTTTTTACATTTAACATTAAAAAAAAATTTTTTGTAAAAAAAAATTCTTTGTTCTTCAAAAGTGATCTATTTCCGATACAGAACCCCCCCTTAGCGTACTATGAACAAATTTTGTAAGACCAATTTTTTTGGACCGTGGCCTTTTTTTATGTAAAATATTTTTTTATGTGTTTAAATAAAAAAATAGGTGGTTGATTTTTATAGCCTAATCGATTCAGTTTCGTAACAGTAACAAAAAAGTCTTCAATATCATTATGATGTAACACGTGTAAGTTGGTAAAAAAAATCAAATTCTTTCTATTCCATACTAATAAAACTAATATTGTGGTTTGAACAGATTTGTACTGTACCTACAAAGTAAATGCAACATTTGTTTATTATATTTTACTTTCTATAGAAATACTCTCTTAGTTTTAATAATCGACATTATTCCATATTATTCTAAAATAACGATCTATTTTCGATATTTGTGGATACATTGTCCCATCACTAAACAACCTTGAATCATTCGTGCCCCGCGGATTCCGATGTATGATCATGATTGCCGAGCCATTTATTTATTTTTTAACTTCTTTTATTTCATTCCCCTATCCCTTTTTTGGGATATCCAAATGTTTTGAGTCGATTTTAATAATATCGCGAACGGTTTGTGACCACTGTCACATTCCTTTAATTGATGGAGTTGTGATTTAATCCTACGAGCCTACTGTATGACTGACACTAAAAGAAAGCTTCCGTCCATGGTCTATCCATATATTATTATTTTTTGATGTTTGTTATATTTTTCAAAATATACTGATTTTTAAACTTTTTACCTTACACCCAGAGTCTAAACCGGCTCCATACATTCTGAGTAATAAGATGTTTCGTGCCAAAACGTCTTCCCTAACACACATACACCGAGTTTTGGTAATAGGGAATATTTTTTGAATTTTTGACTTATGTGTTGTCTGTGTCTGTCAGTATCATCTATGTCAGTCAGTCAGTGAACATGTTAGAACAGTTTTTTAACTATTTGTCTGACTGTACGCGTATCACGCAAAAACCCCTGAAGTGATATTGACGAAACGTTGTATAGTGACAGTGTATGTCCTGGAAAAACATAATATATAAAAAAAATCAATTAAAATCACGTAGTCCACAGTACAGGGTTCTTGACAGTTGTTTTTGGCGTCAGCTGGCCTGTGACAAATTATTTGATTCATGGAACAGCAAACGGACGGAACGAAAGGAACAGTGAGTGCAGTGAGCGAAAGAGGAGGACCAATTTCATATTCTGTGTGAGCAGAATGAGGGCCTGAGAAAAGATTTAGTCAGCATGTTACAGACGGATAGGATGAACATGTTATTTGTTATTCATTATCATTATGCAATATGTAATCCACTCACAATGAACTGCCAAGACGTTATAAAATTTTCTTTAGTAGAGGGATGTTTAAGTAATTTTTTTGAAATCTCTCAACTTAAAGTCACCATATGGGGCTGACATAACCGAATACGGCTAAAGCCTCAAACTTGTGTGTGAAAAAAAAGTGACAACAGGGAACTGTAACCTCAAAATTATGTTTTGTTTGTTCGTCTTCTTTGTGTTCGTAAGCCGTTCATCCGATTACGGAACTTTGGTAGATTGTTGTGGGCACGGCGCAGGGGAAGGTAATCAATTTAAGGAATAATTTTCGTAACCATCTGTCTCTCCATTGTCAATTATGAACTGGCAGCAAATAAATTTGAATAAAACATTATTTCCAAATGTAAAAATAAGTAGGTGTAAAAAGGTAGGTAGGTACGTAAAGGTCAGCTGTCCTTTTTTTTATAACTTGGCCTCAATACTGTCAGCGTCCAGCATTGAAAGATAAACGGGTGTTTATTTCTACTTCACAAATAGTGAAAACCATTGATTTTATAACCCATGGTGAAAACACATAATATTGTGTAAATGTAATGTGTATTGTGTATTCGTTCAAGTTAACGATATCCTTCTCGATGAGAGTAAATAACTAAGGGAAAGACCGAAGGCCGAGCTGCGTTCTGGTAAATGATAAGTTTTCTCGAATAAAGTAAGTAACTAAGGGCGAGGTCGAATTCCGAGCTAAGTTAACTTTATCAAGTTAAAATATTGTTCACCTGAACAGGGCTTGGCCTTCAGAGTCGCCTTTAGTTACTTACTTCCATCGAGAAACAATATTGTTTACCTGAACGGAGCTTGGCCTTCAGCTTCGCCCTTAGTTACTTACTTTATTCGAGAAGGTTTATAGTTTAGATGAACGCAGCTCGGCGTTCGACCTCGCCCTTAGTTCATCAATAAGAATATTGTTGGCTTGAACGAAGATCGGCCTTCAGCGTCAACCTTAGTTACTTTCTTCGAGAAGGTTTATTGTTTACCTGAACGTAGCTCGGCCTTCGGTCTTGCCCTTAGTTACTTGCTTTATTCGAGAAGGTTTATCATTTACCTGAATGCAGCTCAGTCTCCTTTCTTACTTTCTTATTTTTTTCTATGAATTTCACTTAAGCGAAGCCGCGGGCAAAAGCTTAATAAAGTTGAGGTGCATTCTATAGTCGAATTTGAATACGCTTATACACCAATATGAGTTGAATTATTGTCTTCTGCCTCTACTCAATGTTATTTTGCGTAGGTTTGTAATCGAGTCAATACCTAGTGATTACTTTCTAATCTATTTACCACATTTTATGTTCAAGTCACATCTCTCACACTCAAGGCTAGTAGATGCTAGTAGACATGAATATTCTAGTGTTAAGGCCCAGATACAAAAGAAGTATCAACATTAAAGTTCTGGTTGCGAAAAAGTACAGTTAGATCGTCTGCTGCACCGTGCCACTTAGGGCAAAAAACTGGATTTGAGAATATTTTATTTTTAATGGTGCATAATTTTATGCTTTTGGCAGTCTCATTTTTCACCTAGACAGGCTATTTTATTATAGCTTTCGACATAAATGAACGAATGATAAAGGACACTGCACACTCTCTACTGCAAAATTATTTTAATTATTATTGCAGAATATATTCTTCTTGCATACAAGCAACAATCGACCATAACATCTTTCGAAAATCCTGTCACAATAACATAAATTATGGTAAAGATGAAAAATTGTACGGCTTTAAACTTTTTTTCTAACTAAATAAACTAAATATGCTTTTGGTACATGTTTTTCTGAAAAATGATTCGATAAAAAATGTATTCAGTTTTAAGATAATTTGCATGCCCCTTTAATTTAAACGAGCCTAAGGCTGAGTTTAAAATATTTGACATTACCATGGACTTATCATAAAACATTTAAAGAATGAATTTGAACGTTTAGAGACATTTAATAGTTTATTCTTAAAAAAAAAAATTACTTTCATAAGCCAAAAAGTTTATATGCTGTAGCACCGTTTGAACTTAAAACCAGCTCAATCCAAGTTTTTTTTTGCGACGCAACGTTATATTGGAAATAAAATTTGAATAATTAATATAATTATAAAATTCCTACATTCCCCACCTCTTAAAATTTTTGATTAAATCAGTCGGGTAAAAAATAACTTAGTAAATTTTAGCCCACCTTCAAGCCGGTTTAGCATTCTGATGTACGTGGTGAAATGAGCTATGTCTGAATGGACGACTTTGTGACTGGTAATCCATACTAGTCTCGATGAATAAAACAATCTGGATACCCAAGCAGCGAAACCCTGAAAGGTTTTTATGCTTAGTACCTCAAGAGGAAAAAAAAAACTTAACCCTCATAGGATCACTCTTGTGTCTGTCACAGCTTATTTTCTCCGAATCTATTGGACGAAAAAAGTTGAAATTTGGTATGTATATAATAATAATATAATGTACTTCCGGTCTCTCACGGGACCGGATGTAGATCAACTTGCTTCCATGCACTGGCTACGCTTCAGGGACCTCTTCGGGGAAACCGAGGGTTTTGTCTTTGCAATACAAGATAAGGTTATCAAGACGAACAACTATAGGAAACACACAATGAAGGACGGGACCATTGACATCTGCCGCGCCTGCCATCAACCTGGCGAGTCCCTCAGACATTCGATTTCCGGTTGATCGCAGCTTGCCAACACCGAGTATCTGCATAGACACAACTTAGTAGCCAGGATCATCCATCAGCAACTTGCCTTAAAGTACAACCTTGTAGGTACCGAGGTGCCTTACTATAAGTACAATCCACCGCCAGTTCTCGAGAACGGTCATGTCACAGTCTACTGGGACCGGTCCATTATCATTTATCATCAATTCATCACAGACAGGACTATTCTCGCGAACAGACCTGATATTGTGATAGTGGACCGGGAGGCAAGGCGCGCAACGCTCGTCGATATCGCCGTGTCGCATGATGGTAACCTCGTCAGTAAGGAAGCAGAGAAGATGTTAAAGTATCTGGATCTGCAGCACGAGGTTACTAAAATGTGGCCCGTGGACTCGACGATCGTTGTGCCCATAGTTGTTTCGGCGCACGGGCTGATAGCGAAGAGCCTCCACGATCACCTTGAGAGGCTCTCGCTGAGTGGTTGGGTCAAGGGCCAGATCCAGAAAGCAGCCCTGCTCGACACTGCACGCATCGTTCGGAGGTTTCTCTCCCTAGGGCCCGACCATCGGTAGCTTGGGTTCGCCCCACCGCCAGTGGTGGAAACTCCATTTGTTTTTATATTAATTTTAGATTTTAAGTTTGTAAATAATATGTAAAATTAATATAAGTAAAAAAAATGTGTAAATAAATGGCCCGACCATCGGTAGCTTGGGTTCGCCCCGCCGCCGGTGGTGGAAGCTCTGTTTATTTTTATATTAATTTTAGGTTTGAATTAAAAAAAAAAATGTAAAATTTATATAAAAAGGAACGTGCAAATAAATGTATAACATAAAAATAATAGGTACTTCCGGTCTCTCACGGGACCGGATGTAGACCAACTTGCTTCCGTGCACTGGCTACGCTTCGGGAACCTCTTCGGGGAAACCGAAGGGTTTGTCTTTGCAATACAAGATGAGGTTGTCAAGACGAACAACTATAGGAAACACATAATGAAGGACGGGACCATTGACATCTGCCGCGCTTGCCACCAACCTGGTGAGTCCCTCAGACATTTGTGATTTCGGCTGCAACAATCTCTCCAGAATTTTGGCCAATATGGTGGCCAGAGAGATCGGTCTGTAATTTGAGGTCACCGATATGTTTCCAGTTCTATTTTTAGCGATAGGTAGAGGTACAGTTTTCATCAGGTCAGACGGCAGGTGAGTGTACTCAATGCATAAATTATGCAGCAGTGCTAGTACTTCGTGGACACTCTGGCCTGCATATTAGTATTAGTTACCTGCATTAGGCCTGCATATTAGTATTAGTAATAGTTTGATGACCCAATCAAGTATAAGGCAAATTTTGGAGTCTTATAATTCTCACGGAAAACATAATGGTACGGAACCTTCTCCACGCGAGTTCGACTCGCACTTGACCACTTGAACCAGGGAGTAGGCCAGTTTATGGAATTATTCCCAGTAGTCCCCTCTAGCACTGTCCCCCGGGGTGACAAGTGGGAATTTTTTTCCCAGTTGTCACCCGGGTGACAAATCTTCCCAACTGTCCCCTTCCGATTCTTGCCAGAGGGGACAAATGGGGAAACATTTGTCTCAGTTGTAACCCGGGTTGAGAATTCGTCCCATATGTCCTCTTTGGAAGCGCGCTAGAGGGGACAACTGGAAAGCATTTTTATTAGTTGGCACCAAGGGGGTGACAAGTACGCGCGTGCCCCATGGCTCAACTAGATTGCTCAACTGAGTTGAGCAGTTGAGCAGTGGGACATCAAGGAACATTTTATTCTCCATAGCTCAAATACGGGATAGCTCAACTTAGTTGAGCAGTAGGTCATCTTGGTATATACCTGAACATTTACCCTACTGCTCAACTGGTCTTAAAATCTCAAGAAGGCCCAGGTTTCTGTCCTGATTATTTTCTAGTTTTTGGTACAGCTGATGATTTTAAATAAAACCGTTTAACTTAAAAGTATTTTTACCTATTTTTATAAGTATAAATAAATTACTGAATTAGTTAGTTGCATAATATTTGCATGTTAATAATTATTTCATCATTGAAAATGTATTGTATTGTATGTCTATTAGTATAATGACATACAACTAAATACATTTATTTATGTTACATTTATGTTTTTCTGAAAATAAAGTATTTTGATTTTTTTTGGTTTTTTGTTGAGTTGTTTAATTAACTTATCTGACGATTTGAAAATGTGACCAAATGAAAACAAAGGATATTTTCAACTATGCAACTATGAATAGTTGAGCAATTTATGACTTACTTTCTTCTTTTGAAATATGAATTTCACGCGAGCGAGGCCGCGGGCAATAGCTAGTTATACATAATTTTTTTAGTCTAAGGGGTTTTTGAATTTTTTTTTGGTAAAATTAATTTTTGCTGTTGAAATATCCTTGATATATGTAACAACAAAACAACAACATTGTTTTAATGTTGTTGTTTTGTTTATGAAATTGTTAATATTTCTTTTAATTTTGGTACACCGTTTTTTATACTGATAGATATAGTATAGTCCAGATAGATTAGTTGTCACCCCCTTGGTGACAACTAATAAAAATGCTTTCCAGTTGTCCCCTCTAGCGCGCCTCCAAAGAGGACATATGGGACGAATTGTCAACCTGGGTGACAACTGAGACAAATGTTTCCCATTTGTCCCCTCTGGCACGAATCGGAAGGGGACAGTTGGGAAGATTTGTCACCTGGGTGACAACTGCGAAAAAAATTCCCACTTGTCACCCCGGGGGACAGTGCTAGAGAGAATTACTGGGAATAATCCAGTTTATGACTCCCCAGGGAAAAATAAGAAAAAACAATCGGAGACATTTGTTTTTTATATGAGCATTTTTTGAAAAACGTTGAAAATTTACATTTTTATGTACTACGACTACAATTTTGCAAATATAATTGTAATTTTTTTTTTATTGGTAGCCTAAATAACTCTGCTATTGATCAGTATCCCAAATTAAACCAGAATGCCTGTAGTTTTACCAAAAACAATATTCAGTTAAATTTTTCTCTAAAAGCATAAATGACTCAGACTTTTTTTTCTTATTTTTCCCCGGGTAGTCATAAACTGGCCTACTCCCTGGTTCCCGCTTGACGTTGAGGTTTGGGGCACGGTGTATATACATGCTGGTACAAGTTTTATTAAAAATTAATTATAAGAGGTAGGTACGTACTATTACTTCACGAACAAAACAAAATTATTATTACAAACTTTTATACAATGTGTTTACAAATATTTCATAATAGTAAACTTTAGTGCGTTACTGTATGTTGCATGATCAATGTTTATTTACGTTTGTCATCATTACTGGCGTTACTAATGCATACTCAATGCATTGTCACGGCTGTATGTAGTAGATACAGAGCAAGTAATTTAATTACCCTCATTTTTGCTTCACACTGTCTGGTAAAAAAATTTCCATACGAAAAGAACATATTTGATTGTATCTGTATAGAGCTTTCGCATCATTAACGATAGTGTAGTTGAAAGTTGAACTTACACATGTTTAAAAGTTTGATAGTCAAGAAAATTAGATTTTCTGACAATTTATCCTTTGGCATACTCACACAGTTTCCTGAACTTTCTAGTAAAATTACAAATAAAATTGAAGTAAGTATGGAATTTATGTGTGTACATACACACATACATTTGCAAATGTCAGTAAGAAGTCGACTGAGACCAACCTCGCTGAATTTATCGATATAGCTCTTGGGGCAATGGATCAGTGTATAGTTCGTAGTGTACAGTTCAGTGTAGCCGGCACGACCGAAGGGAAGCACTGACGTGGCACCAAGTTCACCCGGTGTTATGGGCTGACATCACGGATGTTGTAGGTGATGTAGCCAACCGTGTCAGTTTCAATAAAAAAAAATAAAAAAAAAAATCACGGGTATCAGGTAGATGTCCTGTATACTGATTATTCGAAATGTTTCGACCAAATTCCACATAACCTATTATTACAAAAAATTGAATCAATTAGTATACACGGTGACCTACTTCGGTGGCTGACTTCCTACATACAGAATAGATCCCAAGCGGTCACAGTTAGCGGTTTTTGCTCCTGTTTCGTTCTTGTTACTTCTGGGGTCCCTCAGGGTTCCCACCTTGGACCTTTGATATTTACCATCTTCATTAATGATGTCACAAATATTGTTAAAAACTCAATTTTATTACTATAACTCGGTCGAATTAACTCAGGACCTGGCTCGATCGGCTTGCACACAGGAGGGTTGCCAGATGCTTTGCTGGTCAAGTAGCCACTTTGCAGTTAAAAGATAGGCCAAGTCGCCCAATTTACAAAAAAAGAAAGTGTTACCACAATAATTAAATCATAATCGTACATACATAACCTACCTATCCTAAGAATACATAAGAAATAAAAAAGAATTTAAATAATATAATTAGGCTAAGTATAATAAATTTTTAAAAATAATTAAATCTGTATAAGAAATCGGGCATTTACGGTGGTGGTACAGAACCCTCAGTGCTCGAAAAAGACTAGGTGCGGTCGGGGAACCACCCCACTCTGGTTCGAAAGTACAATAAAGCAGACTTTGAATTTTTTTTCCGAATGTTAATGTTTTTTCTATGGAATCATATTTGTAGGCGAAATATTAGACACTTTTATTCTTACACGTTTTGCACTGAAGTTGACATTTCCGGTGAAAAAAATTTAATATTTTTTTTTTGTATGGGACACAATATGTTTTCGTTAAATTCTCAATTCTCAAAGTGACACCACTTGATAGAACTGAGGCATATAGATCCTTAAACTATGAGAGAATCTGAACAAGATTGTGAAAAGATCCCGTCCGAACGCGTCCCCCTTTGCCTAAAAGCAAAAGTTGCGCGAAAGGGTCAAAAGTTGCTAAAAATGTAAGAAATTGTAACCATCTGGCAACACATGACGAAATGTCATCCGAGACAGGTATGTGGTTAAGTCGACCGAGTTATATACGCAGATGACAAAGAGATTATTAAGGTAATTAAATCACTACTTGATTGTCATGATTTACAAAAATATTTGAATAACTTGGTAACTTATTGTAAAGACAATTTACCTCCATTTAAATGTTGACAAATGCGCTACCATTTCCTTCTCTCGTAAGCAAAATACCGTTCACTTCAATTATAATCTCTCTACGATTAATCAATAGAGTTAGGTACCAAAGTCAGAGACCTAGGAGTTTTGCTTTAGAGTAAATTACTTTATATTACTATATATTGATACTATAACATCGAAAGCATATAAACTACTCGGTTTTATAATAAGACCTGTAATGTATTTAAAAATGTCTCCACTTTTATAATCCTATACTCCTCGTTTGTCAGACCTATTATTGAATATGCCTCCATAGTATGGAACCCGCAGTATGCAGTCTATATAACTGAAATAGAAAAAAAAAAGTTTTTAAATATGTTGGCTATAGAACTTGTCGGGGACGTGAGAGCGACGATAAAACATTTGAAATAATATCTCTCGAGAAAAGAAGGCAGATCAAGGATATTACTTTCATATACAAGTTGATCAGCGTGTTTCTATCGCCATTCAGAGGGGAATGCTGCGTCCGTCCTAGGGACAATGTGTTTGGCCCCTATAGATCTTTTATTTAAGTTGTGTTTGTTGTTGTTTCTTTGTTTTGAGTTTAATAGTAAATATATAACAAACATTAATATTAAGTTGATCCATCATTCATTACATAGATTCTCCTTATTTGTTAAGGGGGGATATAGGCAAAAGCACTTCGTATTTCCCTAACCATACCCATATTTCAAGTGCTTTAACTATAATTTATATGCCTATATAGTTAGGTAAAGATTGAAGGTATAATGTGGATGCATTATTTTTAATTTAATCTTATAAATTCCCTTAAAAACATGTGGTTGAAAAGTGGTAAAATCGTTCAAAAATGCCTTTGCTATTTCCCTCGCCATTTTTTACCAATGCATCTAATACGAAAAATGCTTCATTGAGCTTAGAGTCAATAAGACTAAAAATCATCTAAATAAATTCAAACACTTACAGAATAAATGGTTTTAAACTGAATTATCTTTGAACATTCTCAATTTTGGGCCGTTGCCGTGCGCGAGCGTTTTTTATATAAGGACGTATTTGTAACGAAATAGCAAATGCATTTTTGAACGTTTTTTACCACTTTTCACCCACTTATTTTTCAGAGAATTTAGAAGATTATATTACAATAATCTATCACACTTTATACCTTGAATCTTTACCTAACTATAAGCATATAAATTATAGTTACTTATATCTATTGAAATATGGCTATAGTTAGAATAATATGATGTGATGTTTTGCCTAGTACCGCCCCTTAAGTAAGTTAAGTTTTCGTTGCCCTATTAAGGCACGAGACGTCTTAAAACTTTTAATATCGCCAAAGTGAGTACTAATTATAGTAAAAATTCATTTACTAACCGGACTGTCTTGATATTTTTCACGTATGACTCAGCCATCTCAAAAGGTCAGCGATTGAAACAGTAAATGATGAAACAGGTGTTAAAGTGGACAGATGAGAATTGTTTGAGGGTAGGTTGGGTTGGTTTCTTGTAACATCGTAGGTATGAACTACTTAATACGGATAGCTATAAGTAGAAAACTTTGTGAAATTAATGTAACTACCTATTCCTTTTACGATGACTGTATGTTTCCCAAATGTTACAAAATAAAAACATAAAATAAAAAATGTATTTTTAGGGTTCCATATCCACACGGAAGCCTATTCCCATAGAATAGATATTAGTACTGGCGTACAGAAGCGTCTCTGTACAAACACTCACAAATAAATAGCTACTCTGCGACGACGCGATAAAATACAAATAGACTCGCACAGAGCTGCATGCCTAACCACGATAACCACCTACATTTCGCTTCTCTTTCTGTCGCGTAACTCTATCTCGAAAGCACGTCGTTTAGCGCGTGTAAGGGCTGTGTCTTTGGGTTGTCTTTTTGTGAGGAATAAAATGAAGATAATACCTACCAACGATACGATATTTAGGTACGGAAAATTTATGCGAACAAATTCATGCATGCGTTAGCGTCACATTAGTTTCTCACATGGAAGCGTGCAACCTTCCAGTGATAGTTTTGTTTGACCAATAAATTCAATGATCATCTACAATGTACCTATTGTTTTATTGGTGTTTTTTATTGTATAAAACCCACATTGAGAGACAGAGATACAAATAATTAAGAACTGAAATTAATTAAATAAGAAAACTAAACCTAATATAACTTTAAGTGAACCTAAATAATACATAGAAAACTAAAACTAACCTAAAACTCTACAATTTTGATGCAAAATATTGTAAATTAGACAAATTGTTGCTATCTAAAGAACCAATAACTGGTTAAAAACATTGATACTCGCGCTCGCTCTGGCTGGATAGCGGCAGTCCACTGTTTACTTGTGCATTAACCGACACGCCAAACTGTAGGCATTTAACGCGCGAGTGACGAAGGCCTGCTATTACTAAGTCTATGCTATTTGTCTTTCTGTTCGTCCGTCCTAGTGCTGTATCTTTTAAACCGTAATAGGTAGCCGGTTGAAATTTTTACAAAATATATTGTGTTATTTATTATTGTGGATATGCCAAGAAATAATAAAAAAGTAAAAAAAAAATAAGGGTTCACCATATAAAAAAAGCTAAGAATCAATCGATTAGTACACATTCACGCTACTAAATAATAGATGGCGCCACAGGTAGTTTGCATCGCAGACAGACAAAAGATAGACGGATATGGTTGTTTTCACGGGTATGGTATAGATATCGGATCTATGGAACCCTCCGTGCGTGAGAACTCACACTGGACCGATTTTTTTAGATAATGACAAACAATGTAGTGTAACAGTAGGCGATGTAGCCAACAGTGTCAGTTTCCATAAAAAAAAAATACCCACATGAAAAAAGAGAAAGTTATCAATTAGATTTTTTTATTGTATTTTATTATTTTTAATGTAGTACATAGTCACAACGTACAAATGTGGGTCCAAAGTCCGTGCGTCGCGGCGGGAAGGGCCGGGAGGGGTATCGCCTGAGGCAACGCGGGGCGCCGCGGGACGCGTTCGGCAGTGCGCTTGGACTTTGTACCCACATTTGTATATTGTGACAACTGTATATACCTACACTGATTACTCCAAGATGGCTGAACAGATCCAAGTAATTATTTTTCCGTTTAATAGAGAAAGTTTCAGAAGAGGTGGTCCCATTGAAAGATCATTAACCCATTGAATGCAGACTAATTTCAAAATGGCAAGTTTGGGAGCCACCATACAAACATGTTCCTACGTAGTTGGCATAAAAAGTTTGTTCGTAGGTGCCAACTACGTAATATTACGTACTATATTTCTTCCTGTTTTTATTGCACACCGGTGCATTTGCGTGCTGTCCTGTTCCCTGCCGTGTCCCACTCGGAGCGGCGGGGAAGCGCCGGGACGCCCGAAGTTAGCTCTCCATATTTTCGACGTTTCTATCCAAAACGCCCATCGACTTCTTCGAAAAAAAAAATTGCAATTCAAAAATGCGTTTACTAAAATTTCGCAAAGAACAAAGTCTTTTTCTCATCTCTTAGGAGTAAGAATTCGACTCGCACTTGGCCGGTATTTAATTTGTGTGTGAATTACATTATAAAAGTTTTGCAGACGGCAGCAATGTTTAATGAGTTGAACGAACTATTATATTACGTTATCGTTAGTAAGCTCAGGTTTACAGCTGAACCCGGTTTTACGAAGACGTATGCAGCAGCGTCTCACACTATACTTTATTCTTGCAAGAAAATACTAATTCCATAGACAAACTCACTATTGCGACAAATGACATATACATAGGTAATACTTATACATTTGTTGAGCATTTCTGCTAGTCCAGAGCTAGGGCACTTGCTAAAAAAGTTTAGTCGCCGCCTCAGAAGTTGCCTGAGGCAGGTTTATAAAACCGGTAGGTACAAGGCAACCATAAAAAATCTATTAAAAAAACTACAAAAACCCAAGTAGGTATGTGCAAAAAATGCAGCAGTACTATTTAGTAGGCACATAAAAGATGTACCTATCTATAGACAAAATGTGGCAGAGGTAAGTAGGTACTGAAACCTAGCAGTTTTTTTATTGGAATTGGGAACATAAGACACACAATATCTTTGCCTCTGTAAATTTGCCTAACAGTGGGGATATAATATAACGATAAACCCTGAATCATCATCACACATTTTAGAGCTGTTATCAAGCCAGAACATATGGCTTGTATATTTTCAATCAGAAAAATTTAATTGTGAAAATCGGGATTCGCACCCTGCAGTACTCGTCTGAGAAGCCCGTGCATACCACTGGGTCGCCCACAACTTACACAATGATTTATAAATGAAAAATTGTAAAAGAAATGTTCCACTACAGCTGCCATGTGGAGACGATAAATTTACTTAGCCTTGAAAGATAATGGGTACTAGATTGGGCTTGAACACTTTCGGGAGGGAGGAAGGGGGGGGCGGAAGCAAAACGTCTTAG
Source organism: Nematopogon swammerdamellus (assembly GCA_946902875.1). Taxonomy (NCBI): domain Eukaryota; kingdom Metazoa; phylum Arthropoda; class Insecta; order Lepidoptera; family Adelidae; genus Nematopogon; species Nematopogon swammerdamellus. The sequence continues at coordinate 9,015,668 of OX336344.1, forward strand.
GTATAAAGTAAGGCCTATATAGTTTGTCAGGCGCAACTGTTATCTGGTGACCCGAGACCATATTTAGGGTTATATACAACTTGCGTGTGATGGAATTTTTAGTATACCTACCTCTTAAAATTCAAACTGTGGTAAACTGGGAAATTGGAGAAACTGAAATGACATTGCTCCCTCTTTACATCAAATGTTTTTGTAAAGTCCATTTGGCTCGACTGTTCGTTTTGCCGTTAAGCACACTGAAACTTGACAATTTGACCACCAGTGTTGCCAGTACAATGTACATACAGAATAATGCCTGGACCACTTTGAAACATTTATAGGTTTATATATAATGAAGATCATGCATAAATGTATAGGTACATGTTAATGTGCCTTGTGGATGGTTGTTTAGAATTAACAGTTTTATTTATTTAATTTTATATGTATTTAAATAGACATGAATGGTTTCTCATAACAACCATTTTGATACCATTATACCTATGGTGTCCAGACGGTAGATACTGGCTTCCAGAAGGTCGACTTTGTGAAACCTGGAGCCGATAAGATGCCTAGAGATAGGACTAAGCCTTCCACAATTTTGGGAGCAGCAAAGGACTGGAAATTGTTGATTGACAACCTACTCATATTCTCAAAAGCGATAAAGCACGTGGTACTTGTTGAACTTACAGTGCCATGGTAAAGCAACATACTGAAGGACCACAATGTTAAAGTGAACAAGTAGGTACTACAACTTGATAGACTGGATAGTCAGAAACGGAGTCAAGTCAATTCAAGACTGATCTCTTCGCTGTGGAAGTCGGAGCAAGAGGACTACCAGCGAAGTCGCTCTACAGTCTCTTCAAGAATCTACGCCGGCCAAGATGAAAAAATTATATTGACCTTGCCAATGTACCTATAAGGATCAAAACATATGCTGAAAAGTGTACGCAGGTAAGGGAGGATACAGTATGTAGAATGTAAAAGGCAGCTAGCCCATTTGAATAGTTTCTGCGGTGCCGGCATAGTCAAATGTCGGCTAAATTGCTAAACAAGATTGGAAAAAATGAAGATACCTTGACTGTCTCTCCATCGCAGGCGAGGGTGACGTCGCAGAGCGCCTCGCGCTGCAGCAAGCTGGCCAGCACGTCCGTCAGGTTGTGCGGGTGGTTGTTCCAGCGCAGGCAGAACTGCTGGTCCATCGTGGGGGCGAGCGTCAGTGAGCGAGCTGCGACACCACACACCTTCGTACATCACACATCATCTCATAATGCCTCTTGCATCCTGCGCCAAGCGTCACCGACACAAATTTAAAATTGTCATAGCATAAAATATGAAATAAGTCAGTTAAAAAAAATATTGCTGCTTTTCGATTACCTCTACGTAGGTATGTTGAATCTGTATTTTTGCAAAACTACCAACGAGTCTTCCTACTCCGGACTCGTGACGTAGATGTTACTTTGATAATTTTCATATCAATTGAAAGAAAAAATAATCTTATCCTTCATCACTTTTGGAGAAAAGTGGGAGTTATAGCATGTTCGCAGGTTCAAAATTATATGTAGGGACAGTCGATTTACATGATAAGCATTACACTCAATTGCCTATAATAAAAAAATAAATTATGGCACACTATTCTGGTCATTCTTCACAGGTGAACGTGCCAGCAGAGTTCATGTGAGCCATGCATCACGTATCCATGAGCTCTGATACACTATTTTGATGTTTCCTCTACCCGTGGATTATTTAAGTACCTATATACCTGACCTAAAGACTACTTATCAATCTACTAAACATTCTAATTTAAAAATTTTACAGTGTTAATTCATGATTACGGCAATTTATTACAAAATTACTAAAGGTGGACGTGGTGTTAGGTAGGTAAGTAGCTACGAAAGTACTTACCTACCTACGTAATTTTGCTAAAATATTCTCAATCCGAAATTGCCAGAAGTAATGAGATATGCGCCGTTACTTTCGTATCATGCGAGAGCAAATGTAGGCAGTAGGTATGGTCGGCGTGTTTATCAAGCAGGTCTCACGAGATAGAGACGCCGCAAAAAAAAACAGCGGGAGTTCGTAGCCTCCTCGTAGGGCTAGACTAGATAGAGCGACGAGATAAGTGACATCACCGACGCGAATTAATGCGACGGGCGCGAACCGCGCCGCGCCGCGCCGCGAGACGAGCTTACTGTACTCCGTTGACAGTTAGATCACACACACATGTCTACTTGTTGCTCGCCTTCCACGCGACCCGACTCTGCCGTAGTCGAATTATATTATGTAATTTGTCTCCAGGAGCGAGTCAGCGACGCCGACGAAGCCGAGGGTTCGCGCCAACCCGGCATAGGCCGCTGCAAATCCGTCAAAAAAATTTGCAACATGCTGGCACCGTTATAATATAACCGCTTCGCTGGATGTCCCAATTGCAGGCTTAGCGTGCGCTCCTCGTTCCCACCGACATTACATCGAGCTGTTGCACAGTCACTACTAATGCAATTTTGGGTACTTCTAAGGGCTCCAGATAGCGGCCGGGGTCCTAACACACCGCGCGCCGCCGCTGGAAGCAGCGCCATTTGCCGATTTGCGAACCTAAATTTTTGCACATCGCTATATTAACATCACCGCCGACGATCGTAAACAAGCACTGGCCGCGAGAACACTTGCACTGGAGCCCCAGCCCGAACGACACGCCACACTTCCGAGACTCACCGTGTGCGAGCCTCGTGCCATCACACCGCACCGACCCCTACCTTGCACTGTCTCCGGCACACGCACGCACACATCTCTCGATTTCCGCAATATCCCGCGGCCTTCGGAATATCTTTCACATCATAATCGGCCCGCACTCGTGTGCGAACTTCACGTCCTGTCGCGAATTCATGGCGCCAAATTTAAATTTCGCAAGCATTATGTGCGACCTTGTGCAAAATGCATCCTTCAAACGAACTCATGGGCGCTACGAGCATATAGTCTGTGACATAGCACATTAAAATGAAAAGTAAACAATGTTTTCGTTATTTTTCAAAAATCAACAAAACTTTTACTTTGACAGAAAGTAAACAATGTATCTTTGGCGGAACTGAGACCGTGATTTCATAATAAGCAGATAAATAGTCAAAAATTCTATTAAAATATGTCTATAAGTAAATTTTAATTGATTTATTACCGTTTACTGAAGTTAAAATGCAAAAGACACCTTGTAAATCATGTAAATTCCTCAGTAATTGCGAATAATTCAGATGCATCAATGGCCTTGACATTACGCCAAACGAACCTAGGACAATTTTGCCAAACTCGTAGCGCCATCTACTAGCTCGAAGTGAACTTTTATAACGTTTAGTTCTATATTCTCTCAAAGGATGGCGCAACCTGTCTAGGAAGGAAGTGGATGGATCACGGAGAGCAATGCACTGTAAATTTATACCTACATACCTACCTCTATATTTTTACCTACACCTACACTATCAACATATTATCGTCATACGTGGTCATTCGTACTATTACACCTACGCTACAAGACAAGAGTTTCGTTTACCGTTTACGCAGTTTGAGTTCGAGTGCCAGCCAGCATAATAAAATTTAATAGCTCTATCCCGTGATTTCGCTCGCGCATGTAGGTAGGTAGGTGTGGTACGCTTGGATTTCTTTTTGTAAAATCATTACGTAGGTACCTACTAAATAAATCCATATTACATAAAGGACACAAGTAGGTACTTAGATATTTTATACACAAATAAAATAAATATACATTTCTAAATAATAATGTTAACGTTAATGGAATGTATTTGATAATGATAAATACCTATACGAAGGAGAGCACCATCACCACCGTGAGACATTTTGTAGGGTGGATATGCCTAAAATTCACCAATTTCAGAGAAAATCGGGGGGCTGGAGTTAGGTTGATGATTTTTCATAAAATCCTTTTATCGGCCGGGGGCCGATGTTGGGCAAATAACTTTCGTTTGAAAAATTTAATTTATCTTCATTTGCTCGTCATATGGTTGAAATTTGAAGTGCTATTATCTAGATTTACTTATCTTGCATCAAGTAGCCTAAATACGGCCGGGTGAATAATGTTTAATTCCTCAGGAATTAAGCATTATTCATTAGATATGCCAAATATCGGCCCCCCTCAAGGGTTTTTTCACTTTGAAACACTGTTGCTGCCCCAATTACGGCCTTAAAAATATCGTTGATGCACTTTTAGGTAGCTTCATTAATCTTCTTTTCGAAAATAGAACTTAGTTTTACGTAGTTTTTTTGGGAAAAAAATTGGCAAGCGTTTTAATGCTATAAGACTATAAACCTTCTCGAAGAAAGTAAGTAACAAAGGGCGAGGCCGAGCTGCGTTCAGGAAGACGATAAACTTTCTCGAAAAAAGTAAGTAACTGAGGGCGAGGCCTGGAGTCTGGAGTCAGCATCTGAAAAAAAGGTATTAGTCGTAAGACTATCACACCGCTACCGGTCTTTTTTGCGCGGTAGACCGAAGGCCGAGCTGCGTTCAGGAAGACCATAAACCTTCTCGAAGAAAGTAAGTAACTGAGGGCGAGGCCGAAGGCCGAGCTGCGTTTATGAAGACTATAAACCTTCTCGGTGAAAGTAAGTATAAACTATGGGTGAGGCCGACGGCCAAGCTGCGTTCAGAAAGAGGAAAAACCTTCTCGATGAAAGTAAGTCACAAAGTAACAAACACCGCCAGTATGAATAAAATTATTTATAATCATTTAAAATACTAAAATCTAATTTTGAAATCACCGCTATTTTATTTAATTTAAGAAAAACGCTGAAACACGTAATTCTTTATTTAATACCAAAGCCTAAATATGAATTATCATATCCCTAACTTGAGAAATGATGGGTTCCCCGTACAAACGTTCATCCCCTATTTCACCCCCTTAAGGGTTGTTTTTTGAGACAATAGGTAGCCTATGTCCTTCCTCAGGATGCAATTCATTTCCGTACAAAATTTTATAAAATCCTAAGATATAATTTTGAAATCATCCCCTATTTAAATTTAAGGGTTGATTTAGCAAAAAAGCTGAAACACGTAATTCTTTATTTAATACCAAAAGCCTAAATACGAATTGTCATATCCCTAACTTGAGAAATGCTGGGTTCCCCATACAAACTTTCATCCCCTATTTCACCCCCTTAAGGGTAGTTTTTTAGACAAAAGGTAGCCTATGTCCTTCCTCAGGATCCAATTCATCTCCGTGCAATATTTTATCGAATCCTGGCCGGGATGTATTTTTTCCAATGTTTTTCGCTTTGCATTTTTCTAATAAAAAAAAAATATATATATATTTTATCAAAATCTGTACAGCGGTTTAGGCGTGAAAAGGTAACAGACAGGCAGACAGACAGACAGACAACAGAGTTACTTTCGAATTTATAATATTAGTATGGAATCATCCCCTATTTAATTTTAAGGGTGACTTTATTTATTGCACAATATGAAATTAACAAATAACTACTAAGACTAATATTAAACTAACCTAAACAACATAAAAAATTTCACTCAAATTTTGGTCACTCTCTCCTCGTAGGGTGCCCAAAACGCTCGCAGCATTCCCGCGCTGGATAGCGATTGCTATCCGCTGTTTAAGGTATTGCCCTGCCTTAAGATTGCCTCACAGGTCAATTAATTTTTGGCTTAAAACGGAGGTTAATGACTTTGCCTCTTTGCTCCAAACACCTAAAGTCTCGACGGCAAAGGCCACGAAATCGTGATTGGTCTTAATTGTCGAGTACTTTAGGTGCTTCGAGCGAGCTGCTGATTCCGCGGCGGCGCCAGCATGGCGAGATGTGGCAGACACATGAGAATCTGCCAAAGTGTCTGCACACGTCGCATCCCAAACAATGGCTCTGCCTCTTGACCAAGGAATCAAAGACATTCCGTCTGGCCTCTTCCCGTCTTCCCTACTTAGGCCAACAGGTTCTCGAATAGATGGAACATGAATTGAATTGAAGGCTCTCTTTATAATTTCATTCAGCGCGGTGTGCCGAGAGAACCTACCTGCGCTTTTGCAACAGCTTAGGCCGTGGCGGCCTTTCGAGTTCACCGAATTTCCACAAACACATAAATGGGGTTGGCAAACGTCACAACCTAAGCGTAATGCTATTGCTATGCGGAGTGTGTTGCTATCCAAAAGTGTGCCGGTCTGAGGAGACGGGATAGCATGTAGCCAGCATCCTGATTCAGGAGTGGAGACTGCTTTTATCCGAGCTAGTTCGACGGGGGAGACCGATTCTTGAAGAGATTCATGTAAAGCTTTAACTACGGGCAGGTCCCATACCTTTTGGCTAATTTTGGCGAGTGGTAAGTCCTCATTTGGGCACAGAGACTTCCAGACGTTTATGGCCTCATCTAGGAAGCAAATCACAGGCTTGTCACTAGTTTGTGGTAATATGGCTGTGACAAGTTCTGTGACTCCGAAAGCCGAGCCCAGAAACGCCGGGACTCCAACGTCCTCGATACGACGCACACCAATCCCTCCGCTGCGAACGGGTAAAGATGCCTGGATCCATTGGTCATTGTCTAATTTTATATTAAGGATAGTTTCTAAAGAATGTCGAAAAAGGTTATCTATTTTTCGAATTTGGTCTTTAAAAAGCCACGTAGGAGATGTTCGAGTAAGGTAGGTCATTCTGGGCATTGCAAAACAAATTTTTAGCAAAACATATCCAACATGAGGATGCAGCGAGCTCAGGCGGCCTAACATCTCCTCGATGATGGTTAATTTCTTATCTAGAAAGCCGGGTGTTGCTTCAGAAGAAATAGGGGCGCCTAATAATTCTAGCTCATGGGCATGGGTTATGTGGAGACCAGGTAGCAAATCAAGAAGTGCTGGAAAACTGCTGACAATAGGATCGCTGCCTAAGAATATCAATTCACATTTGTTCGTATTAAATTGAAGACCAATTGAATTAAATTCACCAATGAGCATTTTACAGTCACTTAAAACATCTGCTGTTTGGCCTCCAAGCGTTCCATCATCTAAATACCAAATATTCAATTCACTTGATATCTTTTCTAAAATTGGTTGTATTGCCAAACTAAATATTAGTGGGCCTAGGGGATCTCCTTGTTGGGCACCGACCTGGGAGGAGATGGTTTTTGTCCCAAAGAAAAGAAAAGATGGATTTGAATAGCATTGCCAAAGATAAGGAAGAAGGGCAGGGGCTTTATCTTTAATTCTAATTAAAATAGTGTCCCTCTCGACTGAATTAAATGCATTCTTTATATCAATTTTAAGAAGAATTTTTTGGGAAAATTTGTTTGATGAAATGTATGACCTAGTAGCATGAATGGCCGCCTCGCAACCCTTTTTGACTGCAACACCCAGCTGTATTGGTTTTAAATATGGTTCTAGTTTAGTTAAAGTAAGTTTACAGCACAATTTTGAAACTAGACGTCTAAACGTATTTCCTATGGCAATGGGCCTGATCCCGCCGTCTTTCTTGTGTAGGGCACAAAGACTGGCGCCGTATAGGTATGCGCAAGCCTCGTTGACAACCTCGCCACGCAGCATCATGTTACATAATTTCGTGATAGAATTTAGTAAACGAATTCCTGCTTCACCGGAAGAGGATGAAACCATGTCTTTTAGATGCTGTGGTCGTATACCATCTAGACCTGAAGCAGATCCGTTTGGAAAACTTTGGATTCCTTCAAGCACCATTACTTCTGAAACTGATAGGTGTTCGTGGTCGCGTGTGGGTGCGTCTGGAAGAAGAAGTGGTCTTGATGGGGGAGGGTGTTTACTTTTTAGGGTTTCTAGTACTGAGTCATCCTGCGGCGCAAGTTTATCTTCAGAAGAAAGCAGTCTTACTGCACCCCTTAAGTCGCCATCTGCTACCTTGGCTTCGACTTTTTGCTCCAATTTAGAATTTTTATGTGTAAAGGCTGGAATGTCTGGAGATTCGTTGTAGTTTTGAATATTTTGTTTAATTTTTTTTGTAAGGCATTTATCTTCTCTAGACCCTTCAGGGATTCTCAAAGCTATGTATGAAAATAACATCAGATTTTCCCAGCTACTTATATCGTTTGCTGATGAGCAACGTTCTATTAAATAAGAAAATTTTTGTGCTGCCTCTGCGAGTGCTCCCTTGGGAATTCTTCTTAAAATCCTAATGCTTGATTTGTATTGGGCGATTTTCTCTTTGAAAGAAGCATTGTTTTCAGTATCTATGGTGGAGATATTTGTGGCATGGAAGTCTCGGTGAGCTCGTGAAGTATGAATGCTTAAACCTCTTTTACCTTTGCAAATTTTTGAACAAAGAGGACAAGCGAGAAAACCTGCTGAAATCGTCAGTGAGGTTGTTTGTGATAGGTATTCAGAACATGTTTTGCAGGACCAGTTTCTATCACTATTTGGTGAATAATTAATTATCTCCTCGTTTGAAAAACCTGCACAAGATAAATGAGCCCATTTTGAACAACCATCGCAGGCAATCCAGATGTCGTCAGAGTCTATACTCTTGCCACAAACACAGACTGTATTTTCTTCCATGGTCAGACAAAAATGTCATTGATTCACACTGATTTGACCGAAATTCATAAATGTACTAATATAAACATTGAAAAACTATTAAAAATACTATATTTAAACCTATCTAAACTCGTAAATTAATAAAATGTGAAAAGTGAAAATATTTTCAACTTGACAGCTTGACAGAACCCATTGATTAAGGGTTGATTTAGCAAAAACGCTGAAACACGTAATTCTTTATTTCATACCAAAAGCCTACATATGAATTTTCATATCTCTAACTTGAGAAATACTGGGTTCCCTATACAAACTTTCATCCCCTATTTCACCCCCTTAAGGGTTGATTTTTGAGACAAAAGGTAGCGTATGTCCTTCCTCAGGAATCTCAGGATGCAATTCATCTCCGTACAAAATTTTATAAAATCCTAAAATCTAATTTTCAAATCATCCCCTATTTTAATTTAAGGGTTGATTTAGCAAAAACGCTGAAACAGGTAATTCTTTATTTCATACCAAAAGCCTAAATACGAATTGTCATATCCCTAACTTGAGAAATGCTGGGTTCCCCATACAAACTTTCATCCCCTATTTCACTCCCTTAAGGGTAGTTTTTTTTGACAAAAGGTAGCCTATGTCCTTCCTCAGGATCCAATTCATCTCCGTGCAATATTTTATCGAAATCTGTTCAGCGGTTTAGGCGTGAAAAGGTAACAGACAGACAGACAGACAGACAACAGAGTTACTTTCGAATTTATCATATTAAGTATGGATAGTATGGATATGGATATGGATTACGCCACTTGTTATATCTATAGATCTTATATCTATCGATCAATAATCGATAGATATAAGATCTATCGAGCTTTTCAAAGTTCTATGCGAAGGATGGCAATTTATGAAAGAAACCCTTATGAAAACTACTACGCGCTACTGTACGCGCTACGCCGCCGCGCCGTTGGCGTTACTAGGCGCCATAATTTTTTTCATTAGGCTAGCTAGACTAGGAAATGAGTAGAGTTATAAATTAATTAATGATGAATGACTGGCAGTTAGCTAGTATAGTAGATAGAGTGAAGGTCGATTTCACAACCTTTGGCAAAATTTAGATGCCGCTTAACTCCTGTCAACTGTATGAGAGATGTCAGTTTAATTTTCACAATACTTTGGTATTGTGGAAATAATAATAAGCCTAAAAACTGCAATCGATTAAGGCCGGAGAGGCCTAGAGAGGAAAAAGGCCTGATTAACACGACTGAAAAATTTTAACGACACGATACATTTTACGTAGAATAACGTAGACATATCCGATCTTCTCCCTACGCCACGTGGCCGTATTTTGTTTAATTTATTTTAAAAGCAATAATTTCGGGTATACAGCGTGGGTACGGAAAGCGGTGTCATTTTCAACACAACCTTCTGATTGCAAACAATGACAGATAATATAAGATAAGTAATATAGTGACAGTAGAGCAAAAATAACTTTTTTTAAACTAAACTTTCTGTTTCTTGAATTCGCCCGCGTGCCACAATATAGTTAATGCAACCCGAATCTAAGGACCGATTTCGCCAACACAGACTTAAATATATCTAAAACCCGTTAAGAACGACAGTTTTAAATCCGTAAATCGACATGTGAAACCACGATTTTCACCAAGATAAAACATGGACTCATATTTATGGCTAAAATATTACCATAATTGAGGATGTGTTCTTTTTTCATAAAATTCTACGCTTTTCTACGCTTTGTTTGGCAACAGTTTATAATAGTTATTTAGTGTCTTCTTCGACGACCAATGTTAATACAGAGATGACCCCGGACAGTTCTGCATGGTAGATGTCAATTGAACTTTTCTTAAGTGCTTGTTAAGGAATGAAATGGCCGAACACCCAAACTTAACTTTAAGCTAACTTAGGATTTTAATGAGAGCATTTTTACCGTTGTCGCAACTGAATTATAAGTGGACTTAAAGTTTGTGTTGGCGCAATCGGTCCTAAGACGTTGAATACGTCATAAATTATGTTTAAAATTATGATCTAAGAACATGCGATTTACATACGTGTCACCCAAACACGTCCACTGCAAATGCGGTGAATTATAAATTGTACACTTCACTGGTCAATTTTGAACCACGTGGCGTGGCCATAAAGAACCGGGATGATTTTTATTACTATAATTCATCAACTGCGGAAATTGAATATTCAGCGCAACTTTATCGCGTTGTAAGGCTTAATTTACAGCCTAGGTACCTGACGATTCGCTGCCTCCTCATTGAGACACTTTATCATTATCCGTATACCTGCGTTCGAACATATGTCACGCACTAATTGAAGCGTCAAGCAAGAGTTAGTCACATCTGTCAATGCCATATGTTCCAAATCGATAAGAACTGAAACGAAGGCTGAAATTAGGATGCCTGACCTAGGTAACAGAGCCCTGTGTGGGGTAGAACTACATGAGAGCATAGGAGACGATTCAGCCGCATCGCGAGTCTCGCTCCTTATGCTCGCCTGGTAGCAAGTCGCGGCTACTCGCCAGAATTTTGGCAGACATTTTCTATCCACGAAACGTGAGTACTAGGAGAGCAGCGAATGCGACAGATGAGAATATTGTGATCACCACTACAGACGCATTGAGTCGTAATGCCTACAAATACATGTGTATTGAGGGGGTGAAGTGTTGAGCGTGGGTGGGTGGGCTCGCTCAGTAGGAAAATTCGTTCACTGAGGAGTAGACGCATCCAAAACGGATTGCGAGAAATTACGTGTTGTGGGCTGTTATAGACATGTTCGTTTACAGTGCTCATAACATAAAATATTAATAATTTATACATCGTGCGAGTATACCCACTTTATTCTTAATGTTTAGGTATATTTCGTACATACCATTTATAATAATTTTTCCCCTGTTCGACCAGTCGCTGCTTGTTTTATCATTTTTATTAATTACTAGCTTTTGCCCGCGGCTTCGCTCGCGTGAAATTCATATTTAAAAAGAAGAAAGTAAGTAAGCCCGCTACCGTACCTTTATTTCGGCGCGCTAAACAATTCGGTTTGTATGAGAGTCACATCTTAGCGTAACCGGAACTGAATTTTATTTAGCCTATACTGTGTCCCGTATAGTAAAATGTGCTTTTACTAAGTTTCATCGAATTCGGATGATCGGTTTAAGAGTTATGGAGGAACATACATACATACATTCGTACATACAGAAAATATTTCTAAAAATCATAAATTTAGTTTTATTATTATAAATAGAGTCTACTAACGCAGTATCTCATAAAACTAATTAACTTACTCCATGCATGACCATCCCTTACAGATGTATTATTAGTATTGATTGATTGAATATTGATGATTTTGATACTGGCTCACTTATTAAAAAATAGCACACAATCTATGTATATAAGGTATTTCATTAGTAGGTAACGATACGCTAAGGGGTGTATGTGTATCGGATACTGATCACGTTCCCATACTCCTCAAATTTAATACGTGAAGTGCGCGTATTTCACCTTAATAAGTATGTTTTTTATATCGTAAAAAAAATCGGTATGGGTACGTGATCAGTATCTGATACACATACGCGTAGTATGTAGCGTATCGTTACCTACTATTGAAAGACCTTATATATGGCATGATGCTTTGCCCTTTAGGCCTCGCCGCCGCCCGCCCCGGCAGATCGGTGGCACCCCACACCCCACCGCCACGCTTACACCTACACCCCCGTGGCCGCCCCTCATTGGCTATGTAATCGAGAGCAGCAGCATGCAAATGATTTACTTTCAACTTTAGCAAAATGTTTTTCACCTGTTTCCGTTTTGGTGCACTTTGTTATTCACGATACGAGTAATGGCAACTTACAAGCACCACTTCCCGACTAGTTCGGTTAACTTTTTTTTTAATAATTTTAACTGAATATAAACCGCGCGCAGATATTACTGAGTGCGCGTAGTGGATTGGCTTACGTATACATACAGATGGTATTTGAATTAACTGGGTTCCTTTTAGGGGGTTGTTCTGTATCTTAACTGAGCAACTTTTGTTATACAACTTTTGGAATTTCCAAAAAAATAATTCACGTTTCCCATACATTTGGAGGTTAGGTCTACTCTTAAATGTATGGAGAAAGTGATTTTTTTTTTACAATTTCCAAAAGCTGTAGAACAAAAGTTACTCAGTTTATGGTACAGAACAACCCCCTGAAAGGAACGCAGTTAATTCAAATACATCATTATATTTTTCTATTACTATATTGTATTGTGTTGTATTTTAGAAAAAAAGTAAAATTTTCTTGATTCTTAAAGATTATTTTGTACATAGTTAGTTATATTCTCTATATGGGTTTCTCTATAAAAATGGCACGGTGGCAGTGTTCACGAGATGGAAACTGATATAATAGATTGCTCGCCTGGATTGCTCAGGCTGTGTTAGGTTAGGTTAGGTCAGCAAATCAGGATTACAAAATAAGTTAAATTTATATCAAGATTTTTAAGAATGGTAGTTAACTACCGTTTACCACAGAATACATATACTGCTTACTTGAAAAATATTAAAATGCATTTTTAGATATTTAGGTTTTCTGCCCTTCTAATAAGTCTTTATTGATTTCCTGAGGATAATGGAATCGAGAATCCATGAGCTAAGAGATATTATTATAGTAAATTACAGAATAATAAAACAGCATATATGCAGCACACGGGCATGATATATCTTGCTCGAGTGCCAGCGTCGAAGCCTGCGTGCGCTGTCGCTGGCGCTGTAACTTGGCTTGGCACAGCTAAGGGCACAATATTAATCGTTTGCGATGTAGACAACATATTAATGGGTGTAGGGTAGTAGTTCCGCAGTTCATATGCAAGGCGACCGATAAGTATAATTCCCTTTTAATGTGCACATTCGGTAGATTTAATTTAACGTCAAGGTCTAAGTAAATTTTGGTTAAAACCTAAATAACTTGTTTCATATTAAAAATAATTTTACTAATTATGGCCGCGTTTATATAGAAACCGCGACTCAAATAATATGTTGGGGTAGCTACTGGCTACGCTTGCTAACCGGGTAGCATATTTCCAAAGTCTATAGGGTGAGTTGCTCTGATTGGTCGATGCCAGTTTGGCGGGAAATTTAAATTTCGGAATTATTTGAACTGCACTATACGAGTTTTCTCCGTTTTGGTGGTTTAAAAAAAAATAACCAGGGTTAAATTAACCCTAACCTAATGTTGAGGCGGCGCATGTCGTTTTTGTTACGTTTGTATTTCCGAAAATAAAGCTTTTAGGTGGTTATAAAAAAAACTAAACACCCTAAAAAAATTTAAACACCCTAACATTGCTTAAAAAAAAAACAAAACAAAAAACTTTTGTGGGACTAGAACCCATGGTCAAAAAATACAAACCCTACACCATATCAATGCGCCACGAAATCACTTAGACGACCTAACGAATATCGGATTCAGTAGGTTCGCTAGGAGTGCCGGAGGCGGAGCCAGACGAAATTTAAATTTCCCGCCAAACTGGCATCGACCAATCAGCATAACTCACCCTATGGATTATGGATATAAGCAACCGGGTAGTGTTCTGCATGTGACGCGCCATAGGCGAGTCGCGTTAGTTTTTGCAGCAACTCTATTATCTTCCGCAAACCGAATCAAAAAACTCAAACCTTTACATGTGACCTGCGGCCTCCAGAACCAGCTGCAGTAGAGGGCTCAACGCAACTTTCCGCTCTGGGAATATATTCGCGGAAATCCGCATTGACGATTCAGAATGGTCTCAGTCCGACACATAGATAAAAAAAAAGTTGCGTGTACTATGTACGGTCGTTAGAAGTTATACTTCTTTGGCGTAACGCCCCTCCCCGGTCTTCCACTACCCTCCCCTCTCCCTGCCTTCCTCATCCTCTCTCACTCCACCTCCGCTCACTCTCTCCATCGAAGTCCCCCCTCTATCTCCCTCTATCCGCTTATATATCGGGCAGCACAGCACAATAATAATTTGTATGCGGTGAAGATGAAGTTCTTTTTGAGTTGAATCCCCATTTTCAGAACATATTTTCATATTATATTTTTTTGTATCATATTTTCATATCGTGCGTAAAGATGTATAACTTCAAACTACTTAGTCTCAGCGACTGAGACCCTCCGGAATCTTGAGTGAGGATTTGCGCCAATAGACGCGCTGTTCTCGGGGATTTGATAATCCCCGAGAACAGCGCGAGAGATAATGATAAGATAATGGTACGTAGGTGGAACCTACTCACAAAATTATTGTTCCCTATTTTCCATACTTTATAAATATAATACATGGACCCAATCGGGCGTGTGCTCAAAAAGTGTCAAATACGTAGTACCCTTAACCGACGAGCATGCATGAAGAACATTATGATAGCAGAAGAAGCGGCAGAGGTGGGGATGTCATGATCGTGGCACGTGGAGATCCGCTGTATCTGACTACCCCACTGGGAAAAAGGCTTGATGTTATGTATGTATGTATGATAGATATAGTATACGTACTATCTATGCGGATATTTTCTCAGAGTGTTATAACGTAAATCGGCACGTATATAACAAATTTCACAATATTTCGCTGGTAAGACCCGAGCGGTGGTGGGTTGGAGTAAGCTAGTATAAATTATACTCAGTCGAACTCGGCTCGCCAGATAAGTAGTTCGAGATTTATTCAAACGCACCGCATGCAGCAATACCAATGAGCCACAACAGTTTGTGCAAAATGTTCCTCGAATTAAATTTAATAATTTGTGGGCATATAATGCTCTCTACGAACGTTTAGTCAAAACTGTTTATCTGAAACTAGCTTTTGCCAGCGGCTTCGTTTCGAGCGACTTTTTGCTCACAGATCAGTACCCTAATCACGAGATTTAACCTACTACGCTACGCCGTGTTCTCCGCATCATTTTGTATGGAGAAAGGAAGTTCGCAAATCTATCACTAGAGGTGCTGCTTCGTTTGTCCATACAAAATTATGCCGAGAACACGGCGTAGCGTAGCGTAGCGTAGTAGGTTAAATCTCGTGATTAGAGTACAGGCCGTCGATGACGTAGCCTTATGATTTATAGCCTGAATCATGTTGTAAAGTGACAAAATGTAACATTGAAAACCGTATGCATATCGATAAAGTGGTTCTCGAGTTATAAGTATATCATATATTGATGTACGTTATATGGCCCGTAGAAAGTTCGCTTATTCATTAGGATGAACTGGACGTCGAAGATAATGAATGACCACGTGCTTCTACAATAGCTGCTGTTGTATATACTTCATTGCTACACATTGTTACATACATAGGTGGTTAATTCTTGTAAGTTGTATAAATTTAGTTATAATAACTAATGATTTCACATGCAGTAAACTATTACATTTGATTTAGTAATAATTTGATTTCACAAGTCATCCCATTGAGAACTAGGCCTGCACTGCTCATGAAGGTTATCATGATAAGCGTTGAATCCAAATAGCAAAGTGAACAGAATATGTTTTGAAAGTAGGTATATTGGTGAGTATACAGAGACACCTGTTCTAATACGAGTGCTTAGACGAGACCTTTTGATGCGATTGTTTTTAATTTGGTTTTATGTAGGTAATACTAATAAACCTAGAGAAATAATATACGTCTATGATATTAACTAATATCATTACTGAAAATGAAATGTTGTCACCCAAGCTTTATACCCAATTAAATTCGCCGGAATGATTATTATCTCACTTGAATATTATGTTAAATGCATTTTTATTGCTTCCGAACTGGGTGGTTTTGCCCGGGGTCGATCGAAGCCTCAGGAGCAGCCAGTTTCACCCCTGAGGAGATGGCAGTCCGGCTTAAAGGCGGACTATGTCGCTGGGGAAAGGCCGCCGATTAACCCGCGAATAGAAGATCCGTGGATTGTAGGAATAGGGAAAGATATTCCCCGTAAGCCCGTTCCATACCTTTGCAGTGTGACACAAGAAAGTTTAGATAATCGTGCAGTTCGAAGAACTATTGATATAAGGTGTGTCAAATATTTTTTTTTATTGCTTCCGAACTGGGTGGCTCTGCCCGAGGTCGAAGACTCAGGCGCAGCCAATTTCGAGGAGGTGTCAATCCGGTTTGGAGGTGGACTAATGTCGCTGGGTGGATTGTAGGAGTGGAGAATGATATGTAATGTAAAATAAGATTATATTAATTACTAGCTGAGCCCGCGGCTCCGCTCGCGTGAAATTCGTATTCCAAAGAAGAATGTAAGTAACTAAGGGCGAGGCCGAAGGCCGAGCTGCGTTCAGGTAATCGATAAACCTTCTTAAAGAAAGTAACTAACTAAGGGCGAGGCCGAAGGCCGAGCTGCTTTCAGGTAAACGATAAACCTTTCTCAAATAAAGGAAGTAAGTAAGGGCGAGGCCGAAGGCCGAGCTGCGTTCAGGAAGACGATAAACCTTCTGGAAGAAAGGAAGGAACTAAGTGCGAGGCCGAAGGCCGAGCTGCGTTCACGTAAACCAAAAACCCTCTTCCGCCTTCGAACCTCGCCCTTAAAGACTTCCTTTCTTCGATAGAATACGATATCGTTTACTCAATCCATTTATTTCATAAAAATAAAATAGTAATATTAATAACTAAAGAATTAAACCTACCTAACAAACATTAAAATAACTACCAAAACGGGCATTTTCAAATGTTCTTAGAGCACTTGCGGCATTACCCCGCTGGATGGCAAAACTTACCCTTTGAATGAAGTACATAAGCCCTTGATGGCGGGACACCAGTTGCGTCAACCAGCAGAGGCTCAAGCCTCTTTTGGCTTCACTGCTCCACGGACCGAGGGTTTCAACCGCAAACGCAACAAATTCGAAATCTTGAATTATATTTCTATATTTGCTGCGTTTGAGGCTCTCCGCCCCAGCCTCGGCCGCGCCAGCCGCTCTTGAAGATGTCCTAACGTGACTTGGAGCCAATGTGAGAACAAAAGTGGCGTCCCACATCAAAGAACTACCCTTAGTCCATGGCACTAAGGTGATAGCATCGGGCCTCTTGCCATCCAGCCGGGAATAACCGCGAGGTTCTAGGATGCACGGTATATTTGCCGTTAGAAGCGTGGACTTTATAATAAAATTTAAATTAAATTAACTCAATCTTAATATTAATTAACTTTATTCGAGATGGTTTAGCTTCTTCCTGAACGCAGCTCGGCCTTCGGCCTCGCCCTTAGTTACTTGCTTTCTTCGAGATGGTTTATCATTTGTCAGAACGAAGCTCGGCCTTCGGCCTCGCCTTAGTTACTTACTTTCTTCAAAAATGTTTACCTTCTTCCTGTACGCAGCTCGGCCTACGGCCTCGCCCTTAGTTACTTGCTTTCTTCGAGATGGTTTATGGTCTTCCCGAATAGAGCACGGCCTTCGGCCTCGCCCTTAGTTAATTATTTTCTTCAAGATGGTTTAGCTTCTTCCTGAACGCAGCTCGGCCTTCGGCATCGCCCTTAGTTACTTGCTTTCTTCGAGATGGTTTTTCAATTATCAGAACGTAGCTCGGCCTTCGGCCTCACCTTAGTTACTTACTTTCTTCAAGATGGTTTAGCTTCTTCCTGAACGCAGCTCGGCCTTCGGCCTCGCCCTTAGTTACTTGCTTTCTTCGAGATGGTCTTTCAATTATCAGAACGTAGCTCGGCCTTCGGCCTCGCCTTAGTTACTTACTTTCTTCAAGATGGTTTAGCTTCTTCCTGAACGCAGCTCGGCCTGCGGCCTCGCCTATAGTTACTTACTTTCTTCGAGAAGGTTTATGGTCTTCCAGACCAGAATAGAGCTCGGCCTTCGGCCTCGCCCTTAGTTACTTACTTTCTTCAAGAATGTTTTTCTTCTTCCTGAACTCAGCTCCGCCTTCCGCCTCGCCCTTAGTTACTTTCATCGAGAAAGAATATCGTTTACGTGAGCGCAGATCCGCCTTCGGGCCCGCCTTTAGTTACTTACTTTCTTTTTTTGAAATACGAATTTCACGCGAGCGAAGCCGCGGGCAACAGATATATAAATTTTATTGCACCAATGACAGCGACATAACTTCGACTTTCAATTATTATTTTTATTTATCAAACAATTTGTCACCGGCCAGCTCACGTCGAGATGACAGTTCTCCGTTGTCAACATGACATTTAAAATTGTTTTTTACCTTTACTTTTTATTACGTGATTTTTATTATATTTTTTAATTATTATGTTCATCCGGGATATACACTGTCACTATAAAAAGTTTCGTCAAATTCCGTTCAGTGGTTTTTGCGAGATGCGCGTACAAATAGAAATTTTTGCATTTACGATTTTATGATATGTATAGAAAGAATAGATATGTATAGACTATTGTGTTCAAGTTATAAAAAAGAAGAACTGTCATTTTCGTTGTATCTACTTATTTAATTTCGAATGAATATTTTATTCAAATTGTATTTACTGCCAGTTCTCAAGATATAATTATGTACTTTGGACTACGTGATTTTAAACGCGCAATAATGTTTATAATTGTAATTTTTTTTTTTATTTTTGTAAATTTTTTTTACGTATTATGTTAACTCGGCATATACACTGCCACTATACAAAGTTTCGTCTAATTCCGTTCGGTGGTTTTTGCTTGATGCGCGTACAGACAAACAAACAAACAAACAAAAATTTTAAAAACTGTTCTAACATGTTCAGTATCTCATTTTAAGCCACCCTGGTTAGTTTTTTTCCGAATACATTCAATGTACAGACTTTCTTACCTCTACGATTTTATTATATGTATAGATATTACTTAAATTGTAAATGTATTTATTGACAATATATCATTGAAATGTAAAATTAATATTAATATTTTATTTTTAAAATATTATAGTAGATTAAAATAATTTATATTGTCCCCATGATGAATGATTTTAAGTATTTTATTTTGTCTATTGTTAATAAAATAGCACTGTCTTAAACGTGACTAATAAATGTTTATCAAATGCTAAATGTGCTTATCGTTCTGTAGTAGTGTAGAGATTTTGAATGACCAAATTAATATTTCACTTTACATATTTCCGAAAAGAAAATATTTATATAAGTGCAGGCAAAGCTACGAGTATAGCTCGTATGCATTACACACAATATCATCTTATGAGTACATAGTTTCCCTCAACATTGTGGCGAGGAATATTTGCTGTAAAATGTTATAAAACATTTATAACTGAAAATTTTATTAATACATTATGATTTTTTTTTTTATGTAATCCGGTATGGGTGGCTGAGTCAGAGGGGCCAAAGCACATGCTCTGACTAGCCAATATCACCTCCGAGAAGGTAGGTGCCATACCGGAGACTTCCCTAGATTGTTGGCTATACTGGACTAGAGGAGAACACAACCGAGGTTGCTATGCGGCCATCTTACATCCAGTACGGTGGTATCAACCCAGTCGGCTACAATTTGAGCCTACCACCTAGTAAGGGGCAAGGGAAGGGACCTACAGTTTTACACCGGTTCCGGACGGTGAAGCAGCAGGTGTAGGTATGCACGTAAATTTTTTCGTCAGAAAAAACTCATTGGTACACGCCGACCGGATTCGAACCTCGGACCTCCCGCATGAGAAGCCGATGCTCAAACCACTCGGCCACCCGCCGCTTAAACTTTGCGGAAAAGCCATTTTTACGTCGGATATTCTCCACTAAGCCTGCACTCTTGCCCATCCCGCGGAGGCCACCAACCTTACGGTTCGCCGGGATACCAGCGCGGGGGGTCGCGGCGCAGCAGTAAGAAAGATAATTTACTCAACTTGATCGAATTAACAATATTGTTATTTCTTTCCGAACCCTAATTCCTTATACACCGGCCAAGTGCGGTTCGGACTCCTGCACCGATGGTTCCGTACCTACCACCACATAATTGGCCGGTTTTTATTGGTTGTTTTAATTGAGAGTTTGCATTATAATCACACCATTTGATACTGTTTTACCATAGAGCAATAAAAAAACTGGGTTTCTGTATGGGGTAATTTGGAACAAATGGACACTTTTTGACCCCCCAAAAAGTGTCCACGTGGTATGTGAACGGTCCCTTACCCTGCTAGTGCATGTCGACATTTGGCAACAGTTCGGCTTTTGACGTTGCGCCCGACAGTAAACAGTGAGAACCCGGAAGCCTCCACACTCGTGCCCCGCGCCCCGCGCTCCCTTTATACACTGGATACTATCTTGCATTTTTTCAACGCACTCTCTTATTGGTTCTTATCATTGAGTTATAGTCGAGTTTAAACTATAATGGATACGGTTTGCCAACTGATGCGAACCGCTCTGCGAATTCAAAAGATAAGTTCCGGCGAACTTTACAGTACTGAAAGCTTCGCTAAGTTTATTAGTAACACCGAGATTGAGCAGTCTATTTTTATTGCTCAATTTTCTTTTACTATGCCTAGCGTAGCAAGGACGCAGGGTGCGGTCGTAGCGTAGTGTCCTTGCCAAATGTTCTCTTAGCTATACGTAGACTCATCTACGTCTGAAGTGTCTCGATTATAGTCTCTAGGACAGCTGTTTGAAACTGTAGGTTTTTTGTTTTGTTTTGGTATACAGAAGTTGTAATTACTCTGTGGCTATGAAATTACTAGTTCATGCTAACTATATAAATCTGTGTGGGTTTTTAAATTACCGTGGTTGTTGGACATTATTTTTAAAACAAAACAGCTTTACTCACGGTTATTAAATATAAATATTTTATTATTTTAATATATAAATCTATTTTTTATGTAATCCGGTATGGGTGGCTGAGTCAGAGGCCAAAGAACATGCTCCGATCAGCCAATATCACCTCCGAGAAGGTAGGTGCCATATCTGAGACTTCCCTTTGGATTGCTGGCTATACTGGACCAGAGGAGAACATAGCTGAGGCTGCTATGCGGCCATCTTACATCCAGTATGGTGGTACAAACCTAGTCGGTTACAATTTGAGCCTACCACCGAGTAAGAGGCAAGGGAAGGGACCTACAGTTTTACACCGGTTCCGAACTGTTAAGCAGCAGGCGTAGGTACAGGTCGGTTAACAAAGCTGGCGCGTACACAGTACTCACACCAATGCAATTGTGCAAGTGCGAGTGAGACAGATCGGGGTTTCGTGATGCGTATGCCCGTTAATTTTTGCTTAATTGTATGTATGCACGTTAATTTTTTCACGGAATCGAACCTCGGACCTCTCGCACGAGAAGCCCAGACCAATCGGCCACCCACCGTTTGTCTATCTCACTAAACTAACAGTTTATGTATTATGTTATGTGTAGTATCGCAGTAGCATATACATTATTTTACCCGTAGTTATTTTTTTTTAATCTTGTAATGCACTCCGTTCTTTAACATCTTTCAAGTTCGAATATATTTTCATTTTATTCGCGACATTATTGTCTAGCTAGGTACTTTGAAAGGTATATTTGAAAAGCTCTACATATATATGTATATACTCCAGAATTTTTTGCTGCAGTTAACTTTCTTAAGTTTCTTATTTTTCCCTGGGTAGTCATAAACTGGCCTACTCCTTGGTTCCCGCTTGACGTTGAGTTTTGGGACACGTTGTATACCTACCAGGAAACAGTTCCTTATTAAGTTAGATTGCTTGTGCTTTGACAACTTCTTCTTTGAGGGAAAAATATGATTACTTACTGCAAAACAATGTTTTATACTATGCAACCTGTATATATCATTACATAGTCACAGGTAGTACTACACTGTACGTAAATCATGCTGACAGCATCGTTAGTTTAACGTTATACGTTTTTATACGTTGACGTAACGATATTGAATGTCCATACGGTATCCGAATTAATCTCTCTGTAAGTAAAATGCCTGTTATTTTAATAATGCTTGCCCAGCGACCCAGTTTCAGAGACTGTTCAAATTTTTTATTAAATTGTATTGCACCGGACCTTAATAAATCAACGTTGATTAATTGGTTTCGACTAAAATAGCTTTCAGTTACGTTATATAGGTAAAGTCAATGTACACTGTGAAAAGAATAATTTGTACATAATGTCATAGTTGCTATTATTCTACTTCTATTGTAAATGTATTCCGCATGTAATGAAGAATTGTTTGTGGATAGGTAGTGTACGAATAATCCCTTAACTTGGTTTGTTTGGTAAGTATTAGACAGTACCTATACCTACATATATATTTATTGCACATTGTAGAGAGTTCTCTTAAATTATTTTGAATAACAAGAAATTAATATAGATACCCACATGTAGGTATTTATAAATATCTGGTTCACTTTACTCCAGTTGAGGGAATTGCTTTGACCAAGTGTATGTCGTAAAGTTACGAGACAAGGAGTAAGTGTAATTAAGGTTTCATTACATTTAACTAAAGGCCAGATCTAGCACGCAATAGAACGAGCGAACGAACATAAGTTAACGAATACAGACTGCACGAGCGACGACGTTCGTCTAACTAAACATACCGAAGTGTGCGGAGTATTTGCTCGTTCGTTCGCTCTTGTTCTTTAGGTGTGCACAGACAGGCCTCAATGTATGTGTGTGTATGCTGATGAGACAATCTCCGCGGACCCAGCCGCTCTAAGCACCGGGCATTACGTGATTGATTCGCACTCAGCCGTAGAAACCTATCCTACCATACACTTACTACGTAGGTAGGTAATATATGTTTAACAAGACTACATAGACAGGACTAAATATATTAAATTGTGTAAGGAACACCAAGTAAAACTCTTTGTGTACGAAGCAACTAGAAATACAATTACTACTTCCACGTGTATAGATAATGTAGTCTCAAACACAGACAAAGCACTAAGCTGACATCTACAAAGGTAATTTCTTGTGATATTTCTGATCATTCAGATCTAAAAAAACTGCATAGAGAATCAGTACAGTATCAGAAAATCTTAAAGGGATAAAAGGAAATACTTAAAAAGTTAATTTCTAATGTTTCATAACAAGATAAAAGAAGCAGTAAAAAAGTACTCCACCAAGGGCTGAGTCTGAGCATCGAGCTGCGTTCAGATAAACGATATATTGTGCTTTCTCATCGAAGATGGTAAAACCATATGTTAATTGGTTGGGTATTATTTGAATCACATTACAGTAAATCGATTTTTAAATTTCTATTAGGTACTTCCGACTGCACTACTCAACCCCTATCAAATATGTCGTGATGTTACACAAATGTCAATAATACCAAAACATTTCAGATCATATTAGTGAAAACCCTATGTAAATCGAAGTAGTAGTTTGGTTTTCGTGTAAATCACATGAAAATCTAACCGAATCGGTATATATTTTTTCCAACTACGTTTACTTCCGAGCCCCACTGCTCAGCTCATATGAATAATAGCGTGATGCTAGCATCATATAACCGGGCGGAGATTTTTCGCATTACAATGGGGAACACGGCACATAAATAGGTTGAGCCGTTCTTGAGTTATAAGCGAACATACATACATACATATGTACTGTACATACATACATACATACATACATGCATGCATGAATACATACATACATACATACACACATACATGCATGCATGCATGCATGCATACATACATACATACATACATACATACATACATACATACATACATACATACAGACAGACGGCAGACGTTTGATCTTATCCCTATCTCTACATATGTAGAGATAGGGAAGTTACACTGAGAGACTGAGAACACTAAAATTAATTTACAGAGCATAACTTCATAAAAATAATCAAACTAGGACAGGAATGCTATTCGAGTCTCTACCCATAATGTAAAAGTGACTTCTTTACAAAATTTTAATTGCAGAGAGACGTAGAAAGAAGGCGCCATCTCGCAGCGTCCTGTAATTTCCGCTGGTTTTATTCAGGGAATCGGGAGCGAAGTTCAGGGGAGTCAGTAGCCCTGGAGCCCTCCCAAGAAATCTGAATAAGTCGTAAAGGTCATAGGCTAAATACTAACCTTTAATCTGGGACTTAGTTATGTTTATAAGTAAGTGTACATTTGCATTTTCTATTTCTAAATACATACACGTATTTTTTTAATGTTGAACGAATTATTAGGCTAAGTAGATTATAATATGAGTATTGATTCGTGATTGATTACACACAACATACATTCGACACATTTTGTTTCCCGGCAATCGAGTTAAGCTGAGTAATCGGTGTTGTTCTGCAAGAACTCCGCTATGTTACAGCACACGCAACACCGACCACGTTTAGCGAAGCATTAGTGTAAAAAAAGTGAAAATATATTGGATAGATAATAATATTTGCGGCTAGTCTATTGTATATGAAATTCTGTTATTATACATTTATTATCACATTCACATAATATTTACATTAATTTTAAATATACAGATTACAAAAATACACCACATATACTCAAAATTAATATAAAAATAATAAACGGAATACCGCCGGCGGCGGGAGGCAAGCCTCCAAGCACACCGGCGGGTGCAGGCCGTGGCTACAGAGTTCTCCGAGACGACGCGAGGCAAGCTACGAGCGATAGGTGGTGGTACTAGACACGTAGGCCACCACCACCCCCATCTCGGAGAGCTCCGTATCCGCCGGACTGCACGGCGACGTCGTCGCGCAGCTCTTTTATAATTGTTATTATAATTGTTAGTATTACTTTTTTTTCTGTTTGTTCCATTTGTGAGTATCCTTTTGTTATCGACTTTTTTCTTTGATACTTGTATTGTATGCTTAGTCAAACTTAAATTCTAAAGTCTAAATTTAAATTCATATTTGCCTACCTAGTGTTTTCTAAAAAGTATTGTATTTACCTGTAAAACAAAAAAAAAACAAAAAAAGAAAATTAATTTCAATCTTATAATTAGCTCAATTCGAAATCAAAAATATTGTATGCTTACTTAAAATTGATATTTACCTTGTTTATTTCATAAAATCTCTTTTTTCTAATTTGTAAAAGGAATCTTCACTGGTTTAATTCGTAGACTCATAATTGTGTTAGTTTTAAGTTTATGTACTGTTTGATTCCTAAATAAATAAAAACAAAAAAAACTGTAGGTCCCTTCCCTTGTCGCTTACTGGATAGTAGGCTCAAATCGTGCCGACCGGGTTGGTACCACCGTACTGCATGTAAGATCGCCGCATATCAGCCTCGGCTGTTTTCTGCTCAGTATATCCAGCAATCCAAAAGGCGGTCTAAGGTATGACTCCTTTTCGGAGGTGATATTGGCTAGTCGTAGCATTTACTCTGGTCCCTCTAACTCGACCACCTAGACAGGGTGTTGTAACGGCCAGTACATTAATTTCTCCAGCGTAATCCTCATGTTTTTCCGAGACAAAAAGGAAATGAAGTTTTTTTCTAATGTGTCTAGTTTTCGAGCTATGAATTTTTGAAGTTTATGTTTTCGTCAATTGTAATTTGACGCGCGCGAGAGAGGGTGCTGGCGCGAGAACGGTCGGGGTGGAAAAACTCACGCCGCGCCGCCTGGTGCGGGTGTATTGATGGGTGGTCGAGTTCCACCACCTCCGTCCGGGATAGGCGATATAGTCCCAATGTGGACCTGATCGCCGGACTGATTGCATCAGTCCTCCTACCAAGAACTATATATCGTCCCTCCCATGTAAAAACGACGAATGTGGAAAAGGTAATTCTGAGATATTTGCCTTTTATTGTCAGTGCTAAATTAACCAATGTTACAAATTCGTGACTATGGCATGGCTAAAATTCAAGGACTTCTAAATTATCTTAGAAATTATTTCACGAATAATAAATATAGTGTGTTTGTCACAGTAACATCGAAAAAAGTCACATTCGTTATTATTTCATAACAAAATATTTCTGAGTACCGATAATTTAGAGATTCGTGACTTTGGATTGCAAAGATTTGGTAAAAATTAATAAAACTAAATCAATTTTTTTATGGAAACTGACACGGTTGACTACATCACCTACAACATCCGTGATGTCATCCCATAACACCGGGTGAACTAGGTGCCATGTCAGTGCTTCCCTTCGATCGTGCCGGCTACACTGAACGGGACGGAAAACACAGACTATTTACATAGCCGTTTCGACGTTTCATTCAGTGCGGTGGTACCAACCCGGGCGGGTTGAACCCTACCACCGAGTAAGGTAGGAAGGGAAGGGACCTACAGTTTTACGTGGACTCAAAACGTAACGTAAAAGGTCATTTTCGCCAAAATTGCACATTCGTCGTTTTGGCATGGGAGGGACGATATGCTATATACCAATCGTACATGCAGCGGGCCGCTGATGCACAGTATACTCGTATAGAGCACACTCATTTACGCAGCTACATATACTCGGCTGGACGATCATGGACTGACGATTTCAGTCCGACAACAGGTTAATGTTGTGACAATATCTGCCAAGTATATCTGAATGAAGTTACGTTATATCATTAACTAAATGCTTATGAGTGTCAAATTCTTTCTGTTCGATGGGGGAAGTGAATACAATTTGTAGGTATCCAGTCAGCAGTGAGCTCCGAACCTAGCAGCGGGATAGAACGAAGACTTCGAGTTACCGGTAGCTGGCAGGAACTTCAATTGAGCCTGTTACACAATGTTGCGCTCCACCACCCCGTCCCCCGTTCCCCGTCCCCGGTGCACCGCCTTCTTCCCTCCGTCGACCTATTTTTAAGGTCTCCTTGGATCAGAAACCCATCGCTTTGTGAACGTACTCGTACTTCGATTTAATATCGCTTGCGATCTTTTGTAAGGCAAGCTTTGAAGTAGGTATATGGTATTGAATTGGGCCTTTTTGTGGATGACGAAATTTATAATTGCTATGTAGAATCTTAGCTATTAGATAACAAAATAAAACCCATTAAAACTCAATACTCAACTACGCGTATGTATACAGGCTGTTCCAGTTCGATCGTGTTGTCACATTGATTTGCTTATCATCACAGGATTCCTCATTTAATAATCTTCGTCAAAGTCCTAAAAAGCAAAATTGGTTTTCCTATATGATTATTTTTTTATAATAGAATTTCACTAATAACATTTATTTTACTGAGCCCTTTTTGAAGCGTATTCAACAAGGAATCCCGTGGTGGTAAGCAAATCCGGTCGAATTTATAGGTATGTATCTATAAATCAAAGATGTTATTCTACACGTGCATTACGTGTAGCTCTTACCCATCCGCTGTAAATAAAATAAATATTTATCGAAATTCTAACCGGTACCACACCATCCTTGAATGTGTCCTCTGAAGTAATGCCAACACTACAGAACACTCTCCTCACTGAATGTCGCTCATCATTATCCGGGAATGTTCCAACTATCTGATAAATTCCCAACTATCTGCGTCTTGCCCGACAAAATACTTCCCGGAGTCGCATATCTCACCGGAGCAGACTCGCGGCGACGCGCATAGCTGGGTCAGACTAGTATATTCGTACGCGGCTGTCCTCGTCGCATAGGCGGTGTCGGATCGGAGGCACGCATTCGTACGTGTCTTGGCATTATGGCGGCACACTTCCTAGCCTTCCACTGCCGGCGTTCATCCATCGCTTCTCGCCTCCCTCAACACTACATCTTGACATGCTGATGTCAAGATAGCATTGCAGGATCGCAGCTACGTGCCACGCAGATTGCAGCCGTCTCGGAGCAGGCGGTCCCGCGGCGGTGCGCGGCAACTCGTTGCCAGGCCGATAATGATGTTGGGGCAAGGTGTCCGCGCGGGACCCGCCCGCATCCGGGATGCGTACTCACTTAGTTTTCCAATCTAAACAATAGAAATTCAGGCGGCGCGCGCGTTTCCCGCGAGGATACTGGGTGTATATTTATGCAAATATACCGATCCGGACATGGAGAGTTGAAATGAACGCAAGTTCGAATTTATAGTGTTCTTTAAAATCGGATTACGTGGATTCAGACCTAAACTTAGTGGATCATTTTTCTTTTATTCTAGAGTGAATCGTACGCATATCTCATTCATTGCTTCGGCAAGTCTACATTAATTTATAATGAAAGGAAAACATGAAGTGTTGAAATTTGCAATGATATTAAAATTATCAACGCGACCGTACCCTGAAAAATACAATTCAAAGCCGAAAATGTTGGCTTAAATTTGAAGTACAATACCTGAAATGAAGAGATGCGATAGGCACGTAATGTGTAGTCGATGTAATGCATGGGCTCAAGGTAAGACATCACATCAGACATATAATATAGTACCTAATTAAAGTTGCTCACCCGTCCGCCGCAGCACGAAGGAGTAGAGCAAATATTTCGCAGTCGCTAGCTACGCCCAGCACACAACTATAAGTCGCTCTGTCCTGTTGACTTCTCCCGTATGCCGGCTGAGTGATGCTGTTCTTGCTCCATATCGCCTTCACAGCGCCTCCGGTACTCATTTTGCTTACACGTTTGACTCCACTGGCACTTGTTAGTTTGCACTGTACACTTTACTTGCACTTCTTTCTGTTGGAACATGTCACTCATTCACTCTGCATGCAATACGCATAGTCGAGCATGCTTATAGTATTATCGTTGCATGTAGTTTGTTGTTTCAAATTTCTACTGTATTTTAGAAATTCCTGTACAATGTTCATAGGTGTGGCTATATCATTTAAAGGTAATTAAGCACTGTTTATATGCAATATAAAAAGCTAAAATGAGATATTAAATAAGGTTCATCTAAAAAAATCATCAAATTTTATCTAAGTATTCAAAGATTATCCGGTACATTTGTGTAAAAAAACTGAATTTGTTTTATTTTCTCATATTATTTGCTTTTTTTTCATTCACTATTTCTGACACTCCTTTGTCATCCTCGTGTAATCGTCGTATTTATTCGTTTGATGTATTTTGATGCGGAAAGTTCTATTCTTCTTTTTTGCAGGAGATACGACAGCCTTATTCATATCACTCGTTCACTGTTTGTTGAGCTAAACGCGGGGGGGGGGGGGGGGGGGGAGCTGAGCAGCAATGTCATGCAGGAAGAGAAGGGAGAAGGACAATCATAGAGGCGGAGAGTTGATTCAAATCACTGGACACAGCTCACTAAATATATCTTAATTACAGATTTATTTAAAAAAAATTATTTATAAAAAAGTTTGAGCTATTATGTCGAGTGATTTGATTAATGTGTACAGTGTGTATCGATATTTTTATTTTTTTTTTAAATTCAAAAGTTTTTGTAAAACGAAATTAAACAAAAATTGCTATTTCAACATCGGCTAAGGGATTCAATAATACATAGGTGGGTATTATAACCGGGCAAATGTGACATTTAGAAGGTAATAGTACAATATTTCATGGCCGCAATCGAATAAATAGTTTTCCAACAGACTGGTGCTCGATGGGGTGAATAATTCTTCATAGCGTGCTGTTGGGGAGGGCCGAGCGGGCGGGTGGGGTGCATCCTGGGGGCGTAGGGCGGGAGAGAGGTGGTGGGGCGGCCGGTGAGGGGGAGAGGACGTAGACAGTGAGGGATGTACGCATGCACGGGAGCTATCGCTAGCCGTATCGGGACCACGAGTGGACATGGGCGTACTGTGGCCATGCCTGCCCCACCTCCGTACCGATCAAGTGTCCGTGTGAACAGGACACTCTGCGTTCTTCGTGGGATTGATAGTGAAGTTTGTACTAGTTTTTAACCCCAAATTGGTTGCACGAATTAAACTGTTTTTGTGGCCTTAAAAGCGTAACTAAATAATAAATGAATCAGGGATATAATAAATCTAACTAAATATTTAGGTTGTAAATTGGTTAATTGATGATTTATCATTTTAGCGAATATTTCCTTTAAAAAGTCAAACAATGGATGTGTGAGTACGTGTAACATTTTCGAGGAAGGGTAGGAACATAATTCGCACAGTGCAACAAATATTTCGCTCAGCCGAACAGAAACCTGTCAACAGAAAAATTATTATGTAAGTACATGTACATGTAACTAAAATAATAATTCTCAAACCGTGATATTTACACCGAAGTAACACAATGACATTTGTAAAAACTTATATTAGAAGAAACAGTTAGTCAATCGCTCTATTCAGTACCCAAGAACAGATTTTTAACCTATTTGACTGTAAAAAAACCTTCTCTAAAATACACATCTCTGTTCAAGGTTTCAGAAGCCGAATAGAGCGAATCGTCAGACCATATTATATATTAGATGGCCACACTGCATGCTATTTTTAAGACAAGCAATAAGTACATAGTATTACTTGGCATTGTCTAAGTAAAGTATTTGCAAGTGTATATGATAGAAAGCCAACAATATACATTTGCAAAAGGAAAAAAATTTATGTGCCTATGTTCCTTTGCGTAATTGAAATGACGTGTGGGCCCAACAGTTGAACGTAAAAATATTATTTCCTTAATGAATCTGAGTATACTTCCGATGCACGAAGTGGTGGGAAGGTAAATATTTGCTTAGGATGTAGACGAACCAGGTTTTAATGCCAAGTTTGCCGAACTCACAGGGGAAGGGAAGAATAGAACTAAAAACATAAGAGCAGGATAAGTAATAAATAAGCCACAAAATTAATCGCAAAGTAAAAAATGATGAATACATGGATTAAGAGTTAACCACGACAAAGAAAGGAGAGAGAAACTATAAACAGTACATCACTTTGTCTAACGAGAAACACGCTGTCTAAAGTTACGTAATATTTATACTTTTAATGATGAGCGGTACGAGGGGGGCGGTGGCGACGAGCGGTTATTATGTGTCGGACAACAACTCAATTTGTATGGCTTTAATTATGCAAATTGTGGAATAAATGCAGACTAAACCGAACTTTACAATTGAGCGGCGGTGATCGTGTAGTCAGCCGACCGAGCGAGCGACTGGTCGCCCGCCTAGCCGCGCACAACGCACGGCGGCGGCGGCGGCGCCTAGTCTCGCTAGCCACTCCGCTACCGAAATAGACAAATTATCGAAAATACATCTACGAGTATCTCACCGGCATCGACCGACCAACGACAAGTCCGAAAATGTCGACCGTCGAATCGACATCGAGGCGCGATCGCTCACACAGCGGCAGCCTTGTAACGACATACGCAGTCTTGCAGTCCGCTAGACAATGTGGCAGCGGCGCAGAGAGAAGCTGGCGTAACGATTATTCAAAGGCAAAATTAGACGAAACGGAATTGTTCGCTTATCTGTGGCTAGTAACTAGTGGGCCCGTGAATATTGGCGACCCGGGGCGACGCCGCCGCCGCACCGCCCGGCCCCCGCCTCGCCGCCGCCGCCGCCCCGGCGCGAGGCACGCGGCAGCATGCCCCACGTGTCCACATCGGAAACCGATCCACGCTCTCGTCAATACTTCTGTCCCGCCCATCTGTTCAGGTAAACTAAAGCTCCAGTCAGCGGAGTCAGAAATCGGCCGGACTGCTATAAATAGGATATATAAATTTATTCAAAGAAAAAAAAATTTTGTAAGTCGAACAAAATCTGTTGATGAAATGAAGCGTAATGAATTTGAAATGAAAAGATACTTTATTGCACCAACAAATTAATAAAAGACGGACTTCATGCCTAAAGGATTTATCTAACAGTAATACTTCGGATTGTGGGTAAGGTTGATGGGTAGTGCGAAATTGATGGGGGTGGTGGTGGCCTACGTGTCTAGTACCACCACCTATCGCTCGAAGCTTAGTCTCGCGTCGTCTCGGAGAGCTCCGTAGCCACGGCCTGCACCCACCGGAGTGCTTGGAGGTCCGCCTGCCGCTACCGGCGAGAATACAGTTTTTTGTTTTTGTCTGTTTGTATTAATTTTGTATAGGTATTTTATTTTATAATTATATAAAATTAATGTAAATATGTAACAAAAAGCGTGAAAATTAAGATAATAGCCTGCTAATCTATACATCTATACATCTATACATCTATCTATACATATAATAAAATCGTAGAGGTAAGAAAGTCTGTACATTGAATGTATTCGGAAAAAAACTAACCAGGGTGGCTTAAAATGAGATACTGAACATGTTAGAACAGTTTTTAACATTTTTGTTTGTTTGTTTGTTTGTTTGTTTGTCTGTACGCGCATCACGCAAAAACCGCTGAACGGAATTTGACGAAACTTTTTATAGTGACAGTGTATATCCCGGATGGACATAATAATTAAAAAATATAATAAAAATCACGTAATCCAAAGTAAAGGTAAAAAACTATTTTAAATGTCATGTTGACAACGGAGAACTGTCATCTCGACGTGAGCTGGCCGGTGACAAATTGTTTGATAAATAAAAATAATAATTGAAAGTCGAAGTTATGTCGCTGTCATTGGTGCAATAAAATTTATATATCTGTTGCCCGCGGCTTCGCTCGCGTGAAATTCGTATTTAAAAAAAAAGAAAGTAAGTAACTAAAGGCGGGCCCCAAGGCGGATCTGCGCTCACGTAAACGATATTCTTTCTCGATGAAAGTAACTAAGGGCGAGGCGGAAGGCGGAGCTGAGTTCAGGAAGAAGAAAAACATTCTTGAAGAAAGTAAGTAACTAAGGGCGAGGCCGAAGGCCTAGCTCTATTCTGGAAGACCATAAACCGTCTCGAAGAAAATAAGTAACTATGGGCGAGGCCGCAGGCCGAGCTGCGTTCAGGAAGAAGCTAAACCATCTTGAAGAAAGTAAGCAACTAAGGCGAGGCCGAAGGCCGAGCTACGTTCTGACAAATGATAAACCATCTCGAAGAAAGCAAGTAACTAAGGGCGAGGCCGAAGGCCGAGCTGCGTTCAGGAAGAAGCTAAACCATCTCGAATAAAGTTAATTAATATTAAGATTGAGTTAATTTAATTTAAATTTTATTATAAAGTCCACGCTTCTAACGGCAAATATACCGTGCATCCTAGAACCTCGCGGTTATTACCGGCTAGATGGCAAGAGGCCCGATGCTATCACCTTAGTGCCATGGACTAAGGATAGTTCTTTGATGTGGGACGCCACTTTTGTTCTCACATTGGCTCCAAGTCACGTTAGGACATCTTCAAGAGCGGCTGGCGCGGCCGACGCTGGGGCGGAGAGCCTCAAACGCAGCAAATATAGAAATATAATTCAAGATTTCGAATTTGTTGCGTTTGCCGTTGAAACCCTCGGTCCGTGGAGCAGTGAAGCCAAAAGAGGCTTGAGCTGGTTGACGCAACTGGTGTCCCGCCATCAAGGGCTTATGTACTTCATTCAAAGGGTAAGCCTTGCCATCCAGCGGGGTAATGCCGCAAGTGCTCTAAGAACATTTGAAAATGCCCGTTTTGATAGTTATTTTAATGTTTGTTAGGTAGGTTTAATTCTTTAGTTATTAATATTACTTTTTTATTTTTATGAAATAAATAGATTGAGTAAACGATATTATATTCTATCGAAGAAAGGAAGTCTTTAAGGGCGAGGCCCGAAGGCGGAAGAGGGTTTTTGGTTTACCTGAACGCAGCTCGGCCTTCGGCCTCGCACTTAGTTCCTTCCTTTCTTCCAGAAGGTTTATCGTCTTCCTGAACGCAGCTCGGCCTTCGGCCTCGCCCTTACTTACTTCCTTTATTTGAGAAAGGTTTATCGTTTACCTGAAAGCAGCTCGGCCTTCGGCCTCGCCCTTAGTTAGTTACTTTCTTTAAGAAGGTTTATCGATTACCTGAACGCAGCTCGGCCTTCGGCCTCGCCCTTAGTTACTTACATTCTTCTTTGGAATACGAATTTCACGCGAGCGGAGCCGCGGGCTCAGCTATAAATAAATAAATACATATTTTTTTCTGACATATTCCCTCGAAATTCCACTTGTTGTTATAAAGTACACATTATACAGATATCTACTGTCGCAACAGAGAATCTTAATAAAGTTTAGATCTCTAAAAACTGCAACCTGATTTAGGTAATATTTGCAATAACAGAATTTAGATTATTTGCAAGGTGTCAAAATAAAAATTACTAATGACCATTTGACTCGAGCGGGGCGGTGCGGCGATGTGGTTGTGCGAGGGACGGGAGG
The DNA here is from genome assembly GCA_946902875.1 of Nematopogon swammerdamellus. NCBI lineage: Eukaryota > Metazoa > Arthropoda > Insecta > Lepidoptera > Adelidae > Nematopogon > Nematopogon swammerdamellus. The sequence continues at coordinate 9,050,027 of OX336344.1, forward strand.
CTGGTCAGGTGGCTGAGGAGGGAGGCGCGCAACAACACAACGCGCGCGGGCAAATCATTCAGTGTAATTGAGTTAAATTGTAAATATTGCCCTTGTTTGCTATTCACCCTTGTAACGAACGTTTGGACAATGTGGCTGCACGGCGCGATAGCATTGAATGAAATTGATTTTAATTTGGTGCTATAACTATTACGGTTGTAAATATTGTACACAGTTTGTTATAGCTTCTGATGGTTCTGACGAATTTTTACGTTGGCCCGTAACACAACACATCTTATTTATTGGACCATTTTGAAACATATTTATTTCCTGAATTCATTTAATTTTAACAATACGAATTTATATTATTATTGTAGAGATCAATCCATTAAAATTAAACAAAAGATACATCGACATAATTTTAAAGTGTTTAACTGAACCACATGTAACTTGGACTACGTAATAACTACGAGGCTTCAAAATTATCTTGCGCGAAAGGTCCGTGTCCTTTGTTTTGGTTTTGCTAAATATGTAAAGAGAATGTATCTCTGAACCGTGTCATGTAGTTGTTAGTTGGCGCGGTGTCTTCGTGTATACACCGCCCTCAGCGTCGCCGCGTCGCGTCGTCGCTCCGCTCCGCCCCCACGCTTGAACGGCATTGCTACGCGACAACCACAACTAATTTCGTAGAGCGTCTACGCGCGGCGTAGCACGTCTACGAAGTAAATGATTGCTTGTAAGAAACCGCTCAAGTGCATTTATGTTTTTTGACATTAACACGTATGATAATAAATATAAATGTTATGATTTACTTATTTATTGCATAAGAAGGTTTCATTTTAATAAATAACCAGGTAGATACTGCAGACGTTTTGAACGAAAGAAAAAACGAAAAAAGAAAAGAAATAATATTTAAAAATTTAAAAAGTAAGCCCATAGCAAGCACGATTGGCGCGTGGGTTCAGCCAGTAGATGCATATTTCAAACAAGAGCAAGCCAGTATGCCTCAATTGTGGTCAGCATGGAGTTAGACCGATAGGTGAGCCGCAGTAGACTTGCTGAGGCAATCTGGGCACTTGTAACTGAAACCCTATTACATAATCATCCCAGGCTCAACTCGCGATCACTTGACTTGCAAATGATGGGCGTCCTCGCCCCCTGCCCTCCCCCCTCCTCACCCTCCTCACCGCGTCCCACCGCGCCCCACCGCGCCGCGCCGCGGTGCCAACACAACAGGCCAGTTTTATCGCGCGTGCAGGACGGTAAATCGCAGTTCGTTAAAATACTATCGTAAACGCTTCATAGGGCTTTTAAAGAAATTAATGAATGTTTTTTGGTTTTTGCCAATTCTTTTTGATTGAAAATGCTTATCAATAAATTGGAAGGGTAGCAAACATAAAATATTTTATATGTACAAATAAATATAAAAAATATATACACAGTGGAAATTAGAATAAATACGGATATTCTTGACATTTCATTTCGTACACTGATAATTTATCTAACGAAAATTAACAATAGGCAATTATAACTACATTAAAAACTAAAATTAACCTTATAAATAACAAACTAAAATATATAATGCTAAAAATAATTAAGTGCGAGGTTAAAGTGGGACGGGGCGGGGGAGGAAGGGGATGTGGTTGTCTACACGGTACCGTGGACGGAGAGAGTGAAATAATTTGAGATACATAATTTAAGTAAAATATTTCGTCCAATTCAACCAACTCCGCCACAGTGCGCAATACGCTGGCAGCGTTGCCCCTTTGAATGGCTAGCCCTATTCGCTGAAAAAAGAATAACTTGGCGGTCGGTCACCAGACTTATCGATGAGGAGCTTTCCTAGGTCATTTCCGAAGGTCCTTGCGTCGGGTGATCAGGATCACACGTCAAGTGTTTCCGCAGCAAAGCCCAGGAATTCGAAGCTGCCGCGCAAGCCAGCGTATCTTATTATTTTCAGGTGTTGGTACTTAGAGCCGCGGAGCTGACCGAATTGAACGAACCGGAAATGTGGGTAGGCGCGAAGGTGTCAGCACACGTTCTTGACACTTGATTATTTGATTATTATCGAAAGTGTCCCAGTATACTAGGTGTTTCGTTAGTCATGTAAAAAAAAAGTCGGGAGGGTTACATACACACTCAAATAAACACTTTACGTAAAAAAAAACATATGTTTATGGGAACATTTTTTCTCCTAACAAAAAAATTAAAAATAAAATAAGTAGCTGTAAAAACCAATCATAGTGACCTTGTGACTTACTTACAACAAACAGCTGTTCTGCGTTTGAACATAGTACGGTCATTGAACCCGTATAATGCAAGTTACCTACTGTTACACACAGGTTAATCTTTAGGTAGCAAACATGTTTTGTTAAATTTCTCGAAAAGTAATGCTAAAAACATTAAATTATTTTTTGCGTAACGTGTTTATTTGAGTGTGTATGTAACCCTCCCGAAATTTTTGACATGACTAACGAAACACTTTTTTCACCACGAAACAATTTTTTAAATTTCAACATCATATTAATTCCGCGTATACTTTTTCAAAGAAAATATCCAATTGTTGAAAAACTTATGTTTCATCCCCTTCTTATATACCTTAATTTAGATACTAAATACGAACATGCATACAAAAATTTTTGTACGAAACTTTCCATCGCATGTGCGTACAATATACTTACCACTCTTTACAAGTTCAGTATCATTCATTAATCATTGTCTTATTTAATTAAACTGCGCTCAGTGCCAAGGTAATTAATGGGACACAACTCACCTTTAGTAGTTAAATTCATTTAAGCTTCTGTAATCGATGTTATGTTTGAGAGTTCTCTAGTTAATATTGGAATGACGAGAGCGGGATACCTATCCAATTGATTAACGAGACGTTAATCCATGTGGTTGAGTGTATGTGTGTATGTATGCTTGAGTGAGTGTAATTAAGGAATAATCAGATTCCGCGTGCCGTCGACGTCGCGTCTGCGTCGAAGGGAGAATGTCTGTCAGCCGCTACGCTCCTCTAGAGTCTTGATACTTCATTACACCGTGTACTAGGCGAGCATGTAAGTCAGGGCGGTAATGTTAGGCCACAGATCATGTAATAAGGATCAGGACGAAATATGCGGCGACTAATTCACAAATCGTGATGTTATCAGAATGGATTCAGCTTTGATTACTTGATGAATCCATTCACAAATTATGTCGGATTAAACCAAGTACTGGATTACACCGAGTTAGGGACCTGTGATCGAGATATCTGTATATGTAAGTGAAATATCAGAGAGTAAGAAACATGTTTTGGATGAGAATTGTATTCTACTAATGCAGTATGGATGTATGCGTGTGAGCGTGACAGGCGAACTCCACCGACTATCTGAAACAATACAAAGAAAACATTTAATTGATAATTTTTTCATATTTTTTTATTCAAATATGAAAACGTATACGTACATACGATATTCACAAAATTACAAACACTTTCAATAAAATGGAGAATATACATCTACTCAGACTTAAAAATAGTGTATTTTTATTATTGTAGGTATTCGTTTATTGACACATTACTTCTTATATTAATTTTCCATTTCCTTTCCACCACCACCGGCGGCGGCGGTGGGGCGAACCCAGGCTACCGATGGTTGGGCCCCCAGGGAGAGAAACCTCCAACTTATTTTTATTATTATTATTTTAACTTCACTCGTTAGTATCGGTCAAACCTTGCACTCAGGTGCAGCTGACATTTTGCACAGACTTTTGTTTCTGGCGACAATGCAATCTAGTATAAGTACATGAAATTGAAAAAAAAACTATCTAAAAAAATTACAAGCTTTTATTTAACTTTAACTCGTAAAATTTTGCAACAAATTTTAAAACAGTTCCACCAAACCGATTGAGCTGAAAATTTTAACACCCTTTTGGTTCTGGTGACACCTCTAAATATATATCTATACTATCTATATCTATATCTCAACTTCGACGAAAATACTCAAAATAGTATTTTGTAAAAAAAAGGGACAAAAAATTACAAGCTTTTATTTGACTTACACATCCGTGATGTCAGTCAACCAGGTTCCTATCAAAAGTAGTTGTCATGCCAGTGCCTCCCTTGGTCGTGCCGGCTACGCCAAGACCCAACTAATTAATCTAGGTAACCAAATTGTGGCACTTATATTAGGATCATCCAAATTCATAAGAAACTATATATATATTCTAGACTAGCTTTTCCCCGCGGCTTCGCTCGCGTGTAATTCGTATTTAAATAGAACAAAGTAAGTATGCCCACTACCGCGTGTTCGGTTTGTATGAGAGCTACATTTTAGCGTAACCAGAAGTGAATTTTATTTAGCCGATCCTGTGTCCCGTGTAGGTAAATGTGCTTGTACGAAGTTTCATCAAATTCAGATGATCGGTTTAAGAGTTATGGTGGAACATACATACATACAGAAATGATATCTAAAAATCGTAAATTTAGTTTTAGTATCATACACAGAGTCTACACACCCAATATCTCAAAAAACAAAGCAACTTACTCCATGACCATCCCTTACAGATTTATTATTAGTATTGATATTGATTATTGAAATCAGATGATATTCCTTTTTCCCTCAATATTAAGTGTAACTGAACGAAACCACGAATTCATTTTAATAGCCATTTCGACCGCCCTTGCTTCAATTATGTCTTACCTAGGGGGGGTTTTCTTTGGAAACACGAATTTATCGTTACTAATTGAAAAATGCAAGTCTGGGAGATAAATACAGATAGACCGTACTGTACAACAATACTGGCATTTAATTAAACAATGTAAATGATTGGACTTCATTTATTAGATTTATTTTCGAACAATTTCGCGTAGGTCTTTTCTATTCATTATTAATTGAAAACGATGTGTTAAAAGTAATACCAAACTGTAAGAAGAGACCTTCCAAAATTTTAACTTTTAGAAACTAATTAGATTTTTTCCAAGGACGTTTATATTCATTCATCATCAGTCCACAACTCTTTTTACCCGAGAACGGCAGTGCCTAAAGGAAACTTTATGTATGATTTTCAATAACCCCGTTCATTTAGAACGACATTCATACTGTTGTATACGCACATACTGTTGTACATGCGATTTATTTATTACATATGACAAACGAGCCGTATAGAATCAAAGAGGAGAATTTTCATTTTGACAACTTGTCTTGAGTTTAATTTTTAACACATATCCTGTGGAATATTGTAGTATTTGATGCTGTTAGGTCCAAAAGCGATGGGGCTGGCATAGCCGTTAGGTGGCTAAAGCTCTATTTAAATAAAGAAATAATAAAAAGGTCCAAACTATTTGTGTAATTTTAAATTCCCAATGTTGCCACACCAAAAATCATTTTCGAACAAAACTTCAGATTGTTGCCTTTAATTCTGTATGACTATGATAAGTTACATGAAAAGCGGTTTAGGGAATTCTCCAATATCTCGCACACAGTCTAAATTAATGCGATAAAGCTGCTGAAGCTAGTCTAATCTAGATGATAATTTTACAGGACAGCTTGTCTGTGTGGTGTCAATTGGAATTATTTTCGAAGCCGGCATTACGCGTTGCGGAGGGAGGGGTGGTGGAGTGGCAACATAGGCAAATAGCGTTTGGGGTGTGAATAAATAAATACTTCGGAAAGCCAGAGCTAATGCGATGCGGGCAACAGGAATGAGATCGAAATTGTATGAACTTGATGGATTCATGTGAGTGGCTTAGCGATTTACTTGAATCGAATAAAATAACTCGCACAATATATGTTTATGGCTTTAATTAATTAATTAAATTATAAAATAATGATAAAGGGTGTGTGGCGATAATCCTTTTAATTAAGACACACTGACTGTGTGAGAGTTGCACACACTGATGTGAGAGGTCGCAGGTTCGAATCCCGCACGTGTCCCATGAGGCTGGATTTTCGAACACTTTAGATGCTTTATTTGTGCAATCGGTTCTGCAGATCCTTCCTCCACGGAACTGGTAAATTCTGGAACGCTTTCCCTGCCCACATATTTCCCCCCAAGTATAGTCTCGGGTCCTTCAAGAGAGGCGTGAATAAGGCTGTCAGGCCGGCATGGCATTCGCAACCCCCGCGTACGACCGAATGTCCATGGGCGTCGTTAGACACCTTATGGGAGGCTCGGCTCCACAATATGTCGCGCTTAAAAAAAAATGTGTCACGCCGCTCCGGTCCTTCACCGGATAACAATGTGATGAAACGTGTTCAGTAGCAATTATAATACGTTGTTTTATACAATGTTGACTGAGAGAGAGCATTATGAAAGTGTAATAATTACATACAAAAAGATGGAAGTTGGTCATTTTAGCTTCCTAGCCTTACAGAGTTAAGTAAAAGCAAAAAAAAAATCTTCCAACTTCTTCTTGCGAGCCGATAAACCTTCGAACCTCGCAATGGTGGACTAGTTTATCGAATAGTCTTGCACCTTGTCGAAGTGGTCCGGATGAGCTGACTCAAATAATAATTATCGGATGTCGGCTTCTCTGTAATCAGATTCAGGTCTACTTCTTCTTTTGGAAATAGCATACGTAGGCAACAGCTTGATGGTTACAAGTTGAGTTACAGGCTTTGATTATGAGCACCTTTTTAATGTAGGTAATGTACACGACCGAGGTAATTCGACCTTTCGAAAATTCGACGAAATCTTTATTGCTTATAAGAAATTTCCTTCACCGAAACTCATTAAAACCTCCAAGTGAATTCGTTCATTATAAAAATAATCATTTGCCCTTATCCTATACATATAACGTTTTTCATGAATGATCAATGGGTGGGCTGCAAATCACTATTGACGAAGTTAATATTGGTCGCGTTGGCTGTTGAAACCCTAGACGTAGGAGCGCTAACTCAAAGCCGTTCATGAGAAGGCTCGGCTCCATGTTGCTAGAGTCAACCGGCGGCCTATCCAAGTCAAAACCCTACTTTGTCTAGCAGGTAAGTCCAGGCAGCCGCCGTTAGCGTTTTAGGAATTTAACTAGATAATTTGGAAATTCGTTTTAATTTTAGTTTCATCACGACTACGTTTCTGATCATGCTTTCAGATTATGAAAAACAACAATAATTTCATATCTCACGACATTTTCTACATCTTATCTGCACATACCTGGTGATTTCCATAAGAATTTCAATCACATAAATGTTTTATATCACATTGTTGAAGCACAGATGAAATGTTTAACGATTTTTACTTGGTCGAATCAAAATTTAACAGCTATCTAAACTACACAATATGTACAACGCCTCCGTCTCGCTTCACAACAAAGAATGAAGACACTGAGAAAACTCTTAGTCTTTGTGTATTGTCCTCTATCACCTACAGCATGCGCACCTAAATCATCATGGCAGACCTTTTATAACTATCTATCTTATAAAATTGTCCTATGAAATATTACATTATTTCAGTTAATATCATCTAGATACACTTTACATTATTCCCACGCTTGTTTCAGTAACTCGAGACTATTAGCTAGTAGAGGTTGAAGCGGATCATGCCGGTTCGAGAGGCATCACGTCTGGAGGACACTGTCGCACACAGAACAACGATCGGGCCACACCGTCTGGTTCAAAGCTCCTTGCTGTAACCTGACTGGTTGCTTAGGGAGTAACGCTATTTGTCGAGAATGCGGACTATAGTCTTTGGAAATCATAATTTTTCCTTCGCATTGACGTCATCGTAATCGTCGCAGAAAAGTGAATATGAATAGAAGTTGCATACCTAGTTTGTATGTAAATTTGAGGATACGTACAAACAATATACATTTCCTGCTTGAAGAGGGAGTAGAAACTATAGATAGAGTTCCCTGACTGATGATTGATGAATGACGGACGAGACATTTTCGCTCGGGGAAAAGACTTTCGGCCCTCTCTGTTTCGAACATTTTAATGAATAAACTAAATAAGATTAAAAACAATTTAAAAAAAAACTTTAAAACCCGACTATGTAAGACTAAGGAAATAAAAACGAAAGTTGATCGAAAATGGTGTAGCCGAGCTACCTTCTACAAGCCCTAATTCTGAATTTTCGTTTAACTTTCCTTGTCATTTACTTAGTTTTTCCTAGTCGGGTTTTATAAAATAAATATTTTATTTTATATTTCATTAATTTTAGTAATAAACCAGGAAGTGAGGTATATTTTTGAAAACTCCTTTATTTTAAAGCTCTAGACAATGATAGAATCGGTTTTGAAAAAAAAAGTTTACACAATTTTGTGAGAAATGTGTTACCTGCGTAATTGAGACGAACCGAATGACACGAGAATGATCAAAATCGGACGAGAATTAATTAAATTAAGCGCTAGAGTAGACATACGAGTATATACAATAATTCCAACACAAACCCTCGTTTTAGCTTAGTCATAGTCGAGTAAAAAGGGCTATACTGAAGAATGCATGAATGAATTTATTAACTAAAACACAAACTAAATTTGTTTTCTGCTAAGTGTATGATGACATAACATGATTACTATAATAGTTTTAATTTCTTCATTTGTATTTACCCTTTGACGGGTCTTATTTTCTTCGTTCACTCTATTAGCTCGTCTAGAAAGAAAAGCCAAGATAACTGGCCTTAAAATTGTAAAAAAATGCCTTTAATTGGGTGTCAATAGTGCTACTCATATGTATAAACATAAGTACATACTTTAGTTGAAATAGAGACATCTTACGAATAGGCGTAACAGCAAACAAGATTTGAGTCCACGCAAACTTTCTGCAGCTGAAATCCTAAGCAATATAGAATCAGCGCTGCAGTCGGCGCCCTGCCTGCAATAAGATATGCATTAGGATGAGTCGCGTCCGACGACGTTCCCGCGTCCGGGTTACATGCATCTGTCTATTTTGCCTCAAACGCAAGTCAAACAGGCGTTCCCGGCTCCTAATGCCATCACTGTTCATTTACATATCACACAAACAGAGCGGAATGTAATGGCGACAATTTGCTGTGCCCCTGATGGACGTGCTCCTACTCGCACGCCCGGCGCGTGCGCGTTCGCACTATCCTGACACGCTAGTTCACCTCGAGACGGAAGTGAACTTGTTCCGTACAAAATCGTCTTTCGGCACTTATGTTTTCTAGCCTTATAATTACCGATTTTTTTCTTATCTTAAGGACAGTCCAATCTACGTTTCTGTCATTTTTTATTTACATGAAATATACCTAATATATAAATAACACCGGAGATAAAAATTTGTATTTCGATCGAAAAAAAAACAATTTAATTTTTTTATGTCATGAAGTTCATTAAGCTTTATTGAGTCATCACATTAGATATTCAAAAAATAAAAAGACAGGAACGTAGATTCGACTGTTCTTAATACAACAAAAAAGAATTGTAAAAATCGGATAAGGTTTAGGGGGGGAAAAACATAAATTCCGAAAGACGATTTTGTATGGAGATAGTTAATTTCCGTCTTGTCTTAAAGTCCGGCCGCTGATAGAGTGCGTTCCCGACGTCTGTCAGTTGGTCACAGTGACGCCAGTCTGGATTGCCTAAAAAGTACGACAAGCTTGCTAAAATAGTACGAAACCGTATAAACAATAGAAAATCTTCATAATTACCTTAGTTCGAACGTGCAGTTGCAGGAGTGAGTAATAAAAACTTGTAAAATGAGTGATGAAATGACCAACTGGCAGACGTCAGGAACGCATTCTCTCAGCGGCCGGACTGCCGGCATTTATATGCAACATCTGCCGTCTGCATGTTTGCATGTATATTCGCTTGTAACTGGAAAACGGCTCAAACGATTTACATGTGGTGTCCACCTGGGAGTTTTTGAATATGTCCTGAATGGTTTTGGTTTTTATTACATTGTTAGTTAAGTTTTATTACATCGTGTTTTTATTACATACCTACATACCGCACGCTGCATCACGACAATCGGTGGTGTAAGCCGTGTGTAAGCAGAGTAATCGATATTGTGTTGCAAGTAGGTACTCTGGTAAATTACAGCACTACACCGGACACCACTTTATTATAGCTATTTATCTTTCTCAGTTTTGTCAATAAAGTTCTCAATCTACCACTATTCTATTTTGATTGATTTTTAAATTTTCATAAAATTCTCACCTTGTGCTCTCATTTCTTGTACTTTTCTACGACCCCAATTTTTGTTATGGAACTTGATATGGCTTTACTCGTCATGTCAGCCCATTTGTGAACTAGGTGCCATGTCAGTTGCTCCCTTTGGTAGTGTCGGATACAACTGGACGGAAAACACGAACTATTAGCTTAAACTTACTCGTAGTTTTATCGAATCCAGTCGTTCCTGTATGCACACACGACATTTCTCTGTGTGTGTGTGTGCATACAGGAGTATTTTTATCCGAACCACGGTCAGCCTCCAAGGGTCGAGCGGTCACCCATACAAGTACTGACCGTGCCTAAGTCCGGCCGGTCCGGTCCACCCGGTCCAGTTCATGATCACGACCGCCAGTCGACCGACCTCACCACTGAGCTACCGAGGCTGACAAACATACGTTTCAAGACAGCTTAGTCCTACTATAACGGCTGGCATGGTAGAGTTGAGGTTAGAATATGTACATTGGTGCATTACGAGTGCAGGTGGCGTAGGTACTGGCTTTACGAACCGGAAAATTAGGTTCATAGTGGAGTCGTATTTCTCTCGTAATGATGGTGAAAGGTTGTAGGTAAGTACTGACATCCTGGCGTTCAAATCGTCATTGATTTAATTACACTTTATTTTATCAACCAAACAGATACCTCTTTACTTACTAGGTAGAAGGTATATAAAATTTAAATATTACAATATGATCGTACAAATATTATTGCTTTAAGCAATGTAGATTTTATTTAACATAATTTTAAAAACCGATTGAACATGCGTAATGGGTAGTTTTAAGTATACTATGTATATGTCAACTTTTTGCAAAGATGTAATTAATTAGTATTTCTATTAATTAATTAATTACTTCAAATGTATATAGAATACAACTAATAATGAAATGAATTACAAACACAATATTGTTTTGATAAATACTAAGCACATTCATAGAATTACATTTGCAAGGTCGTCCGGCGGCGGCGCGAGGACATTATGCAAGTTTTAACCAGATTGTGGTGCACTTTGTAACGCGGAGCCAGGACGGGTGAGGCGGCAGGTGGCTGCGGAGCTGCATAAAGTTGGAGGTCCGCCGGGTAAGTAAGAGGCGGCGCACTAATCGAATTATGGCTGATTGGCTGCGGACAGAAGCGCAGAGGGAAGGGCGCGCCCCTCCGTCGCACCTCCGCCGCGCCTCCGTCGCGCCGTGCCGCCGTGCAGCCTCTACCGTGGGGGCGGGCGGCGGCGGCGGCGCGACGAGTCGCTGCGACAGTATTCTCAGGTTAGTGTTAATAAATTGATAAAAATTTTACATCTTCGTGTTCATCGCAAGTTTCTACTGGTAGCAGATTGCACAGGTACCATTTACAGATACTTATACCTTGGATTTTGCAGTGTTTTAAGGAGGTTTTGAAGGATTAGTTAAAGAAACTAACTACAGCGAAATAACCTACATAACAGTATTCTTAAATCAGTTCATCTTACGTGTGTATTGATGTGTATTTCTGCTTGAGTAATTGCCCTTCGAAAGATTTCTTTCAACGTGTCCGTCTTTGGCATATAGGTACAATTTTAAATAATTGTTTGCCAGCAACGAATGCAAAACGTGAATGAACTTACATATTAAAATAATTATTAAATTGGAAAAAATATTAATTAATAAAGTTGTAACATGGTCCTCTAAAATAAAAATCAAATGAAAAAGGAAAATCGTTTATTTGCACCATATTATCAAAATTTATAATATACATAAGCAGCTTACCACCATTTCGTCCTATAAGAAAATATATATACAGTCCACACGAAAGCACTCCCATTTTCTTTTTTCAAAGACGATGAAAGATGAAACTTCTCGATAAATCAAAATATTGACCAAATATATACTAAAAATATCCAGTTCCTTTATACCCGTTGAGTAAACATGATAAGAAATCCTAAAGGATTTAACTGTATTGTCATACATTGCATACGATTATCTTCGCTCCCAAGCTCCCACTGGGTCGAAGTGAATAGTCGAACCCCTCGAACTTGTGGAATCTCCTGTCTGTAACTGTAAACAATTTATAGCAAATCAAATCTTATATACCACCACACTGGTACACCGGTACCACCGCACTGAATGAAACGGCGGTCGAAAAGGCTATGTAAATAGTTTGTGTTTTCCGTCCAGTTCAGTGTAGCCGGCACGACCGAAGGGAAGCACTGACATGGCACCTAGTTCACCCGGTGTTATGGGCTGACACCACGGATGTTGTAGGTGATGTAGCGAACCGTGTCAGTTTCTATAAAAAAAAAATATATATATATATATATATTTTTTTTGTATATTTATATCAGAGAGGGTAGTAAGCACGCTTGTTGATAAGGATGAGCGAGTCAAGTGTGACATAGATAAATATTATCATTTGTATTTTCGTCTTAGTTTTACACACGTTTATAACGGTTTCACCTACTCGACGGATTGCTTCCACCCTTTTGTATTGTTCAAACATTAAATTTGGTGTCTTCAGTGCGATGTAACTCACTGCCGCCCCCGCTCCGCCGCCCCTGCGACCCTTCCACCGTTGCCGCCCACGTCACACCGGCCGGCGCGACGACGACGACACGACACGACGCGACGTCACGCCTCCGGTAGCCCCCTCGCCTCGCGAGTTGAGTTTGGCCGACATCGCAGACATCTTCGAAGATATCGTGCCAAGAACGGTTGCTATTACAATACCCAGTGTAAATAAATCCTCTTCCCGGAGGAATTTTACAAACTTTTCAATGCAACTTTTTTTTTATGGAATTGGTCGAATTATTCGCTGGTCTGGGCGGAAGCTATTCCGGACTTTTGTCTGCAAATAGGGATGCATTTTATCTTTTCATGAAAACTGACGCGGTTGGCTACTTCACCTACAACATCCGTGATGTTAGCCCATAACACCGGGTGAACTAGGTGCCATGCCAGTGCTTCCCTTCATTTCATGTCGGCTACACTGAACTGGCCGGAAAACACGAACTATTTACATAGCCGTTTCGATCGACGTTTTATTCAGTGCGGTGGTATCAACCCGGCATTGGGTGATTGTGTCAAATTATTTGATTGCATATTACTGGATAATACTTGTATTTGGCAAATGTTATGAATATGAAAAAAAAATGTTTTTGTATATAATCCGGTATGTGTGGTTGTGCCAGAGGGGCCAGAGCACATGCTCAGATCAGTCAATATCACCTCCGAGAAGGTGCCATACTGGAGACTTCTGTTTGGATTGCTGGCTATACTGGACTAGAGAAGAACACAGCCGAGGCTGCTATGCGGCCATCCTACACCCAGTACCACAGATTACTTAATACTTCGTCTGCCAGTATGTTGTTGGTGCCAATCCAGTCGGCTACCATTTGAGCCTACCATCTAGTAAGGCGTAAGGGAAAACTTATTATTTTTGGTATATATTTTTATTGATATTTAATATGTATATTTTGAAAAATAATCAAATATTTAAATACCATGGACACTGTATTATAAGCTGCAATAGTTAATTAATAATAATTAATTATTACTAATTAAAATTACCTATCTGCATTAAAGTAAATAACTTAATCTACAAACTAAAATAGGTAAGTTTTCATAAATCAGCGCCTTAATCTTAATATTTTAGAAATTCTTTAAATGTAAGTGCATACTTAGTTTTATTCCAAACAAAACCATATACCTTTTTTCCTTTACACATCCCCTGCACAAATAAATTTAACATAGTATAGGTAAAATCCTACCTCGTCTTATGAACTCGCCCACTACATGAGCCATTAAACGTTTACAACACCTCTGCTGCAGAATCCTCAACAGCTTATCTACCTGAATACTCTCTGAAGAGTCTTTCTGCCGCTCACCATTCCGGCGCTCTTCCTGTGCATATTACATCCGATCTGTGCGGAAAAGCCTTCGCAGGTACACACGAGGGATGAGACTGGTGTCGGCCCTAATTGCCTCTAATGATAGAGATTTATTGATCATGTAGGAGTTGATTCCCGATGGGAAAGCGCACTGTCGTATACACTGGTACAATGGCGAACACTCAGAGCAGAGTTCGGCAGGATATGTATTGCAAAGAAAATATCTCCTATGAGCGAGTTTTCTATTATTGTGCGTGCATCAATAAGTGTGTGGCAGGTAGATGCGTGGATAGATATTGCATGTTTTTTATTTTTATGCTTTTTTATATATTAGAGAATTCCACAGCTTATATTAATAACAAACATGTACCGTGTGGGGCCGGTACTTTAAAAGAATAGCCCCACTGCGTCTCTTCCCGTGTATGTCGTAAAAGGCGACTAAGGGATATGACTCCCTTCTTATATTACTAGGTGGTAGGGTTTATCCCGCCCGGGTTGGTACCACCGCACTGAATGAAAGGTCGGTCGAAACGGCTATGTAAATAGTTTGTGTTTTCCGTCCAGTTCAGTGTAGCCGGCACGACCGAAGGGAAGCACGACGTGGCACCAAGTTCACCCGGTGTTATGGGCTGACATCACGGATGTTGTAGGTGATGTAGCCAACCGTGTCAGTTTCAATAAAAAAAAAAAAAACAAATTTAAAAATCAACAACATAAACGCTTAATAGCCAAGAATAGAATTCCTTAAATTTTGATAATACACGGTAAATAAAAACGATAGAAACTACAAAATGAAAAGATTAAATACATTAAAAATAAAGTATAATATAATTGAAATTAATTACAAAATTAAAAGTTTAAGTATAAAGTCAAAAGTTAAAAGTTTAAATTCGATCATTAATAATTAAGAAAATAAGAAACAGTGAATGACAATTTTTTTAAAACTACATGAAATTAAAACAATGATAATCTGTAAATTAAAAATTTCAAAAAATCTCCTTACTCATAAACAAATAAACACAATTCGCCATGTAAGTGTATACATACATACATAATTTTTGAAGATTATGTTGTACTAGCCTTTCGCCGGCGGTTCCGCTCGCAGCATTTTTATATGTTATGCTTTATTTGTATCGACGCATTATAATCTTCTTTTTTATGGAAACTGAGATGGTTGGCTACATCACCTACAACATCCGTGATGTCAGCCCATAGCACCGGGTGAACTAGGTGCCATGTCAGTGCTTCCCTTCATTTCATGTCGGCTACACTGAATTGGACGGAAAACACGAACTATTTACATAGCCGTTTCGACCGACGTATCATTCAGTGCGGTGGTATCAACCCGGCCGGGATAAACCCTACCACCTAGTAAAGTAAGAAGGGAAGGGACCTACAGTTTTGCTTGAAATCCCAACCGCGGTCAGCATCCAACGGTCCAGCGGTCACCCATCCGAGTACTGACCGCGCTCAGGGATGCTTAACAACAGTCGACCGACCGCACAACTGAGCTACCGAGGCTGAATAAATCTCTAGCTCCCTCCCTCCCTCCCAACCTCCCTCCTTCCCCGTCCCTCCCACCCTTTCTCCCTCCCTCAGGGGATGAATTTCCGAAACGCTGATACAAACGAATTTTATTTATAAACAGAAGCCTACACACCAATTTCCATATTTCTAACTTAAAAAATGACGCACTTCCCATACAAACTTTCGTCCCTTATTTTACCCCCTTAAGCGATGAATTTTCAAAAATATTTTCTTAGTGCATCACAGTGCACAGTGTAGTCATCTATATGATATAAGGAACTCCTTCGCATGACATTTCATGCACGGGTTAAGGCTGTGCATTGTCTGTCAGTCAGTCAGTCCAAAACATCCAGTTAAGTTATAATCTTGATAAATTTTTACTTATGAATGTTATAAACCCTAACAAAATGTCTTCAGATGATTTTACATAAAATGTTCACGTATAACTTCCAAATTGAAGTTTGCCGAAAAACCTCTAAAACACGTAGGAAGACGTCGCCAAACACATTTACATAGGCGGTTATTTAGAAGTACAATTCCTTACATGCGGGTCCTCCACCCCATATTATGTTAATGTAACCGCTTGCCCTGTACACACTGGAATGTACACAATGAGAGCGAGGCTTATTCACAATACACACGAGAAGTTGCCTGATGCGAGGGTGACTGGCTCCGGAAGGCGATCAGGGACACTCGATTTCACAAAGCCGTGAGGTGCAAGGGAGGAATCATTTGTTTGGAAACGCTTGGTCTGTTCTGTGTTTGAAAAATAGGAAGAGGAAAATCTTTACTCGCCAGTGAGTGCCTCTATGTCAAGTACAGTAAGGAAGGTAGTTCGTCAACGTATATAACTTTACAGACATAAATATGAACTAAAATTTAAGTACTTCACAAAATAATTCTATGAACTGTAATGTATGCATAATGAGAGGTATTTACAATGTGTACTCGTGTACTCATTAATATCGTTTGTCAGCCCCGGTAGCTCAGTGGTGCCGTCGGTCGACTGTCGGTCATGATCATAAGCATATATGGGCGGGACCAGTACTTGGATGGGTGACCGTGACCGCTCGACCGTTGGAGGCTGGCCGTGGTTCGGATTCCACGTAAAACTGTAGGTCCCTTCCCTTCTTACCTTACTAGGTGGTAGGATTTATAACCTGTGCATAGGTGTGGATAGCGGTTAACTATCCACAGCATTCAGAGTTTTGAGTGTGAAGCTTTCCGCGATATTTCTCGTAGCATTTCAATGACATTCAGATACTGAGCATAGCTGTACAGTTAGCTTATGTTAACTTGAACTTCACAGTGAAGAATATTATGAAAAATGTTTCTTTTTGATAAGGCAGTTAGAACTGGGGAGTGCGTCACGATGGATCTGCTCAGGTGTAGCAATATATGCGCCGTGGTGTCGGTGTTATGTCGGAACTAAACTTTATAACTGTCAGCGCAGTCGGGGCGCTCGTTTCGTGCGCAACATTTGTAAATATGTCTGGAGATGCGCTAATTCTTCTCGCGCGCGGCGGCATCCGCCTTACACATGAGAGCGACAAAAGGAAACTTTCGAGCGAACCGGGAAACGTTTCTGTTATTAAAAGTTGGAGAAATTTTCGATGCGGACGACATAGCGAACGAGAGTTGTGCGTGTGCTTGTATTGAAATCCTGGCGACTGAATTACTGTAGCGTATATAATTGCCTTGTGTTTGGGACTGGCAAGTGTATCGTCTCATTATGAGCACATTGCACAGAGGTTCGCCAAATACGGTAATACCACAGATCATACGGATAAGGTGAGTATTACGATTATTTACGTTATCTCCAGGTCATCATAAGCAATAAGCATGAGCTATTTGTTTATGTTATATATAACAGACAAGAGGTTAGATTGGATTTGTCAATTATGTTTTACTAATTGAATGCCATGCTATGCTTAATAATGGAGAAAAAAAGTAAGTTTGCACTTGTATTTGATTCTCTTATTATTTCAATTTTTTGACGTGATGATGTCACGTCTTATAAATTGATGAACACCGGCTGCACGCACGAAGAAGTGTAACGTTCCATCTAAACCTGTGTGTGCAAGCGAGAGCGCGATAGAGACCTTTGTGTGCAAGCGAGAGCGCGATAGAGAGGCATATACAAATAGTAGGAAATACAAAATATTTTTCTCCGTCTTTTGCGAGCCTCGAACCCGCGGTCCCTGCCACCATCACTGACCAGACGTGTTATACACGCGGGCTATCCACCGTCTACTTATCGCTGCAAATTTTCTCAACAGTATGTGACAACAGTATGTGAATTTCATGGAGCGACATCTATCGTCCACATCTAGCGTCAATATTAAATTAAATACTTCAGCCAGCGGTATACTTGATTTAGCAGTTAGGTAATTGTTGCAACGTTGAACATGTAGATGGCGTTATGTAGGTTTTTTAAATTTAATTAATAGTCGTTATTTTCTCATATTTTTTATTAGTTATTATCACATCTTTATCATGTACTTAAATTAATTTTACATGGTAAATATCCGCCGGAACTGATTTACTTTATGACATCATCACGTAAAACTATCGTCCGTAAACCAACTTTACAGACAACCAATTTTTTTTAAATAATTTTATGACACATTTAAATCAAATTATGTCTATTATATAACTGATTATTGTTTTAATACACAAATTACTATGAAATTACCATTTAACAGCTAAAGACAAGCAGATAAATGAAATCTATCCTAAATGAATAGTTTTTAGTTATATTCTTGTCCCTACATGAATGTGCTTCGACTTACTCACATACGTTTGATTACAAATAACCTACTTTGCTTCTATACCAAGCGCTAGTATTTTGGCCTATCTCCAACATAGCTAAATGAAGAATCTGAGCAATATTGCAAACAGGGTAAGATCCCTTTGTTTGTGAGGTGTTTTTTATTAAACATCATTTATCTGCATGTTAATCTCATTCAATTAGACATAACATGTATTATAATGAGTAATAAAAATGTTTAATCGGTAATTCTGTAGTGTAACTAAAGTTATATTTGTGGGTTATTTCCCTACGCACGCTATTTAGTTATTTAAAATTTTAGTGATTCAACTTATTCAGTTAATTACTAATTAAAATAATCTCCAATGATCAATTTCCACTGCATTAATTATAGACAGTAACATAGTTACGCAGATACAGTACTCGGTCCCCAGGGTTCTGCGACAGCATTGAGGCCTCCGCGCGACAACGCGGAACAACATTCAACAATCGATGTGACGCGCTCTGCATTCCTACCGAGATCGCTCATTAATTAGTTCAAAGCTCAAACTACGTAATTGGGCTGAGCGTGAAACGTGAATAGATAAAACTTGGAGTACGGCTGCGTCAACTAGAGTTTGTATGGCGCAGCGCCTGGGCGGACGCTTGGGCGGGCGGCTGGGCGGGCGGCCGAGAGTAGGGCGGCGCCGTCGAGTAAGTGCCGGCGATACTCATGCGTACCTTTATTTTATTTTATTGAAAGTGCGACGTATGTCGCCGAGCCACCCATTAAGGTGTCTAACGACGCCCATGGATATTCGGTCGTATTCGGGGGTTGCGAATGCCGGCCTGACAGGTTACCATTCACTCCCCTCTTGAAAGACTGGGGGACTTGGGGGGAAATATATAAATATATGAGCAGGGAGAGCGTTTCAGATTTTACCGGTTCTGTAGAGGAAAGATCTGCAGAATCGATTGGTACGCACCCGCGGTAAGTCCAGCGTGTAGGGATGCAATCCCTATCTCTTATAATAAGGACTTTTTAACGCTACCAGCTCTTGCGACCGCCCTTATTCTCGTGAAATTACAACAGCTCAGATACCTAGTTAGTTCCCGACTACTACACGGACTACAGAGATGTCTACATGTCAGCCTTGATAGCTCAGTGGTGCGGTCGGTCGACTGTCGGTCGTGATCATAAGAATACCTGGGCGTTGTCAGTACTTCGATTGGTGACCGCTTGACCGTTGGAGCCTGACCGTGGTTCGGATTCCACGTAAAACTGTAGGTCTCTTTCCTTTCGCTCGGGTCGGTACCACCGCACTGAATGAAAGGTCCGTTGAAACGGCTATGTAAATAGTTCATGTTTTCCGTCCGAAGCGAAGCACTGACATGGCACCTATTTCACCAAGGTGTTTATGGGCTGATATCACGGATGTAGTAGGTGATGTAGCTCACCGTGTCAGATTCCATAAAAAAGGCCTACTGCGACGTCATCCTATCGATTATTAAATTTTACCAAAGTTACGTATGGCCTACGGAGGACCTACAGTTTTAGATGGACTTCGAACCATAAAGCAACTTCTGTAAATTATGAAAACATATGTACTAATCACAGAGCACGGAACGCCCCCCGCCTGCGCCCCCTACTAGAGGCGCCCTGAGCGCGATTTCTCTACAACGGCGTTGAAGCCTGTAGGCGTGACCTATGACTTTCATATGTGTGTTGTGCGTGTGCATTTGTTTTGTGCGTGTGCCTAACTTGCTCCTCTTTGTGTGTAGTGTCGATACTAACACACACACACACACATACGAAGCGCTAGTAGCACTGCGTCCAGTTATTGGGTTTCAAATATTATCGCTTAGGGCGCCTCTAGTAGGGGGCGCG
The DNA here is from genome assembly GCA_946902875.1 of Nematopogon swammerdamellus. Classification (NCBI taxonomy): domain Eukaryota; kingdom Metazoa; phylum Arthropoda; class Insecta; order Lepidoptera; family Adelidae; genus Nematopogon; species Nematopogon swammerdamellus. Next base: position 9,070,137 of record OX336344.1, read on the forward strand.
GGCGGGGGGCGTTCCGTGCTCTGTGGTACTAATCAACATTCTGATTGAAAACATCTGCAATCGAAACGGCACTTCTAACTCGTTTTGTTCTTTCCGACAAGAACAACATTACATGAGCTAATAAGCGACTGCGCTGCACTACAGGCGACGGGACGCGGACTTCTCAACTCGCGCGCCGCCTAGTTGTTATGTCTCCGCGTGCGAGTTTGTGGCGACAGTTAGTGCTAGTACACGGGGCGTCTATGCGGCCTGCTACGCCTAATTAAGAGAACCGGGAAGTCCACTTTTCTCATACACCAGGGAAGTCTCTTTCCAACCCGTTGCACTACCATTTTTAAATTTTTGTGTGTAAAAGATATTATCAATATACATATAGATATTGTCCCTATGTTGTCCTTTTTTTCGTTATTTCATTTTAAATGAAATATATTTGATTATAAAAATGTGAAAATATAGCTTTTTTAGGCTGAACTATCATATTTTTTATATGGAAAACTATAATAAAAAGTAAAATATTAGGACTTGATTTATTTCGTACACATTTTATTGAACACACCCAATGATATTTTTTCGAACAGACCCATGTAAGTATTTTTTAACCGACTTCCAAAAAAGGAGGAGGTTCTCAATTCGTCTATATGTTAATTTTTTTTTTTTTTTTTTTTGTATGTTTGTTACGCGATTTCTCCGTCAATTGAGGGCCGATTTAGAAAATTCTTTTTTTGTTAGTTAGGTCATACTTCCGAGGTGGTCCCATTTCAATTTTATCGAAATTGGTTCAGTGGTTTTCGAAAAATCAGCATAATACTATGGTGTGTGGTTACCTTCAGCAAAACTTGTGATGTGGTCGTTTTCGGCAATTTTCAGTTTGATAAATTAGTATGGTGTGTGGTTACCTTCAGCAAAACTTTTGTGCTGTGGACTTATTCAGCAATTTGCAGTCTGACACATATGGCGAATAATTCTGTACCACTTCAATCGATTTCGATTATTCTTTTTTATGTAATATTACTAAAAAGAATGAAATAAAAACTGTTTAAAAAAATATTAAACCGATTTCCAAAAAACAAAAAAAAAAAGAACTAAAAAGTATTAAATACCTAATATTTTGAAATTTTCTCTGTCCTGTTGAAATACATGAATCGATATACTAGTGATACATATTCGGACCCTTGTTTCATGAATATTCTAAATTTGAAATTTTTTATCTTTTCCGACCGGCCAGGTGCGCTTAATTTATTATGGTACCTGACCGGTACCTACTGTACCGAGTACCATCGAGCTGGTCTGATGATGGAGACAGAAGGTGGGCATAGGAACTCCTAAACTACACATGATAAACCCATCGTGTTTGGGCTCGTTGCATTTGTCTTCACGAGAAATTTACTTTAGACCTAAGAGATTCTCAATTCGACGGTATGTTTTCTTTTTTTGGATGTTTGTTACGCGATTACTCCGTCAATTGTGGGCCGATTTTGAAAATTCTTTTTTTTTTTATTTGATAGGGGATAACCCTGAGGTTTTTGAAGTGAAAACTTCTTTAGCGGCGCTTGGCACTTTTTTAGGTGGGTAAAAAATGTAAAACTCGCGACATCGCGTCAGCGTCATTTTTAAAATGAAACCTTAAGTCATTGCATTTAGGGTTAAGTTAGAGTGGCACGGGATCTGCCGGCACTCCCGGAGTGCAACTGTTAAGTAGGGTTCGGTAACACGTTTATGTCTGTCCATTCACTAAGTTCTGCAAAATGAATGTAGGGTTCCGTAACCAATGCATGTCTGTCTGTTCTACTAAATTTAACATTTATTTCAAAATGAATGTAGGGTTCCGTAACATATGCATGTCTATCCGTTCTACTAAATTTTACAATTTTCAACCAAGGTCCTCCGACGGTTATTTTATAATAAAAGTAGGGTTCCGTAACACGTTTATGTCTGTCCATTCTACTAAGTTCTGAAAGATGAATGTAGCGTTCCGTAACAAATGCATGTCTGTCCGTTCTACAAAATTTAACATTTATTTCAAAATGAATGTAGGGTTCCGTAACAAATGTATGTCTGTCCGTTCTACAAAAGTTTACAATTTTCAACCAAGGCCCTCCGACGGTAGTAGTGTATAATTGGGCTGTTTGATTCACCTCGTCAGAAACATCGAGCTGCTCAATCATAATCGCATTCGCTTCGCTCATACTCATGATTCAAACAGCTCGATCTGTCTGTCGAGGTGAAATCAAACAGCCCAATTATAAACTACGTCTGCGATGCAGGTGCAGATCGTTTGCATTGCAGAGCTCTTTGAGCGTTAAAATCGCTTTTTGATCGGTAAACTGAATGCCGGTTAAAATCGCTTTTTGATCGGTAAACTGAATGCCGATGGCAGAATGGTAATGTTTAGGTGCTAAATAGATTACAGTTTTCACAGCAATCAATATGAAGATACGATGCGATGGTTTCCCGTTTATAAATCGCTTTTTGATCGGTAAACTGAATGCCGGTTAAAATCGCTTTTTGATCGGTAAACTGAATGCCGATGGCAGAATGGTAATGTTTAGGTGCTAAATAGATTACAGTTTTCACAGCAACCGATATGAAGATACGATGCGATGGTTTCCCGTTTATAAATCGCTTTTTGATCGGTAAACTGAATGCCGGTTAAAATCGCTTTTTGATCGGTAAACTGAATGCCGATGGCAGAATGGTAATGTTTAGGTGCTAAATAGATTACAGTTTTCACAGCAATCAATATGAAGATACGATGCGATGGTTTCCCGTTTATAAATCGCTTTTTGATCGGTAAACTGAATGCCGGTTAAAATCGCTTTTTGATCGGTAAACTGAATGCCGATGGCAGAATGGTAATGTTTAGGTGCTAAATAGATTACAGTTTTCACAGCAATCGATATGAAGATACGATGCGATGGTTTCCCGTTTATAAAAGAGCCATTCACAATATCGCATTCGATTCTTATGACTGCTGTAGGTAGAATGGCGATCGTTTGAGTCCAGCTCCATTTTTATAAGGTTTGAGATATAAACCATGTCCTATAGCGATGGATTCCATGGCGCTATTATGACGATGTGCTTCTTTCAAATCTTCTCTAGCTATTTTGTAATCATTCACGGCTTTAGCGATTCCAGCAGCCCCTCCAGCCAAGCTGCCTAAAGCAGATAGGCCTGCAAAAATTGGTATAAGCGGTAATATACCACCTGTTTTTGGAATTGGTATTACTCTAGGCAATGGAATGCATGCATTCCTCGGAATAATCTTTTTTGCAAAAGCAAGCGCCCGACGAATAACAGTTTTATTGCTTTTGGATTTAATTTTTCCTAATTTAGTCTTAATTTTTTTTATCGCTGTCTTAAACGTTTTTATTTTTTTCTTTACACCGGCCCCCGCTTTCACTTTCGCCTTCATAATATTTTTCACCAGCCATGAAGCGATTTTTTCTCCTCTCCCTGCATCAGCACACTTTGAACGTTTCCCCGCTCTATCCATCAATTTTAAATCAGCTATACGTCTAACGCCCAAATTTTTTGATTTCATATATTCTATATCGTGTTCTCGACAGTAATCGTCCAATTGATTAACCCCCGTATCACCTCGCTGCAGTCTTTTATTTAAACGTGTCCCCGGGCCGCAATAATTATAGCCAGGCAGATGAATTTCAAAAGGTAAATTATTTATCAATGTATCGACTATTCCCTCCCCTTTCATCACTTAACATCAAATGAAGGTTTTAGCAAGCGTTTCAAGTTTTTTATAACTAATTATACCTTGTTATCAGCATCTATCCAGCTATTTTCAGACGCGGGAAGACCCAGCCATTTTACAAACACTTTTCCCCCATTTCTTTTTAAAACTTTTTCAACCAGGTAAATATCTGGATATCTTGTTTTCATCAGTTCTTGCTCATAAAAACATCCTGATATAATTTGGCCGTGCATATCGCTTAATATATACGAGGCAGGCCTCATTGTTTTTATTTTAGCTATTTTAAACAGTTCAGTTGACCAATTCGGATTATATCCCTTGGCAAAAGCTCCTTTGTATTTGCTTATACGGACATGATCACCTATTTTAAATTTCGGGGGTAGCAGCGCGTTTGCATATTTTTTTCTACTTTTTTCAATATTTGCATGAACAGCAGCCGTGTTATAATTACTCACATTTGCAGGTTTAAAACGCGTGGTGCTGTGCACTGTATTATTGTAATTAGTCATTATATTTGCAAGTGGTTTTCCAACCCATTTATAGTTACCATGATTTTATAATTTCCTCTTTGATGGATTTATTTTTATTAATATTTATCATGATAATTGTTATAAAAATTAAAAGACAACCTATTACCATTAAAATTTAAGTATTAATGAGCTTTGACTCTTCCCTCGAGACATTTTAAAGATTTTATTCGCTGGAAAGATATTCATCAAAATTTTTTCTATACCGCCCATTACTCTTTTCACAATCCTTATTAATTACCAAGAAATTATAGGGCTCACTCCAAATTCTCGCCGCAATATGACGGAAATCATTAAACGACATATCGCTATTAACATGCTCATCGTAAACATGTTTCAGATTTACATCATCCTGCCGAAAAAGTATAATCAAATTAGCATTATCCCTCACAAGCTGCTTCGGTATCTTCGAGTATGTTTGAGTCAAGTAAAAACAGTCGATAAATGCATGTCTTCCCATCGAAAAGAAATCGCGATCGAAAAATAAAAATGGAATCCGGCAATGTTTCCAGGAGTGATATAACTTTTTCATTATCATAAAATTTTTCAAATCTTACTTCAGGTATATTTTCGAAAACTTTGCTAAGGAAAAGGTATTTCGGTTGGAATATTGTTTTTGAGTAAAGATAAATGTTTCTATATTTTAACCCATTCTCGTGTAATAAGAGTGCTAAAATCAGGTTTGTTTTCCCGGAATTACTGGCTCCGCATACTAAAGATCTTATACTATTCGGTAGAAGACTGCAATGCCTCGGCGCTGAATTTTCACTTTCACCGCAGCGATAAGCGAAATTTAAATCTAATAATATAGGTTGTTTTACAAATTTCATGACCGCTATACTCCTAATATAATTCCTTACTCAGCTGCTGAATGCGCATATATGATTATCTTCAGCAAAGCCACCCCCTTTTATAAATTCCGGCTGTATGAAAAAAAAAACGTTTTACATGCAATATAATCTAAAAAAGGGATGTATGCCTAATTAACGCTTTACTATGCGCGAATTTGACATCCGCAATGCTTTCAGCGATGCGTGTCTAGCAAGCTCGTGCACACCACTGTAGGTACTAATCGATGAAAAATAAAAAAAATTCATGTTGCGACAGGCTTAACTTGAAATATTTTTCGATAGCGCGAATTTGACATCTGCAATGATTTCAGCGAAACGTGTCTAGCAAGCTCGCCCATGTATCTGCAGGTGCTACTCGATGAAAAAAAAACATGTTAGAACAGGTTTTACTTGAAATATTGATGAAATTATCATGGCTGCAGCGATGCGAACTCCTCCGCTCTCGCGGCACTTCAGCTTTACATTTCGAATACTTCACACGCCTGCATCATGTCGGTAAGCCTCATATTATAATAATAACAACTATTTCCATGTTTCACTATGGTGATAAAGGAAGAATAAATAAATAAATAAATAATAACTATTTTCATGTTTTCCAGCATTACATCAAATCAGCATTACATAAAATAATGTTTAATTGTTTTTTTCAGATTCGCGATCAGGAAGCCATGACATATCGCGATGCAAGTTCAAAACCTCTCATACTTCAAACTTATAATGATATTTTAAAAAACGAGCGGAGCGCCGGATGTCTCAAGAGTTATGGGATAGACGAAACAGGCGTTTTCAAAAATGCGAGCCAGTCCACTAGTCAAGGACGGGGAAAAAAGAAGATGCAAGCTGCCGTTAAACAACAGCCGTCATCATACATAATAACACCGCAGCAGGCTCGGGGACACCATCTAATAAAAATTCAGATGTATGATTTAGTAGGGAGCGAAGCTTCTGAAGTTCTAACAGTGCAGTCTCAGTACGTGGTTGTTGAAAGCGGTTATAATGAAATTATGGATTTAACTCAAAATATTTTAAGAAAGATATCCCGAGAATGTACATTTTCCACGCTGTAGTGTTAGCATAATATCGTAAGGTTTATTGTTTATTTTTATTTTTATAAATAAATTAAACATGAAATTTAAAGAATAAATAAATGTATATGTAAGCTACTTCTTGAGTTTTAATTTCCCAGCAAATTTACGATTTAAATTCAAGTAAAAAAAAAAACATTATGCATAAATCTATTCTCATTTGAAAGTAGTCATATTACGAGAATAATTTTGTATTTACATAATATTAATAATATAATAATACGCTTTACACCGCTTAATATGCGGCGAGGATGGGTTTACCGCCTTAGTAAATTTTTCCCAGCCAACATACATTATGCTCAATAAATATATGTGCAATAACATGCATATATGCACATACCGCATGCAGTATCTCTACAGGCTTTTTTTTATTGACAGACAGGCATACAGGCAGGCAGGCAGTGAGGTGTTTTTTGTAAGCACTCCTTTATTCCTTTTAATGTGCGGAACCCTAAAATTTCATATAGAGCGGTCGCATAGATGTATTTTTACGAATTAACACCGCCGCCGGGCATTGAAGTTTCGAATTTCACTCGCCGCGCCACAGCGCCTTGCTTTGTACAAAGCCGCCTGCGAAGCAATATTATTTCAATTCCCGTGAAAATGCTGATTCGCCTGACTGCATTATTCTGTAAAGACATGCTCACACACGGTTTTGATGATGAAATATGGAAGACGGGCGGATCGTTGCATACAAACATTGTATTTACTGTAAGATTTCAGTCCCTATGTGAATCTGGCTTTATGCGTTGGTTTTTGTATAAATTTGACGTCGCGCTAGTACCGGGCATCATTCAGTTGAGCAGTAAGCAGTAAGTACAAGTGCCTAGTGAAAAGTGGAAAGTGAACAAGTAAGTGCCTGCCCCGCCTTCGCCGAGACTCAAGGAACTCGACTGGTAAGTTTTATCTCTTCATAACTAGGGCAATTTTTACTTGTTATTCTCAGACTCTTTGCACTGTTTTTAATTGAAAAAATACTTTGAAATTTCAAATAAAACACTTGATCAATTCCCGTCTGTTTTCCAATTTTTAAGCATCACAATTTCAAATACTTGTAAAAATTTCATGCATGTTTAAACTCTGCTCTGTCTCATGTTTTTAAGCGATGTAATGATTGATTGACTCTTGTGCTCGTTCAAATACTTGCAAATTTTCTTTTCTTTGAAACTTTGTAAATAATTATGCTATAAAACTTGTCCTCCCCGCTTGTTTCAGATCGGAGCGTCGGAGAGAAATCAAGCGGTCTCGAGAAATCCTTCAGCACGGCGCTGTGCACAGCAGATACAGTCATGTAAGTAAGTAGAAGTATTTTACAATATCTAGAAAACATTATCTTTTTCTTCAACGCCGCGCATGTTTTGAAGTGAACTCACGTAACTGTCACGCTCAGCATTTCCGCCGCGCAGTCCTACGGACAGCTTTTTTTATTCTAAACCACTGCAGCTATTATTTCTTCTTTACAGGAGCAAGAAAGCCAGCCTGCCTAGCCCCTTATCTTCCGATGAGGACGTTGCAGCACCGTCGTCTCTGATACCTGACCGGAAGAAAAAGAGAACTCCAGCTGCCCGGCCGTCAGCGTCTAGCAAGAAATCGCGATCCAATCCTCTCCCAAGTTCTACACACTCGTCCGGCGAGGAAGACATCGTGCGGCCCTCGAAGAAGCGCTCCCCATCGCATGGTGAGGTTGCTAATAACAAGCTTGCGTATCAGCTATTCGGTACCGATAGCGAGGATGGCTGTGAGAAACAGGAGCGACCAAAAATATTGCTCGCTAATTCTTTAAGCCGTCGGTCATCGTGCGGATACTCGAAGCATGAGCTGACTGTTAAGGACGGCGAATACTATGTAGAATTAAAAATTTACAACTCGAAAGACATTGCTATGGTGAGGCCTGCCGACCGCTGGAGGCATGCCCTCATAACGCTGCGCGAGAATTTAGCCGAAAATTCCACTGGGTGGTCCCACCTGCAGTCGTTTGTAAAAGAAGAGAAAAAATTTTATGATAAGAAGCAGTAATTAAGAAATTTATAATATTGAGGAAGCAGTTTAGGGATTACTTTTAATAATGTACTGTGAAAAATGTAATGTTAGCGTTCACAAATCCTATTTTCATGCTCATAAGAGAAGCAATTTACATAAAACGAATAGTCTATTGAGCACCGAATTTGGTAATGTGAGACTGATCGCGTCAGCTTTTAAAAAAAGAGTATGCAGTTACCGTATACAACCATCGCAAAAACTTATCACGCCTGAGGCATTCTTGAAGCAAGTAAAATCAGAAGTAAAAACTCTTATAGAAATACACTTAGAGAAGCATACATCGCTTAAAGTAAATTTGGAATTCTTTGCTCATTTTACTCTACCTCAAAACGATGAAACCGAGTTGAAATCATTTAATACGCGGTATGAGGCTATACTGAGAGGTACTAACATCGCGATATTTTACAAGCATGCTGTAGAACGTTTAATTCACAAAAGTTCTGAATTTGAACATCGAGATAGCGGATGGACACTTAAAAATGTTGCGTACCTTGAGCTAAACATTAATAGATATAATCCTTTGAGGGCTGGATCGTACATTCCCTTGCCGCCAGCTCTTCGACGCAATAAAAGTTGTTTAAATATTCAAAATAGCGATAAATACTGCTTTGCGTGGTGTATCACAGCGCATTTACATCCTGCTTCCAGAAACCCACACAGAGTTAATTCATATCCGCACTTTTCCACAGTGCTTAACACATATAATCTAAATTTCCCGCCCAGTTTTGAAGATATAACATTTTTTGAAAATAGCAATCCATGCATTAGCGTGAATGTGTACGGGTTAGCCTCAAATTCTAATGTAAACGGGCCTCTATACAGGACTCAAAACAGAAAATACAATCATATAAATTTATTGTTCATACAGAAGGGCGGGAAGTCGCATTACTGCCTGATCACAAATCTCGGTCTTTTGGTTCAAAAACAAATATCAAAGCATCATGGGAAATCCTTTCTTTGTGAAGATTGCTTGCTTACTTTTACCAGTGAAAATAAATTTAATGGGCATGACTGCTCTCGAGTGCGAACCATATTGCCCGCAAAAGACACTTTCTTAGAATTTCATAATTGGGAAAAAATGCAGAGAGTTCCATTCGTTATTTACGCTGACTTTGAAAGTATACTGAAGCCGTGTTTAGACGAGAGTCGGGATACAGAAAAGACATGTTATGCTACAATACACGAGCCTAGTTGTTTTGCATTTTATATATGCTCAGCTTTAAAACCTGAATTAAATAAACTAGTCCAGTATCGAGGGCGCGATTGCGTGAAAAAATTCGTGAAAATGCTTACAAAAGAAGTTCTTCAACTTGACGGTATATTACATACAGCCACGCCTATGAAGACCTTGAACTCAGAGCAGGAAAAGCTTTTAGCGGAAGCAGAAAAATGTCATATATGCGGGGATTATTTATTCGGTGACATAGTAGCGGATCATGATCATATGACTGGGGAGCTAAGAGGCCCAGCTCATTCGAGCTGCAATTTATCATTTAAAAAATGCTCGTTTGTACCTGTATTCTTCCATAATTTGACTGGTTACGACAGCCATTTATTTATCAAAGAGTTAGGCAGCACGCCAGGTGTTATAAAAATTATACCTAAAAATAAAGAAAATTATATATCATTTACTAAATACATCCCTCTAAGCAAAGATCATTTCGCGCAGATAAAATTTGTTGATTCGTTCAAATTTTTAAATTCTAGTCTTGAAAAACTCGCTCAGAGTCTTAACGATACAGATTTTACACATTTGAAGTCGTTCTTTCCCGAGCGCGAACTTTTCAACTTGATACGCCGTAAAGGAGTGTTCCCATACGACTATGTTGATTCCTGGGGTAAATATGATGAAATCGAGTTACCGTTAAAAGATAGTTTTTACAACGCGCTCACTTCGGCTGATATATCGCAAAGCGATTATGAGCATGCTGTAAATGTTTGGAGACAATTTAGAGTTAAAAGTTTGGGTCAATATACAGAACTTTACTTAAAAAGCGATGTTCTGTTATTGTGCGATATATTTGAAAACTTTAGGAATATGAGCTTAAAACATTACAAGCTCGATCCGGCTTATTATGTAACCTCGCCGGGGCTGAGCTGGGATGCGATGCTACTTCACACTAAAGTCAAACTTGAATTGCTCTCTGATATAGAGATTTATCAATTTTTCGAGAAAGGTGTTCGAGGAGGATTGGCTCAGGTCTCTTTGCGATATTGTAAACCTAATAACAAGTATCTGCCTGATCATGACGAGTCATTACCCTCAAGTTTTTGCATATATCTCGATTCAAATAACTTATATGGCTTTTCCATGATGAGGAAAATGCCGGTGTCCCAATTTTCATTTTTAACCGCTAATGAAATCGCGAGCTTGGACATTCGCTCGGTCCCCGATAACAGCGACATTGGCTATGTTTTGGAGGTTGATTTGAAATACCCGTCATATTTGCACGACGATCATTCGGATTTACCTTTCGCGCCTGAAAAACTTACACCTAGTAGCTAGTAGAGTGAAACTCGAAACTCATAGCAAGTTTATATCACAAACATAACTATGTTATTCATTACATCCACTTAAAGACATGTCTGAATAATGGTTTGATATTGAAAAAAGTGCATAGAGCACTCGTTTTCAAGCAGGATGACTTTCTGAAAAAGTATATTGAACTTAACACTTCTTTGCGCACGGTTGCCAAGTCAGAATTTGAAAAGGATAATTTAAAAAAAATGAATAACGCTATCTTCGGAAAAACAATCGAAAACAAACGTAAGCAAGCTAATGTGAAATTAGTGAACTCGTGGAGAGACGATCGTAATATAACGAACAAGATTTTAAGCGCTGAAAAACTCGTATGCATGCCTAACTTCAAAAGCATTTCGATATTTTCAGAAAATCTAGCAGCGGTTCAATTGCATCCTGAAGAAATTGTTTTGGACAGGCCAATTTACATCGGTTTTACCGTATTAGAACTTTCGAAAGCCCATCTATACAATTTTCATTACTCTGTAATGAAGCGAAAGTTCAGTAAAAATATAAAATTATGTTATACTGATACGGACAGTTTACTTTACCATGTGTTTACTGATGACATATACAGAGATATAAAAGACGATATTTCAAATTTTGATACAAGCAACTTTGCCTGCAATAATATTTACGGTATACCTAGAGTAAATATGAAAGTTCCCGGTCTCTTCAAAGACGAAATGGGAGGTGTGGTTATATCAGAGTTCATAGGACTTCGCGCTAAACTGTACTGCATAAAAACATCGGATTCATCTATAAAGAAAGCAAAAGGTATATCCGGATCTGTTACCAAGCAATTACGCAGCGATGAATACAAACACGCTCTTGACAGCGGCGCGATAGTTCGACGTAAAATGCATACTATTCGATCGGTTAATCACAATGTATTCACACAGGAAATCTTTAAATCGGTGCTCGATAGATCTGATGATAAGCGGCGATTGTTGAAAAGAAGCTATAATACTTTGCCATGGGGGCATTATAAATTGTAATTGCGTCTTAAAAATAATTAATTTACGTGTTTGCGTGTTTGATCTGCTGTTTTTTTATACTTTTTATAAGCTAAGTACTTGCCCTATGAAGGCATTATAATTGTAACCGTATCTTATAATTAATCCAAGTGTTTTTATGATGCTGTTCATGTAATAGAATAAATAAAATATTCTTGTTTGCTAATAAACATGTTTTATTTTAATTAGACCTCCATTACTATACGTGTTCATGATATAAAACTTGGCAAAAATATAGCCTCCTACGAGAATTTCAGGGAAATAGGAAAGATTTCAATAGTCTGGTTGTGGAGGGCTTGATGAATTTCCTGCTTGATGGGGTATTTGAGTATGTATGTACAATAGCTCGCATGCAAACGATAAAGAGATTCATTACATGAAATTTAATAGTGCTCCACGGGCGGGTGGGCTTTAGACAAAGCGAGAATTGCTTGAAATACTTAGAATATAAAAAAATATTGCATACAATATTTTATAAAGCATGCATGCCTTACTTACAGCGTCTCTAAAAAAAAAAAATTGCAAACATTTATAATCGCTATATGCAGCTCATCGGCATTCAGTCTTATCAATACATGAATATCAGCAGGTAAATTGAGTTTTATCGATTTGAAGTTAACAGAATTTAACCTCGACTTTATTCAAATAATCAGCATAGTTGCCCGCAGCGATACAGTAGAATTGGGTTATCTAATTCACCTCGGCAGAAACATCTTGGTGTTCAGGATAATGAGCATGAGCGAAGCGATGCGAGTTAGACTGAACGGCATGATGTTTGTCGAGGTGAATTAGATAGCCCAATTCTACACTACTGACGGTTATTTTATAATAAAAGTAGGGGTTCGTAACAAATGTATGTCTGTCCGTTCTACTAAATTTCACAATTTTCAACCAAGGTCCTCCGACGGTTATTTTATAATATAAGTAGGGTTCCGTAACACGTTTATGTCTGTCCATTTTACTAAGTTCTGCAACATCACCTACAACGTCCGTGATGTCAGCACATAACACCGGGTAAACTAAGTGCCATGTCAGTGCTTCCCCCTTTGATCGTGCTGACTACATTGAACTGGTCGGAAAACACAAACTATTTACATAGCCGTTTCGACCGACGTTTAATTCAGTGCGGTGGTACCAACCCGGGCAGGTTAAACCCTACCACCAAGTAAGATTAGGAGGGAAGGGACCTACAGTTTTACGAGGAATCCGAACCCCGGTCAGCCTCCAACGGTCAGCGGTCACCCATCCAAGTACTGACCGCACCCAGCGTTGCTTAACATTCAATAGCGACAGTTGACTGTCTGCACCACTGAGCTATCGAAGCTGACGTGGTCCTATTTTAATTGGGTCAAGATCGGATTGGAAAGCGAGGCGGAATCGCGAGGCCGAAGGCCGAGCGATTCCGCCGAGTACATTAATAGCAAAAAATTACTAAAAAAAGCTGTGAAATAAAAAAAAAGTTTTAAAAAACATAAAACCGACTTCCTAAAAAAAGTAAAACTAAAAAACTATTTAAAATAAAAATATAAAAACCGCCTTCAAAAATATATGAAATAAAAACCTAAAAAAAAAAAAACGAACCCTAGAGTAGAAGGCGGTGCTAAAGCAAGCAAAAATGATGCATGAAAGAAAACATGAGTGGATGATAATATCCTTTGTGATTTGTGTAGCCTTTTTAGCACCGCCTTCAACTCTAGGGTTCGTTTTTTTTTTTAGGTTTTTATTTCATATATTTTTGAAGGCGGTTTTTATATTTTTATTTTAAATAGTTTTTTAGTTTTACTTTTTTTAGGAAGTCGGTTTTATGTTTTTTAATTTGTAAAGACTTCGAAGTGAGTTACAATACTCTGTCCATGAAGTATAACCTTCGAAGTATAACATATTTTCTTTCCCCAGCTCGCGCGTGTGGTATTTATTTTTACCTCCCATTCATTGCTGAAGCCCTGTTAAACTGTATAACTACATACTAGACACTGCCTGCATTGTGCACTGCCCCGCTTCGGCGGTGTTGTCGGTGTAATGTACCGTTAGTGGGAGAGAGAAACATGTATTATGTACATTACATAACAACGCCTGCGAGTAAATAAAGAGCACTATTTGGCTTTTATATTCGAAAATTCCAAGTTACAAACTTGGTAGGTCGTAAATGTAAAGCAAAATCCTTTATATAAGGTCTTTCAAAATTAGTTCATAGTACGCTAAGGGGGGGTTTTGTATCGGAAATAGATCACTTTTGAAGAAAAGAGAATTTTTATTTTTTCAAAAAAATTTTTTTTTATGTAAAATGTAAAAAAAAAATTTCTTAATCGTTTCAGTTTCATGCCAGGAACAAAAAAGTCTTCCAACACATAGATCTATTTCTTTCAGAAATTGTGAAAAACCACAATTTTAGTTTTAATAGTATGGAATAGAAAGAATTTGTTTTTTTTTTCCAACTTACACGTGTAATGGTAATGGAAACTTTTTTGTTACTGTTATGAAACTGAATCGATTAGGCTATAAAAATCAACCACTAATTGTTTTATTTAAATACATAAAAAAATATTTTACATAAAAGAAGCCCAAGGTTCAAAACATTTTATATAAGTTTTACTCCCTATATGATACAGAACCCCCCCTTAGCGTACTATGAACAATTTTGAAAGACCTTATAGAAATTAATGTTTTAATTTATTCATTAAGGTTTCACTCGCACTTTATTAAGGATTTTACGTCATTATAGGCATAATAATAATAATAGGAAAGGGCAAACCAGTAGCGGCTTCCAGAAGGTCAACTTTGTGAAACCTGGAGCCATTAAGCTGCCCAAAGATAGGACTAAACCTTCTTAAATTTTGGGAGCAGCAAAGGATTGGGAATTGTTGATGGACACACATGAGAAGCATTACCAAATGCCTTCGGAAATATTTACCACAGCATTAAGACCGGATATACTCATATTCTCAAAAGTGACAAAGCATGTAGTACTTGTTGAACTTACAGTTCCATGGGAAAGTAACATACCGAAGGACCACAACATCAAACTTAACAAGTACTGCAACTTAGTAGACCGGATTGTGAGAAACGGATTCAAGACTGATCTCTTCGCTGTGGAAGTCGGAGCAAGAGGACTACCAGCGAAGTCGCTCTACAGTCTCTTCAAGAATCTAGGGCTGCCAAGATCGACGCTAAGCTCATATATGGAGAGAGCTTCGAAAACGTCACTGGAAGCATCCTACAGAATATGGATAGGTAGAGAGAGGGAGGTCGAGAGCGGGACTGGTGGTTTCCCCGCGTCCTAGTCAACGCAGACTAGCTGACGAGGGCTTGACGCGAGCCGAAACGTGAAGCATGCGCGGGAAATTTAGAGTGGCCACTCGCTAGTCCCGACCTCGCATCGCAAGCTGAGTTCCACACCTTCTATGAGATTATAAAGTATACAAAATTGAAGTTTTATCTATGGAGTTTTCGAAAGTCAAGTCCTGTCAAGTCCGTGTTGTGGATAAATGTTTTTTTTTGTATCTATTTTATGTGTTTCACTTAATGTTAGGCTAAAAGGTCATTAGAGAGGAGATGAGATAAAGTCTCATGTTTATAATGGAAAATGTTATTTAATCATCAAACTGACAGACCGTCATTAGATTACGAAGCCAGTTTTTGTTCAATCACAATAATGTTTATTTTATTTCTAGGTGTGTCCACAGTCGTAATTTTTGTAAAGTTCGCAGTGGGTACTTGCTTAATCTCGATTTTTGTTAATTATATTCATTTCTTCTCGAAATGTATGTGTGTGTGTGTGTGATAAAAAAATATTCACCTGTATCCTCTTCGTTGCTTCTTGCCATATCGTGCAGCACATCATATACAATTAAGTTGGCACCCGACCAGCCGTCAGAGTAGCTCTCTGCGCGAAAAAACGGCGCGAACTGATGTAGTTATCACAATGCATCTTAGGAAAAGGGTCTCACTACATGTTCCAAATTTAAATTTTGCGTAACGGCTGTCAAAAAATATAATTATGCCGGTCACGTTCTTACCGAACAGACAAGTCTTTAAACCTACTGTTAATCCGGAAACTTAAAAATGAATAAAATTATACAAATTTAATTTTACTAGTAAAATTATAATTTTACTGGTCTTACAATATTCCAGCAATATATCACAAACCATTGAATAATCCACTCCCACTCCAATAAATTGATCGCGATAAGGGAGCATAGCTAAGCCGATCGAGATCCTCCTCCATTAGCTCAGACTGGTTATACTTAATCTATTACGTACTCTCAGCTGATGTTTGATTATATCTCGTAAGTTAGTTAGATTATACAGATTCTAAAATAAACAATACCTACGTACATATGCAAGTAGTAGGAGGAGCATAAAATATTTCTACATAATAACAAGTATGTACATAGGTGTTTCAGTGGCGTCGACTACTAACTAACCTTCACGGAACTATCTAAAATAAAATATGAAATATGTAATCTTAAATACGAATATTAATCTATATGTCTTTTGCCATACACGACCTTTGGCAATGAAAAATTAACAGAGACGCGAGGAGTAGCGACGCTGTTGCTGAACAGGGACAATATTCGGGCGCGTTACAGCGTGCGCAGTTTTTTATTTCCCGGCGCGGCCAGTCAGACTGCGACACATTTTCAAAATTAGGTGAATTCCATTTTTAAATGTTAAGAGTTTGAACAAAAATGGTAGGTAACTGCACAGCATATATATGGCTAAAGCCATATATATGCTGTGGTAACTGTGTAAAGATTTTGAGATTGTTTAAAATTGTTTGCTTTTAACAAAGAGTTGTATTAGTAGAGTTGAGAAATAAAAAAAAATGGGTAGTAATGCATTTTATAACAATTCTTACGGAATAATACATCTTCTTTCTTCTTAACTTGATGGTACAGTAGAGACCACATACATAACAATGTTTTGTGAATGTTCAATTTTATTATAGGTACTCATAAACTTTAATAAATCGTATGTTAATGATAAGTATAACGGTGAATAAATTGTATGTATAAAAAAATTATATGATTAAACATATAAAAATATCACTCATTACATACAATTGATTAAAAATTCAACAAGAACCAGTGCCGTTACATAAGTGCAGTGCATATGTGGGTCATATATCACCGTTAAAAAGATTCGCGAACATACTCCGTAGTTTATTTTACAACGAGGTTATTTCGTCCTACCCTTTACACGGCGCTCCCTTTCAGAGATTTAATTGCAATCGTTTTGCAGCGCAGGGGACCCGGGGCACATGCCGCGGCTGCGGTTGAAGCCGCTCCGTTCGTAGGGCCGCCGCCGCCGCCGCCGCCGCCGTTGGCTCAGGCTTATTGTTTTTTTATGGGAAGCGCGACATCATTATACCTACAAGTAGGTATAGGTATATATATACGTAACTCTTTTAAGTTTCTAAATGTCATTAAGTCATTAATCTGTTTATCAATTATATTAAAAGATAATTAATAAAAAGGATAACGGCTAGCTTCTAGATATGTATAGATAATATTAACATTGAAAATGTTTTTTCGATCGCTCCGGTAGGGCCCCATTTTCGCTGAAAGTGTGTTTGCCCCGTGGTATATAGTGGTTTAGGGCCACGAGGACGTATGAGGGCTCAAAAGACGCAGAATTTCAATGGCTTTCAGATGGTGAAAAATCAATTTGGAAAAGTCGAAAAAACTTTTTTCCAAAATTGAAAAAAAAAAACAAAAAAAAACCTTGATTTTAACACCTTCCCTCGGAATATCTTCGATATCTCCTGAACGAGGTCGAAAATCGAAAAACTGAGAGAATTTGAGACGGGGAACATTTTATGCCATTACACTTTTTTCGATATTGGTGACGGTTGAGGCTGTAGAGGTGCCCTTAGCCGCGAGTTTTGCGCGGCGCGAGGTGCGATATCACGCGGCGGGCGGCTCGCGTGCGGCCACGAGGACGCATGAGAGCTCAAAAGACGCGGAATTCGAAGGGATTTAAGATGATGTAAAAATATTTTGGAAAAGTTGGTTTTGAAAAAAAAAATTGGTTTTGAAATTTTTTTTTTTAAGTCGAAAAAAAATTAAAATTTTCGACCGAACAATTACGCGTTCAGTTGAATCAAGGAAATGTCAGAACTGTGCGCGTTGATACTCTGTTAGATTTCACTAATTTAATGTTACAATTTTTTCGATCGCTTCAGTAGGGCCCTATTTTCGCTGAAAGTGTTACTCTGGTATTACTCTACTACTTATGGTACCTCTACAACCTATGGCGTCGCAGGTTCGAGGTAGGAGGGTCCACCAGGGCTCAAAAGACGGTGGAATTCGAAGGGCTACAAGATGCCGTAAAAATATTACCAACCTTTTTTTTTATATTACAAAAAAAAATTTTTGAATCATTTATTCGTAGCGGATAATCAATAATAGCTAGGTTAATTTTCAATGTCCCTTCAAGTCGTGGTTGCACGGGATCTGTGAATTTTTTATTTAAGGAACAAAGCAAAATTTTTAAAACTTCATAATTGACGTTATAAGACTATATTACTTCATAAGACTATATTATACCTATCTAATAACAGCGTCGGTCTGGCCCCAGGGAATAACGAGACTTTTCCCGATGGGCCGAACCCCCGCGGGCCCAGTCCGGCCCGGTTAATCGAGTAAAAAAAGTAATGTGGGCCGCTTGTTTGACAATTTTTCTCGGTAACTTTTTGGGTCCCAGACCGACCCTGTCTAATTTAAATTCTGACTATTTTAAATTTAGGTACTTAGACTTAGTTCTGTGGTGCTTATTAATGAGCGTTAAAGCACAGCATGCACTGCATGCCAAGCAAGTACATACCTAATTAATAAAGATATTTATTGGTTACCCATTTGCAACCTCCGGATTCCCAATACTAAAATTGGAGCTAACAAGTTTAATAAATTGTCAATATGTTGTCATCATGCCTGATCTGCACCGAATTTACAATTGGTAACAATAGCCTGCTCGCAAAAATTGCATTTCATAAAAGCAATTTCAAATGCACAGCGAAATTACATTTAATTAACGTGGTAGAATAAAGATTTTCATTGCAAAATTTTCTATGAAAGGTATCTGCGTACATAGGTGTCGACTAGTCGATTTAAGGGAAATATTATGCAAGGTATTCAAAATGAAACGATATAGGGACACATTTAGAATATATTGTCCTTGAACTAAACGTTTACAGTTACACAAGCAAGCGAACGAGGTCAAACTCTGGGTGAAGTTTCACAAACATAATTAACCGACGTTTCAACATTGCACTGCGCAGGTTCGTCTACTAGTTGCACGACTGATCTCCATTGAAGCTTTTATCCAGCGAGGATTTGGCGGAAGGCGAATAGAGTTATAATGTCGCTTAATTATTCGTCTATGGACTAGGTCCTTACAATTATTCCTTTATTCGGCTGGCTACTCTGAACTGGACGAAAAAAATCCTCCAAGAGCGAGCCGGACTCGCGCACCGAGGGTTCCGTACCACCAGACAATTAATTTGTATTATGTGTTTACCAAAAAATTATTAAAAATTGTATGAAAATTGTTAAAAAGTTTTACTTTCTGGAAGATCCCAAGGAAAGAGGCTAACATACTTACTTCCACAGTTTTAGATGGAACCCAATCCCTGGAGTGACTCGAATTCATGACTGGTAAACACTCCTCAAATTTATTCAGGGAAAGAAAGCTCGACTTCGCTAGAAGACTAGTTGTAATACAAATCTGGGAGTTGAGGTTGCATTGAGCCCTAGCGACGCGACGCTCGCACCACACCACCGCCACCGCTCGTGGGGTGGCGGCGAGAGGCGGCGGGGGTGGTGTGAGACAAAGGGGTGGCAGGCGGCTCACTTCCCGGGTACCTAACCTACGTGACTAGTCACAGAGGCCTGCAGTTTTGTGGAGTGGTATGTGCCATTACACAATAATGCAAATTCAATGAGTTATGAATAGGAAAAAAACTGGAGGAGACAAATTTGTTGGAATATTGGTGTTTTTATTTTCTTATCTTCTATGAATAACGCGTATAAGTAAAAAAAAAAAACACTTTTAGAATAATTTTACTTCTATTGAAAAGCTTAATTGTTGCAAATATATAAACTTTAGATATCTGAACGCGTAATACAACAAACTAACCGTGCTTTGAAACAAAAATAAACATTGAAATACAAACACTGAAAATAAGTAGTATGATAAGAGTTGATTTGACAATATAATCTAAAGGTTGTCATCATGCATCCCAGGCATGAGCAATCATGCCTAGGGGTGCCTTTTTACGCCCCATTTGCAGGACCCTAGGTTGTTACTGGCTTATTACAATTATTTATTGTTCGTGGTACTATTATGTAAACGGTGTGAAACATCTGCTCGTCAAGGTTTTATTGTGGCTTTATAATTAACCGAGCTTCGTTCTCTCGACGTTCGAGTGGAGAAGTTTTCCGCCATTCCGCCCTACAACCTCCTACTAACTGATACGACGCGTCGCGACGCCTGTGTCGGCATACCGGGGCGGGGCGGTGGCGGCGCGGATTCGCGTCGCTGGAGCGTCACACGTCGACTCCATAGTTACGTAACGTCCGTGAAAATGAATATCTACAAAGGGTTTCAACTTGTCGAGAAACTGAAATAAATGTCTAAAGACGAAATTACATGTGCGACAAGACATCTCTACCATAGGTACCAGGCACTGGCGGCTGGTCCTAAAGTGCGCTCGTGCGCCGCACTACCATACCACGAGAAGTCTTCACTTCACTCAAAATAAATAATATCTTACAATATACCTACATTAAAACCATAAAAATCGTACTCCAAATAAATACGAATGTGAATTCGACCTTATTTTATAGACCACAAGACACTTTTTTGCGAGTAAACGCGCGCCCCGTGCGGAATCGGAGAGCGCCCGTGGGTCTCCCATGCTGAATGTATGGAGATCGGCAAAACACCGCTGGCGCGTGAGACAAAAGATACTTCATAGAAACAGTATGAGCCGAAATGAAGTTCTGCGTGCGGTGCACGAGCGCCAAACAAGGACGCTATATCGTGAATAGCCGCGCGTGCGACGCGTCGCGTCGCGAGCGATTCGTTTTGCACGAGTCCGTCTGTCTAGCTAGAGTCAGCGCGCTGTCATGTGATGTCACATACCCGTTAGCGCGCGAATATTTAAAATGGGATATGGTTAGGTTTTGTGTTTTCTGTGTGATACTGTGAATTAAGTGGTGCCGATATTTGCCTAAGCGTTGGTTAAAGGTAAGGCTTTACAATCAGGTGATCCCGGGTTCAATTCCTACTTTTCAAATGCTTTTATTTTTTTTTATATATTTTTTTTTAAGTATTTTGGGGCATTACTACTGTTTTCTTTTTTAAAGCTGCAGTAGTGTTGTGGTCTATGGATGTGTTCATAAAGGTACTAAAATTAGTTAAAAAAGTTGTTTGGATTTATTTTCTTGTTTTTTGCAACTCATTGAGTGTCTTGAGAATATTCATACTATATATATAATTATTTAATATTTTAAGTATTATTTATATATACATAATTATTTAACGCAGGCATTTAAAAAAATCGGAAGTCCCGATCTTAAAATAACATGAGGGGAATGTGTTGGGTAATTTGTTATTTAAGTAGGTAGGTACTTAGCGCACTACCGGTCACTGAAGTCACCAGCCGCCACTGGTACCAGGCACACCAGGTAACATACAAAACAGAGACAGTCAGATTCTCGTGTTGTTTACTTCTATCACCATCAATAATTGTTTAACCTCCGACGCAAACGGAGGGGTGTAATAAGTTTAACGTGTGTTTGTATGTGTGTATAAGTGTGTCTGTCTGTGGCTTCGTAGCTCTCAAACGGATGGACCAATTTTTTTTATTAGAAAGCTGGTTTCATCGGGATGGTTATTAGCTATGTTTATAATGTGATAAAGTATTATGAGGTAATAAAAACTTACGTCTCACGGTGTGATGGAATCACACAAGGTAAAAAAGATAAATATATAGCCAATAGTAATTCAAAGCTAAATTATAGAACATTAAAACGTTTCATTAACAAAATAATTTATATTACAATTTAACTAATCACCTAATAAATTCAATCGTGACTGCACACTCCACTAAGAAATAAAATGGCGCGAACGGCCATTACAATACGACGCGCAATTAGACAAACAAGAAATATAATAACATCAGTTGGTTCGCATATAAAACACTATAGAGCGCCGAGGCGGGGAAGGTAGCATGAGGTAATCCTGACACGCGGTGAGAGGGGAACAAGACATGGGCGCGTACGAAACGGCGGAGAGGTGAGGTAAGAAGGCGCGCGTCTTGCGGGCGCGGGGTCAGAGATCGCGGTATCATCACGCCGTTTGAGCGCGGCATGAGGTAGCGAGTCAAGGAGCGCGAGTAGTGATTATTTCGCTGCGAGTTGTTAGTATGAAAGAATGAATTATTGTCAAGACACGATCGTGACACGCTCATACTGCGGGGCCACCGTACGATTTGTTCCTATGTGTCAGAAACGTGACAAGCTCATACTAATAATTTATTTTTATTTCCATACTAAATTTGTGTCAGGACACGAATGTGACACGGCCATACTACGAGGCCGCCGTTCGATTTGTTCCTGCATGACACAACCGTGTCCAGCACATACTAATTAATCTAATTTTATCTCCATACTAAAATAGTATCAGGACACGAATGTGACACGGCCATACTACGAGGCCACCGTTCGATTTGTTCGAGCGTGTCACAACCGTGTCCAGCCCATACTAAAAATTAAATTCTATCTCCATACGAAATTTCGCTCTGTGACACGAACGTGTCACGGCCATACTACGAGGCAACCGAGCGTTTAGTTCCTGCGTGTCAAGAACGTGTCACGGCCATACTAAGAGGGCGCCGTTCGATTTGTTCCTGCGTGTCCGATTCGTGTCGAGTCCATACTAATGATTCAATTTAATCTCCATACTAAATTCGTGTCAGGACACGAATGTGACACGGCCATACTATGAGGTCGCTAGTCTATTTGTTCCTGCGTGTCTGGAATCTGGACATGACGGAGTTTATGGGAATTTGAAGTTTCGTGATCTCTGTGAAGATATCGCACAGGGTCTAAAATTATTTTAATAATTATTTATTAATGATTCAAACTAATACACTAAACATTTTATAAAGGGAAGAGTATATAAACAAAGTACCAGTTATTAAACAAAAACATAAAATAAAACAAAACAACGTTTCATTGAGTATGACGCCAACATTCAAATAAATATCCGTTGGAGCGTGCACGCGGGGCGGAGAGAGGTATGAGGTAAACAAGACAAGGGGTGAGGTATTACCGAGCTGCGGGCGCGCGTGGGCCGCGGGGCGAGGCGGAGCGACCTGAGGTAATTTGTCAAGCGGTGCGGGAGGGGTTTTCGTTAAGCGGTGTTAGTATGAAGGAATGGTTTCGTGTCCTGACATGAATAAAACACGACGATGGTAAGGAGATTTCGATTGGTTTCTGCGTGTCCAGGTTCCGTACATGAATAGTATTATCAAACACGGAAGATGGTATCACGCATGTACAGGAATTAATATATAGACAATAAGAAAACTAACAACTTGGAACGTTAGCATTTTAAATGAAAATACTCGAAGAATATAGACGATATTAAACAAAAAAATATAAATAAAACACTCCGTTATGGCGCTAAAAGTCGATTTATTAATAGAGCACATGTAATAACATCAATTAATTTATATAACAAAAGCAACAGTTCTCTGCATGCGGAGATGCACAATGGGTGCGGGGAAGTGGTGTTAAAACCCCCGAAGTAGAGGTAAATCGCATCGCTGACGAGCGAAACAGCTTTAGGTACCATGTGGAAGGTACGAAGAGGGTTTGTTTTCCCTCCAAAATCGAATTTATATCGTGTCACAAACGTGTCCAGTTCATACTAAAAACATAAAATTATCCTCCATACAAAATTACGAGTCCGGACAGAAACGTGACACGGCCATACTACGAGGCAGCCGATCGATTTGTTCCTGCGTGACACAAACGTGTCCAGCCCATACTAAAAATCGAAATTCAATCTCCATACAAAATCGCGCTCCGTGACACGAACGTGTCATGGCCATACTAGGAGGCCACCGTTCGATTTGTTCCTGCGTGTCAGGATTGTGACACGAGGAAAGATTATAAAAGGAGAGGGAGGGGAGCGTGGGGAGTTCAGTCTGTTTTGGGAGTCGAAGGAGACGGTCGTGCGTATTTAGCGAGAGCCCAGGTACGAAAGTTAGTACGGCTTCGCTCGCGTGAGTTTTCGAATAAGTTCGGGAAAGAAGTATCGCTCGGCTTCGCTCGCGTGTATTTTCGATTGGGTTTTTCTAGTGAATAATTTCACTCGGCTTCGCTCGCGTGTATTTTTGATTGGGTTTTCTTAGTAAATGAATTTGGTAAAAAACCCCGGTGATTGAAATTAGTTTAATTTCGTGAATATTAGTGTGGGAATTTCTGTAAAGCTTTCGGAGTTGCAAATGAAGGTTGAGCTGGATTTTGTAATTTTGGGGGTGATATAGGGGTTTTCAACTAGTTTTACGGAAAATATTTTGGATGTTCTTTTTGAGCCTTTTGAGTTCTGGATGAAGGTCGAGCTGGATTCTGGAATCTTGACTGGTGATGGAAGGACTTCCAAAGAACTTTTACAATGACACTATGTCCGAACTGGCCTACCATGAGGACTGGTACATTGGGAAGGTTTTCTTAGTTCATAAATGATTTTGTAAAAACCGGTGAATAAAGTTTGTTTGTTTCGTAAATTTTAGTGTGGGAATTTCTGTAAAGCTTTCGGAGTTGCAAATGAAGGTTGAGCTGGATTTTGTAATTTTGGGGGTGATATAGGGGTTTTCAACTAGTTTTACGGAAAATATTTTGGATGTTCTTTTTGAGCCTTTTGAGTTCTGGATGAAGGTCGAGCTGGATTCTGGAATCTTGACTGGTGATGGAAGGACTTCCAAAGAACTTTTACAATGACACTATGTCCGAACTGGCCTACCATGAGGACAGGTACATTGGGAAGGTTTTATTTTATATTAAAATATAATGGACTGTGACCTGATCATAAATTTCACGTACATAAAGGAAGTCAGTGAATAGAGTTTGTTTGATTCGTGAATTTTAGTGTGGGAATTTCTGTAAAGCTTTCGGAGTTGCAAATGAAGGTTGAGCTGGATTTTGTAATTTTGGGGGTGATATAGGAATTTTCAACTAGGTTGCGAATTATATTTTGGATGTTCTTTTTGAGCCTTTTGAGTTCTGGATGAAGGTTGAGCTGGATTCTGGAATCTTGACTGGTGATGGAAGGATTTCCAAAGAACTTTTACAATGACACTATGTCCGAACTGGCCTGCCATGAGGACTAGTACATTGGGAAGGTATTTTAAAATATAGAGAAGATTAAAAGAAACAAAACCCGATCTTTAAATTCGTAAATCATACGTATATAAGAGTGTTTGAACCACGCGTAATTATTAAAAAATATGTCGAATTTAAATATGTAAAATCAGTGGTTTTACCGTATTTTGATATAAAAGTATATTTTTATTAAGTGTTAACTTCGCGATTAGATTCAGTGGCGGGTGTTGTGGTTTCGTTTGAATTTATTGTTTTACGCTATTCTATTTGTAATGGTGTTTTATTTAAGGTGATTTTAGTGAATCGTGTCAGACCGGTTAGGATAGTGGAATTCAAAGGTAAATTTTGTAATATATATGCATATGCAACATACTGGCTAGTTACGTTTTAGGACGTAGGGAGATTGCGTAAATCAGGTTTAAATATACCTGTATAGGTTATGTAGGTTATGACCAGCACACCATTTTAATAAACCCTTAAGAAAATATTCCTAATTGATTTCGGTGAAAGGTGGACCCCTGACCGCATCATTTGGAATAAAACAATTTCTGTAGGTATATCAATAGATAGCCACAGAAATATAAACCATAACATATACACTATACACTCACAATTAAAAGCATACACTTATGCCTTTAGGGAGGACAAAAGAATATCTTTTGAACTCCAACATAACACTACGAGATTAAATTGGTAAATCTGTCTGAAGATGTATATTTTGTACAGATCAGAAAACGGGGACTCCTAGGGACAAATAATAAATTTGTAGCTTAAGTACAAATTTATCTGCGTTGGGAGTCACGGGGACTGGCGATGGATAAATATCGTATGGACCGAGGGTCCATACGAATTTAGTGGGGCCAGTTCCACAAACCCCTTCAAAAGGGGTCAATAAAAGTTTGTATTGTTGAAGTTCTAAAATTTAGAAGAAAATATAAAATAATAGATTTCATCTATTGAACAGCACAACAAAATTAAGCTATCAAGTAATACATTGATCATAATTTAATAATAACAATAACACAAACATCAGAACACTTTCATTTTGAATTTTGGCGGGTCTCACAAGCTCGCAAGCGAGGTACGTGAGCGCGCTGTCGAAGCGTGCACATAGAACACAGAGGGAAACCAGAAGGGTTTAAATGACTATAGATGAATGAGCAATTAGTTTGGTAAGTGCTTTAATGTTGATATTAGAATTTACTAGAATAGATTTAGGAAATGAGAGTTAGTACTCTGAGTTATTACGGTACACAACGGCTTCCTGAAAAGGAAGTAATAATTGGGTCCATTTTACAGGAATTATGTGTACGAATTAGCGACACTGTTTCTGACAAACCTAGAGATCACTTGAAAGTTATACGCTGGCCATATTTCGATTCTTTATATTCTAGTTGTTCTAGAGCTAAAGAGTTGATTTTTGATAATTCTGCCTTTAATATCTAAGGAAAAACAATAGGTATAGGGTAGAGGTTATTACAGTAGTGCGCGTGACCAGCATATAAAAAAAAAAATTATGTAAAAATAAGTTCTTTTTTTAGTTATAGTAGTGTTATCATAAATCCATGGAATTCTAAGGTCCAGGTACGAAAGTTATCGCGGGTGTGCCCGTGACCATGGTTTAGGAAAGTTTAAAATGTGTAGATATATATATATAAACGTTTTGTAATGGTCTGACACGAGAAATCTTATTATTTTGTGCCAAAACGTAATTTGCGAGCGAATTGTATGGTTACGATTCGTAATGTAAGTCTAGGCGTGCCCAGTCTACTGCCAGTAAACATCGGAGCAGTTTCCAGCAGATGACATCTAACTATGGTTTGGTCCATAGCAACAATGTGAGTTATTCCATTATCCGGCGAGATACAAAATAAGTGTTTCTTTTCAGAGGGAAAATGTTGTACGTAATTGTGAAATGAATTACATGACCTACGCAATTACATCGTCATAAGTATGTTATTATCCATTTATTATAAAAAGAAATTTTAATGTCACTTGCATAATGATTATTTGTTCTATGGAAAAGTGGAACTGGAGAATTATTGATTGATGAGCGCTTGGCCAAGGCCACAGAATACTTGCGGGCGCAGGGCTACCAAATTTTTGAAAGACTAGTGTGGACTGGTTTTAAAGATGAAGCATGTTTGGGTGCATTGTGTGTTTAGAGAAATTCGTGCTAAAGGGTTTGGGAAGTTTAATCTGACTTATTTAATTATATTGTTCAAAAAAAAAAAAAAAAGGGAAATAGGAAATAATAATAATATGTGGTGCACGGAGTCGTATTATACAGATGTTGTTTATGTATGTGTCACATTATGCATTGAATTGTTTTGGAATAAAACAAACAGATACCAAAGTCCCTGTAGAGCAGCGCTGATTGCTCTGCTTGCCTGATCTGTCGGAGGGGGAAGCGTGTGATGTGTGTATGTATGTATGATTTCTATTACTTTGTTATTATGTGGAAATTACAATCACGAAATTTGGAGTAAGAAGGTGGAATATTTTTGGCAACCCTACACAAGTTTGTAAATTTCGTGTTGATTAGGCCCATGAGGAGAGAACCATGGTCAAGAAAGATTGATTTATGGGTGCACGTGTTGTACTGTTTGTGTTTGATCATTAGTTTCGTTGGGCGTAAGTGTACGAATGACTCTTATCTCTTTCCCACTAGTATAAAGTGTATGCAATGCAAGTAAGAGTTAGAACGAGACAGTAGACTAGAGCGCTATTTTAGACTTGCTCTTCTAGTGGGGTATGAATGAGAGAGAGGGAGATACGACTTATATACGAGACTAACAAAAGTTAGAGAATTTAGCCACGTGATCGGTGCAGGTGTTCGGTTTAGACAAAAAAAATGGAGAAGCGCGTGGTTTAGCTCAGATTGCTAATGCATTGATGCTTGTCTGGTTTGTGTACATTGGTAAAAGAGTGGAATGAATATTGGTATATATATAATTGTCAGAGGAAATGAAATAGCAGTGCTGAGAAAGAAAAAAAAATTTTTTTTTTCATGTTTAGGTAAACGAAATGAATAGTGAATGATGAGTAGGTAAATGCATGTTAGATTTTACTGTTAATTTTTTTTGGGTAATTTGTGTATTTTTAAATGTGTGCATAATAAACTGTGCGAGTATCATACCACAGTGGATGTTTGTATATGAAATGGTTTTATTTGATTGAGAATAAATCAATACATATTGATTTATTACTTCGTGACTTTATGTGTTGCTGTGCTATAAGACGACGGACTAGCCACCTCTCGTTTTGTCATGACTTACTCGAATGTTGTACAGACGGATGCGTTTTGTACTGTCGCGCGTAGTTACTGGAAAAAGTGTCGCAACTGTACTTGCGACGTGCTACACCTCAGGGGTGAGTAGCTGTGACAACGTGTCTTTCGTTTTGTTGAAGATAAAGATTACATGTTTATCCAGTATGAATGTTTGTGTACGGTTTGACTGGATGGATTGTCAACGCACGTTGACTAGACCGTTTTGATCATTTTTGTGACGCAGGGACATACGCTCATTGGACGGATTGTTGCTGTTTTAACATGATTCAAGTATACTAAGCGGAGACTCTGTTGAGTTGAGGACCGAGCAGGGCGTAGCTCGCGCGCGCGTCCTGCGGGCGCGGAGACAGAG
Source organism: Nematopogon swammerdamellus (assembly GCA_946902875.1). NCBI lineage: Eukaryota > Metazoa > Arthropoda > Insecta > Lepidoptera > Adelidae > Nematopogon > Nematopogon swammerdamellus. Next base: position 9,098,924 of record OX336344.1, read on the forward strand.
TTCGCAACACCATCACGCCGTTGGAGGTGCGGCGTGGTTGGCGAAGTAATTGAGGAATGGGAAGGCCATTAGCGATGTTAACAGTAGTACGGTTCTTCTGTTGTGTCAAGTATCTCGTCGGGAAAACAATGCGCAGAAAATACAATTTATTTTGTCATGCACTAAGTCTTGAGATGTGTATGGGTTGAGTGATCGGCGTTGTGCCTCGGTTAATATAGTATTAAGCGGCATAGCATAGAATATTACAAGTTGTAGGATGCAGGTTGGTGCACAAAAAGCGAATGAGGAAATCGTTTTGCGGAGCCTACGCTGTCTGTTTGTATGTCTGCCTGTTCTACTAAAGTTGAAATTTGTTTCAGGGTAAATGTAGAGTTCTGTAGAATGGTTGTGTCTGTCCGTTCTACTAGAATTGACAGTTAATTCGGAAGGAATGAGGAGTTCTGTAATAAGCGTATGTAGATTTTGTTTCTGTCAGTACTCCTGGAGTGCAATTGAGGGTTTTATTGTTGTGCTGTGTCATTGTAAAGCATTGGGATGCTATGAGTTCGTTTTACGTCCGGTTCTATAGTGCCACTTAAACATTAATAATATGAACATGCCGGCTACAGCGTCAGAAACTTGCAGTTTCATAAGAACAAATGAGAGGCCGGACGGTTACAATTTGGAATTGTCGCCAGGCGAGGCGAATTTGTTGGGGCGCATCGGGAGATTTTTTTACTGATGAATTAAAAAACTTTTATCAAGTAATATGTTAAGAAGAGAGTATAGTTTTACGATAATATATAGGAGTGATTGTGAGTGAGGCGGAACTTTGCGGATGACGAATCGCGCTTTGTAGGGAAAGAAAAAAAAAAACGAACTTGCGATGTTTTGCTTCTTGCGAATTTGTTGGGGCGCATCGGGAGATTTTTTTACTGAAGAATTAAAATTTTATCAAGTAATATGTTGTGAAGAGAGAGTAGTTTTATGCTAGTAGAAAGGGGTGACTGTGCGTGAGGCGAAACTCTGCGGATGGCGAGTGACGGACTGGCCACTTCTCACCTTGGCACGGTTATACTGTTAGGTAGTGCGGGAAAAGGACCCTGTATCTTGTTGCAATGTGAAGGTTGACTTGCCTGGATGCAGCATGTTGGTATGTGTGGGAGATAGGTTTTATGGATGCCATGTCGGAGTGTTGGTTATCTGTGGAATTGAATATACGTTAGTGTGGTCAGCAGTATAACGCTGTTTATTTCACTGCTTGAGATGTGGGTTGGAATAAAATATATATATCAGTTTGTGATTGTATGTTTTTGTCAAGCAGTAATGTATATAATTGGCTGTAGAGCAGAAGTTTGATATTAGATGTAACGTTTCAGCTAATTAGAACATTATAATTGTGCCAATTAATATAGATAATGGAAGGGACTACAGTTTTACAACGATTCAGAAAGATGAAGTTAAAAGTGTTTGTTGAAAATCAAGCAAGAAGGCTATTAAGCGCCTAGTCCGAGGCGACACGCAATAGAATTACTAGTTGATGGTTTGTTGCGGTGTGTTGTCGAAGGCGTATTTCACTATCAAACAGTGTAGATCCATTTTATCAACTTAGTTATGAATTGGAAATGTTGGATGGTATGTATTTGAGGAAGTATGTTTGAGCTAATGTAGGTATATGGATTCCGTGTTAACTGAAGTCATATATTTTGTGTATGGGAACGAAGCATAAATATTTGTCTAGTTGTATGAGTTTGTTCATTTTATAAAAGCGAGTACATGGATATATTAGTATTTATGTATTCTTACAACGTGATTGGGAGTTAGAAGATAAGATAGTCGTATCTTGTCTCACTAACATTATTGGGGAAATTGAATGGATGTGATGACGGTCTAATAGAAAACGTATGCATTAACTTTTCTATGTAGAAATTCAATTCTGAAGATGTGTATTATTGGATTCCATTAATTATCTTATGTCAACGTATTGACTGGAAGTGGAGGTTTTCCTATATTAAGTATCCTGTCTGCGGATGTCGGAGCAAGACACTGTTGTCCAGAAAAAATTTTTTTGCCTGACGTACTCAGCCCATTGCCACTGGAGGTGGACAGTAGATGTTGCCTGTTTTATGGGTCGGTTGTATGTGAGCTGTTTGCTTGTGAAAATTACGTGAATGAAGGGGTGGGTCTAAGAGTTGCCGGAAATAATACATTGGTGCCACCATTTTGAATAGAGGATTGATGCGGCTGTATGGTTGATTCGAGTTTGGTTCAGTTCAGTGTGGCCAGCATTAACGGGGTAGGTAGGCATTCGTGTGAAACCTGTTCCGCCAAATTATTAGAGCAAATAGCTTAGATATTATAAGTAGATTATTAATTTAATTTAAATACGATTTAGATTTTGAAAAGAATGAAGTGAGGTCGTATATTGGCCGGTCATTCATTATATTCACACAAGATGCAAAACCGTGGCGGCATTTCAGTTCTAGGCTTTCTAAGAATCAATATGCGATTGGATAATCATTTAAATGTGGATGTTATAGAAAAGCTTTATAGAAAATCCATATTCCAAACTGATCTTCTTATGTGGAAATCTGTAAAATGATAAAACTAGTATGAAATGCCCGGATATTTAATTCCACATTTTATCTTGAAAATCATTTAAAAATGGATAATTCCATATAAATGGTAACGTTGCTGTGGTTGTGTATTAACTGACTCAGGGCGCCCGGTTCAAAAATATTTGAAGGAATATGGATCTTATCGCGAACAATAAGAACCATTGCTAGTGTTTGTTTTGCTTTCACAGCGTAAGGGGACCAGACTTGCGTACTAAAACAAATAAGTACCAACCTTACGGAGTGAATTTCGGAGTAAATCCGAAAAGGAGAAAAAAAAGGGGAAAGAAAATAAGTCGAATGGAGAAAGATTTGGTAGGGTACTCAAATACTCAAGAACCCGGGAAAATGGGAAAAAGAAGGAAAAAGAAAAAAAATTTAAAATTAGGAAATAAACATACCCACAGTTCACAATGTTCACATCATAGTGACATCTGAAAGGAAGTGGTTAAGAGGCAGGGAGGGAGTGAGGGGTTATGAAAAATGCTTAATGATTTTGCAGAAGCAAATTATACTTATACAATACTAGTATTATGTTTGGAAGTGAGTTTTGCGAAACATGGAGTATTCTATTTACTTGCCATCTATTGGTGTATTAGTGAAGTTTTGACATTACAACGTAAAAAATTTTGTTGGGCATTGTTATACATAGTGAGATAGGTGTCGCTGGAACAAAATAATTATATTTAAAATTCAAATTAAACTTTTCCTCCCTTTTACAAAAGTAAACATCAGGGCCCCTGCCGTGCTGGTTTCGCTCGCACGACGAGTTCGGGTTGCGTTCGACTCGATCGATCGCACGAAGCAAATTATTTTGGTACCGGCGTACGGGTGAGTGCGCATGCGAATGTTGTACAGGTGACGAAATTATCGAGCGAGTGTCGATCCACCAATCTTGCCACTATTAAATTTTACTAAATGTATTATGCTACCTAGAATGCAAAGCGCTCATTTTGTCAGGTATCAAACGGTCAATATAGTATGTATACTATTTGTCAGAATCTTTATGTTAATTAAAAGAGGAAAAAGAGTATTGACTAAATTGAAAACGCGTATAAATTGAACACCTCGATATTTAAGAGTAGCTATTTAGTATTGGTAAAAATTACATCGTGGTAACACACGTGATGTTGGTTGTCGGTCGGTCAGCCAGTTGTGTGAGTGATGATGACAATCATTTTGAATCTCTTCCCCTCAACCCTCCGCCTTTCCTCCAGCCATATTACCTAGCCACAAAAATACCCCGATAACGGTACTAACGAGGTGAGACCGCGGTGAAGTGCGGAGGAAAGCGCATTTATTCGAGGAGAGGAGGTGCCTAGCCTATAATGCCTATATAGAAATTCCGACGGGTAATACATAGCTGTAGATACCTAACTATCTAAAAATAAATAACTCCTGTATGTACCTATTTATTATTATCATACTTGGTTATACACTATAGCTCCACTACCGGTCACCTATAATTTAGTTACATAGGTAGGTACATACTTAGATAGGCACTGTCAAATTGATATGAGTCGTGTACTTAGAACACAAGACTTTATTTAGCATTAACAACGGTACCGTGCATGTGAGCCGGTCGGTATTAATGATAGTGGCCCCGCTGCGTTTCTCCCCGTGCGTGTAGAGGAGGAGGCGGCTGGGGTGCGGGGAACATGATGCCGTGCTGAGGGGCGGCGGGCTGGCCCCTGTCGCATTGTCGTGGTCCTTCCGCCGAGTCGTGCGGAGGGGTGGGTCTTCGTGCTTGCTTGCTGCTTGAAGTGGTTGGGTGTGTGTGGCGCGGCACCGGTTGCTCTGCTTGCCCCGGTTGTCGGGTTGATGGTCGGAATGTGGCGTGTGGTATGTGTGGTATGTGTGGTGTGTTGTGTGTGTGTGTGTGTGCCTAGGTACAGACTTTATTCTTATTTTATTTTAGTGATAGGTACATAAGTACCTACTTGTATTTTATCTATAATATTTGAGTGAATACTTAATGAATGAAGGAATGAACAACTTGTAGATAGAATAATACATGTTTAAATACCTCTACACTAGATTCAAAGAAGGGAATCATTAATTTGGCATGTGATCAACCTTGAGATTTTCTAAACTGTCGCAGGGGATGATCAAAATCAATCAAGTGTTTGAGTGAGCGTATACGTCAAGATGACTCGAAGTCCGAGTTCACATTTCGTGCAACTTTGCCAATGACTGTCAAAATGTGGTGGAACGACGTACGAGTTCGAGTAGACCACGAGACCGTTTCGTGCACTCACTCACTTGTACATTTGACAGATACGACGGTGCCATTTATACCTACTCGTTCACTTTGCTCGAGCTCGTCGATCGAGTGGAATTACCACGGTCGGGCTGCTGAGTGTATAGCCTATTAAATGATAATGTTAAAAGTATGAGAGTTACATTAATCCGAATTAGTTTAAATTTATATTATTTATTTAAGGTTTACCATAACTAAAGATCTTGAACTTGCTCATTGATGAGTATTTTGAAAGGTAAAGTGACAGCGTAAAGTTTCGGCACGAATGTGTTTATATATTTTGTAGGGGGTCTTATATAAATACCTTGGTTCGTACTAGTCGGCAGCGGCCTGTGTCAGACTGCTGCTGGACGTGGGCATTTCCAGGGGTTTCCCACCTCGCTCGGTGTTTCACTTTAATTTTATTCTGCTCTTGCCTACCTATGGGGTTATAGGTGCACTTAACTGAAGGAGGAGCGTTCCATTTTATGCTTAGGCGTGGTCGACGATCGGGCGTCTGTCTGCTACAGAGTATCGGATAAACGACGAATGTGCTCGGACACTGCATATGATTGCGCAACATTTGTTGGAATGAAATTATGGATATTTATTTATATCTGTATGTGTAAGATTGTTTGGATAACTTTTGTTGTAATTGGGCGTTGCCAATGGACGAGCATACTAGAGAAGTAATGGGTATGCATTCTGAGTGAACGGTTCCGGACGAATGAATGTGTGAGGGGATGATCAGTGCCTGAAACTTTTGAAGTTCGTTACTTCCAGGAATTCATAACGGAAAGTGTGAATTGGTAAAAGTTTGAATCGAGGTTAAATGATAATTTCTCACAGAATAGTTTGTGAAGTGGAATTGTAAGGGGTATTACGGGGTTTGAGTGATTTAGGGGATTAGGCATTGGATGGGTACTTGCTGAAAAAAAAAAAAAAATGGCAAAGTAGGTAAGTTGCGGTTGCCATACTGAGAAACCACCATCCGTCGCTGCCATTGGAGTACTTTTAAATAGGTATATACAGTAGAAATTTAATGTTTTAATGTGTTTTAATTTCAGGAACTTCAGGACGAATCATCGGGTTGGATTACAATTATAGTTATTTAAGAATAGGAGAGGTTCTTATAGGTTCATCTTCGCTAGGGGTAATCGAATTAACGGAACATGGAGTAAAGAAGAAAGAGCTTGAGTTTTGAGTGTCGACTGGTGTTGGAAGAAGGAATTATATTATAGACTATATAGTAGGAAGTAAAAAGTCATGTAAATATCTGATGGGCGTAATATAGTGCTAGGTAGAGTACCTAATTATTTTCACGATTGCAGATTAGAATTGGATCACATTTATGGATGATCAACATTTGTTGGATGTACTATATAGATAGTTATAGTACGACGGGTGTATTGTTTGGATTGCTATGTACTTTATTAAGTAGGTAAAGTAGAATAAGATATATCTTAAACTCCACTCCTCACCTTAGTTTAGGATATAGGGCGGTAATATTAGAGTAGTGATAGGGTTCCGTTCATAATTTACTATAGTGAGAGGTAAGGTTGGTAAAGATGTGTAGGTAAAGAAGTGTAAGGGTATGGTAAGGGTTGGTAAAGGTAGGATGCGGTAGGTTATGGTATGGTAAGAATACACTTTATTTAATTTAAATTGATTATGTGAAACAACTTACTGTTACACATAAAAGTTACACTATACAAGAACTTCCTCAACTTCTGTTATCACTTATCACTTTATCTATTAATAACTTTACCATGTTAAAGGTGCATTGTCGGGTGCGAGCGTGTTGAATTGTTGATAGGCATAGTTGTGAGGTTATATTCTCATAAATATTGTAAATAAACACTAGAGTAGTGCTCATTAAATTATTGTTAAAATAAATAGATTCATGCGGGTTAGAAAATTAAAATTAAAATTCACAGAGTAAGTAAAGTCATGCGGGCGAAAATAAAAAAAATAAATAAATAAATAAATATATTAATTAATTCTAAAATAAAATGAATAAAATAAAAAGGGATAAAAAAATAATGAACTACTTGCATAGCCTAAGCCGGAGGTGGTAAGGTATGTTATGTGTTCTTCACGGACCCGTTCTGTCCTGCCGAACTGCTTACATAGCCTAAGCCAGGAGTGGTAAGGCGTGTATTGCATTGTAAACAGTGATGTACTGTATCGGTCCTTACGATAAATAATAATAATAATAATAATTCTCGTCTCCCGTCGCCGGCGAGAATACCGTCTTTTGTTTATGTCTGTTTGTATAAATTTTATATAGATAATTTATTTTATAAATATATAAAATTAATATAAATAAGTATAAAAAAAAAAAAAAACGGGAAACAAATATGACAAAATAAATAAATAAAATGCTGTACAGTGAGGAGAGTTAGACTAAATTACTTCTAAATAAGAAGTAACAAAAATTTAAAATAGACTTGTTGACTTGAGTGGATGGTTTTGGATGTTTGTGTAAAATACGCGAGTAAACCTGCGGGTATTGTAGTGTCTGTACTCTGTAGTGAAATTTCCTTCTAATGAGAGCAGCGCTCTAACCTGAAGGGACCTTTACAAGGAATCAGGATACTTTGGCTTCGTTTGGTTTTCCCATACATTGCTTCGAAAATAATGTTAAATTAAATTCAGTGTGAAGAACACACAATTTGGGACTTAGAAAAGGTGAGGTGAAAATGCCTTAAGTGCAGAACTTTACATTTTACTGAGTCTGACTCACGCTGGGGAGGGATTATGACATCGTCTACTAAAGGCGTTCCGAACACAAAAAAAATGGAGCGTTGGAAGTTCAGGATGACATTTTCTGGTCTATTTACAGTGAATGAGTGTAGTATTTGGTTTGAAATCATTAACCGGAGAAATGTTGGAGGAGTTAAAGTAGAATCGTTTACAAGCATACCGAGTCCGTCTATTCGTCAATAGGTGAGTTAGGATCCAAAATGATGCATGAGTCGATTTCGAAGTCTTTTGAAAATATGTATCCCGACTACTCTGCCTTTAATGGAAGCTTGTTGTGCTAGGATACATGCATAGCCTAAGCCGGAGGTGGTAAGGTGTGTTATGTGTTCTTCACGGACCAGTTCTGTCCTGCCGAACTGCTTGCATAGCCTAAGCCGGAGGTGGTAAGGTGTGTATTGCACTGTAAGCGGTGATGTTCTGTTTCGGCCCATACGGTAAAGGATGAGACTAGAGGTTCCTGCACTGTTGGGAAATCTGTTAGAGGCAGAATATAGGGATCTAAGGCTTTGAGGTGATAACTTTTGCCTAAATTCCTAGATTTATTAATAATAAACTAAATCAATTACACTAAAATATTTGTTTAATGTAGTATTGGCACGAGCTGCAAATGGAAGATAAGGGAAAGAGTGCAAACATGGTCTAAGCCGGAGGTGGTAAGGTTGTGGTATGCATTCTAAAAATCTTTTCTCTTTAAGCTAAGGGAGATAAATCCTAAGCTGGAGGGTAAGAACTTCCTAAAGCACGTGGACAGATGGTGTTGAAAAAAAAAAAACACACAAATTAAAAATTATAGAAGAAGGGGGTCTCTGGAAGGGAACTTGAACCCTAACAGTGATAAATAATTATATATACAAACTTCTTGGAAGGGAACAATAAAACCCTAACAAAGAAGAAGTAATTTTCAAGATCATAATGTATATAGCTTCTTAACGAGATCAAGCGTCACGGAATGAGGTTCCGTTGACTTTGCTTCGTTACGAACCTCTATGCGGGCGACTGTGATGGAATCACACAAGGTAAAAAAGATAAATATATAGCCAATAGTAATTCAAAGCTAAATTATAGAACATTAAAACGTTTCATTAACAAAATAATTTATATTACAATTTAACTAATCACCTAATAAATTCAATCGTGACTGCACACTCCACTAAGAAATAAAATGGCGCGAACGGCCATTACAATACGACGCGCAATTAGACAAACAAGAAATATAATAACATCAGTTGGTTCGCATATAAAACACTATAGAGCGCCGAGGCGGGGAAGGTAGCATGAGGTAATCCTGACACGCGGTGAGAGGGGAACAAGACATGGGCGCGTACGAAACGGCGGAGAGGTGAGGTAAGAAGGCGCGCGTCTTGCGGGCGCGGGGTCAGAGATCGCGGTATCATCACGCCGTTTGAGCGCGGCATGAGGTAGCGAGTCAAGGAGCGCGAGTAGTGATTATTTCGCTGCGAGTTGTTAGTATGAAAGAATGAATTATTGTCAAGACACGATCGTGACACGCTCATACTGCGGGGCCACCGTACGATTTGTTCCTATGTGTCAGAAACGTGACAAGCTCATACTAATAATTTATTTTTATTTCCATACTAAATTTGTGTCAGGACACGAATGTGACACGGCCATACTACGAGGCCGCCGTTCGATTTGTTCCTGCATGACACAACCGTGTCCAGCACATACTAATTAATCTAATTTTATCTCCATACTAAAATAGTATCAGGACACGAATGTGACACGGCCATACTACGAGGCCACCGTTCGATTTGTTCGAGCGTGTCACAACCGTGTCCAGCCCATACTAAAAATTAAATTCTATCTCCATACGAAATTTCGCTCTGTGACACGAACGTGTCACGGCCATACTACGAGGCAACCGAGCGTTTAGTTCCTGCGTGTCAAGAACGTGTCACGGCCATACTAAGAGGGCGCCGTTCGATTTGTTCCTGCGTGTCCGATTCGTGTCGAGTCCATACTAATGATTCAATTTAATCTCCATACTAAATTCGTGTCAGGACACGAATGTGACACGGCCATACTATGAGGTCGCTAGTCTATTTGTTCCTGCGTGTCTGGAATCTGGACATGACGGAGTTTATGGGAATTTGAAGTTTCGTGATCTCTGTGAAGATATCGCACAGGGTCTAAAATTATTTTAATAATTATTTATTAATGATTCAAACTAATACACTAAACATTTTATAAAGGGAAGAGTATATAAACAAAGTACCAGTTATTAAACAAAAACATAAAATAAAACAAAACAACGTTTCATTGAGTATGACGCCAACATTCAAATAAATATCCGTTGGAGCGTGCACGCGGGGCGGAGAGAGGTATGAGGTAAACAAGACAAGGGGTGAGGTATTACCGAGCTGCGGGCGCGCGTGGGCCGCGGGGCGAGGCGGAGCGACCTGAGGTAATTTGTCAAGCGGTGCGGGAGGGGTTTTCGTTAAGCGGTGTTAGTATGAAGGAATGGTTTCGTGTCCTGACATGAATAAAACACGACGATGGTAAGGAGATTTCGATTGGTTTCTGCGTGTCCAGGTTCCGTACATGAATAGTATTATCAAACACGGAAGATGGTATCACGCATGTACAGGAATTAATATATAGACAATAAGAAAACTAACAACTTGGAACGTTAGCATTTTAAATGAAAATACTCGAAGAATATAGACGATATTAAACAAAAAAATATAAATAAAACACTCCGTTATGGCGCTAAAAGTCGATTTATTAATAGAGCACATGTAATAACATCAATTAATTTATATAACAAAAGCAACAGTTCTCTGCATGCGGAGATGCACAATGGGTGCGGGGAAGTGGTGTTAAAACCCCCGAAGTAGAGGTAAATCGCATCGCTGACGAGCGAAACAGCTTTAGGTACCATGTGGAAGGTACGAAGAGGGTTTGTTTTCCCTCCAAAATCGAATTTATATCGTGTCACAAACGTGTCCAGTTCATACTAAAAACATAAAATTATCCTCCATACAAAATTACGAGTCCGGACAGAAACGTGACACGGCCATACTACGAGGCAGCCGATCGATTTGTTCCTGCGTGACACAAACGTGTCCAGCCCATACTAAAAATCGAAATTCAATCTCCATACAAAATCGCGCTCCGTGACACGAACGTGTCATGGCCATACTAGGAGGCCACCGTTCGATTTGTTCCTGCGTGTCAGGATTGTGACACGAGGAAAGATTATAAAAGGAGAGGGAGGGGAGCGTGGGGAGTTCAGTCTGTTTTGGGAGTCGAAGGAGACGGTCGTGCGTATTTAGCGAGAGCCCAGGTACGAAAGTTAGTACGGCTTCGCTCGCGTGAGTTTTCGAATAAGTTCGGGAAAGAAGTATCGCTCGGCTTCGCTCGCGTGTATTTTCGATTGGGTTTTTCTAGTGAATAATTTCACTCGGCTTCGCTCGCGTGTATTTTTGATTGGGTTTTCTTAGTAAATGAATTTGGTAAAAAACCCCGGTGATTGAAATTAGTTTAATTTCGTGAATATTAGTGTGGGAATTTCTGTAAAGCTTTCGGAGTTGCAAATGAAGGTTGAGCTGGATTTTGTAATTTTGGGGGTGATATAGGGGTTTTCAACTAGTTTTACGGAAAATATTTTGGATGTTCTTTTTGAGCCTTTTGAGTTCTGGATGAAGGTCGAGCTGGATTCTGGAATCTTGACTGGTGATGGAAGGACTTCCAAAGAACTTTTACAATGACACTATGTCCGAACTGGCCTACCATGAGGACTGGTACATTGGGAAGGTTTTCTTAGTTCATAAATGATTTTGTAAAAACCGGTGAATAAAGTTTGTTTGTTTCGTAAATTTTAGTGTGGGAATTTCTGTAAAGCTTTCGGAGTTGCAAATGAAGGTTGAGCTGGATTTTGTAATTTTGGGGGTGATATAGGGGTTTTCAACTAGTTTTACGGAAAATATTTTGGATGTTCTTTTTGAGCCTTTTGAGTTCTGGATGAAGGTCGAGCTGGATTCTGGAATCTTGACTGGTGATGGAAGGACTTCCAAAGAACTTTTACAATGACACTATGTCCGAACTGGCCTACCATGAGGACAGGTACATTGGGAAGGTTTTATTTTATATTAAAATATAATGGACTGTGACCTGATCATAAATTTCACGTACATAAAGGAAGTCAGTGAATAGAGTTTGTTTGATTCGTGAATTTTAGTGTGGGAATTTCTGTAAAGCTTTCGGAGTTGCAAATGAAGGTTGAGCTGGATTTTGTAATTTTGGGGGTGATATAGGAATTTTCAACTAGGTTGCGAATTATATTTTGGATGTTCTTTTTGAGCCTTTTGAGTTCTGGATGAAGGTTGAGCTGGATTCTGGAATCTTGACTGGTGATGGAAGGATTTCCAAAGAACTTTTACAATGACACTATGTCCGAACTGGCCTGCCATGAGGACTAGTACATTGGGAAGGTATTTTAAAATATAGAGAAGATTAAAAGAAACAAAACCCGATCTTTAAATTCGTAAATCATACGTATATAAGAGTGTTTGAACCACGCGTAATTATTAAAAAATATGTCGAATTTAAATATGTAAAATCAGTGGTTTTACCGTATTTTGATATAAAAGTATATTTTTATTAAGTGTTAACTTCGCGATTAGATTCAGTGGCGGGTGTTGTGGTTTCGTTTGAATTTATTGTTTTACGCTATTCTATTTGTAATGGTGTTTTATTTAAGGTGATTTTAGTGAATCGTGTCAGACCGGTTAGGATAGTGGAATTCAAAGGTAAATTTTGTAATATATATGCATATGCAACATACTGGCTAGTTACGTTTTAGGACGTAGGGAGATTGCGTAAATCAGGTTTAAATATACCTGTATAGGTTATGTAGGTTATGACCAGCACACCATTTTAATAAACCCTTAAGAAAATATTCCTAATTGATTTCGGTGAAAGGTGGACCCCTGACCGCATCATTTGGAATAAAACAATTTCTGTAGGTATATCAATAGATAGCCACAGAAATATAAACCATAACATATACACTATACACTCACAATTAAAAGCATACACTTATGCCTTTAGGGAGGACAAAAGAATATCTTTTGAACTCCAACATAACACTACGAGATTAAATTGGTAAATCTGTCTGAAGATGTATATTTTGTACAGATCAGAAAACGGGGACTCCTAGGGACAAATAATAAATTTGTAGCTTAAGTACAAATTTATCTGCGTTGGGAGTCACGGGGACTGGCGATGGATAAATATCGTATGGACCGAGGGTCCATACGAATTTAGTGGGGCCAGTTCCACAAACCCCTTCAAAAGGGGTCAATAAAAGTTTGTATTGTTGAAGTTCTAAAATTTAGAAGAAAATATAAAATAATAGATTTCATCTATTGAACAGCACAACAAAATTAAGCTATCAAGTAATACATTGATCATAATTTAATAATAACAATAACACAAACATCAGAACACTTTCATTTTGAATTTTGGCGGGTCTCACAAGCTCGCAAGCGAGGTACGTGAGCGCGCTGTCGAAGCGTGCACATAGAACACAGAGGGAAACCAGAAGGGTTTAAATGACTATAGATGAATGAGCAATTAGTTTGGTAAGTGCTTTAATGTTGATATTAGAATTTACTAGAATAGATTTAGGAAATGAGAGTTAGTACTCTGAGTTATTACGGTACACAACGGCTTCCTGAAAAGGAAGTAATAATTGGGTCCATTTTACAGGAATTATGTGTACGAATTAGCGACACTGTTTCTGACAAACCTAGAGATCACTTGAAAGTTATACGCTGGCCATATTTCGATTCTTTATATTCTAGTTGTTCTAGAGCTAAAGAGTTGATTTTTGATAATTCTGCCTTTAATATCTAAGGAAAAACAATAGGTATAGGGTAGAGGTTATTACAACGGATTGACCGACTTGGATGCGGTTTTTAAAGAACATCTTGAAATAAAAGTTAAATTACAAATAAAAAAAAAAAACAAATTCCCTAGTCCATGGTTGTGCTTCCCTAGTCCGTTGGCATAACCAATTTGACCCCCGAGAGTGTGCCAGTCCGGCTTGTAGGCGGACTAAAGTAGCTACGGAATGAGCGTTTTGAAGATCCGAGGTTTGTTAGCACAATGCCTTGTCTGGGTATTTATTTGCATGTGTAACGTCACGCGGCGGGTAAAGCGTGTGCAAATATATTATTGCAGTGGGCGCCAGCTCGGCGTATCTGTAAACCGCAGGCCTTTCGATAATGTTTGCCGATTTAATGTGACGCGTTACAAAGCATACAGGGTGGCGTTTTAATTACGCGAATCGAAACGAGCGTTTAATCTTTTCTTTTACATCATACTTTTTAATATGGTGAGGGTGGACAGCAATTTACTTTAAAATAATTTTGCAAGGTGCTATCGTTCTGAAATCAAATAAACATTGTCACTTATGTATCTAGTGATTTATTCATGAACAAACAGATTCAGTTCGCATTAAAATTAATTATTCCTTACTTACTTTGTGCATATAGAGGGCTAAATCTCCCTTCAATTTTAATCCATTTAAAGCAAATTATATACAGTGGAATTATAGCCAGAAAATATTACAACTACCTACCTTTATCGCCGTAGGTTTTATATTTGTTACGAAATTACCGGTCAGTTAAAACGATACGCAAATAGTGGTTAATTATACTATACTAAATACTCCCTTGTCTCGTAGCGCGTGAGATGCTGAACGATTTGGAGACGTAGAATAATGAATTTACAAGTATTAGTTAATCAATCAGCGAAAAATGGTCCACATAGGTAAAAGGTAGATGCAATACAATATACATACGCGAAAAATATATGAATATAAGCGTCACTTGAAAGTTTAAGGTTTCACACATTAGAGTGATACAGTATAGTTTATTTTGTACTTACATAAATGATTATGTATTTACATAAGAGTATGTAGGTACTACTATATTCTTATCTACGCTGCCTCAATACAAACACGCGTCGACCTAAGTTACGAAGGAAGGTAGCGCTCGCAAGTTGAGAAACTTGAACTCATTACGCGGGTTACCTGCTTACCGACTCGCTCTTCACACCGACCTACATACCTACTTTGAAATGCACCGCGATTTTCAATATATTTTTTTTCGTTTCGTACTTTTTGTTTGGTACTCGATTCACTACTGAGAGTGATGATCATCAAGATGATAAATAATAATAAAAAATGACTTATTTCGTTTAAAAAAAAAACGTACGTAAATATATATTTCGAGATTTCAAAGAAATAACCCTTGTAAAAGTACCATAGTACGTATCTGTCCAGCAATGCATAAATTAATGAACGTATTTAACATAGCAAATAGACACCTGCTATCTCTATGGTGCTGATGCCACTGATTTACTGTAGAACAATACTTGTACCTGTCTCCAATAAAATTGGTTGTATATGAACTGTAAATAAGAAATCTTATCTTATCTTCCTTTTTTCCAAAACATGATTAACTAAAATACTTGTCACTTCTAAGCAAATTTAAGGCAATTTCTGCAGATTGATAGAGACGAAATATACAGAAGGTACAATTAAAAACCGTTTATCTCTTTACGTCAACAAATAACATCTTACAACACTTGTACCATACGAGTAGTTCACTTGTCCGAGATGTAGCTGCGCACTAGTCAAATAAATCAATTGCATAGAAACGTGGTTGCCTTACTGCATGGATATACCTTGTCAGCAACAATTGGTCGGCGTGGACTCCATTTGTAGAAGATGCGTCAGTAAACATGCGGGACATAGATTCATAATTTTATCTAATGACTTTCAGACTCTCAGTATCAGCTCGGTGTGCCTCGGAGCTTCTTCTATTTTCAATCCCTTCTTGCCAAGCGTCCCCCTCTCCCTACAAGGAGAGAGACCGCAGTTCGAGCTACAGGAAAACTCGGATTGAGAAAAATAAAGTGACTGCTGTAAACAAGTTTTGACGGTTCCGTACATGAAGTTTTTAAATGTGGCAAATATATTTACTGGCGTTAAAGAAAACACATAGGTTAAATATTGCCAATTAGTTATTGTTGTAATACCAGTTGTTTGTTGTAATTGTAGTTGGTTATCGCGTTGGCGGCTCAAGCCAGAGACCAAGGTTCACATCAGTCGGGATGTATTTTTACCAATGATTTTCGATTTGCATTTTTCTAATTAAAAATATAATATAAAGCGAGTACGTGCTTAGTACTAAAATAAACATAAAAAATATTGTTGTAATACCTATAATCGGAACGAAAGAGGTGGTATACTTCTTTGGCGTGACCCTCCCCCTTTCTCCTTCCCCAAATGTTTTGTGTTCCATAAGTATGTTCACTTATAAATCGAAAACGTCTAAACCGATTTGAATACGGTGTTCGCGAATACAATCTCACATACCTTCGGATGGTTACAGCTAGTTTATCATATGAAGAATTAATAAAAAAATATATGTATGAACGCACGCTTTTTCGAGAACACCTACAACCGCTACGACACGTAGGATTTGAATTATTTATCGACTGTCACTATGTGAAATGTCTACGTAGGTAGTTAAATATAAGTAATAATATTGTCTGCAATTATATTGGTGATTTGTCCGAAGAGAAGTATAATTAACTAAGGTAGTCTCATCTCTAGTCTTCCGGGCTTACGCACTAGTATTCAGAGTTTTTTTTTTTTTTTTTTTTTCATCCCTTCCGGTGTATGCTCTGTGGTACGCACCTCCGTCCGTCATTCTATCTTTAGTGCCGGGCGAAGCGCACGCACGCACCTCCCGACTAGTGATAAGAAAATGCCGAAACGCCACAACCATCGCGACACTGACGAGATCCACGCGAAGATAAGGAAGCTCGAAAGAGAACTCGCGCGCAGCGACCGACGACGCGAACGCGCCGCGCGAGACCGGCGCGACGACACGGCGCCACCGAGCTCCCGTGACGGTTCGCGCGACCGCCGCCCGCGCCGCCGCCGACGCCGTTCAGGATCCGCCGCAACGTCACGGAGCCATTCTCGGAGCGACTATAACGAAGGTGAGTAAATACTTAAACCGATTTCATTATTATTTTGCATTGGATCTACTATCGCACCGCAAGCACGATCGCGCCAACACTAAAAAAAAAAAAAAAAAAAAAAAAAAAAAAGGCGGTAGGCGACAAAAGTTGGATTTTATTTTAGAAAAACTGCCGCGACCCGACCGCGGCAAGGCTACACATCTAGGGCTAGCCCGCGAGGCTAGACAAAGAAAAAATAATACCTGGGGTTAGCGCGAGACGCTAAACGAAGGTGATTCGGCCGGGGGTTAGTCCGAGAGACTAAACGATGGCAAACGATATTTGCGGATAAAAATTAACCGCCAACCCCGCCTGTTGCAGACGAAGTCGAGGCGGATCCCAACTTGACCAGTGCTACTCCCGCGGTCGAACCTGCCGTCACGCCGGCAGCACGCGCCGCCCCTACACTGCCCGCTGCCGCCCCCATAGCCGACCACTCGCTCGCCGACGAGGTTGCAGAAAACGTCACTACCGCAGCCGAGGCACCAATCCCTTGGGACATCATCGCCGCCCTCGGGGACGGCGCAGAAGAGGCTCCAAACTACGGGGAGAATATTAATGAGGAAGTGGGTAAGCGCTGGACAGCTATACTGAAGACCGGCCTACCTAAAGAGGCCAAAGAAAAGCTCCTGAAAGAGTATCTAGTACCTGCAAACTGCACGCTTTTAAAAGCGCCAAAACTAAATCCTGAGATTTCGCTGACGGTGAACGAGACCTCAAAAGCCAGGGACAGAAAAATCGAAGCAGAACAAGGCCAGCTGGGCTTGGGCTTGGCAGCGATCGGCGAGGCGCTTACGCTGCTCATATCGTCCACCACAGTCGACAAGGTGAAGGTAGTGCAGAAGCTCTCCGACGGTGCCAGGATCCTCTCGGATCTGCATTTCCACCAGACGGAGATACGGCGGAAAATAATTGCAATGTCTCTCGATAAATCATTCAACTCCATTGCGACTGAAGCAGCCCGAGACGAGTTATTATTCGGCGACAAGCTGGCTGAAAAAATACGTACAACCAAGTCAATTGAGAAGTCGGGCCTTCAAATCAAGAGACATGGAGATAACACGAAGAAAGACGCAATCGCATCCACATCAACTAGACGTTTAAACTGGAACGGCCCGCCTCGCCAGAACGCACCAGGCGCTCGGACGACGAGGGGACGCGGTGGCGGGCCCAAGCCACGGACGGCGGCGTTCGCACGGAACCCGACCACTGCGAGCAGCGGTGCAGCCGGCAGCGGGGGCGGGGGGCAGAGCCGCCGCAACTACAACCAGCCACCCTCCCGTCAACCGCAGCGGCGTGCTCGACAGTAGCGGAGGTACATGTACATGCAGCTCGACTCAAATATTTTCTTAGTTGCTGGAAGAAGATCACCAATGACCGTTCAGTACTAAACTGTATCGAAGGCTACTCTATACCTTTTCTCAATAAACCCCATCAGCAAAGTAGCCCTAAACACTCCTTTTCAAAAATGGAGCAAAAGGAAATGTCATTGGCCATAAACAAGTTATTGAAGTTAGGTGCCATTTCGGAGTGCGAACCTACACCCGACCAGTTCATTTCAAAAATATTTTTAACTCCCAAATCGGACGGAAGCAAGAGGTTCATCTTGAACCTGAAACCGCTTAATCGTTTCATTCAAACGAACCATTTCAAAATGGAAGATATTAGGACAGCCACAAAATTAATAACAACGGGCTGTTATATGGCAACGGTTGATCTCAAAGAGGCCTACCTTTTAGTACCTATAGCCGAACGAGATAAAAAATACCTCCGATTCCAATATGGTATTTTATACCAGTTTGAAGCTCTGCCATATGGACTTTGCACAGCACCACTTATTTTTACAAAAATATTAAAACCCGTAATTTCGTGCCTTAGATCACAAGGATTCCAATCGGTTATTTATCTCGACGACATATTATGTATAGGCAGTTCTTACTCAGACTGCCTCCGTAACGTTCAGGCGACACTAAGAACGCTACAGTGTTTAGGATTCATAATCAACTTTGAAAAGAGTAGCTTGTTACCAAAAAAGCTTTGCAAGTTCTTAGGCTTCATAATTAACTCACAGTATATGTGTCTTCAACTTCCAGAACAGAAACGTGCCACCATCAAGGAACTGGTGCAAAAATATTCCTTGTTATCTGCTACAACAATAAGAGAGTTTGCCCGATTAATAGGCATACTGTCAGCCGCGTGCCCTGCAGTAGCATACGGCTGGGTATATACAAAAATTCTAGAGAGACACAAATACCTAGCTTTGCTAAGAAGCGACGACAACTTCGATACAAAATTTTATTTACCTAAACAAATCATTCCCGAACTCAAATGGTGGTCCGTGAATATCGGACACACAGTACACCCAATAAGACAGTACAAATTTACTATGGAAATTAAAAGTGATGCTTCACTTACTGGCTGGGGAGGTTTCTGTAACGGAAACCGCGCAAATGGGGCATGGAATACAGATGAACAAAAGTCACATATTAATTACCTAGAACTTCTAGCTGCTTTTTTCTGTCTGAAATGTTTCGCAAAAGACATGTTCAACTGTGAAATACTCCTTCGTATAGACAACACCACTGCCATATCCTACATCAACAGAATGGGTGGAATTCGATTTCCACACCTAAATGACGTCACAAGATCCATTTGGCAATGGTGCGAGGAGCGAAAGGTTTGGATCTTTGCATCCTACATAAAATCTAAAGATAACATTGAGGCCGACGAAGAATCTAGAATACTCAATGTAGACACTGAGTGGGAGCTGTCCACAAAATACTACAATAAAATTTTGTCACAGTGGGGCGAACCGAAGATCGACCTCTTCGCTTCACGCACCAATGCCAAGTGTGACAAGTATGTGTCATGGAAACGCGACCCTGACGCGTTCAATATCGACGCGTTACCTCTGGACTGGAAACCATTCTATTTTTATGCGTTCCCGCCATTTTCACTTATCCTGAAATGTCTGCAAAAAATTATGAATGAAAAAGCAACAGGAATAATAGTCGTACCCTACTGGCCTGCACAGCCTTGGTTCCCACTGCTTCAGGCAATGCTGGTGTCCCCATTGCTCACATTTAAACCTAATAAAGACCTCCTCGTTTCTCCTTTCAGTACTTACCACCCATTGTCACACCAACTTACGCTGGTGGCCGGGAAGCTCTCCGGACGGCGTTCAGACGACGACGCATCCCGGAGTGCTCACTTGACATCATGATAGCATCTCTCTCAAGTAACACCTTAAAACAGTATGACGTAACATTCCGGTCATGGTGGCAGTTTTGTATCGATCGAACGGGACTTAAATCCTCTTAATGGTTCGGCCGAGACCATGGTCAAGTTCCTTACAGACAAATTTAACAGCGGGGCGTCCTACGGAACTTTAAATTCTCATAGATCAGCGCTCTCCCTCCTTATTGGCATCAATATAGGATCCGACGAGGTGCTGAAAAGATTCCTCAAAGGAGTCTTTCGGTTAAGGCCACCCCTGCCCAAATACTCAAGCACCTAGGACCCAACAATAGTTTTGGAACACATTTCGACTTGGTACCCACATGAAAATTTAACTTTTGAAAAATTAACAAAAAAATGTGTCACCCTACTTGCACTATGCACCGGGCATAGAGTGCAGACAATTTCCTCAATAAATGTAAATTGTATAAGAACATCCAACACATCTGTAGAAATAAACATCACCGATTTAATAAAAACATCCGGTGTGGGTAAGGATCAGCCGATATTGACCCTACCTTTCTTTACAAATAAGCCACAAATTTGTCCCGCGAAAGCATTACTAGATTACCGGAATGTTACACAAGCCCTCAGACCAGAAAGAGAACATTACCTTATTCTCACTATCAAGCGCCCTCACAAGAGAGCGTCACCACAAACTATTAGTCGTTGGATTAAAGCGACATTAGCCGCAAGCGGCATAGACATCAATATGTTTACAGCGCACAGCACTAGGCACGCGTCCACCTCAGCGGCGCGGAGTAACGGAGTCAGCCTAGAATGTATACGCAGGACCGCAGGCTGGAGTCATAACTCCAGTACGTTCGCAAAGTTCTATAATAGGCCTATAGCCCAACCAGAGGAAACCTTTGCTCATGCAGTAGCCCAGGATTTACAGTAATCCAACTCATCATACTTTACAACCTAATATGTCTTCATATTATATTATCAAACTACAATTATAGCTACCTATGATTTAAGTTCCTGTCCGAAAATAAAAATATCGATCCATTGTACTGTGTGAGATCGTACTTTGTAGAATTCATAAACATACACATGTTCATCAATGTAGGTGTAATCGTATACAGTGAATCAAAGGCTTTGCTTGTTATCGTCAAATACAGAAATACATATTATTTGGTTAATACGTGTTTCGTACTCTCAAACTGACACATCTTTCCTAACTCTAAACATCTACCTTAGTTAATTATACTTCTCTTCGGACAAATCACCAATATAATAGAATAATCAAACGAACTTACCCTAAGTGATGTTCGATTATGATTATATGTGGTGTTTGTCCGAAGAGAAGTAGAGTTACCCTCCCGTCCCCAAAGCTTCCCTAACAACCAACAGAGAAAGCTCCCATAAGGAAAGCTGTGCATATTGTGTAAACTCTAAATAAATGACGGACGGAGGTGCGTACCACAGAGCATACACCGGAAGGGATGAAAAAAAAAAAAAAAAAAAAACTCTGAATACTAGTGCGTAAGCCCGGAAGACTAGAGATGAGACTACCTTAGTTAATTATACTTCTCTTCGGACAAACACCACATATAATCATAATCGAACATCACTTAGGGTAAGTTCGTTTGATTATTCTATTATGTGGGTAATTTAGATCTATGTAAGATTCAAATTCATAATTTACTTTCACAGTTGTTTGACATCATCTTTGGCCTTGTCTTTGGCATATTTATTCAATCAAATTTTATCTAATTCTGAATTTTTTTTTACATAATATGTTTCAGGTAGGTACCTGTGTTTATGTACCTTTTAGTACCGTGTGGGGTCGGTACTTAAAAAGAATAGCCCCACTGCATCTCTCCCCGTCGCATGTCGTAAAAATCGACTAAGGGATCGTCAGCCTCGGCAGCTCAGTGGTGCGGTCAGTTATTGGATGGGTGACCGCCCGACCGTTGGAGGCTGACCGTGGTTCGGATTCCACGTTAAACTGTAGGTCCCTTCCCTTCTTACCTTACTGGGTGGTAGGGTTTATCCCGGCCGGGTTGGTACCACCGCACTGAGTGAAACGTCGGTTGAAACGGCTATGTAAATAGTTCGTGTTTTCCGTCCAGTTCAGTGTAGCCGGCGCGAAATGAAGGGAAGCACTGACGTGGCACCAGGTTCACCCGGTGTTGTGGGCTGACGTCACGGATGTTGTGGGTGATGTAGCCAACCGTGTCAGTTTCCATAAAAAAAAAAAAAAAAAAACCTATGTATTACATATATAGTATATATTTTAATTCAATAATTAGGTTTATAGCTTTGACCTTATGATGTAATGTAGATAATAAATAACGTTTCTTAATACAGAGATTAATAAATAAAAATTTTCCTTACAAAATCCTATTATATTTTGCAATATAATTTACCTACCTATCCATACAAACTTATTTCCACACATAGGAGCAGACAAGGGATTGCACTAGCAAGGGTGTATCAACCCTCATCACCCCTCTAGGTAGGGTTCCGTGACCAATGAATTCATGAATAATTTCTTACCTTGTGCAAATTGAAAGCGATGGCTAACTGAAATAATTATCATTCAGTGAATTTACAATAAAGGCTGAAGCTCACTTACCACAATACCTATAATTACAAAGGTCAGTTAACTCCTTGGAGTTAGTACTTGTCCTTAGCTTCAGAAATGTTTGTCGGTTGCTCTACTATTATTGTCTATCGTTAGACTGTCTGTCTCGGTCATCAAATTCGAAATTATATCCCTTCATACGACCGAATGTCGGCTTCTATAGACACCTTGTGGGTGGCTCGGCACCAACAACAAAAACAATTTTTTTTTGTTTCATGGGTGGCTTGAGGCAGAATTGAATAAAATTAATTTAAAATTGCAATTTGCTGATGTAATGCTTCCTTTGTACCTAGCGGTTACGGCCAAATATAATAATGGCAGAACAGTCTAAAACATATTCTATTTTTATATAGTGTTAGTTGAATAAAAGCATTAATTGAATAGTTCATAAAATGTAAGGGACAATTCAAAGATTTGTGGATGATCAAGTTGGATCAGAACATAATTAAAAGATATGTTGTTAATATAGGTTTTTTTCGTTTATTTTCAATTTAATTGAAACAATAATTTTTATATAAATAATCTTAATCTTACTTACTTTCTCTGAATAAAAAATAATATTAACAATTAATTATACTTTGGTCGTAGTCTAGGTAACACGAAATACATAAACAACATTTTATTATGATTTTTTTGTTCTGTGTTGTGTGTGGTGGTGGGTACATGTTTATAACAATCATTGATAATAAAAAAAATAAAGGAGATGAGTCATTTTCACTAACTTTGTCCCATAACGAAACACTGTAAAGAAATTATTGTAACGAAACTCTAAATATGTAACGAAAATTTATTTATAAAGTAACATTCACATTGGCTTGCATTTTAAGGATAGGTAAATAAAAACAAAATGTATTGAATAACCAAAATTTATTGGATCTTGTTGGTTTATCAGTTGAATCTGGAAAAAATATAAAAACCTACTTCAAAAATGTATGAAATAATAATTCTTTTCGGACAAAAGCAAGCAAAAAAATTATGGATGAAAGAAAACATGAGTGGATAAAATCCTTTTATGCTTTTGTGGCGCTTTCAACTCCAGGGTACCGAAAGAAATATTATTTCATACATATTTGAAGTCAGTTTTTATATTTTTTATAAATAATGTTATGTGGAGAAAATTCCAATGCTTATGGAGCTTTATACTACAAAGATTTCGTTACGTAACGAAATATAACGAAATCGTAACGAAACGTAACGAAATGTTTTGCAAAAAATATCCTAAAAATTACTTCCCTGACAACAATAGAATCAAAACATTACAAAAGCACTTGTTAAACGTAAGATCTATGACATATAAAATCGGGATCAATAATCTAGAACAACTTTCCGGGAAAAGGTTGTGTTTTAGTCCAGCGTAACGAAATTTTTTTCACTTTTTTCAACGACATTCTCACTTGAACTGCTCTCACTGCTTCCAAAGACGCCATTGCAGTTTTTTCGTCCACCAATAAACATCGGGCCGGTGTTGCCAACCGTATGACTTAAAGCAGCGTTCAATATCTCGATAAATCACTACCCAAAAGCGTAACGAAACATTATGTAACGAAACACGAAAACAAGTGCGACATGCAAAAAAAAAATCATTTCGAAAAGAATCGAAGAGATATATTGGACGCGCGCGAGCATATGCGCCGCGTAAGGAATGCGGCCGACACCCGCGCTAACCCCCGCGCGGCAGGATGCGGGTGGGAAGCGCGCTTCCTCTTCCCCCTTTACCTCTGGCCGCGCAGCGCATGTGCTCGCGCGCCGATAATAGTTCTAATTGATAAAGAAATGTAAAATAGAACATTACTCTGAGTGGTCCTGAATGTCTAAACCTGCAAAGGTCGAGAGTGACATGACGATTTTTGTATGGAGAGCAAAATCAGGGCTTCGTTAATCGTACAATTGCCAAATAATTAAAAGAAGTAGAGCTTATACACTATCAATTCCCAACGAATAAAGATATTTTCTGTTAAATGACATTTAATGTTTATCAAATAAACAAGGAAATATAATTAATTTCTCAATTTAGAAATTGCGACAACATTTTAACATTGGAAATGTTTTTTCGATCGCGTTGGTAGGGGCCGTTTTCAGCGAAAGTGCGACATCGCTCTGGCGTCGTCAATTTTGGGGCTACGTAGGTCAATCAAAAGACCAGGGGTATCAAAAGACGTGTCTTGACGAGATCTACAAGATGGTGTAAAAATGTCGAAAAATTACGTGATCTTTTTTGCGACTTCTCAACTTGAATCGACGATATCTCGAAAACGAAAAGCGATATCGAAAAAATTAAAAAAAACACTCGGGGTATTGAGTTGGGCTACAGTTACTACAGCAAAAAAACGGAACCTCGCTATCTGTAATGGGGTTGGAGAAAGCTTTACCTTTATGCGGCGGAGTTTTCAAGGCGCGCGGCGCGCGGCATAATATTTTTATATTTGATATTTATTAATTTGTTACTTTAGTTAGTTAGATCTGTTAATTCGTTTGGTTATAAGTATGTTAATATTCAATTAAGAAGACAAATCGTTAAGCAAAAAATACGTTTTGCCTATGTTCATTTTCAATGTACCCGAAGGTCGTGAGAGGCACGAGATCTGTGGATTTTTTTCTCAAAAGTACAAAGTTGGTGAAAATGACTCAGATATAGTATACATAAAATAGGTACTGGAGTTACAGCCGCCACTCGGAACTAGCCAAGATACGGTCGACCACGCCTATTTCGGCTAGCCACTGATCAAAAAAACACAACGGAGTGTCAGCCCGCTGCCCTACTTCACTGTGCGTTTTTTTTATGTTAATAATTTAAAAATATTGTAATTAATTATTGTAGGCGACAGACACAATAATATTAAGAAATTTGCGAAATTAATAAATAAGGCTAGAACATAATACTCATATTATCGGTTAAGGCCTGGGCCCAGGTATTTGACATAGGTAGGTAGAATAATAGAGTAAGTTAGAATGCAAATTATAGGAAATATATGTTATTCTGCCAATCAAAGATAAACTGGGGTACAGGTACCTACCACACACACGATGACGAAAGTATAAACATACTCTTGTCATACAATATAAACATACAGCAATGTATCCCGATTCCCGAAATAGAATTGTTATAGGAAGAAATACTAAGTCAAGGTTAGAGACCGCTCGACTAGGACATGATGACTAGGAGACGCGAGCTGCGATGGAACAATGGGGTTCATTATTGACGGGCGCGAGGTCATACGCGTGGTGACGACTCTCGCGCCGGCCCGGACGCATATTGTAAACATTCGCTGCCCCCGCCCGAGACGAACATAGTTTAATTAGGCAGTCCCATTCACACAGCTCCTCAGAACGGACCGATGACGTGACGGTAGAGAAGCTCGCGAACTCCCGAATCGTACGCGACAGTGACGATCCAGTGAAAACTACTCATTAGAATTGATTAGAATAGAAACAAGTAAAACATAGTGACAGTTGTGTGCAGACAACCAAAAACGACATAAAACATACTCGTGATACCTATCGTGAATTGGTGGTGACACCGAACTATTTATAGTGACAACTAATGACAACTGACAACTCAATCGAATACTTTTTACCTGACCTTGGGACCACGATGCTTGGGACTAAGATTGGTGGCTGGGCAACCCGTATGTTAGTTTTATTTGTCTCCAAAAACTTCCCCAAACATTATAATGTTAGTTTGAGAACGCAGTGCTTAATAAATAAATAATGCATAAATAGTAAAACAGGAACAAGTGATTTGGTTGTCAAGTTGACGAGTGCACAGGAAACGATTGACACTCCCACGATGAACAGTCGAACTGTAGATTGAGTCACGGTTTCGCCGGAGGAGACCGAACCGGCAAAGGGTGAACGCTGACAGCGAATAAGCGAACCTTTATAAGTGTGAACTCTGGCGAATAGGTGAACTTATAAAAGGGTGAACTTTTGTCAGTAAGTAAATGAAATGAATCCCTGAACAGTGCTTTTTAACAATTATATTATGCCCGTATAATAACAGTAAAATGCAATAATGAAAATGAACACCATTTTCCATTTAGGTCGTCCCCATCGTTGCTGGCCCATATGGACCTGG
Source organism: Nematopogon swammerdamellus (assembly GCA_946902875.1). Classification (NCBI taxonomy): domain Eukaryota; kingdom Metazoa; phylum Arthropoda; class Insecta; order Lepidoptera; family Adelidae; genus Nematopogon; species Nematopogon swammerdamellus. The sequence continues at coordinate 9,125,491 of OX336344.1, forward strand.
ACCGCGATGACGTCACTCTCACGATATTGCAAAACATATGGCAAAGTTCAAACGACCCTAAATTCATGTCACGATATATTGATGCACTGTGCGGTCGCTACGTAATGGGGGATGGAAGAGCTTCCGCAAATTCGATTTCGTGGACACGCCGCGCGCCGTGCCGCCGCGCCGCCGGGTCGCCTGCATAGCTGTAGGCTTTGCCGTTACATCGGAGCGGCTCCTGTGAAGCCAGTCTCCTCCTTCCATATCACTTGTCTAACCCTTCTCTACATATTTTGAAATGCAACCTCTGTAGTAGGTATATACCGGATGTCGCAGTAAGGTCCTTTGTATTGTATTGTATAGGTAGGTATAAATATTACACTCAAATAAAAATAAGGGCCAAAGGTAACACTTAATGCCTCTAGGCATTACTACCAGAATTTCATTGGGGTGTGATAACTGCTAGGTGAGTGGCGGAAAGAAATATACAATATAATATAACACAACGCGTAATACAATGTGTAATACAAATAATTTATTGTCAATAATACAAATGGTAAGATACAATTAAATATTAAACTATGTAAATATATTATTAAAAATATTATACTAATTAAATATTAAACTATGTAAAGATATACTAAAAATACCTACTATTTAAATAAATATTTACTAACTCTGAACTTAGGAGATAGGTATCGTTTTGGATTACTTAAAAATTTTGGAGGACGAAATTTGTATGTTGAACTAAATAACTCTTGTTTAATGACTTTAGATGAGGGTAAAAATAAGACATAAATACAATTTATTGGGGATTTCGTGCTAGAAATATTGTACGCTGTGACCCATATAAGTTCTACGACGCAAGTGATTTTTTTTTTATGGAAACTGACACGATTGGCTATATCACCTACAACATCCGTGATGTCAGGCCATAACACCAGGTGAACTTGGTGCCACATCAGTGCTTCCCTTCGGTCGTGCCGGCTACACTGAACTGAATTAATTAGAAGTAATTGTATCTTAAAGAGAGGGTGATCCGTGATAATTATAATATGTAAATGCATAATTTCATACCTATAATTATATAACACAAAATCTGCACTCCTACACCTAAAAACAACGTAGCTTAGCGATACAGGTGCGAGCAAAGTTGGGTGCGAGCCTAGTGCCTAGCTCTGAGCAAACATCGTTGTAAAAGATGTTTTTTTAACTTTCTTTCCTCGTACTATAAAACACATGAATGTATATTTTAATTTAATTTACACAATAAATAATTTTGTTTTGTTTTGTTTTTTTTTTATTTATTAATTAACTAAAACAAAATTTCGAATTCATAAAAGTTTTATATTTCCTATCACGAATATGAACAAGTTAAAAACATTTTGGTGTTTTTCTTAATGGAAGAAATGTTCCATTTTCTACATAGCATTCTCCAAGCGCAGCCGTTCTCTCCTAAAAGTCCTAAAACTATAGATACGACCACTTATTTTTACAGCGCCGCGTAACCTTGAAAACACCAGACTCTCTTAAATCTAATCTACAACATGTTTACCTATAGGTGTTGGCTCAATTTTCCAAACCAATAAACAATTCAGTATTTATCGGTGCCGGCGACCTTACGTACCTATATCGCCGGCGTTACACAATTTATTGGAAGTAATGATCGTTGCGGGGAGGGTCGGCCAATCGACCAGCGGCTACCAGAACAACATGAAACCAGAGGCGACACCGAAGCTCACCTCACCTATAAGGTCGTGCCATCGACGCGACGCTGAAAATACACTTCGGTAAAACTTTGTCATAATAACTAGCCTTCCACTCTCCCGCTGTGGCGAACCTTTAAAGCAAAGATCAAGCGTGCGTATGACAAGGTTCTAAAGGCAAATATTCAGTTTCAGCCGACTATACGACGCGACGTGTACAGTGTACAGTATATGGATTACATGTGCATGCATGTAAAGATATACTATCGATAATAGGTAAAGCGCAGGGATGAAGTGACTAAGGGAGATTTTTGCATCACTGTAGTAGTAATGGTTGGGGATTTCAGGGAGGACTGAGGAGATAGACCATGAATACTACAAGCAACCTAGATAGGTAACGTGCTCTGCGCCCGTGGCCCCCATGAAGTGTGTGATTGTCACACATCTGCACTCACTCGACGTCAGTCGTCGACCGGCATGACCAGTGTGTAGAGGTGTGTGCGTGCAGTCAACAAGGAGGTAGCCGGCTGCACAATGATTTATTTTTTTTTATTCTAAAGGAGAAAACGATATCTGGCTAGACCACAAGAAAAGCCACGCAAAACATAATAACTCCTAATATGCACGACAGTTTATTATTTTAGAAAATTATAAAACCATTTGGGCACAGACAGCTCGGGCCGGCTCGGCTACGCGGAGTTCCGTATTTCAGTATCTAAATGATCGTAAGTGGTTGAGCGCTCAGAAATATATACAATAATAATAATATATAATATAGTCGTTTCGCGTGCATGGGCTGATAGCGAAGAGCCTCGGCGACCACCTTGAGAGGCTCTAGCTGAGTGGTTGGGGGCCCAAGGGCCAGATCCAGAAGCAGCCCTGCTCGACACTGCACGCATCGTCCGGAGGTTCCTCTCTTTGGGACCCGACCATCGGTAGCTTGGTTTCGCCCCGCCGCCCCCGGTGGTGGAGACTCCGTTTATTTTTATATTAATTTTAGGTTTTAATTTTTAATAAAAAAAAAAAATGTAAAATTTATATAAAAAGAAACGTGTAAGTAAATGGATGAAATAATATAATAAATTTATACGTTGTTCTTTTGCGACTTGAGGTTATCTCATTATTTTGTATATTTTTATTTCTATGGCTAATATACGTATGCAGATTTAATTCGATTCACTAGTTAGTAAAAAGAAACCGTCTCTATAGTACTGTTACATCATAGACACTGTTTTAGTACTTTCCATACACATCCATTAAGAATTCACTAATTGCATGTAGATCTATAAAGATTATAGAAGATAAAGCGATTGCACATTCCTTTATAATAAAAATACGAAGCCACAATACATAATCTCTGTCCGCCTCATCATTTATAACCTTACCTTATTGCCTGTAAAGATGGCGGGGCGTACCGGCTCTTCTGGAAATTTTATATTTTGTTTTCATAGTGAATTGAATCGAAAAGGCGGCGGTGCACCGCACCTCACTAACAAGGCGCGGACGTGACAGGAAGCTCATCTTGGCATGTAATGAGTTATACTTGTGTAACTTGGGCTTGGACTAATTTTGTTCAACTTCGAACTCCAGACTGCTGGTCAAGTAAGTTGGGAGAGGTAAGAAATGGTGAGTTAGATTCTGGCTGTTTTGTTTTGTCTTTTTTTTGGATTCCGTATAAACAATTTTAGGAACTAACCCTGTGAGACGGGACCTTACGGGGAGACCTCATTCTACGTATGACCATCAAATTGTCACTGGTTGTACCCTAGAAATGGACTGTAAGAAATTTCTCGCCTCAGATACTCGAACCTATGGACTTACCTCCGTTCGCGCCCAGCAGGTAGTCACCGCCACACACCCACAATGATTTACCAGCGCAGCGTCCAGCCAGAGTTCTCAATTCTCCACAGCACAGAGCCACCGATCGCGCGCTCACAACCACCTGGCGTATTAGACGCAAACGCCGCCGCGAGGACTGCCACCACGGCACACACACGACCGAGTGCAATAACCGCGTGCTTCGTCCGAAAGGGCGACAGAGAACGAAAGTCGCCGCGGCTGTCGGCGCTCGGCTCGCCAAAGTCGCGGGTAGTTTTGGAAAACTAACTCACTGACACACGCACAGCGAGTCACAACCACGAGTCTTCAGCACTGCGGCGGCAACGCGATAATAGACCTTATGCAGCAGCATAAGGTCCAACAAAATGGTTCCTAGAACTTCCGAGCGGCTACACACAAATACAAGCAACTGTACGGAACACTGATTTGAACTTCATATTTTATTGAAGCTGATATGGTTGGCTACATCAAATCAAATCGATCTTCCGGTTAGAATGTTCTCTAGCCCCCATGACCTGGGGGTCTAAAAAGGCGTGGCAATAAAATCAATGGCAACCAGCTTTTTTCCGCCTTAGCGCAGGTATTGCACATAACTGAGCGTGGTTTTGCGACGAGTGGTGTCATTGGCTGTGTTTGATTGTCCGATAGACTCCTGGGCACAACCACCGTGAGAGTTACATTATAAAAAACAATTTCAAATATTTTTATTGCACATTATTAAGTAAGTATATGGGACACAAAATGCGATTTTAATGCCATGAGGTGTCTACATCACTGCTAGGCAAAGATATATTACGTACCTAGATAAAGCACTCGGCCAACTAACATGTTCCACTGAGTTGCGGTTCACGATCATCAAGTCTCTTAGTCGAGCGCGAGAGGCCGCAGCGCGCAGTGGTCGCCTGCCTGCTGCGATCGCGCCTCGCCTACTTAAACTAATACATTTACACATCTTCGCCGATGCGAAGGTGCGATGGCGAATCTGGAGATGAAGTGTTAGAATGAAAAGACAATATGCACACCGACGCGCGAGTGCGATCGTTCTCCTTACCCCTTGCCTCTCTCCCGCACGCTTCCCGCCCCGCGTGAGCTCCCCAGTCCCCACACCGGCCGCCAGACCGTCTCGCACACGCTTCCCGCCCCGCGCGCGCTTCCCTCTACCGCTCGACTCTGCGCTCCGCCTCCCCGCTACCTTACCCCAAACCTCAGCCGCTCGAACACCGCTTGTCTGTATATTTGTTCGGAGCGAGAACTCTATATAATATTTTCTCAAAGCTGCTAGGTGATATTGTATGATTCTGATTTTTAGGGTTCCGTATTCGTCGTACGGGACCCTATTACTAAGCCTACGCCGTCTGTCTTTCTGTCTCTCTGTCTGTCCGTCTGTCTGTCCGAGGGCTGTATCTCTTGAACCGTAAGGTAGCCCGTTGAATTTTCACAGATTATGTGCTATAATGGCCGATATAACAACAAATAATAAAAATGAGAAAAAATAAAAGAAATCACGGGCGTCCCACAAGAAACTAAAAGTGTATGCGCGCCATCTACCGAAAACAGTATGAAACATTTTAACTAATCGTGAATTTTAACTAATATGAAGCATTTCATAAAACACGCCATAGATGGCGTGAGTGGCGCTGACATGGCGATACGGAACCCTCTGTGCGCGAGTTCGACTCGCAGTTGGCCGGTTGTTTTACATTGTGTATGTTCATAAAGAAACTGTCGGTATTCGGAGTCAGAACTCGATCAAAAGCAACTGCAATATGGCTCAAGAACACAGTAACATAAATCAAGTCACTGGTACATTATCTAGGAGCCAGAAGAATAGTGTTATCAGAGAAATGAAGCCAAGAAAGTGACTCGCCGATATCGATTTTTCCGTGACATGTAGGTTATCGTAGATGCGCCCCTGCTTCCGATTATTTTCGATCTGCCAAAGCAGCCGCTTTCGGTTATCCCTAGGGAAGAAAATAGCCAAACGAAAACTTCAGTTCAATTTCACATACAATTTATTTAGAGACATTCTTGTCTATGAACATCTATAACCGTATTATCTTGGTTCATATATGTCTCCTCGTGGTAACTTCGAAATTTGAAGATTGGACAAGACAGACACGTAAAGATTTAACACATACGTACATATTATATGTAAAGATGTTCTTTTTTAAAGGAAAGCGCGGCATGTTTCATCGTTACACCTACGAATACGTGTCTAACGATGCCCATGGACATTCTGTGATGCACAGGGATTGCATCACATAATATTCTGTGATGCAATGATGTGAGCAAAGAGTTTGTATTACGTCGCTGCGCTCCTATACAAACTCTTTGGATGTGAGTTAAATTTATATTCTAATCTATTATCTTCTTATGCTGGTTGATTTTTTACCATGCCGGATATTTTAGGGGGTTAATCTAAATCTAATCTATACTCTTTGACATCCATGGATACTCGTTGGCGTTTAATAGCTTTTTAAAGGGAAATATTCATGCAAAATCCTAAATAAAAAAAAATAGCCGGCCGAATCATGTACAGGTAGCTCCGTCAAAAGGTAGGTAGACGCAATGAAGCCTGGACTGCCGATGACAGGAGAAGACAGGCCGCCCTCGCACCGTTCGGTTTTGAGCGGACGAAAGCTTTCGAAACTAAATCCAGTCATGCAGGACTGCGCAGGACTCTGAAACGGCTAATATAGTGTTTGAGTGTGTGGCAAAAAAGTTACACCAATAGAAATTAACAGAATATTGCTCCACATATCTTACATACTGGTAAGTACAACAATTCGGGTCCAACCTTTTTATATTTGAAACGTGTAATAATATGTAGGTTCCTAAAAAACCTTTGGTTTCGTACTTACAAAAAGAGAAGATAGCTGAAACAGTTTATTTCAATGGACACTGTTCTAGGGAAACATTTAACCCACAAAATGGTATAGCGTATACTTCGAATACAGAATGAGCTGGCATGCTCGGTGCTTGCTCTCACAGAGAGCACGATTTTCCGACAGTGATATTTGGGCGTATTATATGTATATAAACAAAAAAGGTATACATTGCTACGATATAGTGTCAAGGTAAAATACGGAACAATACCTGAGATAATTTAAATACCATGGGGTATTTTAATACCTGAAATAGATTCTCGAATGTGTTCTGGAGGTTTGGTCATGAAAACGAAACTCCATAAGACGTGAAAACGTAATTGATTTTTCTATTTTCAGGTAAATGATCTTGGATTAAGGTGAACAGTCAGCAGATGATAGGAATCTCAAACTTTAAAATTTCTTCATTTATTTATTGTTAGTTTATTTTTGTGAGTTAGTACTAAGCATTTATTCCATTTATAATTCTTCATTAGATGCGCAGGAACTTGCATGATAGACTATAGGTTCTATAGTCTACAGCTAGCAGATGCAGTTAAAGTCAACAGCTGCATCTTAAATAGTATAGAAGATGCAGCTGTTCGAAATTTTGATAAAATACGTCACGATCCGGTGACGTAGTTATATCCGGTAACGCATGGGTGGCTATTGCCAGAAGTACAGGTTCGATTCCGTCGGTACGGTTTTTTTGTACCTACCTACCCTTTTGCATCTGCCTAATTTGGCCACAATGTGTGCATACACTTTTTTCTGTTTTTATTATTTTTAGGGCTTTTACCAAATTATTTGTTGATATCAGCTCCATAGTACTCATCTTCCCTATCACTTAGGGCCCAGATTCCCTCAGGGATAGAGAACGCTCAGCGAAATCCAACACAATTACTAAATCCATCTCAGTTGGGCTCGCCAACAGTTTATGTATACTAAAAAACTAATTAAGTCTGTCCACCCTAAGTGACGTCTGCAATTCCCGATGACCTGTATTTGAAAGAGCTGTCAAGTAACATGTTGAACAATAATCTTTATTAGTTACCTTTCACACTTTCTGTAAGGATTCTGGTATGGAACAGTTTATATCACAAACGGATTGCACAGACTGACAACACTGCAAGTATTTTAACTAACACTTTATATTATAACGTTAGCACTGCAAACAATAACAGTAAATTTAAAACATTCCGCGTAAACGAACAATAAAGGCAAATTTAGGGTTAAGATGACTTCACCGTGCATGTGCGAAATAGCAGATGCTTCTTACATCTCATTGTGCATTCAGGGCGGAGGCGGCACAGAGGTGGAGTCGGGAGCGAACGGGGGCTCCGCGGGGGCGGAGGGGGCGGGGCACAGATCGCACGGCTTGCCAGTTCCTGTCCCGTTCTTATCCTTGTAATTTTTTTACGGCCGGGTATAATCTGAACACATTCTTTCAATGTTTCCGGTTCGCCAAGTTCGCTGTTCCAGATGCCGCCGGAGTGCTTGAACGTTTTGAATTACAAAAAACTGTAGGGAATTGTCTCGCTAATGTGTACTGACAGAGATAGAACAGAGACATACAGAGGAAATATTTATTTATGCAACAATTTAATTTTACTTACTAGATACTAATAGGAGTAAGTATATTCAGCCTACGCCGTCGTCGGTCCGTTCGTCTGTACGTCGTCTGTCTGTCTGCCTATTTTTGAAGGGATGTATCTTTTGAACCGTAATATGTACTTAGCCGGTTGATATTTTCACAGTATATGTGTTATTTATTATAGAGAAGATACTAATAATTATAATTAAAAAAATAATGAAAAAGTTAAGGGTGGTTACAAGATATATTTTTCAACGATTTCTTGTTTTTGCTCCATTGTAAAAATGGTAATACATACAAGGTCAAACTTAGAGGAATTATAGTGCAAACTCTAAAGTAAAATCACAAATAATAAAAACCGGCCAATTACGTGGTACTCGCGCTTGACCGGTTTTTATACTATTTATTTCATTTTATTTATTAATGTAGAATTATTTATGCGCTGACACACACATCACACAATATGCAATATATGTTTCTAATGTTTATAGTTATTGGATATACCTACAAAGAAGAAAGAGTTCACCGTTAAATAAAACAAACTGCTTAAATTTTTAAATGTGATAATCGGAGTAAAACTACTGCTCTACCACTGCTTTCCTACTTTTGACACAAAACAAAAAGTCTATGAAAGGCACTGTGTAAGGGTAGGGTTCCGTCGGTATTTACATTATATGCATTAAGTCATTTGTCAGCCTCGGTAGCTCAGTGGTCCGGTCGGATCATAAGCACGCCTGGGCGCGGTCAGTGGATGGATGGGTGACCGCTCGACCGTTGCGGGCTGGCAGTGGTTCAGTATCCAAGTAAAACTGTAGGCCTCTTCCCTTCTTACCTTACTAGGTGGTTGGGTTTAACCCGCCCGGGTTGGTACCAACGCACTGAATGAAAGGTCGGTTGAAACGGCTATGTAAATAGTTCGTGTTTTCCATCCAGTTCGGTATAGCCGGCACGACCGAAGGGAAGCACTGACATGGCACCTAGTTCACCAAGGTGTTATGGGCTGATTGAAATCACGGATGTAATGTAGCCAACCGTGTCAGTTTCAATAAAAAAGCGTCTAGGTAGTAGACTGTTTGAGAAAATGTCTAGTAAATTCATAGTAAAGTCATTTTAGCTGCCTAAAAGTAAGGCACGGCTTCTTATGCGTAGGTATATAGGTATGGTAAGTAAAACCTACTAAGTATGTATCAAGGTGTTCTTCAATAGAAATTAGGAAGATCCGTCCCCAGCAGTAGGATGACTAAACCAGGCCTCACGCACTCTATGTACTTGCGCGCGCTAACTACCTACCGTCCCCGGTGGACCGCCGTCGATCTAATTCAGTGGAAATTCGACAGCTGCGCGAAACATACCTACACGCTCGCCCATGCTACTGCGCGCAGCTGCAAAGCAATAATCACTTTACACTCGATCGTTTAGGTACATTTTCGCACGCAGCGATTGGCGACGTGAAACAGTAGGCTATTAAAGCCGAAGGTATGGAACATTTTCTATGGAGTGATTTAATCTGTTACGAAGTAACTATTAAGTAATCTGTGACAAAACGCTGATGATATCGTGAATACAGTGCATTTTCAAAATAGTACTTTGGTGTGGAAAATATGGGACATATAACAATATTGTTTATAGTGCATCAAGAAAATAAGTGACTTCCATATGTGTGGTGTGGTTAGTGGTTAATAATGAGACACAAAAACAGACAAAAAATTACAAGCTTCCACTGAACCCTGAAATAATACATCGGCTGCATTAATAAAATGCACGTGCAAGAATATGACAGGAGCGCAGAGGGCGGATCGCGGGGAGGGCTGGGGCGGCGTGGGGCGGTTGGCGCTGTGGCTGTAAAGCCTTCACACAACACCCGCTACGCTCGCATTAAGTGCGGCCCGGTGAGAAGGCTGTAAAGCCGATTACACACGCACAACGCCTCGCACTCATTCCTCCTGAGCGACGCGACGGCCAGGAGGAGTGAATGCGGGAGTGTGGTCAGCTTTGTTGCCTAGCTCGCGCCGCCGAGCTGTTTTATCACACGCGAACAGAGTAAGCTCTATATTCAGCCCTCGAACTCATTAAATGTCATTTAAGTCAACTGTTTTATCAAGGCAGAATCAAAAGTATCATTGCCATACATACATACGTACCTAAAGGTATTACTTAAACTTATAAACCCGACGGGCGACCAGAAGCAGGAAGTGGGAGAGAAAAACATTTAATAAAACATAAATCCCACATTCATGCATCACAGACCAGCTACAGGGTGTGATATAGAAATATAAATACATTTACATTACAGTACAAGTAGTCTCGGATCCTTCAAGAGGGGCGTGAATGGGCAAGGCCGGCATGGCATTCGCAACCCCCGCATACGACCGAATGTCCATGGGCGTCGTTAGACACCTTATGGGTGGCTGGGCGGTATATGTCGCGCTTTCAATAAAAAAAAACATAATACACCCGAAAAACATAACATTCCTTTTTGCGTGGCGCAGTCGGGTAATAAAGACACATGAGTCCTCAACCTGAGCGGGCGCCCGTAACTTAGTCTTTACACGGGCAACTTGCAACGTTCTGATAAGGTATCTTTCGAGGTATAATTTCAACAAGTTCCTATGCAAATTTTACGCTGAAAATTGTAGATAAAAAATATTAGCAAGGATAAATGGATCCAATAAATTATAGTTATTGAATTAAAATATGATTTATTAGTTTTAACATTTTTTTAAGGAGTTTGACACTGGTGGCTACATCACCTATTACATCACATCCGTGATGTCAGCCCATAACACCTTGGTGAACTAGGTGCATGTCAGTGCTTCCCTTTGGTCGTGCCGGGTACACTGAACTGGGACAGAAATCACAAACTATTTACTTAGCCGTTTCAACCGACATTTCATTCAGTACGGTGGTACCAAGACCGGGCGGCTTAAACCCTACTACCTGTAAGTAAGAAGGGAAGGGACCTACAGTTTTACGTGGAATTCGAACCACGGTCAGCCTCCTGGTCAGTTTTCCGAATCCCGTACGGAAGCCTATTACTAAGCCTCCGCCGTCTGTCCGTCCGTCCGTCCGTCTGTCCGAGGGCTGTATCTCTTGAACCGTAATAGGTAGCCCGTTGAAACTTACACAGAATATGTGTTACAATGGCGGATATAACAACAAATAATAAAAAAAGAAAATGTTAAAAATTAAGGGGGGCTCCCATACAACAAACGTGCAATAACATCGATTAGTCACGCTACTGAATGACGCCTGATGACGCCACAGGCATTGCTGAAAGACAAAAGAAAGATATTATTGATAGCGGATAGATACGGAAACCTCCGTGCGCGAGTAAAACTCGCACTTAACAGATTTTTATATATCGACCAGACCAACCTTTGTTCAGTAGGGCGGTAGTCATAGGCGGATAACTTACTGTTTTCCGTTAAATCCGAGCCATGTAGCAATTCGTGTTTCATGACAGAAATTCACTTTTAAAAATCGGAATGAGAAAGAAAGTTGTGCAAGCCGATGAGTTCAGACAACTGCCTCAATAGAGAGTTTAACTTTACTTTGTTGGCTATGAGAACCACAATAAACTATTGCCTAACCAACAAGAAAATGTGAATTCTTTAGAAACAAATAAATATAATCAGAAAAGTTAGCCAAATAATGCTCGTAAGTTGGACTGATTCATGATAATGGTATAACTACAATATTTTCGAGTACGCAGTAAGTCAAGAGCAAAATGTAACCTCCAGACGGCTCCAGCCTGATTTAATTTAAACTTTACCGTTCCCAATCTCTTGAGTGCTAGACTAGCTTTAGATAATCAAGAGATTAAAGGACGCTCATTCAGCGCATACCTTACAATATGATAAGCTATTATTATAGATCTTTCTTGACTTTCATGACGTCCTGATTTAAAATTCACGTTACCGAAGACGCAGACAAAAGCTACTACGACATGGAACGGAACGTGTATTTTCCAAAATATCTACACAGTAGGGACATAATTTATTCCGCGTGACATGCATCACAGTTTTATTTATGAAACCGCGGGTTGGCTACACACTACCATGAGTCTCTTACGCCTTGTTCGCGCCGTAACTAGGTGCCATGTTAGTGTTTCCGTCATCGTTCCTTTTGGTCGTGTCGGCTAAATCACACGCCTACAATGATGGGTGGCCCTGGTGTGATGCTCGTGAACGGGTGCTGTTTGTGGAGACTGACCTGCTACAAGTGGCAGCATATTATCTGAATGGTATACTTTTTTTTTTTTATCGATAGCGCGACATGTGGCATCGTTACACCTACAAGTAGGTGTCTAACGATGCCCATGGACATTCTGTGATGCACGGGGATTGCGAATGTCATGCCGGCCTGACAGGAGCCTTTTCACGCCCCTTTTGAAAAACCCCAGGCTGTACTTGGGAGGAAATAGATGGGCAGGGAGTGCGTTCCACATTTTCCCGGTTCTGTGAATAAAAGACCTACAGAACCGGTTGGTGCGCATGCGTGGTAGGTCGATTGAATAGGGGTGCATCCCCTGCCCAGTACGCGTAGTGCGGAGGTGGAATGGGGACGACGGAATCGCGTTAAACAGCTCCTCCGAACCTCCCCATGAAAATAAACGATAGAACACACTCAGGGAGCCGACGTCCCTACGGAGTTGCAGTGGTTCTAAGTCGCGGGACACCACGGGGTCACCCACCAGTCGCACGGCACGACGCTGGATTGAGTCTAGCGGCGCAAGCTGGTATTTAGCTGAGCCATCCCACAAGTGCGAGCAGTACTCCAAGCAGGACCTAACCTGTGTTTTGTACAACGTCAGTTTTTGGCCCGGCGTGAAGTACCGTCGCACCTTGTTCAGTACGCCCAGCTTTTTTGAGGCCAGCTTGGCTTTGCCCTCAATATGGCGCCGGAAGTTCAAGTCGTGCGACAGTTCGACACCAAGGACCCCGAGGTGGTCGCTTAATTTCAGCGACGTGTTTTGGAAGGAAGGAGCTGGCGTGAACGCCGTTCTCTTCGCACTGAACGCACACACTTGTGTCTTCGATGCGTTGAACGCGACCAAGTTGCTCCGGCCCCATTCGGCAATATACCGGAGGGTTTGCTCGAGTTCAGACACAAGTGCTAGCCTCTTCTCGTCCACAACGTTCCGTCCGGCTGAAGGGTGACTGGTGTAGGATCCGTGTGCTGTAATGTCGTCTGCATAACAATGTATGTTGCCAAGTGACAGCATATCATTGATATGCAGAAGAAACAGCGTGGGAGACAACACAGAACCCTGCGGTACACCGGCATTCACTGACATGGCGTCCGACGAGCAGCCGTCCACGAGGACCTGAATGCTACGCCCATGTAGGAAGTCGGTGACCCAGTCACAAAGGCCAGAGGGGATTCCGTACGCCGGCAGCTTGCCCAGAAGCGCTTTATGCCAGACCCGGTCAAATGCCTTGGCAATATCGAGTCCAATTGCCAAGGATTCACCGTACCCTTCAAGCGCTTTCCCCCAAAGGTGAGTGACGTACGCTAGGAGATCACCAGCTGATCGGTTTGGCCGGAAGCCTTATGTATATATATATATATATAGAATACTTATGTATATGCTACTTACCTGACTGCATAATTAGTTAACTCTTGACTAAGTACCATTAGTACCTCAATTTTATTAAACCATTGACAACTTGATACTTCCAGTATCTTAAATACTCATATATTTTTATTTTTTATTTTTGACATAAAAATTATACTACTTACATTGTAGTTTAATATACTAACATAATTATGTTGATACAAATTACGTATCAAAGTTTGACAAAGGCTCTTTACACCTGATTCACTTAATTAATAAGTCTTCGTAGTCAGAACTCTCAGCAAAATGGTTAATCTTGCTCTCAAGCTGTGTTTTAGATAGACTATGGGCGGTGTTATTATGTGGCTAGTCACTAAATACTTGTAAAAATATGTTTAAAAAAATACCCTGCGAAGTTTCTTGTCGGTTCTTCTTCGTGGGTGTAATCGAACCGGATAGAACAAATTGTGACAAGTTCGAGCGCAGTCTAACTGCCATATAATGATCAATAAACAATACAATACAATGATTAAACTGATATGGCTGCCGTCTATCTGAAGGTGGCGTGTGGACTTAGTGAATAGCCATAAAACAAAAGTGTTCAAAAGTACAAGCCAAGCTGCGGGCAAAAGCTATAATAATGGTACCACAGTAAGCCCGCCCCCTCTAGTGGGTGCTACTGTGGAGTGTGGAGTCGGTCCACATTCGCCCCCGGTGTAATCTGATCTGTGGTAAATGAGTACCGAATGTGGGAACAACATCCTTCTCGGAACTAACCGCTTCCTTGGCGACCTTTCATTTCTAAAGTCCTAGAGTGATCTATGACTGTTTTTTAAACAATACCGTGATTCACACTGACAAAATAATATAAAAACGTTTTATCATTAATTTCACTAAATACGTTTTATTGATTTATTTCCTGGCGGGTGGTCTTCCCACACTCCGTTTTCCTGTCCACGGCCGCCAGTGTAGGACACGGTTATTCCAACGGTCGTCGTCTCTTCGGCTGACGTGCCCAGCCCATTGCCACTTGAGCTTAGCCACCCGGTATCCAATATCGACTACTTTGGTGCATCGGCGGATTGCCTCGTTACGCACCATATCACGTAGCGTTATTCCCAGAATGGCTCGCTCCATTGCTCGCTGGGCAACTTTCAACCTTTGGACAACACCGACCGTCAGCGTCCACGTTTCACACCCGTACCCGTACGTCATAACCGGGAGGACAGGGACGACGACATCAAGTACGTCGGCGGAAAGCAGTGGTTCCGTACCGCTGAAGGCCGGGAGGACTGGAGGAAAATTGGAGAGGCGTATGTCCAGCAGTGGACGCTTACACACTGACTGACTGACTGACTGATTTGTTTCATTTTACAATTTCATAACAAAATGAAAATTCTTCCATAAACATATTCTGTTTTATACCAGCTGTGCACCTAAACCAGTAACTTTAGATAATTAGCAACATGTGTGTTTGTATTATATTTATTGTACCTATTGTGTAATTTAGTTTACCTAAGTAAGTATGCTACCTACCTACTGGTCAGCAGGGCAGCCCCCTTTACTCGTTCGGATGTAAAATTTTATTAATACGGTGATTTTAGTATGACGTATTCCTATTAAAACTGAAAAAAAAACAGTGGAATGCTTTTTTTACGAAAAACCTAGCTTTGATAACAAGTTCATATCACAATAAATAGATTTGACTGTAAGAAATCACGTTTCGTGTTTTAGTAAATATTTTGTTTTCGCGTTGTGTATTTCAATGGCAAGCGCACAATAAATAATAATTTATGATTATGTAGTTATTATGTTTGTAGGTTAAGTTCGTAGTACCCGTAAGCGATGAGCATGCATGAAGAATAATGAGAGTGGAAGAGGCGGCAGATGTGTGTCAGGATCGTGGCACGTGGAGATCCGTTGTCTCACGAGTCCTTCATCGCAGGAGAGTTTTGCTGCAGCTGTGACGGACGGCACTATGAGAGTTTTCTCGCCAAACAGAGATTATTAACCTGTTTTGGTGGTTTAAAAAAAAAATAACCAGGGATAAATTACAGAAGATGCGGCGACGCATCTTCTTTAACGGTAACGATAAAATATGATTAATATTTGGCTTATATTTAATTAAGTCTTTGGAACTACTATTAAGAGTGCACTAGAGTGAGATTGTCACTTTCAAATGAGATTTAGTAATTTTCAGGGAGCTTTAAACATTCGTGGGAGAAACAAATTATCTTGTACAAACCGATATCGTGAACACTTTCAACTTCTTCCATTCAATCTCTTTTCGCTTGAAATCTACTAAAATGCAATACAACCGGTTCGGTGCGGCGACAGCAGCGGCGCGTAGCTTCACCACTGAAGGTAAATATATTTAGTCGAAATCGCAGGGAGTGGAGACGAAGTGTTGCCGCTCGATAACAAGCTCGGAAAATCGTTGCAGCGCTTTCAGCGCCGTCCTACCGCACACAACGTTAAAAAGTTTTACAATATTTACAACTATTCCCATCTCCTTTGTGATCGAATTCACTTCACTGAGTGGAACAGAGAGAGGACATTTGAGATTGCGATAGTGGAGCCAGCGCTGTTCGCGAACGACGTTGTAGATGGGTTCGCAGCTCGAACGCTTTCGTGGAATGCCTGTAATCGAAGCGACAAGAAACTTTTCACAAACTTTGGCAAAGACAAAATGTCTTTAATCGAACTTGGAGTTTCTTTGTTTTAATTGTTCGGAAGATAATAAATACAATTTCTTCTTTATTATTCATTCATCATGACATGTACACTGCACTCGGATTCGTCATATTTTAACATTTAGCATTTAGCTTACTTACTAAGAGTCGTGGGACCGCTAAGTAAATGAAATATAAAAATTCAGAGCTGCGCGGGAACTTACTTATGCTCAATAAGCACTAAGCTTCGAAATTTATGTAAAACTGTTGGTATTTTCCTTTCCCTTGCCAGTTTGGTACCACCGCACTGAACGATACCCCGCGGAAACGGTTTTAGCGCTTTCTTAAATTTTTAACTTTACCGTTTTTTTTTAAATTAAAATTAGATAGTGTTTTCCGTTCAGTTTAGTGTAGCCGGCACGAATCTAAAGGAAGCACTGTCGCAAACTAATTCTGAGAGGTATATGAGGTTGTGTAATAATTATAATCCGCACATATCGGTCCACTGCTGGATATAGGCCTCTCCCAAGACACGCCACCGCACGCTTTCGCTCTTCTCATCCATCCACTCCTGGCTACCTTTTTTATGTCGTGTGTCCACCTAGCCAGGGGCTGTCCCGTACGCTACGTTTGCTTGTACGTGGCCTCCATTCGAGGATTCGTCTACCCCTGCTGTTGTCGGGTCTGGGACAGATGTACCCAGCCCACTGCAACTTCAACCTGCAAATTTTATGTGCAACGTCGACTAAATTCAAATTCAAATTACCACCTTAGTTCTTTGACTATCTTAGTACTTTGTCGTATTTCGTCATTACTGATTTTATCGATCAAAGAAATGCCGAGCATTGCTCTTTCCATAGCTCGCTGAGCAATGTTAAATGTGAATATGTTTGTTTGACGTCATGTTTCTGCCACATATTATAGTAAAAACACATAAAGCAAAATCAAAATATTTATTGTTTTTTGCAGTTTTTTACAGTGAATTCCCTTACGGGTTTTCTGAATATGTAAAATGCCTGAATGGGCGTACAATACAGCCTTCACATGCATAGAGCCAAGCAAGACTGACTTTACAAATATTAATTTTACAATTTATCCTTAAAAAAAATAAAACAATACACTATAATATAACCTATTCGAAAATTTGCACAAATTCGTTCACTTTATAAAAGCATTTGTCTAATAACCATTTAAATAGAGCATTTTTAAATTGTTTGAATTCAGTGATTTCGTTTATTTCCTTTGGAACATTATTATACATTCCATTCTACCCATACTTTTAAGTGCCTATGGGAGAGTAGGTATACACAGCTCGCTCGTCGCTCGAACGTCTGGCTTCCAACAGGCGAGGATATCCAATTGCCATACTTCGTGCCAGCCTGTTTTCATAGACGAGCTTTCCGAGAAAGTTGTCGGTACAGGAACAGGCACACCACGCCCCGGAATATATATTTCCGTGTTACCATGTAAACGTTTACTGAGCTTATAGTTCCAATAGGCGTGGTAATTAAAATACATGGTAAAAGAGTAAAAACGATAAACGTATTTATCGCGTTTTTTAAGTGTAAAAGTGAGTTTCTAGTACATCTTCCGAACTTTAAAAACGGCGGCGCCGCCCGTTGAATTTATTACAAAATATCGAGTGCACAGATGAAACGATTTTTTTTTCAACATATGCGATACCACACACTAAAAATGTTGCTGCCTGTTCGCCGTGCCCGCCGCACGGCTCGCCACCGCGGCGCGCGGGTCTGTGTCTAGAAATTTTCACCTCATATTTCCACCGCTCATGCAACATTTACAGTTGAATATTCTGTGTATCTATAAAGAATAAATAAATAATGAATGGGTCTAAATTACGTTTAGTTTCTTCGCGTTTTCAGTGTGTTCGTTCAATTATAATATCACGTGCTAGTAAATGTATACATGCCTACTTTCAAAGCGAGAAATTTGCACCTAATTTAAAAATTTACTTATTACAATAAATAAAAATTATACAGTTATTGAAGTCAGAGTTCTCCAGCTCGGGCGTGACAGTTATTCCATTTAGTTTCTTTAGTTTCGTTTACTTTTAAACTTTGTCTGTTCAAGATGACCATCGTCCGCGTCACAATGGTAAAAGGGCGTAAAAAGATATGTAATGTAATTTTCATAAACTGAAAGCAGATCAGTGCCTTGTGACACCGCATAGAGTTGTATTGTAGAGTTGTGTCGTAATAACCGAAGTTTTCCTTATGTTTTTAAAGTTTACACTGATTTTACGGATTAACAGTGGGTTCGTGACTTACATAAATGTAGTTTTCCTCGGAGAATTTTCCTCTGAGTCAAACATCCAAATGCCTACCATGCGACACGATTAGGTATCTACCATTGATTCTATAAAATCAATGGTATCTACCTACATGCATATTACAGGAAAGCATCGATAAGTTAAAATATTTGATTGTAGAACAAACAGCAGTGTTAAACCCATTTTATAGTTATTTATTTTCTATATTACAAATTGGCTCGTTCGTCCACTCAATAGTTCCCAGAAATGTTGTGTGCACGAGCAAACAACCTGTAGGTAATAATATTATGTTCTAACGCATATTTTATGCATTACCAAAATATGAAATGCTATTCAGGCTTCAGACAAAACTGTATGCTGAAAAGAAAAAAATAGTAATTAGAGTGGCGGCGGGACGGATGAACAACAGACAGAAGGGACGGGAGAGAGGAGTGCGGTGGTATACGCCCACGACGCTAAATGCTGCACCGACAGTTGACCGACATTCAAAGCGGACTTCGCCACCAACCCAATTACAAAACGGCGAGACCAAAAGATAACAAATTGAATTGCGAAGGGAAATTATTACGAACGGTACAAATTAAAAGCAAACCGCAACGAAACTGACATTTTAATTTTAAACTGCGGATTGGTTAGCGGGAAAAACTCATTTTAAATATATCGCGAGAAACGCGGACGGCCAATATCAGTGGCGGTGTGGTAGTAAGGGGCGCGGCGCGGAGTCTGGAACGAAGGCGGCGCTGTGTGTGTGTGTGTGTGGGTGAGGGCCACAACGAAGAGAGAACGTTTCTGGGACTCATGCCGCCCTGGTACGCCTTGGCATTGAGGGGAGGCTCCGCGCGGCCGCGCCACGGCCGGGCGGGCGCACCGGAAAAACTCGCGAGAATTTTGTGTTGGAAAAATCTCTCCGGTTCCGCCCTCACGCCGCCCCTGCCCCCGCCGCGCCATCGCGCCCCGCACCGGAAGCGGCGGAAGCTGAAGTCACATCGTTCGTTTCATTTGTTACTTGAACTACGATTGTTTTGACGGGCGCCTGCAGTAGGATTTGCGGAACTGGAATTGGGACAGAAATAGGTTCGTTTCGTGGTCCGCCTGCATTTACGTAACGTTACTTGACATTACTTTCGAGTCCGGTACCTAGGCGGTTTTATTAATTTCATCAGACGTATTTCTACAAAATGAAATATTTCAGATACCTATATTATTGGAAAACAATTATTATGAGAATGCACATTTAAAATATCGTAAATACTCGTATATTTGTATATCAAATTTTCCTAATGATCACTATAACTGCCCACAACTGTGAAAATAAGACCTTCCCAGGTAAGGTAGTTGCAAACTAAGCAAAGAAAATGTACGTGCGTTATGCGGAGTAAGAGCAATCGCTTATAACGAAAACGAGAGTAGACTTTATTATTCAAAAGTGCATTTTCCGCGCCCCACATAATAAAAGGGAAACTAATGGACGTCCTGAGGGTGGAGAGGGACGGAGCGGGTGCGGAGGTGGGAGCTAGAGCGGGCCGGAGATAGAGCGGCAGAGCTTACCTCCTCGCGACTCCTGTTCTCCTGCGAGCGCGTTACACGTCGCGTAACTGGTTACCACGCGGCGGAGGCACGGCGGCGCGGCGTCGGCGGTGGCTGCGGCGTGGTTGCGGCGGCGAACAACACCAGCGGCGGGCGGGACAGCTCGGCGCAGCGGCGCGGGAGGACTCGACAACGGCGTACTGCACGCGAGCTCACCGACCGACTCCGAACGACTGACTGCAACGTTATCGCCACTGTTGGCGCGCTGCACGGCGGCACGGCGGCCTGGCTGCACCCGCCCGGTGCAAGCGAGACGTGCATCGCCCGCCCGCTCTCGCGAGCCGCGTCGCCGCCGCGCCGCCCGCCCAGCGACAGCGCAACCCTTCTGGGACCCTGCAACGCTAGGAAATGATATGCAGCTTCGTCGGGGACCTAGGTAGATGTCGGATGCAGAAGTTGCTTCATAGAATTCATCTAAGCTAAGTGCACGAACCAAATATTTTTAGAAGGAGAAGAAAACGATCACATTCCAAAGGAGAACTACTGTTCAGGAATGTCACAATTTATTTAGGAGTATTTAAATGTTGGGGCAGTGCAAACATTTTCGTTTAATTTAACATAACTTGGAGCTTTAACTGAAATTTGATACGTCACTCGCGGTAAATTTGAACTAGATAGATGATAAATAACTGAAGAGAACCAAATAAATATATTGATATTATATAGATTTAGTTATTCTGCAGAAACAGAGCACCTTTACCGGATTACACGAGAACTATGGTACTTACTTAAAATTTCATTTGTCAAAATCATATTCCTGACTTGCTCAACAGATTTTCATCACACAGGAATGTATAATGGGAATGCAATTTTGCAGCAAAACATATCGTTTTCTATAGATGCATGTACTCGGCAAACAATATTCCGTCGCAGAGCGCCTCGGCTACATGTGCAGCGGGCGCCGCCCACGCTGCCTCGTTTCCATGACGACCGCCCCACTCCGCGCCCCCGCCCCACCAAGCGACGCCGCCGCCCCCTCCGCGCCCCACCCGCCCCCGCCGCTACACGTGCTCGCCTCACCCGTCTGTCAAACGTCACTGATACTTTTTATTTCACCATTTTCTATAGAAAAATTTTCATCTGGTTCAAACAGACTACGAACGAACAAAATTGCTGCATCCTACGAATCATCACATGCTTCTACCGTTTCGCATCATTAGATGCTGTTCAAGCTGAATTCGGTCACTAGGTCAGCTCTGTACCCACCGCCTAGTTTACAGCGCAGCGGCGGCGGCACAACGATAATGTCATAGAGTAATATTGTTATATACGATAATGTTTTTACCAAAGAGTTTGTATTACGTCACGTAACACAAACTCTTTGGTTTTTACTAAAGCGGCGCCACGACCGCGGCGGCCGGTGGCGGCGCGGCGCCGCGGGAGAAATAAGTACAGTTGGAACAAGTTGAGGCACATTACAGGAATTCGATCGGTTTTGCGGCCGCGCCCGGTGCCTCGGTAAGGGCTCGGCTACACGACCGGTTCTGTCACAAGCTAAAAAGTTTAGCTGAGTTGGGCGTGAAGGCCGATTTCTCTCCAACCCAATTGTTTTGTCTTTGGACAAAGAGCAGGTCTTTGGAGGTGTGCACATGGACGATCGTTCAGTCGTTCGCTCTGCATAGTGCAGCGTAGGTTGGCGGCTGACTAAAAAGTCGGCGGCCGATTAAAAAGGTGGCCGCTGTAGGCGTTGTACAACTTTTTTAGTTGTAGGTACCAACTTTTTAATTGTAGTCGTATAGACTAGCAACGTTTAATGAGTACTATGTTGGGGGTTTCGGCCTCCTCTTAGCTCACGCTGCTGACTCCACTCAGGTCGGTGGGTCAAATGAGATACCACCCTAAACGCTGGGTTGAGTACTGCGGGGTTCCGTTAAAAGCCCCAGAATGCTTCGTGCTTCTGCACGGAACACTGGAGTTGGTCTCGCAGGGGTTGTGGTTTAGCGTTGATTCCCTGGTGCTTCCGTACTTGTGTAGTTAAAGCACCTAACACGGGAATAAGTAGCGAAAGCTGCGAGTGGTGAGCCACTTAGAGCTCCGTAACCAATGTGGAGAATTGGTAGACATGCGAATAATGTAGATCGGTATGTCGGTGCTACACACACTTATATGTGGATGTGGGATGGACTTCTCACGAGCTAATGACGCTGACGTAAGTCTGTCATTCGAGACCGGTGGATCCCCGGTACACATTAGGTGGTGGTCATATGCACTTCCACGCATATACATAGCTGGTGAAAACAAAAGCCTTTGGGCTAGTACAAAACGCTGAGGCCCTGGGCACAGGTTGCGGTTGGATAGGGTGCTGACCCCAGTGGCAGTGAAGGCTTCACCCCCGGCTCTCGACTTCGGTCGGGGGTTCCTTCGGGTGGACGGGTGGTGGCTCGGATCGGCTGGGGAAAGGTCGCAGCCTGTGTTTCCCATGGGATTATTTCGGAAGAACGGATGTTCGATAGAGCAGCTATGGGGCCTCGATCTGGCATACATGATCACTGTACTCGCAAGAGTGCAGGTAGTAGACGTCTGGATTTTGTAGCCGAAAGGCTGGTATCTCTGGACGTCTATAAACAAAAAACGTAAATCAAATAAAATGATAGAAAAGAAAGTTTGTAGTCGTATAGAGTCGGTGGCAACTAAACAGTTGAGTTGGCGTCGTGTAGTGTAGCCACTCTAATCATTTTTCAAGTATTTTGGAAGTTATTTTATTACGACTACAGTTTAATTGGATAAGAATCGGTCGTTTGCTCGAACTCTAAGTCGATTTCGAGTAAGTGCAGTGATTCGGTGTCGGTTTAGTGAGGCTTGCTGAGAGAAGGGAATTTGAGACGGCATAGTTGAAGACGAATTCGAAATAGTCCATTTTGTATTTGTGTTTCGTCGGCTAGCTTTGTTTAGGTAGACCACAGAACAACGATCGGGCCACCTAGTTCAAAGCTCCTTAAGGTAGACAAACTTTTGTACAGTAACGTTAGGAAGAGAAAATATTTTTCACGTTTTTAGGGTTCCGTAGTCAGTCAGCTATACTGGCAGGGACTCTTATAAATTCGGCCAGGTGGCTGTTCGTCCCTCCGTCCGTCCGTCTGCCAGTCTGTCACACGCGCTGTCCCAGGTGATTACTCTGGAACGTGAAGCTCAATTAATCTGAAAAAGAAATGTATAAAGTAGTTCATGTAGTCCTTTTAGCCTGAAAACTATTTTCAAGGTTATATCTTATAATTTTAATGTAAATTTTTTTTATTACAAATTTTACATAACTCAGACACATCAATACACTTCAACAGTACAACATAATTTCTGCTTAGTTAATTAAAGGCGTCGGGGAACCGAGTTGAATTTTTTTTTACTTAGCGGTCCCAAGACGCGCTTATTTGAATAAGCTGAATTTTTTTTCTTTTTTAAGGGTTGTTGATGTGTCCGGTGTTTTTTATTTGTAATAAAAAGTTTATTTCAAACTTTTTTAGAGACGTTAATTTAACTTGTAATAATTTTGTTAGTTTAGTTTAGTCACAAGTACATAAATTAGTTTTGTAATAAATTCCGATTATTTACTTAAAGGAGACGAGTAAAAGTGTAATAAATTTCCATTTTACAGCAGATATCCCTTCACCAAGTGACACACAAACACCCAGACAGACTCCTATTGCATCGGGGGTTAAAAATAGCATTCTAGTGGACTACGGTGTGGTGCGAGGGGGGCGCCGCCGCCGCCGCCGCCCCGCCCCCGCCGAGCGAGAGCCACGGCTGACTGTTATCTCTACATGGCTGTATGCCCTACGACTGGACTGATGGGTACGTACGACAGTTATTCTCTTATTCGTTATCATGGCTAATATTAAAGTGTACCGCTCATAAAATGTGTTCTTAAGCTGATTACTTTTAATTAGCCGTAATTATAATATTTTGTTCACTCCTTATGTGCAGTTATTCGTGTGAATAATATTACTACTATTACAGTGGTGCGGTCGGTCGACCGATGTTAATGTCAGTACTTGGATGGGTGACCGCTCGACCTTTGGAGGCTGACCGTGGTTCCACAATAAACTGTAGGTCCCTACTCTTCTTACCTTACTAGGTGGTAGAGTTTATCCCGCCCGGGTCGGTACCACCGCACTTAATGAAACGTCGAAAATAGTTCGTGTTTTCAGTCCAGTTCAGTGTAGCCGACATGAAATGAAGGGAAGCACTGATATGGCACCTAGTTCACCCGGCGTTATGGGCTGACATCACGGATGTTGTAGGTGATGTAGCCAACCGTGTCAGTTTCCATAAAAAAACATAAAACCGACTTCCTAAAAAAAGGAAAACTAAAAAACTATTCAAAATAAAAATATAAAAACCGCCTTCAAAAATATATGAAATAAAAACCTAAAAAAAAAAAAACGAACCCTAGAGTTGAAGGCGGTGCTAAAAAGGCTACACAAATCACAAAGGATATTATCATCCACTCATGTTTTCTTTCATGCATCATTTTTGCTTGCTTTAGCACCGCCTTCAACTCTAGGGTTCGTTTTTTTTTTTTTAGGTTTTTATTTCATATATTTTTGAAGGCGGTTTTTATATTTTTATTTTGAATAGTTTTTTAGTTTTCCTTTTTTTAGGAAGTCGGTTTTATGTTTTTTAAAACTTTTTTTTTATTTCACAGTTTTTTTTAGTAATTTTTGCTATTAATGTACTCGGCGGAATCGCTCAGCCTTCGGCCTCGCGATTCCGCCTCGCTTTCCAATCCGATCTTGACCCAATTAAAATAGGACCACGTCAGCTTCGATAGCTCAGTGGTGCAGAGAGTCAACTGTCGCTATTGAATGTTAAGCAACGCTGGGTGCGGTCAGTACTTGGATGGGTGACCGCTGACCGTTGGAGGCTGACCGAGGTTCGGATTCCTCGTAAAACTGTAGGTCCCTTCCCTCCTAATCTTACTTGGTGGTAGGGTTTAACCTGACCGGGTTGGTACCACCGCACTGAATTAAACGTCGGTCGAAACGGCTATGTAAATAGTTTGTGTTTTCCGACCAGTTCAGTGTAGTCAGTACGATCAAAGGGGGAAGTACTGACATGGCACTTAGTTTACCCGGTGTTATGGGCTGACATCACGGACGTTGTAGGTGATGTTGCAGAACTTAGTAGAATGGACAGACATAAACATGTTACGGAACCCTACTTTTATTATAAAATAACCGTCGTAGGACCTTGGTTGAAAATTGTGAAATTTAGTAGAACGGACAGACATACATTTGTTACGGAACCCTACTTTTATTATAAAATAACCGTCGGAGGGCCTTGGTTGAAAATTGTAAAATTTAGTAGAACGGACAGACATACATTTGTTACGGAACCCTACATTCATTTTGAAATAAATGTTAAATTTTGTAGAACGGACAGACATGCATTTGTCACGGAACCCTACATTCATCTTGCAGAACTTAGTAGAATGGACAGACATAAACGTGTTACGGAACCCTACTTTTATTATAAAATAACCGTCGGAGGACCTTGGTTGAAAATTGTAAAATTTAGTAGAACGGATAGACATGCATTTGTTACGGAACCCTACATTCATTTTGAAATAAATGTTAAATTTAGTAGAACAGACAGACATGCATTTGTTACGGAACCCTACATTCATTTTGCAGAACTTAGTAGAATGGACAGACATAAACGTGTTACCGAACCCTACTTAACAGTTGCACTCCGGGAGTGCCGGCAGATCCCGTGCCACTCTAACTTAACCCTTAATGCAATGACTTAAGGTTTCATTTTAAAAATGACGCTGACGCGATGTCGCGAGTTATACATTTTTTACCCACCTAAAAAAGTGCCAAGCGCCGCTAAAGAAGTTTTCACTTCAAAAACCTCAGGGTTATCCCCTTTCAAATAAAAAAAAAAAGAATTTTCAAAATCGGCCCACAATTGACGGAGTAATCGCGTAACAAACATCAAAAAAAAGAAAACATACTGTCGAATTGAGAATCTCTTAGGTCTAAAGTAAATTTCTCGTGAAGACAAATGCAACGAGCCCAAACACGATGGGTTTATCATGTGTAGTTTAGGAGTTCCTATGGCCACCTTCTGTCTCCATCATCAGACCAGCTCGATGGTACTCGGTACAGTAGGTACCGGTCAGGTACCATAATAAATTATGCGCACCTGGCCGGTCGGAAAAGATAAAAAATTTCAAATTTAGAATATTCATGAAACAAGGGTCCGAATATGTATCACTAGTAAATATCGATTCATGTATTTCAACAGGACAGAGAAAATTTCAAAATATTAGGTATTTAATACTTTTTAGTTCTTTTTGTTTTTTTGTTTTTTTGAAATCGGTTTAATATTTTTTAAAACAGTTTTTATTTCATTCTTTTTAGTAATATTACATAAATAAGAATAATCGAAATCGAATAATCGAAATCGATTGAAGTGGTACAGAATTATTCGCCATATGTGTCAGACTGCAAATTGCTGAATAAGTCCACATCACAAAAGTTTTGCTGAAGGTAACCACACACCATACTAATTTATCAAACTGAAAATTGCCGAATACGACCACATCACAAGTTTTGCTGAAGGTAACCACACACTATAGTATTATGCTGATTTTTCGAAAACCACTCAACCAATTTCGATAAAATTGAAATGGGACCACCTCGGAAGTATGACCTAACTAACAAAAAAAGAATTTTCTAAATCGGCCCTCAATTGACGGAGAAATCGCGTAACAAACATACAAAAAAATAAAAAAAAAAATAAAAAAAAAAAAACATACAGACGAATTGAGAACCTCCTCCTTTTTTGGAAGTCGGTTAAAAAAACGAATAGTGACGAACTGATATTAGAATATGATAAGTTAATAGGCATAGCTTCAATGTCTCCTATTTTTTTTTGTTTTTTTTTTTTTGGAAACTGACACGGTTGACTAATCTCACCTACTACTTCCTTGATGTCAGCCCATAACACCTTGGTATGCTAGGTGCCATGTCAGTGCTTCCCTTCGGTCGTTATTCTATATCAACATGGGACAACACCGCACCCAAACCTATTTCCACACCAGAATTACCTGAATATGCCTGAGTTTCCTAATATTCAGTATTCAAGCCCAACTTGCTATTACTGAATGAAAGCTCAAACTACAGTTTGAGCTTTCATTTACAATTTGTACAGTTTGTACTGTTTACAAAAAAAAAAAAGTTACAGCTCTCCTGACTGCTTTCTGCGCGATTTATTGTATTTTTCAGCCAAATTTTCTGGATTTCTTTTTGAGAAAATTAGAATATATAGATAAGCTTCGCGGAAACTTTACAATATATTATATTGGGCATTTGTGTAAAACCTTCAGCCGTTTTGCAAGCGTTCTGCTAAATAATTCGTAGATGCGGAGTGTGGAGACTCATTACAAGACACAATATTTTTGGATTTTCCTTGCTTCAATAGAAATTTGTTCCTGAATTTTTTTTTATGTAATCCGGTATGGGTGGCTGAGTCGGAGGGGCCAAAGCACATGCTCCAACCAGCCAATATCACCTCCGAGAAGTCTCCATACCGGATACTTCCCTGGATTGCTAGCTATACTGGACTAGAGGAGAACACAACCGAGGTTGCTATGCGGCCATCTTACATCCATGTGGACAAAACAGAGATAAATTATTAAATCGGGCATTAGGCAGATGTGAATTTATAATTTAGGTATTCAAACAACTGCTGTAAAATAAATATGGCTAAAAGCCATATTTATTTTACGTATGCTGCACAATCAAAATCATAGTTAAAACTTCGACTATCAAAATAAGAAGGACGACAAACCCACCTTAGTAACAAAAATGCCTATTTAATTATACATTAGACGCGCTCTCATGCATGAAGTGAGCTTAATGTATAATGAAAGTTTACTCCGTAAATAGAACATTACAGTCTGGCCGCCCACGATGTGTCAACCGTCTTGTCCGCCGTGCCGCCGCGCCGCCGCCCCCTCGCCGCGCGCCGTGTCGCCGCAACGCGTTACGAAGCCAGTGAGCTGAAAACGTTCACCTCCTAAGGTTTACAGCCGAGAGCACCGGCAGCGCGGCAGCGGGAGGGATGCGGCCGCGGCCGGGAGGCGCTATTGTGTAACATTGGGGCGCGCGACTGAAAAACATTACAATAAAAACTAGTTACTGTTAGCACAGAATACTAAATAGGTACTGTCGTCTATTAGTACTATGTCGTAGCTATTAGTCTATACAAGATTAGATGTAAACTCCTTTGATAAGCCAGGCTTACTAATAGATAGACAGGTAGACAACGGAGTCTCACCATACGGTTCCTTCATATTTTTGATGCGAATTCCTAAGTCATCAAATTGAAACGTTCGTTATGAGACGTGAAATTAGTATAAAATTAGTACTGACGAAATGTTCGTCCGTAGAAACTACTTACCTACCACCGAGCATAGCTTTCGTTTATTTAGGCCGGCCTCAACCATATTTGATGTATTTGATGATGTACTGTGTGGGGTCGGTACTTAATAAGAATAGTCCCACTCCCACCCGTGCATGTCGTAAAAGGCGACTAAGGGATAAGCGGCCTGCAGACACCCCGGTCGACTTGTGGCTTTCATGGAAGACATAGGCTGGCTGGGGTAGCTGGAGACTGCGGGGTTTTGCACGAAGGTCCCCAACCAAGCGGGATTAGTTTGCAGGCCTAGAGCCAACCCCAAACCAAAACAACAACCATATTTGATCTTTCCAAACGTTTGCGTTGGTTGAAGGCACCTTCAACCAACTAGCCTTTCGCAAGTACACATCTGAAATACAATTTTGATTAAGTTTATAGCACCCACTGTCTGTTTCACGTTTTTCCAGCCGCGGTTTTCATCTTTACGTAATTGAGTTCCGTGCCCCCCACCAGTCAGAGAGCGTGTATCGTGCAACATAAGTGGCTTGCTCCATCTGATACGATGCTGTAAGTTGTCTGAAGCGCCACTTGTACCTTTAATCTTGTAGGCTCCGCTCGGCATCTAGCTAACTCAATAATGTGATGACAGGCGACTTGCAAAAGTAAAGGTCTAACATATTACCTACATAATACATCATGTTATAGTAACCTAGAGAGTAAGAGAACCTCCTCTCCGCTATGTTGATATATTATCTAGTTTCTTCTAGAGTCTAGCTATAGATTAAATTAATTTGCAAGGGACTATGAATGATTTATGGTTCATGTAGGACGGGGTATTTAATTTAAATTTGCGTACATCATTGTAAACTTACTGTCCATTGTTTATTTACTACATCAGAGAATGGTTAAAATTGTACAGTTTAATTCATTTTTTTAAGTGTTTAAGTACATATTTACGTAAACAGCTAATATTACGAAGCTAAGCGCAAACTGGCGCGGTGGTGGCGGTCATAGCGGTGGCGGCCAAAGTAGCGGTGGCGGTGGCGTTCACAAGTCGCGCAGATCAGAGCGTTCAGATTCGACGGCGGTGGTGGTGCCGCGGTGGTTGCGTAATTTCGTAATTTTCGTACTTTTAACTACAAAATGAAAGAAATTTTACTTTTGGCCGCTCTGTTATATTTATGTTATTCTATATATATAATTTCTTCTAATATTGTTATTGTTATTTTATATATTCTGTTATATAATATGTTATATTTATATTTCTGTTATGTTATATTTTGTTCTTCTTTCGTATGTTTTCGAATTCCGTGTGAGTATTGTATAGAATTGAGTCATTGTAGACCTCGTTTATAATTATTTCCTCAATACTTTCGTTAGTTCCCATGATTATCACGCGATCAGATGCTGCAGGCGCGATCTGATCGCCACCGCCGCCACCGCCGCGATCGGACCGCGCACTGACCGCACGCGTGCAGCGATCGACCGCGCCAGTGTGCGCTTGCACACACAATTGCATATAACCTATCTGATCGCCACCGCCACCGCCACCCCGTGATCGCCTTGATCGCGCCAGTTTGCGCTTAGCTTAACAGCATGTAAGCATAAAATCTCCCTTCAGTAGTTCAAAAACAACGCCGAAAAATTCCACCCAGGCTTTACAAAATGTTCTTAAAATAAGAGAGATAATTTTTCTATGAGTAGAGCTCCAATTCGGAATTCAAGACGGATTGATGTGCTGTCCCTGATTAAGACCACAAACAAAGACGAATTTAAACTAAAACCCTCCCAAACCTTTAACGTAAACAATCCTTATTCAACTTTTTTCTCCCGTAACAACTTTTGAAGATCCATTTAATAAGTTAAGATATACAATGCAACGAGAGTCGTGAAGTGAAGTGAGATACAAATATGAGCTTAGCTTCCGTCGTCGAACAACATAGGTAATGAAATTGTAATGAGGTTTCACGTAGCGGCCCGTTCTTACGAAGACTTCAGTCGGCGCCCGTTGTGTCGGCGTTATGGAACTTATAGAGACAGTGTGTGACCGCAGCTACGCTTACCATAAAGTTGTCCTTACAGGAAATTTTACTAACATTTTCTTCGACTTCAATGAATTGTTGTATAGCCGATTTCATTGGTGGAAATCAATGCTTATACTTGCCATTGCGAGCCTTCTGATGCAAATTAGTTCTGAAGATTGTGGGAACGGAGTATGTATAATACACACTTTTGAATTCTCCATCTATCCTGTGAGGCTACAGCGCGTTCAATATCAACGTCTCAGTCCCAGACAAGATGTCACGATAACAATCATACAAAGTACTCGAACATAACTTATTACATATCTTTGTAATAAACTTTTACTAATATTTGTTGAATTGACTTGATACATTTAAGTATCAAATTGACGATGGCACTATACACCAGATATAGGTAATGTAAATAGGCAGAGTGGTCAGATTCTTCAGTATTCATGTTTATGCTGTAAATATGAATGCTCTTGTGAGCGGTAGTATGGGTTAATTGTTTATAAGTTACTATAATATAATACTTATAAGGTACTAACAAAACATTGTGACTTGCGAAGTTTATTTGTCAGTTCTTCTTCGCATTGAATTTAGAACTGGCGGAATTTTCGACATATCCAAGCGTAGGTTACCTACCTGTGGATGAAATTATACAATAAACAATAAACAATAACCACAAACGGAATTCCATTACAAGTATGTCGTCGTAGTCGATACCTACCTAACTGTTATTAGTCGGTCGGACGGGCTACGACCTTGTTACAAGATTGGCGAGGATGTAAGGAAGGTGCTCGGGCGCAGTGGAACCTTGCCAGTTGTTATCGCACAAGAGAATAAATTGCCCTTCCTCTACTAAAAATACTGCAACCGCTACGGTAAGGAACTAGCTTCTTGTCGGGTTTGCAAATCTCACACCACTGTTTCTTTGGGAACGAAAAGTTTTGTAACTTTTGAAAATTTACTAGTTCTTCTTACTAACAAAATCTTGTGGGATCCATTGGTAACTGTTGCCCCATTTGTGCTTACAACCTAGATACGAATGATCTGCTGTATTTTTTTTACTCTTAGTTTAAACATATTTTAATAGTCGTACAATGTATATGTGCTGTTGAGACATATAATATTCTTGTAAAAGTGTGATTTCGGAACACTTGTGAGCATGTTCTCAGTTCTTTCTCTGACTCTAGCCGCCGCCGCCGCCGCACCGCCCCCCGCGCCGCCCCCCGCACTACTGTAAGCTTTGTATTGTTTGCTCTCCGCCACACTTTCCGTTATTTTATTAACTTCAGAAAGTTCGCGCAGGGATTTTACTTGTGTCGTAGCAAATGTTTCTGTGTTGATATTTTCTGGAGAGCTGCTCGCTCAGTGCTCAGTTTTTGATAGGTATAAGATGACGTAATGCATTTATTTACTCTATCTTAATTATTCTTCTTGTTATTTAATATCTGCAGTAATTCCATCTTTTTCTTATACTCCTCATCGTCCAAGGATTGACTAAAAGAAATCACTGCAAGTCAGACTTCGTACACTATTGTTCAATCTTTACGTTTTCTATCTTTTAGGCGGACCCTAAACGATCAATTATATTGCACAATATTAAGAATTGCGTAATGTGTTTGGCCATTAAGGGTTAGTATTGAAGATTGCCCAATGATTGAACAAAAGTTTGGGCGAGTTTAAATATTATTCTATTATTGTTTTCGTTTTCCACTTTAGCCCCAAGCACATGGCTCTGGCATCTTAGGGAGGTCTTACTCACGCAAAAACATTGACTTTTATGGGCCGTCAATGTAATCGCGTGATAAATAATTAATCGTTGGGGTTCAAGGTGTTAATCAATATGATAGCACAATTAATGTATTGTACAATGTTATTGTAGGTCTAGTTGTTTGGTTGGCAACAAGGAGCTTTGAACCAGACCAGTGTGGCCCGATCGTTGTTCTGTGGTTGGCAATGAGGAATTTCTATTCTATCTTATTCTTTTGTGCAAAAATGTTTTGATTATTAATGAATGAAATTATGATCTCGTAAAACTGAAATATTTTTTTTTTTACTTATTTTTAAAACATTTAAAACGTTCGTAAGCATGAATCTATAATATTATTTTAATATATACGTAGTTATACATATGTACGAGTTCACAGTTTATGTGCAAGATTCGACAATTTGTATATTAAAATATCGTTAATAGAGCGTTATTGCATCCTATGTGAGTAAAACCGGCACCAAACGAGCGTAAATACAAGTGTTTTACGCGACCGAGAAATTTACATTTAAACAGCATATTTCGATTGATATAATATTTGTAAAATAACGAAAAAGTCTGGCACGGCGATCGAGGAAAAAGGGATCCAATTCACCATATTTAGTAAATAAGTAGGTTAGGTTAGGTTAGGTGTGTATGTAAGTAAGCGACACTAAAGAAAAATGTTTTAAATAAATATTTACATAGTCACTTGGCTGATGTCAGTCACGAGGCTGACATTTGTCAACTTCGATAGCTCAGTGGTGCAGACAGTCAACTGTCGCTATTGAATGCTAAGCAACGCTGGGTGCGGTCAGTACTTGGATGGGTGACCGCTGACAGTTGGAGGCTGACCGAGGTTCGGATTCCTCGTAAAACTGTAGGTCCCTTCCCTCCTAATCTTACTTGGTGGTAGGGTTTAACCCGCCCGGGTTGGTAACACCGCACTGAATGAAACGTCGGTCGAAACGGCTATGTAAATAGTTTGTGTTTTCCGACCAGTTCAGTGTAGCCGGCACGATCAAAGGGGGTAAGCACTGACGTGGCACCTAGTTCACCCGGTGTTATGGGCTGACATCACGGACGTTGTGGGTGATGTAGCCAACCCTGTCAGTTTCCCAAAAAAAAAAACATAATATAAAAGTGCATATTACGACAGTCACAATCAAGCGATTTACCTTGTTTGTCACCATCATTATAATCCTTCCCGGTCTCTCTACAGAGCCGCTTCCGTCGATGAATGCAAAACATACTCGCCCGATTGTGTCGACTGCGCAATAAGCAGCGGGAGAAGGCTGCAGCGATCATCGATGCAGGACGCAGTCTGACGCTGACGTATTCCAAACACGAAGTTAATTAATCCAAATGTAAGAGTGCGTCCCGGCACGGACGCGCCGCCGAGACTGGAGAAGGGGTCGGAGGCTGCGCGGCGGAAGCGTCGACGGCGGGGGAGGGAGGGACGGGGGGGGGGGCGCGGAGGTACAGCCTGCGATCTGTCATCAGTGCGCGCGGGGGAAGCGGGGACACGACACGACGCAAATTGGAAAGCGAAAATCCTATTCCAATGATTGGCCCCGCGCGCCCTACGCGGCGGTGACCAGCGGCGGCCGCGTAGTAAACGATTCGCAGCTATTCTGCACGGTTAGAAATTAGTCGGAGGTAATGAGAAATTAGCCAGGATGCCCCGGCGCCTCCGCGGCGGCGGCGGACGCGCTGCGTCGATACGCATCCACTCGGCACTTGCGGTAATAGCCTGCGAACAAATAACCCAGTAATGACTCGAGCCGACCACTCTCTGGAATAGTCCTCATGATTGCAACTGTTGTGCGATTTTATCTTAGACTGCCCGAGCCTATCAGTACTGCGGGGGTGCAATATATGATATAATTATCACTATATGATGAGTTTGTATGATGATGTATAAATGTATCTGTTTTCTTATTAATAAATAGAACCACAAATGTTTAATAAACTATGTATCTATTAATACTAAAAAAAAATTGTTCACCTTAATTTTGTATAAACGGTGTCGGCAAACAAATTGTATATTGTTTATTGAGCATCACTCAAACTTGTCACTCTCTTAAATTAAATAGGCGACTATACAAAATTACGTGTAAGGATCATATCTACATTCAAATTTAATCTGCGTTAATAAAAATTTCAATTGTGTTGCACCGAGAAACAGACACCTACAGTTAACCGATAGTTCGGTTAACTGTAGTGTGTCGAACACAAACGAACTATAACACAGATAAATCAGAATAAAACGTCCCTGACCCTCAGCGACAAGGGTGCAAGCCAGTATACATACATAGCTCTATGGGATACCTATGTGCGGGCGGGGGACACCGAGCGATGTGTTACAATAGAGCAAAGAAATAAGTATCCAGAAAAAGCATTGAAATAAATTTCATACATTATTTGGTCGGCATTCACTCGATTTGCCTTTGCATACTCCTGTATTTTCTTTTTGATGTGTGAACATTATACCGGAGGTAGAGTGAATTGAGATTTCGCATGACGCGTGACGCTCATGTTTACACATTTCTAAACCGTGAATCCAGGCACTCACACTTCGTTTCCTAAATGTACTGTACCCTAATCACGAGATTTATCCTACTACGCTACGCCATGTTCTCCGCATCATTTTGTATGGAAAAACGAAGTTCGCAAATCTATCACTAGAGGAGCTGCTCCGTTTCTCCATACAAAATGATGCGGAGAACACGGCGTAGCGTAGCGAAGTAGGTTAAATCTCGTGATTAGGGTACTGTTCTTCTTTGAACTATGTGTAATCAATTGTTTCAATTCTATTGTATGTGCAGCAGACAGGAGAAGTGAATAAACAAGTGTGAGATATACATATAGATATATTATTATTATATATTTTTATTAGAAAAATGCAAAGCGAAAATCATTGGAAAAAATACATCCCGGCCAGGATTCGAACCTGGGTCTTTGGCTTGAGCCGCCAACGCGATAACCAACTACGCCACCGGACCGTTACGTATTATCTCCAAATTTTCAATCTATTGCACCTTCATGATGTCGCATAATATTTGCGAACAGTCAACTTGCACGGTTCAATATTGAACCTTATGCTGTCGTCACCAAAGTCGTATTTGGTATCGGACACTAGAAGTTAACGTGAGGTTTTTAATAGTATTCTATGTTTATATGTTAGTACTAGGCACGTACTCGCTTTATATATATTTTTATTAGAAAAATGCAAAGCGAAAATCATTGGAAAAAATACATCCCGGCCAGGATTCGAACCTGGGTCTTTGGCTTGAGCCGCCAACGCGATAACCAACTACGCCACCGGACCGTTACGTATTATCTCCAAATTTTCAATCTATTGCACCTTCATGATGTCGCATAATATTTGCGAACAGTCAACTTGCACGGTTCAATATTGAACCTTATGCTGTCGTCACCAAAGTCGTATTTGGTATCGGACACTAGAAGTTAACGTGAGGTTTTTAATAGTATTCTATGTTTATATGTTAGTACTAGGAGATAATACGTAACGGTCCGGTGGCGTAGTTGGTTATCGCGTTGGCGGCTCAAGCCAAAGACCCAGGTTCGAATCCTGGCCGGGATGTATTTTTTCCAATGATTTTCGCTTTGCATTTTTCTAATAAAAATATATATAAAGCGAGTACGTGCCTAGTACTAACATATAAACATAGAATAATATTATTATTATATTTGTGATTTCGTCTTTGTATACTTCTCATTCGCCTCCTCGACAAGTTGATAACTCTTCTAAGTATTTATTTTCACGCAATAGAGTATGAGCGGAATGAGGGCCTTCTCCGATGCATCGGACCCGCCCGACGCGAGTGACGCGCCTAACGTCGACTTTGCGACGGTGACATCGACTCTCCACATAGCCGTCGACACTCCACGTCGGTGTCGACACTCCACGTCACTCGAGGTTGACACGTGCAGTGACTCTGTAACTCGCGTGTAGAAACATAACTGTTTCGAGGTGGGTGTCGTCGGTGGCTAATTTTGGAAAGTGTGAAAATGTTGATGTTTTGAGATATTTCATAGAAGGAAACTCTAGATAAGATGTTTATAGATATTTGGATCATCGTTTATACCTAATTGAAACTGCCAGTTTTCTTAAGGGAATAAAAAAAAAATATGTATAAATAATTTAGAATAATTGAACTGCCGGTCATTTGTTCCTACACTACTCGTAGCAATGTTACGAAATAACTTGAACAACAACTACTGCAAGAGGAAAACGCCTAGTAGAGGGATAAATAAAGGGTAAAAATAGGTTCGCCATAAAACAGGTTGTCGACTTCTAGCTCGAGTTATCTGTACCGCATCCTATGTACAATAAAACTTAAGAGACGCTCGACAAAGCTCAGAAGCGGCATGGCGCAAGCTGTTTGTTCGTTTCAAGAAAAATAACTAGTGTCTCAACGAGGAAATTCCGCAAAGGAGGCTTATAATTCCCTGCAGTTGCCTTCCCTAGAGCGCACGGCATAATATGACAAACTGCGTAATAACTCTGTGAGGAAAATCGTGGAGAGTCCACGAGCTAGGTTTCACCCCTGGGGGTGACCTCCTCGCTACCCGCCCCGCCCCGCCCCGCGCCGCCGCCGCCGAGCCGCCCCGTCCACGTGATTGAGTCGGGCCTAATTCCGCACCTCTATAATAACACGCAGGCCATTTGGGACGGACAATGACAATCTTTATGGAACAAAGCGGAATGGCTCACGCTTTCACAGCCCGGTCAGGGATGACCTCTGGCTGAGGACAATATCTCATTAATAGATATTAGGAGGTTTCTTTATCCGAACTTAGACCATCGGTGAACGTAGGTAAGGTAACTATTTTACCATTGACGCTGCAATCTGCATGTGTGTGTGTGTTTGTGGGTGATACATCTTATATATTCGCTTTTGGGTTAATCTAAAGAAGATGTAACACAATACAATATTTCATGTTTCAGAAATAATTGAAAATATTCTGGTTACATATATGTTTATTTTCACTTCCATCCATAGAACCGTTTCATTCAATATCTACCCAGAGCGTAATTTTTGTATACTCAAAACGCCCCTCTAGAAGTAGTTTCATCTAAAGTTTGGGAGTATACACATAATTTTCATCTGACTCTTTCTGACGACGAAGATGAACTCGGTATTAGATGTTACTTATTAAAATATTGAAAGAAAAAAAATACTCCCAGATTAAATGTTTGATGTACTTATAGAAATACTTTCGTTGTACGTTATCTCTGCCTACCTTATTGGTAAAACGAGCGTAGCGTTAAGCACATAATATTATTTGGATAAGTATTGTGTCTATTGTCAACTTCAGTGTTCCAGAAAGTTTTAAGCACTGAGACGTGGTATGGAGACATAGAAAGCAAAATTGTCAACCCTAGCAGTTGCAATAGAGCGCGCGGCCTCTAAGCGCGTGGTGGGATCGGTTATTGCATCTCCTACTTCTAATGAGATCGCATCGACGTCCATAATCGCTTTATTTGATGGTGGCCTGACAGGAGCATTCGCAACCAGACCAATCCTACTTGACCAGCGTTCAATGTCCTGAGGCCCAGGTGTAGGGGAGGTGTGTTAACAATACATCCTATTTGCTTCAATTTGCTTCAGATGGGTTGTGAAATGTGTGCGGTGGAACAGTGGTTCATGGCTATAACGTGGATTTGGGCGGTGTTTTCGACCAGCGTTATACATAGATCAACATCGTTATATAAGGAAATAAATAATTAAAGCTCTCACATGTTTTTCCACATCGCGATGTTCAGGTCGTTACTGCTGCTCATCGTGGAGCAAGAATAATGTCCGTGAGAAAAACAGCCCGTACGTAGATCGAGACCTGCAGCAACTAGTATCTCATCTGTGCCTGCAGTGCGGAGCGTCTGTCCCTGCGCCTTCTTGATAGTCATTGTGAAAGAGACGTTCACGGGAAACTGCACACGGTTGAATTCGAACGGGTAGTTGTTGGGATGAGAGGGATACGCGGGATGAGCACGATCTCTCCGCGGCCCCTAACACATTTCTTTGTAACGACTTCACCAACAGCCTCGTCCCTTTACATAGCTTGGGGATGCTTTGGTTTCGCAGCAACATTATGGGAGCGCCAATTTTCAACGTTATTGAGTGTGCTGAAGGTCCCGGAGCATTTAGAGAGTTAAGAAACTTAATTGGGTAGTTGGTCGCGTCATCATCATTGACATCTCTATTAATTGATTTGAAAACCATTTCGGGGACCTCGAACATACATAGAATTGAGTGTTAATAGCAGCCGCCTTGTCGTTTTTAGGAGTGAGAATGACTCTTTCACAGATCCAAGAGTTTTACTTTCTCGAGAGATTTTCTATGTCAGGAACAATTGCGCGATTATACCTTAAAACTGCATGTCTACAGCTCTTCCAACTGCAATTTTTCTGCTCTAATTTCCGATGCTTCACTGTGTAGGTGTTTCTACATAATAAACAGGTAACGTTGTAGCTTACCTAGCAGTAAGTGTATATTTCTTAAACCTATCTATACCGATAATTTAAAGATTTTTGCACACTCCGCTACTAGAGTGCGTTGCGCTTTCTACCTTCATGGTTTTACCTCACCCAATCCATATGTTACCTAACGACCATGTTTGGCCACGCAGTGTTATGTTTCGACTGAGGATCACTTACATACATACAACTGCGACATCCTGAGATATTCAATGCAGAGTTGCAAGTATCTCGTGTGACAGAGAGTCCGTTAAGAGGCGGCCGTAACAGAGATACCAGCGTGAAAATATAACCTGGAAGGGCATCAACATGCCGAAAAAGTGAAAGAAAAGTGTAAAAAGATGAAATCTTGAACATGTAAGACTATCACATTTGTTTACTCACGTATAGTCAGCGCGTGCGTTCGAGGCCTCCGGCAGGAAAGCGAGAATGGAATGTATAGTGTTGTGAATCAATATCTGAAAGTAACGACATTTACGAAACCTCTTTTTTATTTATGGCATTAAATTATTTATCTAATAAGGTTTTATTGCGTGGTTGAAGTACGAAGACAAAACAGGGATAATCGTTTAAGATCTATTGACCTCCGCCCTCAGAGGCCACGAACGTGTGCGCTAACAGTATCTTCTGTGTGCTACAAATGAAGTGAATGCCCACCAAATGTTGGTGACAAGGTAAAATGTTAACAATGTCTGAAAATGCCGTTTCTGGCTGTTTCTTTCTATTGTTACGTACGAGTGTGTGACGTGTTGGTTGACAAGGTGATACGATTGTTCACTCCGCTATACGATCTATATATACTTCGGGCCCGTATTCGTGAAAACCAGCATTGACGAATCAGGATAGCGTCAGTCACTGAGACTAGTCTGACACATAGACAAAAAAGTCCAATTACAAATTTAAAAAACCCCCGACCCTTAAAAAGTAAAAAATTATTTCAGTTTACTCACTTAAAGGAGCTCGGGGACCGCTAAGTAAATTCCCGCGCTGCAGATCAGATTTTTTCTATTTTATTTACTTAGCGGTCCCACGACTCCTTTAAGAAAGTAAACGGAAATTATTTTTTACCTTTTAAGGGCTGGGTTTTTTTAAATTTGTAATTTAACTTTTATTTCAAGCTTTGTTATCGGCCCACTTTTTAGAATAATGAATTTTTTGATTACTTAATTATTTGATTACTTGATTACGAACATCCCGCTAAACTAACTAGCTAACAACCATCCCGATTAAACCAGCTTTCTAATAAAAAAAAACCATCCAAATCGGTCGATCCGTGTATATTTTAAAAATAGAAATAAGATGGTTACCAATAGCAACGAAATAACAAACATGTCATTGTGTAATGGATTACATTAAATTATAAAATACCAAAGACATTAAACCCACCCTCTTTTAATCTCTTTGTAAAATACGTACAACAGTGTATTATTAATTATTATAAACAAATAACATGGCGCAGCCGTAAAAAGAACTACAAGCTCTTTACGAGCCTGAACATTTACAATGTCCACGGACGTGTTCAATAAGCCGGCGCCACTGAACCTGGCATCGGACAACGTAGCTGAAAATTTTTCGATCTTCCAAGAGGAAGTATTAATATATTTTACAGCTACATAATCGAACAAGAAACCGCAAGAAGTACAGGTAGCCCGGCTAAAAAACTTGCTTGGTACGGATGGACAGAAGCTGTACAGGTCGATCAAGCCAAAGGATGAGTAAAGAAACAGTGAGTAATATATTAGACATTTTGGAAAAATATCTTAAGCCAAAAGCAAATGAAACTGTACAAATATACAAATTTCTGCAAAGAACACAACAAGAAGGAGAATCTTTTGAAAGGTTTTACGCCGCCTTGAGAGGTATGGTCGGCCAATGCAACTTTGCAGAACAAGAAGACAAGCTCTTATGCGCACAAATTGTGCTGGGGATTAGGAACAACACTGTCAAAGAAAAACTTCTAAGAGGAGAAAGAAGAAGTCTAGACAATGTAGTGGCTTATTGTCAATCGGCTGAACTAGCGGAACAGAATATTAAGCTTTTAAATAGAGACAAAAATATAGACTCTGTTTCAAACATTACACGTAGATGCACTTAATGTGGAACAAGTCATAAGTTCAGAGAATGTCCTGCCTTTGGCAACATATGTAATAAATGTCACTGGCCAAACCACTACACAAAGATGTGTCGCGCAGCAGCAATCCGGCAAAATAAAGAAGAAGAAGAAGAAGAAGGAGATGCGTCAAAACGGATGTCAACCTCGAGCCGGTCAGAATCGCGGACAACGACAACAAGACAGGGAATGCCGTACAAATCGTCACACTCTCGCATAACACATGAGCTCGGAATTAACAAAGAAATCCGTTTGGGAGCTACGATGCTACGATGGGAGACACACACACGTTAAACTTTATAACACCCCTCTTATTTCGTCGGGGGTTAAACATTTGTCTTAGCGGCTGAGACTGCTGAATCGTTCTGCTTAAGATACTATACTTACTGAAGTTTTCTGAGCTATGCTTAGTGGCTTGGTATATGCTGCAAGAACTTTTCGTAAAACTAACCAAATGCTACATTTTATACATACCTACATCGTTCAAGAGGTGCAATTGATTTGACTGGTGTTGATTTACTGATTGAATAAGTAGTTAGTTTATATTATACTAGCTTTTTCCCGCGGCTTCGCTCGTGATAGACTCTGCTTAATAGCAAATCCGATTTAAACTCTTGTGTTCTCTCTTTCGCGTCCATACTTCACCTTTTTTGAAACTGCTCAGCCCTAAAGTTATTTATGGTGATAGTAAATAGCTCTATAGTGAGACTCAAGAACTAGGTACTCTTTCCATTGGTGCAAACCGCATCAAAATCTGTTCCAGAGTTTACCTCAAACACACATACAAACAGACGTTCCCTTTTATAAGAAGTAGAGAAGTTGTTTTTTTCGGTTCGGGTTTGAAATATCCATAGTTTTAGCACA
The DNA here is from genome assembly GCA_946902875.1 of Nematopogon swammerdamellus. Taxonomy (NCBI): domain Eukaryota; kingdom Metazoa; phylum Arthropoda; class Insecta; order Lepidoptera; family Adelidae; genus Nematopogon; species Nematopogon swammerdamellus. Next base: position 9,167,196 of record OX336344.1, read on the forward strand.
TTTTCAAAGGGCACATCACCCCATTCTCTCTTGTCAAGTATGTAGATACGTCTGCATGTATGTGATTTCGTGTTCCAGCAGATGAGCATAGCCTCATGCTAATGAGACATACACAAAGGAGAATGTCCAGTGGTGTGGGGCGTGGATGGAACCTAGCACCTCCGGGTGTTGAGTTGCACATGCCCGCACGCCTTAAGGTGTCGGCACACTGTTCCGTTCAGATCCGGTCGATTACATTCTGTCTGGTACTGGTACACACACCAGGTCTTTCAAAAATAGTTCAGAGTACACTAAGGGGGGGGGGGGGGGGGGGGGGGTTCTGTATCGGAAATAGATCACTTTTGAAGAACAAAGAATTTTTTTTTTTACAAAAAAGTATTTTTTTATTTAAAATGTAAAAAAAAAAATTGTTTCGTAATCGTTTCAGTTTCATGCCAGGAACAAAAAAGTCTTCCAACACATAGATCTCTTTCTTTTAGAAATTGTGAAAAACCACAATTTTAGTTTTATTAGTATGGAATAGAAAGAATTGGTTTTTTTTTACCAACTTACACGTTAGATCATAATGGTGATGAAGACTTTTTTGTTAGTGTTATGAAACTGAATCGATTACGCTATAAAAATCAACCACCTATTTTTTTATTTAAATACATAAAAAAAATATTTTACATAAAAAAAGCCCAAGGTCCAAAAAATTGTATATAGGTTTTACTCCCTATATGATACAGAACCCCCCCTTAGCGTACTCTGAACTAATTTTGAAAGACCTTATATATATACAGGTACATACCTATTACCTAGACGGATAATAAGGAAATAAGTTCGTCTTATGAAATGAAAATTCGTTCTATCGTTTTGCTTTTTTTTTTTTTTATGGAATTATATTTTTTTTATTGCTTACAAAAGTAAGCACCCATTGACTTACGACACTTAATATGCTTACCCCCCTTGACTTCCATGACACATCCCGACAATGGGGGTAAGCAGAGTAAACGGTGTTGTGCTGCAAGTAATCTTGTATATTACAGCACAACCACGCTGCCACGATTAGGAAAGTATCTTTAAGAACAAAGGACTAAGATAAATATCAAGGAGCAAGTAAGGCACGAAGACCCACCTGCTGTATGACTCGGTGGAAGGATCGTGCCAAGGTGAGATGTAGCCAACCTGTGGCCCTTTAACACGTTATCTTTTCCTTATCACTTAGTCGTCTTTTACAACATGCAAGGTGATGATGACGACGGGTAGATGCAGTGGGGCTATTCTTTTTAAGTACCAGCCCCGCACGGTAGACGGAACTCAGCTTTCGAGTTGTACGAACATAATATGTTCGTACAACTCGAAAGCAGGAAATATTGTTGTAATTTTTTTATAGTGCATTCGAATGTGTATGGTTATTAGATAATGGGCATAATCGGGATAATAGCATTGGCATTCTGCACTAGATAAATCTGTCTTGCAGGAGTGCATTCTTTAACAAATTATAATAATATACATTAGATCCATGAGAAGAGCGGAAGACCGCGTGTGGTGGCGTGGCTTGGGAGAGGCCTATGTCTAGCAGTGGACCGATACAGGCTGATGATGATGATGATGATGATGATGAGATCCAAAAATCTCAAACATGCGCTCATTAAAATTATCATGCAATTAGTTATTATATAAAAAAAAAAAAAATCTTTCGGTCTCAGCCACAACAGCCGGCGTAAAACGGTGCAAACAAGCCCCCAAACAAATATTGTTACAATGGTTCGTTTTGTTCACGCGCGGCCTGAAAGCAAATTGCCGGACGCTATGACTAATTTTCATAAAAAAAAAATCTGACACACTCGTTACGTGGGTTTATCATTCTCGCGCGGGACGTTTGCACAATCAGTGCATGTGCAAATTACAAGCTCCAACGCTAACAATATTTTGTAGCCGCTAAAACAACTTGCACGAGAAAATTCAAAAGCCTAGAACAGAACACCTATTGTCACCGATTGAATACTTCATACGTCGTCGTCCCCAACATCAATATACTAATAATAAATCTGTAAGGGTTGGTCATGGAGTAAGTTACTTTGTTTCAGCGTTGCGTTGCGTTTGTATGAAACTAAAACTAATTTGACGATTTTTAGAAATATTTTCTGTATGTATGTATGTTCCTCCATAACTCTTAAACCGATCATCCGAATTCGATGAAACTTCGTACAAGCACATTTACGTGGCACAGGATAGGCTAAATAAAATTCATTTCTGGTTACGCTAAGATTTGGCTCTCATACAAACGGAATTGTTCCGCCGCCGAAATAAAGGTACGGTGGCGGGCTTACTTACTCTTTTCTTTTTAACTACGACTTCTTTTTACACGGGTAAAAGCTAGTACATAATATATAAAGTTACGCCTGTTTCTCAATGGGCATGTAGAGACAACGAGTCTCTACGTCCCGGCACCATTTGATGCATATTTCACAACATAAAATGTCCCCAACATAATCGACGCACACAGTCCGACTCGTAATCTTTGAGGAAATATTATATAGAGTTATCGCTCCGAAGAAATATACAGAGAAGCAGTGTTCCAGCGGCTGAGGTATGGGGTAAGGTAGTGGGGAGGCGGAGCGCAGAGTCGAGCGGAAGAGGGGAGCGCGCGCGGGGCGGGAAGCGTGCGGGAGACGATCTGGCGGCCGGTGTGGGAGGCTCGTGCGGGGCGGGAAGCGTGCGGGATATAGGCAAGGGGTAGGGAGAACGATCGCACTCGTGCGTCGGTGTGCATATTGTCTTTTCATTGTAGCGTTCATTTGTCCCGTGTGGGGCCGGTACTTTAAAAGAATAGCCCCACTGCATCTCTCCCCGTGTATGTCGTAAAAGGCCACTAAGGGATATGACTCCCTTCTTATATTACTAGGTGGTAGGGTTTAAACCACCCGGGTTGGTACCACCGCACTGAATGAAAGATAGGTCGAAACGGCTATGTAAATAGTTTGTGTTTTCCGTCCAGTTCAGTGTAGCCGGCACGACCGAAGGGAAGCACTGACGTGGCACCAAGTTCACCTGGTGTTATGGGCTGATGGGCTGACATCACGGATGTTGTAGGTGATGTAGCCAACCGTGTCAGTTTCCATAAAAAAAAAAAATAGCACTTTATCTCCAGATTCGCCATCGCACCTTTACTTCGCATCGGCGAAGATGTGTAAATGTATTAGTTTAAAGTAGGCGAGGCGCGATCGCAGCAGGCAGGCGACGACTGCGCGCTGCGGCCTCTCACATAATATATCTTTGCTCGTAACAAGCTTGTTGGTAAAGATACGTCAGTCCACAAGTGTGACTAGAGGACGAGAAAGTAACAGTGAGGTTTTTGTATGGAATCTGACACGGTTTGCTCCATCACCTAGGTACAACATCCGTGATGTCAGCCCGTAACACCTTGGTGAACTAGTTGCCATGTCTGTGCTTCCCTTCGGTCGAGCCGACTACACTGTACTGGACGGAAAACACGAACTATTTGCATAGCCGTTTGGACCGCTTCATTCAGCGTGGTTGTACCAACCCGGGCGCGTTAAACCCTTCTACCTAGTAAGGTAAAAAGGGAAGGGACGAAGAGTTTTATGTGGAATCCGAACCACGGTCAGCCTCTAACGGTCGAGCGTGTCACAAAGGAACGCCCATGGACATTCGGTCGCATGCGGGGGCTGCGAATGCCATGCCGGCCTGACAAGTGCCCATTCTCGCCTCTCTTGGACCCGAGACTATACTTGGGGGGAAATATATGGGCAGGAAGAGCGTACGTTCCAAAGTTTACTATATACATACTCGTATATGGTACGAGCTGACAATATACAAGGTGGACATAATTTTGAAATTCGCCCTACAGGGCAACGTTCGACTGTTCCCTTGTTCGACGAGTCGATGACGTCCTCTTCTAGCCTTTTGAAATCTTTCGTGCTGGTCTGTACGCCCAGCGTACGGTACTCGGTATTGTGAAACCGAATTTGTGAGCTTAATGTATATACAACTTCAGTAAAGTTGATTTGCGTGGGCGTGAATACGTTCAATTTGTACGAACACTAATGGAATTGATGTCCGTTCGCACGATGTTTTACACACACAGTAGAAGAATTTGATTTATTGATTTGTGTACACCTACCCTGTATTCACCTATTGTTTTTGACAAATTGTTTTTAATTTTCACTATTTTCCAACAACATATTAAACTTGTAGCTGTGAGTGTTGCAAAAATCAAACCGTGATTTTTAATTTAAATGAATTTGAGTGTTTTCTGATGTGAGGTAATTGTACTTTCAACTTTCACGGAAGTAGTCAATAAATATTCAGACGACGGTATTGTTAAGTATTATTTTAGAAATATCGTTTCTAATATATTTTTATAAAATTTGCATTAAGTAAGATAATTCATCACTTTTTTTAGAGACATAACGAACAGAACCCTTTCCCCAGTAGTGTTTAATTTTTTGTTTAAAGTTTATTTTAAGCAAAACTTTTACTCTACTATATTGCGTGAACATTTACCACGGTAAAGAGCTTTACGTCGTGTAAGAGATATGGCAAGAACAAAATAAAATCTGAAACTGTGCGACATTAAATGCAAATGAAGTGAAATGAAGTTTCCGCGGTTCCACTGCTCAGTTATACTGTATCCACAAATGAAAGGTGGGTAGAGGCAAATCGCCTTCCAGAGAGTGCATGTATACATAAGAGTGCATGTAGAACTGTACATTTAAAATAAAAAACAGCAGCGCACACAAAAAGTAATATAAAAAATAGACGATTATATAGCTGGAAGATCAAGCTGTGTTTTAAAGGCGATAGGTATGCATGTGATATTTCATTTTACAAATATTTCTTAAGGGCTTAGTAAGACGAATCACCGGGTCGAGGACTTGTAACTAAGCGAAACCCTTTTCCCAATGTCTAACATTATACATTATTTATGTATGCAGTATAGCTTTCTAATTAGTGACAGCTTTATAAGTCTTCACGCGTGTCCAAGCGAAGCGGCGCGACGGGGGCGGCCGCGGGGGGCAGGGTGAAAAAGGGACACGGTAGGGTGGGGCGGAGTTGGCGCAGGGTTAGCGGTCGGCGTTGGACAGGCCTTCGTGCACTTAAATCCGGCACAGATTGGATCGTTTACATAATTTTCTTTAATTTTAACGTACCGCAATACAAGCTTAGAGATAATGAGTATGTAATTTATTTACAGAAAAATTCGAGAGATAATTCGATTAAAATAAAGTATTAAAATGAGAAATGTGAGTAGTCACAAGTCACAAGCGGTGCCCGCTCTACGACTCGAAGAGGAGTACGTAACTCATATCATAGGCCACTCGGCCAACTAACGTTTGATAAATTAGTGAGAAATTTAATCACAAATGTATCGCCCCGTCCCGCCCCGCCGCACCGGCCGTCGGAGGTGATGCAGCAAGTATGCGGGAGATTGTGTTAGGAATATTAGTACAATTGCAAAATTATATTCGCCCGTCACCGTCATCCGTAACGCAATAAGTAGCAGCATGTCATTCCTATTGCGCTCTAAACTTTTCCAATCTAAAGAGCGGAGGCGGAGCGGGGGCGGGACGCGGCTTCGGCGGGGGCGGGCGGGGGCGGCACACACTCGGCGGCGCGGTGCGGCGCGGCAGAGGCACACAAATGAAATAATGCCCCGTTACTAGCGCGATACTGCCCCTAGTAATTCATTTTTAGCGACGCGGAACAAAGGAACCACGGACGGATGCGAACTTGTCGGCCTCCTAATTGGCCAGTATTAGATTTGAACCGACATTGAGACAAATTTGGTTAAAGCACTCGTTAGAGCGAGCAGCGAGGGTTGCGGGGCGAGGGCGGCTCGAGGTGGAGTGAAGGGGCGGAGTACAGACGGCGCCCATGTAGGTCATGGGGGGAGACTGCGCGGCCCGTCCCGTCTACCGCCTGCGAGGAGGCTACGAATACATTTCGTATCCGGGGGCAGGTTTCAGTGTGTCGTCTCGACGAGACGGCTCATTACGAGTATAGACACCCTCACCCCGCCCCACCTTACCGATCCACATACACAGACACTGCGGCGCGCGGCGCGGCGAACAGCGTCTATCAATTACCTCTGGATATCGGTAAAATTATAATCGTATGTCTGTCCGTCTCGCTGGAGTGACTCGAACTATTCCCGTCTCACGGTGGTGGCGCTGACGGCAACGCGACCGGGCGGCCGCTCTCATCGCTACATATTTAAGGACGTCGAGGGTAGACATTACCTGGATAATTCATTATGTTTAGGTTAGTTTAGCACTAAATAGTCGATCACCATGCTATTTCGATAAGACGATTTCAACTATCGCATTAATTAGGAATACCGGTTTAATTTATCGTAATTAAATTAGCATGACCTAAAACAGATAAAAGCTTTTAGTATAATAAATCAATCTAATTGCAGATATGACCCCAAATAGAGAGCAACGTCAATTAAAATGCCCTTAAATATATTTTAAATCTAAATGTTTCATGTAAGTGTGTGTGTGTTTCTGTTGGGGTATTTTCTAATGCATTTCAAGTCCGTGCTATAATAAGTTAAATATTAAACAAAAATTTGCAAGCTCAATTTCCCATTTTCAAAATTTCCAAGAAAGTCACCCCTGCGCGTTGTGCAGTGTGCACAGTGCGCACCCTCCTCCGTCCTCCACCGACCCTCCGCATAATGGCCATATTTGTCTTCGCGGCTGTAAGTATTACATGACTTTTTCGACCACTTCCTAGAAGCGACGTCGTCGACGGCTTTACAGGTAGCGCTCTAGTAATAGCTGGTTTTACCAGGTCGCGTGTCACAACTGATTTCGTTAGTGCAGGGGAAAATAATAGAGTTCTGAAATGGTATATAGAATACGATGTCGGTGTTGAGGCGTATAGCCCAGTCGGGAAGTACAAAAATAAACGATGAACAAATTTGATGCAAATATTTTATTTTTCTAATCATTAGTGGTGAACATAAAAACAATATTCCAAAATGTTTTAATACACTACGACTTGTCCGAGTGTGCACAGACAACTAATGGATGCATTATAAAAAAAAATTTAAAAATCATTCGTAGCCTAATTTCAGATGTTGTTCCATCTTGAATTTGGGGGAGGGCGATAAATACCTCTACCTTGTTCAACTTTAGACTAAAATATTCATTACAAAACTTGTAGGATTGTAATGAATATAGGTTAATTATGTACAACTTTTTCAATAACGTTTTATTTACGGTCGATTTTTTTCCAACTTAAAACTGAAAAGCAGGCAGATTTAAAATAATTTCATTGTTTTGTTTTTTTATTTATTGTTTGTTATTAAAAGAGCGACTTGTGGCGCCGTGCCACCCATAAGGTGTCTAAAGACTCCCATGAACATTCGGTCCAATGCGGGGGTTGCGAATGCCATGCCGGACCGACAGATGCCTATTCACGCCACTCTTTAAGAACCCGAGACTGTACTTGGGGGAAATAATTATATGGGCAGGGTTACAGAGTTTACCGGGTATGTAGAGGAAAGATCTGCAGAACCGATTGGTACGCATCCCATGCAATCCCTGTTCAGTACGCGTAGTGCGGAGGTGGAAAAAGGACGGCTGGATCGCGTCAAACAGCTCCTCCGAGTACTCACATGAGTAATAAATAAGCGATAGAACACACTTAGGGAGTCGATACCCCCCTACAGTAGACTTGCAGTTCAATTTATTTTATTTATAGCTGTTTCAACTTTAAAGCAAACTTCGAGATTTTCATCTTTAGTCGTCTTCAGTCTCTGAGAGTAAAAATTGTCGAAAATTTAAAATGGGATAATTACTAAAGAAAAAATTATTCCCCCTTCCCTAATTCAAGATGGTGTCAACGCAACTTCAGCATCGGGTCGAAAATCTGAATGTAAACAAATAATCTAATGATCAGAAAAACAAAATAGTGGTATCTAATCATAGCGAATTTAGAGAACTGAAAATATCCGCATTCAAAATTTAAATGCCTTTACTTGTAAATAAAACAAATTAAGTATTATTAAAATAAATGTGTACATAATTACCATGTAGAAATGTCGACAAATGCAAGTTGTTTCGAGTAAATAACTCATAGCAGCTATAGCTGAAGTTAATTGGCACTATTGGACACCATAAGAGAATTATTTGGACTGTCCACAGTTGAAACAGGACAATCATCGCCCGGTCACTCTGTGCGATGGTTAGGGTTGAATGCATGTGCGTCTAGCACGCATGTGCGTGCGCGCGAACATTACTTTCTCCGAAATCCAAACGTGTTGTATGTACCTATCTCTATTTTTTTTTCTTTCTATCTGTATTTCTTTTGTTCAGAATGAGCGAATACGAGTATTATTAGGTTACAATTTTTTTTAACTAGCTGAGCCCGCTGCTCCGCTTGTGTGATTTTCTTTTTAGGTTTCCGTACCCCGCACGGAAGCCTATTACTGAGCCTACGCCGCCGTCTGTCTGTCTGTCTGCATGTACTAGCCCAAAGGCTTTTGTTTTCACCAGCTATGTATATGCGTGGAAGTGCATATGACCACCACCTAATGTGTACCGGGGATCCACCGGTCTCGAATGACAGACTTACGTCAGCGTCATTAGCTCGTGAGAAGTCCATCCCACATCCACATATAAGTGTGTGTAGCACCGACATACCGATCTACATTATTCGCATGTCTACCAATTCTCCACATTGGTTACGGAGCTCTAAGTGGCTCACCACTCGCAGCTTTCGCTACTTATTCCCGTGTTAGGTGCTTTAACTACACAAGTACGGAAGCACCAGGGAATCAACGCTAAACCACAACCCCTGCGAGACCAACTCCAGTGTTCCGTGCAGAAGCACGAAGCATTCTGGGGCTTTTAACGGAACCCCGCAGTACTCAACCCAGCGTTTAGGGTGGTATCTCATTTGACCCACCGACCTGAGTGGAGTCGGCAGCGTGAGCTAAGAGGAGGCCGAAACCCCCAACTTAGTACTCATGTTAGACTAGCAACGTTTAATGAGTAATCGTCGAGAACAAGTTCTCTACCACACATTATTTCTAACAGTGACGCCCGTTACACCGCCCAGTTGCGGGATAGGGTAGCCAACTGCTAGTTTTAAGGGTAGCCACCGTGTGGTCTGCATAGGGAAACGTCACGGATCCTAGTACCCAACTCCGACACCTTGGACGACTAAACGCCTCTGCGACCCCGTACAAAGGTCGCTAATACGGGTCTATGGATACTGGTGGCCGGGCCCGACACCTTGGGTAGACCGAAGTCTACCACTGCGATCGCTCCCCAGCGACTACCCTAAAACGCTGAGGCCCTGGGCACAGGTTGCGGTTGGATAGGGTGCTGACCCCAGTGGCAGTGAAGGCTTCACCCCCGGCTCTCGACTTCGGTCGGGGGTTCCTTCGGGTGGACGGGTGGTGGCTCGGATCGGCTGGGGAAAGGTCGCAGCCTGTGTTTCCCATGGGATTATTTCGGAAGAACGGATGTTCGATAGAGCAGCTATGGGGCCTCGATCTGGCATACATGATCACTGTACTCGCAAGAGTGCAGGTAGTAGACGTCTGGATTTTGTAGCCGAAAGGCTGGTATCTCTGGACGTCTATAAACAAAAACGTAAATCAAAACAAAATGATAGAAAAGAAAGTTTGTCTGTCTGCATGTCTGTCCTACTGCTGTATCTTTGGAACCGTAATAGGTAGCCGGTTGAAATTTTCACAGAATATGTGATATTGTGGCGGATATAACCACAATTTATAAAAAAAATTAAACGTAAAAAATTAAGGTGGGTTCCTATACAAGAAACGTGGGGGTTGGCGAAACTGATCATATGATCCGTTCCGTGTGGAAACGGATAACGCCAGATAGACCACTCCAATCACGATATCAGTTTCCACTAAAATAAAATGTAAGAAAATTGGAATCCGATCACACGATCGGATTCCACTGTTTTTTTTTTTTGTGGTGCGGAAACATCGGTGCGCGAGTCCGACTCGCACTTGGCCGTTTTTTTAACAATGCCAGTTGTTCTGAGACTGAGAGTCTGCGATCACTTTCGTCAGATCCTACTGCTCAGCTCATAAGAATAAGGGTGTGAAGAGGCCTTTGTCTTTGTCTAACAGTGGGATAATAAAAGGGCTAAATTATGATTTAAATAACCTACCGAAAATAGTGAACTTAATTTTCTAAAATTTCTATGACTTTCTACCATACTGTTCATTCACGGTAGAGAAGGCGTGATGTTAAAAAAAATTAAATAATTCCGAAACATCAACACAGATGACTTATTGTTCGAACCCCTATTTACATCGGTTGAGTATTGAAAATGAAGTATTGACATGAAATGAAGGGAAGCACTGACATGGCACCTAGTTCACCCGGTGTTATAGGCTGACATCACGGATTATGTAGGGTATGTAGGAAACCGTGTCTGTTTCCATAAACAAAGTATTTTTCTAGTAAATGTCCAAAATGCATACCGAAGTTAGGATTTTTCTCCGATTAGGTACGTTGACTTCCGACCCCACTGCCCTGCTAATATGAATAATGGTGTTTTGATATTTAACCTATATTTTAAACAGAGTTAAGCCCTATAATACGTGAAATCTCTTTTCGAATTGATTCAGCGTTTTTATGTGATGCGTGCACAAACAAACATACATAAACAGGCAAACATAAAAAAGCGATCTCAATGATTATTTATCCCTCATCTCCCAAATTAATTTGATTGTAAATATCTTAAATGTAAAGACACACTAAAACAATTGTATTATATATATATTGATAATTCCATATACATAGAAACGTTTTAATCATATATATAGTGGTTGGCCTGTTCGTTCATGAATAATATAGGTAAATACAAAAAGTAACCCCTTTCCAAGCTAACATGAGAGGCTTTACTAGCAACAAACCCATGTGGAAATACTCGTACAACAGAGAGAGTGGAAACAATTGACTCGCCCAGCGTATTAGCTAAAATAAACAAAATATTAAAAACAAGAAGCGAGTGAATACTGAAATTAAACAGTTCACACCTTGCCTGGCCGGATTACAGCTACCCAGCGACCACGAGCCACTCTTACCGCGCTGCTGCAAGCGATTCCAACTTAGGCCCAACTGACAATTAAATAATAAATGGAACTACATAATTACATATCTACAGTTTATTTATTTATTTTCTTTGTATGTACTCTGACATTTAGCTGCATCACTTATTGGACGCGGTATGTCAGCTAATTACATCATATTTCTGACGAAACTTGTGTGTCCATTTGGTCGTGCTAGCTGCATCGAACTGAACTAAAAACACGGCCTTTAATATGTATTTTTAACCAACTTCCAAAAAAGGAGGAGGTTCTCAATTCGACTGTATATTATATTTTTTTATGTTTGTTACCTCAGAACTTTCTACTGGGTGAACCGATTTTGAAAATTATTTTATTTGAAAGCTGGTGCTTCCCGTGTGGTCCCATTTCAATTTGGTCAAGATCGAATTGGAAAGCGAGTACATTAATAGCAAAAAGTCGGCAAGTGCGAGTTGGGCTCGCGCACCGAGGGTTCCGTATCATCAGCATCACTCAATATATTTTATTATGTATGTACAAAAACAATTGTTTTGGAAAATCACGAACGCCTAAATAAACACTACAGCAATGGTTTCACTGTGCGGCATTCGTGAAGTTGAAATATACAAAAATATATTTCTTATTGACATAACGACATATCTACAATTTTCGGATTCTTTCTTTACTTGTGTTGTGAGACCATGCTTCTTGCCAAATTTCATTACTCTAGCTAGGCCAAAGGTAAGTACCCTATAGGTTTTGATTTCATTTGAGTGAGTTTGCAAGTATTAAAATTTGCCATAGATAGCCGTATCTTTTGATTATATTGATTTAGAAGCTTTCATTTTCTATAACTCGAAGGGATCGCAGACGTTAATATTTCATATTAATTTCAATTTGATATCTTGACTCGTTACTGAGAAAAAGGGTCTTGACACACAAAACAAGCAAATTTTAGGTTGACGGGAAATACCCTATAGGTTTTGATTTAATTGGAGTGAGTTTGCGAGTATGAAATCTGACATAGATGGCCGTATCTTTTGATCGCGTTGATTTAGAAGCTTGCATTTTCTACACCTTGAAGAGATCGTAGCTCTTAATATTTCATAATAATTTCAATTTCTTATCTTGATCCGTTCCTGAGAAAAAGGGTCTTTGACATTCAAAACAATATTTTTTTTTAATGTCAGTAACTACAATTTTAAAATTTTCGGATTTTTTCCTTTACTTGTGCTGTAAGACCTTGCTTATTACCAAATTTTATGATTCTCTATGTTAACAGGAAATACCCTATAGGTTTTGATTTGATTTGAGTGAGTTTGCGAGTATGAAATCTGACATAGATGGCCGTATCTTTTGATTGCGTTGATTTAGAAGCTTTAATATTCTACGCCTTAAAGAGATCGTAGATCTTAGTATTTCGTATTAATTTCAATTTATTGTCTTGATCCGTTCCTGACAAAAAGGGACCTTGACATACAAAACAAACAAAATTTTTTTTAATGTCACATAACTATAAATTTACAATTTTCGATTTTTTCCTTTATTTATGCTGTGAGACCTTGCTTCTAACCAAATTTCATGATTCTAGGTTAACGGAAAGTACTCTATAGGTTTTGATTTGATTTGCCGGTAGCAAAATATGTGACTTAAATGGGCGTATCTAGTGATTGCATTGATTTAGAAGCTTGCATTTTCTACACCTGAAAGTGTTCGCAGACCTTAGTATTTGATATTAATTTCAACTTGATACGTCTACCCGTTCCGTAGAAAAAAGGTCTTGACAGACAGACAGACAGACGGACAACAAAGTGATCCTATAAGGGTTCCGTTTTTTCCTCCTTTGAGGTACGGAAAAAAAACTGTGAAATAAAAAACTATTTAAAAAAATATAAAAACCGCCTTCAAAAAAATATGAAATAAAAAAAAATCTAACCCTAGATTAGAAGGCGGTGCTAAAGCAAGCAAAAATCACCGACCACCTTCAATTCTAGGGTTCGATTTTTTTTTATTACATACATTTTTGAAGGCGGTTTTTATAATTTTTTTTAACCGACTTCTTCAAAAAAGGAGGTTATCAATTCGACCCGTATGTATGTAAGATCGTTGGAATTGAACAATATTCGTATATTATGTTAATCTATGTGGGCTTCTAAACGGGTCGGTGCAATGTTTTTTAAAACAGTTTTTTTTAGTACCGTCCCGTGGTGCTGTTCTCCATCTTCCGTTACAGAACTCTTGGGTCGAGCCACCCTGGTCGTTTGGTGGTCTTCGTTTGGAGGACACGGGCGGGTTGGTTGGAGCAGCTGCGAACAGGGAGCTTGCAACGAGGTCTCCGAATTTGACGGATTAGTTTGCAGGTGAAGCAAACCTCACTCTCTCCGAAAAGGATTTGTTTGTATGCTACTTGGAATAGAGCCTCCACGCCCACGAACTGAGTGTTGGTTGTGCTGGCGGGGGTAGCGAGGCGGCGGCGCGTGGCAAATACTGTTGTTTGAGAATTTCATCACACAAAATGATAGCGAATAATAAAATGCAGTGGAGCTCTGAGAGGAACGCGTGAGGATTAGAACTACTAAAGGAACAAATTATTTTAGGTTTGCGCAACGGCATATTAAGAGCATATAATTATTCGAGACAAGTAATTACATTTACGTATGCTCTAGGAAATATGCAATCTAATTTAGTAATAAATAACCTGAAAAATGTTTAATAAAAAAATGTTTCATGCTCATATCTTTTCTATTGCTATAAAAATGCACACTGGTTGGAGCAGGTCTTGTAGTGTTGTATGTAAGCTGTATCGATGTAGTTTAAACGACGACGTAGCTATAACAATAAATTGATCAAGAATAATCTAATATAAACAAAAGGATTGAAGAATATCTAAGAATTAGAGTAAAAGTGATTATATAATTTCAACGTTAAGTACTTTCCAAGGTAATACTAATATATATTCGTAATTATTTAGCATTAAGCTAACGTATAATATTTTTTTCACGCTCTAATTCAATTAATATGATCGTCTCCCACATACACCGCTCCACGAGACCTAGGTATAGTGAATAGGGGTAACTTGCGGAGGCAGGCTTCGTCGGGGCGCGGCGCGGCGGGGCGGGGCGGGACTTGCTGTGGGAAGTAAGGGGGCTGCACTCACTCATGGCAAAATATTAACTCGCTGAGGAAGCTTTTGCTCAAAGCTTATAACATGTTTCCACGCGTACTGCTATGCTTATACGTAGTTGCTGCATTTCATGAACGCACGTTGCGCTGACTACTCCTACACAACCCAACTAACATTAAAATAGAGGTCCATTCTTATACAGGTTAAGGTTCTTTAGTGACTTTATAATAGCGTTAGTAAGTGCTATAAGGGTGGGACAAGAGCTCTACCGTAGTGACGCGGTATATTAATCCAATATACCACTTTAAGATCTAAAACAACCTGCCGTTAGCACCAACTTCTTTGTTGGGATACTATCTACCTACATGGCGGTTACTAAATACCTACACGGTTAAAGCAGAATAGGAGAGTGGTCCATCGTCTGCTTCTTCTTCATCATCATCGTCGACCTGCTGTTGTCCACTGTTGGACATAGGTCTCCCCCAGGCGACACGAGTATCTACTGTCTTCGGTTTTCCGATTCCTGACGAGCGAGCCGCTCTAAACATAGGTCAAGTAAATAGTTGACAGTGGCGTAGTGTCATTATGAGAGTCATGGGTATACTTGTCATATTATTAAGAAGTAAAAAGTAAAATTACAAATTAAAAAATGTCTGACCCACCAAGAACCTTTAAAAAGTCAAAAAGAATTTCCCTTAGTTACCTAAAGAAGTCGGGGGACCCCTAAGTAGATGAAATAAAACTCAAAGGTGAACGGTTATTTACTTAGCGTTCCCCCGACGCATTTAAGTAACTAAACGGATAGAATTTTTGACGTTTTAAGAGTTGTTCATATGTCGGGGTTTTTAAAATTTGTAATTAAACTTTTTTTCAGGCTTTTAAGAGACGTAATGTTTTTATTACTTGATTATACAAACATAGTTAGAACCATCCCGGTTAATTTCGGTTCTAATTAAAAAAACCGCCATCCAAATCGGTCCATCCGTTTGGGAGCTACCATGCCACAGACAGACGGACAGACGTAGTCGTCAAACTTATTACACCCCTCCTATTGCGCCGTCGGGGGTTAAAAAAGAGAGCTCACGTACCATCGTGCGTGAGATGTAGCACGTATACCTCCGCACATACAACTACACTCCATCCGTCATATCTAGACATATAATGTATCTTTGCCTTCAATCATCCTTACCTATAATAAAATCCAACGTCTGCTTTCTGTCTGAGTGTCTGAGTGTCTGAGTGTATGTCCGTCTGTCCGCTTATAACTCGAGAACCACTGAACCGATTTTAATAAAAAAAAATTCTACGGATAGCTTGATTCTTCCCATCAACTATAGGCTACTTACTATCACGCTAAATGGCTTATGAGGTTAGCAGTGAAGTAAAATATGAGAGCGGGCGGAGCCGCGGGCACGGCTAGTATTTCATATTTCACAAATGTGTTCACACTCGTTATAATAACTTCGAAGCTATGAAGCTAACCTTCGAGCTAACCGTTCACCGAACGTTTTTTTAATTTCATTATTCGAACGCACACATATTATAATTTTTTTTAATAATTTTTATATTAGAAATAATTTATAATTCCTGCTCGAACAACAAAATAATAACATGTTCAAGTATGTTAGCTAGGGTGATCGTGATATATTTGATAAATTCACTAACTACTAACACCTAACACAACACTAGTACACGAGGCTTATAATCAATAATAAGTCTCCAGGAAAATTTAGTAGCTGATTAGTAAAAATTAAATAGATCATTTACCAAAACCTTAATAACATTTCTATACTGAGTTAATATCGTGTAAGTAAATACATTATTAGTGGTCATTTAAGTGTTCTGCTAGTAACCGTTTAGCTCAATTAAAATCCCCTCGGTATACGGACATCATGAAAAACAGAAAAGACGAATGGCAACTCCACGTGAATGTAGAGTTAAACATATAGGTACAAACTACTTTGTGTCAGTCAGACCTATTTATATGTGGAAAGGGAAAAAAAAACCTGCAATATTAAATTCAAGTTGTTGGGTGGTGAGTGCATATGAAACCGTCGGCTGTCCACAGACTTTATTACATTTTAAACTGAATTTTCAGTTCCATAAAAGCCGGCATTTCATAAAATGTTTAACGGTGTTATTTTTGTATGAAATCGTGGTAGAAATATTCATTTCCCAGCAGCAAAAATCGTTTTTTTTTCCGATTGAATAAAATCAAAGTTATAAAAAAAACATTTATTATTTCAAACTGTAAGTTTAATTTCTGTAATAACAATACATTTATTTTATAACGTAAAACGCAAACACATAACAAAATAATTACACGAAGTCTTACTGTAAGTAAAATATTTCGACCAACTATCAAAATTACATTGACTTTCTCAGCAATGGGCATTTCAATGTAGAATAAGTTGATTAAAAAGTAAAAAGTCTTGAGGGGCAACTGACTAGCGATTAAGTACGTCAGAACAACCAAGAAACAACCTGAGTGCTAGTGTCGTGAAGAAACTTTTCTCCTTATAAAGCTTATTCCGACCCCTTTTATCCGCGTGCATCCAATTTCCGCGATATTATCCGATGATGCAAAACATCTCCCGAATTATCAGAAATATCCGCTTTTACAGTACCTTAAAACAAGGGGCATAAAGTCGAAACGGGCTAGGTGAGGAGCCCGCTCCTAGCGAAAGAATGCTTCGCTTTATATGGGCGTGTGGTCTCGAGTTTTAGTTCGACAGAAATAATTAAAAGTTTTTACGATCGAGGCTCGCGGAACGATGCTGTAAAGGGGTCTAGAGTGTGTGCGGCGGGGGGAGGGGGGAGGGGGCGTTATGGAAACGCGACGAATATGGGCTTCGTTAGACGTCATAAAGTGGCGTGCAACAGTGGCAAACTCCAAACACAAACCTTGTTTGCAACCATATTAATAACCAGAATGTTTTATAGACAATTGTTGTTGTTGTTGTTGTTGTTGTTGTTTTTAAGCATTCATTAGACAGCATGACTATACTCGAATTTGTTACAATTTGTTCTATCCGATTCGATTACACCCACGAAGAAGAACCGGTAAGAAACTTCGCAGGGCTTTTTTTTCATAATCAAATGTATTGTGTGTACGTATCTTTTTATAGAAACTGATACGGTTGGCTACATCACCTAGTAGTCCTAGTACCTACATCCGTGATGTCAGCCCATAACACCTTGGTGAGCTAGGTGCCATGTCAGTGCTTCCCTTAGTTCAGCTACACTGAACTGGACGGAAAACACGAACTATTTACATAGCCGTTTCAAGCGACTTTTCATTCAGTGCGGTGGTATCAACCCGGGCGGGTTAAACCCTACCGCCTAGTAAGGTAAGAAGGGACGGGACCTACGCGCTCAGGTGTGCTTATGATCACGACCAACAATTGACCGTCCGCACCACTAAGCTACCGAGGCTGACAATGTCATCATCGTGTCAGCCGCACAATGCATTTATTCTCATAATTTGCGTCATTCATTACACAGACGGAATACACCGACACTACCGGGGCGCTCCAGTTCTCTTCCGGGGACCGCAGTCAAGCTGAGACAACTCCCCCCCCCCCCCCCCAGGCCGTTATATTGTAATGTGGAAAATAATAAATATTGCATTTCGATCTTAATTTCCTTACGACTGCAATCAACAGCACAGTTGGAATGGAGCATCACAAGTAAGGATAGCGCGCTGAAGGAGTGAGGTGTGCGTGACTGTGGCTGCGCGGGGCGTGATCTGATCTGATGTGACGTGACGTGGCGAGAGCGCTTCCAGCTTCCGGTTGCACACCCGTTACATCCGGTGTACGGTGGTTTGTTGAACCGAATTTACATTTACGAAAATTGCTAGTGAAAATATCGTCACGGCGCAATTTTCGAGTAATTTCGCTTACATCAGCCAGATAGTCCGACAAATGCTGACACGCTGACAAAACACAACGTGTACTTGAACAACGAGGCATTTGAAAACTTCTTACCTCACGATTTGAAATCACCATCGACGAAAGTATCGCCATAGCGACATTTCGTTGGTGTAATGTTGAAATTTATGTAGCTTGTCAGCAAGTGTACCTATGACATACCTACGCGTGCGTGTCTTGTATTGTTCGTGCGTTTGATTCTCGATCATCGGTACAGTACATAGGTATTTCGATAGAATCGCCGTTTTCGTCGTATTTTCAACAGATATTTCCCAACATGATAGGTTTCGTCGCGACGGTACACATTTTGGAGACAATATTTTCGTAAATATAATTTCATCTGTATTTACGAGCACGCAGGCGAGGGATTTGTTAGCTCTAAATGGCTTTGAGTGATGCAGTGCGCGTTTGTTTATTTGAAGCCCTTTGATTGATTCATAATATTGAACCGAGCTAATATTGAGACAGGGTCTAATTTACGGCGATAAACGAGTACTTATATCAAATTTGGTTAAACCACAGATTACTAAATAGTTACTTCGTGTTAAACATTGTCGACAGCTATCACTATTCGAAATATACATTAAAATTGATGCATAATAAAGTGATTCAGAGATATCAAGGATTATTTCAGCGGGGATTCTTATATCAATACCAGATGGAGATAGTACAAGTACCATTACTGGATACGCTTCATAGTTACCCGTCCATATATTTCATGCATTTCATAGAAAGCGCCCTAATTGTCGAAAGTTGGCTATCATTCGCATGTCTAATTAAGCCTATTGGAATTTCAAATCAATGCGGCTTTTTCAAAGTCTATCAAAACACTAAGTAATTCTCACGAAAACATTTAGAAACCAAACGAATGATAATTAAACCGTATATTTATCCCAGTGTGCTACGGGCGGGGCGGGGTAAGCGGAAGGGGGAGACCCACCAACTCCCCCATACTCCAGGGAGAATTTGTTTCCTTTTCGCGTATCCTTGAAGATATCTTGAAGGTGACGTCTCATCGCTGTAACATTGTGCACTAATATTTCGCAATTTCAATTTGTGCTGTTCATTGGTATACTTTATTAATATCAAATCTCGAACTATAGCCTTGTTGTCATAGTAATTTTCTTTCAGTATAGCAGTAGAACGGTATAAGCGGACTTGCGCGAACAGCACATACGAGGAGAGGATTTATTATATGTGTACTAGTACCCTCCGCATTAGCATAGCTACTTATTTACATCGCGCTAATCCTATCGAGCAACATGCAAATGTAATCGAATCATAAATTTTAGGTAATTTAATGTATGATCGTTGTCATTTCAAAACAAATAAATTTAGTAAATATCGCTGAGCAAGCACGTGCATGGTTTAGTTTTTACACACGGTCTAGGTATAAACGTGTGTTTATTAGCTTGCACTATACGTTTCGCCATTTCGGAGCCAATGCAGTAAGAATGGTTTAAAACAGGCCCCAATATCCTTCGCAGACGTCGGCGCGTCTATCCCACTCATAATAAAGGCGGTTAGTTACGTCATAAAGGATATGACAAATAATGCAGTCCGTAAAGCGTGTTTCGTTTAAATTTGCTCCCAGTTTAGTGTCTCCTTCGAACGGAATGGCCGCGTCCATAACTCGAGGGCCGTTTGTGTGGGTACTCGCAGTTCGCTGCAGTCGCGGGTGGTGGCACCACTGTGGCGTAGGTCGACCTTCCATTTTCAAATCTGTGAAAACGTATTAAAAAAAACGTTTGCTTTGGTGGTTGGTACTAGTACCTCGCGAAATATAAGGAGTTAATTTGAAGGGTATTTTCAGTTAAATTTTCAGGGATTATACCGAATGCATTTTTGTACTCCCGCATAAAATTTTTCTCTGTCATTGTATTGAAATTTGAAGGCGGTACAAAAGCACACCTGAAAATTTATAGATGAACCCCTTTTGTGCTTTTGTACCGTCTTCAATTCAAGGGTCCGAATGTGAATCACAATATCGATTGATATATTTCAATACAATGACAGAGAAAATTTCAAAATATTATTTAATAGGTACTTTTTAGTTCTAGTTTTTTTAAAAGTCGGTTTTATGTTTTTTAAAACAGTTTTTTTAGGATTACATATTGACCAAACTTTAAGTTGGAAAAGTCATATAGACAAAACTATGTGGCAAGATGGCTAGAGGTACTCGTATTTATCTTCGATCATTTATGCACTAAGGGAGTTTCGCCGCTTGATCGGCCCGGAGGAAGTAATATACATATATGAAATAGTGGTATCTATATGTATGCAAGAACATTAATTATTTTGAGTAAGTAATGGCGCAAGTCACAATGATAGCACACGTACTCAGAGCGTCGAAAATCAGTTGCGCACAAATCGGCGTTGGCTGCGAAAAAGACGTGATCGGATCAAAATAGTACGAAAAGATCCTGAAAAAATTAAATCTATAAATAGTGACAATGTGTTCCAGAGCCAGCTGAAAATATTCCTTTTAGATAATCCATTTTACAAGTTAGATTATTTTTGTTATATGTATAAGCTCAACTTTTATTAATGACTTAACTGAGCCCTATGTTCTTTCTATTTTATATTTTTATAGGTAATTCTTTTAATTATCAAAATTTTTTTATAATATCTTTTTAACTATGCATTTTAACATTATACGTCACAGGAGGCATTTAAAAAAAAATTATCTTTCTAATTTGTGCACAAAATTGACCCCCAAAATCTAAATTAATTTATTAATTTATGCTTTACTATCCGCGATTGGGTCATCAAACTCCATGTATGTGTAAATTTTCAAATCAATTTAAACCGCCCGCAACCCTCCGCGCCGCTAAAGGCGCCCACACATTGTAGTAGGCATTTAGTTTGTTAGGAAATCATAAAATTTTAATGGAAGCACACATTAAAAAAATTCTTTCACCAGTGCTTTTGTTACAAGGCGTAGAATAACCTCCTTAAAGGAACTACACCAGTCCGGGGACATTCTGTATATGACGAATCATACTAAATACATAATATGCATATTTCTCAATGAATTGATCACAAATTATTAATGTTGTGAGTTCTTTATAGCGAAAAAAATATCTGAATCGGAATATGGGATCTCTGTTGACCTACATTGGGTAAAAGACACGTGCCTGCAGATCTGCACCACAGCCCGCGGCTCTTTCCGGTTCTTAAATGCGCGTGATTGCTTCTTATCCGTCCTGTAATGGGTGGACGGACTTCTTCTGCCGAGGGCAAGGAAAGTTGGAATTGATTGCGCTGATATCACTTTTATGCGAGAGTACAAATTACGGTTTTCACAATATTACGGTTATCTACATTCGAATCTTCATCTCATGAAAATCATATCTACATGAAAACTCCCTACATACCTACGATTTCTCTATTTTTGTTTTAGTCTCTTTCCCTGTTGTTGTTTACCGCTGCAAAAAACGAACACAAATTCTGTTACAACGGATCGCTCTGACAAGAGCAGACTCAAACAAAACTAGTCATATTTGTGGTAAAGCAATCAATTTTCCTTTTCAGATCCGATTGCTCAACAGAGGGCCGATGTCGCTCGTGCCGCCGCATCCTACCTACATTCACCAACGTGGTCATAATGTGAGGATTCAGAGGGGGCTGTGCAGTGTTGTCAGATCAGGCATATTTTTTTTTATTTTACTCATACACATATGATACCTACCTTTATGTTTCAAGAGACGTCGACGTCGACTATGTCTGTTAAAAAAAAGCCTAAGGTTGCACTCCGGGAGTGCCGGCAGAAGTGAAAACTTAAACATCAACGTTGTGCAATTTTGAATATTTTGGAATGGTTAGGGAATAATTTCGCACGAATTGTTTTATTTATCAGTATAAAAGTACTATCATTTATGTGGTAAAATACAATATTCATTTATTGCGCTATCGTAGAGAAACATGACAATTTATATTACATTAAAAATTTAACACTACAGATCTATTATAATTATTTTACATCAAAAAGTTTATTTCTCAGAAAAATCAACTTTCATCCATAATTTCAACGAATCTTACGCTTTTTCGATCAGGTTACGGATCTGACGCGAGTTTAACATTTTTTACCCATCTAAAAAAAATGCCAAGCGCCGCTAAAGAAGTTTCGAATCTTACGCTTTTTCGATCAGGCTACGGATCTGACGCGAGATCTGACGCGAGTTTAACATTTGTTACCCATCTAAAAAAGTACCATGCGCCGCTAAAGAAGTTTTCACTTCAAAAGTTCACGCATGTAAAGGAGAATGCCAAAATGCGGTCCCTTATATATAATTCAGCGTTGTCTAGCTATGAACAATATGCGATAATTCATTATATTTTATGTCTGTACTGTGGTACTAGAGCTGGGCTCGCTACAAGGATGTCGCAGAACCAGCCGCATTCCGAAGTTAAGTTGATTTGGTGGTTGCTAATGAGCAATTTGATTTAAGCACCAATTATCAATTCTGTCCACCTAGCCGGGGGGCGTCCCACGCTACGTTGGCTTGTAAGTAGATAAGTAGGCCTCCATTCGAGCACCCATTTCCATCCATTCTACCCCAGCGGTTGTTGGGTCTGCGAAAGATGTGCCCAGCCCACTGTCATTCTCTCTTGCTAATATTTTTAGCGAGTGTTTGGATGAGATGAGCGAAAGACCGCGTGTAATAATAACCTATGTTATACGATAAGCTAAATATATTTTAAAATGAGGGTGAATTTTTTCTTCAATAGCCATTAATATTTTTGAATTGCCCTGAATGTATGGGACAGTCGACCTGTTGATTACGCGAGCGAAACGTACAAGGTAATAATTTGGCAATCTCGTGATAAATATTGCTTCACCATAATCATCGAAACAACGTATTGTGAGTAGGGTGCAACACATTCCGTCTAGCTTACTTATTATTACACACAGCGCTGTGTGAGTGAAATGAGGAAATTAAGAAAACGTATAGCGTGCCCCCAACTGGATCCGTAGCGGCGGTCTACTTGCACACATAAAAGAAAGTAAAACAACTTTATCTTAAAATTTCCAACAACTATTAACAACATATTCCAACACATACAAAGCTGAATATATGGAGAAAAAAAAAGGAGAGAGCTCGGATGCATTCCCCAGGTGTGAAGACTGCAGTCTCGTTTTAAACACAAAATCTAATCTTTTAAAAAGGCTTTTCGGGAATAAATTATGTTTAATATTTGCGTTAAGAAATGTATTCGCACTTATCAGAATACAAGTATTACTATATTACATACCTAGATACTTTCTTTTAGACTTCTAGCCGAAGGATTTAGGGATCTAGATAGCACGTTTAAGTCTTAAGGTCACTTAATTCTGTTCAACCGTTTAGCAAGCCGCAGCCGTAGCAATTAGCTAGTATAAATGCTACAGAGCTTAAGTCATTATTACAGAAGATTAAATAATATTTTATTACATTGAATTAAGGGTGGTTGTTAGGGTTCCATATCCGTACGGGACCCTATTACTAAGCTTACGTCGTCTGCCCGTCCCTCCATCTGTCTGACCTACCTTTAAAGGGTCACTTTTCAACGTAATAGGTAGCCGGTAGAAAATTTAAAAAAATATGTTCTATTATATAAATGTTATTTATTATACTCGAAAGTAAAAGAGCAAATAATAAAAACGAGCCAATTACGTGGTGGTGGTACCTTCGGTGCGCGAGTCCGACTCGCACTTGACCGATTTTTTTATATATGACAATTTATTTGCCTTGTGATGCAATACTAATAGAATTACACCCATAGATGGATGAAAAAGTTGAAAATGGCAGAATTCGTGAGTATGCAATGTAACATTATTTCTTTTCAAATTATTTGCAAGGACCGATATTTACACAATGAGTGAACACATCGCCACCTTACAAAATATATTGTAGTCGTAAAATGTAAACCTTTTTACACAAGTAGCGTGTAGCTGTGTCAACAGAATGTAACAGGTCGCCACTTTGTCACCAACTGTTGAACATATCGAAAGAAATCCGTTCGTAAATCTTCTTAATGTGAAGAACGTTTTTAAAGTGTTTCTCATGTATTTGGGAAGATTCCTCTTAAACACGGGAGGATGAATATTAATAAAGGAATACTTTAGGGTGTTATTGCATTTCAGCGTATCAATATATTTTTATAATATTAAAAATCATACTACTACTACGATCATAATTTCCTTCCCTTCTGCTCCTCAGTAAGCCGTGTTCATCGATCGGGATAAAGGGAACTCCTCTATAACCTGTAAATTAAATTCTGGATTATTCTGCAGACGGACGCACGGCCGGTACCCCTCGCCGCTCCCGCCGCCCCGCAGCGGCGCTGTCGCCGCCCAGGCCAGGTACAGCCCCCGTACCGTGCTGGCAAGTACAGGACCGCACGTAAGCAAATTAAATGAAAAGAAAATATTTACTTAGCGGTCCCCCGGCTCCTGTAAGTAAGTTAATTAAGGAAATAATTTTTGAATTTTTAAGGGTCAGGGGTTTTTAAACTTGTAATTTAACTTTTATTAACCCTCGACGAGAAAAACGGAGGGGTGTTATAAGTTTGACGTGTATGTGTGTGTGTGAGAGAGGGAGGGTGTGTGTGTGTGAGAGAGGGAGGGTGTGTGTGTGTGTGTCTGTGGCATCGTAGCTCCCAAACGGATGGACCGATTTAGATGCGGTTTTTTTTTATTAGAAAGCTTGTTTAATCGGGATGGTTCTTAGCTATGTTTGTAATCAAGTAATAAAGTAATGAAGTAATAAAAAAATTAATTATCTTAAAAAATGGACCGATTTTCATGCGGTTTATTTAAAAAAGCTTGAAATAAAAGTAAAATTACAAATTAAAAAAAACCCCCGACCCTTAAAAAGTCAAAAATAAATTCCATTTACTTACTTAAAGGAGTCGGGAGACCGCTAAGTAAACAAAATATAAAAACTCAGAGCTGCGCGGGTATTTACTTAGCGGTCTCCCGACTCCTTTAAGTAAGTAATTTCAAGATTTAAAAAAAAACCGCATGCAAATCGGTTCACTTTTTAGTGGAATTAATTTTTTGATTACTTATTTAATTAATTACCTACTTGATTACAAACATAGCTTAGGACCATCCCGATTAAACCAGCTTTCTATTAAAAAATACCGCATCCAAATCGGTCCATCCTTTTGGGAGCTGCAATGCCATAGACAGACACACCCTTACACACATACACACACACGTTAAACTTATAAGTTATAACACCCCTCTGTTTGCGTCGGGCATTAAAAATACTTATGAAGTCGACGTTTCGCCCGCTAACTCACGAGCGAAATGTCGATTTATTAAAAGTATTTTTGAAATCCGCAAAAAAAAAAATTTAAATGAGTGTAATTAATAATAGTGTTAACTTATTAAAAACCATTTGTGATGAATCAGAAGTCGATCAGCGGCCACCTTTTTGATTTTTTTTTCTCACAACAATGTTGGTATACAACAGCTAGTTGGTTTTATACAACCCGATGTGGGGGCTGAGTCAGAGGGGAGCACAAGCTCTGACCATCTAATATGACCTCCGAGAAGGTAGGTGCCATACGGGTGACTTTCCTTTGGATTGCTGGCTATACTGGACTAGAGGAGAACACAGCCGAGGCCCAGATTGCACATAAAACTATAAGTACCTTCATTCCCTTACGTGGTGGGTTTAGACACGTCCAGATTTATACCACATTACTGTATGGAGGTCAGTCGAAACGAATATGAAAAAATTGTCCTAATTTTCAGTTTCGATGTAGGCCCAGTTCAGGGAACCATGTGTTTTCTGTGACCAAATGAACTGAAAATTAATGAAAATGACGAAACTAACAATAGAAATCGAAGTCAAGAGTCCGTCCCTTACACCCCCGTGCGCCGCGTACCCCCGCCAACACCCGCTTCCCGCCCACATGCCGCCGCTCCGCCGCGGCCCATCTATTATGCATTACATTGATTTTTACAGTGGCCATAAGTATTAATAATAGAAACGCTTCATGTCTCATTAGTCGTAATTTATAAGCACACTCTTGTCATTATAGCAAATATCCTGCTGTCACCGGCTCGCTTCAGTTTGAGCATCGATGGAATAAAGGAGTACCTATATATTTACTTGTTCGCGATAACTGTGTGATGGAATCACACAAGGTAAAAAAGATAAATATATAGCCAATAGTAATTCAAAGCTAAATTATAGAACATTAAAACGTTTCATTAAAATATTAACAAAATAATTTATATTACAATTTAACTAATCACCTAATAAATTCAAACGTGACTGCACACTCCACTAAGAAATAAAATGGCGCGAACGGCCATTACAATACGACGCGCAAATTAGACAAACAAGAAATATAATAACATCAGTTGGTTCACATATAAAACACTATAGAGCGCCGAGGCGGGGAAGGTAGCATGAGGTAATCCTGACACGCGGTGAGAGGGGAACAAGACATGGGCGCGTACGAAACGGCGGAGAGGTGAGGTAAGAAGGCGCGCGTCTTGCGGGCGCGGGGTCAGAGATCGCGGTATCATCACGCCGTTTGAGCGCGGCTTGAGGTAGCGAGTCAAGGAGCGCGAGTAGTGATTATTTCGCTGCGAGTTGTTAGTATGAAAGAATGAATTATTGTCAAGACACGATCGTGACACGCTCATACTGCGGGGCCACCGTACGTTTTGTTTCTACGTGTCAGAAACGTGACAAGCTCATACTAATAATTTATTTTTATCTCCATACTAAATTTGTGTCAGGACACGAATGTGACACGGCCATACTACGAGGCCGCCGTTCGATTTGTTCCTGCATGACACAACCGTGTCCAGCACATACTAATTAATCTAATTTTATCTCCATACTAAAACAGTATCAGGACACGAATGTGACACGGCCATACTACGAGGCCACCGTTCGATTTGTTCGAGCGTGTCACAACCGTGTCCAGCCCATACTAAAAATTAAATTCTATCTCCATACGAAATTTCGCTCTGTGACACGAACGTGTCACGGCCATACTACGAGGCAACCGAGCGTTTTGTTCCTGCGTGTCAAGAACGTGTCACGGCCATACTAAGAGGGCGCCGTTCGATTTGTTCCTGCGTGTCCGATTCGTGTCGAGTCCATACTAATGATTCAATTTTATCTCCATACTAAATTCGTGTCAGGACACGAATGTGACACGGCCATACTATGAGGTCGCTGGCCTATTTGTTCCTGCGTGTCTGGAATCTGGACATGACGGAGTTTATGGGAATTTGAAGTTTCGTGATCTGTGTGAAGATATCGCACAGGGTCTAAAATTATTTTAATAATTATTTATTAATGATTCAAACTAATACCCTAAACATTTTATAAAGGGAAGAGTATATAAACAAAGTACCAGTTATTAAACAAAAACATAAAATAAAACAAAACAACGTTTCATTGAGTATGACGCCAACATTCAAATAAATATCCGTTGGAGCGTGCGCGCGGGGCGGAGAGAGGTATGAGGTAAACAAGACAAGGGGTGAGGTATTACCGAGCTGCGGGCGCGCGTGGGCCGCGGGGCGAGGCGGAGCGACCTGAGGTAATTTGTCAAGCGGTGCGGGAGGGGTTTTCGTTAAGCGATGTTAGTATGAAGGAATGGATTCGTGTCCTGACATGAATAAAACACGACTATGGTAAGGAGATTTCGATTGGTTTCTGCGTGTCCAGGTTCCGTACATGAATAGTATTATCAAACACGGAAGATGGTATCACGCATGTACAGGAATTAATATATAGACAATAAGAAAACTAACAACTTGGAACGTTAACATTTTAAATGAAAATATTCGAAGAATATAGACGATATTAAACAAAAATATATAAATAAAACACTCCGTTATGGCGCTAAAAGTCGACTTATTAATAGAGCACATGTAATAACATCAATTAATTTATATAACAAAAGCAACAGTTCTCTGCATGCGGAGATGCACAATGGGTGCGGGGAAGTGGTGTTAAAACCACCGAAGTAGAGGTAAAGCGCATCGCTGACGAGCGAAACAGCTTTAGGTACCATATGGAAGGTACGAAGAGGGTTTGTTTTCCCTCCAAATCGAATTTATATCGTGTCCGAAACGTGTCCAGTTCATACTAAAATCATAAAATTATTCTCCATACAAAATTACGAGTCCGGACAGAAACGTGACACGGCCATACTACGAGGCAGCCGATCGATTTGTTCCTGCGTGACACAAACGTGTCCAGCCCATACTAAAATTCATAATTCGATCTCCATACAAAATTACGCTCCGTGACACGAACGTGTCATGGCCATACTAGGAGGCCACCGTTCGATTTGTTCCTGCGTGTCAGGATTGTGACACGAGGAAAGATTATAAAAGGAGGTGGAGGGGAGCGTGGGGAGTTCAGTCTGTTTTGGGAGTCGAAGGAGACGGTCGTGCGTATTTAGCGAGAGTCCAGGTACGAAAGTTGGTACTGCTCCGCTCGCGTGAGTTTTCGAATAAATTCGGGAAACGAAGTTTCGCTCGGCTTCGCTCGCGTGTATTTTCGGTTGGGTTTTATTAGTGAATATTTTCGCTCGGCTTCGCTCGCGTGTATTTTGATTGGGTTTTCTTAGTAAATGGTTTGGTAAAGAAACCGGTGAATATAATTAATTTAATTTCGTAAATTTTAGTGTGGGAACTTCTGTAAAGCTTTCGGAGTTACAGATGAAGGTGTCTGGATTCTGTAATTTTGGGGGTGATATAGGGGTTTTCAACTAGTTTGCGAAAAATATTTTGGATGTTCTTTTTGAGCCTTTTGAGTTCTGGATGAAGGCGTCTGGATTCTGGAATCTTGACTGGTGATGGAAGGACTTCCAAAGAGCTTTTACAATGACACTATGTCCGAACTGGCTTACCATGAGGACTGGTACATTGGGAAGGTTTTCTTAGTACATAAATGATTTTGTAAAGAAACCGGTGAATAGAGTTTGTTGTTTCGTAAATTTTAGTGTGGGAACTTCTGTAAAGCTTTCGGAGTTACAGATGAAGGTGTCTGGATTCTGTAATTTTGGGGGTGATATAGGGATTTTCAACTAGTTTGCGAAAAATATTTTGGATGTTCTTTTTGAGCCTTTTGAGTTCTGGATGAAGGCGTCTGGATTCTGGAATCTTGACTGGTGATGGAAGGACTTCCAAAGAGCTTTTACAATGACACTATGTCCGAACTGGCCTACCATGAGGACTGGTACATTGGGAAGGTATTAAATTGGATTAACATATATTGTACTGGGACCTGATCTTAAATTACACGCAAATAAGGGAAGTCAGTGAATAGAGGTTGTTTAATTTCGTGAATATTAGTGTGGGGATCTCTGTAAAGCTTTCGGAGTTACAGATGAAGGTGTCTGGATTCTGTAATTTTGGGGGTGATATAGGGGTTGTCAACTAGTTTTACGGAAAATATTTTGGATGTTCTTTTTGAGCCTTTTGAGTTCTGGATGAAGGCGTCTGGATTCTGGAATCTTGACTGGTGATGGAAGGACTTCCAAAGAGCTTTTACAATGACACTATGTCCGAACTGGCCTACCATGAGGACTAGTACATTGGGAAGGTATTTTAAAATATAGGGAAAATTAAAAGAAACAAAACCCGATCTTTAAATTCGTAAATTCTACGTATATAAGAGTGTTTGAACCACGCGTAATTATTAAAAAATATGTCGGTTTTAAATATGTAAAATCAGTGGTTTTACCGTATTTTGACATAAAAGTATATATTTTATTAAGTGTTAACTTCGCGATTAGATTCAGTGGCGGGTGTTGTGGTTTCGTTTGAATTTAATATTTTACGCTATTCTATTTGTAATGGTGTTTTATTTAAGGTGATTTTAGTGAATCGTGTCAGACCGGTTAGGATAGTGGAATTCTAAGGTAAATTTTGTAATATATATGTACATGCAACATTCTGGCTAGTTACGTTCTAGGACGTGGGGAGATTGCGTAAATCAGGTTTAAATATACCTGTATAGGTTATATAGATTATGATCAGCACACAATTTTAATAAACCCTTAAGAAAATATTCCTAAATGATTTCGGTGAAAGGTGGACCCCTGACCGCATCATTTGGAATAAACAATTTCTGTAGGTATATCAATAGATAGCCACAGAAATGTAAACCATAACATACACTATACACTCACAATTAAAAGCATACACTTCTGCCTTTAGGGAGGACAAAAGAATATCTTTTGAACTCCAACATAACACTACGAGATTAAATTGGTAAATCTGTCTGAAGATGTATATTTTGTACAGATTAGAAAACGGGGACTCCTAGGAACAAATAATAAATTTGTAACTTAAGTACAAATTTATCTGCGTTGGGAGTCACGGGGACTGGCGATGGATAAATATCGTATGGACAGAGGGTCCATACGAATTTAGTGGAGCCAGTTCCACAAACCCCTTCAAGGGGGGTTTCAATAAAAGTTTGTATTGTTGAAGTTCTAAAATATAGAAGAAAATATAAACAATAGATTTCATCTATTGAATGGCACAACAAAATTAAGCTATCAAGTAATACATTGATCATAATTTAATAATAACAATAACACAAACATCAGAACACTTTTCATTTCGAATTTTGGCGGGTCTCACAAGCTCGCAAGCGAGGCGCGTGAGCGCGCTGTCGAAGCGTGCACATAGAACACAGAGGGAAACCAGAAGGGTTTAATGACTATAGATGAATGAGCAATTAGTTTAGTAAGTGTTTTAAATGTTGATATTAGAATTTACTAGAATAGATTTAGGAAATGAGAGTTAGTACTCTGAGTTATTACGGTACACAACGACTTTCTGGAAAGGAAGTAATAATTGGGTCCATTTTACAGGAAATATGTGTACGAATTAGCGACACTGTTTCTGACAAACCTAGAGATCACTTGAAAGCTATACGCTGGCCATATTTCGATTCTTTATATTCTAGTTGTTCTAGAGCTATAGAGTTGATTTTTTAATAATTCTGCCTTTAATATCTAAGGTAAAACAATAGGTATAGGGTAGAGGTTATTACAGTAGTGCGCGTGACCAGCATAAAAAAAAAAAAAAATTATGTAAAAATAAGTTCTTTTTTTTTAGTTATAGTAGTGTTATCATAAATCCAAGGAATTCTAAGGTCAAGGTACGAAAGTTATCGCGGGTGTGCCCGTGACCATGGTTTAGGAAAGTTTAAAATGTGTAGATATATATATATAAACGTTTTGTAATGGTCTGACACGAGAAATCTTATTATTTTGTGCCAAAACGTAATTTGCGTAAGTGTAAAAGCGAATTGTATGGTTACGATTCGTAATGTAAGTCTAGGCGTGCCCAGTCTACTGCCAGTAAACATCGGAGCAGTTTCCAGCAGATGACATCTAACTATGGTTTGGTCCATAGCAACAATGTGAGTTATTCCATTATCCGGCGAGATTACAAAATAAGTGTTTCTTTTCAGAGGGAAAATGTTGTACGTAATTGTGAAATGATTTACATGACCTACGCAATTACATCGTCATAAGTATGTTATTAGCCATTTATTATAAAAAGAAATTTTAATGTCACTTGCATAATGATTATTTGTTCTATGGAAAAGTGGAACTGGAGAATTATTGATTGATGAGCGCTTGGCCAAGGCCAAAGAATACTTGCGGGCGCAGGGCTGCCAAATTTTTGAAAGACTAGTGTGGACTGGTTTTAAAGATGAAGCATGTTTGGGTGCATTGTGTGTTTAGAGAAATTCGTGCTAAAGGGTTTGGGAAGTGTAATCTGACTTATTTAATTATATTGAAAAAAAAAAAAAGGAGGAGAAAGGAAAAATAATAATATGTGGTGCACGGGGTCGTATTATACAGATGTTGTTTATGTGTGTGTCACCTTATGTATTGAATTGTTTTGGAATAAAACGAACAGATACCAAGGTTCTTGTGGGGCAGCGTTGATTGCTCTGCTTGCCTGGTCTGTCGGAGGGGGAAGCGTGTGTTGTGTGTATGTATGTATGATTTCAATTACTTTGTTATTATGTGGAAATTACAATCACGAAATTTGAAGTAAGAAGGTGGAATATTTTTGGCAACCCTACACAAGTTTGTAAATTTCGTGTTGATTAGGCCCATGAGGAGAGAACCATGGTCAAGAAAGATTGATTTATGGGTGCACGTGTTGTACTGTTTGTGTTTGATCATTAGTTTCGTTTGGCGTAAGTGTACGAATGACTCTTATCTCTTTCCCACTAGTATAAAGTGTATGCAATGCAAGTAAGAGTTAGAACGAGACAGTAGACTAGAGCGCTATTTTAGACTTGCTCTTCTAGTGGGGTATGAATGAGAGAGAGGGAGATACGATTTATATACGAGACTAACAAAAGTTAGAGAATTTAGCCACGTGATCGGTGCAGGTGTTTGGTTTAGACAAAAAAAAATGGAGAAGCGCGTGGTTTAGCTCAGATTGCTAATGCATTGATGCTTGTCTGGTTTGTGTACATTGGTAAAAGAGTGGAATGAATATTGGTATATATATAATTGTCAGAGGCAATGAAATAGCAGTGCTGAGAAAGAAAAAAATTTTTTTTCATGTTTAGGTAAACGAAATGAATAGTGAATGATGAGTAGGTAAATGTATGTTAGATTTTACTGTTAATTTTTTTGGGTAATTTGTGTATTTTTAAATGTGTGCTTAATAAACTGTGCGAGTATCATACTACAGTGGATGTTTGTATATGAAATGGTTTTACTTGATTGAGAATAAATCAATACATATTGATTTATTACTTCGTGACTTTATGTGTTGCTGTGCGATAAGACGACGGACTAGCCACCTCTCGTTTTGTCATGACTTACTCGAATGTTGTACAGACGGATGCGTTTTGTACTGTCGTGCGTAGTTACTGGAAAAAGTGTCGCAACTGTACTTGCGACGTGCTACACCTCAGTGGTGAGTAGCTGTGACAACGTGTCTTTCGTTTTGTTGAAGATAAAGATTACATATTTATCTAGTATGAATGTTTGTGTACGGTTTGACTGGATGGATTGTCAACGCACGTTGACTAGACCGTTTTGATCATTTTGTGACGCTGGGACATACGCTCATTGGACGGATTGTTGTTATCTTAACATGATTCAAGTATACTATGCGGAGACTCTGTTGAATTGATGACCGAGCAGGGCGTAGCTCGCGCGCGCGTCCTGCGGGCGCGGGGACAGAGTTCGCAACACCATCACGCCGTTGGAGGTGCGGCGTGGTTAGCGAAGTATTTGAAGAAAAGGAAGGCCATTAGCGATGTTAACAGTAGTACGGTTCTTCTGTTGTGTCAAGTATCTCGTCGGGAAAACAATGCGCAGAAAATACAATTTATTTTGTCATGCACTGAGTCTTGAGATGTGTATGGGTTGAGTGATCGGCGTTGTGCCTCGGTTAATATAGTATTAAGCGGCATAGCATAGAATATTACAAGTTGTAGGATGCAGGTTTGTGCACAAAAGCGAATGAGGAAATCGTTTTGCGGGGCCTACGCTGTCTGCTTGTATGTCTGCCTGTTCTACTAAAGTTGATATTTGTTTCAGGGTAAATGTAGAGTTCTGTAGAATGGTTGTGTCTGTCCGTTCTACTAGAATTGACAGTTAATTCGGAAGGAATGTGGAGTTCTGTAATAAGCGTATGTAGATTTTGTTTCTGTCAGTGCTCCTGGAGTGCAATTAAGGGTTTTATTGTTGTGCTGTGTCATTGTAAAGCATTGGGATGCTATGAGTTCGTTTTACGTCCGGTCCTATAGTGCCACTTAAACATTAATAATATGAACATGCCGGCTACAGCGTCAGAAACTTGCAGTTTCATAAGAACAAATGAGAGGCCGGACGGTTACAATTTGGAATTGTCGCCAGGCGAGGCGAATTTGTTGGGGCGCATCGGGAGATTTTTTTTACTGATGAATTAAAAACCTTTTATCAAGTAATATGTTAAGAAGAGAGTATAGTTTTACGCTAGTATATAGGAGTGATTGTGAGTGAGGCGGAACTTTGCGGATGACGAATCGCGCTTTGTAGGGAAAGAAAAAAAAAAAAAACGAACTTGCGATGTTTTGCTTCTTGCGAATTTGTTGGGGCGCATCGGGAGATTTTTTTACTGAAGAATTAAAATTTTATCAAGTAATATGTTGAGAAGAGAGAGTAGTTTTATGCTAGTAGAAAGGGGTGACTGTGAGTGAGGCGAAACTCTGCGGATGGCGAGTGACGGACTGGCCACTTCTCACCTTGGCACGGTTATACTGTTAGGTAGTGTGGGAAAAGGACCCTGTATCTTGTTGCAATGTGAAGGTTGACTTGCCTGGATGCAGCATGTTGGTATGTGTGGGAGATAGGATTTATGGATGCCATGTCGGAGTGTTGGTTATCTGTGGAGTTGAATATACGTTAGTGTGGTCAGCAGTATAACGCTGTTTATTTCACTGCTTGGGATGTGGGTTGGAATAAAAAATATATATCAGTTTGTGATTGTATGTATTTGTCAAGCAGTAATGTATATAATTGGCTGTAGAGCAGAAGTTTGATATTAGATGTAACGTTTCAGCTAATTAGAACATTATAATTGTGCCAATTAATATAGATAATGGAAGGGACTACAGTTTTACAACGATTCAGAAAGATGAAGTTATAAGTGTTTGTTGAAAATCAAGCAAGAAGGCTATTAAGCGCCTAGTCCGAGGCGACACGCAATAGAATTACTAGTTGATGGTTTGTTGCGGTGTGATGTTGAAGGCGTATTTCACTATCAAACGGTGTAGATCCATTTTATCAACTTAGTTATGAATTGGAAATGTTGGATGGTATGTATTTGAGGAAGTATGTTTGTGCTAATGTAGGTATATGAATTCCGTGTTAATTGAAGTCATATATTTTGTGTATGGGAACGAAGCATAAATATTTGTCTAGTTGAAGGAGTTTGTTCATTTTATAAAAGCGAGTACATGAATATATTAGTATTTGTGTATTCGTACAACGTGATTGGGCGTTAGAATATAAGATAGTCGTATCTTGTCTCATTAACATTATTGGGGTAATTGAATGGATGTGATGGCGGTCTAATAGAAAACGTATGTATTAACATTTTCTATGTAGAAATTCAGTTCTGAAGATGTGGATTATTGAATTTCGCTAATTACTTTATGTCAACGTATTGACTGAAAAGGGAGGTTTTCCTATATTAAGTATTCTGTCTGCGGATGTCGGAGCGAGACACTGTTGTCCAGTCGGAATTTTGACCTGACGTGCTCAGTCCATTACCACTGGAAGTGGACAGCAGGTGTTACCTGTTTGTGGGTAATTTGTATGTGAGCTGGTTGCTTGGGAAAATTACGTGAATAAAGGTGTGGGTGTGAAAGTTGCCAGGAAGAACACGTTGGTGCCACCATTTTGAGTAGAAGATTGATACGGTTGTATGGATGATTCGAGTTTGGTTCGGTTCAGTGTGGCCGACACTAACGGGGTAGGCATTCGTGTGTAACCTGTTCCGCCAAATTATTAGAGCAAATAGCTTAGATATTATAATTAGATTATTATGTTATTTTAAATACGATTTAGATATTGAAAGAATGGCGTGAGATCGTACATTAGCCGGTCATTCATTAGATTCACACAAGATATAAAACCGTGATGGCGTTTCGGTTCAAGGCTTTCCGAGAATCAATATGCGATTGGAAAATCATTTAAATGTGGAAGTTATAGAAAAGCTTTATAGAAAATCCATATTCCAAACTGATCTTCTTATGTGGAAATCTGTAAAATGATAAAACTTGTATGAAATGCCCGGATATTTAATTCCACATTTTATCTTGAAAATCATTTAAAAATGGATAATTCCATATAAATGGTAACGTTGCTGTGGTTGTGTATTAACTGACTCAGGGCGCCCGGTTCAAAAATATTTGAAGGAATATGGATCTTATCGCGAACAATAAGAACCATTGATAGTGTTTGTTTTGCTTTCACAGCGTAAGGGGACCAGACTTGCGTACTAAAACAAATAAGTACCAACCTTACGGAGTGAATTTCGGAGTAAATCCGAAAAGGAGAAAAAAAGGGGAAAGAAAATAAGCCGAATGGAGAAAGATTTGCCAGGAAATTAGCAACAACATCAATAAGGAAATTTTGGAAAACACAGCGAAGTTGGACCAATTGGAAAAGGAAATGAAATTAGAAAGAAAATTTCATCTTGAGAAACAAAATAAGTTAAGAAAATGCATGAGCATTTACAGAAGATTAGGGAAAATAAAAAATAGAATGATCCTTTTGGAGCAAAATAACAGGGTAGAGAAGGCGAAGATACATAAAGAATTACAAAATTTAAGACTGGCCTGGAAAGAGAATTGTGGAAAATAAGAAAGCATACATGAACTACATAACACTCAAAACAAAACAAATAAATAATTAAAATTAAAAAAAAAAAAAAAAAAAAAAATAGATACAAAATTAGGATTTCAAAAAAAAAAAAAAAACAAAACAAAACAAAATATTTTATGACCACCTATTTTCAGAGAAAAAGAAAAAAAGTTTTGATGAAAATAAATTTTGACAGGTTTTAAGAAGATCAGAAAAAGACATGATGAATCAGAAGGAAATAGAGTCGAAAAAGAAAGAATTAATGCAGTTTCAAGAAGAAGAAGAGAAAGAGGAACAATTATTAAAAATAAAAACTTACAGACTCGATATAACAAAAAGAATGTTAACAATAATGGAAGAAGAATACCAAGAAACAATAGGAACAGAGGAGGAACAGGAGCCAAAAGCAGGGAGCAGACTTCAACATGATTTAATCAGAAAGCAGAAACGGTTGGAGAAAGACATAACGCACCATAGGAAAAAGATAAATACCAGGAAAATCAGACGTGAGAAATTAATATCAGAATATGAAGGACAACTTAAGCAAATCACACAATTTGTGACGGCGGAAATGGAATGGTTGTCTAAACATAGAAGCAAGAATCAAGAATCAGAAGGGCCTGAGAGAGAAGGATCCATCATCAATCCACAGTCAGATTTGATTCCGGTTATAGAAGACTACATAGACCAGAATTTTAATCATATAATTAACACATTGGAGTTTTAAAAAAAAAAAAAAAAAAAAAAAAAAAAAAAAAAAAAAAAAAAAAAAAACTAAATCTAAACAGATTTCATAGTAAAGATATTATTTTGTTTTCTAATCATACAGGATGTTTTCCATTCATACAGGTTGTTATCTATTCATACAGGATGTTTTCTATTCATACAGGATGTTTTCCATTCATACTGGGTGTTTCCATTCATGCAGGGTGTTATCTATTCATACAAGGTGTTATCTATTCATACAGGATGTTTTCTATTCATACAGGGTGTTTTCCATTCATACTGGATGTCTTCCATTCATACAGGGTGTTTACCTTTCATACAGGTTTTAGGTTAATTCACGTGTGTCCCAGCGTGAATTTCTTATAAAAAGAGGGGGTCACTTAACGTTCTCTGTTAGGGTTTTAGGTTAATTCACGTGCGTCCCAGCGTGAATTTCTTATAAAAAGAGGGGGTCACTTAACGTTCTCTGTTAGGGTTTTAGGTTAATTCTTGTGCGTCCCAGCTTGAATTCCTTTGTTACAATATGAGGACATTAACATGTTCAATAGGGTTTAAAATTAAATCTCGCTAGTTCTGGCGTGATGCATCTGTGATAAAAAATTACAATAAAGAACACAAGTACACATTGTTAATATAAGATTAATTTTAAGGAAATTAATTTTTGTTGCATTTTATGTAATTTAACAGTTTGTAAACAGGTTTAATTTTATAAAAGAAGATTAATAAAATGATTTTGTTGCATTTCATGTAATTTAACAGGTTGTAAACAGGTTTAATTTTATAGAAGAAAGTTAATAAGATGATTTTTGTTGCATTTCATGTAAATTAACAGGTTATAAACAGGTTTAATGTTATTTAAGAAGATTGATAATATGATTTTGATACATTTTATGTAATTTAACAGTATGTAAACATGTTTAATTTTATAGAAGAAGGATAATAAAAATGATTTAATAATAAAAAAAAATTTTTCTTTTATTAAAAAAAAAAAAAATAAAGAAAACAATCCTTTTAAGCATTTACAAACAGGTTAGTATATATTTATAAAAAAAAAATTTTTTTTTGTAAAATATATAAAATATTGACATTTTGTGTTATTTTACAGGTTACAAGAAAACCGACAATGGAAAAGGATTGTGACAAAATAGAAACCAGAGGAAAATTTTATTTAATGGAATAACTTTGTAAAATAAAGTAAAATTTAAAAAAAAAAAAAATTAAATAAATAAAAAAAAAAAAAAAAAAATGTAATTTTATTAAGCGCTTTGTCAAAATTGATTATGTGAAACAACTTACTGTTACGCATAATCGTTACACTATACAAAACCTTCTTCAATTTCTATTTTATTATCACGTTATCTATCGGTGACTTTATCATGTTAAGTATGCTTTGTCGGGAGCGAGCGTATTGAATTGTTGATAGACATAGTTGTGGGGTTACATTCTCATAAATACTGTAAATAAACCACTAGAGTAGTGCTCTTTAAATTATTGTTAAAATAAATAGATTCATGCGGATTAGAAAATTAAAATTAAACTTCACAGAGTAAGTTAAGTCATGCGGGCGAAAATAAAACTAAAAAAAAAAAAAAAAAAAATAAATGAATGAAATAAAAAAGATAAGAAAATAATGCACTACTTGCATAGCCTAAGCCGGAGGTGGTAAGGTATGTTATGTGTTCTTCACGGACCCGTTCTGTCCTGCCGAACTGCTTGCATAGCCTAAGCCAGAGGTGGTAAGGCGTGTATTGCATTGTAAACGGTGATGTACTGTTACGGTCCTTACAATAAATAATAATAATAATAATAATTCTCGTCTCCCGTCGCCGGCGAGAATACCGTCTTTTGTTTTGTCTGTTTGTATAAATTTTGTATAGGTGGTTTATTTTGTAGTTATATAGAATTAATGTAAATATAAAAAAAAAAAAAAAAAAAAAAAACGTGAAAATAAAATATGACAAAATAAATAAATAAAATGCTGTTCAGTGAGGGGAGTTAGACTAAATTTCTTCTGAACAAGAAGTAACAAAAATTTAAAATAGACTTGTTGACTTGAGTGGATGGTTTTGGATGTTTGTGTAAAATACGCGAGTAGACCTGCGGGTATTATAGTGTCTGTACTCTGTAGTGAAATTTCCTTCTAATGAGAGCAGCGCTCTAACCTGAAGGGACCTTTACAAGGAATCAGGATACTTTGGCTTCGTTTGGTTTTCCCATACATTGCTTCGAAAATAATGTTAAATTAAATTCAGTGTGAAGAACACACAATTTGGGACTTAGGAAAGGTGAGGTAAAAATGCCTTAAGTGCAGAACTTTACATTTTACTGAGTCTGACTCACGCTGGGGAGGGATTATGACATCGTCTACTAAAGGCGTTCCGAACACACAAAAAATGGAGCGTTGAAAGTTCAGGATGACATTTTCTGGTCTATGTACAGTGAATGAGTGTAGTATTTGGTTTGAAATCATTAACCGGAGCAATGTTGGATGAGTTAAAGTAGAATCGTTTACAAGCATACTGAGTCCGTCTATTCGTCAATAGGTGAGTTAGGACCCAAAATGATGCATGAGTCGATTTCGAAGTCTTTTGAAAATATGAATCCCGACTACTCTGCCTTTAATGGAAGCTTGTTGTGCTAGGATACATGCATAGCCTAAGCCGGAGGTGGTAAGGTGTGTTATGTGTTCTTCACGGACCAGTTCTGTCCTGCCGAACTGCTTGCATAGCCTAAGCCGGAGGTGGTAAGGTGTGTATTGCACTGTAAGCGGTGATGTTCTGTTTCGGCCCATACGGTAAAGGGTGAGACTAGAGGTTCCTGCACTGTTGGGAAATCTGTTAGAGGCAGAATATAGGGATCTAAGGCTTTGAGGTGATAACTTTTGCCTAAATTCCTAGATTTATTAATAATAAACCAAATCAATTACACTAAAATATTTGTTTAATGTAGTATTGGCACGAGCTGCAAATGGAAGATAAGGGAAAGAGTGCAAACATGGTCTAAGCCGGAGGTGGTAAGGTTGTGGTATGCATTCTAAAAATCTTTTCTCTTTAAGCTAAGGGAGATAAATCCTAAGCTGGAGGGTAAGAACTTCCTAAAGCACGTGGACAGATGGTGTTGAAAAAAAAAAAAAACACAAATTAAAAATTATAGAAGAAGGGGGTCTCTGGAAGGGAACTTGAACCCTAACAGTGATAAATGATTATATATACAAACTTCTTGGAAGGGAACAATAAAACCCTAACAAAGAAGAAGTAATTTTCAAGATCATAATGTATATAGCTTCTTAACGAGATCAAGCGTCACGGGATGAGGTTCCGTTGACCTTGCTTCGTTACGAACCTCTATGCGGGCGACTGTGATGGAATCACACAAGGTAAAAAAGATAAATATATAGCCAATAGTAATTCAAAGCTAAATTATAGAACATTAAAACGTTTCATTAAAATATTAACAAAATAATTTATATTACAATTTAACTAATCACCTAATAAATTCAAACGTGACTGCACACTCCACTAAGAAATAAAATGGCGCGAACGGCCATTACAATACGACGCGCAAATTAGACAAACAAGAAATATAATAACATCAGTTGGTTCACATATAAAACACTATAGAGCGCCGAGGCGGGGAAGGTAGCATGAGGTAATCCTGACACGCGGTGAGAGGGGAACAAGACATGGGCGCGTACGAAACGGCGGAGAGGTGAGGTAAGAAGGCGCGCGTCTTGCGGGCGCGGGGTCAGAGATCGCGGTATCATCACGCCGTTTGAGCGCGGCTTGAGGTAGCGAGTCAAGGAGCGCGAGTAGTGATTATTTCGCTGCGAGTTGTTAGTATGAAAGAATGAATTATTGTCAAGACACGATCGTGACACGCTCATACTGCGGGGCCACCGTACGTTTTGTTTCTACGTGTCAGAAACGTGACAAGCTCATACTAATAATTTATTTTTATCTCCATACTAAATTTGTGTCAGGACACGAATGTGACACGGCCATACTACGAGGCCGCCGTTCGATTTGTTCCTGCATGACACAACCGTGTCCAGCACATACTAATTAATCTAATTTTATCTCCATACTAAAACAGTATCAGGACACGAATGTGACACGGCCATACTACGAGGCCACCGTTCGATTTGTTCGAGCGTGTCACAACCGTGTCCAGCCCATACTAAAAATTAAATTCTATCTCCATACGAAATTTCGCTCTGTGACACGAACGTGTCACGGCCATACTACGAGGCAACCGAGCGTTTTGTTCCTGCGTGTCAAGAACGTGTCACGGCCATACTAAGAGGGCGCCGTTCGATTTGTTCCTGCGTGTCCGATTCGTGTCGAGTCCATACTAATGATTCAATTTTATCTCCATACTAAATTCGTGTCAGGACACGAATGTGACACGGCCATACTATGAGGTCGCTGGCCTATTTGTTCCTGCGTGTCTGGAATCTGGACATGACGGAGTTTATGGGAATTTGAAGTTTCGTGATCTGTGTGAAGATATCGCACAGGGTCTAAAATTATTTTAATAATTATTTATTAATGATTCAAACTAATACCCTAAACATTTTATAAAGGGAAGAGTATATAAACAAAGTACCAGTTATTAAACAAAAACATAAAATAAAACAAAACAACGTTTCATTGAGTATGACGCCAACATTCAAATAAATATCCGTTGGAGCGTGCGCGCGGGGCGGAGAGAGGTATGAGGTAAACAAGACAAGGGGTGAGGTATTACCGAGCTGCGGGCGCGCGTGGGCCGCGGGGCGAGGCGGAGCGACCTGAGGTAATTTGTCAAGCGGTGCGGGAGGGGTTTTCGTTAAGCGATGTTAGTATGAAGGAATGGATTCGTGTCCTGACATGAATAAAACACGACTATGGTAAGGAGATTTCGATTGGTTTCTGCGTGTCCAGGTTCCGTACATGAATAGTATTATCAAACACGGAAGATGGTATCACGCATGTACAGGAATTAATATATAGACAATAAGAAAACTAACAACTTGGAACGTTAACATTTTAAATGAAAATATTCGAAGAATATAGACGATATTAAACAAAAATATATAAATAAAACACTCCGTTATGGCGCTAAAAGTCGACTTATTAATAGAGCACATGTAATAACATCAATTAATTTATATAACAAAAGCAACAGTTCTCTGCATGCGGAGATGCACAATGGGTGCGGGGAAGTGGTGTTAAAACCACCGAAGTAGAGGTAAAGCGCATCGCTGACGAGCGAAACAGCTTTAGGTACCATATGGAAGGTACGAAGAGGGTTTGTTTTCCCTCCAAATCGAATTTATATCGTGTCCGAAACGTGTCCAGTTCATACTAAAATCATAAAATTATTCTCCATACAAAATTACGAGTCCGGACAGAAACGTGACACGGCCATACTACGAGGCAGCCGATCGAT
The DNA here is from genome assembly GCA_946902875.1 of Nematopogon swammerdamellus. Classification (NCBI taxonomy): domain Eukaryota; kingdom Metazoa; phylum Arthropoda; class Insecta; order Lepidoptera; family Adelidae; genus Nematopogon; species Nematopogon swammerdamellus. Next base: position 9,209,851 of record OX336344.1, read on the forward strand.
TTGTTCCTGCGTGACACAAACGTGTCCAGCCCATACTAAAATTCATAATTCGATCTCCATACAAAATTACGCTCCGTGACACGAACGTGTCATGGCCATACTAGGAGGCCACCGTTCGATTTGTTCCTGCGTGTCAGGATTGTGACACGAGGAAAGATTATAAAAGGAGGTGGAGGGGAGCGTGGGGAGTTCAGTCTGTTTTGGGAGTCGAAGGAGACGGTCGTGCGTATTTAGCGAGAGTCCAGGTACGAAAGTTGGTACTGCTCCGCTCGCGTGAGTTTTCGAATAAATTCGGGAAACGAAGTTTCGCTCGGCTTCGCTCGCGTGTATTTTCGGTTGGGTTTTATTAGTGAATATTTTCGCTCGGCTTCGCTCGCGTGTATTTTGATTGGGTTTTCTTAGTAAATGGTTTGGTAAAGAAACCGGTGAATATAATTAATTTAATTTCGTAAATTTTAGTGTGGGAACTTCTGTAAAGCTTTCGGAGTTACAGATGAAGGTGTCTGGATTCTGTAATTTTGGGGGTGATATAGGGGTTTTCAACTAGTTTGCGAAAAATATTTTGGATGTTCTTTTTGAGCCTTTTGAGTTCTGGATGAAGGCGTCTGGATTCTGGAATCTTGACTGGTGATGGAAGGACTTCCAAAGAGCTTTTACAATGACACTATGTCCGAACTGGCTTACCATGAGGACTGGTACATTGGGAAGGTTTTCTTAGTACATAAATGATTTTGTAAAGAAACCGGTGAATAGAGTTTGTTGTTTCGTAAATTTTAGTGTGGGAACTTCTGTAAAGCTTTCGGAGTTACAGATGAAGGTGTCTGGATTCTGTAATTTTGGGGGTGATATAGGGGTTTTCAACTAGTTTGCGAAAAATATTTTGGATGTTCTTTTTGAGCCTTTTGAGTTCTGGATGAAGGCGTCTGGATTCTGGAATCTTGACTGGTGATGGAAGGACTTCCAAAGAGCTTTTACAATGACACTATGTCCGAACTGGCCTACCATGAGGACTGGTACATTGGGAAGGTATTAAATTGGATTAACATATATTGTACTGGGACCTGATCTTAAATTACACGCAAATAAGGGAAGTCAGTGAATAGAGGTTGTTTAATTTCGTGAATATTAGTGTGGGGATCTCTGTAAAGCTTTCGGAGTTACAGATGAAGGTGTCTGGATTCTGTAATTTTGGGGGTGATATAGGGGTTGTCAACTAGTTTTACGGAAAATATTTTGGATGTTCTTTTTGAGCCTTTTGAGTTCTGGATGAAGGCGTCTGGATTCTGGAATCTTGACTGGTGATGGAAGGACTTCCAAAGAGCTTTTACAATGACACTATGTCCGAACTGGCCTACCATGAGGACTAGTACATTGGGAAGGTATTTTAAAATATAGGGAAAATTAAAAGAAACAAAACCCGATCTTTAAATTCGTAAATTCTACGTATATAAGAGTGTTTGAACCACGCGTAATTATTAAAAAATATGTCGGTTTTAAATATGTAAAATCAGTGGTTTTACCGTATTTTGACATAAAAGTATATATTTTATTAAGTGTTAACTTCGCGATTAGATTCAGTGGCGGGTGTTGTGGTTTCGTTTGAATTTAATATTTTACGCTATTCTATTTGTAATGGTGTTTTATTTAAGGTGATTTTAGTGAATCGTGTCAGACCGGTTAGGATAGTGGAATTCTAAGGTAAATTTTGTAATATATATGTACATGCAACATTCTGGCTAGTTACGTTCTAGGACGTGGGGAGATTGCGTAAATCAGGTTTAAATATACCTGTATAGGTTATATAGATTATGATCAGCACACAATTTTAATAAACCCTTAAGAAAATATTCCTAAATGATTTCGGTGAAAGGTGGACCCCTGACCGCATCATTTGGAATAAACAATTTCTGTAGGTATATCAATAGATAGCCACAGAAATGTAAACCATAACATACACTATACACTCACAATTAAAAGCATACACTTCTGCCTTTAGGGAGGACAAAAGAATATCTTTTGAACTCCAACATAACACTACGAGATTAAATTGGTAAATCTGTCTGAAGATGTATATTTTGTACAGATTAGAAAACGGGGACTCCTAGGAACAAATAATAAATTTGTAACTTAAGTACAAATTTATCTGCGTTGGGAGTCACGGGGACTGGCGATGGATAAATATCGTATGGACAGAGGGTCCATACGAATTTAGTGGAGCCAGTTCCACAAACCCCTTCAAGGGGGGTTTCAATAAAAGTTTGTATTGTTGAAGTTCTAAAATATAGAAGAAAATATAAACAATAGATTTCATCTATTGAATGGCACAACAAAATTAAGCTATCAAGTAATACATTGATCATAATTTAATAATAACAATAACACAAACATCAGAACACTTTTCATTTCGAATTTTGGCGGGTCTCACAAGCTCGCAAGCGAGGCGCGTGAGCGCGCTGTCGAAGCGTGCACATAGAACACAGAGGGAAACCAGAAGGGTTTAATGACTATAGATGAATGAGCAATTAGTTTAGTAAGTGTTTTAAATGTTGATATTAGAATTTACTAGAATAGATTTAGGAAATGAGAGTTAGTACTCTGAGTTATTACGGTACACAACGACTTTCTGGAAAGGAAGTAATAATTGGGTCCATTTTACAGGAAATATGTGTACGAATTAGCGACACTGTTTCTGACAAACCTAGAGATCACTTGAAAGCTATACGCTGGCCATATTTCGATTCTTTATATTCTAGTTGTTCTAGAGCTATAGAGTTGATTTTTTAATAATTCTGCCTTTAATATCTAAGGTAAAACAATAGGTATAGGCCGAGGTTATTACAACTGATTAATGACTACGAAGGTGGGTGAACTAATGGCCGGGCGCGCCAAATCGTGAAACATGAATAAACTACAGAGATATGATGAGCTTAATGTTCCCATCACGCAACTCAAATATTCAGCCGAGCGACGTCACAGCGACCGACACTCTACCGAACTCCACCTCCGCACTACACGTGACGCTGCACTCTGGCCGTACTCGCTCTGTAAAGGCTAATGCACATCGTTTAAGAATAAATAATGCGCCTGCGATCGGACATAATCGAATATAAAGGTCGCTCGCCGCTCCGCGCTCCGGACCCATTTGCCAAATTAAAGTTTTAGGTACCGATATCATTTCATAAATAATTTCCTTTCGACAGATTCCGCCGATGCCGCGCCGAGCGAAAATGCATCCGCCAAATCAACGCAAAACCGCAACGTATGCGTCGATAAAACCCGGCTAATTGACGCAGCCGCGGCGCGAGCGCTAATGACGAGTTACCGGGCTTTTCATTTTACATTTGCTAATGTCTCACAATTCCGTTTGGAATGAACCGGAATGTTAAGTAACTTATTGCGTGGATAGGTTTCGAGCATCACATCACGCACGCCCTCCCCGCCCGCGCCCCTCGGCGCTGAGCTGCCTGGACCTAATAGAGTTTGTGAATATTTCAACCAACGTATCCTACGTATGGAGAGATTGAATTTCCATTCGTGTACAAGTATTATTATTAAAACGAAAGAATGGAATATACTTAGATATAAGGCAGTAAGTTGTTTGTTTTAGTAAGCTTTTTGTTAATACAGTTTTAATCTTTGATGTAGTTTTCTATCTTATTCATTTGTATTTAGGTAAATGGAGTCAGTCAGTCAGCTTGTTTGCGTCCACTGCTGGACAAAACCCTCTGCAAGTTTCCTCCAGTCCTCCCGGCCCTATACATCGGTACGGAAACACTGCTTTCCACCGATGTACTTGATTTCGTCGTCCCACCTGGCGGGTGCTCTTCCCACACTCCGTTTTGCTGTCCATGGCCGCCAGTGTAGGACACAGTTTTACTCCAACGGTCGTTGTCTCTTCGGCTGACGTGCGCAGTTCACTGCCACTTGAGCGTAGCCACTCGATGTCCAATATCGACTACTTTGGTGAGTCGGCGGATTTTCTCGTTACGCACCATATCACTTGAACTTGAACTTGCAGCACCTCCCAGCCAGGAGTTCTCCCACAACGTTGTAAGACCGAAGACACCAGGAGGTGCGTTTATTTTTCAGGATTTTAGAAAGGCACGCTCGAGGATGGGTGAGAAAGTGAAATAATCGACCGGCTTATGTTTCAGCCTGAAGCCAATATGGGAGTATGTGGAAAGACGGGATATTGGGATTTGTTGGAATGAGCGTTGCTGCGTTATTGACTTCTCTCTTCTTTTCTTCTGTTTTCTGGTGCACTATCGTTTGATCGGCTCGCTGCTTGTGTCTGTTTCGTTGGTGCCCTCCGATGATTCACTTGTCTCTGAGTCCGTTTCTGCCTCTTGATTTTTGTAGATCTCTTTTGCTTTTTTCATTACCTCGGGGCCTTCTTTACTCAGTTCTTTCATTCCTCCTTTGACAGGGTCTAATAAGTGAGGTCATGATTGAGCGAGTCATTCCAGGTGAAGATAGGCCTCCCTACTTTCCTCGTTCCTCTGCTATATTCCTTCGCTGCTGCTGTTCAGTGGGGCGCTTCTAAGAATATGGGCGTCCTATCATGTATTTGGTAAACTAACAAAACACGTAGCGATATTCCCGGCATGTACTTTCAAACTTTGGACAACAGCGACCGTCGTATAGGTAAATGGAGTGTTTTCATAAAATATGTTCCGTCATGAGATCGCGGAGAGGGTGCCCTGCTTGTACACCTCACTACAAATATTTTCAACGGAGATCATATTTTCGGAGTTAAACTACTTTTAAATGGATCTCGTCTAGTGGAGGCTCAAGATCAAAGAGCCTCTAAAGTGATCTCATGTATGTATTTAAATTTGCATCAACTCTTGGAGAATGGAAAATAAATTGAATTTACACAGTTTTCCTGCTCTTTGCGTAACTGTAGAAGTATTTGCTTAGCCGGATGCGTCGCGCGCGCGGTGCGGTGCGGGGCGGGGGAAAGAGTCTTTACTGTGCCGCACCGTACTTTTTCTAGAAAATAAACAAGGTAGAAACAAGTAAACGTGAATTTCATTCAATTTTGAGTTGAACACTCGGTTGAACATATTCTCCATAGAACACACCGCACGCACATGGCCATGTTGGTGGCCGATGTTCTCGCGGTATTTATTTTTTGTTTTTGTTTGAAAAAAATCGTGGTTTTTGTTTGAAAATGGATTGTCGTCGGTCGTTTCTGAATTTATTGTGGAAACTCTCGGTGTAGTGGAGCGGAGAGGGGTGAGGGTTGCGGCACGGTTGGAGTGGCGGAGGCTAGCGAGCGGTGTAAGTGGTGCCTGAAACTATTTGTGTTCAGCGAAAGTGCTTGTTGTAGAGGAAAAATATTATCAAAGGTAGGTCCATACATGTGATGGAACCACATGCTGAAAACCTAGAGTGCGTCTAGCCTTTTTTTATAGAAAGCGTGACATGTGGCGCTGAGCCACACATAAGGTGTCTAACGAGGTTCATTGACATTCGGTAACATGCGGGGGTTGCGAATGCCGTGCCAGCCTGACAGGTGTCTATTCACACCTCTCTTGAAGAACCCAAGACTACTTGGGAGGAAATAAGTGTATCTATCTGTTGTCGCTGAAATTGGAATGGTCGGTAATATGGCAATTGTAAGTATGTATAATATTACTTACACATATACATACAAACATGCTGATCACTGACTCCGAGTGAAACAATGCATAATTTAAGTGACAATTTAATGGAAGCGTGATTGTTACTTGTGCGTTGGTGGTCCACAGGTGACGGGCAACGCGAATAAGTATCTACGCAGCTTTCGCAATATAAGCATTCTGTGATATAAGTTAATCGTGATTCGTCACTAGCATGAGTGAGGTAGGTTTGGATTGGGTGGAGAGTACAATCGATTAAGTAAGTAGTCTATTGGTAGTATACAGCTAAACATATTTTGTTCATTAGAAAAGTAATTTCTTAAATAATTGTGATCAATACATAATAATTTCCATATTTTTAACTGAAATAGTAGTACTTTCAAATTATTGTTAATGTCCGAACTAAATATGTTATGTTTGGAGTTTTTCACAATTTCTTACACAGGGCAAATATTCTTAGCAATATATACATAGCATACAAATATTCTTGATTACGTTATTACGTCGACACGAGTATATACGATTTTTGGATAAACAGTATAAATAACGAATATTAAAATAACCGGGAGTTGGGGTCTACGGTAGACATATTTAGAAACCTGGAAAACTTCATTACCAGTGCGGTCTAAAAGAAATTTTAAAATATATAAAAAATAACAAAATTGAAATCGAATGTTCGTTTTAGAAATGCGACGGTGGTGTAGAGCGCGTGTGTGTACCACATCGGTGCATACGAAATGATCAAATTACAAGTTGTAATGGGTCGCACTGCACTCGCACCACCGCGCCGCTCCGACATCGTCGCGCGAGTGCAGCGGCGCGCGGCGCGGCGGAGGCGGCGCCGCTGCACTCGCTCGCACAACAAAAGTTCAAAACTGATTTATGTATTCATTTAAATTTATAATTTTACACATCATTAAATCAATACGTCACTTCATTCACTATTTACAAATTGTACTCACGTATACATGCTTAATTTGTTGTGTATTGTTTTTTATTTATGTATTGAGCCCCGCGCTGACAAATGCGTCTCTTATTTCTAATTTCAGATTGTGGGGTTGGTTCGAAAACAAAGAAAGATTTGATTTTGTTTTGAAGGATTGTTGTAAAGAACTAAAAAAAACAATTCATGTTATCGTCATTGGTTTTCAGGCCATGTTTCATGGCATTGTGCATCGTAATCAAATATTATTATGCAACTTATTAAACTGGTTATTCGCTCTGCACCTTGTCCCACTGCAAACATATCAATCTATTAAGTTGATGAAAATGATATCAATTTCATTAAAAGTGGGGCTTAATTCAGAAATGACTGTCGATATCGCGACTGCGGCGTGTGGTGAAAAACGTAAAACAAAAATAATACCATCATTTTGTCGAGTCCACTGTCCCGTCCGCCCCCGCCCCTCCCCGCCCCGCGTCCAATATTGGAATGTAGAACTAATTATATACGGTTGGATAAAAGGTTATCACGCGTGTGAAATAACATCGACCTCTAGTAAAAATTACCTACCTAAACTCGTAAGCCTTGTTCAACACTTAATAGATGCGTGGATTTTCTTTGTATTAATATTTAAATTAAATAATCAATCTTAAAGATCTTTAAATCAAGCTAAATCCAGTTTTTGCGTCGTACATAGGAACTTATTTACTTCCATATTTACTTCATATAGGTGCTACTAGCTACTAGACACTAAACATGTTCAAATTTCAAATTAACTCACGAGCGCTGCAAAAAAATGAAGGTGTTCGCGAGCGGCACTCTTATTTTTCAAAATATTTGAAAACTTCGCGTCCGCTCACGCTTCGCCGGCGCCAGCTTTCAGATATGCGTTAGAAAATAAGTTTGTAAAAGGATTCACTCCACGTGGCTCGGGGTGCGAGGCGTTCTACGTGTTCGCTATAACGGCGGCGTTATAATAAAATTGCAGATATCCGGTACAAAGTGGAAACACATTAACAGCAGCAACTTTATCTCGCAGGCTTTAGCTAAACTTTGACTTAACACTCTCAGGTAAACTTTTCCATATGCGAACGAGTAATGGCAGGCTGCCGCCACCGGAGGCTTAGCAGATAAATCACTTGTTCTAGGCCTCTTCCCCTCCCCTGTGTACGAAGCGTACGTACATATGCGCACGTGTATTGTTTGAAAAGGTTGTGTACACATAAGTGAATATCCTTTATTTAATCATTTGCATACCTACTGTATAGTCCGTTCAGTTGCATATTTAGGGTTCCGTAGCAAGCAATGTTGGCAGGGGCCCTTATAAAATGGGTCAGGTGTCCTATCCGAGGTGATTATACTGGAACTTGAAGCTCAATAAATTTATTATGAATAAAAGATATTATGAAGCAGTCCGTTTAGTCCTTACGGCACGAAAATTATTTTGAAGTTTATGTATTGAGCGGTTATTGAGAAATTGAACTGTTATTGAGACAATTTACATTCTAGTAATAGTAGTAAAACGGCGCAGCGATGCGCCTCGCTCGAGGCACAGTACGACCGCGTCATCGCTGCGCGCGCACTCGCTATGCGTGCAAGAAGAAAATGGCTACGGAACCCTCTGTGTGTGGAGAACGTTCGAATTTAACAGGTTTTTTTAATTGCAACCACAAGATGATATCTTGCCGGCTGATTTCTTTCATGAGAACATTATCATAACATAATGTAACAATATTCGAGTGGAAATTATTGCTAACGTCACAATTTCCTAGTATCTTGCTGGTACTTGACACAATTCCAACCACTACATAATACTGTGAATAGATACTGAAAATTATCAGTGGTTTAATACATTTTTTAAGAGTAAATAAACGCATAATATTACCAACTTGTCTAAAAGTTCTCTCATCTTTCGATATCCTTCGTCGTATTCCTGCCGTCAACTATTTTAACGACTTGCGCATTAATAGTCAGCCTTCGTACAGCCTCGCACATACTAACATACTATATGCACGCATGTACGTACATGCACACACATACACAGACACACATACGACTCTCTACCAAATGGATAAAGTTAAACGAAGCTTCTGCTATAGATTTAGAGTGAGCAGTTCACAAGACACAAAGGTTCCTGCGCCATGAATATTCTGATATCCGGGATGGATTTCAGTAAGAGAATGCGCGAAAAATATTTTTAGTAAGTTGGGAAAATTCACATTTGCCTATGTGTTCGCGGGATTTAACAGGAAAACGTCAATTTCTTATTAGTCTGTTTATTGTGGAAACTTTTCCATCTTTCATAGACAGACGTTGTAACAAAAAATGCAATGTGCTTGTTTGTTTGATGCGATATTAAAAATTTTAAAAGCTCATTATGATTGATTTTCCTTGTTGACCTCTCGGAGCTGTCAGAAAAGACTCCTACTCATCCACTTATTTATTTAATCTACTCGTATGTACAATATACGTATTAAAACTACATGGATTCTTGAGTGTTTATCGGTTTCATCCAAGTGTAGGCGCGTGGGAATTGTTGTGATCTTTGCTGCCTTCCATTTCACCGGTGCGGCGCGGCTGGCCAAGCTGATCATTGTTGGTGGAACGATGCTACGTGGACATGTCGCGACGTGTGAGCGGTCAGTCGGTGCAGGATCACCGACAAGCAACTGCTCTAGATCAACCCGGAGCGGGTGCTGTAGGAGGTCAGGAGGCTCGCATTCCTCGGTTCGCTTCTCCTGGCACATGCTTTCAGATCACTGTGGTCGCTGAGTTCCGGATCTGAGAGACTGCCTCTAGTCCTATTGCCTTTTGTACCTATAACCAGGCCTCACGCACTCTATGTACTTGCGCGCGCTAACTACCTACCGCCCTACGGGGCGCCGACGGTCTATTTCAGTGGAAATTCGTCAGCCGCGCGAAGTATACATAGACGCTCGCCCACGCAACTGCGCGCAGCTGCAAAACAATAACCACTTTTCACTCGATCGTTAAGGTACATTTTCGCACGCAGCGATTGGCGACGTGAAACAGTAGGTGTTTTTATATTATTTTTTGAATAAAACCATTTTAGTGATTTCTTTTATATATTTTTTCCAATCGAATTGACAGATACATTTTTTCTCCTATACTTCAAAGTCAGTTGTATTTTTCAATACATATTGCCCCCCATTTAGGCAAGCAAAAACATAAACAACAAATAAAACATAACAAACAAAGTTTAATCCATTGGCAACGGAATTAAGTTGTGTATGGATCGACGGTATGTTCCATTTTGAGTTTTAAGGTCAACCACTCTAACATTGTCATCAGGGCCCTTAATTACATTTATAATCCTAGCCATGGGCCAAGATGTAGGTGAAGTATTGTTCACCTTTATGAAAACTAAGTCACCTATTCTCAGATTTTCTTTCCTGAGCTTCCACTTGGTTCTGTTGAGAAGCGATGAGAGGTAAGACTTCCTCCATACATTCCAGAAATGCTGAGTAATCTGGTTACAACGTCTCCAGAAAGAAAGTCTATTGCTAGGTACGTCACAGTAATCCTTATCAGGTACGGCTGTTATTGATCTTCCAATAACTAGATGTGCCGGAGTTAGAAAGGTAAAGTCACTAGGATCATTTGTGAAAGGTGTTAATGGCCTAGAATTAAGAATTCCTTCTATTTGTACAATAACTGTATTGAATTCTTCATACGTTAAAGCTTCACTGCCGACAATACGCTTAAAGTGATATTTGAAAGATTTTACGCACGCTTCTACAAGTCCAGCAAACTGAGGTGAATATGGAGGAATAAATTTGAACTCAATGCCCTTGTTAGCAGAAAACTCTTGTATGCGTTTTCGAAACGCTTCAGAGGCGTGAAGCTCGTACATTTTCTTTAGCTCATTATCAGATCCCTTAAATGTGGATCCATTGTCACAAGAAATATTTTTGCAAATTCCTCGTCTTCCTATGAACCTCGTCAATGCTGATAGGAAGCATTCTGTAGTCAAATCAGAAACAAGCTCAAGGTGAATTGCCTTACTAGCGAAACATACAAAAATTGCTACATATCCTTTAGTGATAATCACACTGCGAACACGCGATTGCTTAATGTTGAATGGGCCACAAAAGTCCAATCCAATATTTTGGAATGTATGAGCTTCGTTTACCCTATTGTAAGGTAAAAAACCCATAATTTGTTCCGCGCATTCAGCTCTAAATCGGGTACATTTGACACAGCGATGTAATATTTTCTTTATTTGGCGAACTGCAGACACAATCCAGTATTTTTGACATAAGTTAGCATGAGTCAATTTCAAACCTGAGTGTAGACAATTCATATGTTCTCTTTCAATTATTAAGTCCGTTATATGAGAATTTTTTGCAAGAATTATCGGATGTTTTGTACTATAGGGAATACCGGCTTGCTGCAATCTGCCGCCCACGCGAAATACTCCGCTCTCGTCAAGAAATGGATCCAAAGAAACCAAATTTGATTTTACAGGCTTCTTTTGGCAAATATTTTTTATATCAACATGAAAGTTATATGACTGCGAGCATTTTATTACAGAAAGTAGAGAATTTTTGAGCTCTTCAGCAGACAAGTTACCCTTAAGCTGCTCAGTCGTGTACTTACAATTATGAATAAATCTTAAAACATAAGCCATGATTCTTTGTAATTTTGTCATGCTAGAATATTTTTCTAATAAAGATAACAACTCCGGTTTTTCTAGCGCAGTGGTTACATCATTTACGGTATTCAGTATGCAAATTTCAGATTCTTTACTTGGGATGGGCAAGGAAAACGATTTTTCTTTGAGAAATTGAGGGCCATTCCACCAAAGAGTGTCTTTGGAAAATTGGTCAGCATCTAATCCTCGCGATATAACATCTGCAGGATTTTCCTTGCTTCTGACATAATGCCAATTCTCCGAACTTGTATTTTTCTGAACTTCGCTAACTCTATTGGAAATATATATTTCCAATTTCAAAGGAGTTTTCCTAATCCATGCCAATGATATTTGCGAATCTGTGAACAAATAGATTTTAGATATATTTTCAAAATTTTCTTTCACTCTATGTACTAAACGTGAAAGCAAAACAGCGCTATTTAATTCCAGCCTTGGAATGGTTACTCTACCCTCTTTTGGGGCAATACGCGATTTGGCACATAATAACGTAACGTATATTTGATCTGCATGAACTGCACGCAAGTATACACAGCAGCCGTATGCGTAATTTGACGCATCACAAAATCCTATTATTTCTAGTCGTATAGCATTATGAATATTAATGTACCGAGGTATGTAAATAGGACACATATTTATCAGGGAAGCAGCATATGTTAACCATTGTTCCTTTAAATCCTGAGGGAGAGGCGAGTCCCAGCAAAGTTCTCTCTGCCACAGTGCTTGTATGAATATCTTCCCCTTCACAATCACGGGTCCGGCTATACCTAGAGGATCGAAAAAACTATTCACGAAACTCAAGACACTGCGCTTGGTCGGTTGTACAGGCAAGCTTGACAAAGAGCAATGTATTCTGAAGCTATCTCCCTTCACCTCATAACCTATACCTAGCGTTTTCAAAATCAGTTCTTCACCCTGGAATTCATGATCTTCAAAGTGTTGTTTTTCTTTTGGAATACCCGATAACACCTCCATACTATTAGAACACCATTTATGCAATTCAAAACCTCCCATTTTTAACAAACTCACTAACTCGTTTCTTAACCTAATAGCTGAGTCGATGTCATGAGCACCGAACAAGAAATCGTCGACGTACGAACAATCTCGAACAACCTGTGCAGCCAGAGGATACCTGTCGTTATATAGATGTGCTAACTCTATTAAACATCTTGTCGCTAAAAATGGTGAACATGTCAATCCGTATGTCACGGTGTGTAGTTGAATGCATTTTAAACGTTCGTTTGAGCTTTCCCGCCATAATATATTTTGAAACGGTCGGTGTTCAGGGTGAATCATTATTTGACGATACATTTGTCGAATATCCGCAATAATTACTACAGGATGTTTTCTAAAAGCAAGTAAAATGTCAAATAGTTCCTTTTGATTTTTTCCACCACTATGAAGAACATCGTTTAGACAAATACCTTTATTAGTTTTCATGCTGCCGTCAAAAACAACACGAACCTTTGTCGTTCGTTTATCCTCACGTATTACTGGATGGTGAGCCATGAAGCACGAGGGTTGATCCCAACACAGCAGCTTCTTATCCAACTCTATAACTTTGGCATGACCTAACCGCACGTACTCATTGATGAACTCTTTATATTTAAAGAATAATGTTTTGTCACGTTTAAACCTAGCTTCCAAATTATAAAATCGCTTGGCTGCAATGTGAAATGATTGTCCTAGTTCAAAAGTATTAATATTAACCTTGAAGGGCATTTTCAACTGAAAGCGGTTATTTACCAACTCTACCGACTCAGTGAATATTTTTTCACACAGTTGCTCTGAGGTTTCATCATCAATAGAGTTGAGAATCGGTATGTCGTCATCAATACTGGACTTAGTCGTCAACATAGTAGCCTGTTTTGCTGAGTGCTGCCTAGCATTGCCTGATACAACGTGTCCAAATAAAGTGTTTTGTAGTACGAGTTGCCTTATCTTTATTTTTTCCGGTAAAAGCGATTCAAATAGCACTGAAGCATTGAGAAGCAACTGGACCTCACCTGGAACATAAAAATTGTCATCAGCCAACCAAAGAGATTTTATGTATAGAGTGAGCACTACGAAGAAAGAATACAGAGAAATGACGGCCAATAGCTGAGGTATGAGGTAAGGTAGCGGGGTGGCGGAACGCTGAGCCGCGCGGGGCGGGAAGCGAGCGGGAGAGGGGCTAGCTAGCGAGCGACTAGCGGCTAGCGGCCCGGCCGGCCCGGCCGGTCAGTCAACACGTGCATTGGAATACGTAGGGTTGTCACTTAGTCTACCAAAAATATATTTTTCGATTTATTATTTTACGAGTAGGTATTATGGTTAATTGTGCCCGTAGTCTAGTGGTAACGCTTCTCAATGCAGAAGTTGCGGGTTCAAATCCCGGGCACTAACTAATGAACTTATTTATTTCCTTGATAAGGATTGATATACGTGCATTTCATAACGAATAGGTACGATCGCTCCGATGAAGAAAAATAAAGTTAGGTAACTAGTGCACACTGGTCTATGAAAGGTATTTTTGTGTAAACTGCTTCTGATTTCCACTGGTCACCATGTACGAGTAATCGAACCGGATATAACAAATTGTGACAAGTTCGAGTGCAATATGACTGCCATAAGAATACTCAATAAACAATAAAACAACAACAATAAAAACAATACCTCCTATGTCAGTGGGCAGAGTCCGTGCCTAGCAGTGGGACGTTTTAAAGGATTATAGAAGAAAACAGATAGTGAATTTCATCGAAAAAAACGTTTTTATGTATTTAAACTTAAAATACAGAACTATAATAACTTGAAATACATACCTAAACTTATATGGGTTTTTAAATTACCGTGGTTATTTGACATTTTAAGAAGTAACAACGGCTTTACTCGCTATCGAAATACGAGCTGTGTGGCTCGACATTTCGGCCAGAGTGCTCATGATGATGGGCCATACGTTTGGCCCGAAACGTCGAGCCACACAGCTCGTATTTCGACCGCGAGTAAAGCCGTTTTGTATTCTTATAATACCTACACTTAATAACTAGAATAATATCTAAAAAACTAAACTTAATAATAAAGAATTCATAACTGCGGTCTTGGCCTTGGACTAAACTTAAAATCTCCAAACCAAACATACATAAAATAAAGAGTGCAGCATTTATTTAAAAAAAAAATATATATATAACTAAAAAAACCATTAGGTATACTTTGGACTACACACACAAACACAACTAAAATAACTCTTCCTCCGTACTTAAACGAAATAATTTAAATTTCACTTTACACAAATTTAAATTTTCACTTTCCCTTAAACAATGTATCATCTTGGACTATTTTTATCCATCTTTCTCGTATTGATCCCTTAGTAGGATGTGGAAATCTTGTAAAAAAAATTTTTTTCTTGAAAATTTCTCAATTACTTACTAATTAAAAAAAATTAAAAGAATAGCGACAACCCTAATTAGCGCTCAATTCACTCTCATATTTTAACGTGGTTTAATACATATTTATTTACTTTCATACATGATATCCCAGAACTCTATTTCTAATCATTCATATGTGGCAGCCCTAATGAGCGCGTTCAATTTATTTGTTTAATTAAATAATGCTTATGTTATTGCAATGCGAGGTCAATACATAAAATGTACAAAATTTTCAAATTGAAGTAGCGTTGTGACAGCCCTAATTGGCCAGTTGAACCAAATATTTCTAAGCACATGGAAAACAAGATATTATATATAAGTTCTTTCAAAATTAGTTAATAGTACGCTAAGGGGGGGTTCTGTATCGTAAATAAATCACTTTTGAGGAACAAAGATTTTTGTTTACAAAAAAAAAATTTATAATAATGTAAAATGTAAAAAAAAATTCTTTTCTTAATCGTTTCAGTTTCATGCCAGGAACAAAAAAGTCTTCCAACACATAGATCTCTTTCTTTCAGAAATTGTGAAAACCACAATTTTAGTTTTATTAGTATGGAATAGAAAGAATTTGATTTTTTTTACCAACTTACACGTGTTACATCAAAATGGTATTGAAGACTTTTTTGTTACTGTTATGAAAATGAATCGATTAGGCTATAAAAATCAACCACATATTTTTGTACATACATACATTTTCATACATAAAAAACATTTTTCATAAAAAAAGCCCAAGGTCCAAAAAATTTTATATAGGTTTTACTATATAAAATTTTTATGTATATGATGCAGAACCCCCCCTTAGCGTACTATTAACTAATTTTGAAAGACCTTATATATTAAGATCACAATGAAGTGATACTTACCTATGAAATGAGATGCCATCACTTTTCCCAATATTTTTGGTATGATTTTTGCAATATCGCAACACACAACCGGGCATAATGACTGGCGCGATGCGAGCCGCAGACGGACGGCAGCGAGCGCGCGGACGGCGCGTCCACCGCGTTCGGTCGCTCGCGAGCTACTAGTCTCAAGAGGGTCCCTCCGCGTAATGGTTACTCCACCGCGGTGGAGCGAAGGCTGTTGCCCGGGTAAGAGGTCTAGTAGAATACATGATACGTCATTGCAGCCAACTGTATATATTTCGGTATATTAACATCTGTCATATCAATATTCTTTTGTGGCAGGCGATCAATAATTCCATGGACTAGAGAACATTTTATTTCTGTCACATAAATTCCTGACATCGATTCAATTTTGACAGTGACTGTGTGATTGACAGACTGAGAATTTTTTCCCAATCCGTTCACTACTACTCTTTCCTGTACAAATTTATGTTTCAGATTTGATGCAAAACTATAAGTGAGGAACGAGCCTTGGCTTGCAGAATCTAAAATTCCTCGTGCAACATGGTACTTTCCGTTTGCGTCAATTACTTTTACCTTTACTGTAGGTAACAACACGTCAGACCAATAGTCATTGTTCAGCAAAGTTTGAGAACATGCATGTGGAATTTCCGCTTGTTCTATGAGGAGGATCGGTCCGTTTTTGGACGAAGGCCGCCCTCCGTCCGTCCCCTACAGCGGAGCGACACTCTCCGGATGGACCATCTCTGAAGTTTCAGGTTGATGAAGAACCGTCGCATGTTTCTCATTACAAGTTTTGCATTTTATATTCAGCCTGCACTTACCAGGATGCTTGTTTAGACACATCTTGCACAATTCAAACTTACTTACATGCTCAATACGATCATCCACAGGGAGATCCTGAAACTTAGAACATTTATAAGTTCTGTGATCGCCTTCGCACACCGTACACAGCAGGTTTATTTTTTGTTGATCATTACACTTGTTACCACCAGCCTGGTATCCTCCCTTCTTTTCGTTTTTTGAATACGAAGGTGCCTCCGCGGCCGCGATGCTGCTCGAACTCGACTCGAGAGCCATAGCTCTCTTCTCAAGAAAACAGAGAAGGATACCGAGCGTAGGCAATTTCTTATTATCTATTTCGCTATAATACAGCCGTTTTGTGTATTGGTCAAGTTTTCTTAGAATTATATTTATTAAAATCATATCCCATGAATCCGTCGGTTGCTCTAAATTCTTTAAAGCACTCAAGTTCTGTTTGATTGTCGAAACCATCTGTCGCAGTTGAACTGCAGAACCTTTTATGGGACTTATATCTATGATGGCAGACACGTGAGTGCTTATGAGAAGCGATTCATTGTCATATCTATCTTTCAATATTTCCAGTGAGGCCGAGTACGACTCGCTCACAAGTGGTAGATTGTTTATAAGATCGTGAGGCTCCCCCGATACATAACGCTTGAGGTAATACAGTTTCTGCACCTTAGATAGGCTAGCATTACTGCCGATTATTGCAGTAAATAACTCTATGAACGACCTATAGTCTGTCAGATTACCTGTGAAGGTCTTGATCTCTACCGGTGCCAATTTACACAAAGAACCACGCGATTCTTGCTCTGATTTGCTGATTGCGACCTTTCCTCCTTCTTCTTTGGAAAGCAAACGTTCGATGGTGGTCTGCACGGCGAGGCAGCGCTCGTCCAGCTCGTCCACCTCCAGCAGCAGGCTCGCCTCCTTGTCCGGCACCAATGCCGCCAGCTCCGACGTGGTTCCGCAAAGCTGCTGTAATGCCTCATCCAGCCTCTTGCGTCTCACCCGCAGCCCGTTTTCATCGATTAAAATCTGCGTTCCTTGTTCCGCAACAAACTTTTCTATTCTTGTTATTTGTGATTTGCACTGAGTGCGTTGATTTTTTATTGCAGCGATTTTCTCAGCCATTTTGCCGGAGAACCTTTTTTACTGAAGATCCCAATGTATATGGGAGCACGACACACTGCCACGTGTGACGTTCACTCGTGGCCACAAAAAGCCTGCACGGCGTGTACTCACCACCTAGGGTTCATCTTCGTTACTTTTCGCTCTGCTACCAATGTTTTTATATTATTTTTTGAATAAAACCATTTTAGTGATTTCTTTTATATATTTTTTCCAATCGAATTGACAGATACATTTTTTCTCCTATACTTCAAAGTCAGTTGTATTTTTCAATACAGTAGGCTATTAAAGTCCGAAGGTAGGAACATTTTCTATAGTGATTTATCTGTTACGAAGTAACTATTAAGTAATCTGTGCTATAACCTAGATAGCGTATCATACACCTTCCTTCTTAGGGTTACTTCAGTGTACATCATCCTAGCATCCTAAATTTAAGTTTCCTCGCTCTCGCCCGCTTTCTTTTTTTAACCCCCGACGAAAAAAACGGAGGGGTGTTATAAGTTTGACGTGTGTGTGTGTGAGTGTGTGTGTGTGTGTTTGCCCACTCCCTAAAACGAGGCGTTTCGTCCGTCCACACTAACGAAACCGAGGCGCCGTCAAAAGCGAGACCGCCTCGGATTTGACAGGAAAATTCTAATGGCAGATTTGAAATCAGCGACCCCTGATTGGTCAGAAAACGTATATTTGACGGACCAATCAGAGCAGATCAAATTTTACGCCTCGTTTTTGGTAGTTTTGGCAGGTTGTGTAAGTGTGTATGAAAATGTCTAAAAATACGTAGTTCCAGTGTGTATGCCATAGGTGGCGCTGCAGTCGCAAGTGTGTATCCATCGGACACGAATCCGAGACCGCCTCGCTTTTTTAGTGTGTAATGTGTGTGTAAGTGTGTTTAGTGTGTATCCTAATCTATGCTATAATTACCGAATCTGAGACCTTTTCATTATTATTGTTACCTTGTAAATATGTGTGTGGGGAGCGCACGCGCCACCGACCCCGGACCCGCTCCGGTCCCTTCCTTCCTTCCGCGGATTCATTGAATGAGTCAAGCAGTCCGTCAGTCGCCCGGGTGTCGCCCCACAGAGAGGCGGTATTTATTTATGATGAGTAGCTTCAATTCAAATTTTCAAATTCCTTTCTATAAAAAAAAATCATACTTTCATAAAAAAATTTCATCCCCGATTTCCACCCCTTAAAATCTGAAAATCTAAAAACCCTGAAATACGTTATTATTTGTTTATGAAGAGTAGCTAAAATTAAAATTTTCAAGTTCCTGCCTTTAAAAAAATCGATACTCCCATACAAATTTTCATCCCCCATTGCCATCCCTTAAAATCTGAAAATCCAGAAACCCTGAAACATGTCATTATTTATTTATGATAAGTAGCTATAATTGAAATTTTCAAGTTACTATCTATAAAAAAATTACTTTTGCATAAAAAAAATTCATCCCCGATTTCCATCCCTTAAAATCTGAAATTCAAAAACCCTGAAACACGTCATCATTTGTTTATGAAGAGTAGCTACAGTTAAAATTTTCAAGTTCCTACCTTTAAAAAAATCTAAACTCCCATGAAAATTTTCATCCCCCATTTCCATCCCTTGAAATCTGAAAATCCAGAAACCCTGAAACATGTCATTATTTATTTATGATAAGTAGTTATAATTGAAATTTTCAAGTTACTATCTATAAAACAATTACTTTTGCATAAAAAAATTCAACCCCGATTTCCATCCCTTAAAATCTGAAATCCAAAAACCCTGAAACACGTCATTATTTATTTATGATAAGTAGCTTCAATTAAAATTTTCAAGTTCCTATCTATAAAAAAATTTATACTTCCATAAAAAATTTCATCCCCGATTTCCACCCCTTAAAATCTGAAAATCCAAAAACCCTGCAATACGTTTTTATTTGTTTATGAAGAGTAGCTAAAATAAAAATTTTCAAGTTCCTGTATTTAAAAAAATCGATACCCCTATACAAATTTTCATCCCCCCTTTCCACCGCTTAAAATCTGAAAATCCAAAAACCCTGAAACCCGTCATCGTTTGTTTATGAAGAGTAGCTACAATTTAAATTTTCAAGTTACTACCTTTAAAATAATCGATACTCCCATAAAAATTTTCAACCCCCATTTCCATCCCTTAAAATCTGAAATCCTAAAACCCTGAAACACATCATTATTTATTTATGATAAGTAACTACAATTAAAATTTTCAAGTTCCTATCTATACAAAAATTTATACTTCCATAAAAATTTCATCCCCGATTTCCACCCCTTAATATCTGAAAATCCAAAAACCCTGAAATACGTCATTATTTGTTTATGAAGCGTAGTTATAATTGAAATTTTCAAGTTACTATCTATAAAACAATTACTTTTGCATAAAAAAATTCAACCCCGATTTCCATCCCTTAAAATCTGAAATCCAAAAACCCTGAAACACGTCATTATTTATTTATGATAAGTAGCTTCAATTAAAATTTTCAAGTTCCTATCTATAAAAAAATTTATACTTCCATAAAAAATTTCATCCCCGATTTCCACCCCTTAAAATCTGAAAATCCAAAAACCCTGCAATACGTTTTTATTTGTTTATGAAGAGTAGCTAAAATAAAAATTTTCAAGTTCCTGTATTTAAAAAAATCGATACCCCTATACAAATTTTCATCCCCCCTTTCCACCGCTTAAAATCTGAAAATCCAAAAACCCTGAAACCCGTCATCGTTTGTTTATGAAGAGTAGCTACAATTTAAATTTTCAAGTTACTACCTTTAAAATAATCGATACTCCCATAAAAATTTTCAACCCCCATTTCCATCCCTTAAAATCTGAAATCCTAAAACCCTGAAACACATCATTATTTATTTATGATAAGTAACTACAATTAAAATTTTCAAGTTCCTATCTATACAAAAATTTATACTTCCATAAAAATTTCATCCCCGATTTCCACCCCTTAATATCTGAAAATCCAAAAACCCTGAAATACGTCATTATTTGTTTATGAAGCGTAGTTACAATTAAAATTTCCAAGTTCCTACCTTTAAAAAAATCAATACTCCCATGAAAATTTTCATCCCCCATTTCCACCGCTTAAAATCTGAAAATCCAGAAACCCCGAAACACGTCATTATTTATTTATGATAAGCAGCTATAATTGAAATTTTCAAGTTACTATCTATAAAAAAAATTACTTTTCCATAAAAAAATTCATCCCCGATTTCCATCCCTTAAACAAAAACCCTGAAACACGTCATTATTTATTTATGATAAGTAGCTACAATTAAAATTTTCAAGTTACTATCTATAAAAAAAATTACTTTTCCATAAAAAAATTCATCCCCGATTTCCATCCCTTAAAATCAGAAAATCCAAAAATCCTGAAATACGTCATTATTTGTTAATGAAGAGAAGCTAAAATTAAAATTTTCAAGTTCCTGCCTTTAAAAAAATTGATACTCCTATACAAATTTCATCCCCCATTTCCACCCCTTAAAATCTGAAAATCCAAAAACCCGGAAACCCGTCATCATTTGTTTATGAAGAGTAGCTACAATTAAAATTTTCAGTTCCTACCTTTAAAAAAATCGATACTCCCATAAAAACTTTCATCCCCATTTTCCATCCCTTAAAATCTGAAATCTAAAAACGCTGAAACACATCATTACTTATTTGTGATAAGTAAACAATTAAAATTTTCAAATTCCTATCTATAAAAAAAATTATACTCCCATAAAAAATTTCATCGCCGATTTCCACCCCTTAAAATCTGAAAATTCAAAAACCCTGAAATACGTCATTATTTGTTTATGAAGAGTAGCTAAAATTAAAATTTTGAAGTTACTGCCTTTAAAAAAATCGATACTCCCATACAAATTTTCATCCCCCATTTCCACCCCTTAAAATCTGAAAATTCAAAAACGCTAAAACACGTTATCATTTGTTTATGAAGAGTAGCTACAATTAAAATTTTCAAGTTCCTACCTTTAAAAAAATCGGTACTCGCATAAAAAATTTCATCCCTCATTTGGAAATGAGGGATGGATCCCTTAAAATCTGAAAATCCAAAAATCCTGAGTTGTATAATAAACCTGTGTTCTAAATTTCAGCTTTCTAGGTCTTGCGGTTTAGGCTGGGCGATGATGATTGAGGCGGGCGTATAGTTTTATTAATATAAAAGATAGATATAAAAGCGAGACCATATCCCAAGAACGACAACAAAACAACAAAAGTAAACAGATAACTAAAAATAATAATTTCATACACTCCAAATCCGAGGTGGGTAATACACACATGCGATTCAATATACGAAAGTGAGACCGCCTCGGATTCAGGTAAAATAAAATACCGAATGCGAGGCGTTTTAAAAAAATTCTCATACACACTCTAAATCTGTTGAAAATGACGAAAGCGAGGCTCCAGCCTCGCTTTCGTGCACGCCTCGGATTCGGGTGTGTTAGCACTTTTCTGAAAATTGCAATATCTCATGCAATACGCCATCTATCGAGAAACGGGAAAGATTGTCGTATACCTATATTCAAGTTACATCACATAGAGACACAAAACATTGTGAAATACCGTTGTATCACTAAGGCCTCGTTTTCGTGCTTCTCAACAACTAAACACAGACCGCCTCGCTTTCGGGACTCAGCAAACAAGGGTGTGTGTGTGTGTGTGTGTGTCTGTCTGTGGCATCGTAGCTCCCAAACGGATGGACCGATTTGGATGCGGTTTTTTTTATTACGAAGCCTGTTTAATCGGGATGGTTCTTAGCTATGTTTGTAATCAAGTAAAAAAGTAATTAAGTAATAAAAAAAATAATTATCTTAAAAAGTGGACCGATTTGCATGCGGTTTTTTTAAAAAGCTTGAAATAAAAGTTAAATTACAAATTTAAAAAACCCCCGACTCTTAAAAAGTCAAAAATAATTTCCGTTTACTTACTTAAAGGAGTCGGGGGACCGCTAAGTAAATTAAATATAAAGACTCAAAAGTTGCGCGGGAATTTACTTAGCGGTCTACCGACTCCTTTAAGTAAGTAAACGGAAATTATTTTTGACTTTTTAAGAGTCGGGGGTTTTTTAAATTTGTAATTTAATTTTATGACCGAAGCCAAGCGTATTGGGTACTGTGACGGAGTCGACAGAGTTGGACGATTTTTTTTACTTACAGTAAGAATGTAATTATTTAGTTTTTGTTATTTATTAGGTTAATTTTATTTAATTAGTTTTACTCACTGCATCAAGTTGTATTTTGTTTTACTCTTGTGTTTTTTCTTCATTCAATAAAAGTACATTTAATAGTAAAAATTTACCACGTGCTGTTTGTTAAAGAATTAAGACATTTTAATAATATTGAAAAGCATTCCGTTCCGAATGGCTCACAATCTCTTGATAGAAGTTGACATCGTAAGAGTTTTCAGTTTTCACCTTTTGTTCGCTGGAACTGATTAAGGAAAGCCGTTAAGTTTGACGCCAAGCGCCGCCGCGTCAGTGCACTGTTCTTTAATATATTATCCAAAGAGGCAACATCCTGCATCTTCAGTACTTGCATCTAAATTTCTGATCTTGAAAGGACTACGATTATATTATTTCAGTATAAATCGAAAATGTTCATTAAAATATTTTGCTATTAATTTAGTAAACGGTGTCTGACTGAAGGTGACTAAAAAAAAATCTAACAAATGTGTTTTGCTAACTCAAAATAAATGTGTATAGTTTCGTTCTGTCAACTGCCGCTCGAATGTCAGTGGAATGTAGACAGTTCGTCATCGACGATACACCTGCGGCGACGGCGACTACCGGTAGCTTAATTTTTTACTTTCCAAATCTGAATTTTTATATTGTCTACGATTTACATATTCAATGATGGCTAAGTGAAAATAATGGCAAGTGATATACAAGTACTTATACTAATATTTTCAATAGTCTCCATCCCATCCAGCTCTACCCATCCAGGGTATCGTATTGCCTCTTATACTATCAAACAATTAGCCGTATAAAGTTTCGCACGTAAACAAATCCATTCTCAAACACAACATTTCCAGTCCAATCGACATCACAAAGCAAAGCCCAAACAAGCTGCCGATCTGCAGAGAGTGTGGGGTGGGGTGGGGGGGATGCTAGAGTCGATTTCTCTTTACAATGTTTCTCTAGCATTATCTACGAAGCTTAACGAGATCTTTGAGTCGAAGTTTAATCTTGTTTATGTTAGTTAAGCTTGCAAATTCGTCAATCGGCTCTTTTGTGATTTACACGCCCCGCCGCGAGGCCGAGCGCTAACTAGTTGGTTGCGGCGGAGGCGCGGGGGTGAGGCGGGTGGGGAGCGGTGGCAACTATCGCGGTGACGAGGCCCGTCCTCGCAAGCAACACACAACTCATTCGGCATTGCCTCCAGCCATCGCGACTCCTCGCCCGCACGCCTCCCCGCCCGCATGCCTCATCTCTACTACATACCTACGCTACGTTTTTTTTTTATGGAAACTGACACGTTTGGCTACATCACCTACAACGTCCGTGATGTCAGCCCATAACACCGGGTGAACTAGGTGCCATGTCAGTGCTTCCCCCTTTGATCGTGCCGGCTACACTGAACTGGTCGGAAAACACAAACTATTTACATAGCCGTTTCGACCGACGACGTTTCATTCAACCCGGGCGGGTTAAACCCTACCACCAAGTAAGATTAGGAGGGAAGGGACCTACAGTTTTACTAGGATTCCGAACCTCGGTCAGCCTCCAACGGTCAGCGGTCACCCATCCAAGTTGTCTTCTCTTCTCTACTATGTTTCAACATTCAACGTTCAGCTGTCTGTAACTGTAACTCGAAAACGACTGAACGTACAGTTTTCTCAAACTAAATCGGAGATATCTCGGGAATCTCCAATGGTGTATTTCTCCAATGGGCTGAGTAGTGGACGTAAATCTTAGCTCGAACTTGAGGTCGACGTCGGAATTCCAAATATCCACATTGGAATTCTGACCTCTATGCGACTTCTTAAAGTTTGGGGTAGCTTTAACCTCAAGGCTCAAAGGGGGTAACCTTCGGCTACATTGGTCTCGATTTCGACCTTTTCTATAAGGATTTAATCAATACCTAAATTGAATACCGAATTTTTAAGTATATAGAAGCACACGTATCTTCAGTTTGAAAATATGTTCATAGTAAAAAAGCGATCAAATATAGCGCGCACATTTCAAAGCTCTACATAATTAAACGCTCCCTTCGTCGAGAGGCTAAATGAAGACGTTGCCTCATAAAGTCTGTCCTTTTATAAAGAAATTAGTTGTCAAATAAGAGAAAAACAATTATACTTATTACTTTGCTCTGCATCAGAGCGGTATCAAAACAGAGTATTGAGAAAGGTCTTCATTTGAATCGGCGCTTATTTTCTTTCATCGGAGGAGCGGGCAGGTAAGAGGAACGGGAAGGGAAGGGAGACGAAGTCGATAAAGCATTTGGGAGGGCAATAAAAGTAGTGAAATTAAAGTCAACTTGCGTATTGCCGATGTCATTTCGTGTCGGCGCTGTTTTACTGCTGCGTCCCTGTGCGGAATATTAACCATTCCTCTTTTATCTGTTTCTTGAAATCATTGATTCCACCACTCCATAAAGTCTTGAAAGTATTGTGTACATACGCAGACCACACGGCATTGGTAGGCATACAAAAATTATTAAGTCTTGGTGTGTTTGCAAGCTCAGTGTTTACATACATACATTGCCACACGCTGTATCACGACAATAGGGGTAAGCAGAGTAATCGATGTTGTGCTGCAAGTACTCCTTGTAAATTACAGCACAACACCGAACACCTGACAAGATATCTATCAATCAGGAAGTAAGGCACGAAGCCCCACCTGCTGACCGTGACCGTGCCAAGGTGAGAGGTGGTTAGCCTGTCGCTCTTAAACACGGCATCTTGTCGCCCTTTAGAACGGCACCTTTTCCTTATTCCTTAGTCGCCTTGTACGACATGCACGGGGAGAGATGCAATGGGGCTATTATTTTTAAGTACCGACCCCACTCAGTATTTACAATTCTATATAAGCATTACACACTAATTGCACAAAACACACACATTGAGATAAGCACGAGCATCGAACGTAGACATCTTTCGAACTCGTTTCTCTCTTTAAAAAATATATATTATCGAGATATATTATGTACTTCTACTAGAGAGTGCACTCGGACAGCGCGCCACGTTCCACCGACTTGAAGTCATTCAGCCGCAACTGAGTTATTCAATCGCGATCCGACGACGACGTCGCCACACGTGCAGTCTGTCCGCACCACTCACCTCAAACTCCGGCTTTCCCTCTTCCGCTCACTCCCCACACCAGCACCCCCATCGCGGCACCACGCGTCCTTCCCTTCTGGGAAGGACCCATCCCAGAACGGAAGGACGCGTGGTATCCCAGTTATTACGACTTGATTTCTTTGAGATTCACTTCTTAGCGCATGCTCTAATAATATGTATATATCGATGAACTCAAGCGCGCAAGGATTTAACGTGGAAAACCCGATAAAAACGATTTTAGAAAATGAAATGTGTCACACCTGATTCAACTTCTCTAAGGCTTAGTGACACTGTCAAACCATCGTATCAAAGTACATTATCTACACATTTTAATGCACTGTACGTCCAATAGAACAATAATCGCACGCTCTGTTCCAGGAGTGGCACTGATTTTTGATGGGTGGTGGGCGGCTATACCGCCTGATACACCTATCATTTGTCATTCATCCCAAACCACCACATTCCTGTAAAACTTTTAAATTTTTTTTCGTTTTCGAATTTACGTAAAAATATACATTATGATGTAGAGAGAAAATCTAAACAAAACACGAAAAAATACACGAGCTCTATGGTACTCTATCCATAATATATATACGCATTAGCAATTCCATTCTATAACTTATACGTTTCTATGTTCCTTGGTGTTATCCGTTCCGTCTGTCTTTCTGCAGGTCATATCAGTTTAATTATAAATGAGGCATAAGACTGTTACTTTTATCTTTTGGTAATAATGGAAGCTGTCATTATGTCTCTACCACAGCTTATTGGCAAGAGGAAAAGTCTACGTGCCTATATATAATGCACTTACTATGTCACAGTTTTCAGGGAGATATAATAAGATATGTATGTTACAACCAAAGTGAAGCACTGACATGGAATCTAGTTCATACCACCTTGGTTATGGCAATCAGGGGTGTAGAGGGTGATGTAGCCAATAATGTGAAGTTTTATTAGTAATGTACTAATAATCATCGAGATATATGTAGTTACAAAGTCAAATTTCATTGGTAACAACCATTCAAACATCATTTGAATCATTTTCAATTTATCTGAGAACATCCATGGATAATACAATTAATAATGTAGAGATCATTCATATAATTTACATTCTTAAAAACTATCTATTAGTACACTAGTACTTTAACTTGTACCTGTTGTCCCAAATAGTTCGGAATCTCACAGTGCCCTGAGTTCGGAATCATAATATCATACAACTTTAATAATAATTTTCGAGAGTTGACTGCTCTTGAAATGTGGTAGAAAAGTGGCGTGTCGTGTCAACTTCTCTGTTTAAGTACCTAAAATAAATAAATAAATATTGTTGCTGCACTGAATTTGTTAAGTAGCTGTGACCGTTGGTTGCCTATCGAGTCGGATGCCTACAGATCGGCTGTGGCGATGTTGGTCATTTGGGATTTTGGCACTGCTGCGGTAGAGGGGGTAGCCGGTGGGTGGTGAGGAGGCAGGCGGGGACCCCCTGCCCGTGTTTGTTAGCGTTTGGGAACGATCTAACAATAATTGATCAGGCTAGGTCTCGTGGCAGCTAGGTCCCGGAGGTATTTTCTATCCCAGCCCCGGCCGCTCTAATGAATTATTTCAGGAGCGCGTCACTCTCGGTATTTTCATCTTCGATTGACAGCCTCATTAGATTTTAAATTTCCAGATGGCTAACTATTTTAGATTCGTATTAGATATCCATCCAGTGGCTGTAGTGCGTTGATGACAGACATGATTAACAGTAAGTCACAATTAATGGCAAATTGTTAAAAATTAAAAATCTTAATTGACTGCCATGCATACGTTAAGGTTGGTTCATGAGGTCATTGCGAGTACAACGTGTTACTGTCCGAGCATGGTGCTACGCCAGCGAGACGGAAATGAATGGGTTACACCTACACTTTCACACACTGTAACAATTCACAATTCAAATTCCAATAATTGGAATAAAAGATGAAATTGTTAGTTTTTTTTTATTATTTTGAGAGGATAATATTATTATGTGACTTTTACACCCGCGCCGCTCCGCGTTACTATATAGGTACTATTCGAATTTGTAATAATATGTCAAGTTTCCGAATGAATAAAATAAATAAAGATAAAGAACTATTTAGTTCTTGTTGGAAAGTATGTATTTATATATTTATATAGATGTATATAAATGGTTTGCTGGTTTTCAAAGGTTGCTTCGGTATCCCCGTGCATCACAGGATGTCCATAGGCATCGTAGACACCTACTTGTAGGTAGAACGATGCCACATGTCGCGCTATCCATAAAAAAAGATCTCTTATAGTGATAATTCCGCTGTTGAGCACTTCTGTGTTTTTTTTTGTTTCCTTCATGTACTGTTATTCTTTAAATTCTTTAAGTTGTGTGATTTCTATTCTATTATATTCTAAAGCTTAGATATAATATTCCTAACTTGTGGATACGTAGACGTAAGACATTGGAATTATTCGCCTGGAGCATCGAGCTATGCGCGGGGGCTGCTCTCTACCTCCATTGGCCTAACTAAAGCAATTTGAAAGTGAGCACCGCACGCACACACGTACCTACACCCTACACACGCGCGCGCGATTGCGAGGGAATTAGCTGTCATTTACACAGAATTTTAATTTTATAAAGTTTGCTTTCACGGTTTCTCCAGTGTTTGCTCAGGTTATTATGCATTTTTCCGGAACTTTCCTTAACCGTTCGGCGAGACCAGTGTGTTGTTGTGACATAATCAATTGGTTTTGAACTTTTAATCGAAATAAAAATAACAAAACGACCAGCAACAAACTGAACAGCCTGGCCGAGCGCACGGGTCGCGGTGGTGTTGTGTAGTTGTTGTTGTCGCCTCAGTGGGTTCTTCTAATACCAGCGTACTATAGACGTGTTGTGCAGCGCTTGAATAATATAGCTTTCACATAGTTTGTTGCTCACATAGGTCTGAATAAATGCATTTTATTCGGATAACGATCACC
Organism: Nematopogon swammerdamellus; assembly: GCA_946902875.1. Lineage (NCBI taxonomy): Eukaryota > Metazoa > Arthropoda > Insecta > Lepidoptera > Adelidae > Nematopogon > Nematopogon swammerdamellus. The sequence continues at coordinate 9,238,559 of OX336344.1, forward strand.
CCTCCTCGGGGGCGAAATTGGCCGTGCTTGAGGATCCGACCTCGAGCTGAGCCTTCCAGTTCGGGTGCTAAATAAAAACACTTAACTTTGTTGTTTGTTTAAAAAAGTAAAAAGCAGAGATTCTTTATTCAATAATAGTTTTAAAAGTACCTATTTAAAATTAAATAATTAATAATGTAAAATTGTTTATATTTATCGTTAAAATGCTCGTTCATTCATTCACACTCTTCGGTGAATTCGCAAATTAATTGTCAAAATGAAGTGTGAGTTCATTTCATTGCATTTCATGAACTGTCAAGCGTATTTTTCGCACTCGCATTAGCATTCAACGTTAGCATGTTAATGGGGTAAGATTCGCAAGTGAATTAAATGAATGCTGTTTCGCATTAATTAACAAGACTAGGTGCCATGTCAGTGCCTCCCTTCATTTCATTTCAGATATTGTTGTTTATTGTTTATTGACCATTCTTATGACAGTATGACTGCACTGGAACTTGTCACAATTTATACTGTCCGGTTCGTTTACTTACACCGAGGAAGAAGAACCGGTAAGAAACTTGCAGGTAATTTTTTTTTTTTATTAATATTTTTACGAGTATTTATTATAATAACATCCGTATCCATCAAGTATCCATATAATAACATCGCTTCCCATACATAAATATTATTTTTTACAAATATATATATAGGTCGACATTGTATTCTCGCATGGTCTCGACCTTGTTAATTTGGAGTTTATAAAGTTTATTAGAGTATTTATTAGTAATAGTTAAAAAATACGCAAATAGCGAATGAAAAATACCCCATGCAGTAATACGAAATAAAACCCCAGATGTAGAGGCGTCGTCGAAACCATCACCAATGAATGCACTTGTTTATTCAGCATGAGAAGTGTTGCTGTAAGCTCCGCGCAGTCGCGAACGAGTCGTGACGCCGCGACAGTCCACCAGATTACCACTATTATGGCGGCCGGGGCGGCGCTGGCTGGGCGGAGCGGCGTGGAGGAGCCCGCGAGCTACTCAAACACAGGCTAGAGCTACAACAAACAGGTCGAGAGCACGCGGGCCACGAGGCTACACGTGCCTCGCGCCCGCAGCCTCGCAAGGACAACCCGTGAAAACAAATATCTAGAAACGGAACACCTATTCTTATACTGATCAGATGCACTGAGGCTCATATCAGTTGTCGGTGTACTGCTGCATACATTATTTATATCAAACGGACTTTAAGCCGATCAAATGTTCTATTTACAGAAGGCGGAACATCAACATAACAGTCAGTCAGCGTGTGAGCGTCGACTGCTGGACATACGCCTCTCCAAATTTCCTCCAGTCCTCTCGGCCTGCAGCGGTACGGAGCCACTGGTCTCCGCCGACGTGCTTGATGTGATGACACATAACATATTAGGTATATTAGCAAAAAAGTGCAGACATACAGACATAACATGTCAGTAAATAAGTGTAATAGATATGTTGTATCATGTTCGCCAGTCTCGGTAGCTCAGTGATGCGATCGGTCGACTGCCGTTCGTGATCTTAAGTACACCTGAATGCGGTCAGGACTTGGATAGGTGACTGTTCGACCGTTCAGTTCAGTGTAGCTGGCACGATGAAAGGGAAGCCTGACATTAAAAATAAACTTTAGAATAGAAAAATAGTCTTTCACATCCTCGACAAGTGGATGCCCCTTCTAGATTTCTTTACGTGCCTCCCGCGCAGCCTTTGTATATATTTTTACCTATAAGTGGTACCTATCGGATGTTTCTAGAGGGCTTGATATGGATTGATTGTACAAGCTTACGAGTAGGTAATACAACTTAATGATATAATGTTTTCGAATGTGATGTTCCATCATCAGCTTTTGAAACATGCAAACTAACGAACGAACGAACTGACAACGAAGTATTCTCCTCATATCGGTCATAATTATTGTGTCTTTACATGAGGAGTGCTCGAAGTAACTATTTTGAAATTTCCCGTTTAATTTACTCACTGGAAAATAATACAATTTCTTCTGGATCAAAAAAATCCATAAATTATACCATTGTATGTATAGCTGTATAGTTCCACTCTCGTGTGTCGTATACTGGGAGTCTCTAGATTGCTCTCAAACGAACTGTTTAATGTTACTGTGCTTGAGGTCCCACAGATATGATAATAAAGCAGAAAGAGATTGTTTCTTGGCTGCGATAACTTTCAATAACTAAGTACCAAAAACTATGGTGTTAAGCACTTAACGTAACTAAACTCAAAACTCAGAAATTATGTTTTTGTAAAATGTCTGAACTCAATAATGATTAGTATTAACTTCGGTATTAAGGACATATTCCTCAGGTTTTCGTACTGGATACATCTTTTAGCAAATAAACTATTGTTCCTTTATACTCGTATTAATTTCAAATCATTAATATTAACATGTTCTTGCGAATTAAAACTTCAAAGTAAAATGCCACGTAAATAGCTGTCTATAATTTTACCAACTTCTGTTTCCGGTCAATTGACCAAGAATTTTTTCCACGCCAACTTCTTCATTGGTTAGCCCTTTAACTTCAGACCACGTCTGAAATTCAATTTGGATGGCATCCAAGGCGTCAAGTTCGCGGCGGCGCGCGCGGAGCCTCGGTCCGCCGCATTCACCGCACACTGCCGCCTCAGAGCCGCCCCCTCCGCCCCCTCCGCCCCAGGAACTTTTGTGTAACTACTTATACTTACATAGCTCTACTTACACACTTACACTTTATTAGTTGCGTATTCACAAAGTAGTTCATTTAAGTAAATTTTAAATAATCGTAGAGTATAAGCGATAACGTTGTTGAACTTTTGGGCATAGCCGTGTCGGCTGTCTACAACCACGGCTATCTATATAAAAATCGGTCAAGCGGGTCAAATTCTAAATTTAAATTTTAGACTCAGTAATTTCGGCGATATTTGGGTATTTGTACATTTTCTTTAATATCTTTAAACTATGAATTTTTAAATTATAATAAATATACATACATACATACATATCACACACGCTGAATCCCGACAATCGGGGTAAGCAGAGTAATCGGTGTTGCGCTGCAAGAACTCTGGTAAATTACAGCACAGCACCGACCACCACGTTTCGAAAAGTATTCAACTCAAAACAAGATTCAATCGATCCAGCAGCAAGTAAGGCACGAAGACCCACCTGCTGCATGACTCGGTGGAAGTACCATGCCAAGGTGAGAGGTGGCGAGCCCGTCGCCCTTTAGCACGGCATCTTGTCCTTATTCCTTAGTCGCCTTTTACGACATGCACGGACATGCATGCATAAACTTAAACATACCTATATTTGTATTCCATATAACAAGCCCTTTTCATTGTCACGTGATGCACGTGAAAAATATTTCTTTTTCCTTTCTAATTTTACGGTTGTACAGGGTTTTCTAAGATAAAAATTCTAATACAGGTATTTCACTTATTAATCAATCATATCCAATAAAATAATGTATTTGTAATCATGCCCCATGTTACTTAATTTCATCATTAATAAAAAAAAAATTAAATTAGACATAAGTCGTTATATTTACTGGTGCCTTTACACATTTCAATCACGAGTACCAACCGTAGGCAGCTGCTACTACGTAGTTTATATTCACCGTTCCCCAAGGCAATCAGTCACCAGCCTCCACTGAACTTCATTCGCGATTATCAACGATAGGCAGCTACTCGTAAGTCGTTTACATTCTTCCTTCCCCAAAGTGCGCATCACAGTCACCAGCCTCCACTGAACTTCATTCGCGATTATCAACGATAGGCAGCTACTCGTAAGTCGTTTACATTCTTCCTTCCCCAAAGTGCGCATCACAGTCACCAGCCTCCACTGAACTTCATTCGCGATTATCAACGATAGGCAGCTACTCGTAAGTCGTTTACATTCTTCCTTCCCCAAAGTGCGCATCACAGTCACCAGCCTCCACTGAACTTCGTTCGCGATTATCAACGATAGGCAGCTACTCGTAAGTCGTTTACATTCTTCCTTCCCCAAAGTGCGCATCACAGTCACCAGCCTCCACTGAACTTCATTCGCGATTATCAACGATAGGCAGCTACTCGTAAGTCGTTTACATTCTTCCTTCCCCAAAGTGCGCATCACAGTCACCAGCCTCCACTGAACTTCATTCGCGATTATCAACGATAGGCAGCTACTCGTAAGTTGTTTACATTCTTCCTTCCCCATAGTGCGCATCACAGTCACCAGCCTCCACTGAACTTCATTCGCGATTATCAACGATAGGCAGCTACTCGTAAGTCGTTTACATTCACCCTTCCCCAAAGTGCGCATCACAGTCACCAGCCTCCACCGAACTTCATTCGCGATTATCAACGATAGGCAGCTACTCGTAAGTCGTTTACATTCTTCCTTCCCCAAAGGGCGCATCACAGTCACCAGCCTGCACCGAGCTTCATTCGCGATTATCAATGATAGGCAGCTATCTACTCGTAAGTCGTTTACATTCACCCTTCCCCAAAGTGCGCATCACAGTCACCAGCCTCCACTGAACTTCATTCGCGATTATCAACGATAGGTAGCTACGCGTAAGTCGTTTACATTCTTCCTTCCCCAAAGGGCGCATCACAGTCACCAGCCTCCACCGAGCTTCATTCGCGATTATCAATGAAAGGCAGCTATCTACTCGTAAGTCGTTTACATTCACCCTTCCCCAAAGTGCGCAACACTGTCGCCAGCCTCCACCGAACATCATTCGCGATTATCAACGATAGGCAGCTACTCGTAAGTCGTTTACATTCAACCTTCCCCAAAGTACGCATCACAGTCACCAGCCTCCACCGAGCTTCATTCGCGATTATCAATGAAAGGCAGCTATCTACTCGTACGTCGTTTACATTCACCCTTCCCCAAGGTGCGCATCACAGTCACCACCTTCCATCGATCTTCATTCGCGAGTATCAAAAGGCAATCAAAGCTAATGTGAATTTCCCGATATTGTCACCGCAGTAAATCCACCGCGATCATCGCCGCCCTCGCCGCCTGCAATCCCCGTTTGCGAAGAAGCTTTTACTGCCTCCCGAGAATCCGAGAATATAGCCAGTCCGTGCGACGATTGCATACTTTACTGCACTTACACGATAAACTTTTATGGAAGTTACATAAAAAGCTCGTAACCCATAGTCGCACACACAACTTATCAAATAGCCATTTTAATTTAGAGTTATAAAGCTAGATGGCGTTACAAAATGACGATATCCGGCGCGCTGCTGCACTCGGAAGTAAAATTTCTCGCCGATGCAAACCACCTAAGGCTGCGGACACACAAAGACATACGAACGTGTCTTGCCGGCTGAGCTACTTTTACCGTCAGATATTCTAAAATGCTGACTGAACATTTTAAATTAAAATGTAATGACCAACAATGGTTTTTAATCCTGCTAAATGGTACAATTAGAAGCAACATTTTTAACTTGATATTAAGGAATAAAGTTAAGGAATAAAATTAAGGATTATTCCAACACTTATTAATATTAGTAGTAAAAAGTTATAACATTTTCTAAAACTAATTTGAAATCTTGGACCTGTTTAGAACTTTCAATTAAACTATTGTAACTCGATGACAGTCAACTTGATGTGCAACATGACTAATAGCCCAAACAATGAAAAAAAGACGTGTGCAGGGACGACGACGATCCCGAATGTGCGTATTCCTGCCGATGATGTGGGTAGTGGGTATAAGCCGCGCCGCGCGTGAGACGTGAGTGCAGGGTGCTCGGGTGCCGCCTGTCTGCGTCGTTGCGTCCTTTACTACCGGGTTACTGGCGAACACTAAACTTTATAGTCCCCACCGAGCAAAGTGGCCCCGTCCCACCGTCACCACCCCGCTCCATCGCAGCCGCTACCGCCGCGCCTGCAGAAGAACCACACCAGCGGAATTTTAGCCTCGATACGGCCCCGTATTTCACTTAGCACTAGATAAAATAAAGGGCTTACCCGGAGGAAATACCGCTTGAAAGTGAAGCGGAGCGGAGAAACAGCTTTTCCAAAAGGAGGGAATCGAACGTGCGCCCAATGAGAGCGACCCTGAAGGCGCTAAAGCGAAACGAATGCCCGGTAAGTAGAAATAGATGCCCACTGCAAAAATAAAGGCGCAGCAAATAAAAGAGGCAAAAAGTCGACGGCGTTACAGCAGATTCCAACGTATCCCCGTAACAATTAAGCGACTGTTTAATACAGAAATTGGAAAACATTAACTAAATAAAGAAAAAAGGTTTTCCTTATTGAATTTCAACAATCGTGGGCGACGCGCGTCCGAACGGGGTGAAAGGCGCCAGCTGGACATTTCGTTCTAACCTTTGAGTATGTCGATAGTTGGATGGAGTTTTCATTCGTAAAAAGACATTCATAAAGTTCAAATTCGTTTGAACGTTAATTAACGTGTTCATTTTATTTTCCAGGTGTATCGCAGCACGGCGTATATCTGCTACACCAGGTGGCTGTTATGTGGACCAGAGTGAGGTATCTATTAATCCTGCTCCGATAAATATTTAGGGATTTTCTATTTGCACAGAATCAACCCGACCGCACACGATGACGTCGCGACCTGACGTGGGATGGCGTCGCGTCAAGTGGCGTGGCGTGGCGTGTCGCCCTGCTGCTCTAACTGGCGCGCTTCGTCCGACACTGCGGTGAGCCTGTGGGGACAGTCAATTAAACATTTTACTTATTGACGAGATGCTCCAAATAAGATCATTTTAATTTAAGCAAATTGAGCAGGTGTATAGCTTTGGAATGTCACTTCTATTTGAGTCAGCTGTGAAAACATAATATTGCCTTGACGTCTGAGTAGATTTTAATATTTATTTTCACAAAATTGTTTCAATGAAAAAAACATTACACGAAAAGAACACGCACCACGTGCTTAAACATTTATGTGGTAGCTGTTTTAGTGGTCTAGTTTTTTATAAAAAAATTACTTCAGTGAAGTGAGTGAAAAAAATGCGTGCAAATACCTAATGAATCGATAGGTAAGGCATCCTTCCGATTACGAGTCACGAATGTCGTATTCCAATTCAATTCAAAATAACTTATCTCTGGTTAGCAGTGGCGGTGGTGGTGGCTACTTAGCGACTGTTGGCGGGTGGGTTCGTGTGCCAACACGACAGGCAATGATCAATCACAGGGGATGATGCACACAGGGCGGACGGAGGCACCGCGCCGACAGCCGGGCGCCGGCGGCGGCGGTGCCGGACAGCCGGCCGGCTGCCAATCACAGCTGCGGCCGTCAACAGCCAACTTACAGCCTAGCTGTCCGGTATTCAGGGAGTAGACGTCGAGTTGCAACGGGTCTGCGGGCCGATTCCAACGTATGCGCTGCTGCACTATGTTGATAACGGATGGTAATAAACTGATGTAGATACCTAGTAAGTATAGATAGCAGGGTGTATGTGTATGCATCGCTTGCGGCTGAGGGCCAGACAGACTCAAACTCATAGTAGTTCCAAAAGTGCATAATCTGTAAAATTGAAAATAATTTATGAACAATTTTAAAGGACACCTGAAAAATATCTTTTATAATGTTTTATAGCCTCTGGTATCCCACTATAGGTTACTTAAAAACGGAAGCGATGTGCACGGATTTCACCCCACTCGATTAATAATTATTACTTACAGTAGTTTTAGCGCCAATTTTTCCATGTTAATCTTGCATACGCCCATACAACAGAATAATTTAGGAATACTAGAGAGTAAGTACACCAAACTCCAAAACGGTAGTATTATAGTAATACCTACCTATGCTACATATGTACAATCAAATAGTACACATGTTAACAAACTGCAACGAGATTTATTGGCTTTTATATGGGTGTCACGGCACCGTCCATACCATGTTTGCAAACAGATATATTTTATATGCTTGTATAGCTTGCCGCAATGGTTTTGCGTACTACTTACTTGGAATATAAACCTTGCATCAGGCTGTGCGGGGGCGGCTGCTGTCCGGCGCGCAGGGTCGGAGTGACGCTCCGCCCCTAAGCCCCGCTGCCCCCGCGCCGGGGGCGAGACCCGACAGAACCAGTTGAATTAATTACGGCAAGAAGCCTGGATTATTTCATCTGTGGCCTGCTCGAGAATTTGTACCAAATTTCAAATTATTCATTGTGTAGAAGGTTAGTAACAAATTTCATTTTGTAGGAGAAGAGTATACGCAGAAAACAAAACCGCATTTGTAGATGTCCCGTGTGAACCACTGGGCTTTCACGTGTCGTCGGTGCACTCAGGTTTCTCCAAAATAAAAACCAGAAATCTTACGCAATGACTTTATATTTACAACCCTGCGGGGATATAAATATATAAAAAAAATTTCATTGCGTAATTATTTTTTTAATTACTCGTAATTTTATCTATCTTTCAAGTACACAACACCTTTATCAGTACCACACGAAAGAGAACGAAGAATAGGCAATAGGGACGAAACTCTAGTGCCTTCTTCGAGTTTATAGAATTAAAAATATCATTTTAAAATTATAGTAGATTATGTAGATATCATGCTTTGTATAATAAATAAAATATAATAAGCAAGTGTAGTGTTACACATGTAATTTACAAAATTAATTATCAATAAAATATTTTTACTTTGGAATTTAAAATATTTTTTTCGACATCATGTTAATTATTTTTTTTTTATGGAAACTGACACGGTTGGCTACATCACCTACAACATCCGTGATTTCAGCCCATAACACCGGGTGAACTTGGTGCCACGTCAGTGCTTCCCTTCGGTCGTGCCGGCTACACTGAACTGGACGGAAAACACAAACTATTTACATAGCCGTTTAGACCGACCTTTCATTCAGTGCGGTGGTACCAACCCGGGCGGGTTAAACCCTACCACCTAGTAATATAGAAGGGAATTATATCCCTTAGTCGCCTTTTACGACATACACGGGGAGAGATGTAGTGGGGCTATTCTTTTAAAGTACCGGCCCCACACGGTACAAACTAACCACACGGTTCAATATATGTACGAGTATATTTGTTTTATGCACACATTGCGATATAAATATAAAAAATTGTATATTTATGTAAAAAAAAAAATTTTAGATAATTTTATAAGTAAAAAAAAACTTAAATTGCGAGTATAACGATATTCAATAAATAACTACGAAACTTTTTAACCGTATTCAAAATGTTAGTTTCCATCTACTTAATTAGTACAAATTAATAATAAAAAATTAATAACAAACAAGGACATACTAATAAAATGTATAACTTAAGTATGCGCAATCAGAAGTGAAGAACTTTTAGGAACTTCCATCTCGCTTTCCACATTCCTGCCATTTCTCTCTAGATGCCGCCTGCGCCCCGGTGCGGCCCTGCCTGCAGTATTAAACAACATCCATCACAGCCTCCCAACCCCACGGGGCGGATCTTCTTCACTTTACAATTACATACTTCGTTGTTTAATCTCTACATATGTATCATAAAATGTTTCTATGCTGCCTTCTGTTACTCTGTTTGCATGTATGTTTGGTTTTAGGTAATTCGAGACAACTTCCACTATTTACTTACAATTTGGTTTTCACTAATGCATTCGTATTATCTCCATATAGTTACTTATACCAACCAACGAAGTAACTTTTATGTAATCTGTACTTATACTAAGGCTACAAACCATTAATTTCATTTCATTTTCATTTCACTCGTTCATTGTCGATATGAACCATGCACAGGTATGACAAATAAATATTTTACATTTCCACACATTTAGACACACAATTATAGCCATAAGCACGTCAAAGGAGAACGGGCAAAACTGTATGGGCGCGTACCCATAAATTATACATAAATGTATAATGTTAATATTACATAAATTTACATAAATGTATATGTTAATATTATTACATAAATGTATATAATAATATCTTATAATACAACATCAACTGAGCAGTTGGGATTTTTGGGATCAAGAGTGGTCGAAGTTGCAGCAACTCGAATCAGAGACACACTTTCCTACTTCAACTTTAACGCGAGCGTAGCCGCTGGCAGGGCTTGTCTTAAGGATAAATTAAAATACCTAACGGCTGGTGCAGCTGACGGGATGAAACACTCCGGACACTGCGAGTATAAAGCTTGTTAAAGTAACATGTCCAAGAAGATAAGATGGCGCAGCAAAAGTTGAAGTAGAATAAAAATAACTTACCTCTATGAACGATTAAGTAACTAATTGAAATATTCTTTCTGAAAACTAAGGAATACGTTTGGAGCATGCATTGTTGAATTCCTATAGTCTTGCTATAGTGAATTTGTATGCTGAATTCGGTCTCATGATTGCCCTTTTTTATGTGTTTCGTAAGATTTGTACAGATGTATGATACAAGTGCAATTAGAGGCACCATTAATTCTGTTCTACTTATAAAAGAATCAGTTTCTTTCAGAAGACATTATTATTAATTCACATTTAAGTACAATATCCATTTACGTTGCGTATTACGTATTGAAGGCAAACTTTTATTCACGAACAAATCTGTCTGAGGGAGAATGCCTGCGATGCTCACCCGCGTTATTCCGCGTCTCTTGAGTCAATAACCGGGCTGCCCAAATCAATACAAGCTGCACCCCACAAACGCAATACCCGGCACAATCGCTAAAAACTAACAGAAGTTAACTGTAGAGGAAATAAACCCCATTGGAAAAAAAAACAATGGACAAACGCAACTTTACCTTTATACATAGCGGCGGCGGAGCGCGCGCATGGTGCTCATCCGACGAAAAACGATTACGGAGACGGTGGCGAGGAAATTTGAACGGAGTGCCGCAGGACGCTCGCTGATTGTTTAGTAATTTTAGAGTTGGTCGCTCGTGTACATCGAATTTTAATCGAATGAATGCCGAACCGGTTAAAATTGTACACCTCGATTAATCCGAACAACGGGCGTAGAGCGCTTGAACAAATTGCGATGTGTCTGTGCGAGGACGCGGTGCGGCCGCGCCCCGCGCCCCGCCCCAACCCCTGCGGTGTTCGCAGTGCGCGAGGCGAAGGCTCTCACTCACTACTCGGAGCTCATGTAAACACGCATTAGTATAATGTGCACACGCCCTCACAGATGGATGACTTGTCCACTCACAAGTTTAGTATATTGTTGAAAGTTTTCCTCTGGCGAATAAAGGAAACTTAGAACCACAGATAATGGAATTAATAGGTGTTCTGTGCTTAGAAGGCAACATGCTGAACGCCCAGCAGCGTGGAACTTAGTTCCGACGGGACGCGGATAGCCGACGTGTCGTAGCTGATGAAGTAACTGAGCGCGAGCGGGAATGATTTTGTCGTTGATGACGATCATAAACTTAAGGTCAGTAAGGATTAAAACTATGAAGTCAATTACGTGACTATGTACATTTGATGAGGACAATATTCAACATCTCCGGACATTTAGGAAGATATTTAAAAAATAAAAATGTAGATACCCGCTATTATAATTATGCTGGTGTACCTACGTATTGTTGTTAATGTTTTGTTACAGAAGTTAAAAAGCGAGAGTATTTCATGTTAGGAATCCAAAAATATGCATTTATAAATTTAAATATAATAAAATAAATTTAAACATAAATATATAAAAATTCCCGAGATCAGCTTCAGACCATGCTGGAAGACCTCTATACAGCGTCGATGAAGGTGGGTCTGAAGATGAACCGGGACAAAACCAAGGTCATGGCGACCGAGGTTATGACGGGAGGACAAATCGTTATTGACGGAGAAGTGATCGAACAGGTTGAAGAGTACGTATATCTCGGTCAAATTCTGCGGCTTGGTAGACAAGGTCTGCTAAAGGAGGTCGAGAGACGAATTCAACTGGGTTGGGCTGCCTTCGGAAAGTTAAAATTCGCCCTGAGGTCTGATCTTCCGCAAAATTTAAAAACCCGTATATATGACCAGTGTGTCCTCCCGGTTATGACGTACGGGTGTGAAACGTGGACGCTGACGGTCGGTGTTGTCCACAGGTTGAAAGTTGCCCAGCGAGCAATGGAGCGAGCCATGCTGGGAATAACGCTACGTGATATGGTGCGTAACGAGGCAATCCGCCGACGCACCAAAGTAGTCGATATTGGATACCGGGTGGCTAAGCTCAAGTGGCAATGGGCTGGGCACGTCAGCCGAAGAGACGACGACCGCTGGAGTAACCGTGTCCTACACTGGCGGCCGTGGACAGGAAAACGGAGTGTGGGAAGACCACCCGCCAGGTGGGACGACGACATCAAGTACGTCGGCGGAAAGCAGTGGTTCCGTACCGCTGAAGGCCGGGAGGACTGGAGGAAAATTGGAGAGGCGTATGTCCAGCAGTGGACGCTTACACGCTGACTGACTGACTGACTGACTGATATAAAAATATAATTTACTTCTCTTACACAAGGTCGGGAGTGAACGGGGAATCATCTTCATCTTTTCAGTATTCAATATTGATATGTGGCTTCAACGCTCAGTGTGTGGTGCCGGCGCGGAGGCGGGGGTGTGCGCGCGGAGGTTAGCAGCCGATCTCTGACTGTGCACATTTTTACGATTGTAAATTATATTTTTATGATCGAAAATTCATTCTGTGTAGCGCCGCGAGAAGGTCGATTTAATGCCACCGCCCCCACGGGGGTGGCGCGGGGGCGCGGTGGCGCCCGCTCCCGCTAGTCTTTTATGGATCGGTACGGCTTGTGTAATTTTATTATTTCTCAAATTTTCACCGTATTGCCTAATACGAGCAAGTTTACGAGCCGTTGTCGTTTTACACTATTTTACAGTAGTTCCGCTCGTAAGTTTGCTATTGACAGGTGCGGGGCGGGTGGCTGCTTGTGTGAGCTCAGATTAAAGTTTAGCGGAGCGCACACAAATAAAATGTTAGTTGATATACGAGCACAAACAAGCAGCGAGAGCTCAACGTCTGTACGGCGCGCGGTGCGGCGTGTCGGCCTGGCGAGTGGCGGGCGACACGCGCGACCTCAGTAGCGCCAATCTGATATTTTGGGGCGATATTACACAGGAAGACATAACACTATATTCTAAAGAAATAATAGGTATCTTCATATATTTAATTAATAAACGAACAGTATTCAAATTATTCATAGTTTTAAAGGAAACGTACATACGAAGATAAAGTTGCTATGTTTCAGGTCAGGAGTCCTCACTCACCAAGCCCCCTCGAAACTGGAACTGATAATACAAATCTTTGAAGTTCTATTCTTCTTCAGTTTAGCGCGTTGGCCTTGTGCGATAGTGTCGTACAGATGCTGCCCGGTGAGGTCCGGCAACGCGTACATCAGCAGAAGGCAGCACAGGCAGCTCGCCGCGAGCACCGCGTAGGTGGTGCGGCGCGAGAGCGGCGGCGCCACCAGGCCGCACACCGCCGCCGCGCTCGACACCAGCGCGCTCCAGCTGAGGATGGTGTGCCGGTGAGTCGTCGGCGAGATCTGCAGCTCGTAGTAGCCGACCGCGATCATGAGCGACGTCGCCATCAGGTACAGAATCGTCTGCACTGCGAATATGAATTGCACCTTATCGTCGTCGACGAGCGCGAGCGCTCCGCACGTCGCGAAGGCGGCCACAAGCGACGCGCCGGCGCTCGCGCGCACTCCGAACCGCTCCATCGCCACCCAGCTCGCCACCGCGCCGAGCACGTCGAGGCAGCTCGTCACGATGAAGTTGACGTGCATCTCGTAGCCGAGCTCGTGGAAAATCTCCGTACCGAGGCGGTCGCGCACGAGCGTCGCCGCCGCTAGGCATGCAGCGCACCACATCCATCGTGCCGCCAGCCTCCGAGCGCGCCGCTCCCACAAGCATTTCACTTTATAGTCTTCGTCGCCCGCCGACCTGCCGCCTCGATCGTTGTCCTCCGGCGATGATCTGCACATCAAGTTGTGCAAGTAAATAGTTAACTCGTCCGATGAGGAGTCGTTGTTGTTTAGCGCGACTCGCCCCAATATTTTTGCCGCGACTGTGCCGGGCCGGCGAAAGAGAGTCCAGGCAATGCTCTCGTCGACGAACAGAAGAATGACCACATTGAACAGGTTCGGAAAATGAGCGACCTGATAGAGCAGCCTCCAGTGGGATGCGCCGATCGCGATCACACCGAGGCACACGCCGGAGGCGGCGCTCGCCGCGTGCACGAGCGTAAAGCCGAGTACCCGGCGAGCGGTCGGCGTGGACTCGAACGCGAGCAGGCAGGCGGTTCCGAACGCTCCCGCACCGAGTGCCGAATTCAGGAAGTGCAGCGCGAGGTACAGTTCATACACACGCGCGAGCGACGCCGCGAAGCCGGTCGCGCTCGCCGCCACGCAAGACGCGAGCAGCACGCGCCGTCTGCCGTACCTGTCTGACAGCCACCCGAAAAACAGAAAACAGACGCACCGGCCGATAGCGCCGCTCAAGTGGAACAGCTCGATCATGTCCGGGCGGCACGGGATATCAAACTCCTGGACGACGCTGTGCCGCTCGCCGAACACCCAGCGCGTGCACGGCCTCCTCCTGGAGCGGTCGAAGATCTGGCGCGGGCACGTATCGTCGGCATCGAGGCGACGCACCGCCTCGTCGGAGAGAGGGCGCGGCGCGAAGCGCTCGCAGTGGCTCGGCTTGCTGCGCTCGTAGGGAACTGCGTGCCACAGCCACTCGTGGTCATAGCGCTCGTCCACGCACTCCGGCACGTAGCAGCGGTACTGCGTGTCGTGCACGGCGAACTTGTCGCTGCCGTGAGGCAGGCTCACAAGAAACGCGCAACACGACAAGAGGAACAGAAATAAGACATTGCACCGCCCGAAACCGAGAGCGTCGACGACGTCGCCGGTACTACGAGGTCGCCTCGGATCGGCCATTACGTCCGGTGCGTCCTGATCGTTTGAGAGTTCGAGTCGGCGCGCGAAGGTCGCGGTGGACGTCGCTCGTCCGTCACGTATCAGGAGACAATAGACTGTTATGCATATTTTCTTTTGTCGAAGACAAATGCCCGCTGAGGTACCCACTACGAACGTATGTACTTTGCATAGAGCGTGTAGTATTCAGTTGGTTACGTTTATTCAGATGAGCAGATGCGATGAACCGAACGGTGGCAGTCCATCTCGTGAATATGTTTACATGTTCTGCGTACGTTGAGCCGGCGCCGCCGGTGACCGCGCAAAAAACATTCATGAACCTCGTATATTTTACAATACATACTCGCGATAATATTGCTGGATATTATTCATTGAACCGGAATATGCAACGCTTTGATTTTGCCGCAGCTGACTACCTGCATTTTTGTTGCGGGAGAGCTCTGGATAGCGGTCGGACGGGCAGATAGGTAGGGAGTTAGATAAAACAAGTAGCCAGCAGCGTTTTATCGTTGGTGCGAGGCCGCGGGCGCGCTGAGGCGCCGCCGCCGCAACAGCCGCCGCAACCGCCGCGCCCATCCGCCGCAGCCACCCCAGCTTTGCTGAGCCGACAATTAGGTACAAACCACTTTGAGCGCTACTTATTCTTAAATTCTTACCAAGTGGAGAGTTTGTTCCTAACATGCCTTTGTGGTAGACTTCCTTACAGTTAATTTACTATCATCGGAGAAAAATTGTTGGAGTAACTACATGTTGATTTTTATTCCTTTGAGAAAATTCTTGGTTCATTTAAGCTTGTTTAAGAAAAGTAAATTATCTAGAGCTAGGAAGTGAAGCAGATAATTTGTCTCGTGGAAGAAATGCACGGAAAGATTGTTGCTTCGAAAACTAAATGTAAAGTCATTGCTATAATATAGTTTCAGCCATTTCTATTAACTCAGTATGTAGGCAAGTAGTGTCAGGTCAGTTATATGCTTTGTCAGCCTTGGTGATCGGTGGTGTTGTGGATCGACATCTGATCGAGAAGTTGAGCACGGGCGCAGTCAGAACCTGAATGTGATTCCTTTCCTTATGTTGCAGAATCCCTACGATTAACCAGTTTTTTCGTCCAGTTCAGTTTATCCAGCTCGACCAAAAGGGAACCACGTTATTTGCCGACGTCACGATTGTACTAGCCACTAGGTCATGCGGCCAACCATGTCAGGATCCATAAAAAAATATACCTACACGGTGTTACATAATATTGAAGTAAACTAAAGCACGTTTACATTAATAGGTGGTAGAACCCGAAAGAGGAATCCACACCTGAAACGGAACCTGCACATTTGTTCTGCGACCTTTTTTGAGACCTTTTTGGTTTGAGATATTCATGCAAAGGTACTGATTTTTTTGCATGGCCAAAAAAACCTTAAACGTCAAACCATTTTAAGTTTCCTTTTTCACATACAGTTTCAGGGAAATCCGCAAAAGTACCACCCAATATGAAACTTCGTGTATACGAGTACATAGAATACATGTATGAAATTGTGTCTCAATCACTTAATTGGAAATACGAGTAGGAAATATGCATAGCCGTCGCCCTTTTTGATTAAAATACGTGCAAATCGATAAAAATATCTAGTAGACGGATATAATATGTGGTAACATTTTACACAAGTTTATGTAAAATGTATTGCGTAAGATATGTACATAGTATTATTGACTATCAATACCCATTCCATTATAAAATTACGCCGAGGCTGCTTCTGCAGAGGACAATATGTACTGAAATACAGATTCAATGAAATTCCAAGCACATCGAAGCGACGCCAACACTAATATAAGCTTACGGTACGACTAACGAAATTCGCAAGTACTTGCGTCCCTCCAATATCCGCTCCTCGCCTGTACACACACGTTACTTCAAGAGAGCCCTGAAGGACATAAATCTCTTCTAAAGAGGGCTCCAGTACGGTGCAAGACAGGATCGCCGGATTGTAGTCCGGCCCGGACTACAAAAAGACGCTATCGGGCTATCACAGAGTTTACGTAATGCAAAATACCCGGCTAAGCCGGAATAATCTGTGCGAGTCTACTTTGAATCTAGTACAATCACGGGCGCAGTTAAGTCTCGGGTGTCCACCGCCCCGACGCGAGCTGGGCGGGCGGGGGCGGGCGCGGCGGTAGCGGTGGAGGCGACTGCGCGCTGCATGTAAATGTGAGCGTTACAAGTTCGCAGCGCGCTCTAACCTTGACCCTGTCTGCCAAGTGCACCCCCGCACCGTGCCCACCGCCCCCCGTGCACCCCCCCCCCCCCTCCCCCACCGCTTACATCGACGAGAGTCGCTCCCAGGCCTGCGCCCCCCACCACCCCCGCCGCTGCGTCGCCGACAGTTACGTAAGCGCCTGGGCGAGCGTATAAAGGCTTTCTAGGGCGAGCTTTTATCCCTTTGAAAAAGAGAAGACGAGCTCTCACGCTGCATCTGTGCGCAGAACGCTCGAGGCTTGTAGGACTTCGTGTACTCAATGTCAATTGACAATCAAATCTATTTCGGGCTACATATTAATTTTCGGATAGGTATTACTTTTTGTAATTTTTCACATATTATAAAATGTATCTCTACACGACACTACAATGATACTGTAACGACCTACAAATGTTATGATTTTAAATGTTGGTGATCTAAAATCATATCATAACATAACATTCATTAAGCCATTAATGAATGTTATGGTTTTTAATTATTAATCTGTTACATAAATATAAAAAAAATTATAATAGCGAATAATAGTGTCCGCACTATTTAACTAAGGATTCGTTTATTCAATCTAATCAAATAATGCATATGGTATGTAAATTAAATATGTCCCACATTTATCCTTATAACTTGGTACTCACTAGAGTCAATCCACCTTGTTTTGGACAATTGTGACGTCATCAACTCATCATCATTAGATTATAAATGTCATTTGCATCCCTCCTTTCTTCTCAGTGCAGTTTGATTTGTATCTCTCGCTCACAAGAGAGGGAATCACTCAAAGCAAAGCGAGTAGGTGCGGTACTAACTAAACCAATGCAAGTAACTACATAGTAGGCAGTGAATACATGGATGGAACCTGCAGGGCGACGATTAGTTGGAATAGATAAGTGGGTCATTCCGGCAGCTCGCGCAAGTGAGTATGTACCTACATCCACAAATTAGGTATGTTTTAAGGAATAATTGCTTTATTCTTCTTCTAAAGTTACTTTCTTCGAAAGTCTAAATCTTACACCTGAATGCAGCTAAGCCTTCGGCCTAGCCCGTAGTGACTTATTGTTTTCGAAAAAGTATGTATTTTGCCGGAAAACGCAGCTCTGCCTTCGGCCTCGCCCCTGTTAACTTACTGTTATGAAGATACTACTTAGCTGTTTAGAAGTTAAGGAACTGACAGATACATACAGACAGACATAAGACAACTAAGGCTTACTGAAAGTCTCCTTTTGTACCATTTTAGTACGGAAACCTAAAAATAGTTTTTTAGGGTTCCGTACCTCAAAAGTGGAAAAAAACTGAACCCTATAGGATCACTCTTGTGTCTCTCTGTCTGTCTGTCCGTTTGTCACAGTTTATTTTCTCCGAGTCTACTGGGCGAAAAATGTGGTTGTTTTAAGGTTTCTCATTTAGATTTTGGGGAACAAATTTGAATCCTTAAAACAATCTTTTTTTTTCAAGTGCGTCATATCCATGAAAGCGGTCGTTATAAGGAATACAATTATATTTTTTTTAGGGAATTCAGGGCCTCTCCTTATAGTTAACAGGAAAACATAAAAGAAAATATGTAATGCGATATAGGTGGCTGTGTCACATGCTCCGACCCGCCAATATCATCTCCGAGAAGCTAGGTGCCATACCGGTTGATTTTTCGTCCAATTCAGTATAATAGTCAAGTCACTGACATGGCACACAATTTAACACATTAACATGGTGTAAAGCACATATAGCTACATTATGTTTATACAGTTGATGCAGCCAGTCATAGAGTTTCATTAAAAAAAAAAACATTTCATGAGTGTGGTCAGACAGAATACCCCTCGTCACGTCTACTCAGTTTATTTCATATTTCAAGCGCTGCGCAATGAGCCCTTTGTGTCGACCATCCCCCTCCTCACCCCGCCGCGACAATCCTTTTGTAGCGTAAACTTAGGTGACAAAGCTGCCTCGCCACCCACCAGCCGGCCTCTACGGCGATACAAAGTACCTACAGGTTGCTAGGACCGGTGAGATAAGCGATGCTTGAAGAATGGAAAGATTACTAGATCCTACCACCAGGAGCAACGGAGAAATAGGCGGCCGCTCTACTGCCACTGCTTCATTCATATATATTTATGATTCAGGTGGTTAATACTTTAATACGATATAGTACAGGGTACACGAAAGAAAATACATATGTAGGCACCCACTCGTTTTAAGAAGAAAGACACGAAAAACATTTTGTAAAAATCGGATAAGATTTAGGGGGTTAGAAAACATAAATGGCGACAGACGATTTTGTATGGAGAAAGTTAACTTCCGTCTCGTCTTAAGGGCTCGACCACACGACCGATTGTATCACCGAAGAAACAGTTTATTTTAGTTGGGCATGAATGACGGTTTAGTTCTCTCCAATTGAGATTTACACAGACGATCGTTCATCGTTCGCTCTGCAGGTAGTTGTACTACGGTGTGGTATAGTGCGCGGGACGGATCTCGGCGTGTCGTCGCCGCAGCGGGCGGCCCGCCACGCGAATACACTATACAAGTACGGTGCGGGTGCGAGGGAGAACACTGACGAACCGCTGCGGCGGCGGCGACACGCCGAGATCCGCCCCGCGCATTATAGCTAGCGCGCATTTATTAGTACGCAGTAATATAGCATAATCAATTAATCATATACATTATTGGCCGACAAGTTGGTAGAGAAATTCAATGAGTACGTTATCAAGGCAGCGATCTCGCGAACTCTATGGAGCACAGACGTCTGCTCCGGCGGGCGGTCGCGCAAATTATGATTAATTGGTAAACAGGTCGGCGGCTTTAGATTTTATGAATTTGTACAACTTTTTAATTGAGTCGTGGAGAGTCGGTGTCAACTTAAACTCTTGAGTTGTGCGTGGTGTGCGAACCCTCGTAATGTTGTATGTATTTTGGAAGTTTTTTGATTAAGTAGTTCAGTTCAGTTCAATTTATTGGTATTGAGGATTTTTTTACAGTGTAACAAACAATGTAGCACTTAATACTATAGAATATGTAATTTTTTAGGGTTCCGTACCTCAAAGGAGGAAAAAACGGAACCCTTATAGGATCACTTTGTTGTCCGTCTGTCTGTCTGTCTGTCTGTCTGTCTGGCTGGCTGGGTGTCTGTCTGTCTGTCAAGACCTTTTTTCTCAGGAACGGGTAGAGGTATAAAGTTGAAATTAATATCAAATACTAAGGTCTACGTTTCCTCGGAGGTGTAAAAAAATTAAGCTTATAGGTCCACGCAATCACTAGATACGCCCATTTAAGTCACATTATTTTGCTACCGGCAAACCAAATCAAAACCTATAGAGTACTTCCCATTAGCCTAGAATAATGAATTTTGGTAAGAAGCAAGGTCTCATAGCACAAGTAAAGGAAAAAATCGAAAATTGTAAATTTATAGTTATGTGACATCAAAAAATTGTTTAGTTTGTTTTGTATGTCAAGGTCCCTTTTTCTCAGGACCGGATCAAGATAACAAATTGAAATTAATATGAAATACTAAGATCTACGATCTCTTTAAGGTGTAGAATATTCAAGCTTCTAAATCAACGTAATCAAAAGATACGGCCATCTATGTCATATTTCATACTCGCAAACTCACTCAAAACAAATCAAAACCTATAGGGTATTTCCTGTTAACATAAAATCATATAAAATTTGGTAAGAAGCAAGGTCTTACAGCACAAGTAAAGGAAAAAATCCGAAAATTGTAAAATTGTAGTTATATGATATTAAAAAAAAATCTTGTTTTGTGTGTCAAGACCCTTTTTCTCAGTAACGAGTCAAGATATCAAATTGAAATTAATATGAAATACTAACGTCTGCGATCCCTTCGAGCTATAGAAAATTAAACCTTCTAAATCAATATAATCAAAAGATACGGCTATTTATGGGAACTTTTAATAATTGCAAACTCACTCAAATGAAATCAAAACCTATAGGGTACTTACCGTTGACCTAGCTAGAGTAATGAAATTTGGCAAGAAGCAAGGTCTCACAAGTAAAGATAAAATCCGAAAAGGATATGTCGTTATGTCATATAAGAAATATATTTTTGTATATTTCAACTTCACGAATACCGCACAGTCAAAAACCATTGCTGTAGTGTTTATTTAGGCGGTTCGGGATTTTCCAAAAGAATTGTTTTTGTACATACATAATACCAACAAATATATTGAGTGATGCTGATGATACGGAACCCTCGGTGCGCGAGTTCAACTCGCACTTGCCGACTTTTTTATTTTAAAGTTGTTCATAATTTGCAATTTGTATACAATTAAATTATGTGTGAGAGAGAGATTTTGTAAAATTTTCAAATTTAATTTAGCCTTCTACAGTTGTCTCGACTTACGCCGATTACGATTTACGATTAGATAGATACGATTACGACTCAACAGTTAGTTGGATAAGAATCGGTCGTCGGGCTTAACAGTACAGGATGCAGAGTAAAGACGTTATAGCTACCACCAGTAGAGAGTATACGCGGACGGAGCATCTTGAGGCATCTTTAAAAGTAGTTATGATCGATCTAGGACAAATTCCCCGCCACCGTTGTATCTTCAGCGAGTCACCTGGAGCCAATTCAGTGTCTCGTCTATTCACTTCTAACATATTAACAACATTTCATTAGGTGCCTTACCTTCCAAACTAAATACTTTGGACTTTTTTTCTAAATAACCTATTGATTAAAAAAGCGTCTCTTTCAAAAAAAAAAAAAATAAGAAATGTACCTAGGTATGGTACATGTGATAAAAATCGATAAAATTTAGATTAATTTTCAAGAAATTCATAAAGCATATCAAAATTGCATGAACTGGCGGAATTACCCATTTACGGGTATATAATTTGGTAGGTATGGTCTTTAGTATATCTAGAATCAAAGTCGCCAAGATGCACGTTATACCTACTAAGCTTCCGTAATATTGCCAGAAGCGCTTCACAAATAATTTCAGTTTACTACAAGAACTCCACTCGTACGACATTTAAGTAAGTGGGTATCTGTGTTTTCAAAAATATGTACGTAACTATTCAAATATTTAAAATAGATAAAGTGAACAGTTAAAATAACTTTTCGAACAAACAAACAAAAAATAAAAATTAAGCGAACAGAACTAAAATAACTAAAAATCGTTCATTGTCCCGAGGATGCAGCGCCACTGTGTTTTCACGCTGAATGACGAAACTCGTCTGTTTTAGGAATCCTTAAAAGATAACTATAATGTTGCGGAACGCCCGCGGTGGGAAATTGTTTGAAGTTGTGTGAAGCATGGGGGACTGGAGGAAAATTGGAGAGGCGTATGTCCAGCACTGCAGTGGACGCACGCATACACGCTGACTGACTGACACTTGACAGGCGTGTCGGTGGTGGACAGAGCAGTTGCTAACACGAAGGACGACTAAAACTTTGTCATAGGAAGGCCGAAGGAAATTTTAATTTTAAAAAATATGTTGGGAAATCTAAATACTGCGAAAGGATTGAAAGATTACGCTTCTCTTTCCCATCTAACCCTCCTCGATGTGTTAGATGGAGGGAATATGGACTCCTCTGAATCACCCACATTACCGGATTGCATAAAAACAATTGTACTTTAGTTATCTATCAACCATAGACTCTGAAGCTTTTTGTAAAATAGGTTTTTGCAAATCTTCTACGTTATATCGATGCAGTTCAGGGGCGGCGGGCGTGTGTACAACAGTGAAAATATTTTTTTTTTACCAAAATGGAACATTTACCCGCAAACATGAGTGCACTAGACACCGAAATATAACGGATATTATAGTATAGAGACGAGAATGGTCGCGGTAGAGTATGTAGAGAACTCGTCGGAGGTAGAGTAGATTGTCGCGCTCACAATAATATAGTCGTCGTCGTTGTCGGTGATATTTGCGTAGCGCCCTCTATTGGCGGGCTCCGGACGCGCGCGCCTCCCCGTCCGGCAGACAGATGGCGTTGCGTTGTTAACTGTGCGATATTGCGTTACCGACCAAAGCGACCACCGCGGGTGCTGCGGAAGTGAACATTTTGTAAATAAGACTTTTAATTAAACCTGTTGCTCTAACTTCCTGTTCCCCTTGATAACTACACGCTTGCGGGCAGTCGTCGAGCAAACACTGACCGCTTCATATGCGTCGGGCGGGACATCTCACACCCGCGCCCCACCCCCACTACCTCCCCCGACGCCGACACAACTAGCCCAGGGGCCGCCGCGAGCCTCGCCATGAACTTTCTAATAGCAAGTTGAGTAATCTCATACTGCATTTCAAATTTGAGTTGACATAGCGTTGCTGCAAAATGTACTTCCCTAGATATTTAACATTTTTTTCTGTGTTTTTAGGTTTCAGTATCCTTACGGAAACTAGTAAACTAACTTTTGGGCTCTTGATAACTCGTATTGGTTCTCAAAATCGTTTCTTTGTCGCACTGCTAGGGTGTGGGTTTACGGCGAATGTGTTTCCCGAATCCTTTGACCTGGTTGTCTTCAAACGTCGTCGTATCAACGGGCTAGACAGCCCAGCAACAGTCCGCAAATCTGCTGACATGGCACCCCACTGAGCGTGGTTTCGTGAGGAGAGGTGTTTTTGGCTCTGTCGACTGTGGGTACCATTGGTCTCTCGAGACAGCCACCCACGCTGGTTAGTTTACATAAAAAAGTGGTACCAGAAATAAAATAATTTTGTTTCACTTTATTTAATGTTTAATGGAAATACTTCTAAGTCGCATTATAACTAACGCTAAATCGATAAAAGTCGATAGTATTTTTATTTTATCGACTTCAATCACTAGTTGTGTGAATTAATCCGTCTTAAAAAAACGGACATATCAAGCAGTGAGTGGGCGGGCACGAACATTGAGCTCAATGGGCACGAAGCACGAACCCACTTACCTACTACAACCGGGTATTTTTTTATAAACTGGAAGAAATTGCCTAAGTCCGCCCTTGTTAAAGTGTACCTATGTATTATTGCTGCAGTTGGATACATTTACACAAATTTTATAACACATTATTTTAACACGAGGTACAATCAGTGAGGTAAATTTTATATAACCAACCAACCATAGTAAATGCGAGACCGAGTCGTCGCCTTACTATTGTGTTGGATATGGTAAGTTAACGAATAAGATATTTATTATGGACCAATATGACACGTTTTATTAAAAACTAGCTGTTGCCCGCGGCTTCGCTCGCGTGAAATTCGTATTCCAAAAAAGAATGTAAGTAACTAAGGGCGAGGCCGAAGGCCGAGCTGCATTCAGGTAATCGATAAACCTTTCTCAAATAAAGGAAGTAAGTAAGGGCGAGGCCGAAGGCCGAGCTGCGTTCAGGAAGACGATAAACCTTCTGGAAGAAAGGAAGGAACTAAGTGCGAGGCCGAAGGGCGAGCTGCGTTCAGGTAAACCAAAAACCCTCTTCCGCCATCGGGCCTCGCCCTTAAAGACTTCCTTTCTTCGATAGAATATAATATCGTTTACTCAATCTATTTATTTCATAGTATTTGCCTGTTGTACAATTTTTGAGTGCAATAAAAATATTTGATTTGATTTGATTTGAAAAATAAAAAAGTACATAATATTAATAACTAAAGAATTAAACCTACCTAACAAACATTAAAATAACTATCAAAACGGGCATTTTCAAATGTTCTTAGAGAACTTGCGGAATTACCCCGCTGGATGGCAAGGCTTACCCTTTGAATGAAGTACATAAACCCTTGATGGCGGGACACCAGTTGCGTCAACCAGCAGAGGCCCAAGCCTCTTTTGGCTTCACTGCTCCACGGACCGAGGGTTTCAACCGCAAACGCAACAAATTCAAAATCTTGAATTATATTTCTATATTTGTTGCATTTGAGGCTCTCCGCCCCAGCCTCGGCCGCGCCGGCCGCTCTTGAAGATGTCCTAACGTGACTTGGAGCCAATGTGACAAAACAAGTGGCGTCCCACATCAAAGAACTACCCTTAGTCAATGGCACTAAGGTGATGGCATCGGGCCTCTTGCCATCCAGCCGGGAATAACCGCGAGGTTCTAGGATGCACGGTATATTTTCCGTCAGAAGCGTGGACTTTATAATAAAATTTAAATAAAATTAACTCAATCTTAATATTAATTAACTTTATTCGAGACGGTTTAGCTTCTTCCTGAACGCAGCTCGGCCTTCGGCCTCGCCCTTAGTTACTTGCTTTCTTCGATATGGTTTATCATTTGTCAGAACGTAGCTCGGCCTTCGGCCTCGCCTTAGTTACTTACTTTCTTCAAAAATGTTTACCTTCTTCGTGAACGCAGCTCGGCCTACGGCCTCGCCCTTAGTTACTTGCTTTCTTCGAGATGGTTTATGGTCTTCCCGAATAGAGCACGGCCTTCGGCCTCGCCCTTAGTTAATTACTTTCTTCAAGATGGTTTAGCTTCTTCCTGAACGCAGCTCGGCCTTCGGCCTCGCCCTTAGTTACTTGCTTTCTTCGAGATGGTTTTTCAATTATCAGAACGTAGCTCGGCCTTCGGCCTCGCCTTAGTTACTTACTTTCTTCAAGATGGTTTATCTTCTTCCTGAACGCAGCTCGGCCTTCGGCCTCGCCCTTAGTTACTTGCTTTCTTCGAGATGGTTTTTCAATTATCCGAACGTAGCTCGGCCTTCGGCCTCGCCTTAGTCACTTACTTTCTTCAAGATGGTTTAGCTTCTTCCTGAACGCAGCTCGGCCTGCGGCCTCGCCCATAGTTACTTACTTTCTTCGAGAAGGTTTATGGTCTTCCAGAAAAGAGCTCGGCCTTCGGCCTCACCCTTAGTTACTTACTTTCTTCAAGAATGTTTTTCTTCTTCCTGAACTCAGCTCCGCCTTCCGCCTCGCCCTTAGTTACTTTCATCGAGGAAGAATATCGTTTACGTGAGCGCAGATCCGCCTTCGGGCCCGCCTTTAGTTACTTACTTTCTTTTTTTGAAATACGAATTTCACGCGAGCGAAGCCGCGGGCAACAGATATATACATTTTATTGCACATAACTTCGACTTTCAATGTTTTTTTTATTTATCAAACAATTTGTCACCGGCCAGCTCACGTCGAGATGACAGTTCTCCGTTGTCAACATGACATTTAAAATTGTTTTTTACCTTTACTTTGGATTACGTGATTTTTATTATATTTTTTTATTATTATGTTAATCCGGGATATACACTGTCCCTATAAAAAGTTTCGTCAAATTCGCTTCAGTGGTTTTTGCGAGATGCGCGTACAAATAGACATTTTTGCAGTTACGATTTTATTATATGTATAGAAAGAATAGATATGTATAGACTATTGTGTTCAAGTTATAAAAAAGAAGAACTGTCATTTTCGTTGTATCTACTTATTTTTAAATTTCGAATGAATATTTTATTCAAATTGTATTTGCTGCCAGTTCTCAAGATATAATTATGTACTTCGGACTACGTGATTTTAAACGCGCAATAATGTTTATAATTGTTTAATTTTTTTTTTTTTTTTGTTATTTTTTTTTACATATTATGTTAACCCGGCATATAAACTGCCACTATACAAAGTTTCGTCGAATTCCGTTCAGTGGTTTTTGCGTGATGCGCGTACAGACAAACAAACAAACAAAAATTTTAAAAACTGTTCTAACATGTTCAGTATCTCATTTTAAGCCACCCTGGTTATTTTTTTTCCGAATACATTCAATGTACAGACTTTCTTACCTTTACGATTTTATTATATGTATAGATAAGATATAAAAAGACAATTATGCAATATTGAAAACATAGGTATATTAGGTACACACACTACAAGCACTACGAATAAAAATAATTCGTAATGTATTCGTAGCAGATACCTACATTTAATTACTTACCTAGATAATTACGATAATTATTATCAAATAAAGTTTTCATCTGACATAATGGTTGTCACAAATTTTCAATATAAACAGAAATACGCTCTCCTGTAAATATCGCTTTTGCACATTACGACCTAGGAGGTAAGTAGCGATTAGTTTTGCGCCGCTTCGCCGCCGTAGGAAGTACCAATTAAGTAGAGTACCTGGGCGACCGAGCTTCGCTCGTTTACCTATATAGATAAACTTTAAAAAAATCACATTATCTATATACTAAATTTCATCCAAATTGTTAGAGCCGTTTCCGAGAAACCAATTGTATATATATATATATATATATATACAAGTTTAGCTCACTTAAAGTAATCTGGGGGCACGGCAGTGCCCCCGCTAAGTCGAGCAAACACGGCCGTACCATCCTTTTCTCGAAGTAACTCAGGGTACTTTTGGCCTCCCTGTATCTTTGTTGTGGATAGGGATAAACACCTGTAATTCTAGTTACCAAGAGTACTTACCAAACCTAGTTATACCCCCAAACTATAAGTTTGTACCTATTATAGTTTGCGAGATATCGCCAGTCAAAGTTCCGGTTTTTACTGACTCACTCACTCACTCACTCACCGATCATCAAAAATCTAAGGTACTTCCAGCAGACCTACAAACTTGAAATTTTGTATTCAGCTCATGTTTAGCCCACAACGAAAGGAAAAACTGAAACATCCTAAAATTTAAGCCCGTTTTTTTTTGGGAAAACTTACCTTTCCATACAAAGTCCATGACAAATAATTTTGTCACTTGCATAAGTACACATACACATACACACCACACGCCGTATCCCGACAATCGGGGTAAGCAGAGTAATCGGTGTTGTGCTACAAGTATTCTGGTAAATTACAGCACAACACCGACCACCACGTTTATAGCAAAGTGTTCGGACAAGATAACTCAGATCAGGCAGCAAGTAATAAGGCATGAAGGCCCGCTTGCTGTATGACTCGGTGGAAAGAACGTGCCAAGGTGAGAGGTGGCTAGCCTGTCGCCCTTATGCGGGTAAACATACCTTTCCATACAAAGTCTATGACAAATAATTTTGTCAGTTGCATAAGTACCTACACATACACATTCACAACACAAGCCGTATCCAAAAAATTACAAACAAATATACGGAGTCAAGCTAATAATAAAAATAAAAACCGTTTAAGAAGGAAGAATACCTACAAAAAAGAAATGAGATCCCACCAAAACATACCTATAATATAAAAAGATGCCAAGTCTCACACGCAACCTTTCCACCGTAAAAAGTTGTAAGATCCCATGCAGAGCCAAGTCTTTTCATATCATTGAAACCCGAATTCAACAATGTTGCCATAAGTTATATTTTCTACTTAATAATAATCGATATTTAGTTACTCCTCTTATATTTAACATCTTCATTTCTATAAAAAAACACCTTGACTTGGCAATCGGACAGCTAAAATATTATAACAATAATATGAACGAACCTAATACTAGTTTGTTACATACATACATATACTATCACACACACTGAATCCCGACAATCGGGGTAAGCAGAATAATCGGTGTTGTGCTGCAAGAACTCTGGTAAATTACATCACGACACCGACCACCACGTTTCGCAAAGTACCTATTCGAACAAGATTCAATCGATCAAGCAGCAAGTAAGGTACGAAGACCCACCTGCTGCATGCTATGTTTACTTTGTTGTAAACTGAAAAGGAATCTTTACGAAGCGACCTGTTTGTGCTGTCCGATTGCCAAGTCGATGTGTTTTTTTTATAGAAATGAAGATGTTAAATATAAGAGGAGTAACTAAATATTGATTATTATTAAGTAGAAAATATAACTTATGGCAACATTGTTGAATTCGGGTTTCAATTATATGAAAAGACTTGGCTCTGCATGGGATCTTACAACTTTTTACGGTGGAAAGGTTGCGTGTGAGACTTGGCATCTTTTTATATTATATGTTTTGGTGTGATAGAGGTATTTGATGCTCTGTGGGATATACATTACATACGAACTATTTTGGGAAGTCGCTCAATGTAGATAGTACTTTGTCCTCTGTGGACTAACATGCAATATGGGCGTGCGCGTAACCTACACAACAACGCGGTTTCCGGAGCAACAGTCACAACCGCTTACCTGTCAAGTCATTAATCCAACTTTTGTACATTTCGTTTGATCAATCGAACTTTATTTTATTAACGCTCTTTATTGTCTAAATGTTTATATTTTTATACTAAAACAACGCCCAAAGCAGCCAAAAGGTCTGGCAAGATGCAGAGAATATCAAAGGTCTCGGTGGAGGGTGTGGATTCCGAATGTCAGTGTAGTATAGGGCGCGACAAGTTGTTGTCGGCTCCACTGCCGAGTGAGCCGCGCCTGCGGCTGGCCGAGCCCGCGGCCGAACGACCAGCGCGCGATGCCTTCACCGCTCCAGCCACTTCACCTGAGAGCCGACCGCCGCGCACGCTCGCAGGCCAAGTGCTCGTCACCTTCCGCTTCCCACCCCAACTGGATAACATCCTGCAGAAAGTATTTCCAGGGGAGACGCCCGTACGTGTCTTGCGGCGGAAGCTCGCCCAGCTGCTTTTCGTCTCGTCCAGCACCCTGGTGTTGGCCCGCGGCCGGACCGCGCTCGACGAACGCGCACCGCTCGCCAAGCTGAAGAACTCCGCTACCGACACCCTAGTGGTAGACGTGTTGACAGTCGACGGCTCCTCGCTTCCGAGAAAAACCCACTCAGACGTCGGTGCCCGGAGATTCGTCGACATCGTCGTCGTCAAGTTCAAGGTGCGACTTCAGAACGACAACTTTACGCGCTCCTACCCCGCGACGATGATGATCATCGACGTTAAGAAAAACCTATCAGAGCTATTTCACCTGGAACCGGATAATATAAAGATCGTGCGCGAGGGCTCTGAGTTGGGAAACCGGACGCTTCTCCGGGATTTGGATTACGACGAGTTTGGCAACGTGGATGTGGAACTGGTGACGGGGGACGGCCGGAGGATAAGCCTGGCGCAGTTGTACGAGTCAGTGGAAACAAACGACGTGTTGACCGTGGCTGTGTCGTGCGGCCCGTGCGGCGAGATCATACATATCAACGTTGAAATCATCGACAGCAGAATCAAGAAACCTTATCTTGGAGGATATAAAAATGTACACTCAAGTAAGTCACCACTGCATTGGTAAAAGACCATGCAATTAATGTGTATAAAGATAAAAATGTGCTGTCGCATTGCTGTGCCCGACGAACTACTGGGCACAGCAACCGTGCCAGTTTCCCTAATAAAATCCAGAGGTACCTACTCGTAGTGGGTGGGACACCGTTTTAAGCCTATACAGAATCCTTGTTTCCTTACAGATATCGAGTACCACCATGCTTACACTCAAACTCAACAGAAAGCAGAAAAGGTGGCCCCAGAATTCAAGAATGACAGAGACACGCAAACGGCAGAAGAAAAGGAGAGGATTGATGTTAGATTGAAGATATTTGTCGAAATAATTTTATTTCCTACAATTATCTACCTACCTACTATTATTCGCATTACCACATCAAGTTTTGGTTAAAAATGAGAATGACTTCATTAAATAAGGACTTTGTCTTTTATAACTTCAAAGAAGTTTACTGCTTATAACATTTGAGCATAGTGAACGTGTTTCCACAATAACTCAAACCAAGGTTCTCTCACAGGAGACCGCCTACAGCCGACCTACGCAGATGTGCGACGACGGAGTGTTCATCCCGTGCGTGACGGACAGGATCGTGGTCCCCGGACAGTACGAGACCTACGAGGAGATGGTAGCCAGGCTGCGGCACCACCATTACGCAGGCATCATACAGCGAGCCTACAGAGCATATAGATACAGGCAGCTTATGTGGAACTGGTTGAAAGTGTGCAGGTGAAGTACCTAGCAGGAATGTATGTTTCGGAGGGTGAATGTAAAAGGCCTTTTAGCGAAGGTACGAATTAACTATTAGGTAATCTGTGCTTTTAGTAGTAGAGATCGTATAGGTATTCAAAATGAAGGCCCCTCCACTTGATTGTTTCAATGTGGGAGAGGAAATACCTATTGCAACACTTACTTGTGTGTATGCGGCGATTTTACGATTCGCCCGCGCAACTAGTAGGTCAACTAATCGTGCGATCAGTGCGTGTATTGCCTTTGAATGGCGGAGAGCCCGCGCGTTGTATGGAATGATACGTCCGCTCTGTCGCGTCATTAATTCACTAGTTGGCCAAAAGATCCGGCTAGATCCAGCCGGTGAATGCATCAGACTGAATGACCAATGACAAAGAACAAATTTGTGTGTATTGCCAGGTATTGCGTCTGTACACCAAAGTACTGTGCATGCGAGCGTAAACAAAGTGAAGGGGCGTTAATTTTAAGATTAGACGATCTCTACCTTCCTAGGCCGATTACCATATCCCAACATACATCATTTGACATAGGTAACACATAACATTTTAATTAGGGAGGTAGGTACTTATTAATTCCCGTCAAGGGCACAATTTTTACAAATCAACTATATAATAGCGTAAAATAGTCTACGA